>CM057450.1:1094458859-1095857192 GCA_016271365.2 Neoceratodus forsteri | reverse complement strand
GTTACAGTTGAACTCTTATCATAATTCATTCATGCTGACTGTTCATATGGGTAACAGCATTGAACAAAACAATTAATGTTACTAAAGGCATTTCTATGCAGGATATAGAAAACCAGGAAATTTAGTTTTTTACCATTTAACCTAAGCTTTAAGTTAAGGGCAAAACTTCACAAGTGGAGGTTTCAAACTAATTGGACGTTTGTCAACTTTTAGGTAGGATTTTACATATACTAAGCAGTCTCCACCATTTGTTGAAATCATATTCTCTCTAAATGAGTTACAGGAATTAGTTTCTCATAGTTAAATAACTGTGCATTTTTTCCATGCAGAAATAGACCACAATAATATTTATTATATAGAATTAATATTGAGCCACAAGGAAAGAAGATGAGAGGCCCTAATTATGTAACAGACCACCTAATGGAGAATAGTACACTAAAAAGAAAGTGGTCATTTTAATATTTATCTATGTTTCAAATCTAAGAAAATATTGCAAGGAGTCTGTTTCAATAAAATGAAATTAATAAAATAACCAGATGCCATCGGACTGGAGAGTGTACAGAATTCCCCAGTGACTCTTTATCACTTCAGCTAATAAGGCAAATCACCTATTAATGCAAATCATGCCAACCTTCTCTATAAAACCTTTATATTTCTTTCTTGCATTATCAGTGACCCTATCTTTAGATAACAGGATGCCAATGACTGCAAATATTCTGAGGCAAATAACACACTCAGTCAATCTGGTATTAAAATCAATAGCCACACCAAAATAATTGCTCATACAGTCATTCTGGACTTTTCCAGTTCTGATTTAATTTTCTCTGCAAGTTGACAGAGCAGAACATATTTGAGAGAGAAGGATTTTAATATAAAAAGACTGATATCCTGGTTTATGGAAAATCCTAGGTCAACTCCTAAACAGTACTGTAAGAACACTGAGTAGATAGAGCAAGTTAAACATGATCTGATGACTTCATCAAGCCCACAAAAGGATCTTCCATACTACAGAGGACCATCTCTAAAATTCCTTCTGTTAACATGCATCATCACTTGCTGCCAGAAGATGATATACCCTTGAAAATTAAAAAGTGTAAAACAACACTGTAGAAAGGCATTTGTGTACAACTTACCCAAAGAGTGGAGTGCTTTCCATACTAATTTAGAAGTTACTACCAGTTTACCCACTATTGAGTTAATATTACAACTACTAATCGCTAAATGTAGATGCTACTTTTTATTGAGTGATGTCATTAGGTGGATTGCAACCTGGCCATTTGTACTGTTTTGAGTGCTGCCTCTGCTGTAGTACCTTTTGAATCCCAGGCTTTGGTCTTTACAAAACGTTCCCACACCTACAAATTATAATAAATAAATAATAATCTGGAACATTAAGTATTTATCTGTGAGACAGAGCAAGTTTGAAATGATCTGATAAATCTATCAAATCCACTGGAGTATCTTACCAAACATAGAAACATAGAAGTTGATTGCAGATATGGACCGCAGGCCATCCAGTCTGCCATTTTTCTACCTTATGGATGTGCCATGAGGCCTTTACTCTGTCAATGGCCTATCTATTCATACTTATCTGTATTGCTCCCTTATGCCTATCCCATGCCTGTATGAAGCCCCTGCACTGTATTCATATCCACCACTTCCTGAGGTAGGCCATTCGTGCATCTTCCACCCTTTCTCTGAAAAAGAACTTCCTCACATTACCCCTTAATTGGCATCCTTCTAATCCCATGCTGTGTCCTCTTGTACTGCTATTTTCTTATATTGAAACACGTTAGACTCTTTCACCTTGTTAATGCCCTTAAGGTGTTTGAATGTTTCAATCATATGACCGCTCCTCTCTCCTTTGCTCTAGGGTATACATATTGAACTCTGTTAATCTGTCCTCATATGTTTTCTGATGCAGTCCCTGCACCATTTTGGTTGCCCTTCTCTGGACTGCCTCCATTTTGTTAATGTCCTTGCACAGGTGCAGCCTCCAGTACTGCACACAGTACTCCAGATGGGGCCTAACCAGTGTCTTGTAAGGAGGGATTATTACCTCCCTCTTTTGACTTGTGATACCCCTATTAATACACCCCAACATCCCTGTAGCCTTACCTACTGCTTTAGTGGTCTTCTTGGATGATTTCAGGTCATCTGTGATGATGATGCCCAAGTCTTTCTTCCCTTGTGATTTGCCAGCCAACTCCTCCCAACCTACAGGTGGCTTCAGAGTTTCTCTTCCCTATGTGCATGATATACTCCACAAATATACTAATTGCCAGCAGATTAGGCTTTATGGTCTATTGAGTCTGCTCGAACTCAGATCCCTAGTTGGGTGCCGAGGCCCTCACCCCTCCTTGTGTTCCAGAAACCACTATCATTCATCCCCACCCCTGGGCCAGGCCATCATCTGATACATTCGCTTTCTGTGTCTGTCCCACCTCTCTTAAGCCCTCCACTGTGGATCTCTTAACCAGCTCTCCAGGCAGTGCATTCTAAGGGTCCACCACCCTCTCAGTGAAAAACCTCCTCCTCTTCCCCTCACCCTTCTACCTTCCAGCTTCAAACCATGCCCTCTGGTGATACCTCCCTGCTTTAGTCTAAAGATCCCTCCATGTCTACCCTATTTATTCCCTTGAGGTACTTGAAGACCTCAATCATGTCCCCCCTGTCTCTCCTCTCCTTCAATGAAAATAAGCAGAGCTCCTCAAGTCTGTCCTCATATGTCAAATCCCTAGTCCTCGTATCATCTTAGTTGCCCTCCTCTGTACCCTCTCCAGGGCTGTATGTCTCTCTTCAAGTGTGGTCTCCAGTACTGTACACAGCAGTACCCAAGGTGTGTTCTAACCAGTCCATTGTACAGCAGCAGAATCACTTCCCTGCTCCTAAAGATGATCCCCTTAGGATGCATCCCAATATCCTGTTTGCCTTGTTAGCCACTCTCCAGCACTGCTCAGAGTTATTCATATATGCATCACCATGACCCCTAGGTTTTCCCTGTTGGGGCCTCCAGCGTCTCCCTCCCAGGGTGTACCTGTGTTGGTTTCCCACCCAAACATGTAACACCTTGCACTTGGTGATATTGAAATTTAATTTCCATGTGTGAGCCCAGCTTTCCAGGGTGTCCAGTCCTTGCAGGGCCAACCTCCCTCTTCCCCTGAACTACTGCTCCCATCTTGGAGTCATCAGTGAAGAGACTCATTACACACCCTATACCCTCCCTGATGTCTGCTGATATGTATGCATTAAACAGGATCGGACCCAGGACAGAGCCCTGTGATACCCCACTACCGACCTCTCTAAGGTTCGAGGGCTCCCCACTGACCACTACTCTCTGGGTGTGTCCAGCTAGCCAGTTTTCAATCCATCTGACCATCAAAGGGCCTACTCCCAACCCTGTCAGTTTCTCCACCTGACCATTGTGGGGACAGAGCAAACGCCTTGCTGAAGTCCAAGAATAATACATCCACAGGCTTTCCCCTGTCCAGTTCTGATGTTACCCATTTGTAGAACTCCACAAGATTGGTTTGACGTGATCTACCTGTCACAAACCCATGTTGCCAACTATCCAGACCTCCCACCTCCTCCAAGTACACCCCAATCGTTTCTTTAGTATACTCTTAATTAATTTTCCCACCACTGAGGTCAAACTGATGGGTCTATAGTTACCTGGTACTTCCTCGAGCCCCCTTTATGGATTTCACTACATGTGCCTCTTGCCAATCCTAGGTACCCTCCTGTCTCAAAGCGACCTGTTGAAGAGCTCCGCCAGGGTGCAGCCAATATGTCCTCCAATTCCCATTGTATTCTTGGATGAATGCCATCCGGCCCAGGAGATTTATCTTTTTAGGCCTTAAGACCTACAACCTTTTGGTGGAGATAGCATCATCCGTCCCCTACACCTTACTGGCCTTTCTATCCTTATCCTGATCTAACACTCCTGGGTACCTCTCCCTCTCTCTTGCTCCATTTCTATTGCTCCCTGATCCCACTCACTACCACTTCTATCCCCATCATGCCTTGCTTTTGTAGATATCCCTCCCTCCCTAGTGAACACAGAGGGTGAAGTACTTGTTTATACCTCTGCCTGGTCCTCGCCTCTTCCACCCACCCTTCTTCTGATCTCAATCTGCGAGATGGCCCTTAGTTTTCTCTGCTCCCGAATGTACCAAGAACCCTTTTCCCCTCATGTATCCCTGTGCCAGCAGCTCTTTTTACTGGACTCCCCCACCATCTGGTTGACTTTCTAGATGCAAGATGGTACATTTCCTTTCCTATCCCATCTTGTTGTTTTATATTTTTGTAGGCTGCCTTCTTTCTCTGACTGGTACCTTAACCTCTATGGACAACCAGCATAGTTTATGTGACCTTGCTCCTTACCTTTCACCTTAGCGCAGGTCCTGACTGCCTCATGAAGTCCCATTTATGACCTCCCATCTCTTTCCACATTTGTCATTGATGTAATCCCTTTCAAGTGATCCTGAGAATATTTCCCATGCTCACAAAGTCTGCCCCTGAAGTTCCTGCCAGTATCCTAGATCTCTCCCCTCCTGATGCTTATTTGAAACCAGACAGTATTGTGGTCACCCCATTCAGGGATACTCTACAACCACATCCCTTACCAGATCCCTTCTGACAGAACCACGTTCAGGACATGCCCCTCCTTGTGGGCTCCATCACATACTGTGTTAAGAACACATCCTGAAGCCGTCCAGAAACCTCTGCTCCTTGGCCACCTTAGAGGACATGGTTCCCAGTTTGTGTCTGGCATATTAAGGTCCCCATCAACACCACTCCTTCCCTTTTGGTCCACATTGGACAATGATGTTGTCCAGCAAATCATCCTCAGAACATCACCCATCCTGGGGGCCTATATACTACACCAACTTGTCCTTACCTCCTGCTGGGGTTCATAAGGTGACCATAAGACCTCCATGTTTCCCTCTGCCTCTTCTACCTAGCAATTTCTATGTCATCTCTAATGAACATAGCCTCTCCACCCCTCTGCCCTCCTTTCTATCCTTCCTAAGCATAGTGTACCACCGCATGTTTAGGTCCGAAGTCATGGTTTTTATCGGCCCAGTTTCGTGACCGCGCCACATCCACCCTCCCCCGAACAGCATGGCCTGGAATTCTGGCAACTTGTTTCCCAAGCTCCTGGAATTTACTAACACTACCCCACCCCTTATCCCTGATCCCTTTGTCAAACCCCAACCAGGTTCCTTATACTTCCATCCTCCTCTGCTCCTCCTGGAAACCTCCACCCCAATCTGTTTCCCCTCCCCTTGGATTTGAACTACTCCCTTCATCTGGAGAGAGGGCTTCTGGTCAGCCCTCCCTTGTCCTCCCCACCTCACAAGTTTAAACCTCACCTTTCCTGAATGTAGTCAGCCACCCTCTGTTTAAGGACTTCCTTCCCTAACAGGGAAAGATGAAGCCTGTCCTTGGCATACAGTCCCTTATCATCCCAAACTCCTTTCCAGTTCCTAACACCCCAACCCCTCTCTTCACCCCACTTCCTGAGCCAGTCATTAACCTCTGTGATTTTAATTTTTTTCTCCACTGAGGCCTTTGGTACTGACAATATCTCTGAAGAAATGTTGCATCCATTATCCTGACAGACTCTGGCAAGTTCTTGGAACCTTGCTGGATTTCCAAAACGCTATTTTCCTCTAAATCGTTAGTGCCCAAATGCACAGGAAATCTGGTTTCCTCTACAATCCTAACCAATTCATACACCATGAACTTTGCTCTGTGCACTGTCAGCCCAGAGATACTCACTACCTTCACCTGGCTATGGCATCCACCCCCTGTCCCTCCACTGCATACCCCTAATCATCGAGTCTCCCAATAACAGAACCTTAACACTGCCATCATCCTTATGGTTACCTCCACTATGCGCCTCAACCCCCCATTCCCCTTTTATTCATGATCTCAATTCCATGGGAGTATTTCTGCCTTATTAGAGACCCCTTGTCACCCTCCCTTTCTGTCTGCCTTGTTATTTTGCCCACTTAACTCAGACCCCCAATAGGTGTCCCCTTTAACCCTCTTATCTGAACCATTTATCCTGGCCCTGATGGTTTCCTTCCCCCACACTGCCATCCTCCCCTTGTAATAGTACCCCCTACCTCCAGAGGCCCTTTGTGGGTCCCGTTTGTAAGAGCCCATCCGTGGTACAGATCCCCCTGCTGAAGTGGGGCCCTCCCCGACTTTTTGTCTCCCAGTTTCTCCATTCATGCTCTCCTCCCTCATGTCTGCAATATGTTGCATCTCCCCATCTGCTTAACATTTATGTCTCCCCTTCTCCTCTGGGACTATTTCTATCCTTTCCATTGCCTGTCTGTGATGCTCTATGGGTATCCGACTCCCTCCCCTCCTCTGTATCAGTTTCCTAATTTCCACCAACCCCTTCCTCCCCTCTAGGTTGCTTAGTAGCTCAAATTTATTGTAACACTCTATGCCAGCCTCCATCAAGTAACCTGAGTTTCCCTGACTGCCCCTCTAAACTGCCCTCTTCCTCCCCTCTTGCCCTGTTCTCCTTAGGTCCTTCCCACAGTCTACTCTTTTGGCTTCCCCACAACAGCCCCTCTGTTCTCACTGTTTGCTCTTCTAAGCTTCCCACAACAGCTCCTCCTGACTCTTCCCTCAACTCTCTTTATATTCGAATGTCTACCCCGTATGTTTTCCCCTTAGCATCAACATCCCTGTCTAAGGGTCCTCTGTCCTAATATCCCCCTCCTGCTTGCTGTAACATAACATCCTGTAATTTCTGAGTGTTGCCCTAGCCTCCCTCAGCCCCACCTTTCTGCCACCCATATCCACACCCCTTATACTTGGACACCCTCCCAACTCCCCAGCTTACTTCTTAACCAATATACTTCACTCCTGATACAATATAGCTGTCTACAGAGTGGGCAGCCTCCCTCTCAGGTCCAGTTGAGAATTATTACCATCCCACAGCCTGTGCAGCCTACAACCTTCCAAGATGCCTGCCATGGTGGAATGTGGCCACCCTGTTTGTCCCTCTCTGTTCATAATGGCACATCCCTTTTCTCAATACCTTCCCTGGAATACAGTCTCTCTCTGTACTGACTGCAGTTATTTACAAACCCAATTTCAACCCCACCAATAAAGTTCCCAAGTCTCACAAACACATACAGTCCAGTGTGTGTGTCCAGTCCCACTAACAGTGTGTGTATGTAGACATCAGGTACCATATGATGTCACAGGCCCACCAGTTCCTGTTGCTTCAAATTTCAGTCACAAACAGAAATGCACAGCCCTTCAATCCCAACCCCAGTGGCTTTTCAGTATTTAAAGCCTACAAAACAGGGTGGGTGGGAGGTCTCTGCCACCGCCAGGCAAGCATCACATTTAAATTTCACTCTAATTATCACTGCCAAACAAGTGTTCCCACACCCAGCACACAAGCCCCAATAGTTACAATATCACAGCCCAAGTAACAGTTCTAACTCAAAGTAGTAATTTTAACACAAAGAACTAATTTCAAGTACAAAACTATTCAAATATTTCAGTTAAAACAGAAGATAAAACCAAACCTCTTTCCTGAAGAACCTCCTACTTCTTGCACTTCTTTGTATTAAACCCAGCTGCCACTCTTCTGACCATTTTGCCAGTTTATCCAGATCTCTTCTCATTCTGCCCACCCCATCTGGATCATCTGTTCTGTTGCAGATCTTGGCATCATCTGCAAACAGACAAACCTTACCTCCAGTGCATCTGCAATGTCACTGATGAAGATATTGAAGAGGACTGACCCCAGGACTGATCCCTGTGGTACCCCACTTGTGACTTATTTATTTTATTTATTTATTTAGACAGCAGTTTGGAAAACCTTTGAGCCATAGGATCATTTACAAGAGGTACCTTGTCACAGTAAGACAAACGAAAATACACAGTATAACAGTATAACACAGTATAACAGTAACTTAAGACATAGATACAAACAAGCTGGTACAGGTAGGATTGATGCAAACAATACCGGAGTTATGTTGTCCTTAGCAGCTTAGTAGTAAGCTTTGTCATTAGTATTGAGTACGGCTTTGACTAGTGGCAATTACAGCTTCGGTGTTAACAAGGTGGTTCCATAAGGACATTTTGAAGCACGATATAGTTGGAGCTTGAGATGGAGGGCAGTGTGTTGAACCAGGAGGGGGCCATAAAGCTGAAGGCTCTTTGGCGTGAGAGGTCCTAGCTCTAGGGATAACAAAGAGGTTTTCCCAGAGGTCCAGAGTATGAACTAGTGGGACAGAGTGGCAGATGGTGGTGGTCAATCCAGGCAGGGATAGCCCAAGGAGGGTCTTTTTGTAAGGGTACAGGTCAGATATTTGAGGCACTCATCAAGATCAAGTACCAGCGCTTTAGCGTACAGTGAACAGGTGTGTGTTAGCCTAGGTGCCCCAGTAATTAACCTGCAGGCCTTATTCAGAGTAGTGCAAATTTTATGGAGTGCAGTCTGATCAGCAGCACCATACACCGGCAGTCCATAGTCCACTAGGGACAGGATAGAGGAGGTGACTGCAAGTCAAAGAGCCTCCGGGAGGCAGTGTTTATACCGATGTAAGATGCCCAATTGGATATTAGTGGCAGTGGCTAGGGCAGCGATGTGTCCATGGAAGGAGGAGGGGTCAAAATGGATCCCTAGGTATTTATAGGAGCAAATTTGTTTGAGTGCGAAAGAGGACCCAGAGTGAATGAGGAGTTCAAAGTTGCAGGACTTGTTTTGAGGATGAGTGAAGAACATGGTTTTGTTTTTTAAGATTTATCACCATGTTCCTTGAACCAGCCCTCGGCTTCAGCGAAGGACTTCTGCAGCGAGTCCTGGAGGGCAATAGGGTTACGACTTGAGGCAAAGATGACTGCATCATCAGCGTACAATAGAATGTTCCCCAATCAAGAGCGTGAAAGGTGTTATAAAGGGAGAATAGTAAGGGCCCAGAATGGAGCCCTGGTAACCCAGAAAAGATGGGACAG
Organism: Neoceratodus forsteri; assembly: GCA_016271365.2. NCBI lineage: Eukaryota > Metazoa > Chordata > Ceratodontiformes > Ceratodontidae > Neoceratodus > Neoceratodus forsteri. Next base: position 1,095,848,192 of record CM057450.1, on the reverse strand, counting down.
ATGTCTGAGTAGGTCCCATTAATTTTACATGCTGTGAGCGGTCACACAGATAACTGGTGCACCAGGAGATAGGCTCAGCAGCAAAACCAGAGAGACTAAGGGCATCAAGAAGGAGGGGTGGGAGACAGTGTCAAAGCTTTAGAGAGGTCAATGAAGACCGCACCAGCCAGAAAACCAGTGTCTAAGAAGGAGTGGAGAAAGTTGGAGAACTCTAGAAAGACTGTGTTGGTACTGTGGCCTGCCCAGAAGCCATGCTGCTCAGGACATAGGACATTGTAGTGGAGAGGTAGTCAGAAATTTGAGAGACTACCACTTTTCCAAGGCCTTGGAGAGAGGAGAGAGAATGGAGATTGGCCGATAGTTTCAGCCACAGTCCTATCACCACCTTTAAAGATAGGGGTGACAGTGGTGACTTTCTAGGCAGTTGGAACCTTCCCCAGGCAAAGAGAGTGGTTGATGAGGGCACGTGATCGAGGTAAGGACTGTGTCTAAGACCAGCGTAGGATACACAGATCAGGTGTCACTCGTCTTATTACTCTTGAGGGCAGTGACAAGGTGTGGCCTAAGTTCTTGGGCAGAAACACGGTGGAGGAGAAAATAAGGTGAGAAAGATTTATGGCAGGCGCTGGGGAGGAAGGTCAAAAATTTGTAGGGAGGATAGGGCTAAGGTCAGTGAATGAGGTGTTGAGGTGGTTGGCTATGAGGGCTGGGTCTGAAGAGATCACGCCATTAATGTTGATCTGGTGGGTGGGGGAGTGTGCACTCCCATTTAACTGTTTAATATTATCCCAGAAGGTTCTGGGGTTCCCCATGAGGCTGTGAGTGAGGACCAATAGTGCTCAGACTTGGCCTTTCTGATGGCCCGAGTGCACTTGTTTGGGTGGCAGCATATAACTGCCTGTCACTGGGCAGGCCAGTCTCAATGGCATGGTGCCATAGGTTGTCCCTATGTTTGAGTTGGTGGATCAAAGCTGGGGTTACCCAGGGGCATTCTGCCTTTTAGAGCGAGGGTTGACATTGGGGCAAAGATATCACAGGCATTATTAAAAGTTCGGGTAAAGAAGGAGAGAGCTGTGTCAATGCATCTCTTCTGACTATGTACCATTTACCACCATTTTCTATTTTCTGCCAGCCAACCAGTTTGCCACCCAGTTGATCAACTTTGACCCACCTCAAGCCTACCCAGATTATTAATCAATCTTCTATGTGGAACAGTATCAAAAGCTTTGCTGAAGCCAAGGTAGGTGACATCAACTGTACCCTCTTGGTCCTCTACTCTGATTACCCAGTCAAAGAAATCTGTGAGATTAATTTGATAGGGTCTTCCTGTTGTAAACCCATGCTGTCTTGGATCCTGTGCTCCTATGGATTCCAGGTGTTGTACCATCCTTTCCTTAAGGAGTGCTTCCATAATCTTGCCCACTACTGAGGTAAGACTGACTGGTCTGTAGTTCCTGCCTCCTCCCTGCTACCACTCTTGTGGAGTGGGATCACATGAGCCCTTCTCCAGTCTTCTGGAACTTCTCCTGTGCACAGAAACTCACTAAACAGTTCTGCTAATGACTCTGCTAGTTCCACCCTTAGCTCCTTTAGTACTCTGGGATGTGTGCCATCAGGTCTTATTGCCTTGTCCACCCTGAGCTTAGTGAGCTCTTGTAGGACCCTTTCTTTTGTCAAGGGACTTGTGCAAGCCTCCCTCCCCTTGTGTCCATGGTGCTGAGCTGTGGGCCTGCCCTACCTTCTCCTCAGTAAGTACTGTGCAAAAGTATCTATTTAGGATCAATGCTTTTCCGTGGTCCTCCTCCACACACTCCACCTTAACCCCTTTTATCTTAGCAATACCCCTCTGGACTTTCTCCTTTCACTAATGTATCTATAGAAAGTCTTGTCCTCTTCTTTACTGTTCATGCTAGTGTTTCCTCAGTTTGGGCCTTTGCCTGCCTTATTGCCTTCCCAGCTTCCCTTAGAGAAGTTTGGTATGCCTTCCTATCTTTGTCCTGCTGTATTTCCTTATATTTCCTAAATGCCAATCTTTTGGCTCTGATCCTTTCTGCTACTGTTTTGAGAAGCAAAGTGGTTTTCTCCTTCATTTGCTCTTGTTTTCTCCCTAACACAATGGGATGCTGCGTTGGATTTTTAGAGGAGAGACAGAGAATTTGGAATAATCCTCAAGTACTGTATACACTCAATGTCTTTCTCTAGCTATGTTTAATGGAAGAGTAATCTCTTTACTAAATTCCTTAAATCAGAATTACTCAACTTGGGTAAAGGCCATCAATAATCCAGGGCATTAATTACTGGGAAATAGAGTTTGAATAGGAACTACTATACTGTATGTGAAGAAACTTGTTAAGGTGGGCCAACAGTAAAAACATTTACACTTCTATTATCCCTGGCAGAGAAGAAAGAAGGAGAAGAGGGCCAGTGTTTAATAAGGGCAGAAGTAGTGGAAAGCAGGCCCAACCAAGGACCAGTGCTGTAGGCACAACAATAGAAACTGACAGTTTGCAACCACAAGCAATGACAAGCTTAAACTGGACACATACAAGATCCAGGAAAAAACTTATTTTATTTTAAAGAGAACAAACAAAGACAAGCAAGATCAGCACACAAAACCCAGGGGCAGATATTCAAAACATTGCCCAATGGGCAAATGTTTGCACCAAGATTGCACACTGATTGTACCAGGCTGCAATATTCAAAAGGTCAAATAGCACTGGATCAATGGAGCAGCACAGGCTCAAAAAGATAATGTATGCACAGAACAAAGTGGGAGATGGAGATGAATATAGGTGCAATGGTATATTCAGAGCACCAGGACATTACAACGGTGTTACCATGATACACAGTATGATGCACGTTACTCCCTATAAATAGGAGGTTTTAACCCTGGGCAAATCAAGGAAGGACATGGACACAGCAGCAGGCAACGTGGCTATGTGCAGCAACAGCATCATGGTGCACCTGATGACTGCTGTGATCGAGGAGGATGAGAGGGCACAAGGTCACCCTGGGTTACTCGTAGGCCAAGGAGGAGATATGCTGCAAACAGATGGTACTGGTAATGAGTATCATTTGAGACACTCACAGATGGCTACCTTGTTGGCTGGTATCATCTCAGTAGGGCCCTGCTTAGGCAGCTGTGTGAGCTGCTGCATGACCAGCTGCAGTCTACAACTTAGGACAGCCATGCCATGTCGGTCAAGCAAAGGTGGCAGCTGTGATGTGTTTCTTAGCCACCAGGTCCTCCCAGACCTGGTTGGTGATACCATTGGCATGTCACACTTTGCCACCTTATGCCTCCTGGGCCAGTTCTTTGATGGTCTCCTGCCACACTCGAGCTAATTCATTGTATTCCTAGCATGGCTGTGGAATGCAAGGGTGACAATGCAGCAATTCTATTGGGTTGCACACCTACCATTAGTACTTGGTGCCATTGACTGCACCCATGTTGCCATCCAGAAACCCCTGGTGATGAGGCAGATACTTTCTCAACAGGAAGGGTTATCACTCTGTCAACTGCCATGTGGTTTATGGGAGTCACGTGATGCAGCCTCGAGAAGTAGCTCTCGCAAATGCTCCCTCTCGCTCCATTTTATTTTCAACTTTCCTTGATTAAAAGGCAATTTCTTGCTATCTGCTAGAACACAGGACTTTCTGAACTATTCATTGGATCTTATCCTGCAGTTACTCCACAAATTATGGAAGCGGAGATGCACCTGGTGTTACCTAAACACTCGCTGCCATCTACACCTGAAAAAGTTAGTAAGAAAACTAGGCCTCAGCCTTCTGTAAGTGGATGTACAGTACCTTCTTCCCAGAGCAAAACCTTCTGATGGTGGACCAATTTCCTGAAGAATTGAAATCTTTAGAGAAGAATTAAGGTCATTTACCTCCAAATTTAAATTGATGATGACTGCACTAGAGGAGATTTCCAAACAAATAGGGACAACGAAGTTCACATTAAATCTTTGAAAAGAACCTGGAGCTTGTGGACCTGGAGATTGTGGCGCATAGTCAAAGGCTGGCCCAACTGAAAGCAAAGGTTGAGGACCTTGAAGGGCACAGCAGGAGGAACAAGGCTATAGTAATTGGCCTGCCAGAGAAGAAAGAGTGCTCGGACTGGATCTATTTACGAGAAACTGATATCAAAATTAGCAGGTCCATCAAGGTTTGGCCCACTTACTCCATAGAAAGATCGCACCAGGCACTGCGTCCAATGCCTCCAGCTGGAGCACCACCTTGGTCACCGATTTTTGGATTCCTAAATTATTTGGAGTGGCAGCATTTTCTAACCAAGGTCAGAGAATTGCAGGAGGTAAATGGGGAGATGCTAAACTCAGAGTGGCACAAGATTCACCAGTCTCAGTAAGACAGAGATGCTCCTTGTTTCATCCCATGGTTAACAAACTGATTCCTCTGCCACTGAGGTTTAAAATGTTGTATCCAGCTAAGTTTCAGGTGTGTTTAATGGCACATGGGCCAGTCTGGAGGATCCTAAAGCAACAGAAGCAGCGCTTAATGGAAGCTGTACCTAATCTCTTAAAACTGCTGCATGCCCTGCCAGTAGTCAAGGGGACCATATATAACAGAATCAAGGTACTACTGCACAAGTGTATGTTGCTCTTATTTCTATTGGTATGGCACTCACCAATAGGGTCCAGTACAGACTGGCTTCTTTAACTCCCAAGGCTGATCAAGAATTACTGTCTCTTCTCCTCCCCTTCAGTTTTCATCCACCTAATCAGACCCGGCTCGATCAAAGTTTCTCTGAGAGATCAGGGAGAACAGTCACACTGTTTTGCACTTGTAGAATCGCAGGGAGGAACTGAACTGAATAGTAAGTGTCCTCCCTTATTGACTGTGCTATTTTGGGAATAGATCTGAAGCAGCCTTCGTTATGTTTTGGTTCTGTTTATTCCTGTCGGGTCAAGTTTATTCTTCGAGACCGCGCATCTCAACTTAAAGTGGGGAGTAAAGAGCAATATTCTATTGTGACTGGATGAGACTTGGGACTAGAATTCTGTACAATACATGTAAAAGATCTATCAAGTGCCTGTCAGTTATTTAGAACTTACTTGCAGCTCGGAGGATTTTGCTTTATTTGTGGACACTACCTTTCTTTGCATTTCATTATAGATCCCCAGATGTAAATATGCTATGGAATGTAGCAGCACCCTCCTCCTTTTGTTACAAGCATCGGACAGTGTTTGGACTTAGATATGCTTCTCCTAAGTAATTATAACATGCATGTTTGTTTGTCATCTGTTGCTGTTTACTGTTGTCAGGTTTCAACTTATTGAAAGAGGCAATAGCCTACTAATAGAGGCTCTCTACTTATGCCAAGATAAGGATGGCTATCTTCATTTAACCTTATTCTAAATTTGGGAAGGTTTATAGGAGCTCACCTTTCAGCTAGTTTATCACGAAGGTGCCTCACATAATGAGGGGTGAACTCTAAGACACTGGGTTGTAATGTACTTTGGGAGAGGGCGGAGGGCAGGGCACTGGTCGATGGGACTGTTTGTCGTGGACCAAGAGATATTTGTGTTAGTAGGGAGGAGGGACATTGTTACCCACACTTGTTTGGTTTACTATCCATTTGTATTTTTAGGATTTGGGAAGAGAAGGCACACTTCAACAGTGTTCATTATTTCAGTGGTTTCTACTTCTAGGTATTACTCAGAACCAAAAGGAACTGGGCACTGGTTTAATTTTAGGAATTGGGTTGGGGGCATGGCATCTATGAGGGATCAGTGTACTGGGGAATATAACTTTTGGAGTCAATTCTTAACCCAGAGAATACATCCAAACCATCCGCATGGTCACACATCTAAAAATCATCTCATGGAATGTCCAAGGGCCTGTAATAAGACCAAATGATATAAAATTATCAAACACCTCCAACACCTTGAAGGAGATATTTCCTGTCTAAAAGAAACACACTCATTAGAAACTGAGGTGAACTTATTCCGCCAGCAGTATATAGACCAGGTGTTTACAGTGGGTTGCTGTAAACAGTGCAGAGGTATAGCAATCTTACTGTCAAGCAGGACTCCCTTTATCTGTGCCCACTGCATTAGAGACCCAAATGGAAGGTACATTCTACTGAGAGGTATGTTGGACATGGCAGAGGTAGTTTGAGGTTGCATCTATGGTCCCAATGTGAACTCCCCTCCTTTTTATGGATCTGATTTCTGTGCTTATTCCTTTTAATGCTTCCTATCCTTCTGGGGTGACTGGAACCTCCTGTTTGCTCCTGATTTGGATAAATCACACAAGAAAACACAAGGGCTATTACCAGCACAGAGGGCCATATGGAATTTTCCAATCACTTTGGGATGTGTGATCCCTGGTGACTGTTAAATCCCAATTACAAAGAATGCATATTCTGCTCCATGGTGCATGGCACCTCATCCAGAATTGACTACTTTCTGGCCAGCCAGACTTTAATGTTTGGGGTATTAGGATGTGGAATAGAGCCTGGAGTGATTTCCGATCACCTCTGTATGGTGCCAAATCTCCTTTTCTCCAAACCAACAAAAGGAAACCATTTAGAAAAATAAATAATCAAATACTAAAGGAAGATTGGGTAACCAAAAGATTACCAAATCCATACAGCAGTATACTTTGTGCAACCTATATTCCACAAGTAATATTGAGATGTAATTGGGGTCCCTGGGTGAACTGATACGTCTGGCAGCCACTAGGAAACATAAATGGAGAAAATGGTGTCAGATATTTTATCCCAGATAAGATAGCTGGAAAAAATCTTTCACCAAGTACTAGGGAGGAATATAGGATTGATCTCATTAAGCTCTGGGATAGATATACCTAGCTATTACAGGAAAAAGCTGAACTAACTATCCTGAAAACCTGTTCATATTATATAGACCATGGGGAGAAGGCGGACATCTTCTGGCCTTAAGGTTAAAGCACCAAGAAGCATCCAGAATTATTAAGTCATTCATGCGTCAGATGGGGAACCCCCAACTCACCCCCAAAGAAATAGTAGCTAATTTGAACTCTACTACCATGATCTGTATAGCCAAGTGTCTGACCTGCCACACATCCAAATGGTGGATGACTATTTGGAGTCCATACTGCTACCAACATTAAATATAGGAGATAAAGAACATCTGGCAACCCTCTTACTAAATCTGATATCAGGACAGTTATCAATAATCTGCCCTTAGATAAAGCCCTGCCCAGATGGGTTTCCCAATTTTGTCAGGTATTTGCAGACCAACTGATGCCCTGGCTAAATAAATTATTCAGAGAATTCTTTCATCTGGTCCTAGTGACCCTCATTTGTTTGAAACTTTGATAGTTGTCCTACATAAATCCAGGAAACCAGAGGAAAGAGTTAACAGCTACAGACTGATTTCACTCTTAAATTATGATATCAAAATTCTTGCCAAACTTCTAGCAAATAGAGTGGCCAAGGTACTTCCCTCATTAATTGATGAGGAACAGGTGGGCTTCATGGCAGGGAGGGCTTCCTGTGATCATTTACATAAATTGTCTCATATTTTCTCCATGTCTAGAGACTTGGCATATCTGGTAGTACTGATGTCTCTAGATGCAGAAAAGCTTTTGATCATGTTGACTGGTAGTTCCTTTTGGGACATTACATAGATTGAGCTTCCTTCTTAGTTTATTAAATGGATTTCGCTTTGTATACAGGGCCATGTGCCAAATTGTACTGCAATGGAGTTTTCTCTGCCACTTTCCCACTATATTGAGGCATGAGACATGGTTGTCCCCTTTCCCACTATTGTTTAATTTATATCTTGAGTCCCTGGGCTGGCAGTATAACCTAGAGGTTAGAGGAATGAGGTGAACGATCTTGATACATCCAGCAGACCAGACCTGAGTGTGATTCTCACAGCCTCAATTGCATACTGTGTGACTCTAAGCAAGTCACTTAACTGCCCAGTGCTCCCAGGTTGCCCTGAAAACAAGCACTTGTGCCTAGTGAATCTTACCCGTTACCAAAGACTAAAATAATAATAAAAAAATTCAGCTGAAAACAAACCCTAAGATTTGTGGTATAAAGTTAAGAACTCATGAAATGAAATTATCTGCATATGCAGATGACACCTCTCTCACCCAAAATCCTCTATTCTGGCAGCCCAAGGAACAATAGAGGAATATAGCCTGCTCTCAAATTTCAAAATCAATTTAGATAAAACACAGGTCTTTCACTTAAACTCTAGAACACTCAAAGCCAAGATATTGACAGCAGGGTTGCAAAGGTTCCCAAAAATCTCCAATATTTAGGTATTAAGCTTTCTAGGAGTGATCTTGGGATGAAGCAGTTTAATTTGGATTCCCTTTTACACTGAAGTAGCAGGATTTGATCTGATGGAAAGGTCTACCTCTATCATTATGGGGCCGGGTTAGTCTGGTTAAAATGAATATTTTGCCAATAATTTTTACCTGCTCAATCAATTTAATTTGTGGCTACCCTTAAATGGTTTTAAGAGTACACTAGCATTTCAGAGTTTGTCTGGTGGAGGAAACCTCAGAGGAAAGCATAACATAAACTGGCAGCTCTGAAATTACGGGAGGATAGCGGTTTCTTCATTTTGGCCTATACTATTGGGCAAGTCAAGCAAGTACCTACACTGGCTAACAATCCCAGAGTATCTAATATACTCCATATGTTCTGATATGGCTAACAATAGAACAAGATTTAATTAATTCAGCAGGGGTATCTCCAAAGGCGTTATTATGTATCAGTCCAAAAGACCTCCCCAAAGAACTGATTAATTCTCAATATCGGTCTCGGTGAAGATTCACTCTCCTTTGCTCCTTTCTGAAGTATACACATACCACAGACCCCAGGCAACCACCTATGAAGAATCCTAACTTCAAAACTGGGGCAAATTAATAGAAAACACAATGCCTTCCACAACTTGAGGGTACAAGAATGATCTTTTTCAGGGGATTTATCATACTTGGATGTCATTATGAGGGATTATAACATAGCTAGAGCCCAGATTTTCAAAATCTATCAAATTCAACATTTGTCGGTGATCAGAAGAGTTTTCTCCAGACGAGTGGTGCCTGGAGATGGATTTAATTCACTTACAGCCTTAACTGCACTTCAACATGCAGTCTCTAATATTTATGCCAGCCTTTATGGCATGGCTTTCCCCTATAACCAGCTTCTGGTTACTGGGTGTCTCAGTTTCGTCAATGTGTCTTGGTCTGGGGCAAGATCTGGAAAATTGTTATTCCTATATTACACAAGACAGGTTGAGAATCATGCAATTCCAACTATTAAAGGGAAGTAAACATTGCAGGCATCTCTCAAATTGGGAAACCCATAAAATATATTTCAAATGAGGTATGGGACTTCCTTGTAGGTGTCAAGATGGCTGAGATATGGATATCTAAATACTCTGTAAATCAAAACAGGCAGCAGCCATTTCTTTGGGATACTGAGACAGAAAGTGATGTCACTGGGGGCAAGTTGTAATTAACAACATAGAGCTGGCCCCTCAGTGACATCACTTCCTGTTTTAAGAGTACATACAATGGCTGCTGCTTTGTTTGATTTACAGATAATTTGATATTCATATCTCAGGACTTCTGACACCTACAGCTAAGCCTAGTAAAAGGACAACCTGACCAATGTGTGTGTGGGGGAGGGCATGCACTGCACATCACACAGTATAGAAACTACCGAAATAGAGGACTGTTTTACTTCTTCGGTATTAAAACCTCAAACTGTTAAAATATTTTGCCGTTATTTTTATTCCTTTTTAAAAAATAGTTACTTGGAAGACCCATTTTATAAGAGCAATAACTCGGTGCAAGCCCTCGTGCCTTATAACACACCTGGGCATGCTCTTATCAGATGATAACCCACAATTTGTCATGTGTTATTGCTTGCTCATTAAAATATTCATGCAGTGCAACAAAGGTAAGTCTGCAGTAATACTGCATATAAGGCACAGTACTACTTGACTTTTACATTACAGTACTATAATACTACTGTATGGGGACTTCACTGAACTGTAATAATCCTCCAGTAATACTGTAGTATTCTTTCATAATTACATTGCAGAAATGTATTGTAAGGCTGTGTTATGCAGTGTCCATATGCATTGACAAGGGTGTGGGTAGGCATATGCACTGCACACATGTGAATACACTATTAGTAGGACCTGCCAAGGCCCATGTGTCTGTTATACGGCAATGTCATTCATATCTAGGGTTCCTTGTGTGGACAACACTGACTACAGTTCAGCTCATGTATGGATTGAAATGTCTGTATATTTGTTTATTTATTCATTCTCTGATTACAATACCTTTGAGCATATAACAACTCTTTTCAAAGGTTCCACATCAGTGGAATGGTGACAGACATACAATGGATGGTATTACATAAAATTTGACAGAAAGTATTTTAAAATGACAATATGACATTAACATTGCAACTAAAATTAAAACTATGAATTGGTAGGAAATCAAAAATAACCTAATAAAAGGAGGCAGCTAAGGGTGCTTTGTCAAATAGATATAGGTAGATTTGGGTGAAAGAAATTTTAGGTAAATGAAGATAAACTGTGGAAAGAAGGTGGAGGATGAGTGGGGTGAGGTGAAAGAAGGATTGGGAAATGAGGCAGGAAATAGGGCAAAGAGGTTAGGCAAAAGTGCATTCTCAGAGAAAGGGAAGAAGTAGGTACACAAGGATGTGTCAGTACTGCTGAGGTAGTGTCATGTCAGTTGAAACAGTCACAGGAACTGTTAGCTGTAAGATGCTGATGAAGAGTGCCTTTATAGGATATAGATATGTGTAGTACATGTGTAGGGGGGTATATCATGTAACACATATCTGTGTGCAATGTTATTGGGAGGGCAATGTTGGGTGACCACTTGTACATTATTGATACATACGGCCTGCTTGGCTGGAGTATGAACAGCACATAACTGTCGGGATAAACCTTTGTACATGGAACAGGTTGTTTGTGGGGGTGACTATTGGTACACACTGTCCACTCATGTGTATGAGTCAACCACAGTGCTGACTGTGATAGTGGCATGCTGGACTTGAACTGTCCTGCATGTGGCCATAGGTGGCACTGTGTGACAGAACCAGACCTGTTGATGACCACTGCCCCAGTCATGGTACTAGCCCCATGGGTTGGCAATACAGTTGTCTGTGTGTGATGGATAGCTAAAGGGCATGTTCTAGTGTCTCACTGTGGCATGCCCATGTATTCTCACAGTCCATTGATACTGGGCCACTGCAGATTCCAGAGGTCAGATGACAGATACATCAGGCACAGTCATGGGCACTGTAGTAGCAATGTCCATGGGTATGCTTTTTTTCCAAGTTACTATACTTATTAAACTTTAAGGAAGAAACATAAAAACTTCAAAACCTCCAAATTATTCTAGCAGTCAAAATATCAAACTACCAAACAAAGTATCACAAAAGGAGGAACAAATAATTAAGTGAAGCGTTACAACCCTACAACAAGCCATCCTCATCCTTCCCTCCCCTCCCAATCCTGCTCCCCACAGAGCACAGTAGATATGCATGTGACAGATAAAAGTGCCGGGCCCGTCATACTTGTGGTTGGATTTCCATCTGCGATGCTGGCCACCCGGTTCAGGAACGGACCTGGGTCACTGGAAGGCTAGCTGGGAGGAGAAAGCTTGCTTTCTCCGGGGAGGGGGTATGCAAGCCTCTGCATGCTGACTCCTGGTGGAGGCTGGGAGCACAGCAGCAGCACGGAGACAGAAATTTCAAGGGGCATGGTGGGCGACTGCGCTAGCCTAAACATCAGTGGCACACCACACCCTGGGGCAAGAAACTGGAAAAACGAGTGGGTCCCCTGCCAGCTAGTTGAAGGCTGCTAGTTCCGTTGCAACCAAGGAGCCCTGGCCCTCATCTCCCTGTCTCCAGCAGCTCTCAGGAGGGCCAAATGGAATGCGCTGGCTCCCCCAGTGCCTTCTCCCTTGCATCCAGTGCAGGGTTACTCCTGGACTACCCTCCTGAGATGGTTGCAGATATGAGATGAGGATGGCGGCTGTAGAACAGTTCCAGTGGGGCCTAGGCTGGCCTGAAGGAGAGTCGAGCTCGAGCCAAGGAGCAAAACAAAAAAAACTAAAAAAAAAAAAAGAAAGATAAAACATCAGGCAGTACCCAGGTAGACAAAGTAGCTAGCAGCTACCTGGTTATTAAGGGCCTCAAGGCTCCCAGCATTCCTATCTGACTCAAGTCTGCCTTTTTGTTAGGCTATATGTTTTCAACTACCAAGGCTTGTAAAGCTCCTGGTGCCATTCATGAAATGATGGTGTAATATTGTCCATCCAATGGTGAAGGATAATGAGTTTGGCAATGATTGAGATTAAGGCCTTATATGCCTTGTGATGGCCAAAAAGTGCTGTGGGAAAACGCCAGCAAAACTGACATGTGGGCTAAAAAGGAGTCCAAACCAACCTGGGATCAAGAGAATCATGAATAGACACCCAAAGAGGAATCACCTTGGGACAATCCCAAAGAATATGTTTAAGGAAGCCTACCCAGAACCACATTGAGAACTAATTCATTGAGGCTTTACATTCCATCTTGAATAGCTTTGAGGAGTATAATAAATATGTAATATGCAAAACTGTTTAAAACAGTAGTTGCACTGCTTAATAAGTTTGTAGAGCTGATTTCATACCACTAGCCATTCCTGGGGTCCAGTCTCAAGTTTAAAGCCTGCTGCCAGTAAAATGGATCCCCAGTGGACTTTGGGTCATTGGATTGGAGACAAGCATGACATTTGGAAGTGGGATGTGGTTGTCAACCAGAGACTGAAACTCTAAAAGGAGGGATGGGATTGAGCATTAAGAGCCGGTGAAACTAAAAAGCTAGGTGACTGTCCAAGAAAGTTGAAGGCGTTTGAATGGATGGTCAACTGGGATCGAAAATCAGTTGTATTATTTCAGCAGGGACAACCTTACCATTTGGTGACTGGACTCCAGGAGGTATATTGAAGAGGAGGACAAAGCTAAAAGGGATGGGATGATTATCTATATGAATGTTTGGGTTGCCCAAAATAGGTTGAAACAAGCCCTTGGACCAATGAGCCTTCAAATATGAACACATCTGTTTCAAAGCCTTAAGTGACCACATCAACAGAGTGTTATGAAGATGTGAAGGAAGGGAAAAGGTGAAATAAAAGCAGACTAGAAAGTTGTAAGCATGTGGGTATGTTCCATCCATAGCTGTTCTGTCATATTCCTGTCTATCATAGTTATATGGCACCCCTAGAATGTATTGACCCATCCATGTGACTCCATATGTGCCATACTGACACTGTTACATGGTTGCTGGTCGGGTGTTGGGAGTGCAGGTGTAGGACCCCCAGTTGGGGGAGCAGAGGTGGTGTTCATTGGGCCTACATGGTCATTGGTAACAATGGGTCAGCTTTCAGCTGCAGTGCATATGTTCTGGATGTATAGCACTGTCTAACCTTGTTTCACTATGTTGTTTAAACATTGCCATTTGATCTGTGGTAATAGTCCTAGCAGTACTGCTGTACATGGACCCATGTGGTCATGTCAACTGACATTGCTTATGTGTCCTCTATGATCATTGGTGGGTGTGGAGGATACATTATTCTGTCTGATATTTTTGCCCACAAGGGAACTGCGACAGTTGGGAGGTGAGTGTTGCCCATATGGGTAGTGACACTGTTGCATTCCTCCCTCTGCAGACCACAACACCCAAGGCCCAGACTGGCAGGACCACCAGCACAGGACTGTGGCACAGGCCACACAGGACACTGATGCCCATGATGAACATTGGACTGCGCCACGTGAGTATGCTTGTTTGTGGATTACACATGTTATATTCCTATCTAGTTGAGATATGTATGCTACCCCATAACATGACATCATTACTGACAGATGTGCATTTGCACTGCGGCATGTCAAGCATCCCAGTAACATGTGACCATGGTGAGTATGTCTGTTCCATGGTATCCTGATGGATACTGCAGTAATCGGACATGTGTCCTGACATGTGCTGGCAGCACCACTGTGCTGTGTGCACTGTGCCTCTGTGACACGCAGTACCCATGCCTGTGTTGTTCATTCCATTGTTCTCAGGGTTGCTATTCATTATCTTTTCATCACCTGCACAGTGCTGCACCATCATCCTACTACAGGTCATTTGTGTCCTTCATGGCATGGACACATATTTGTTCCTCTGGATCATACATCATATTGTCCATGCATCCCGATGGCTTGTGGTGCACACCATTCAACAGGGCACAGTTCCATGTTGGATTCCATGACATGGTGTGCAGTACTGCTGTTGCCTCCCAGGGCCCACAGCATTCCCCTCTGCTGGACCTGTGCACACAGTATGATACTGGCACACACAGGGTCACCACCGTGCTTGCTGTTGGACAACATTCCATGCCTGGAGTGGACACAGTGCTACATGCCTTGTGTTGCTCACTGTGCAGGATGCTGGTGACACTAACCCCATGTTCCTCCATGTGCAGACATCAGCACACCTCTGACCTGTACAGCAGCTCTGCTGTCATGTGCACCATTACATTGTGTTGCAGTTGCATAGGTTATGGTAACTCTGTCTTCCACAGTTCATGTCTGCTGACCTTTCATGTTTTGACAAATGTGTAGTTTGTGGCATGTTTACTTGGCACTGATTTTGTATCTGACTCTCCATGGTGATCACTGGTGCATAGTATAGCTGTGCAGGCCAGAGCAGGATCAAGCCTAGTTTGAGATTACAGGCTGACTCATCCTGGCTCAATCTCTGCCACAGATTAAGTGCTATGGTCAGGCCAAGCCATTTCTCATCAAGGTAAGCATTGTTGTCAGCCTGTGCAGCTAGTACAGTGTCTGAAATGTTCAACTCCTATGCAGAAAATAGCCTGCAGTAGCCAGGCCTCAGCTCATGTTCTGGGTCTCAGAGGCAAGCCAGACCCCTGGATCAGCTGTGACTTGGCTCTAACTGAAACATCCTGGCTTGCCCACCTCTAATGAATAGTGCACAGAGTGTACATTGTATTGTTGTGACATGCTCCTGAGAGCCATCGCCTGTCTGTCTGGCTGTGGCATGTGTTTGTTGCCCCGTGTTTGGTGTACTTCGTTATGTTGCTGTATCAGCATGTGCCTCTCATGCAATGGCCAAGTTCTGGACAACATGGTGACCATGCTGTTGTGCTACCTAACCTGCCATGCACAGCCCTAGTGAGGCCTGTGGCAAGTGCACCTGGCCGATGGGTCCACTGGCCAGATACCGTATTGTCTGTGTTGTGATGGCATGTGAATGCCTCTCATTCGTGCACTGCTGCATCACAGTGTGACTGTGCTGGCCAGGCCATGGGGTGCAGTTACCCTGCATTTAGCAGTCCCCTACATGGGCACACACCCTACTTGATCATGATGTCCTGCTATCCTGCATCTGCACCCTGTGGGATAACTATGTATCATGTTGTTGACCTGTCTCTATATGTGGCTGTAACTTCCAACATCAGCCATGTCAGCCACCATTCACTTTACGCATGGGCCACCATGTGCTGACCTACATTCACCCATGGACACATACATTCCACGCCCTTTGGTTGGGTATGCATCACTGCCTCACTGTGGTTCCAGCATTTGCTGTGCATAAGTCATCTGTTAACATTATACTGTGGTAGTATAGTGTGCAGTATTTGTCTCTCTTCCTGTGCCTTGTGGTGTTATACTTCCATACATATGCCATAGACATGACTACTTTGTACACATTGAATGGTGGGCATGTGGTGGTCTTCATGACTGTGACATGGTGGGTGGGTGCATTGCGTGGTTCCTGTGGTTGTGTGTATGCCCGCGGTGTGCATAGTTCTCATGTTGTGCCACTGGCTTGGCCACGGGGTATTCAGCCGTTGTATGCTCACTGTGGTGTGGGCAAACATCCGTGTCATGCATTCATACTGGTCACAGTGTACTGTGTTGCTATGATGTGCCACCATGACTGGGATGTGCTGCACTGTTGCTACTGACCAGCAGCTGACTGGGGGAGGACACACTGTATTATGGTTTAGTTGTGTGTCATCACCTAGGCTACTGTGTCCTCTATCTAGGCAAATAACACACGCTGAACATGGACGGAGGTGTGATGTTCAGGAGAGCAACTACACTTGAGCTGGGTCTGCATCACGGCCCTGTGATTTGGGACTACAGGCCCTCAGTCTGTAGACCCTGGGGACAGGGGTTGCAGTGGTAATGACAGTGACTTTGCAATCCATCATAGGGCTACATGTTCCTGTGTGCAGCATCTATGGCACATACAGATGTTCCTGTTTATTTTGGTGTGCTATAGCCAGGACTGACTGGGGTTACTTCAGGGTAGCTGTGAGGCAGTATTTTGTCACAGACAGCATTGGGGATGCATGGACAGCATCCTAGCAGTGGTGTAGGGGCAATGGCCATAAAGGCCTTCCTGTCTGAATAGACATGAGGGTACCACGGTTTTCTGTGATTGTGCATCCTAGCATAGGTATGGTAGTGACTGCTGTTTAACAATGATAGGAACATGGGCATAATTGCTAGATCATGTGGTCCTTTTCTGAAGTCACGTTCTGGGTCTACATTACTCTGCAGTGTCAGCTCCCGTACTTACGTGGACATCTACTGTATCTCCATAGGATCACATCGCACATCAGCTTGGGTGAGACGTCCAGAGGAGAGTGAAGGCCAGCATGACCTTCTTCTATGTCTCATCATGAGCAGAGAGTCATAATGGAGCAGCAGGAGCAGTTGGTCCGGCTGGGAAAGAAAACTGTTAGCTCCTGAAGGAGCTGGTGAAGGCGACATCCAGCTGTGGGCAGTAGCCTCCACCATATCCCAGTTTTATTCTCCTTTCCGTGTCCCCCCTTATGGTTCATTTCTGTTTATACCCTTTTCAATGTATATAGTTTCTGTTACTGTTTGTCAATAATATACATTTGAATATGATGAATGTGTGTCCTGCATCTTTATTGGTCGTGTCTAGACAGTTTCTCTGGTTTGCAGTGTTGCCCTACTGACCACCTGCATCACACTGGTGGGTGACATCCTTGCCTATCCTGTGGCATGGGGTTTCCGCTGCTCTCCATGCAGTGTCTATGGCTGTGCATTTGCCTGTACAGTGTTCAGGGCATGGTAAGGTAGCCTGTGATGTGGGCACATGCTGAGGCGACGTCGAAATGGTGGCTTTATGGATGAAAACCAGAATGGTGATGGGAGGGTAGGTTGACGGATGGGGTGAGCGAATTCGGTGATGTAGAATGTTGCTATAATGTGTAGACATGCGCGCCCGGGAGGGAGTGAGTATGGCAAGCATGGGCTGGGAGGGGTGGAGGGGCTGTAGGAGGTGGTGCTGTGGTGGGCTGCCGAGCTGTCCCATGGTGTCAGGGGTTGGCCTATGGTTGGGGTGGGTGAGGTACCATGTTCGGTCTGGGCACTGGTGCAATTTTATTGTACCTGGCCCAAAACTTTATTTTGAGGCTTTCACCCCCAACATGCATCCTCCCTCGAGTTGAGAATCCTTTAGTAGAGGGGTGTGAGGCGAAGCCCACTGAATGTGGGGTTGTGTGGAGGCGCGGCATTTTAGTGTATGTCCCCTGCGCCATTGTTCCGTGCTCGGGGGATGACGGAAGCCGGCGCAAATGTTTTCATGTTCTGGCAGCATGATAACGCAGCTCACCTTAGGCAGTTGTCATATCACATAGAACTGCATGGTGGGTATGGTCGTCCCTGTTGGCTGACACATTCTTTTCTCTGTGTGTACCCTGTACTTCTTATTGTGTGGTAGCCTCCATCTGGATTGTGACTGTCCATAGTCATTGTACTGTATGATCCCTGTTCCTTGGGTGACCTACACCAGCATTGCCTGGCTGGGTGGCCTTGGTGTGTGGAGCCTGTCTGTAGCTTTGTTCCTGGTGCCATGGTTGACTTCATCCCCTCTGTCCATATGCTGTGTTTCATTTGGTGTGCTTTCCCTGCTCCATGTTAGGGTTCCTTGTGTCCTCCCCTTGCACAGTGGGCACAGGTTTGGGTCATACTGACACATCTGCAGGGATATTTATTTGTGAGGGCCCTTCCCACTCTCACATGTACATTGCTTGTCCATGCTACACATCTGAACAGTGCTGCTACATTTTGGGTCACATATATATTGCTATTGCTTTGGGTGTATATGTTGCTATTTTGGGGTTTTACACTGCTCTCTGTTCATGTTTTCTCCTTTTCTGTAGCCATTCTGTGCTGTCATCCCCAGTCATTCAGCTGTGCCTGACTCCACCTCTGTGTGCACGGCTGCTGTTGCTGTTTGCCCTGTTGTCTTGCTATATTCAGAGCTGTCTTCTTTGCTATATACAGACCTGTCTTCTTTGCTGGGCTATATTTGCACTGCACTCTGGGCCATGTTTGCACACCTTCATTTGCCTGCTACAATTAGCAATGTTTTGCCCATGGGCTATTCCTTTGAATACTGCGTGCCATTGACTGTGGGCTATTTTTGCCCACTAAGCAGTGCTGTTTTGCATTTGGACAATTTTAAAATATTAGGCCCCAAGGGCTGGATTCACAAAGCTTTCTGAAGGTGCAAAACCTTCCCTAAGTCCTCAAAACTGCCATAGCTATGCAAACAAAGGGGATTTGCACTGGGTGCTATTCACAAAACCCTCCACAGCTGCAGAAAACAACACTAATGACTGTGGAAAAAGCAGCTGCGGAAGTCCCTGAGGGAAAAAGGTGTGAGATAGGTAAGGCACAGCCCCTGAAAGGCTATTCACAACCAATTTTTCACAGCTGTGAAAAAATGTTACACACCATGGAATGAGGTGTAACTCTCCCTCAGCAAACTGCAGTAGTGCCCCAACAATTGGAATCAATTAAGGTGGAGGTGAGGCACAGGTAATAGCAGCCCAGATTGTATAACTGTGGCTGCTGTAACAGCAACAAAGGGCACATTGCCGTGATATGGCAATAGGCAACAACCACCAGACACAGTGCAGCCCATAACGGAGCCCCCACAGGCAGTAGAGCCTGATCAGCCTGCAGTGAGCGCCACCCCTGCAAGCAACAGGAACACCCCAGGAGGGAGGACCAGCAGTGACAGTAGGCCACTGTGGTACCATGCTATTGCTGGTACCTGTGGTGCTGCAGTGGTTCCAGTTGAGGTACTGGTTGCTGGTCTCTTTGTGGGTGCTTTTAGCTTCATTCCATGGCATCCCTGTTAAAGTCTGCTGTTCCAGCTAATTAAGTTCACTGTTGCAGTGCCTCCTAAGCTATTTCTGCAGCTGCGGATCCACAGTTGCGGATTTTCAACCGCACAATTTCAACAGCTGCTGAGTTTCTGCAGCTGTGGAGATTTTATGAAATTCGTGCACTGCTCAAAATTTCTTTATGAATATCACGAATCATGCTTCCGTGAGTGCTGTAGGCCTTTTTCTCAGCTGCAGGAATTTTGGCTTTCTTTGCAATCCTGCCCCAAATGTTTTGCAATGCTGTATTGATTTTTCAGTCTCTAATAAGGCAATGTTACTACCACCAGAGTTAATTATGTGATTAAAGATAATATGGATATTGAGGGTAACAAAATTCTTCCATTACTACATGGTCAAGGAATGGGTCTCTTATCATTATAAGAATAAATACAAAGTTGCGTACTATAAAGAAGAAACCTATCAAATAATAAAATGAAACAAAGAATGCTTTCAAAATAAAAGTGAGTTGCTACTTTTTAAAAAATAATTTCATATTTTATGCCTGCTATTTTGGTAGTACTGTATCAGCTATTTAAAAGTGCACCTGATAAAGTGTACGCTAGAGTAAAGGACTGAATGTGCCATGCATTGAGACTATGCATTCAACAGATCTCCACTATAATGCTGCTCTGCAGATGGCTGGAATACTGTGTCACACACTCAAAACATTTCAAGAACCTATTATCTGCAGTAGCTGAAGCCAAGACAAAGTTCTAGAAGGCTACCTCCCCACATCTACTTAGTATTGACTCATTAAAGCATATTCTTTTAGTATATTGCAGTTGTTAGTTAGAAGAGCAGACACAGACATGAAGCCCTAGTGTATATTTAGGCAGTTGCCATGTACCGTCATAATCAAATGTTCCTTAATTTTGAATTCTAGATGTCACATGAATTACAATTGGCACTAATTTGTTATTCCTAAACTATAACATGATCTCTCTTTACAAAATAGATTACATTTAAAATGAGTGCTAAGCTATTTCATTGAAAACCCACAACATATGGTACAGATGATATTTGCTTTCATTATGGTAGGCCGTTTTAAATCATACTCTCAGAGGCTTCTGTTTGCACTATGCTATAATTCATTCTGTTTATAGCATGTTTTAGTGCTTAAGTCATTTTCGCATTGGTAGAACTAATCTGTTGGCACAGTCTTGCTATTTGTTATAGGCATGAGAAATAGTGCCACAGATGAGATAAAACATATTAGAGGGTCCCAGAACATAATTTAGTGCTGAAATATCATTCTTGTCCTCCTTTTTCCTTCAGAGGGAATTGGACACTTTAATAATTTTTCCATTGACTGAGGGTCCTTATTTTTATATAGTGTGGGCTGCACATTTAATGCTTGTCCCAATTATTTTGTTATTAATTTTATAATAAATGTACCAAGTGCATACTTCAGAGGAGTTACAAGAGGGCATGCAATTTTCATCATTATACAGCACTTACAAAACATGCCAGGTTCTCCTGCTGGGTCAGGAAAAACAGAGCATAAAAAGCTAATGAGATGAAAGATACGGAATAAAAAATCTGGTACCAGCCCTTTAGCTGAAACATTAATGTCTTTTAACATTTTTCATTCTGGGTAACATTCAAGGCTAATTGTGTCTCATAAGATATATTGCAGAACCTGTCTGGATGCAATGCAGAATGCTGTAGAATTCCGGCAGTGTCACTGCAGGAAACAGTACATTTTCAACTGCAATTCATCTATTTTGTCATGCAGGACCCTGTGACACTGAATTGCATTCTGGCAGACTCCACTGTACTAGATATAAGTTACTGTACACTGTCAGGAGGTCCTAGGGCATTATGGAATATAGCCTGTTTTATAATTCATTTGGTTAGTGGACAAATGCATTTTCCATAGTGCTTGTGCTCTGATATATTAACTACAAGTAGGTTTTTTCCCAGTGTTATGACCAACCCTTTCTACCCTTGTAGAGAGGTGCCTAAGAGACCCAGCTCATTTAGCAAAAGTAAAAGGTGGAATACACCTACCACCCCTTCACCAAGGATACAGACACTTGTAAAGCAGGGGTTGATTATGTGTGATGGAAAAATGCTCTTTCATTGGTGCCTTTAATTATACATGGAGAGAGTGAGTTTTCACACACACACACACACACACACACACACACACACACACACATCCACTTGAGATCCTATTCATTCTATACAATTGAATTTAGTATTGCTTTGACATTTTAGCACATCAAAATATTTCCTTTACATCAGCCCAGTGGTGCTGAGGGTTGAGGCGCTTTACGCCACACCTCAAGTCATGCCAGCGACTCAGCTTCAGGAGCAAACTCAGGATGCCAGGGGTTAGAAAGGAGGAGAGAATTGAGTGTCTGGAGAACAACTGTCCTCTCTCAGGGTGGGTTGCAGGATTTGCCTCACTCCAGTGGCCCTTGGTGGAGATCAGGGTGGGGCACTACCAGGAGTGGGACAGTTAAGGGTGAAGCAGCAGCGGACATCAGCACTACATGTGCAGACATCAGTGTACATCTGCACTCCAGAGGGCAACACAAGGAGGAAAAGCCCTGGCCGCAGGGGAGGTGATGATGGGGTTGTGGTGCTCAAGCCTGCATGCCCAATGCTGGCCTTGGCCTGACTTGAATCTCCCTGGTCTCTGTTCCTTCCGTAGATGAGGGGAGGGAACCTAGCACCCATTCCTTGGTCTGGTCCAGGGTTCAGGTGGGCAGCAGTGGTTAGAGTAAGTGGGTCCATGTCTGAAAGATGCCCCTGGTGGCCAGTGTCTGGGAGGATAAAAAAGTCTACAAAAAAAAAAAAGATTTTTCCCTTATGTAGCAATGTATGCAAACTTTAAACTGGAGGGTCCTATGACTAAAACTTTTTTGCACTAACTACAAATGCACATAATATTCTTGTTGCATGAGGCTGGCTTGGTACTGTCTGCACAGCATTATAAAATATTAATCATAAAAGAATGCATTATGTGTGTGGTTGTAGCTTTCAAATGGAGTGAAATGAATGTAGAAGCCACTTGTGACAACTCTCAAGTATCACTGAAACCCATCAACCCACCTTCCAGTAATTTGCAAACTACAGTTCATAATGTTTTGCATTAGGGTTTTTTCTGAACCAGTATATTTTTGCATGCTCACTGCAAACCTATTGTACTAAGGGTTCCCTTTTAGTTTGCACGATTATCTTCTAAACTGCATATAGCATTGATCACCTCCTTTATTTGCCGTGCCATGTGACAAGGATCCCACATGTGTGCATCACAGTCTGCAGCTTTGAATAAGGAGGCTACTTGAGTAGTGACTAGCATGTAACCATGAATAAAACTATTAATTGTTGTTGAGGACCACTGGTCAGAGTGTGGAATTTCAACTTACCAGGCAGAAACTAATTTTTTCTTAGTTTTACTTGTTTGTTCATTTTCATTTCACAAACCAGGATAGCCAATTTTATGCATGACACCTTTTTTTTCTAGCATGTCTTGTGTGAACTGGTTATAGCAGCAGCAAACCATAACTATAGTTCATGTAAGGTATGTCAGTATAAAAAGTATGAGTAATTTGAACTATGGAAACAAAATATTACTTAAATTGTTAGTACTGTATATGTATATTTACAAGATAGAGGAATAGAATGTAATAGAAGAAAGGACTGAGAGAAAGGGGGAACTAATATATTAGCCAGTTGTTGGGTGAGTAGGCAATACCATAGGTTATAGGTAAAGTGGATAGCATAAATGTAAACATGATTGGTTTCAAGTATGAGATTCAGTTACAGTAACATTCACACGTACTCAGAAGATGCTGAAACTGATCCTTTCTGAATCCACATATAGTATGTCACCAATCTTTTCAGTTTAGATGGAAGTGATTTTCAGATAGTTTGAGCACCTATGGCCTTTACACCAACTGAGTTGCACATCTGGGGAATATGGAAATGATCTCTGGTTATAGATCTTAGGTAACAGGACTGAAACGGTCTTATGAAGTTGCTTTGGTAATTTGAATGACAAGCTTGCATGTATTTGTACAACAGTGCAATCTATGTAACGCTCTCATACTGGAAGAGAAAGGAGCAGCCCAAGATTGTTTTACATGCCGCAGTCACTGACGTTTGTATCACATCCAAGATCAAATCTACATGTGCAGTACAGTATCGACAACAGTCTGACTCTTGCAGTGGCCAGGAGTCAGTGTGCCTGACACCTCCTGTGCATGCAGGTCTGGGGCTTAGCGGATGGGTCATGCACAAAGAGAGTACATGGCATGTTTCAGGCATTATTGCATGCCTGAGCATCACGGGATCTCACAAGACAAATCCTTGGCAGAACACCAAATAGAGTACATTTCATCCTTGAGGACGCAATAACAAAATATACAGACAAGTTTTCAACAAAGGGTAATAAAGAAAATACTACAAGCTGAAGTTATAGTGGGGTGACTATAAAGGACACAGTTAAGATGATACCAAATAAGCTGAAGAGTAGGGTGGGCGAAAGTGCAAATTTCTGCCATCATGTAAGTTCTCTGAAATTTTGAAAATTTCACAGAATTTTCTGCTCTTCGCTTGTGGCAGAATTCTGAACTTTCACCTATTTACTGTGGATTTCTGCCTAGTTCTGCATACAAGTTACTAGTAAACTGCAGACTTTTTGTTGAAAACTGTGGAAGTAATGTTTCTTGTTAATAATTTTGTGTATCATGTTGATTTCCACGATTTAAATGTGATTATGTGGTATTTTTCCCTCCATCTATGTGTGTCCATATTTCATTTTCTGAAGGAGGTATCTTAATTGCAATGATCACTATATGTTGAGCACCTCAACTATGTTTTATGAAAGTAATTGTTTGTATGGTTTCTTATTTGTTATGTTTTTTCACCAAAATGTTGTTTATGTATGGATTTTGCACTTCTTAGAATTCTGCGGTATTGTAAAATGTCCAGTTAGCACCGAAATCTCACAGAAATGTCAATTTTATATGCATGTACTCTAATCACATGATTTTCAGTTTAGTAGTCAAATGGTGTGCAGCCTGGTTAATTAAAATTCAGCTATTCAGTGCAAATTCCAAGTTTAAGCACTGAAATTCCACAGAAAGGTCAAATTACAATGCAACTAGCTCTGATCACATGTTTTTCAGCTCTGCAGCCACATGAGGTGCAGGGGAGGGGAGGAGGTAGCACACATTTCTTACTGTGTAGCTACTTACTCTGCAGTTGATATCTAAAGAGGGAAAGAGCTGTGTTTGTTCTACAGCACAGAACAGGCTTTGGAGTGATTAAATCAACTAGTTTTCTTTAGTAGAAGAAATATAAGTTGCTGTTATCTGTACTTTGACTGCTGTGTCAGATATTTCATAATTTTTGGATCTTTTAATAACACAATATCTTGTGTTACTCTATCTTCTGTAGTCTGTGTATTAGTGTTACTTTTATTTCTTTAATACTTTCTGTTGTTTTAGGGTCCAGTAAAGTACAGACAGTAGAACATGTCAGGCAAAAGAAGAAGGAAGCGTGTAGGACATGGAAAAGTATGATAGGTACTGCTTCAGTCAGAAGGGTGTCACAAGGGCATGGAGAGGTACTGTGAAGGTGATACTAGTAACACCACTGCAAGTTCTACTGGTACTGCTATGCCATCAATACCACATGCTGTGCCAGTGTTAGCTTCACAGGAATAAAACTCTCAAACTTCTTTGGCACTCAGCACAGTACTGCTACTCCCAGTGCAGGTGTAGTTCATTGCTCAGAGTCTAAAAGCAGTCTAAAAGACTGCATTTGATGTTGCCATTCTATTATGTGAGAGCCCCAGGGTCTCATGATAATGCTGAAAATAGCCAGTTTTCTCAGTCCCAGGAGACCCATGATTTAACTCAGGACCTGGTAGTGAGTAAGAGCAAAGAGGGTTTTGGTACAGTGGCAGGCAGTATGACAGATGATGACAGTAAGGGTGTTGCAGGAGCAGTTGCTGTGGGGAGGAAATAATGAGCAGCAGATACAGCTTTCGAATGTGTCTGAGGAGCACATACATTCTCATAGTGAACACACTGTTAGTAGTAGTGCTCATGTTGCAGAGAATGTCACTGAGGAAGCAGACCTTGTATATAGTCAGCCTTTACTTTCTCCAATGGAAATGACAGAAAGCATGGAGGGTAGTAGTGATTATGGTTGTGAGGGATGATCCAGTAGTAGACCCTAGTTGGTAGCCACCCCATCCACAAGCAGCAACCAAAACTATTGGCAAAGGGAAAAATCCCTTTTCCATCAGTCCCAAAGCAGCAACCAGTCATGGTCAAAGGTCAGTAAGTTGTAAAATGGGATCTGTGGGAAAGCAGCATGCAAGAAAACAGTTTTACCCACCCCTATGTCTGTGTCACCATCCCATCTGCCTCACCGATCACAAAAATCCGGCATGTGGGGGAGACATTCATTGGTGTGGGATTTCTTTGTAATTGATGAGTCTGATGACAGTGTTGTGGTGTGCAACATTTGTCATTCCAAGATTAGTCATGGCAAACTGGGTTCACACTATGGGACGACTGGATGCATAGTTATATGCAAACAAAGCACCCATTAAGTGGATCCAGCATAAGAGGTTGTCATCCATGCCCACTTCTGCTACTTCTGCTACTGAAAATGAGGGTCCCCAGGGAGTAGATGATAACAATTGACCCTTTATTGTGTTCTACCCTACATGTGCAGATATAATTGTAGGTAGTAGTCAAGATGATCCATCTGTACCCATCACGGAGGACTCTGCAGCATGTCTCTGCTACCAGCAAGTCAGCCAGAGTCACAGGACCATACTTGGCAAAGCCAAACCACAACCTACAGTCCTGAAAACTCAGAGGCTTAAGCAGCCAGATATCAAATCAGCATTAAGCAAGCACACAAATATCATTGTAAACACCCAGTGAAACAAGAGATCAATATGGCTGTTGCCAAGATGCTTGCAAAAGTCATTTGCATTTTAATTTGTTGAGAATGAGGGTTTTAGAGAACTGATGGAGAAGGCTGTGCCTAAATATAAAGTTCTAGTTGAATATATTTTACCACTAAAGCTATTCCAGCTATGTACAGTGACCTTGCATGTATGGTATCCCATGCTCTGTCACACTCAGCAGTAGCCAGTGTTCACCTCATCACAGACATCTGGACCAGTGGCCATCATCGGTGTTTATATATGTGCATTACTGCACATTGAACTTGTTTTCCTCATGTCTATACTCTGCATCCCTGTCCCTCATCATCTACTTGTCCCCTGAGTACTGGCAGCAGTACTACTTGTTGTCAACAGCATGCCACATTAATCATGGAGAGTATGCATGGGTCCCAAATGTCAGATAGAATTCTCACCTGCATCAATGAGGCCATCACATTGGATAAAGACCCAATGGATTCAATGCAGCATTTATTGCCAGTGACAATGCCTGTAATGCCATCAAATCCATCACTGACGGCTGCTTTTATCATGTCCCTGTTTTGCACATGTGCTGAATCTAATTTTGAGGTCCTTTCTGGAGCATGAAGCAGTTCGTGCCATGTTGGTAGTCAGCCATAAAATCTGCAGCTATTTCAGCCATTCGGCACTGGCTGAGCAGATCTTCATGCTCTACAGAAGGTAAACAATGTACCACAGCACCGCTTGAAGCTCGATGTGCCAACTCACTGAAATTCCACACTCTAGATTCTTGAGCAGCTGTATGAACATTACAAGCCACTCCATGAGTATATCATGCACATGTGGGACCAGAAAGCACAGTCAGCCATGTCGCTGACTCCATCCCAGTGGTTTTTGATGGATAGTGTTATCCAGGTACTACGACCACTGGAACAAGCAACACAGGTGGTAAGTGAGACAACGCATGCTCGAGCCAGGTGATACAATTTGCTGCGTTGTATGCCATGCACTGTCACTGTTCATGATGTGGATCTTGTTGTGATATGACGCCACTTGCTGAGGGAAACACTCAGCTACCTTTATGTTCCCAAGTTGGCCAATGTTGATGGCCCACATCCCTAAAATAAAAATAAATAGAAATACCAAAAAAATTACCAGACACATCTTTGCTTGTCCCTTATTGGTTATTTACAACTACTCCATAATGTTTAGTACACTGGTGCACTTGCAGCACATTTCCAACTTTTCCAGCGCTCATGTCACTGCTCCATCCCAAGCCAAAAACAAATATAATTATCCCCAAATAATGTTTTGAACAGTGTTTGAAGTGTTAGCTGCATACTGTGATGTTAGTGCAACTGCATATCTGTTATTCCTGTTGAAAACACTGGCAACAGTACATTTCAAACTATATGCACTTTTCTGCCACTGGCTGCTTCAAGTTCTACAGTTGAATAAAAGAAAACATGAATGCCACAAACTTCATGTGAGTAACACTGTTTTACATGCATACTGCACTGCAGGAAAACAAACTGAATAACCACTGTCCTCCCCAATAAATGGTACTACAGCTGATACTGATACATTAACAAAATCTGAAACCACTGTGAATCCTGCCATATCAAATACAAATAGCAACATCCACAGGAATTACTCTCGCTACATAAATTCTACTGATGATCCATTTCTTGCAGACATCATACCCTTGGATTATATTTGTCATTCCAAATAACAACATCCAAAGAAAGCAATATGCAGCAGTAAGCCACTGATGATGACCAATTTCCGGAACCCATGACCACTGTAGAAACAGAATTAATTAGATTAAAATATTTTATTATTATAATCTTATTATCCTAGTCTTAATTGCTATGCTATATCCTTATATTGGCTTATCAAGTACTATAAATGTTTCTTGTCAAATGAACTCTAAAACTGGGTCAATGCTGCTTAAAGCTTGAATACTGTAATGGAGGAATGATGTCATAAAAAATGATATAGTATTATACATGGACAACTTCAGGAACAAAAATGTTTCAAGGACAGTCTGTTTAAATTAAATGGACCCCATTTTCAAGGACTAGCAGAAGAGCTTGAAGCTGAGACTAAGAGATTATTGTCATGGAATCTTCACATAATTTATGGCCTTGTTTTTCATGTACCAGCCAGTCCAGATACACCAGAAGTTAACACAGATTGAAATAGACTGGTTTTAAGAAATTAAGGGCCAGATATTCAAAACTTTGCCCCAGGGCTAAATTAGTACTGCCTCCAGCGGGCAACCAGCCCAGAGAAAACCATAGCTATATTCAAAACGAATAGCATGGTACAAAACCAGCTGAATATTGCAAGTGAAGGATGCCGGGCAAACAGGCCCAGGAGTGCAGGGCAAACATTGCCCAGGAGTAAGACAGCACTGGAATAGCAACAGGCAAGTGAAAACTACAGCTGCAGCTTATTAGACTCTGTAGCAAGCCAGTGTTGCAGGTGGAGAACATTGTGTGTGATTGCGAGAGATGTCACACAGCTACTGCAAACACACCTCTCAACCTCCTGCCTCATAACTCAGGGACAAGGCTCAAAACAATCAGGGACAAAGGTTTAAAATCAGGGACACACCTAATAAATTGGAGGTATCTACTCAGGAAGCTGGTAGAATAAGTGGTGTAGTATAAAATGCATTTGCTAGGGAAGAACACATCTGTAACAGTAATGTCTGACATTATGTTATGCTTACAACCCCCACTGTTTGGTCATAGAAACACAAGTTGTAGGGGGACAGAGTAAACATTTCAGGTAAAATCAGGGACGTCCCTGAAAACCAGAGACAGTTGAGAGGTATGACTGCAAACAACAATGTAAGCCACACACTGCAGAACTGTGCTCAGCTGATGTGAGGGTTGTTTGCCAGGGGTTAACCTTATTGCACAGTGCTAACACATTAGCCCAGCGCAAACTGGTTAGCCCAGGGCAAACGGGACTATATTCAAAGCGCCCATGCAAATGAGCCTACTTAGGTAATCTGTGGGCAGACAAGTACATTTGCATCTCATTAAGTGCTGCTTAGCATACATTACCATGCAGTTTGCCCGGTGCTACTGCATGGAGCGTGACTCCCTTTTGGTCAGAATGGAAGTACAGGCTGGATGCTGCAGGCCAAGGCATGCCCACAGCATCCCCTGTTGGTCGGAATAGAAGCACAAGCTGGAAGCAGCAGGAACTGTGTGCTGGCAGGCACAGTCAGTGCATACAACACACCCATTCAGCTATGCAAGCAGGACCTGTATATATTTATGTGTGTGTGTGTGTATATATATATATATATATATATATGTAGATCAATAGCTAAACAGACACACTGTCAATGGCCATACATGCCCTGGAGGATGCCCCCCAACAACACAGGTACCCCACCGCAGTAGTGGGTGAAATACAGTGGGGGACGCAATGCATGGGGCAGGCATAAGGCAAACCTGCTGGGAGCCAGGGGATGTCAGCTGTAGGGTCACTGAGCTATGCAGTGCAGCCATCAGTATATAGAGACCTAGGTGGACAGGCTGGGCCAGGCAGCCTTTCTCAGCCGTCATGGTCTCTGTTCCCACGTGTGTGGGTTCCACTCCTAGTAGTCTAGTGGTCCCCCACCCCCAGCATGTGTCCTGACCCCTGCTTCAAATAAAAATAATTTGTTTACCTGGTAGTCTAGTGGTTCCCTCACCCCCAGCATGTGTCCTGACCCCTGTTTCAAATAAAAATAATTTGTTTCCCTGGTAGTCTAGTGGTCCCCCACCCACCAGCATGTATCCTGACCCCGTTCGAAATAAAATAATGTCAGTTTCCCTGGTAGTCTAGTGGTCCTCCCAACCCCAGCATGTATCCCGACCCCGTTCGAAATAAAATAATGTCAGTTTCCCTGGTAGTCTAGTGGTCCCCCCACCCCCAGCATGTATCCCGACCCCGTTCGAAATAAAATAATGTCAGTTTCCCTGGTAGTCTAGTGGTCCCCCACCCCCAGCATGTATCCTGACCCCGTTCGAAATAAAATAATGTCAGTTTCCTGGTAGTCTAGTGTCCCCCACAGTGACAACCCGCCCATCCATATAGTTACCAGAATGGAGCTGGCGACCGGCTCAGCCCTCCTCTCACCACCACGGCCGGCTACAGGACAGAGGTAGGAAGAGCTTCTACCTCAGTCGCGACTTGACCGTAATGTGAGCTTCCTACCTCAGTCGGCGGCCGGCCGGTGGTGAGAGGAGGGCTGAGCCAGTCACCAGCTCCATTCTGGTAACTATATGGATGGGCGGTTGTCACTGTGGGGGACCACTAGACTACCAGGAAACTGACGTTATTTATTTTGAACGGGGTCAGGATACATGCTGGGGGTTGGGGACCACTAGACTACCAGGAAACTGACATTATTTTATTTATAACGGGGTCAGGATACATGCTGGGGGTGGGGGAACCACTAGACTACCAGGGACTGACATTATTTTATTTCGAACGGGGTCGGATACATGCTGGGGTGGGGGACCACTAGACTACCAGGAAACTGACATTATTTTATTTAGAACGGGGTCGGATACATGCTGGGGGTGGGGGACCACTAGACTACCAGGGAAACTGACATTATTTTATTTCTAACGGGGTTGGATACATGCTGGGGTGGGGGACCACTAGACTACCTGGGAAACTGACATTATTTTATTTAGAACGGGGTCGGATACATGCTGGGGGTGGGGGACCACTAGACTACCAGGGAAACTGACATTATTTTATTTCGAACGGGTCGGATACATGCTGGGGTGGGGACCACTAGACTACCAGGGATACATCATGTAGGCGTTGTGGTGAGAGGGGATGTGCCTCATAGGGGGCAGCTTTGCATTACCGCCAGCCTTTTTGACGGTAGTTAGCACTGGCTACAGGTTGCGCTTAATGCCTGTAGGCGCGCGCTATACCTTTCAATATGTTGTTGCGCAGGCAGTCAGGTCCTATTCCCTCAGTCCCTCCCCCATACATTATGATTTAGCGTCGGTAAGCACACCTAGCGCCTCTACGCTTAAATGTCCTTTTGAATATTGCTGTCGGGGGACAAAGGTGCTAATCCAGCGAACGGATTTGCGCCCGGGCGCTACCCTTTGAATATCTGGCCCCAAGACTTTTATTTATAGAAAATATACAAAAACTCTGATACATTTCAGAATTACACAGGTTATTGGAAATATATAAACCTGCCCAGTAATTAAATTTTAAACCTATCAGCAAAGTGTAGTGTGAGCTATTTACACAATTCTGTAGCAACAAAGCTGTTAAGGTTAGAAATTACAGAGTGGTGTCTAAAGTAAGTTGACCTTACCATCTTTTCAATGGAATTAGTCTTGAATGTTTATCAAACCAGCAAAACCTAGTCGCTGGCTTTGTAAGCCTTCTTAATGAACTCTAAAGCAACATGAGGTCATGGATCATTAACCACAAACAAAATAAATCACCGTCTTGAAGAAGTTTGCTAAGATTATAAAGTTTCTAATGATAGCAGGTATGCCAAACGAATGTCATTTTGTACAGGAAAAAATGTACTTCTAGAATCTGTAAATACTTTTTAGATATCTATAAAGGAAAATGTTTTATAATGTTTTTATAAATTACAGATTGTATATGAGAATTGACACCATCATATTTGGTCTCAAATGAATCCTCTCTTTTAGCTGCATCTGAAAATGTAGGTTTTACATTTGTTACAAGGTGCACATAGATACAAGAAAGAAAAATTGTTTTATATCAAAAATAGTTTTGAAGATCAGGTCAATTTGAGAAAACAATGGTTTAGGAGGGGCTAACAGTAACCCCCTCAAAGAGTACTCAGACCAGTCATAATTTGATGGTGATGTTGTCCAGCAAGAGGGACATAAATGGGATGCTGGCAAAGCCGGCCCACAACTGCCTGATCCTTTGGTGTGTGAGGACCTGTGTTGGCTGCCCTGACAATTTTGGATGAGCTTGGGACTTGTACTAGACCAAAAGCCTGAGGCCACACCTGCTTGGAACTAGCATTTGGGTTGAGCCATTGCTACCACCAGGGGGTGTTAGGTACAAGCTTGAAAGCCTTCACAATGCTGCAACAATGTCCAGCTGCTAAAACTGCCTATTACAGGAAGGACTGTCTTCCCAATATTGGATGAAGCAAGGCCAAAATTTTATATACTGAGAATCTGGACTAAAGTAATGTTTTGGAATTTCTGTTAAAAGCCTGAACAAGAGACTGACTCTGGAATTTACCAGCCAGCAAGCCTGCAGTGCTGTTAAATAGCAGTGAGTCCACAGTTGCAGGTTCAAGAGCAGAAATGAACTGAAACAGAAAAGAATCACTGTGTCCAGTTACCAAAACAACATTGTTATCCACGGGGAGAGATCTTTCTACATACTGTGCTGCTAGACTGTTAAAATCTTGCTGTCTGATTTTTCGCACTAAATCCTGAAGTGACTTTTGATTATTTGTGACATCAAGCAAGAAGGATCCAGCCTGCATTGCTTCATTGATGTCAAAAGACTCTACAATTCCAGGTTCAAGGGGAAAAGACAGAAGACTAAAGCCAAACCGACCCCTAAGGACTTTTGTCATCCAAAATCAGAAGTTCTCACCAAGATTTTGAAAGTTAAAAAAGTAGAAGACTATGCCAACAGATAACTGAAACTTAAGTATTTTTTGTTTAATTATCCCAGTATTAGTACTTTTATTTGGCTACCTGGAGTGGTAACATAGTGCATTTTTAGCTCCAAAACCTTGGGTGTATAGTTAAGCTAGAATTTAAATGTAAAGAAGTACCTTCTTGCATACTATAAAGTTTAAAACAATTATTATACAAAGATATAACCTGAGACACTAGTGTAATGAGTTGCAAGTTATCATAGTAAAAAGGTAATGCTATTTATAAGTATGCTGAAGAAATAGCATAAACGATGTCATTTACTATATTACGCTGAATATTGCTTATTCATTTGCGTTGCTTATTTACTGAAATTTGTTTTGTTTTATTTGATTTACTCAGTTTTCTAAAACCTGTTCTTTGTTTACATTATAGCTTATGTTTACATTATTTTTACTATGCTTGATATGTATGCTAATTATGAATATTTAGGACTTGCACACATGTGAATAAAGCACATTTTATTTCTTATATAATCCAAAGTGTGGCAACAGTGTTTTTCACCATCATTTTTGAATCTGCAGAGCATAGGATAATATCATATGTGAATTTGTATTAATTTTGGTAATTTATGAAAATAATTTTTGATTAAGGCCCGAGGTGAATCCAAGTGCATCACTGTAAAAAGTGATATTATAGCCTTTGTTCTGACAACACCATCACCATGATGTGTATGACACTGCATTGAACAACAAAAAGAGAAAATAATATGATAAAAAATGCTTCATCTTATACCGACATATTCATAATCATTAAATCTACCCACCAGTGTTGATCTTGTTATTGTTATAACAATGAAAAACAGAAAGAGGAACTACTGTGTCCCACTACTACAGTAAAGCTGCTGAATTTGGATGCTACTGATGATTCTGAATCCACAACCATAACACAGGTTTGTATTATCGCTTTGACAGTTCATTCTTCTCACATCATGTTAAGTAGTAGTTAAGTAATTTTGTTAATAATGGTAAATACTGTATTCTTAATGTTAGTCAAGTCATCAAAGAGGTTATTCTATAGAAAAATGCATTTTTGGTGTACTGCGGGGTGTGTGTGTGCAGACACTGACACCAGGGCCTGGGAGGGGAGGGCATCAGTACTTTGTTTCCGTATGCATAAAATGTCATAAAAGTCTCTTTGACTGTAGAGCGATGTGTGTAGCACTTACATAATGTTTAAACTGCTGTTAACCACTGCTATGTTCAATAATGTCACTGCTTCCATAAAGTGATTTTTCCTAATTTATATCGTAGGTCATGATATTATCATTGAAGCTGCTTCTGCCACACTGCTCCCATTTAATGTGATGATTAGACCAACATTCAGTTTCAGACTTTTTGAGGCCCTTGAATGTGTTCTGTGGAACTGTCCATTGCCAGGTAAGTCTCACCGTGGTTTCTCAATAATGTTTTTTTTTTTTTAATGAAAAACAGAATGAAATCAGATAGGTATTGTATTATTATTATTATCTTAATTCTGTCATACTACAGGAATGTGTTATTATGGATAACAAAGGAGGGTGGAAATACACACGGTTTAGGTCATATTATGATAGTCAGTTTGGTAGACAGTCATAGCTGGCAGGAATGGCAGGCATTGACAATGATAGTCAGTCACGCATCTAAGAAACATTTCATGAAGCCTGATAAGATGGTAATTTGGCATAGTCTTGGATATCAAAATTGCTTTTATGTCTGTAACTATGTCACCTGACTTATTGCCTTTCTAGGCCTGTGACATGCTGCTGCTGCTGCTGTTGCTGCCTAGATCATACCTGATGCGGCTTTTGACTGTTTCTTCATGATGTGTCCATCACAACTAATCAGGTAAGATATATTGTAGGGACCTTTTTATTTATGCAGGCTTTTGGAAATTGAATTTTTATGTATGTTATTTTAAGGAATGTATACGGTATGACACACTGTACAGTTTTGTGCGGCGCCCAGAGCCTTTGGGATTGGGCATCTTTTTAAATAAAATTGACATTGTCATTGACATTGAAACCATTCCATTTAATACCTTTGATCTTTTTCTCTCTATGTCAGCCACTGAAGCAGGTAAGTATTGCAGTGATATTTGTACTGTCATTTCTCAAGATGTGCAGTGTGTTTTAAGGGTGGCAAGTGGTTGTTTGGGGGGGTACACACAAGGTGAAGGTTTTAGGAAGATTTAGGATAGTTAGTGTTAAGGTAGGCACAGTTGGCAATGCATGCAATTATAATAACATATGTAAGAAACTGTTCATAAAGCCTGATAAGACAAGAGGTCACAGTCTTGGTTAGCAAAATTGCCTTTGTTTCTTTAACTATGTAACTGTGACATATTTCCTTTCCAGGCCTGTCACATGCTGTTGCTGCTGCTGTTGATGCCAGGATCATACCTGATGCTGCTGTCATGTTTCCTCATGATGTGTTCATCATCACAACTGACCAGGTAAGATATTTTTTTTAATCATTTGTATTTTATACCTTTGATCTTTTTCTGTCAATGTCAGCCAGGGAATCAGATAAGTGTTGTGGTGGTGGTATTCCTACTGTCATTCCTCAAGATGTAGAGGGTGTTGTAGGGGTAGCAAGTGAGTGGTTGTTTGGGGGGGCACACACAAGGTGGAGGTTTGAGGAATTTTTAGGATAGTGGATGGGTTAGGCAGTCACAGTTAGCAGTCAAAGATAGTACTATACTGTATGTATCTGGGAAAGTGTTCATAAAGCCTGATAAGAGGTCACAGTCTTGCCTAGCAAAAGTGCCTGTGTGGTGCCCCAGCAAACATGGCAACCTAAGTTTTCTTACTCACCTTGAGATACAGTCAGTCAATAACCCAAAACCAAGACAAGCATGATGACAAAGTTATGAAAAGATAACTTTTATATTTTTCATTAAAACCTCAACAACAATGTTAAACTTTAAGAACAACAAAATCGCACTCTATTTACATTGTTAACAACAGTGAACAAACAAACAACAATAACAATAACACTGATAAAAAAATACAAGAAATTTAAAACTATTTACAGTAAAACTCAGTCAGATACAAGTTAGCATTGTCTGAGCATGTGGTGGACTACTCCAAAAGGAGGGCACCTGAGAGCACCTCCTGCCTGCCTGTGATGGCGAGACAGCTTTAATAACTGGTTGATCCCACCTTCCATTTTTACAATCTGGTCCTCCAGGGATGTTACCTTTTTTTCAGATTTTTTATTTCTTTATCAAGTTTCTTTATTTGGACAGCCTGCTGCTCCTGGACATGCTGTCCTGGTGATGGTGTGGAGGAGGATGGGCCCCACCTTGGAAAGTCCCAGTACCAGTCAGTTTATCCATGTCTTGTTGCCCTTTCTAGGCATGCTGCTGTGTGGCATCTTCTCCCTCCTTCTCCTTTGCCACCATCCTTTCCAGTTCCTTCTGAATTTTATATATTCTGTTGCTGCAATGTCAGTTTTTTGGAGGCAAGTCTGGCGCCTGCATCTCCCCCGTCTCTACATGCTGTTCTGCCTGTACAGCCGTGTTTGCTGTCACAGGTGCTGCAATACCCAAACAAAGGATGGTGAGGGAAGGGTTAGGAATAGGGTTTGGGTTTAGGCCAGTGAATGCCTCCCCCCAAGAAACACCAGGTAAGTGGTAACTGTGTCCAGAAGGAACAGCCAGCCCACACCCAAATTAAACACCCGAACATTGCCATCACATCTCCCAGATAATAACAACCACACCTATGTTTGAACACTGGGATCTTGCAGTGTCTCAGGCCCGGAATGCCCACTCCTCCAACACCAGGTAAGTGGTAACTGTGTCCAAAAGGAACCACCAGCCCACAACTGAGTTGAACGCCCAAACATTGCTGTCACAACTCACAGAAAACATATGTCACAACACTGAGGAGTTGCACAGGAGGAGGGTGATGATGCTCAGAGAATCAAGTGTAGATATTTTTTAATGGCTTGGAGGTTGACACCAGCACATTCTAAATAACAGTACATCACATATCATCAGGCAGTGTCTTCTCTGCACTGCTGCCTGCTCCCTCACCCTATCCTGCTGGCACTGTACTGCTGGATGCAACTTCAGGTTGTTCGGAATTGGTAGTAGCACTAACAATAGTTTTCAGATTACCACCTGTTCAAAATGAAAAGAGGAATACAATACTGTTGTTCAGAGCAGTCGTGGCAATTTTAATAGCCAACATCTGCTGACTCACAGTATGATTTTAGTTTTTGCTATACCGTCTCATAACTAAGTAGGTATAAACATTTTACTGTGTCATACATTTTACAGTGCCATGACTAACAGTTGTAATGACAATCACTTCACTTCACTTTATTTTACTGTACTACTTATTATATTAAGCATGATTAGTACTGTAAGTGCAATGCGAATATACTGTAACATTTTATAACTAACTTCTTGCTTACTGCTGTCTGCTGTAAATATTACTCTATTTGTTTATCTGATCATGTGACACACCTAACCTATGTAACAAGCTTCCAACTCAAACTTGTTTATTACTCAGATCATTCAATTAATAAATAAAAAAATATATATATGGCTGTATATATACAATTAAAGCAGCACAGCAAACCACGATCAGGTACAGGCTGGTTCAACAATCATGCAGTACAGTGTGATGGAAAGAATATTTGATGACAGTTAATTAAAATATGTTAAGTAATATGCTTACCATCAGTAATGCTATGATCTGCCAGTACAGATATATGCCTCTTCCTCCCAGTCCTGGATTTAACTCTGGTGGTTATGCTGTCTCCCTTGTCTGTTGGGCCTGGCTCCTTAGATGCATCTTTGGATCCCTTGCCCTTGGTCTTCCTTTAGGGTCATTGCTCCACCCAGGGCCTCCAACAGTTCTGTGTCCCTACATTGCATGTTATCCCAGATATGTTTTATTTGTTTTATGGTGTGGGACACAGCAGCATCACCCTCTCTCTCCAGCATCAGTTTGATGCCTTCCCAGATTTGGTCCCTGTCCTTTTTAGGGACTTTATCATGCCCAGATAGGTGATTCCCATGGGCTGTTACCTCCCTGACAACTATTGCCACTTCTTTGTGGCTGAATGCAGGCGCAAATATTTTTTTCTGTTGACCTTCCTCATACTCCCCAGTGTTGGAGGGTCCAGCCTGCTGGGCCTGTTACTGTCCTCCTACTTGCTGCTCCACCTCCACCATCTTGTGCTGAACCTGCTCGGCCCCCTCCACATTATCTCTCCCAGTGCCAGAGGCAGACACACTGACCTCATCCATTGTCCTGCTGCAGCTCCCTACCACACCTAAATCTGCAGACTCAGAGGATGACATTTTTACTAAAAGTACCAGAAAACAAAGTACTGTAGCTCTCTCCTCCTCTCTCACACTCTATCTCTCTAACTGGTGACCTGACCTGCACTCTCTACAACTCACACTGTCCTCGCAATCATGGAAATAAACTGGAACCAGCTAATTCCATTTCTGCCCCGGTAGACATGGATTTTTTATTATGCAATTCCACAAAACTAAAGAAATTCCATGATTATGATTGATACACTGCATAAAACATGGAATTATTTTCAACGCTAAAAAAATAAACGTGTATTAATGTTACTTGCAGTATTTTTGCTAATACGTGTGGAAATAAATTTCAGCATGTTAAAAATCGCACTATAATAAATGACCTCTATTTAAAGTGATTCTGTGCATTTTACTTTCAGCAAGTAATGTGTGGACATTCAATTGCATTTGAATTCTTCCACTTATTTGAACTACTTGTACAGCCAGTACAGTAGGAGTTAATTATTAATTAAATGCACATGTAAGTACGTAATATTCAGTTAAATGTCTAGTGAATCCGAGAAACTGGTTAATTGTTTACATGTTCTATTAGTGTCAATTTGGGACGTCTTTCAGGCAAGTGTTTTGAGTGATGTTGCCAATGTGTGTTGCACAGCAAAGTGTTACTGGTGGTACCATAGTAGCTGAAGGTTGTGGTAAAGGCTGTGTATTTTACAATAACACATTTTTTAGACAAATGACAAGCAAGGCAGGCATTCAGGTAGGTATTTCAGTGTGACTCTTACTGTCACTACAGAAAGGAGAAAGGACATTTACTTTTGTAACCTACTAGGATAATTATTGTTGTTGAAGCTGCTGTTATTGCTGAACCAAACAACATTTTGTAACTTAAATCAAAGTTGCTTGCTGTGTTGTTTCTCTGAAACTCTCTTTTTCTGATTTATTGTCAGGTTATGCTGATTATATCCCTGCACCCATATGTTGCTGCTACCACTGCTCATGCTGTCTGGGATAAACTTTTGGGACCATCATGGAGTCTGGCCACCTGTGGTGTTTTTCACTTTTTGTTACGGTAAGTATATTTTTCTTATGGAGGGAAGGAGGTTACATCTCTTCTCCTTAAAGATACACATTAAAAACATTTCAGATTACAGCTCACTGTACATAGTACGCACATTATTTTATGCATGGGGATCAGCCGATAGTAAAGTATGACAGGTTTGAGGTCAAAGAGGTTGAAGTAGTGATGTAGCCTCAGGATCAAACCACTGCTGCTATTGTTATGTTCAGTCAGGTTAGACATTGCCTACTAGTATAATTACTGTTGTTGAAGCTGCTATTATTGCATAACCAATCATCATTTTGTAAGTTAACTAAAAAACTAAAAGTTGATTGCTGTGTTGTTTCACTGCAACTATCTTTTTATGATTTCTTTTCAGGTATGCTGATTACATGCCACTGCTGCTGCCACTGATGTGACCACCACTCCCGCTATGCCATCAAAACCTGCACACTGCAACCACTGACAATACAGAAATAATAAACAGATTTAATGAGAAACTACTAGGCCAAGAGACACTGCTACTGCTGATGATCATCTGACCACCACATCTGCTATGTAGAATTGTACATAGGTACAAATTACTTTAACCAGTGGGTGAGGGAGGGGCATGAAATGTACAACCCGTGTTCGTCAAATGACTGTGGATGGATATGCTTGCTGAGCTCAAGATGTGCCTTTTGCATGTTTACTGCACATGCATTATTGCTGCGTTTTTCCCTGTTGCGTGCTACCAGGGTGGACAACTGGACACTCATTTTCTCAGCTCCTCCCCATGGGGATGCTTGTGACTGTAAGACTCAGGAGACACTGCAATTGCTATAAGACAGATTTCAAGATACTAAGTTGTTGGACTATAGATGTCAATCTAATCATGAGCTTTGGGACACCAGCTGGGAGTGGAGGAGGTAGGGAAGCATGTGGATGAAAATGCTGTGTGTGACCAAAGTTGTAGACATATTAATTTGCATATTCTGTAATGTATATGCTCTGCCTCCCTTCTCTATATTTGCTCTCTGCCTTTCTTCATCACTGTGCCTTTTCTGAGCTTAACGCAGTGGGTTTCTGCTAGTTTTCCTACAAAAAATACTAACAATGGAATATTTGTTCAACAGTAATGAATATTATCAAAACTAGAGGACACAGCCTCAGACTGGAAGGAAACAGATACAGGGGTGATGTGAGAGGGCATTTCTTCACAGAGAGGGTGGTGGAGCCCTGGAACAGATTACCAGATTGAGTGGTGGGGGCTAAATCAGTGGAAGAATTCAAGAGGCATGGGAAAAGCATATGGGGTTGAGTATTTGTGGGAAGGCAGGGGCTGGC
The DNA here is from genome assembly GCA_016271365.2 of Neoceratodus forsteri. NCBI lineage: Eukaryota > Metazoa > Chordata > Ceratodontiformes > Ceratodontidae > Neoceratodus > Neoceratodus forsteri. The sequence continues at coordinate 1,095,807,656 of CM057450.1, read as the reverse complement.
AGGGAGGGGGAGGTATGGGGGAAAAAAGGGCAGACTAGGTGGGCCAGTATGGCCCTTTTCTGCCATCAAACTTCCATGATTCTATGATTCCTTTTGTATGATGTACTCTGTTCTGCTGATTTTTCCCCCCACAGTTTAATACATAAGCAGCAGAACTGAACACTGACTGTTAGCAGTTCTGTGGAGTTTTATCCCTTAGTTTTATATATTAACCCATATTTCTTAAATGTATTCCACAGTTTTTGGCAGAAGTTCCGAAAAAGTTGTCAAAATGATTTCTGCACTTTCACAGAAGTGAAAATCCACATTTTGCCGAAATTCCACAAGATCATTTTTTTTTTTTGCACACCTCTACTGAAGAGAGTCAACTGCCCCAAAATAGTTCTAATGCATGCGGGTACTAATGACTTAGGGAAACAAAGTGTAGAAGAAATAATAAGTGACATGCAGAATGCCTATAAAATTACCAAAGATCTGAGTTCCAAAATCATTGTGTCCAAGATACTGCCTGTATCGAGGGCAGAAAAAATAAGGACCAATAAAATTAAGGTTTATAATAATTGGTTAAGAAGATGGAGCCTTACTAATGGCATCACTTGTATTCGACCATGGGAATGGTTTGTAGATAAACAGGATCTATACAGCATTGATGGCTTACATTAAAACAAAAGATGGTCAAGATTGCTGGGAAACATGTTTTACAGTGTGATCAATGGAACCACATATAAGCCCAAAAACTAATTCAGAGGAGGTGTATAGTGGCAAAAGAAAGAAAAAGATCAAGAGGCAGCAGGATACAAGAGTTCAAATCACAGAAATGAACAAGACCTAACTGTGTTACTAACTAATGCTAGAAGCCTAAATGTTATCAAAAAAGATGAACTAGAACTGATACTACATGAGAAACAAATTGATGTTGCAGCAATTACAGAAACATGGTGGTCAGATACTACAGGTTGGAGCAATGACATCCCAGGACATAAAGTGTTTCATAAGGACAGGACTGGAAGGGAGGAGGAACTGCACTGTATGTTAGAGATAGCATGCAGTGTAGACATATTAGTGAGGAAGGAACAACCACAAATAATGAACTCGTGAGTAGAAATACTGTACTAAGAGGAAATAAAAAAACTTAGAGTGGGGGTATGTTATAGAGCACCTAATTTGGATATAAATGATCATATCAATTTGATTAACAGCACTGCTGACAATCTCACTGACCAGGAGGTATTACTGCTAGGTGACGTTAATGTTCCTGAAATTAATTGGAATATGGGTACAGCGATAACAAGACAGGAACAAATAATGCTGGCTATGTGTATTGAACAAGGTTTACAACAAACAGTGATTGAACCTATGAGGAACACACACATTTTGGACCTAGTACTAACAGACAAACCATAGGCAGTAAAACAAATAGGGGTCCATAAGTCTCATTTTCTAAAATTAATACCAATCCAAGAATAATTGGTAGAACAATAACTAAACATTTTAACTGGGCTGATTTTAACAAAATTAGACAGACACTGAAGGAATGGAACTGGGATGAGGGAATAACATCAACCGAACAGTTATGGACAAAACTCAGATACAAACTACTTGAGCTGGAAGATAAATATATACCAAATACCGTTTTATACAATAAGAGGCAAGGTTCCAATGTGGTATACAGCCAAGGTTAAAAAACAATTAATAAAAGAAGGGCATACAGAGCATTAAAAATGGATAATAATGACTATAACAGAACAGATACTAAGGGAATGCAAGAAGAGTATTAAAAATGAGAAAAGGAAACTCAAATTCAAACTAGCCCATATTAAAGATAGTAGAAAAGCATTTATGCCTTTGTAAATAACAAGACAGTGGACAGGAGCATTGGCTCCCTAAAAACTAGGGATACTGAGATAATAGAACCAGCAGCAATGGCTCATAAGATCAACGAGTATTTCTGCTCTATCTATGATAAGGTGAGATCAGGAAGAATACCTGACAAGGCCTCAAGCAATTTAAGGCAACCAGATACTGCTATCAGAAAACTAAAGAAGAAATATTAGGTAAACTAAAAGGGATAAATATATCCAGATCAGCAGGGCAGGATGAACTGTACCCCAGACTTTTAAAAGAATTAAGTGGTTTGTGGACCCCATGTACTAATCATACCATATGTCACTAGATAAGGGAGAAGTTCCACAAGATTGGAGGTCAGCTGTGGTTGTACCAATCTTCAAGAAGGGTGATGGGGGGATGTGGATAATTACAGGCCCATACATCTGACTTCAATTATGGGCAAGATATTGGAATCCCTAATCAAAGATAGAATCAAGCACAAAATCAATATAAATAAATAGGAGGATAAAACACAGCACGGTTTAAAAAAACATAGATCATACCTGACAAACAGCCTGGTATTTTATGAAAGAGTGAGTAATATATTGAACAACAGATGCCCAGTTGATGTCGTGTACTTAGATTTTAGGAAAGCATTTGACAAACTACTTCACTCAATACTGGTACATAAAATGAACAACATGGGAATAAATAATACACTAGTGAAGTGGGTGGAATCTTGGCCAATGGAAAGGACGCAAGCACGTGTCAGATGCCATCTGTCAGAAAGAGGGTAGGTGACAAGTGGGGTACCACAATGCTTGACACTGGGACCTGCACTATTCTCCTTTTTTATTGCAGACATGACAATGAAAGCCAATAACTTCTGTATATAATTTGCAGAGGGCACCAAAATAGGAGCTGAGGTAGGAACAGAACAGCAAGTAAACTCCTTGAGAAATTATCTAATTATGGAGGAATGGGCAATCGAAAATGGCATGTCATTTAATATGGAGAAGTGTATTGTCATGCATCTGGGTGATGGGAATGAGGGAAATAGCTACACATTAAATGGGACCCAGCTTAAGGCAGTAGATAGCGAAAGAGACCTTAGGGTATTAATCACCAAACTCTTAAACTTCACTAAACAATGTAGTGAGATGACTAAAATGACAGAATTACAGGATGCATAAAAAAGCTTTTTACAAGCAGAAATAGAGCATGCATCATACCACTATACAAGGCATCTGTTAGGCCCCACTTAGACTATGGCACCCCGCTGTGGAGTCCATACCTAAGGGAAGATATCAACGGCCTTGAGAGGGTACAAAGAAGGGTGACCAAATTGGTGGAGGGGCTGGGAAATAAGACTTATGAGGACAGGTTACAGGAATAACAGATTTATCCCTTGGGGCGCAGACGTACTAGGAGTGACCTCTTTCAAATGTACCACATATCAAGGGATAGTAATCTACTGAGAAACCTGGGACTACTAACTAAGATAAGGGATATTTCCCTTAGAAGCCATAGTTACCACTTAAAGTTAACATATCCAAGGAGGAATATCAGAAGAAATTTTTATACCCAGAGAATAATACCACTGTGGAATAACCTATCAAGAGAGGTGGCTGAGGCAGATACCTTCTGTGTATTTAAATATAGGCTGGATAAACACCTCTTAGCTGAATACGGTATCAGATGACCTACCAGTGCAGGAAATGGACATTATGGACCAATGCCTTCTGTTCATCTTATATTCCAAGTATAGTATAGTATAGTATAGTATAGTATAGTATAGTATAGTATAGTATAGTACAGAACAGTACTATGATGCCAGAGAAGCCTGGGAGGGCCTCTACACTGAAACAATGCCACAGAGTAAGTCTCAGCCAGGACTCAAGGGCTATATTGGTCCTTCCCTTCAGGGGACCCTGTCATGAGGGGAACTTCCAGTTTCCCCATACTGTGGGCAGCTGGGAGGGGGAGTATCAGGATTCTGGGTGGTTTGTGGGAGTCATGGGTTGATATGGGGTACAGCCTGCCCTGGTCTGACAGCCAGAAAGAGAATTATAAAAAGTATTGTTTTGGTTTTTGAGTTCTTTAGGAGTAGCAGGTGGTCTTCCATCCAGGTCTGGGTTGTATGTATCATCAGAATAAAGATGCATTCTGGACAGTTAACTGGATCATGCAATGAGTATGTTGTGAATGAATCAAATAAATAGGAGTGGACCAAATATCAAGTCTTATGGAAGGTCAAGACTCAAAATATTTGGTGCAGAGATTTCACATTCAGCTTTTACTACTTGTGTCCTATTTGAAAGTTAATCACAAAGCCAGTATGGGATTTTTTAAATAACTGTCATAAAGCTTCTGAAGAAGGACCTAGTTGGTCCGAAAGATAAAGCACTTTGTTCTTTTTTGTGTAACATTTATGTTGGTCCAATAAAAGGTATCAAATCATGTGCTTCTGGATATGTTCTCACAAAGCCAGGAAATCATTTCGGGAGAGAGATAGAACCCCTGTACCTTATAAAGTGATCAGCTATGGTTCACTATGTCAAAGACCTTGGTTAGGTTCATAAAGATGGCTTTGTATGTTTGCCAGCATACACCATAGTTAACAGGTAATGGCGATTTACAGGTCGGCTGTATAAGTGGTGTATTTAGGAGTTTACCAAGTCTGGGTGTTTCTGAAATTGTTCAGTAGCTTTTTATAAAACATCCAGTTCAAAGAAGCACTTTTCTGGTTTAAGACGATTACCACAGAGCTGTAAGTTTGGTTCTGAACAAGAACTGAACACCTGAAACATCAGGTGTATGATTCTTGTGGATTGTGATTAACATTTGTGGCACAAATGAGGACTTTTGGTTTGACTGGTTCACCTTGGTCCACATGGTGCAGACAATTCAAACTCAATGAATGGCGATTCACAGTCCACGCATAAATAGTTAACTAGGCAGTGTCAGTCATAGCCTCATTTTTGTGTCAGAATCAGTTCAATACCACTGCACATCAAGAGGGCTCACCCAAGTGCATTTCATAGGGCTGATAGCTAGCTAGACAGGGCACTTGAGAATATTTAAGTAGAATATCTAGGAAACACTTGAAAAAAAGTTGATAATCCTCACTTCTATTGAACAAATCACACAAAAGCCTACAGTTGCAAGGCTGCTGCATGGGGTATTTCTTACTTTATTTAGCAGGAGGAAAACCAAGATAAAAAAATCACCTGTCTGGCTGAGCAGTTCACTAAACAGCAGCAGGGACCCAGAGGGTGCTGTTTGGGGTGGGAACAGGGAGGGGAGGGGAAGAAAGGGTGTGTTCTTGGGCAGTAAAGGAATGAAGTGACTGATGGCAGACTGACAGTATATAATTGACCAAAGCAACAATTCATTTCTACAAGGAGATGAAGGAGACAGAATGGATTGTAGCATTTTTTTTGTCAGTGATAGTATTTTTTTCTAAGAATATGCAGGGCATATTTTAGAGACCCCTAAGGCCAGATTTGGGGGTTACTGGGCAGTAGACAGCAAGTGAGTATGTGTTAGCGAGCTGACAATGCCCATTTGCCCACAACAAAACAGTACTTTTAAAAAACTAAAATAATGAAGAAAACTGCAGAATTTTTTCAGTGACTTCAGTTTTCTAACCTAATCTGTGTGAATAGTATGGCAGAAACCTGCAGCTAAGGCAGTTTGCATCAAGTGGGTGTTGGCTGGCAGCTTGATGGTGTGCAACTGCTGCTGGCTGGGGTACCGTGTCAATACTGCACAATCAATGGAGTGCGTCATTAACTGCGCTTTGCAGACCACGCTTGTAATTACAGTGACAGGGGTAGAACAGCAGTAGGGAATTACCGCTACCCCTGACACTCTACACTTTATTTGGGAGACATCAAGTTACCATGTGCTGGGTGGCTGATCGAGCTGCTCCCCTGGTGGAGTGGCTAAGGCACCAGCACACGGCAAAAGTGGGAGACCTGGGTCCGTGGTTCGATTCCCACTAAGCCTTCCTGCTCTACTTTTTGTCCTTAAAAAAGAAAGAAAAACACAAAGTTCCTCACTCCCATCCCCTAAGTCTACACCCCTAGAGTTTGTTAATTAAATTCCAAGGGGTGTGGGGGGGGTGCACTGGGCGATGCCCCCCGCAAAAACACAAGGAAGCCCATTGTGGAGACCAGCATCAGCTGTTTGTGTAGGTCACTCTTTTATCCGACCTTATTTCAGTGCACACCTGAGGCATCTGTTGCTGTACTATTTTTGCATTAGGCACTATGACCCCGTGCCATTAGTTGGCAGATTTATGGCATCATATAAAAAAACTGCAACATATTTTTGACTTCCAGTCCTCATGCAACCAGCTTCCCAAGTTTCCTCTTGTAACATTGTATATGCCCACCTCAGCTGTGTTAGTGTAGTATGGTATATGCATTCGGCAGCAAGTCTCAGCTGGCAGCCTGCTGTTGCCCAGCTGCTGTGCTTCCCAAAAGAATGAAACACACTCAGTGGGAGTAACTGTCAAAGTGCTTCCTGCAGCCAAAAAAAGGGAACTGACATAGAAGTCCTTATATTCTGCTTTAATTGATATTTATTTTATTTGACAGACTCTATTGTCTTCAAAATCTCCACTACAGGTACAGAAATTATCTCTTCTATAAAGTGCCTTTGCCAAAGTGCATATATTTGATAAAAACAGTTACAGACACCTGGACAGCTAGTAGCAGCAAAGTCACAGGTGCTTCACCTAAACTGGGTCTTCATTTGCTTTTGCTTTTGCAGCCCAGACCCTGTGGTATGCTCTAACTCATCAGATTAGAGAGTGCTGGACCACTGCCAGCTTTAAATCTGAATTGAAAACTTAGTTATTCAGCCAGGCATTCCCAGAGGAAATCTAACTTAGATACACTGTAATATAAATGTTTACTTGTAATGTAATTTACTTGTAATGTATTATTCTGTGATTTTATCTGCATGGTCAGGCATTTTAGTTTTGTAAAGCGCTCTGGTCTTTTGGAAGAGTGATGATAAATAAATGATGATTAATTGATTGATTCATCAGGTGGTGTGTGTAGAAAGGTCACTATATGCCTTAAATATTCCCTAAGTGATCATATGACCTATAGTGTCTCATACATATTCATAAAATAAAACATCTAAGTTGAAAGCAATCCTATTGGTGCCTAATGCATGTCTTTAAGTTATAGTGTTAAACCATGAATTAAGAATAACAAATAGTAACTACTAACAATTTCAACATAAATGTTCCCTCTGAAAATAATTTGGATAATAAAAAGTTTATGGCTGGCCTGGTGGTGCTGAAGCTTGAGGTGCTGGACGCCACACCTGATGCCACACCAGTGACCCAGGTTCGAAAATGAACTTGGGGTGCTGGGGGTTGACAGGGGAAGGAGAGGATTGAGCATCCAAAGGACTATTCTCTTCTCCTGGGGTGGGTTACATGGGTTCCCTGCTCTGTAGTGACTTCCAACGGAGATCAGGCGCAATACATGAGCAGGAATGTTGGACATGGGCGAGGCAATGGCAGCAGAGGAGGAGCCATGCAAGGTCATTGCATGCCATGTCTCTGAGGAAACAGCACAGAGAAACCCCAGAAGGTTCAAGAAGGTGATGGTGACCCCAGAGGATGATGCCCTCATCCCCAACACCAGACCACCTTCCCACCAGCTCTCCCAAACCCCTTAACCCAGCCACAGATTGAGCATCTAGATTTCAGAAAACTCACCAGGTAAGGAGTGGCGGTCTCACCACTGGGAGCTTAGATCCGGGGGGCCAGCCGAGTCCATAGGATAGGGAGGGGGATTCTCAGTGCTTGTACTCCCAGTGGGGAGAGGGGGTTTCTGGCGGGGAGTAGAGGCAGAGTCTGAGAGGGTACATGTGAGAGTTGCCCTGGCCCTGTGGAGATAGATAGAATGTAAAAAAAAAGAAAGAGTTTACTAGTTTTAAAGTAAGGTTGGTTTTATCTGCAGACACAATACACAAACAAATTTTCAGAACACTCTTCACAAGATATGTAGGTATGTAAAGGAGGGAGATACTATGCCTGGCTTCATCTTAAACTGTTCTGATGGTACTGTAATTTCCATCTCTGTAAAGTGAATTCCTTCAGATGTTACCTTTGTGAGATTAGATACATTATATTCAAGACTCAAAATAATAAAAAAGGGAGATAATAAGCATTTATAATATATGTTCATCTCATTTTTATAGTGTTTTGTTTAAAGATGCCATTTTACAGTTTTACAATAAAAACCTGTAGTCCAGATGTTCATTTAGACCCAGTGATCTCAAACAATGAAGACTGAAAATCCACTGGATCTCCTATTGCAGGAAGCCTTTTAGATGATCCTCACCCCTAACACATGTCTGTATATTTTCCAGTCCCATCCAGTACATTCCCCTTGTGGATGAGTCATGCACATTTTGGAATAGGTTCCTAGTGGGCTGTTCATTCTCCCCTACAAATGTTCCTTTCATGTTCTTGTAATCATTGTTTGACAGAATGTATTATCCTGCCATATCCATTTTACCATATCCTCTCTCCTACATGTTACTGACTCCATTCTCAGTGGTATGGACCAGGGACATATCATTACTGCCATTTTCATTGATCTTGCTAAAGATTTTGATATGGTAGCCCATCCCATCCTATTGGGAGCTGTGAGTCTTCCTGTTCCAGCCATCATCTGGTTCAGATCATATCTGGCTGCCTCCAGTCAGTAAAGGTTGGCAAAGCCCCCCCCCCCACATACATTGTTTGGTTCCTCAAGGCTCTATGCGGGATCCATTCCTCTTCTTAGTATTCTTTAACCACTTCTCCTCTGTCTGTATCAACTCTCATGTACACATGTATGTAGAAGACACTGTGCTTTTTGCCTCCTGTGCCTTGATTTTTGCTCTTGAAACATCACTTCAGTGTGACTTCTATAACATCCTGTGCTGATTCTAATTACACATACTTCGAGTCAGCACCAAGAAGATTGTGGTTTATGGCCTTTTGCACAACACATAAGCTTGCTAGTCTCCCCTCCAACCTCTTTTTCTCCACCATGGATGGCATTCTCCTTGAGATCACTCCCAGATTCAAATATCTAGGTGTGTGCAGGATGGAAGACTTCTCCACCCATATTAATGCCAGCCAGTCACAGAAAGCTCCACCCGAAACTTGATGACCTGTACCACAGTAAAGATTGCCTACAGATCCCCATCCTCAGGGAAATAATCACCTAGATGGTGATTTCAGTGTTTGACTATTTAGAAATGGTCTATGGTGCCATCTCTTCCTCTTCTCTTGCCAGACTGGATCCACTTTGAAATGCCTTTTACCACTTTCCAGCTAATACTCCCTTTCATACCCATCACTGCTCCTTGTACTCTAGCTTCTTGATTCCTCCTCTTGCCTCCCACTACCTCATTCACTGTGCTTCATTCATTTCTAAATAGTGGTTCTTGTCTCTCCCTCTTTATGTCTCTTCTCTCCTCTCTCCTCTCTCCCAACCCTTCCTCTTGTTATGTGCTTTGCTGCAGAGACTCCCACACATTTTCCATCCCTTACTCCAAATCTGCTGTTGGACAATCCACTTTGTCCTTTCATCTTCCCTTCAACTGGAACTCCATTTCCACCCACTTCACCTTTCTCCTGCCTATCTTTCTCTCAAACATCAACTCAGACTTCTGTTTCCACCTTCTTGCCCTGGCCTTGGTTACGCTACCCTCTGAGCTTCTATTCTTACTTATTTACTCCTGTTATCTTTTTCTCTGTCCTAACATGGATTATTCTTGTCCCATCCTCTCCCCCTCCTGGTTTCTACACAACCTGCTAGTAGATTGTATTGTAAGTTCAGCACTTCCCCCTACTTTCTAACGCTGCAGAATTGCTCATTGTAAATATTGTGTATTAATGTAAATTCCTGATAGTAGTAATAGTAGTAGATTTTATTTATTTAGGGCACCCTTCCTGAAAGGCTCAGGGTGCCCTTACAATAGAATTTGACATACAGAAAGATATATGTAACCACCCAGTCCCCTGGGGTTACTAGAATCTTCTCAGTAACAGTGCTAGGCAGGAAGAGGCAGCTGGTGATTAACTAGTTAAATGATTTTTCACCTGCTCACAGGGGTTCAGTTAACTCCATTTTGGGAGTATTTGACTTCCAAAAATAAGGCAAAAAAAAAAAATCCAAAATAAAGAGGGAGGAAGTCATTGACTTCCAGAAGTAAAACTAAAAATTATCTGACTTCCAAAATTGCAGGCACGGAAGTCATAAACTATGGATTTTTCTGAAAGAAATTGTATTTTACCAAAAATGTATTATGTTAACATCCATAAATTTGTCCATCCTAGAATACTGACTTCTTAATGTGGGATCATGCAAGTATTTTGACTTCCAAAAAATTGGAATGACACCCAAATTTGATCTCCTGGAAGTTTTAGACTTCCATTGAAAATAAATTAACTGAACTCCTGCCTGCTCACCCTTCTGTTTACTTTGCATCAACTGAGACTGAAGTGATGAGCTTATTTGGAACTCTCTCAGCAGCATAACCCTTATGCTATCTGTTGAGATAGGATATAGAATGTTGAGACAGGTTGTCAGTTGTAGTTGCAGTCAGAGTTTGGAGTGTTTAGAGTTGGAGTGAGGGAGTGAGAGCTGCTGCCATTCGGCTCTGAGTTGAGAGCCCTAATTCTCACCTTAGTTCTGGTATTCTCCAGCTTGCCAAGAGAAGTGGTGGAGACCTTTTCTACAGCAGGATTTCCTGATTTTCATCTCTGGAGGGGTGAAAAGGACTACTAGTGGATGGATCCAAGGGGCAATCTTCTGTTTGATTCAGGATGTTTTGAAGCTGCCTGAAACAGTGAGTGATTCCTGACTTTTGCTACAGAAAGCAAGTACCTGTTCTGTTGTGTTCCATGCCCAGAGAGAAGGCACAATTTATCCTGTAAGTACTGACATGCAAGACTGTCTTTGAAATAAAATTGGCTGAGGGGTGTGATGTCCAGAGGTATGACTTTGTCACACTGTTTAGGAATTTTTTTCATTTACACTACTGAGGGGGTGAATGCCAGTTTCATTTAAAAGCAATTCAAAAGGTTTCCAATTGTTTAGGGTGTAACTCTGAAAGAATGGCTGAGTGTGGATTTGGGAACAAAGGGTAGGTAGAACCCCATCTGGAGTAACCAGTTCAGGACTAACAGGTTCAGTAGTAAGGGCACCCGGTTACTTTAGATAAATTGCCAAATGTCTGAAGAGAATATTTTTACTCCCTGGAGTGGGTTACAGTTTCTTCTCTGGTAATGAAGAATAGTGCTAGTGTTAGCAAAATGTGTTTTCAGTTGTGACCAATATGCCACTGGAAGCAATGTTCTATGTCCTACGACATGTGGGAATACCAAGTGTCAGTGTCCTATGTCCTACTGCAGTTGGAATACAAAGAGTTTCTGTCAGATACAGTTCAATTTAATTGTTCTGTAACTTCCTGGAGCCGAGATGTGTAAACCTTGGTGGTCCACCATTGCTATGAAGAACATCTTTTGAATAAAATCCCACTCTAGAACCCCAACTATGGTCTGGACAGGTATGTTATTGCTTCCTGTGTGGAGTTACTGGGTACCCCTCCAGAAGATAGGTCTAACATATGCCTAGCAAAAAAATCTCTTCCCAGGACCTGGTTTTGTAAATACCAATGGTTATTGTTTTTGTACACCCCCATCTCTTGATCTCTAGGAGAATGAGTGTGGTATACATTCCCAAAGCTAGGGGTGTTACCATTTTTAAGTTTGAGTGTGTGTCCAGTATGGGTGCCAGGGGTGCTAACTGAGTAAAGCAATGTGGGGGGGTTGGTTACAAAAAATTGGGGCTCATCTGGGATATTTAATTTTGGGAGAGAACCAGAATTTTTGCTGAAGGTATGTTTAGCATCTTTCTGTCTGGTAGCAGTGTAGCCCAAGTAAAAAGAAAGCATTGGAAAAGTGATTTGTGCCCAGGAAAATGCCACCCAAATGTGCTGCTTGTGTGCCTCCAGTTCAAGTAAAGAAACAGAGTGCTGCGTGTGTGTTTTCAACTTGTTAATGGACAGTAAAGCATTTAAATGTGTGTCCAGGTCTCTGCATCAAAAAGTGCTTAAAAAACTTTTAAATTGCAATTTGCAAGTACCAAAAGTAGTGTGAACTTTAAGGACCAGACTCAGATATGTGCCCTGAAAGTTTTATGTGCTTACTGTGCAAATTGGGAGAGTCACTAAAGAAAATGTCCAGAAACTGTGATAAAAATGGTCAAATCGGCACTCCTGCCGATGAAAATTGCAGCTGAGAAAAAGAATCACAGTTTAAATTTGCTCCTGCTTAAGGATCGTCATTAAGGAAGAGCAAGTAAGGAGAGAAAGGTTCAGTTGCATGGTGTCGAGTGACTGGTGTGGCTGCATCCAGTACCACCCCCTGGCCAGCATCGGTGTGCTGCAGAGTGTCTGCAAAGGAGAGAGAAAGTGGCATGCAAGCTGGTTAGGCAAGGATCAACCATCAAGGAGCATGTGAGCATTCTAAACATTAACAAACAGACTTGTAAAGTGCAATTTCAGGCTCAACCCATATTCCTACTGACTGGAGAGTTATCGAGGTGATCGTGACTACGATCAGTGGGACCACCAGCTGTTTCACCCCAGAGGCCTTCCTTGAATTGGCAGCAGGATGGAATTTTCCATCAGAGGGAACCAGGTACTTAATACAGAGAGTAAACAAGTAAACTGTGCAAACAAACTGTGTGGAATGCAAAGCTAGCTAAACCTGTGTTAAAGCAATGTGATTTATGTGCAAAGAAGGACTGTGCATTGTAAAGACAGGTGCAGCAAACAGTACATTCTAAGTAATCAACTGTAAGCAATGAGAAATGCATTCAGCAGCAGTAAATTTCTAAGCAACAGGACTGTGAGTTGTATAGGTGGGATGCAGCAAACAGGCAAACCTGAGCAAAGAAAAACTGTGGGGCTTACAAGTGACTTTGAGTAATTGTAATATGTAAATAGAATTTTCCTGAACCGTGCTAATCACAAAGTCAAGTTATCAGTTCTAAATCAGTATGAATGTGCCGAGATGTACCATCAGAGACAAAAACCACAAAGGAGCTCGCACTAGGACGGGGTGCCACGGAAAACTAAAAGTCAAAAACACAAATCCAGGCACTCACCACCACAAAAGAACTTGGCCCAGAAGGGAAACATTTTAAAAGGATTTATTGGAATGCGTGACGCGTTTCTGGTCCCACTGGACCCTTTATCAAAGGCTAAATGAGGCAGAAAAAACACACACATATATAACCCTAGAATAGATCACATGACAAATTACATCAATTAAAAAACACAAATAAAATGTGTCTAACAATGAAGCAGTACTACATTCCTCATTCCGAAGAACACTAATTACTTCAAACATTCAATGAATAAAAACAGCAGTACTAGTTTAACAATTATACAACATTAGGAAACTACATTCCTCCATGGAAATCAATATATCTAACAGGCAGAACACTAATTACTTCATTCAATGAATAAAAACAGCAGTACTAGTTTAACAATTATACATCATTAGAAAACTACATTCCTCCATGGAATTCAATATTTCTAACAGGCAGAACACTAATTACTTCAAACATTCAATGAATAAAAATAAACAGCAGTACTAGTTTAACAATTATACATCATTAGGAAACACATCAAATCAAACATGTCTAATAATGATATCATTAGTACCTAAAGTCCACATGCAAGGGAAAGGAACATAGAAGTGGGGGGGCAGGAATTTACCAAAAAGGGAAGAAAAACCAGCTTCACTTTCTCAATAGACTAACGTCTTTCTTCTAAAAAAGGCTTTAGATCAAAATTACCATTTAAACCTGGACTAATGGTTGCTTTTAATTGCAAAATCCAAAAAGCTTCTCTTTTAAGAATCAAATTTCTATAATTACCCCCCCTAGGTTTCCGAGATACTTTATCAATAGCCATATACTTAAAAAAATGTTTACACTTATTGTTTTACATGCTAAAATATATGCTGCCGTGGACAAAAGTAAATCTTCTCTTAATATAGCCGTTGGTGCTCACCAACTCTAATCTTGAAACTCCTTTCGGTTTCCCCACATAAAAGGCATTACACGAGCAGGTTGCCAGATAAATCACACCACTAGTGTTACAAGATGTAAATTGTCTAATTGTAAATTCCTTGTATTGTTAATGGTTGAAAAATGTTACCATTATTCACAACATCACAATAAATGCAATTATTACATTTAAAGCAACCAAAGGGTTGTATTAGCCATGTATTTGTTTGTGTATCTACAAAGTGGCTATGTACAAGACTATCTTTTAGACTAGCTGCCTTTCTAAATGTAATTCTTGGTGACTGTTCTGCTATATTCTCAAGATTTTTTTCCGCTAATAGAACCCTCCAGTGTTTACTTATAACCTCAGAAAAAAACTTTGCATGTGACAAATAAGTTGTAACAACATTAAACCATGTATCATGTGTATTATTCACACTTGATGGTTGTAATAATGTATTTCTGTCTGTATTCATTGCCTTTTCTCTTGCTTGTGAAATATTTGTACTACTATAACCCCTCTCCTTAAACCTTGCTTCCATTACATCTGCATTCATCACAAAACTATTATCTATACTGCAATTTCTTTTAACTCTTAAAAATTCACCTTTAGGGATATTTTTAATTGTATGGACTGGATGACAACTAGAAGCCATCAAAACAGTATTACCATCTACATTTTTTCGAAAAATCTCTGTTTCAAAACTACCATTTACCGTTTTCATTATAGAAATATCCAAATATAGAAGTCGATCATTAGCTGTATTAAAAATAAAATGCAGATGGTCATTTGTAGAATGTAAAAATCTAATAAATTCTTGAAATTCAGATTTCCTTTCCATAACAAAATTATATCATCTATAAAACACTTCCATAAAACAATTTTATTGAGAAATGGATTAATTGCTGAATAAATAAATTCTCTTTCCCACAGTCCAACATATAAATTAGCTACTGAAGGTGCACAAGTTGCTCCTATGGCTGTCCCTTTAATTTGCACGTAAACAGATTGATTAAACAAAAATACATTGAAAGTTAAAACATATTCCATCAATTTTAAAAGAAAATCTATAGGTGGTCCGTTGTAACTTGGGTCACTATTTAGGAAAAATGACATAGCATCTAAAGCACCATTATGGGGAACATTAGAATATAAATATTCTATATCCAAAGAGATTAACAAAATGTCACTCTCCACATGTAAAGTGCTCAAAAGATTTAAAACATCCCTAGTGTCTTTTAAATAAGAGGGCAAATTTTCCACATACATTCGTAAGAAAGAATCCAAATAACGAGAGAGAGGCTCAGTCAGGGACCCTAACTCACTAATAATCGGATGTCCAGGAGGGTCTATCAAAGTTTTATGTACTTTCGGTAACAAATAAAACGTAGCCATAATAGGATGGTCTTTAGTAAAAAAATCCCTGACATGCTTAGTAATATGTCCTTCCATATATCCATTATTTATTCTTTCATCGATAATACTTTTAAATTCCCATGTTGGATTATAATCTAATTTAATATAAAAATTCTTGTCCCTAAGTTGTCTCTGAACTTCTCTCAAGTAATCTTTTTTATCCATAATAACTACAGATCCACCCTTATCTGCCTGTTTGATAACAATAGAAGATTCTTGTTGCAAAACTTTTATAGCATTTCTTTCATCTACAGTTAAATTATCAAATCCATTATGGGGCAAATTGTCAAACAAATTATTAAAATCTCGCTCTACTAGCTATTTTGTTTAAAATAATTTCAGTAGCCAGAAAGGTCGGAAACTTAGTTTTTGAGCAAGTTGAACAGACTGTGATGCATGAGAAAAGTTACAGATGCCATGACAGGGCAGGGTCAGCAATGTAAGCACAGCAGCAGGGAGCCATTTTGTAAGACTATATGTGACAAGTGAGCAATTCAATAACAAAAGATTTGTGTGTTTACTTTCAGACATGGCTTCAGGAGCACCCTGATACCCAGATCAAGCCTAAGCTATGATCGCAGAGGAGGTGGCAATGCTGAGAGAGGTAGGGAGAGCCTACTACGGTGAAAGGTTACCTCAGGATGTAGCAATTCCTAGCTAACCAATGAGACTATACACTGTGTGCCTAAAGGCAGGAAGGGATGTGTTTCTGATACCCCATTGCTCGGGCTGTCTTACAAAATTTGGAATGAGCAGGGGTACAGCTTCAGAGAGGGCAACAAGAATTCTACTGGCTCCCACGTGGATCCTGGCAGGGGACCCTGCCAGCAGTAGCAGAAGCAGCATGCAGCACGAGGCTGAACCTGTTGTGGAAAGTTCCAATGAGTGTGTTACAGAAAGAGCAAGTAAATTTGATCTTGATCCACTGCAAGGGCAAGAATAGAAAGGTTTCCACATCTGGGTGCAAAATGGACAGTGCAACAGAGGGATCAGTTAACTGATGGAATCAGGGTCCGAATCCTAGCATAGTGGGGGGATGATGAAGTACAAGAGACATTGAATTGGGAAGTGTCCACCTTCACACCCATTGAGGAATGGAATGTCTCAGGACTGAGGACATTTGCTCACTCTTGGGCACAGATCATGAGTGATGAGGAAGAGGAGGATGAAGAAGAGTATCTTCACAGTGTGGGCTACCGTGAGTTGCCCCAAGCTCTTGCCTCTGAGGAGCCAGTGACAGTTGAGATGGTTCTAGCTAGTTGTCCAAAGAAGTACTGGAGGACAAGTTCTTTCATTCTTTGAGTCTAAAACACTGGCTCAACCAGGACTGGCCACCCACAAGCTGGGCCATGGGCCATAGACTAATAAAGAGTAGTAAAGAGGAGAGACTGATTCATGGAAGGGCTGACATCATGTATGGGAAGTCCTATCCTACCTTTTCTCACTGAGTCTGGGAGGAAATCAAACAGAACAGGCAATCCTGGCTTATGGAGGAGGCACGGAAGAATTTTCACCCAGAGGCACCAGAGTGTGTAAGGAACAAAATCATCAATGATCACCTTAGATTCTGGAGACTGGGCAGGACTCTGTTTATGGACACTGTGTGAATTGTGGATGGAGCTGGGCAAGAGATATTTCACAGCATCAACCTGGAATGCCTAGATGGGGTCATTGTCCTCTCTCCACACCCTGAGTGGTACTACCCTTAATGGTGCCACTGCCTGCTAATACGCCAGCATGCCTAATAGAAGCAAGCAGTGGCAGGCCAAATGTAAGTCACCTGAAGCAGCAGTATCTATGGAGAAAGATCTAGCTCTTCTAGTATTCCAGGATTTCTTCAGGTGTATCCAGATTCATCAACCCAGTAGTTTTTCTGTTCCATCATCTGGTCTTCCAGAAGCATCAGCCCAGCAGTTTTCCTGTTTCATCATTTGGTTTTCCTGAAGTATCACCCCAGCAGTTTTACTGTTTCATTGTCTGGCCTTCAAGGACAACAGCCCAGCAGTATCCGAAGTTGCCATCTGGTCTGAAGGGAGAAGGTCCTCAGTTCGTAGAAGTAAGATGACCCTTTTTTCGTTCTTCAAGAAGCTGGTAAGAAAACTCTTTTTATTTACATTAACTGACTTTGCACAACACATCCTACATTTGAAGACTTTCCAAGGAACATTAATGTTTTCATCAGAAATGCTCCCCAAGGATTACAGTGCTATGCAGGTCCTGTCCTGTCCAAGAACTGTTCTTCAGCAGGCTTCGGCCTAGGAGAGACTCTTTAATGGACAATGCCTACGGGCACCAGTGACATTGGTTCCTAGTTTTAGACATTTTAGGGAATTCCATCCCCAAATGTGTTGTATAAATATCTTCTTTCCATTATTTACTTTTATAGAACATTTTTTTGGGGGGTTCTTTAGTCTTGGGTGGAGGTTTAGGCACTGTGTGGAATGCAGAATGTGTTTTGTGTTTTCTTCTCTTGTAGGTGTTCCTTAGGAAGAAATGAAGAACAGAAGAGGATGTTGGAACTCATCCGCGTTCCCCTTTTCTTAGTGTTTTTGGAAGTGTTTTTGGTTAACAGGGTGTTAACATATTTTCTTCACAGGTGTGGTTTTGGGGAAATGTAATGGAATGTAGTGTATGTTTTCCTTTGTTGTCCACAGGTACCCTGGGAAGTTTGGGGGATAAGTTTTCCCCAGTAGGAAGCATAAGTTAGATTTTCCCTAGAGGGCTAGGGGATGGACAGGCTCAAGGCCTTAACTCAAGTACTGGCTTTCAGTTCTGTCTGTCTGGGCATGCTTCAAGCAGTTTTCTAGGAGCCACTAAGAATCCATAGATAGATCATAGGATAGGGGCTGAAGTTTCGTCAACCAGTCTCTGTTCCTTTAGTGTTACCTGTCTATGCCTAGCACATGGTAGGGGAGAACTTGCACAACCTCCCCATAGGTAACATGGAGGGTGGGATGGCCTAGTGCTGGATGGAGATATGACTGCAGACAGTCATTCATCTGGTATGCGGTGAGTGTAACCACCCAACCCCCTGGGGTTATTAGAATCCCCTCAGTAACAGTGCAAGGCAGGGAGAGGCAGCTGGTGATTAACCAGTTAAATGGTTTTTCATCTGCTCACTCTTCTGTTTACTTTGCCTCAGCTGCGACTGAAGTGATGAGCTCATTTGGAACTCTCATTGCAGCATAACCCTTGTGCCAGCTGTTGAAGTGGGATACAGAATGTTGAGACAGGTTGTCAGTTGTAGTTCCAGTCAGAGTTTGGAGTGTTTAGAGTTGGAGTGAGGGAGTGAGCTGCTGCCAGTGGGCTCTGAGTTGAGAACCCTAATTCTCACCTTAGTTCTGGTATTCTCCAGCTTGCCAAGAGAAGTGGTGGATATATTTTCTACAGCAGGATTTCCTGATTTTCATCCTGGGAGGGTGAAAAGGACTGCTAGTGGATAGATCCAAGAGGCATTCCCCTGTTTGATCCAGGATGTTTTGAAGCTGCCTGAAATGTCTAATAGTGAGTGATTCCTGACTTTTGCTACAGAAAGCAAGTACCTGTTCTGTTGTGTTCCATGCCAAGAGGGAAGGCACAATTTATTTTCCTGTAAGTACTGACTTGACTGTCTTTGAATTAAAGTTGTCTGAAGCTGGACAGGTGGCACTGAGGGTTGAGGCACTGGATGCCACATCTCGTGACACACCAGCGACCAGGGTTTGGGAATGATCCTAGGCCATCGGAGGTCGGTGGGGATGGAGAGGATTGAGCATCCAGAGGACAGCTTTCCTTTCCCAGGAGGGAGGGGGATTCATGCCTGACACATGACTGGCCTCTGGCAGAAGCTGGAGGCACAACAAGCGTTAAGCAGCCAGAAGAGTTTGAGGAGTGGTGACGGTGGTGATGTCTTGATGCCAAGGTGTGTGCCAATCCCTCAATAACAGGAGAAAATAGCTCTCTGAGCCTTGAGATGATGGAGCACTTGGGCAGATCCCATTAGGCTTACACATTCCTGATCCTGCTGGACCCATGAACTGTAAGTTTCAGGATGCAGCGCCCCACCTTGTCCCCACCTGGGGGGAGGAACCACAGCTCCATGGAGGATCTGGAGGGTTCGGGTAAGGTGAAGAAGCTGGGGTAGGCACCGTATGTGTCTCCTGAAGGAGCAAGGCTCAGAGTAGCCCAGAGGAGGATAAAATATGATTTAAAAAAAAATAAAGTTGGCTGAGGTGTGATGTCCAGAGGTATGACTATACCACACTGTTCAGGACATTGTACCTTTACACTACTGAGATGTGGAATTTGAATTCTGAATGCCAGTTTCATTTAAAAGCAATTCAAAAGGTTTCCAATTGTTTAAAGTGTAACTCTTAAAGAATGGCTGATTATGGATTTGGGAGCAAAGGGTAGGCAGAACCCCATCTGGAGTAACCAGTTCAGGACTAACAGGTTCAGTAAGGGTGCCTAGTTACTTTAGAGAAATGGCCAAATGTCTGAAGAGAATAATGAAGAATGGTGCTAGTGTTAGCAAAATGTGTTTTCCGTTGTGGCCAATATGCTACTGGAAGCAATGTTCTATGTCCTATGACATGTGGCAATACCAAGTGCCAGTGTCCTATGTCCTACTGTGGTGCAAATACAAAGAGTTTCTGTCAGATACAGTTCGATTTTGTTGTTCTGCAAGTTTCTAGTGCCAAGATGTGTAAACCTGGGGGTCCACCCTTGCTTTGAAGAACATATTTTGAATAAAGTCCCACTCTAGAACCCCAACTATGGTCTGGACAGTTATGTTATTGCTTCCTGTGTGAAGTTACTGGGTACCTCTCAAGAAGATAGGTCTAGTATATGCCAAACCAAACATTTTCTCCCCAGGACCTAGTTGGGCAAATTGTTTTTCTACCCCCCCGATCTCTAGAAGAATGAGTGTGGTATACATTCCCAAAGCTAGGGGTAGTACCATATCTAAGTTTGAGTGTGTGCCCAGTATGGGTGCCAGGGGTGTTAACCGAGTAAAGTAGTTGGGGGGATGGTGATTATATATACATTAATAACATAACAGGAACAGTAATAAAACATATATATATACTGTATATATATATATATATATATATATATATATATATATAACACAGCACTAGGCAGAGTTGTGGAAGGCGTTATCTCCCAGCACGTCCTGTTCCATTTCTCTCTGCCAGGACTACAAAGCATGGTGCACACACAAGCCCCAGAAGGCATTGCACCACAGCTCCACCTAGCTGAGTGCTTGATTAAGAACAGGTGCAGGAGAGGCTGCCATAAAGAAGGCTCAAACAATTGTTCTCTCGGTACCTGATTAGGAAACAGGTGTGGAGGCTGGCTTGTGAGCATTTGTAGCAAGAAGGGAAGAAAGAAAGAGAATTTTGAATCAGCTGACTTCCCGGCTTTGACCTTTTGTTTGGTGTGCGACTATGAATTGGATCTTGACTTTGGACTGGCTCAAAACCTGACACTAGTAAATGCTTTTGTTTGAAACAAAGACCAAGAGACTCTTTTTTGATTTTGTTTTGTTTGCCCCAGGAAATAGCTTAGCTATGTGGGCTATAGACAGGGAACTGAAAACTCACTGTGTAGGTAGCACTCAACAAAGAGTCAGGTATTATTTTCTTTTGTTTTGTTTGCATCCTGTGTTATTTTTGAATGTACCTCTCTCAGTAGTTTTACTAATAAATATACGGTCATAGTGCTGTGTTACCCTGAATATCCTGTGTCGTGGTGCAAAGTGTGCTCATATCCTCACCTACAAGATCCCAGTGCAACACAACTCCCCTCACTGTGTTACAGTGGTGAAGAATGTGGGCCAGGTTGTGTGGATAACAACAACACTAACGCACTGAAACAGCCATGGAGAACCTACTGCAGCAGCTTGTGCAAGCAAACCTGGCCCAGCAAGCCGCAAACCAACAACAGTTGGAGACCAACAGACTGCTGCTGGAAGAGTAATGGAGGGGACAACAAATGTTGAACTTGGAGCTACAGCGGCTTGCCGCAGAGGTGGCAAAAAGGAAGGAAGCCCAACCAGCAGGTGCGTCTTCCATTGTAGCTGGACATTTCCTGCAGAAGATGACAGCCAGTGATGATGTGGAAGCCTATCTGAAAACTTTTGAAAGGACTGCAAACAGAGAATAATGGCCTCAAAGCAAGTGGGCTGGCATTCTGGCCCCCTTCCTCAGTGGTGATGCACAGTAAGCGTGTTATGACCTTGAACCAGAGAACGCTGATGACTATGACAAGTTGAAAAAGGAAATCCTTGCATGCCTAGGAGTAACAACAGCAGTGAGCTCAGCGATTCCACTCATGGACATTTCAACCAGAGAAAGCTCCCCGCTCACAGATGTTTGATCTGATCCACTTAGCCCGAAAATGGCTGCAACCTGAAATCCTGACGTCTACTGCAGTGGTGGAAAGAGTGGTGCTGGATAACTTCACCAGAGGGCTGCCCTATGATTTGAAAAAAAAACATCACTCAAGGCAATCCTAGCACAGCAGAGGGCCTGGTAGACCTTGTGGAATGGTATCACACTACGGTTGAGCACTTAAAGACTACCAGACCTGAAAAGATCAATTCTGACAAGAAAACCCACTGGGAGCAAGACAAGAGAGCCATCCACCACACAATACAGCCGGAAGGGAGAGAAGGAGCCAGGGGACCAGATGACTACAGCACCAGTAGAGGGTGCCATAACTTGTTTGAAGCAAGAAGGGGAGTGATGGACCTAGATACCAGAACCTGTTTCACATGTGGAGAACCAGGACACATTTCTTGGAAATGCCCTAAGAAAGATGAGCCAATACAAGCAGAAGCAACCCTGTCCAAACTGTATAATATCATCACTGCCATCCTGGGGAATCATAGTCAACCTCCTCGCATCAGTCCAGTCCAAATACAGAACCAGGAAGTGGACGCATTGTTGGACTCCGGCAGTATGGTGACACTAGTCAGCCCCTCTTTAGCACCCATCAGCCAAGTGAGTGACAACAACTCCATTTCCATCACATGCATCCATGGGGACACCAAGACATATCCCAAAGCACACCTTGAAATAAAACAAAGGAAGGTGTGTTTACTGGAACAGTGGATTGGTGAAGCAGTTGCCTTTCCCTGTGTTGTTAGGACGAGACTGTCCATTCTTCCAAAGACTTTGGAAATGAGAAAAAGACAAAGAGGAGGATAAAGACCATAAAGACACAGGCAAAGACAAAGATGAAGACAAAGAGGAAGACAAAGACAATGAGGAAGACAAGGAGGAAGACAAAGACAATGAGGACGACAAAGTGTATACAGTGTCCGACAAACTTGAAAGAAAAAAAATATGTCAACACCAATGGTACAAGTCTTCATGGGAGAAGACAATGATGAGGAAGACGGAGGACCAGATGTCACAGAAGACACTCCAGAGGACTTAGAAGAGGGCAGTTTCTTCACACCAGCATGCACACAGTACAGAGGAAGATTCGGGACAGCATAACTGGAAGATCCCACACTCCAGCACGCCAGAGGAAATGTGAATGTGGTGGATGGGAGGCCCTACAACCCTGACCAGCCCCTCCCCTACCCACACTTTGCTATGAAAAACAACTTGCTGTATCAAGTACACAAAACAGTCGACATACTGACAGAGTAGATGCTTGTGCCCCAGCTCTTTTGGCACACTGTAATGCATTTGGCTCATAGCCACCTCTTGGGAGGACACCTGGGAATGGATAAAACAAAAGAGAGACTGCTGAATTATTTCTTTTGGCCGGGGCTCCACGCTGAGGTGGAACAACATTGTCGCTCCTGTCCAGAGTGCCAGCAGAGTGCTCCACAACCCTCTTTCCAAAATCCATTAGTTCCTCTGCCAATCATTGAAACACCCTTTAAGCGGATTGCCATGAACCTAGCAGGACCCTTGATGATGTCTGCGAAAGGGTTTCAGTACATCCTGGTGGTAGTAGACTATGCTACCAGATACCCTGAATCCATTCCCCTGTGGAACCCGACAACCAAGAGCTTTGCCCGAGAACTAGTGCAGATGTTTTCCCGAGTCGGGATACCCAAGGAAATCCTCACTGACCAAGGAACACCCTTCATGTCCAGAATAATGAAGGATCTGTGCTGGCTCCTCCAAATCAAACAGCTGCGCACATCCGTGTATCATCCTCAGACAGATGGGCTCATTGAAAGATTCAATAAAACATTAAAGAGTATGATTAAAAAAAACATGGAGACAGATGGACGGAACTGGGACCAGTTGCTGCCATATCTAATGTTTGCCATCCGTGAAGTGCTCCAAGCGTCTGCAGGATTTTCCCCATTTGAACTGCTGTATGCCCACCGCCCATGAGGTCTCCTTGACATAACAAAGGAGACATGGGAGCACCAATCCTGCCCCACCAAACCATCATTGACCACGTGGAAGGGATGAGAGAGTGCATTAATGCCATAATGCCCATCATAAAGGAACATATGCAAAAGGCCCAAGAAGCTCAAAGTAGAGCCTACAACCATCCCGTAGCACCCAGAGAGTTTCAGCCCAGTGACAGAGTGTTGGTACTTGTCCCCACCTCTGAGTGCAAGTTCCTGGCCACCTGGAGAGGACCCTACGAGGTACTAGAAAAAATAAACCAAGTCAATTACAAGGTAAAACAACCGGGTAGATGAAAGCCTGAACAAATATATCACATCAATTTGTTGAAAAAATGGGTGGACCGTGATGTCTTCTGGAGTGAAACAAACCCCTGTCCAGATGAGGAAAACCCCAGAGACGCAGTGACGGTTGGAGACCTGACACCAAGTCAGAAACAAGACATCTTCAAATTCCTTGATAGAAATCAAGATCTGTTCTCTGATCTGCCTGGCAACATTTGACTCATCACACATGACATTGTGACCCCTCCAGGGAAATGGGTACACCTCAAGCCATAACGTGTACCAGAAGCACGCCGAATTGTGATAAAGGAAGAGGTTAAAAAGATGTTAGATCTGGGAGTAATTGAAGAATCTCACAGTGCCTGGTCTAGCCCCATAGTGCTTGTCCCAAAACCCGATGGATCAATCAGGTTCTGCAATGATTTCAGAAAACTGAATGAGATTTCAGCTTTTGATGCATACCCAATGCTGCAAGTAGATGAACTCATCGAAAGACTGGGAACAGCCGCTTCATCAGCACTCTTGACCTGACGAAAGGCTACTGGCAGGTCCCCTTGACAAAAGCTGCCAGAGAGAAGACTGCGTTTGCCACCCCTGATGACTTGTATCAATATACCATGCTTCCTTTTGGTTTACATGGAGACCCAGCCACATTTCAATGCCTGATGGACCGTGTGCTGCGACCCCACCAGGAATATGCTGCTGCTTATTTAGACAATGTCATTATTCACAGTCACACCTGGGACAGCCACTTGAAGAAACTGCAAGCTGTGATGCAGTCCCTCTGAGAAGCCGGGCTCACAGCCAACCCAAAAAATGTACCTTAGGGGTGAGTGAAGCACAATACTTGGGTTATACAATAGGAAGAGGCCTTATAAAGCCACAAGAAAAAAAAGTTGCTGCCATTCAAGATTGGCCACAACCGGCCAATAAAAAACAAGTAAGGGCATTTTTTGGACTCACAGGCTATTACAGAAGGTTTATTCAAAACTTTGCTACTATAGCAGCCCCCCTCAGTGACCTCACGTGTTACAGCCAACCTAACATGGTGAAATGGACTGCTGAAGCGGATAAAGCGTTCTGTTCCTTTAAACTGGCACTGTGTGCCTCTCCTGTCCTGAATTCCCCTGACTTCTCCAAACCCATGATTGTACAAACTGATGCATCTGAAACGGGTCTGGGTGCAGTCCTGTCACAGGATGTTAATGGTGAAGAACACCCGATCATATACTTGAGCAGCAAGCTATTGCCACATGAAGGTCACTTTGCCACGCTGGAGAAGGAATGCCTGGTGATCAAATGGGCTTTTGAGTCTCTGAAGTATTACCTGCTGGGCCGTAAGTTTCTTCTTGTTACTGATCATGCTCCCCTGATGTGGATGAGACAGGCTAAGGAAAAGAATGCTCTTGTTACCCGATGGTTTCTGAGTTTACAGCCCTTTGATTTTCAGATTGTTCACCGTGCTGGTGCCAAGCATGGGAATGCAGATGCTCTTTCCCGGATCCACTCCTTCTTTTCTGCTGCTGCTGTGCCCGAGGGGGCTAAGCTGAGGGGGGAGGTATGTAACACAGTACTGGGCAGAGTTGTGGAAGGGCGTTATCTCCCAGCACGTCTGTTCAATTTTCTCTCTGCCAGGACTACAAAGCATGGTGCACACACTACAAGCCCCAGAAGGCATTGCACCACAGCTCCACCTAGCTGAGTGCTTGATTAAGAACAGGTGCAGGAGAGTGACTGCCTGCATAAAAGAGAAGGCTCAAACAATTGCTATCTCTCAGTACCTGATTAGGAAACAGGCGTGGAGGCTGGCTGGTGAGCATTTGTAGCAAGAAGGAAAGAAAGAAAATTTTGAATCAGCTGACTTCCTGGCTTTGACCTTTTGTTTGGCGTGCGACTATGAATTGGATCTTAACTTTGGACTGGCTGAAAACCTGACACTGGTAAATGACTTGCATTTGAAACAAAGACCAAGCGACTCTTTTCTGATTTTGTTTTGTTTGCCCCAGGAAATAGCGTAGCTATCTGGGCTATAGACGGAACTGAAAACTCACTGTGTAGGTAGCACTCAACAAAGACTCAGGTATTATTTTCTTTTGCTTTGTTTGCATCCTGCGTTATTTTTGAATGTACCTCTCTCAGTAGTTTTACTAATAAACATACAGCCGTAGTGCTGTGTTACCCTGAATATCCTGTGTCGTGGTGCAAAGTGTGCTCATTTCCCCACCTACAAGATCCCAGTGCAACACAACCCCTTCACTGTGTTACAATATATATATATATATATATATATATACACACACACAATAGGGGTGAGTGGTAAATGAGTGAGATAAAACAGTGTACCATCCACTGCAGTGTGATATTTTTATCCTCTGCTCTACTGTGATGATATCAGCCATTTACACACACAGGTCACAAAAGGTCATCGCTCTAGGCAGCTTCCCCTCAGCATGCAAGAAACACCTGGGCTGTTACCATAGACACAAATGCAGAACTACTTCAGAGGTCTCACTGCTGCCTACAGCTAACTCAGTGAGCATTACAAAACACACCTACCCCCCCCCCCACAACTTCCAGCTCATTAATGTGACTGGAACCAGAATTCTAAACAGCACAGCTCCACAGAACAGTCTAAACTACTGCCTGCAGCTAACTCAACTACCACTGAAACACACTCTCACTTGTTTCTCAAACTCTGATTCTCACCCATTACAATTACTGTAATACTTTCAGCTTGACTGCAGCCAGAATCCTAAAGAGCACAATTTCACAGAACACTCTGCACTCTGCCTGCAGCTAACTTAATTACCACTGAAAACAGTATCAGCTGTTCTGACACTCTGCCTCTCAGCTCATTACAATTACTGTGATGCTCTCAGCTTCACTACAGCCAGACTTCTAAACAATACAGCCTCCCAAAAGTATGTTTCTCACTTCTACCTAAAACTAACTCATTTAACTTTGCAAAACACACTCATGTGTCTCCCAGAGTTTATAACACTGCCAGCCCATTCAGAAAAGCTCACACGCAGAATGAGCAAACACATAAACAGGAACAGAACACAAGACAGCACAACAAAACTTCTGAAACTCTTGGCCCTATTGTATATATCGAATACATGATGGGCAGATTGTGAGCTATGGCAAATATTGTCACTTCTGCATCGTGAGCTCTGGATATCTCACTCTGCAGGAGTGACAATATTTGCCATATCACACTGATGCCCATCATGTGTCCCATATATAAATATTTAATCTCAAACACAATTAAAAACAATGGAACCCATCCAAATTCTGAAACAACCCACCTCAGAGCCCAAAAGCTTGCATAAGCAGGAATGTTTTAAGTTGTCTTTTAAAAATTTCAACAGACGGTGTCTCCTGGAGGTACCATGGTGAAGTATTCCATAACACCAGGGCAGCTACTTCAAATGCATGATCCCCAGATCTCTTTAACTTCACTCTGGGGATCTCCAAGAGAGCACTGTTAGCTGATCTGAGGGGATGCGATGGGATATAGGGATACAGAAGATCCTTCAGGTAGCCTGGACCCGAACTGTATATCGCCTTGTAAGTCAAAAGGCCTACCTTGAAAGTGATGAGCCAGCACACCAACAGCCAGTGCAGTTTGCACAGCATGGGAGTAATAGACTCTTAATTTCATGAGGTTTGTTTGTTTATTGTTCTAGGAATTAATACCTTTGAGCCAAGGCTCTTTTACAAAGATTCCACGTCATTAAGTATAAAAACATAGTAGACAGTGTTACAAACAATCAGTAAGCCGTTTAACAAGGCCACAACTTAAACAGTAACATTTATGTACAGAAAAGAAAAAGGAACTCAGAAGCAGTGTCAAGGGCAAGGAATAAGGATTGGAGAGCTTGAGAGGGAAGAGAGGGAAAAATAAGAAGTTTAGGAGCAGACAGAACCAGGTTAGTGGTACTCAGGTTGTCTTTGTCAAAGAGGAGACCATGGTGGTTGAGTGAAACAAATGTAAGTGCACTCAGTGGGATGAGACTTTAGTCAAAGCAGACACAGGAGCTGGAGGCTGTGAGGTGAGCATAAAGTATGGATTTGAAAGCTCCCAATGTCATGGAGGATAGGGAAGGCAGGTTAAGGGCATTGTACCAGGTAGGGGCATGGTATGTAAAAGATCTTTGTCCCTGAGCAGTCTGGCATCTAGGGACAAGGAAAGGTTGGTGGTCAGATCTTCTGGTGGTATGAGTGCCATTGTTCAGGCAGAGTAGGTCCCAGATACATGAAGGAGTGAGTCCCAAGATTGATTTTTTTGCCATCACGCAGGTGAGATACATGAGGCGATTGGAAAGATGCAACCATCCGGTTTCCGTGTAAAGGTCACAAGTGTGGGTCCGTCTCTGTGCTCCAGTGAGGAGTCAACAGATTTTGTTTAGTGCTGTTGAGATGCGCTTTAGTGCAGTGGTAGTAGCTGAGCCATAGACAATTAGACCATAGTCTATGATTGAGATGATGGAGCTTTGAACAGCAATCCTCAAGGCAGCTTGGTTGAAAAATTGACAGTTCCGGTACAAAATTCCAATGCGTTGGTGCACTGTTTTTGCAGTGTTATCGATATGGGCCGAAAAAGTAAGACATTCGTCAAAAGTGATACCAAGGTATTTGAAGGTGTTCTCTTGTTCTAGTGTATTTCCAAGAGAAGTTTTTATGACAAGTGAAGAATGCCTATTTCTGTTTTGATGACTGGCGAAAAGCATGACTTTTTTTTTTTTTTATTTAGGACCAGTTTGTGCTCAAGGAACCACTTTTCAACACATGAGAAAGCAAGCTGCAAGCTCTGTCATAGTGGATTTGGATCCTTATGGGAGGAGAGAATTACAGCATCATCAGCATAGAGTATTAATTTTTCAGGGCAGGATTTGGGAAGCAAGTTTAGAAGTAGGCTGAAGAGGAGAGGACCTAAAATTGAGCCCTGGGGGACACCAGAGAGGACCGGTTTGGAGTCAGAGAGAACCTCAGAGATATTTACTGTTTTAGAACGTTGTGCCAGGTAACTTTTTACCCAGGATCCAGGTCCCACGGCTAGCCCAATATTGAGCAGAAGAGAGATTAGAAGGCTATGGTGAACAGTGTCAAAGGCCTTTGTGAGGTCTATGAAAACAGCTCCGGTTAAATAACCCTTATCCAAGGCTTTGTGAGTTTCACTAGAGAAATCAAGTAGGGCCATCGACGTACTGTGTCCTTTCCTAAATCCGTGTTGCTGAATGCAGAGTAGATCGTACTTTTGCAGGTAGTCTGATAGTTGATCCTCCACGATCCATTCAAGAGCTTTGGAGAGGGGTGGAAGTATAAATATGGGCCGATAGTTGTCTGGTGTGGATTTGTCACCCCCTTTATGCACTGGTGTGACTATAGCGGCCTTCCATGTGTTGGGGAATTGACTTTGGCACAGGGACAGGTTGAGAATTTTGGTGAGGGGGTGGATCACTTCTTCCAAGGTGAGGGACAGAAGTTTTAGATCAATGGTGTCACTGCTATTTCTAGATTTAGAGCAGGGCTCTTTTATATATCTGTAGGCTTCATATGTCTTAACTATTTTAAAGTGAAATAGTGATTTGTCTGGTGAGGTGGTTTGGGATACGAGTTTTGGAACTGACAAGTCCTGGAAGAAGTCTGGTGAGAGGACACCACTGAGGTCAGTGAAGGTTTTATTTAGGGCATCGGCCATAGTCTTTGGGTCACGAATAGTGGAGCCATCAATGTTCACTGCCGTGAGAGAGGATTTAGACTGTTTGCCCATAATATTACGTATATTGTCCCAGAAGGATCTCCCGTCGCCCCAGGTGGTTTCTAGAGCATTCTTGAAATAGGAGCGCTTCATTTGCCTGATTTGTGAAGTGCATAGGTTGCACGCCTGTTTATAGTTAAGTGAGTCTGTTATGGAGCCTGTGGCCCTGGCTATAGCCCAAGGATGGTCACATGCTTTAAGCTGAGCCAGTAGTTTGGCTGTTAGCCAGGGATTAGAGAGGGCTTTGATTTTACGTTTTTTGAAAGGTGCCTTTATAATAGCCTGTATATTGCTGTTTGTTAACCTTGGTAGCTCATATGTGCCAACATACTGTTCCATTTACATTGACTGTACTTTACCATTAATTGTTCTTTTCTTCCCATTGCCCTCCCTCCCTCCCAGGTTGCACTTGAAAATGAGCTTTGGCTCAGTGTGCCTTTCCCAGATACTAATTTTCAATAAGTAAATAAAATAGACAGCTATATAGTATATGTTTAAGACTTATTATACTCTGGAAATGGTGGCTTTCAAAATCTTGTTGTAGGACAGTTCAAAGGTCAAAAAAGTTGTTGTTCTATCATTCTGACATCACATCGATAGTACAACAACTTTTCAGCCTTGATCTACAACCTGACTGGCTCACTTGACAGTAGCTATAATGGAGAAAATAGCGGAACAGAGGTGGTACGACTTAGTGAGCGCAGAGCAGTGGACCCACCTACTGTAGAATGAAGAGTCACACACGGCTCTGTGTCGCAAAAGTAAATGACCTTTATTTTTATTTTAAAAGTGAACAGTGTGGTCACAGACAGACATAGCTGCCACACAGGAGTTCTCTGGTTCAACTCAGACAGAGGAGCCAGAGTGAGCAGAAGCAGTGCCAGATAACACAGAAGATGGGCACAAAAGGTTTCATCTTGGGGGTTGATGAGATCATAGAGACCTCTCGAGCTTTGCTCTCAAGGTCTCTAGGATATCATCAACTCACTCAATGAATACAAAGCCTTGTTGTGGATGGTCACCTATCAACTATTATATATATATATATATTTTTTTTTTTACATGGGTATACTATACAATATACTAAATAGGAGGTGTCACAGTTTAGGAATTCCATCACTGCATGTTTCACTCCTGTATTTGGATGCTTTAAGCTATTCCCAGCATTTCTGGTGTTACGAACATTACAATTTTTGCATTGCTGGAACCCAGCTGGGAGAGGCGGTAGCTAGTACCTACAGTGGACTTGTATTTTCCATTTGTATTGGCTTCGTACCAATATAACCTTCAAACTTGCTGATCTCCTAAAACTTATCCTTGGCATTTCATCAAATCGTTCTCACATTATTGCCATATTTATGTCATTGTGTCACAGAAACACTGATTTTAGGATGGACCAAAATCATTTTTAAGGTGAAACCAGGGATGTTTGGGAGGTACGGTATTTTATGCTGTGTTCTGAACTACTGTACATTATGTGGGAAGAATAACAGAGAGAAGGTAAAGTATTTTAATAACTTTTTATTTTGCGACAATATAAAAATATTATTAATGCCTTTTTGTTTGTTACAACATAATGCAATAATGAAAAGAAGGCAACCTTCAGGAAATATACAAGATCCAAAAAAGCAGAAGACAAGGAGTAGTACATGAAGAAATCAAGAGGGGTGAGCAGAATGGTCAGGGCAGCCAAGGCAGAAAGGGAGCTTAAGCTGGCACAAAGGATAGGTAAGGGCAAGAAAGATTTCTTCAAATACATAAGGGAGAAAAGAAGCTGTAAGGATCAAATAGTTAGGATTAAGGTGGCCAACAGAGGGGCTGAGAATGGGGTGGAGCAAGCAGAAGCACTCATCGACTACTTCTGCTCTGTATTTTCCAGGGAAAAGCAGGGGCCAATGTCACAGGGGAAGGGAACAGTGGGTATGGGGGGGGGCTGAACCAACAGAGATGGAAATACCAGTGAGCAGAGTGCTAGAGGGTCTCAGATCACTGAGGGTGGATAAAGCACCAGGTCTGGATGGCATACACCCCAGGGTGCTGAGCGAGATGGCAGAGGTCCTAGCAGGACCACTGGCAGACTTGTTCACAACCTCCCTGAGGACTGGATGGGTGCCCCAAGACTAGATGATGGCACATGTGTTGTGCATCCATAAAAGTAGGCCCGAGGATGAGCAAAGGAATTATAGACTGGTCAGCCTCACCTCCATCATGGGGAAGCTCATGGAGACTATCCTCAAAGAGAGGCTTGTAACCTTTCTGAAGGAAAATGGTCTCCAGGACAGCAGGCAGCATGGGTTTGTCACCAGTAGATCCTGCCAGACAAACCTGGTAGACTTCTATGGCTGGATAACAAAGAGCTATTGAAAGGCCATGTGGTGGATATCCGACCTTGGACTTCAGCAAGGCTTTTGATTCAGTGTCACTGTCACATGGAAGGCTGGTTAGCAAACTGGGCCATCTAGGTTAGGGGAGAGAATGATGCAGTGGGTCAAAAACTGGCCATGGGGTAGGCATCAGAGGGTTGTTGTAAGAGGGGAACTCTCATCCCAAAGGGCTGTAGCAAGTAGGGTTCCATAGGGATATGTGCTGGGTCCAATGCTGTTTGGCATCTCAATTGCTGACATTGCAGATGGAGTTAGTAACAAGACCAGCCTGTTTGCAGATGACACAAAGATCGGAGCAGTGGTTGACAG
The DNA here is from genome assembly GCA_016271365.2 of Neoceratodus forsteri. Lineage (NCBI taxonomy): Eukaryota > Metazoa > Chordata > Ceratodontiformes > Ceratodontidae > Neoceratodus > Neoceratodus forsteri. The sequence continues at coordinate 1,095,775,198 of CM057450.1, read as the reverse complement.
CACAGAGGGGTGGCTAGGACTGCAGGAGGGCTTGGATAAACTAGAATGCTTTTCGGACACATGGCAGCTGGGTTTCATTGCACAAAAGTGCAAGGTTTTGCACATGGGAGCCAAAATCTTCAAGTTCTGCTACAGACTGGGGGGGTACAGTTATCCAATATGGAGGAGGAGAAGGATCTAGGTGTGATAATCACAGGGCACATGAGCCACTCGGCACAGTGCAGAAAGGCAGCAGCTAAGGCCAACAGGATGCTGGGGTGTATTGCCAGGGGCATCACCTCACGGAAGAAGAATATCTCCTGCCACTGTACAGGTCACTGGTCAGACCAAACCTAGAGTACTGCATGCTGTTCTGGCACCCCTACTTAAAGAAAGATGTCAGGTTACTGGAGAGGGTCCAGTGCAGAGCCACCAGGATGATCATGGGAATGAAGAACAGACCCTACGAGGACAAGACCGATGGAGATCTACATGTACTCCCTGGAGGAGAGGAGGGATTGAGGGTATATGATCAAAACCTTCAAATATATGATGGGCATAAACAAGGTTAGTACGGAGGGGATTTGTTAGAGTAAAGGGAAGGAGAAACACTGGGGGTCACAGTCTGAAATTGGAGGGAGAACAGTTCAAGAGGGAAATGAGAAGACACTACTTCATGAAAGTGTGATGGATGGGTGAAATGCACTCCCGGAGGAGGTGGTAACATTAAAGTCAGTGGCCAGTTTTAAGAAGGGGTGGGACAAGGTCAAGGAGAAGGTCAAGGGAAAGGTCACTACCCGTCGGTGGGGTGGGCAGCTGCAGAGTAACACACTACTACGGTAGCTGCACAATCGAGTAAATTCAATAGACATTGAGGCCTGTATCTGCTGTCATTTTTCATATGTTCGTATGCAATTAAACAATAAACATCATTATATAGTATTATATATTTTAATTAAGCAATAAGGCATTACAGGGTGTGTGTTATTGTGTAATAACATCACACCTTGGGTGGTTGAAACACGAGGCCACAAGCTGAGTGTGTTTACCATCCAAGAAGTGACATTATTTCCAACTCTTATGGGTTAATTGTGCATTTACGGCAGCTAAGAGAGTCATACTAAGACACTGGTGATCACCTGATTCTCCTTCCTACGACGAATGGTTTCATCTATTGTCATCAACTGCCAGCTATGAACAGACCTCTCACCAACTCATGGGCAAGCTTCACCTGTATGCCCAGATTTGGCAACCCTCTCTCATTTAAATTTCCTAGACCCAACCTTCAGAGGTGGCCCAAAGGCTGTTCTTAATCTTAATGTATCTCCTACTTCCCAGTTGGTTTAAGTGTTTGCCCCCTTCTGAGGGAGTAGATTACCACTTGTCTTTCCCCTTTCCCTCCAGGCCTTGCTCATTTACTCAATTTTTCCATTATTTCCCCTATACCTTACACTACCTTTCCTTCTGTTGTTATTTATAGAGCACCCCTTGTCCATAATGTTCTGTGGGATATATAGGACACTTGGTATTCATGGTGTTATGTTATGTATTGATTTGTAATGTTATACAAATTACCTCTTATTTTATTACCTTTCTGCATTACCACCAGTAGCTTATTCTACATTTAGTTTGTATCGTTATGGTAATTGCTTGTTTTCTTTTGATTAATAATTTTAATGCACTGTTATTTCTTTACTGAGATAATAGGTCTTATGTGATTATTCATCTCCTTTGCGTGATATGTTATATTTCATGTGATTGTACCTATTGAAAACGAAATAAAAATCTTTATGGCAAAACAAAGAAGTGACATTATTACACGTCATACAATGGAAAGAAAATTTCCAGGGCTCTGATTGGTCAGTGTGTGCCTGAAACAGTGATGTTATTACACAATAACATCAGTGTATTGATTTGGTAGATTGTTGCTTGGCTCTCTCTTCAGAAACAAAGATATACCGCTACACTAAAAATCTACTAAAATCTTTTTTTAAATGTTTTTTTATTTTGTATAACATCGAGCCATTGTATAATTGCAATAAGGCACTCCAAGGTGTGTGTTAGTGTGTAATAACGTCACTCCTGGGGTGGTGGAAGCACTCAGCTTCGCCTCGTGCTTCAATCCACCTAGGAGTGACGTTATTACACGATAACACACACCTTGTTGTGTCTTATTGCTTAAATAACACACACCCTGGAGTGCTTTTTTGCTATTTTATAATGGCTTGTTATAGTTAGAATAAAAAATACAATGAATACACTTTTAAATTCTCTTTTTTACTGATTTACTAGTGTGTAAGAGTATTTAATCAAGAAAGTTCCTTTTGTGTTTCTCCAGCAGGTGACATGCTTAGTGTGTGCTGTCTGTAGCTCTGTGTTTGACTGTCACCCCCCCCCCACACACACAGATGTCTCCTGTTGTTGGTCCATCTCAGTTTCAGTAATTTTTCTGGTCTTCCTCCCTTCCCTTCTGGTAAGTTATAGTGCTATGTTTTTTGGTTTTCAGAAAAAAATAATTAGCCGGCAGTTTTTACATTTGCTTAGCCTCCAAGCTGAGAGCATAGCGCTGTTGACCCATGCACGTGCTAACATCTGAGCTGCTGATCAGATTTCATTACAATTCGTTTTTTATGTTCTCCTGGTACAGTTTCTAGCATTTCTGATTTGTACTGGGAAAAAGCTCAGGACAATGGGGAAAGTGCTTGGCAGCACAGGTGGCTAGAGGCAGACTGGGGAGTGGAGGATGTGCGAGTGTGCACATTATGATCTTGAGATGCCACTCAGTGTGGCACCTTGTTTAAATGTGAGAAAAAAACATACTGTAATTAGTGTGCTTTTATCAGTGGAGGGGGGTGAACTTTCGATAGGTTTGTTTAACTCGTGATGAGTTCCTTTTTCTAAAATCACTTGTGGCTGGTATGTAGGGAATGAAAGGGCCACTTCAGAAAGAATTCAGCAGGGAGAGATTTCAATAGTGGTCATGCAGTCATTTCTCTGCCTGCCCTAGATCCAGTGATGCTATTGTCAGATAACACCACAGGTTCTAGGACATGGCAGTCAATCAGATCTCCAGGATTATGCTTGCCAATGTGTAATACATATTAATATATTAATGGTTGCAATTCACTTTTTCTCACCATTTGTAATTGTTTGCTTATTCTGTTCCCTATTCTTGACAAAACAAATTGTGTGTACATGACTGTTGGAAACTGGGGGATTGGGAGGTGCCTAGAGGTCCTGAGATGAAGGAGAGGCTGGAGACTGGGGGCAACGCCCCACCCCAAAGAAAGCAAAGTTCTAAACAAAGAAACAAACAAAACAAACAAACAAACAAGCAAACAAGTGGCGACATGTCAATGTGCCACATGATATGCATCAAAATAACATTTATAATATTCCTGGGCAACCCTTTCATGCCCCTTGTGCAGTCATAATTCACTTTGTTTGTACATTCAAAAAAACAAAACAGTCCAGATGGCAAAAGGGCATGGAAATCAGAGCAGCAAAATGCTCTGGTTTGTTGACATCCATGTCCAGGAGAAGGTTTTCCTGCCTTCTCTGTGTTTGCACCTGCTCAAGCACTGTTTCAATCTGTTTAGGCATCGTAGGTTGAGGCACATGTACCTGAACTTTTACTTGTACTGACGGACTTACTACTGTACCCATTGAATCTTGTTATGATTCCCCTGTAATTTGTTGTGCTGTGTCTGTGCCAGGTGCTGGCAACTTCCTCTGCTTTTTCCTCTTCTTGTGCCATGTTGTGCTCATAAAGACTGGCACTGTTGTTTGACCACTCAGTTAGTGACAAATCCCACAGCATTGCCAGACTAATCTCTCTGAGTTCTCTACAGAATGCATTTAGCATGGTCTGCAACTTGACTTGTCTGGCTTTTATCTGCACTAGGGCATTCCTCATCTGGTCATGATCTAGCTGTGCTTTACACAGGCTTTGGCACACAAAACTCTGGGACCTCATGCTCAGTCTCTGTCTTTTGACTGTCGGTGTGGGCTTAACTTCTCCTTAATCTATTGCTGCTCCAGTGATTGGATGCCCACTTCCTGATGTGCATGTTCCTGTTTCTCAGATGTTTCTATATTCTGGTGTGCCATGTCTTGCTGTACCGGTGCCGCTACTTCCTACTCCCATTAAGACTCAGGTGCTGCCATGTCCACTTCTTCTTTCTGCTCTAGGGCTTTGTAAAGCAACAGCTCATTGTCCCTGACAATAATATCACCCTGTGTGGAAGACAGAAATTGTAAAGTATGTTTATTCACAGCACAAGTCTGGAGGATAGGATGAAGAAGAGCTGACAATATAACAATGTGTTACAAGTAAAATAAATTATTGATTGGAACTAGTAGCTTTCAGTGTGGGTCACTGCATCATCCTGCTGTTCTGGGCACTTCTTTGTCCTAGTACACAATTTAACTTTGGCCAAAATTAAGTCATTCCATTGGATTTCCTATTGCATGTTGAATGTTTGTGCAAGCTGTGCCTCCAGCACCATTCCTCCAGCTAATTGATCCTTTGGGGATTTTTTATGGACTGAGGGTGACTGTTCTTCTACAGTGTTACTACTGACTGAAGACCAGAGAGGGGAGAATACATGCATACTGAGCACCTGCAGAGCAGTCCATTTAGAGAATAGGTCTGTCAGTGTCATTGTTTTTTGGAACTCACTAAGTATATGTCTGAACTCTGAAACACCAATTGCATCACACTGTTGAATCCTCAAAAGCATACAACATATATTAGATGTTATTGTAAAATTAGCCTTTTCTGAGCAAAATGTTGCTTTATTAAACCCTTGCCAGCCTGTTCAACAATAGTGACCTTTGACGCTCTGTAGCTGGAATGTTCTTTACTCAGAAAGGAAGCAGCCTGTGTCAAAAATGTATCAGAAGATGAGCATGCGTATGCCATTGACTAAGACAGCTTTTTGATTTTGTCTGGCTGTGTCACTAAATTAGTAGCCTGACTAAATCCTGATGCTGGATGCCATGCATGGTTGCCTAGGGGAATCACTTGGCCTTTAGGATAGGGAGCAGTATGATGGCTACTAGGCTGGGCAGGTCATCTACAGCATGCACTGTTGGAGCTTTATTTTGGCTCATTTCTACATCTTTTAATGATTTAGGCAAAATACAAACCCTGATTTTGTGGGGTTGCATCTTTTGCTCTCATAGCTACAATTTAGTCATTTATCTTACTTAAATTGTCACATAGTGGTAGGGTTTCTTAGTATTAGTTAGGGCTCACAGTGAGACTGCAAGGAGTCAGTTTTTATTATTTTTTAGTGTTGGCAAAAAAGTCTGCTTGTGCAACGTGCCCTGGTGCAGCTTGAGATTGCTACAATAATCTGTTCAATTTTACAACTGCCAGTACCACAGCAGTTTGGGCATTTCAGGTGACATAAAAGAAAGGATGTTATCTGATTAACCCAGACTGGCAGCAAGCAGTGCAGGACATGCAGCACTCAAAGCCAATAGTCATGGGGCCTTTCTACCAGTTTGAGTGGAAGATCTGTTCAAAGAGTGAAGCGAGTAGACTGAGCCTTATTCCTAGGCTGACCGGAAGTCATAAACTATGGTAGGAGAGGTTGGGCAGTAAAATTAAACAATCTTTGGCTGGGATTTCTGAAGAGCCTAATTTGGCCTTGGTGATGCTTCAGTTATCGGCAAGCTATTGGGATTGAGCGGACTGTGTTCAATATGGAGCTATATCCTCAAACCAGGAGATTGAGACAGTGGTGGTGAGAGAGCGGACAGCTCACACATTTTCTTTCCCTTTGCACTTTGTTGTTTACCACCTAAATCAAAGTAATATTAAACTGTAGTGCCTAAAAGTAAATATGGCAAAATGACCTTTTCATTTGAAGCTTTAAAGAAATGGAATGAGCCAGCCCAGTGGCGCTGAGGGCTGAGGCACCAGACACCTTACCTCACACTATGCTGGTGACCCAGGTTCAGGAATTACCTCGGGTCACCGGGGAACTGGCATGGGGGGGAGATCAGAGTTGGACTGAGCTGCTGTAAACAGCTCTCCCCTCCTTGTGGTGGTTGTCCGCTCCCCCCTTAGTTCCGCTCCCACCGGCTGGCGGTTCAGTGGAAAGCACAGATAAGGGTGGTGGTGAATGCAAGGGGTAGGGCGGAAGGGGCCAAGCCGGTACCCAGCATGCGTGTGCATCTCCATGCACAAGCATGTATGTGTCTGCCAGGGTCCTGACTATGGGGAGAAAATAATTAAAAACTGAAAAAATTACATATAGAAAAAAAAGGGAATGAGCTAGGTGTACAAACTAAGGGGCCTATTCATGAGGGTGGGCAGGAGTATGTGCAAAATGTATGTAACCTGCCAGCGCACATCTGCACCCCCCAGGAGATCTGCACCGTAGCAGCATTCCCATACACCGGCCAACGTGAGTCTCCCATATTTGGCCATGCCCACCCAGCACACAGGTTCACATGGGCGGTCAGGTGTGGAGTGTGGTAGACTCAGGCAGGCAGCTAATCAGCTGCCCCACACGGGACCCCTGATAGATTACTTGTGCCCATGGGCATGCCATGTTGGCAGCCACTGCACTTTGCACCAACAGTAAATGGGGAGGTTAGCCCAGTAGTCTACCCCCAGCCCTTCCAGAATGCCCCGATGGTTGAGGCAGCCGTAATGGGGGTCTACTTCCCCCTCCCCCGGGTTGTGCCAGAAAATAGGCAGGATTTGTCTTGTGCACTTACCCAGTCAACAAAAACTAAATAATAAAAAAAAACTTACCCCCGCCATCCATGCTGCAGCATATGATAGCATCCTGAAGGGGCACTTAATAGTTACAGCTGCCCTCAGATGGCATAGCCATCACCCCCCCCCCACACTGCACTCCGTACCTTCATGAGTGGTGTGCAATGTGGCCACACTCCCCACACCAGACCGCCACTGTATGGGGCTATGTGTTCAGCCAGGTCTTCAGGTTTATGGGGGCTTATGTGCTTTCTGTATGCCGTATGGGGGTGGGGCACGGTGGGTGCTGGCAGGTGCAGGGTGGGCTATGTGGTGGATTTACATGGTGCATACCCACTCTGCACTTATGTGAATTGGCCCCTAAATGTACAAATGAAAGTCCAAGAAAGTTTAATACTGCTTTGAAACTGAAATTGGCAGTATGTTGTACATGTTTTGGTTGTTATATCGATATTACCTACATTAGCCCTAACATGTATAGTTGTCATGGTTGTTAGATACTGAAACTAAATGTATGAATGCTTTTATTGTATTTTGTATTTGTTTCATGCTTTTTGCCACTTTTTAAATTTTTTTATTGAATACAAGAACACCTTGTAAATAAGACTTGTCTTAATGGTGTATACATTAGTCATCCAAATTTTGTCTACAAATGAAGATTTTTACTGCTACTTGTCACTTGCAACTTAGTAAGCTCCGGCAGTGGCAATGCCCGAGTTTTAATATTCATCTATGTGTTTTTTGAACAGACATCCACTGGTGGGGGCAGAGGCAGTGGACCAGAGCTTTCTGGTGCATATTCATTTTTGGGACCACTTTACTTTATTATTATATATTGAAGCTCATCAAACTGTTTATATGGCCTATTGCTGAACATAGACATTAAGGCACTAAAATACTTTAAAACTTAAAATTGTTACTGGGGGTTTTGTGTGTGAGTTGATGAAGTCAGGTAAATATGGGAGTGACGGGGGTATTAGTTATCTATCATTATGTGTGAGTTGTTGAAGTTAGGTAAATATGGGAGTGACTGGGGGTATTAGTTATCTATTGTTATGTGTGAGTGAGGTTTGGATGTGTTGATGTTATATGTTAGGCTTTCAAGGGCAGGGTGATCAGTAGAGGGTATATGAGGAGGGCAGAGTTGGCATTGTGGGTATAGGCTAGGTACGGTTTAGACCCAAACAACATGGCCTTGGTTTTTTTAGTGTTGACCAACATCAGGGTGAATGAGAACTGGTTGAAAGCAGCACAGTAGTTCTTGGACAGGACGGAAGATATGCAATGGAGGGATTTATCACTATGGAAAATTACAAGGTCTTCTGCATAGAGTAGAGAGCTGCAGGTGAGGCTGCCAGTGGGGAGGGAGTTGAAGAATATAGAGAAGAGCAGGGGCCCCAGGATGGAGCCCGGGGGGACTCTCGTGGTGACTGGTAGTGGAAGGGAAGTTGTGGCACCAATACACATAGATTGGTAGTGTCCAAAGAGGTAGCTCTGAAACCAGGTAGTAGTCTCAATGGAGCAACTGAGTGAGGATAATTTAGAGAGGAAGGGGGAGTGATTCACGATATCGAAGGCTTTAGATAGGTCAACAAAGATGGTACCAGTGTCACATCCACAGTCCATATTGGAGAGAATGTGGTTGGTAAAAAGAGCCATGGCAGTAGATGTGCTGTGATGCTTGCAGAAACCATGCTGCTGGCTGCATAAGAGATTGTGTTTGGTGAGGTAATCAGATAGTTGTTGATGTATGACCCTCTCCAGGAGTTTGCTTAGGTAGGAGAGAATAGATATGGGCCTGTAGTTGTCAGAGGAGTGGGGGTCCCCGTAATTAAAGATACGAACCACTCTAGCAGACTCCAGGAGTCAGGCATAGTGGAAGTAGACAGGGAGCAGTCAAAGACAAAGGTGAGTGGTTAGATATCAAAAACGAGACAAGATTCATGAAGACGGGAGAGAGACCCTTGGAGCCAGGGCTGCCTTGATTTGATAACCTCTTTTAGGAGTTTGTAGGTAACATTTTGGGATATGGCCTTAAAGTAAAAAGTGGGGTGGGGGAGTCGCAGGGCAGGGAGTTAGAGGGCAAGATGAAGGTGCAGATTCCTGAGGTGGAGGGCACACAAGTGGAAGTGGAGGAGGTGCAAGGAGTGGAGGGAGAGGAGGAGGGGGGTTGTGCAGGTGTCTTGGGGCTTAGGATGGCTGGGTGAGAGTTTGCAAAGGAGGGCCAATAGGTCAGAGAACTTGGTGTTAATTGCTTCAGTGACAAATGAGGGGTCTCTCATAAGACCAGAAGGGTAGCTCAGGTGAATGCTTTGGCTTTGTGTATGAGGATTTATGAGTGAGCCAGTGGAGTCCCAGAATTGTCTAGGATTACTCAGATTTTCTCTCAGGAGTTTGTGGAAGTAATCTTGTTTTAAAGATCTGGTCATATGCTTACATTTATTATGCAGGTGTCTGTACTCATTCCACAAGGCAGGGGAGGGGGGACAGTTTGATGCAGACCACTTATTGTCCCTCAGCTTCATGAGGGTCAGGAGTTCTTTCATTAATCAACATGTACACCCACCTCTGACACATCGAGTGGTGATATGAAATTGGAGATCCTGGATGGCCAGGAGAGCTTTGGTGACGTGAGTTGTAGCTAGAAACATGTTGGAGAGGGTGTAGAGGTCCTGTTAGATGATGGCCTTAATGTCCTCAAAGAGGCGGGAGGTGTCAGGGCAATTAAAGTTGCGAAAAGATAGGTACTTGGGGGGAGGGTGGGAGGCCTTAGAGGATCATATGACGTAGGTAGGGGAGTGATCACTTAGGGAGTCAGACAGCTTACTGGCTTGGGTGACCCTATCGCCGTTATTGGTGATCACTCAGTCAAGGAGTGTATGGTTGGAGGTGTGGTAGTTGAAGCGGGTGGGGAGATTGATGATTTGCACCAGATTGTGTTGTTTCAGAAGGTTTGCATAATCAGGTTCATGAGCACTAAGACAGTTGAGGTTGCAATCACCAAGAAGGAGGGATTCCTTGGGAAGGGAGAGTGTTCCATAGCCAGTAAGGAGGCTGTGAAGGCCCTCTACAACCCCAACAGGGGGATTGTAGCAGCAGCCCAAGAATATTTTTTTTTGTCAAGCCAGGGTACCTTCAGTGATAAGCCATTCACAGAAACATAGAAACATAGACTTTGATGGCAGATAAGGACTGCTTGGCCCACCTAGTCTGCCCATTTCCCTTCCTACTGGATAAGCTTCAGATCCTCGTTAACCAACAACCTACTTCTTCCTACTCCCCACCAGAATTGTCTTATGTCTGCCCCATGCATTCTTGAGTTCGCTAGGGGAGACGTTGTCAGAATATAGGGTGATTGTGGCAGTGAGGGATTCCCAGACAAATATGGTGCCACCACTCTTTCCTTTACCAGGTTAGTCTTTGCACAGCAGGGAGTAGCCAGCTAGTTGGAAGATGGTGTTGGGATGCTGTGGCTTCAGCCAGGTTTTGGTGAGGCAAAGGACATGGGGATTTTAGAGGGAGACCCAGGCTTCAATGTCGGGGTATTTATTGGGGAGACTACAGATGTTCATGTGGGCAATTTGTAACCCGTGGGGGCTAACCAAGGTGGCATCTGTGGAGGTGAGCAAGGATTGCACTGGGTCCTGGTTGGCCTCAATGTCCCCTGCCAGTAAAAGTAAGGAGACTAGGATGCAACAGATGCACAGCGGGCAGGAGAGAGGGAGGGAAAAAGAGGGTGAGAATAATAAGGAAGCTAGCTGGTGACACTCCAGGTTAGAGAGAAAGGCAGGTGTGAGGGTGCCAAAAGAGGTTGCCTCCCACCTAGCTGGGGGGGTCAGGGAGGGAGGCTGAGCTCAGTGAAGTGGAAAAATCCAAGTGGTCAAGGGATAGTATAGAAACAGAGAGGTCAGCTAGAAGAATGGTACCTATCAGTGAGGCTGCCAATGGGGGGAAGGGGAATAAAGGCATCATAGTGACAGGTGTGGTGGGTATAAGTGCACAGTAAAAAGGTTCCTACCCAAGTTGAGGAATGGATATGACCCCAAAGGGTAATGGTAGGTGGCTGCTTTGACAGAAGGAGAGGCTAGGGAAAATGTCAAAGAGCTGTAAAGAGGAGAAGAGAAAGGAGAAAGATGATGATTGAGTGTGTGGAGCTCATGGAAGGATGAGAAGCAGACTGGGGTGGCTAGGGAGGGCAATGTGAAAAATAAAAAGTTGTAGTACGGGATGGCTTTTTAAGAGGGAGCGGTAGTTAAAATATGTAGCCAATGGGAGGGGAGGTAGGGTGGAGAAGCAGTTCAAAGTGTACAGTAGTAGCCACAGACATGGTCAGATAGTTCCAGAAATTTTGCAACATTTCTAAAGAGTGTGTCTCTGCTGCCCCTACTGTGGAAATGCAGAAAGCAGGAGACTTCTCTAGAAATATCACAGAAATTTCAGGAAATTTATGACCATGTCTTTAGCTGTGACTGTATTTAAAAAGTGGTGGAGCAGAAGAGGGTGGGAGAGAGAAAATACAATCTAAGATTAGGTAGGAGAAACAGGAGAGAAGAGACATAGCACTGCAAGCTTTAGAACATCAATCAGATCCACGAACTGATCGATGGGAGCTCTGAAGCTTCATGGTCATCCAATCAGGACAAGAGAGGAGAAACAGTGAGCCAAAGGAGTTAAAGCTGTTGGCTGGAGGACTCTGCGGGCTGTAACTGAATATTTCAGTGGGAAAAGGAGAGCATAGGTGGTAGCTTGCTGTGCACTGCCAAGATGGAGCAAGGGGTTGGTTGGGTTGGGAGCACCCTTGTCAGATGCCTCCACCTGAAAAAAGGAAAATGGAGACGGTGTTAAGTAAAGATGAAATTGGAAGGCAGGGAGCAGACAGAGAGGAAGACAGAGGGGACAGATGAATACAATGAGTATGTATTGGGGAGAAAGAGTGGGAGTGTAGGCAGATGCCCAAGAGGGGAGGGAAGGAGGTCATGGAGAGTAAGAAACCTAAGAAGTGAGGTGAGTGGGATGGGGAGTGAGAGGGAGCAGGCAGGAGGTAGGGTGGAGAAAGAAAGAGAGAAAGAGAGAAAAAAGAAAAGGCAGAAGTTAGGAGCTAGTAAAATACAGCACAGTATAACAATTTGATTGTAAATAATAGCAAAACAATGCAGTTACTACAGTCAGTAAAATCAGCACGCTAGCAGTAAAACAAGGCACCACAGTTTGATAAAATTAGCAGGCTAACATTAAAAGACAAAAAGACACTCCAAAATACATTCTAAGATTAGGCAGGAGAAACAGGAGAGGAAAGTCATAGCAGTCCAGGCTTCAGAGTTACAGTCAGTCCCAGGAACTGACCAATGAGAGCTCTGAAGCTGCGTGATCATCCAATCAGGATGAAAAGAGGAGAAGCATTGGGCCAATGGAGGTAGAACTGCAGACTGGCAGATTCTGCAGGCTGTACCTGGGCGTTTCAGTGGGGAAAGGAGAGTGCAGGCAGTGACTTGCTGCACACTGCCAAGATGGAGCAAAGTGTCAGTGGGGCTAGGAGCACCCTTGTCAGGGGCCTACACCTGAATGCTTTAGCATGGAAAGGAAAGCACAGACAGTGGCTTGCTGAGCACTGCTGAGATGGAGGAATGGGTTGGCAGGGCTAGGAGTGCCCTGGTCAGGGGCCTCCACCTGTGTGTTTCAGTGGGGAAGGAAAAATGAGGGTGGCAACTTGCTGAGCACTGCAGAGATGGAGCAAGGGTTGGAGGGGCAGGGTTCACCCTTGTAAGGGAATTTCCACCGGGATGTTTCAGCAGGGAAAGGAGAGTGCGGGCAGTGGCTTACTGAGCACCGCTGAGATGGAGCAAGGGGTAGACGGTGGCTGGGAGCACCCTTTTCAAGGGCTTCCACCTGGATGTTTCAGTGGAGAAAGGAAAGCACAGACAGTGGCTTGCTGTGCACTGGTGAGGCAGAGTAAGGGGTTGGTGGGGCTGGGAACACCCTTGTCAGGGGACTCCACCTGCATGTTTCAGTGTGGAAAGAAAAGTGCAGAAGGCGACTTGCTGAGCACTGTCGAGACAGAGTAAGGGGTCAGCGGGGCTGGGAGCACTCTTTTCAAGGGCCTCCACTTGGATGTTTCAGTGGGGAAAGGAGAGTGCAGGAGGTGGCTTGCTGAGCACTGCAGAGACAGAGCAAGGGGTCAATGGGGCTGGGAGTGCCCTTGTCAGACGCCTCCACCTGGATGTTTCAGTGGGGATAGGAGAGTGCAGGCGGTGGCTTGCTGAGCATCACTGAAATGGAGTTGGGGTCTGCTGGGTGGGAGCGCCTGTGTCAGGGACCTCCATCTACAGGGTTACATGGTTCTGTGTAAGTGGTAGTTAACCTGTAAGTCCACAAGAGTTGTCATTGATGGGGCTGGAAGGGTACAACTGGGACCTAGGGATACCAAGAGAGAAAATGGAATAATAAAAAAGAAGTTCCTCTGCATGATGGAATCACTGGACTTCATGCAAGTACTCACTTCTGTGACCCACCAATGCAGCCATGCCTTAGACTTGTTTTTTACCCCAGGGCTCAAGATTGATAATCTCAAGACTGATCCAGTCAGTTGTTCAGATCAGTATGTGGTGGAGTTCTGTTTTGAACCCCCTTCCTTAAGTCTTCCCCTGGTAGAAATGGCTTGATACTGCTCTTTAAAGTGGCTACGGCCTGAGTGAATTATGGTGATGTTGGGCATTTTGGGTATGATGGCAGCATGTGAGATGCGATTGGAAGACACAGTGGAGGCTTATAATAGGACCAGTAGCACCCATTCTTATACAGTATGTCCCCTGGTTTCACTCTGCAGCTCCCATTGCTTTGATGGGGGGCTTCAGAAGTTGAAGGCCAAAGGTCAGAAGTTGGAGTGTTGGAAGAGATGCAGGTCCCCAGATAACAAACTGGCTTTGAGTATTTATTACTGTGAATACCAAAGAGTGATCAGCCAGAAAAATGCAGCTATTGTTTGTAGGGAGATCACTGCTGAGAGAAATAGACTAGCTCAGCTTTTTCTGACTTTTGAAAGGCTACTTCATCCAGCCTATCTGCATCCTGCTAAGGCATGTTTATCTGCTAAGCACAAGAGTTATTTTTGTGGACAGGGTGTCCTCCACATGTGCTGAAATCTCCCAGAGCGGGCCATCAGGAACTGAGTTCAGCCTCTGCATCAAGGGCACCCTTATCTTTCTTGGGGAGAGTTTATGCCGGTGACAAATGAAGAGGCTTGTGGGGAACCTCAGGGCTGCGGTCCACTTTCTGTCACCTGGACTCTGCTCCTACTTGGTTACTAAAGAGGTGTGTGGGGCTTTTGGGTCCAGTGTTTAGAGGTATTGTTTGGTGTTGCATGTCAGAAGGGGTTTTTCCAGCTGCATTTAAAGATGTGTTGGTTACGCCTCCTTCTGAGAAATAAAAAACATCTTTGGAGATGGATAACCTTGCAAATTTTTGACCTATTTAACCTTAACTTTTGAGAAAGATTATTGAGAACATAGTGATACTGCAGATTGAGGCACATCTTACAGCCTTTGATATGTATGAGCCCCTTCAGTTTGGATTTACATCGAGATACAGCACTGAGATCACTTTGGCCAGGGTTTCTTGGAGCTTTCTTTTTTGGGCCACATCCACAGCATCCAGGCAGTCATGCTGCTTCCATGGCCAAGGTGTAGGAGAGGGTAGTTGGCAGCCCTAGCAGCAAGCATTGGGGAGGCCACACCTGTAGCAAGGAAGGAGGGCCACATCTGTGGCCAAAGAGTGAGCTGCATCGGTGGCAGCTGAGAGATGCACAGGAGCAACTAGGATAAGTGCTCCATACAGGAGCCAATCAGTGAAAAAAGGCTCCCAATAGAAGCCAACCAGAGCAGCACTTGAAGAAGACTGCCAATCTCAAATTGGTGGCTGGGCATTGAAAGGTTTGAGCCCATCCGCACCTTCTTTCTTGAGCTTACTTTTTCTCCCACCCACCGCCCCAAACCACCCCCATATTAAATGGACTCGGGAACCACACCCAGCAGGGGTTCTTGCCAATGAAGAGCAGACATGGGGCTGAGTATTAAGGAGTGTAGTTCATTCATTTGCCAATGTGAAATTCATCAAGAATAAGGTACTGTGGCTATGATTTGATAATTGCATTTATATTAGGTGAAAAGTGCATTTATTGGTTATGCTTTGATAATTACATTTGTATTAGGTGAAAGTGCATTTATTTTGGGTAGACATATGGAGCAACTGTGGGCAGGCCTTGTTTAGTTGGGGACAACTTATCGTAGAAACTAGATAGATTTAATTTAGTTTTCAACAAGTAGTGTGAAGGAGGGAGATTGGGCTTTTATAAGGAGGCTGCTCAGTAGGCTTTAACAACTCTCATTGGGATTCTGTGGGTAAGGAGTAAAAGTATAATTGTGATAAGGACAGATAGGAATGTTAATAGGAGGCTCTGTAGTTTTTTCTGTAAAAAGGATCCTCTACAGGGTTTAGTGGGAATAGGAGAGTTAGCAGTTTGTAGAAAGTTGCTCAACCACCTTAAACTTAGTGCATAAGGGAAAGGAATTGGGTACAGGAAGGAACATGTCCCAGAAGGGTAGAGTAGTGGAAGGGGAAGCTTGGGGGAAGGAGGGGGATCCTTCATTAGGTACTGGGGTGGGGCACTCGTGTGTGAGTAAAGAAATGGGAAGGGTGGTGGGCTGCAACGACCGTGGAGCACCAATCTTTCTTAAAATTGCATGGAGAGTGGGGGGATGTTTAGTGTGCATCCAAATAGGGAAGCTTAAGAAAGAGATCACAGGACTGCAGGAGGAACTGTGGAAGGCACGTCAGGCCACGGCGTGTTATGGTCCAGCAGTATGTGGAGACAGTAGGAAAGATGAGGAGGGAGGGCAATTTAAGCTGATGGGGGAGGAAAGGAAAAGGGTATGAGGTGGGGACTCTGAACCAGGAAGACCCAGCCTGAGGAGCAATCAGTTAGGGGAACCAAGGTCATAGGGCAGAACAAAAGGGTAGAGAGGAGAAGGGCTGGCCTGGTGGCACTGAGGGTTGAGTCACTGGACGCCACACCTTGTGTCACGCCGGTGACCCACATTCAGGACCAAGTGCGGGCCACTGGGGGTTGGCAGGAGGAGGATTGAGTGTCTGGAGGACAGCTCTCTTTCTCTGGGGAGGGGGGCGTTTCCGCAGTTGGTGCTAGTCTGGGCCCTAGTAATGGCTGGGGACTGGCACACTGATGCTGCAAGATGGGGGGTCGAGAGCAGTGCAGATACTTGATGGTATGCACGGAAGCATGCATGGCACTGTCGCAGGCATCATTGCATGCACCACCCAGGCAACAAGGAACACCAGGAAAATTGCCCACACAGGATGAAGGGGGAACTCGCAGGCCTCACACCCAGCCAGCCACAACACAGGATCACATGATCCAGTCTTGGAGGGGAGGGATCCCTCTCTGACCCCACCAGGGGGGATAAGCCCTAGGGCTACTACTGTGCTGGCTGGTGGATGCCAGGGTGATGAGTCTGGGGTTCCCCCGGATCGAGATGGTTGTGGGGGCAGGAGCATAAATAATCACAAAAAAAAAAGAGGAGAAGCGGTTTGAGGGGAGGAGGGGAGGGAGAGATGGACAGGGAGGCAGAAGGGGGGACAGGGAAGGGGAGAGGGACAAGGAGACAGAAGGGGAGGATGGGCAAGCATGTGGGGGGTAGAGGTAGGCCTAAGAGAAGGGTCTTTGGAAAATCAGTTTACATTCCAGATGGAAATGAAGAAGAGAAAGGGGATGAGCCTGGTGGTGTGACTGATGGTAGCCAGGATGAAAGAGGCATGGGGAAGGAGTATGGATAGGGGAATTGAAATGGGATGAAAGGGGGAACTAATGTGCAGAAGAAAGAAGAGGTGTCCATGGGCAGGGGAGGGGGGCATGGGGAGCATGTGGTTAGAAAACAGGTGGAATCTTAGTGTTGGGGCACTCAATACTAAGGGGGAGTCAGGTTGGGTAGCAGGGGAGAGAGGCATAGTCACATATGGGTGGAGGCCATGCCAGGAATGAAAGCAGAAAGGGTGGAGCAGTTTGTACTAAAATTTGCTAGAAGAAGACAGTAGTCTCTTCTCGATGGATAGACTTCACTTAAGCAAGGATGGCAAGAGAGCGTTGAAAACAGGGATAAGGGATTACATAGAAGATGATGGGTATTTAAACTAGGAATGGGGATGGCAAGTAGGCAGGAGGCAAGCAGAGGCCATGGAAAATTAAGACATATGAGCTTAACCCCCATGATAGAGACAAAGGATTAGAGGTAGGTACTAGGGAGGATGTTAGAATGAGATGGAAGGAGGGGAGAGATGGGAAGGTAAGGGGTTGCAAGGTTGTCACCTTGAATGCTAGAAGCCTGGGGAATAAAACTGCAGAGCTTCATAGAAATGTAGAAAGTGACGGCAGATGGGGACCAAAGATCCATCTAGTCTGCCCTGCTAATAGAGCCTCCTATTAACAATTCAGGCCCTCATGGTGGAAGGGGAGGTGGACATGGCAGCAATTACCGAAACATGGGCCACCCAATACCATGACTGGGACCTGGTGGTACCAAGATACAGGATTTTCCACAGGGATAGAGTAAAGGGAAAGGGTGGGTGGCACTGTATGTGAGGCAAGGACTGAAGTGTGTACTAGAGAAGAGGGAGGAGGGCAGCATGGAGTCACTATGGATGCAAATCCAGAACTCAAAGAATAGGACTATTAGGATGGGAGTGGTGTACAGGGCAACTTCCCAGACTGAAGAATTAGACAGGGAACCAGCAAGACAGATTGGGAGGGCCTGCAGAAAGGGGGGTGTGGTGATCCTGGGGGACTTCAACCTGACGGGAGTGAATTGGAGTACCCCAGCCACAAAAATAAAAGGGAACAGGTAGTGCTAGACACCTTCCAGGACAACTTCCTGATGCAGATGGTCAGTGAATCAACCAGGTTAGGGAAGACCCTTGGCCTAGTGCTGGCAAATGGGGAGTTTGTGTGGGAACTAAGGGTGGAAGAGCCACTGGCAGGGAGCGACTACCACTCAGTGTGGTTTACATTGGATATTGGTAAGGAAGGAGCAGTATCTGACACAAGGGTGTTAGACTTCAGGAGGTTCAACTTCAAGAGGATGGGAGGAATAGTAAAGGAGTACATGGCCAAAACGGACACTAACCAGAGGTGGGAGCTCTTAAAAAGATGGGGGTGGCAGAGACAACAAAAACCTGTGTCAAGTCCAGGAGTAAGAAGGCTAGGGCAAAGAAACCTAGCTGGGTGACCAATAGAGTCATGGAAAGGATAAGGAAGAAAAGAGCCGCCTTTAGAATGTACAAAAATCAGGGACGGGGGAAGGCAGGTCAGAGTACCTAAAGGAAGTGAAGCAGGTAACAAGGGCAGTAAGGGCAGCCAGGGCATCAAAGGAGCTCAGGCTGGCACAAGGCATTAAGGAGGTGGAGAAGGAATTGTTCGGGTATATCAGGGAGAAAAGGAGCTGCAAGGATAATATAGTAAGGAATAAGAGGGATGGGGATGGGTGGAAGCAAGGAGTGAAAAGGCAGAAGCGTTAAACAACTACTTCTGCATGGTATTTACTAAAGAAAATGGGGAGGAGAGATACCCAAGGGGGCCTGAAGGCAGGAATGGAGGGAGAGTGTGTGACAAACAGGATAATCACAGAGTACAGGGTACTGGAAGGATTGAGGGCACTGAGGGTGGACAAGGCACCAGGGCCAAATGGTGTTCATCTCAGGGTACTGAAAGAACTGGCAGAGGTACTAGCAGGACCTTTGTCAGACCTATTCAACACCTCACTAGATTCAGGTTGTGTACCTCTGTATTGCAGGGTGGATCACATGATACCTCCCCATAAGAATGGCTCCAAGTATGAATTGGAGAACTTTAGATCAGTAAGCCTCACATCCATCATGGGTAAGCTGATGGAGACAATTCTGAAGGAGAGGCTGGTGTCCCTTCTTGAGGACAATGGGCTACAGGACAGTAGGCAGCATGGCTTTGTCACAGGCAGATCATGCCAGACCAACCTGGTGGAGTACTATGACTGGGTAGCTAGACAACTGGACAAGGGCAATGCAGTGGATGTCCTGTATCTGGACTTCAGTAAGGCATTGAACTCGGTGCCACAGGGGAGACTAGAAAGTAAGCTACAGAGGCAGGAGTGAAGATGGTGGGCTGGGTAGTGAGCTGGCTGCAAGAGAGGCAGCAGAGAATGGTGGTGGGTGGGGAGCTATCATCCCCAATGGCAGTGACAAGTGGAGTTCCACAGGGCTCGGTGTAGGGACCAGTGCTGTTTGGGATATTCATTGCAGACATTTTGGTGGGCATCAAGAGCAAAATCAGTCTTTTGGCCGATGACACCAAGATGGGAGTGGTGGTGGATGACTTAGAGGGTTGGCAAGTGCTGCAGGAGGATCTCTCAAAACTGGAGTCCTGGTCTGACACCTGGCAGCTTAGGTTCAATGCCAGAAAATGCAAGGTGCTGCATTTTGGGGCTTAAAAACCCAAAGTAGAGCTACCAACTGGGGGGTGAGCAGTTAGCTATGACTGAGGAGGAGAAGGATCTGGGGGTGCTCATTACAGGGGTAATGTACAATTCAGTACAATGTAGAAAGGCAGCTTCAAAGGTCAACAAGATGCTGGGTTGTATTGCTAGGTGCATATCTTCAAGGAGGGGGGGGAGGTGATTCAGCCATTGTGTAGATCGCTAGTTAGGCCACACCTGGAGTATTGCATTCAGTTGTGGTGCCCGTACCTGAAGAGGGACATTAAGTTACTGGAGGGGGTGCAATGCAGGGTGACAAAGATGACCAATGGTCTGAAGGACTTACCATTTGAGAGTAGGCTGAGGGAATTGAACATGTACTCACTGGAACAGAGGAGGGAGAGGGGAGATATGATTGATTCCTTCAAGTACATGAAAGGGATAAACAAGTCTTGTATGGAGGGGCTTTTCAAAATAAGGGAGGGGAGGGATACCTGAGGCCATAATATTAGACTGGAGGGGGGAAGGTTCAGGAGTGAGATAAGAAGACACTTTTTTCACAGAAAGGATGGTGGCCAGCTGGAACGTGCTGCTGGTAGAGGTAGTATCCATTAGAACAGTGGGGGGCTTCAAGAGAGGATGGGACAGTGCGAGAGGGAGGATCAAGGGTCAGGGGGCAAGGGAGGGAGGGGCAGCTGCAAAATAATGGCTGCTAGCTGCACAACTGAGCAGACATGATAGATCATAAGACCTTTTTCTGCTGGCAATTTTTTGCATGTCCATATGTTCATAGGGTGCAGAATGACCTTATCAGGGTGAAAAATAGAGAATGGTCCACTTTCATCCTCCTAGATCTTTCTTCGTATACCATTACCTCAGCACCGTGTTTAGAGTGCCACATCAAGACAGCACCAGATTTCAGTGACTTTCATTTATAGCATCCCTCTGTGCCTCCCACCCCAATGTCTGCCCTCCCTGGAGTTGGTATATTTAGTTGAGGGGGTGAGGGGCACATATCCCAGAAAAGTCACTGTAAAAGACAGTTGCCAAAATCTGGTGCTATCTTGATGAGGTGCTCTAAATGTGGTGGAACCATCTTTCTTCGGCTTTTGACATTACAGACCATGGGTTATTGTTGGATCAGCTGAAGGAGTGCCTTGCACTCACTGTCAAAGTTATAGAAACATAGAAACATAGAATTTGATGGCAGATAAGGACCACTTGGCCCACCTAGTCTGCCCATTTTCCTACCTAACAGATAAGCTGCAGATCCTAGTTAACCAACAGCTTACTTCCTCTTTCCTGCCCCTAGCACTGCCTTATGCCTGTGCCATGCATTCTTGAAGTCCCCTACTGTTCTTGACTCCATGACCTCCTCAGGGAGGCTGTTCCATGCATCCACAACCCTCTCAGTGAAAAAATACTTCCTCACATTACCCCTGAGCCATCCCCCCTCTATCTTCAAATTGTGCCCCCTTGTTCTTGCACATCTCTTTTTCTGGAAGATGCTACCCTCTTGGACTTTGTTAATTCCCTTGAGGTACTTGAAAGTTTCTATCATGTCCCCTCTCTCCCTTCTTTCCTCAAGAGTATACATATTAAGCTCCTTTAGTCTTTCTTCGTATGTCTTCTGGTGCAGACCCTGCACCATTTTGGTTGCCCTCCTTTGGACAGCCTCCACTCTGTCTATGTCTTTGCGGAGATGGGGTCTCCAGAACTGCACACAGTACTCCAGATGGGGTCTCACCAACTGTCTGTATAGAGGGATAACGACTTCCTGTTTTCTACTATTGATGCCTCTTCCTATGCATCCCAGTATCCCCCCAGACTTCCTTACTGTCTTTTCACATTGCTTGCCCACCTTTAGGTCATCTGATATAATTTCCCCCAGGTCCCTTTCTATTTTTACTGTTGTCAGTATCTCACCCCCCACTGTGTACGCTTCGCCTGGGTTTTTGTTTCCCATGTGCATTACCTTGCACTTCTTTGCATTGCATCTGAGCTGCCATACATTTGACCATTCCTCCAACCTTGCCAAGTCCCTTCTCATCCTTTCCACTCCATCTTGTGTATCAACCCTGTTGCAGATCTTTGTGTCATCTTCAAAGAGACATATTTTTCCTTCCAGTTCCTCTGCAATGTCACTTATAAAGACATTAAAAAAGGACCAGTCCCAGTACTGAACCCTGCGGTACCCTGCTAGTAACCCTCCTTTCTTCACTGTGTGCTCCATTTACTACTACCCTTTGCGTCCTGTTGTCTAGCCAATTTTTTATCCAGGCTACCACCTTGGGACCCATTCCAAGGCTGGCTATCTTGTGTATTAATCTTTTTGTGTGAAACTGTATCAAATGCCTTGCTAAAATCTAGGTAGGCCATGTCCACAGCCCCTCCCTAGTCTACTACTTTGGTCACCCAGTCAAAGAAATCTATTAGATTTGTCTGACACGACCTTCCCATTGTGAATCCATGCTGCCTTGGGTCCTGTGCCCCACTGGCCTCTAGGTACTCAACAATTCTTTCCTTCAGAAGTGATTCCATCATTTTCCCTACCACTGAGGTCAAACTAACTGGTCTGTAGTTTCCTGCCTCTGTCCTGCTCCCACTTTTGTGAAGAGGAATCACATCTGCCCTCCTCCAGTCCTCGGGTACCACCCCATCCTCCCATGATTTGTTAAAGAGAGTAGTCAGCGATGTCACTAGTTCTACCCTTAGTTCTTTTAGAATTCGTGGGTGAATCTCATCAGGCCCCATTGCTTTGTCCACCTTCAATTTTATTAGTTCTTTCAGAACCCTTTCTTCTGTGAATGGACTGGTATCAGCCCCCGTCTTCAGAGTGTTTCTCTTGTTTGTTTAGGTAACTCCCCCTCCTCTTCCTTTGTGAATACTGAGCAGAAATATTCATTCAGTATCCCTGCTTTTTCACTGTCACCCTCTACCCACATTCCCTCCCCTTTATTAAGCTTCAGTATCCCTCCTTTGGTCTTTCTTCACTCCCTAATGTACCTATAAAATGTCTTATCCCCCTTCTTAACAGAATTGGCTATCCTTTCCTCGGTTTGGGCCTTTGCTATTCTGACTGCCTTCCCAGCCTCTTTCTGCTTTAACTGATAAAGTCCTCTGTCCTGCTCCTTCTGTATTTCCTTATATTTCCTGAATGCTGTCCTTTCCTCCTTAACCTTCCCTGCCACCTCTTTCGTGAACCATAGCGTTTTTTTCCTTCGTTGTGTTTTATTGATTTGCTTTACACAAAGTCTTGTTGCCTCTGTGATGTCTGTTTTGATCACTCCCCATTGTTCCTCCACCCCTCCTTCTTGCCTGTTTGCTAGTGCTTTTCTGAGACACTCTCTCATTTTCCCAAAGTCAGCCCTCCTAAAGTCTAGTACCCTTGCTTTTGTATGGCTTGATTGTATGGCTGTGTTTATCGTGAACCACACTGTTTGGTGGTCGCTTGTTCCCAGATGGCTACCCGCTTCTAAATCTGAGATTCTTTCTCCATCCCCATTTGAAAGTACCAGGTCTAAGATTGCTCCCTCCCGAGTGGGTTCCTATACTAGCTGTCTGAGGCATGCCCCCTGTAGGGCATCGAGAATGACCCTGCTCTTGGATGTGCTTGCAGCAAAGGTGATCCAGTTAACATCTGGCATATTCAGGTCCGCCATCAACAATATCTCCCCTTTTTCTGCCATTCTAAGAAAGCCTTCTATCATTTCCTTGTCCATTCCCTTCCCCTGAGATGGGGGTCTGTATACAACCCCCATGCGGATTGTGGTGCCATTTCCTGTCTCCAGGGTGACCCAAAGTGCCTCATCTGCTCCCTGTTTACTCTTTAGTTCTGTTGCTTTGATCCCTTCCTTTACATAGAGAGCTACTCCTCCTCCTCTTTTACCCTCCCTGTCCCTCCTGTAGATTGTGTATCCTGGTATGTTGACATCCCAGTCATAGTTCTCTGTGTACCATGTTTCTGTGACTGCCACAATATCCAGGCAACCCTCTTCCATCAAGACCACTAGTTCAGGGAGCTTGTTACACAGACTACGGACATTGGTACTCATCACCCTCCACTTTTTGATAGCCTTACCCCTTTTAGCCCCATTTCCGTCCTTACTGCCTTTGCCTTTTTTACATTTAAATCTGTTCTGCTCCCTAATATCTTCTGTACCTTAGTGTTTACCTCACTAATCACTATGTTTTGTGGGGGGAGGCTCGGATTTCCCTGCTTCTTTTCAGTGCCTCCCCCCCCTTGGCTAGTTTAAATGCTTGCCAATGAAGCATTTAAACCTCTCACCTAGGATCCTGGTTCCCCCCCTGGACCGATGCAGACCATTGCACCAGTATAGGTCTGCATCCCACTAGTGTTCCCCAGTCCCCAATGAAGCCAAAACCCTGAGCTCCACACCAGTTTTTCAACCACTCATTGAATTCCCTGGTGAGAAGTGGCTGCATCTCCTTGCCATAGACAGGCAGCACCTCCGAGAAGGTTACCGTATGCGCTACTTGTCTAAGGCCCCTTCCCAACTCTACAAACTCCTCTTGCACTGCTCTGATCCCATTCCTAGCCAGATCATTTGTCCCTAGGTGGACAATGACATCCAGCTCCCTCCCTCATGCAGCTGCTTTGCTGGTTCCTTCCAGAAGGATAGAATACAGAGGGTTGTGATGGGGAATTTATCCTTTCACACTATGCCCATTCCCTGTGTGTACCTCAAGGGTCAATCCTATCACTGATGCTGTACATGCTACCGACAGTGTGGCGGATCATTAGATGGTATAGTGTGGCTTTTCACTGCTATCCAGATGACACCCAGCTGTAGCTGTCTTTTGCACCTGGGACACTGGAAGCAATTGATATGCTAAAAGCCTGTCTGAGATTCATCACTGGATGGCATCTAGCTGGCAAAGACTTAATCCAGATAAGAGTGAGGTATTGGTGACTGATTCTAGTTATAATAATGGTCCAAGGGCTACTGTCAGATTAGTGGGACTTTGGCTCAATTCCTCAAGTCTGCAGGCCTCCTCTAAAGTGAAAAATCTGGGGTCATTCTGGCTGAAGGTTTGACATTAGAGGCTAGGGTGTCTGCTGTAGTCTGGAGTGACTTTTACTATATCAGAAACATCAACCAGACTAAATCCATTGTCTGTCTGATGACCTGGTGACACTGATACATGCATTTGTGCACATCCAGGCTTGTTTACTGTAACATTTTGTACCTTGGGGTAAATTGTGGTACCCTGCATCACCTGCAGGCAGTACAGAACTCAGCAGCTAGGTTGCTGACAGGCTTTTTGAGACTGAGCTTCATAACCCCAGTCTTGCATGAACTGCAGTGAAGTAGTACATTACCTTCAAAGTTGGTTTACTAATCAATAAGGCCCTACATGGATGGGGCCAAGGCTATCTGTCTGAATTTTTGACTCTTTACAAGTCCTCATGCCCTCTCTGGTCTGGCAATGAAGGCCTTTTGATAGTACCTAGGGCAAGATTAAAATCCACTGGAGATCATGCATTTACAGTGACTGGTCCACTGTTGTGGAATTCCTTGCCCAGAGTCCTGAGATAGGCCCTTCGTGGATGCCTTTAAAAGAGGTCTAGAAATGTTCGTATTTAGAGGCCCTTGAAAACAACTAAATGTCAATGTGGTAACCTGATCTACGTCTCTGATGCTGTCTATTTATGTATTTATTTATAATCGTCTTATGATGTATTTTAACTGGGTTGTCTATTCTTAGTCAGAGCTATGTTTTGTAATTTTTTTTTTGTGTAAGGTGCACAGAGCCTCAGGGGAAAGGCTCCACATAAATTAAAATGTTACTTCTACTATAATTTTGTTGATGAAAACTGTCTCAATATGTGGTGCACAATTGCTCTTACTGCCCAACATCAGATCTGCAAAGCTTATGGTTCAGTATTTGACTTGACATTTGATGGAAGTCTAATCACAAAAGAAGCCTGTTACTGCTGCTGTTTGACTAATTGGAACAGCACTAGTGACTGGTAAGTCCATCAGATCATGAGGAGTTATGAGTGGAGGTGGAGTAAGTCTGAGTAAAAGGGAGAACTGAAACTCATTTAAGGGCATGCTTTGCGATATAAGGTCTGTCATTGCTGAACTGGAAATTTCACTGATTGTGGTTAAAGGCAGCACAAGCAGTGATAGAATGGATATGGAAGAAAATCGCATAGGGATGCTGAAGTATTCCACCTTTAAAAAAGAGGACTCCACTTATTACAGCTTCAGTAGGTGTAGACTGCATACATTTTGCTGAGAAAAGGACTCCCTGCATAAATTAACCTTCCGTGGAACACAATAGTTGAGTCCACCATTTTTGTGATCCCGCCTTGAAATCAATGTGAGCCAATGTTTAGGATGGATCTCAGTGTTGGCACAGGCTTATTTTGTTAGGTCCGTGGGAAGGAAGAGAGCTGGGACCTTTTATATGGGAGGGAGCATTACCAACAATGTAAGGGTTGTGGGATGGGAAAGAGGCAGAACTGCATGCATGGGAGGTAGCGTTCCTCCCATGGGGGAGGAGAAAGAGAAGCCTGCATTGCCAACAGTGTTAGAGCTGACCATCTCCTTCACAGTGCTGTCAAGTATACCACATTCATAAAATGCAAAAAAAAAAGAATAGGCGTTCTTTTTACAGCAAGGAGTTCTGGCAATGATTTATTTCATATGTAAGGGCAGTTCTACTGTCTCACAACAATGTTCCTGTTGGCAGGAGAAAAAAATATCTCCCTGGTCTAAATGACAGCCCAAACAGATCCTCCAAAGAAGCATATCTCAAAAGTTAATCACCATCTCCAATAACATGCCACTCTGTGTCTCTAGATTCACACTCTATTTACTACTCTCCAAGTTATTGACCCAAGGACACTTAAACACAGATCATTTAAAAGTTCTATGTTGCCTGAATTTATGGTAGATTTTGATAATTTATAGGCTTTTGTAACCAAAAAACCTTTTTTATGTTTGAATTCAGCTTCCAAAGTACCAAAACAGAGATTTTTGTTTGTTGCTATTCCATTTGTTTTTCATGAAAACTGAGCTCAGCCCCACCCCCAAGAATTGCCAACAGTGTTAGAGCTGACTTTCTCCTTTACACTGCTGTCAAGTATACCACATTCATAAAAATGCAAAAAAAAAAAAACCTGAATTGTGTTTCTTTTTACAGCAAGGAGCTCTGGCAATGATTTATTTCATATGTAAGTGCAGTTCTACTGTCTCACAACAATGTTACTGTTGACAGTAGTGTTGCCACCTTTGGATGAGCCAAAACTGGATCCTAAGCCCCGCCCCTAGTCCCACCCCTTTTCTTGACTCACAGTGCATTGCTCCTCCTAGAAAGTCATTTGTTATATCAATAACAGACAACACTTAAAGCAGCAGTTCAACAAAAATGTTAAGATATTGCACTGTACCTGTTAAAATTACTTTCCCAGGTTCTTCCTAGTTATTTTTTTCAGTTGTTTAACCAGGATTAGCACACTAAGCTGAAAGCTTTTTTTACAGGTGCAACCTGGGAGCACAGGGAAGTTAAGTGACTTGCTCAGGGTCACACAGTATGTAAGTGGAAGCTATGGGATTCAACCCCAGGTCTAGTCTGATGAATGTCACCAGATTTATAGTGCAGAGCCTTAAACCACTGCGCTATACTGCATCCCTTATTTATTTATTGACATTGGCTTACCAGATTAATATACTGAGATAAAATCAATCTCATTTACAGATGTAAACTGGGGGGAGAAAAGGGAAATACTGTAAATAGCATACAACAGGATGGTATATAATAATACATAATAAAGAAATTGTTTCCTGTAATGTATACTTTATATCTTTTTCTCGCTCCATTTCCTTTTCATATCCACAGTAATATTTCAAAGCTAAAGAAGTGACCATACTTTTTTCTTGTGGAATAAAATAATTTAAAACATTTAAAATGCCTAAATTCTGTTAGAGATGAAAATGTTTACCAGCGAATGAAAGTGGAAGACAGCTGGCTGTGTTGCTGTTACAAAAGGTGGAGGCAGCTTTGCTGCTATGCCACTTTAAGACGCAGTGAAAAAGATTGGGTTAAGTAAGTGCTAATGGTGTTAATGGTCATACTTTACACCTCCCAGGTTGACTGCTTTCACAAACAAAAGGCTACACTGACAACAGAACTTGTTTTTAACCTGGACATGTAGCTGAAACAATGAATGAGATGACAAAATATGTTTCAAAAGTATGTGAGCACTTAAAATGGCTCAAAGCCTGACCAGCACAGATCAAAACTGGATTACCTGACATGGACTCTGAAAATCTAATCACCATGTGAAAAACCTGACAGGTGGTAACCCTAGTTGACAGGAGAAAAAAATATCTCCCTGGTCTAAATGGCAGCCCAAACAGATCCTTCAAAGAAGCACAGCTCAAAAGTTTATTACCTTCTCCAATAACATGCCACTCTGTGTCTTTAGATTCACACTCTATTTACTGCTCTCCAAGTTAGTGACCCAAGGACACTTAAACACAGCTCATTTAAAAGTTCTAGTTTGCCTGAATCGAGGGTAGATTTTGATAGTTTATAGGCTTTTGTAACCAAAACACTTTTATGTTTGAATTCAGCTTCCAAAGTACAATAAAGGAGTTTGTCTGTTGACATTCCCTTTGTTATTCAGGAAAACTGAGCTCAGCCCCACCCCAAACGATCTCCTGTGATGTCACACTGGCCTGAATCATTGACTCATGCTATGCATGGCTGTATTAAAAAAAACTCGGTTCACAAATCTTTCAGTGTGCCTGTGAGTAATATCTACAATGTTTGAAGCTGAAGAATTTGAAGATGTGGAGGTCATTGATTTAAACTTTGATATTGGTATCTGACCATACCAGTTTGAACTTCTAGTATCTAGTGATATTCCTAGTGATGGTGCTCAAGCTGCCTTTGATTCAGATACTGGCAATGACAGTTCTGATCAGTTCTGTTGCCAGTCCCTTTTAATGTCTTCAATGGTGACATTGCAGAAGGGTTAGAAGGGAATGTTTGCCAGGTGCCCCCCCATTCAGAGATGACACCATCACTCATGCATGCAGACTGATGGGGTCACTCTGGTCTTTGAAGTGCACCTACCCCTCACCCATACACACCGAGCCATCTTTCCCGCACCCAAACACACATCAAGGTAGCCAACCTGAAAGAGGTCCATTCACACTGGCATTCATGCATAGTCTTATCGGGCCACTACTGCCTGTGAAGCACACCAACCACCCCCACCCATACACACTTAGCCACCCTCCCCACACACACAAACAAACACACACACACACAATCAGTGCCAGCCACTCACCTCCCCACCCAGCACTCACACACACACATACAATGAGCCAACACACACACACAAACATAAACACCGGGCCACTCACTCCAGCCCTGCCCCCCCAGCCAACCAACCAACACAACCCTAGCCACCACACACACACACACACACACACACATATACACACACACATAACACACCAACCCCCCCGACAAACACACATACAGCCAGCCAACACAGATAAGAACACAGATTTTTGTATTGTAACCAATTTTATTTTTCAATTGTTTTGTTTTCCATTTGGCTGCATCATGCCCCAGTAATACTTGTTATTGTGAGTACAACTGACAGACAGCTGTTATTGGATTTCTTATACACAGATGGGGGGAAAGCATCTAATTGGCTGTGGATTATTCTTGCAGCTGGAGTGTTCAATGGACATTTTTTTACTGCCTTTTTGCATGCTCTGCTATACACATGCCTATGTGTTTGTTACATTACATCATGTGGATACACATTTTCACAGGCGTGGGCAGTTTGTCAGATGTTTTCAAGTTGTTCATGATTTATTAGTGTAAAATTCCATTTGCCTAATAAATCTATATTCATTCCAGTATTTGGAACTGCCTGCTTTTCCCCGAACAAGTGAAAGTCACAACAACATGCACAGCATTGGAATGAACGAACATTGCCATTGTAAGTGTCAAGTGTACATTCACTTTGAGGCATTGTTTGTCACAGTATATATTGTTTCCATTTCTCCACAGATGCAATTAGAAAATTAATTCCCACATTGTATTTCATAATGTGCACTTAACAGATATGGTTTTCACCAACTCTGGACTGCTCTTGACTGCTGTATCCTTGCATCTGTAATATGCTGGCATTCTGTCAGTATAACAGTGAAAAAAGACACATTTGGAATGCTCTGATTGGTTTCATGTTGGAAATTTGTAGCTGCCATTATACTGCAGCTGATAGCGAGTAATCGCTAGCAATTGAACCCCTAATCATAAAGAAATTATTACAGTTTCAGGCATAAGAAAGTGCAAAGGACATCTGTGAAGGCATAAACAGTGCTGGCACTGGCAAGGGACTGACAAGTGACAGCATCGGGTACACTAGCTCTAGCATACACAGTTTGTCTGAGGTTTTGGATCCTCTCAGGATTCAATAGTGACACATTACATTGTACAGAACTGTATAACATGTATTCACTTTGAGGCATTGTTAGTCACAGTATATATTGTTTCTGTTTCTCCGCAGATGCATTTAGAATATTAATTCACACCTTTTTATTCCATAATTTGTACCACACAGATACTGTATGGCAATGGACAGAAAGTAACAGAACCTCAGACAGTACACATCATTTTTTTTTGTAATTATTGCACAAAAAATGCCAATGTCATGTGATGGGAGTTGACTTCAATAGGAATGGCTTGGCAGAAAGATACTGTACATGTTATGTGATGAAGGGCTGACAAATGTTTGGGGAAATAAATAATATGCATTAGTGCTGGTTGTCTGTCATACCAACTGTGTCCAAACAGCATTCATCTATTCTGACATTGCATTTTGTAAATTCATGGCAGTCTCGGTGGCCAGCAAGAGACAGTATAGTAATGACAGGTAAGGTAAATAAGATATATTGCTGCACCTGTAATATGTTGGCATTCTGTTACTATAATGGTTGGAAAACACCTTTGGACTGCTCTTTTATGTATTCTTGCACCTGTAATATGTTGGCATTCTGTCACTGTAACCATGGAAAAGACACCTTTGGAATGCTCTGCTTGTTTTCATGCTGGAAATGCGAAGCTGACAGTGAGTGACAGGTTGCAATTGCGCCCCTAATCATAAAGACATTACTATAGTTTCAGGCATCAGAAAGTGCAAAGGACATCTGTGAAGGCATAAACTTAGCACTGGCACTTGTGAGGGACTGCCAACAAGTGACAGCATAGGGTACACTAGCTCAGGCATATGCAGTTAGTCCAAAGTTTTGGATCCTCTCAAGATTCAGCAGTGACACATTACATTTTACAACATTGCATTTATAAACTCATAGCAGCCCCAATCCAGCAGCCACCAGTGAGAGACACTATTTATGCAAAGAAAGTGATAGTAACGACAGGTAAAGAAAATAATATGTATTCTTGCAGGAGTAATATGTTAGCATTATGTCACCACAATGATGTGAAAGACACCTTTGGACTGCTCTACTTATTTTTATTTATTTATATGTGACAGTTTACAATTGCATGGATTTTTCTAAAGAAAAAAGTTTATTTTCTGGCACAAGAAAGTGCAAAGGTTATGATAATGTGATTGTAGTGAACTCATAAGCTTTGACCTGCCACTATCAAGTGACTAACAACAAGTAACAACAGCCTCAGGTATAGGATTTCAGTCAAAAGACCATCTCCAGAGTGAAAGGCCAGTTTGACTACACTTGTGGGAGGGGATTCCTGTGAGTCAGCACTCTGGAGAGGACCGTACGCACTGAAACAAGAAAGTCAAGTGCACAAAAAGAACAAAATAAAAAGATAAAACAGCAGAGTGGACAAAACTGGATGAAAATTCACAGGTAGGTTAATTGGGGGGTACACTAACCGACGTGTTTGCTGAAAATGTGAAAAACTTGCTATTTAACAAGTGGTTCTGTAGAAGCAAAACCAACAACCACGAAGAGTATACATAACATTGGGGGCCTATGCACGATGGCTGTGTGCTGTGCAAAGGACATGCTGGGACAGAGCATGGATGGGTACACAGCATTTGCATACCAGACACTCCTTTGCAGTATGCACAACATGCTCACAGGACACAGTGTAGGACAGTAACTTACAGCCATGCAGACCCACCACACGCCATGTATGTGGGGGCATGCCACGTAGTGGCATTCATCCATATACCACCACAGCATGCATGCATGAAGCTGCTTATGATGGCTATGCATAGTGTGCAAGGTGCAGCCACCTATGTGAGCCAGAGGGCTGCCATAAGTATATGTGCCCAGCAGCTGAACCACATGCAATAAGGCACAGTGGAGGCTTGTGGCTGTAGAGTGACTACCACATGCCTGTGATCAAATCACAGCATAGCCAAGGGCACAGCAGAGCACACAGCAGTTGCTGAGCTCCATCTAGCATAATGAGCAAACAGCCATATCATGGTGCACCGGTGCACACGATGGTGGTGGGTGCCCACAGCACAGACCACAACAACAGGTCTACCTGGACCAGAGAGCACTGTTATGGAGGTGTGTGGTGCAGGACATGAGCCCTGGCCATGTGCCAGCATGTCATAGATGCAGCACCACACAGCACATGGGCCACCATGCACACACCCAGTGCCCCCCAAACCAGCAGGTAGGGACTGCAATATGGGCCACAAAGGGCCCTGCCATGGTGCCATATGTGGTCATGGACAGGTACACAGAGGCCAGGCTTCCCCCCATGATGGCACATCCATGCCTGCCCCCATGACAGCACACCCATGCCTGCCCCCCTTTGATGGGACACCTGTGCCTGACCCTCATGATGGTACACCTATGCTTGCCCCCCATGGTTGCACACCCATGCCTGCCCCACCCATGATGGCACACCCATTCCTGCTGCCCCCATGACAGCACACTCCGTGCCTGCCCCCATGACTGCACACCCATGCTGGCCATGCCCCACACCCAGGAGACAAGAAACATACACATGGATGGCACAGGAAAGCTTTATTGGACACAGCTAGTGAAACCAAATAGAAACAGCAGAATGTAACATAAAAGGCAACACCCCCATAGGCATGATGCAGGGTGGTGGCACATCACTGCTGGTGGCAAGAGGCCATTACTAAGGGTGCAAGTTCATCACACAGATCACAGAGGTCATGTGAACTGTGATTTTCCAGTGCCTCCATGACTTTTGACATGTTGTCGATGTTTCCTTTCACACATGCACAAAAGTACTCTGTCCCTTTAAATCTGCCATTTTGTGAAGGTCAGAGTGCTGAAATGCACATGCGGGAGTGATATGACACTCTGGATCCTTGAAGAAAGGGCCTTCACACAGGCACTCACATATTGTGGTGCCATCTTTATCTGGGCTCCTGGCTACTCTCATCAGTGGCACAGGGGATATCGGGGGGTTCTCTGGTGGCAAAAATTGAAGAATGCAATCGGTCAATTGCTCTGATCCCAAGACTGCCTGCATTTCAGGGCTGACTGTTGAAGGCTTGGAGGGGAGGTAAAAGAGCCACAGTCAGATGCAGTGTAAATGTTGGACTGGGGAGGGAACACAAGTGAACTTGGGGGCCTGTGGGGGGTTCTGACTGACTGAAAAAAAGATTGATCCCCAGAAGGAAGTTTCTAAGTGGTGGAAAAACTGAAGGGATACAATAAAAAAAAATGTGGATCCCTCAATTAAGAGACTGGATCTGAGAGAACATTTTGTTCCAGGCCTGAAGGGGATTGTAGGAAAACTGTATCGGTGGACTAAGGAGAGTTCACTTGTGAGCTGGTGAACTGATGTGCTGCTTCTGCCATGAAACTGACGGCAAACTGAGGGAGTTGAAAAAAAAGATTTGCTCCCCAGAAGGAACTGGCTACATGGAGGACTGGCTTGTTGGAGGATTGGAAGGGGAGACAGCAACACAGTCACAGACAGCATGCTGCTGCATTGAAAGTGTACTGCTGGACTGTTTGGTATGGGGAGGGGAAACCCTTCAAAAAGTAAAGCACTGGAAAATAAGTCAGTGTACACAATTGTATGCAGGCCTGGGGACATCATTTGAAAGCAACTACAGAGCTTGAAGAGAGATTTCAGAGGCAGTAGATCATTCATTCATTTATCTGGGGAAGTCCCTTTTTAAAATATTCTCTGCAAATTAACTGACGTGCAGAACAATGAGCATATGGGTGAACAAATATAGAAATAAATAAACTCATGGAATATACCCTCAGTTTCATAGCAGGTATAAATGCAGTTTACAGTATCTTTTTTGTGAGTGATGAAGATGGAGGTTACCTGTTGTCCCATGTCGTAACAGTGAATTTTGGTCACTGCAGACAGTTTGAGCTACCATTCATATGATCTGAAAATATACAGTAGCTATACAGATATGGATAGAACTGGTAATGCATACCTGGCAAATGTTAGTGTACCTGATACTGAAATGTAGTATCCTGAGTAAAAAAGTATATAAAAAATGTGAGTAAATAAATAAATGAAAGATTGGGTATGTACATTCGCAACTTTTGTACAACTAGGAGTCATAAGTGTAAAAAGTAAGAATGACTGCTGCAACTGATTAAGTAGTGGAAAGTGTTTTGGGACAGGGTATGTTTGAAAAGGGGTATATGAAACCAAATTAATTTGCTGTCCTACAGTGAACATCACCTTCCCAAAACATGAAGTAAAGGAAGTTGATTTGATTACCAAAAATCCTTTCTTTTCTCTACATTTATGTACCCAAGAGAACTCAACTAAGCAGCAGCATCTCATATTCAGTGAAGGCATGCAGCTGGGAGGTTTGAAGCATGGGGAGGTTGATGTCATTTCTCAGGGTTACTGTGTGAGCAAGTGACTGTTACGGAATTTGAACCTGGGTCTCCCGGTCCTCAAGACTGTGCTGTTCCCACTTTGCCATACTGTCTACCCTTCTGTCCACATATCAAGGACCTCTGATTTCAGAGTCAAGGGCAGATTCACCTTACTGTCTTAGTGAGTGCAACTCCTGTAAGGGGATGTGGTTTAAAATGTTATTGTAAGCTAAGGTCAGTTTTTACATTATTTTATTTCTGATGTTACAATGCCTAATAAGATAAACATGGTATGTAACTGTTATTGTTTGTGTTCCTGCTGACACTTGACAACTCATTGAATTTCCTAGATTGGAGACACAAGTGTGACCTATGGAGCACAGGTCTGAGTCCTACCAATGCCATTTTAAAGGGACACTGTCAACCCCATTTGGCCTCAAAGTGTCCCTAGTTTAAAAAACACATTTTATGATTGTTCACATTCTACAGAGACTGTTGATGTAGCTGGTTGTTTGATTCAGACTCCTTTTTCCTTTTAAAAAGTAAAAAACTGAGTGTCAACCAGAATGGTGTTACTGCACCACAACATGTTTGTTTACATTTCTTGACTAACTACAACTGCATCTTTTCTGGACTCAGGAACACCCCCAACAAAATCTAGCTACCCATTGTGCAGTAGGGAGTAGATGATACTATTCTATCACAAGTGGCTGTACTGTTTGAGGGTGTTTCTAATGTTCAGGAAGTATGCAGTAAGCTTAGGTAAA
Source organism: Neoceratodus forsteri (assembly GCA_016271365.2). Classification (NCBI taxonomy): domain Eukaryota; kingdom Metazoa; phylum Chordata; order Ceratodontiformes; family Ceratodontidae; genus Neoceratodus; species Neoceratodus forsteri. The sequence goes on along the minus strand of CM057450.1, from coordinate 1,095,740,370 downwards.
CAATTTGGAGCAAAACAAAACTGTGTGTAACTATACATTTACAGATCCAGAAGCAAATGATTTGATACCCTTTAATGGACCATCATAGATGTAACAACAAGAACAAAGTGCTCTAGCTTTCGGACCAACAAGTCCTTCATCAGAAGCATAATGAATGGCACTTGGTACTAAACGCACTTGGTACTGTCCCTCCCTAACCCCCACACACACACCATATGCGACAAAGCCCTCTGGAGCTGCTACCCCCATTACAGCCCCCCATTTCACTATCCCCCCCAACCTCTCAATCTCTGCGGTAGGTTCAAATCCAATCCCCCTTGTTTCACTGTCACCCAGCCTCTCGCCATCTGGGATACTGTTAAACCCTATGCAGTTACTCTGCCATAGTCTATCAACGGATTTGGAAGTTTCTGGGGTGTGCTAACTAGGGCAACCAATTAGAAATAGCTTAGTATTTGATTATAACTGCTCTGTTTTTTCTCCTATTTGTCTAATTGTCATGTAATCACTCTTTAATGCCTAATGATCTGGCCTCTTTAACCACTGAATATGTGTATTGTCTTATTGTCCACCCTGACGTGGAACCTTTAGAAAAAAGTTCACACTCAAAGGTCTTTCCAAAATACTAATTAAATTAAAAATTAAATTCAAAATTAGAAAGCTAGAGCATTTTATTCTTGTTGTTACATCTATGTTGGTCCATGAAAAGGTATCAAATCATTTGCTTCTGGATCCGTTCTTACAAGGACCAATACGGCAAATACTACATCTAGATTTATACGCTTCCATGCATTTCAGCTCTAATAAACAAGGACTAGATTAAACAACCAGCATCATTAATGAATTTTAGAAAAGGTAAGAAGTCATAAAATGTGGGGTTTTACCTTGAAACAATATGATGTATAAAAAAGGTTGACAGTGTCCCTTTAACCCTGTATAAACTTGAACAAGTCAATTGATACCTCCTTCTATCCAATCTCCCCCAGCATTGTTTGATCTTACCTGTAGCTGTCACTAATTGCTTTGTGTATGCAGTATGACTGCTGCAAACGATTCCCGGAAAATGATTTGGGACAGGGTGTGTGTGGAAAACACTCATCAGATTGGTTCTGAAAGGTTTTAACAAAAATGTGTAAAAGGTATACAAGAAAGTTTACACAGCAGTCTTTTTAAGGGGGTTCCATTCGCAATTTTTCCTTTTTCTTTTGTTCTTGTGTCTGCCAGAAATGAATTACAGATTGATTATTCCTGGGAGGAAGGAGGAATTGTTAATTTACAGTGTAGCATATGGAGGTCCTCAACATCAGTCTCCTAGCACAAATCCTCTGTATGTGCAAGTTCCAAGAAAAGTCTTGGTGGAATGGATACAGTACTGTGATCTTGAGAACACAGGTTTAAATCTGACTATTACAATGTTTTGCGCTGTTTAACCTTGAGCAAGTCAGTTGACATCCTTGTGCCCAAACCCCTCCCCAACCCCCAATCATTGTTTGATGTTATGTTTAGCATTCAACAGGGTGTTATGAAAACAGCTATATAAAACTAAATTAATGTTCTTTTCTGAAGTGAACCTCAACTGTCGGTAAACATGAATGAAAAGAAGTCAAGTCAATTTCCAAGCGCCCTTTGTTTTGTTTTCTGCAAAATTTATTTACCCATGAGAATTCAGCTGAGCTGCAGCATCTCATTTTCAGTGATGTCATACAGTTGGGAGGTTTGAAGCATGGGGAGATTGATTTACTTGTTCACGGTCACACTGTGAGCAAGTGGATCTTATGGAATTTGAACCTGTGTCTTCCAGTCCTCAAGACTGCTTTGTCCACTGTGCCATTCTGCCTTACCTTTCTGTTCACATCTCAAGGCCCTGTGCTTTCAGTGTCAAGGGCAGAAGCACCTTGCTGTCTCAGTGAGGCCAACTCCCTGAAGGGTACTATTTTTAAATTTTTATTGTAAACTAAGGTCATTGGTTTTATTTTATTTTTTTTATTTTTGCTGTGACAATGTCCAATAAGAATAAAATGGTATGCAACTGTAGGTGTTTGTGTTCCTATTGACACCTGACAACTCATAGCATTTCCTAGAATGGATACAAAATTGTGACCTGTGGAGCACAGGTTTGAGTCCCACCAATGACAGTTTTACCCTGTATAAACTTGAATAAGCCAACTGACCTCCTTTTATCCAACCCTTCCAAATCCCCCCCTTTCATTGTTTGGTCTTACCTATAGCTGTCAGTAATTGCTCTGTGCATGTAATATGACTGATGCCAATGATTATCGGAAAATGTGTTGGAGCAGGATGTGTATGGAAAACATACATCACATTGCTTCAGACAGGTTTTAAAAACCTATATAAAAGGTATACAAGGAAGTAGACACAGCAGTCTTAGTTACAGTGGTGCTGTGCAACTTACTTTTTTTTCTGTGTCTGTCAGAAATGAATTACGGAGCCATTATGTATGGGGAAGATGGAGGAATTGGCAATGTACAGTGTAGCAATCAGAGGTACTCAAGACCCATCTCCTATCACAAATCCTATGTATGTGCAAGCAGCAAGAAGAGGCTTGCTAGAATGGATACACTAGTGTGATCTTGGGAGCACAGGTTTGAATCCAGCCACTACAATTTTTGTGCTGTGTAGCAGTGAGCAAGTCAATTGACTGTGTTGTGCCCAAATCCCTCCCTCCCAATCTGCAATCATTGTTTGGTCTTATGTTTAACTTCTGACAGGGTATGTATGAAAAGGGCTATATGAAAAAAAAAGTGTTTTGTAAAATGAGCCACAACTTGCAATAAACATGAATGAAAGGAAGGTGTGTTGATTTCCAAGCAGCCTTTGTTTTTGTTTTTGTGTGTGTGTGTTTTTGTGGTTTTATTTTTGCTAAATTTCTGTACCCAGGAGAACTCAACTGAGCTGCAGCATCTCCTTTTCAGTGAAGTCATGTATTTGGGAGGTTTGAAACACTAGGAGGTCAATTTCCTTGCTCGGGGTAACACCTTGAGCAAGTGGATCTTACAGACTGTGAACCTGTTCTTCAGTCCTCGAGACTATGCTGTTCCCTCTTTGCCATAATGCCTCCACTTCTTTCCTCGTCTCCAGGCTTTCTGGTTTCAGGGTCCTGTGCAGATGCAAGTAGCTGTTTTAGTGGGGCTAACTCACTTAAGGGTAATTTTTTTTAAATGTATATTGTATAATACAGTCATTTTTTGCTTCTACTTTTACAATGTCCAACATGAATAAAATGTGTTGTAACTGTAGTTGTTTGTGTTCCTGTTGGCACCTGCCAAGTCATGGAATTCACCACCATTTTTATAACAGTTATTAATGTAGTTTTAATTATCTTATTTTGCGAATGATGAAAATGACAGTTACATGTGGCCCAGTAAACTAACATCACAAATCCCCCCAACCACTATTGCAAAGCAACACAGTTTTGTATGAATAAGAGTGAAAGAAAGTGGTTATGGTGAAAGTTGTTCTGAAAGTGCCTAAAGAGGGTGCCACACAATATGCCCCATTTTGTCTCTTACAGTTAATAAGCAGTGCCCCTCTCAACATGTAATAGCTGCATGTAAGCCAACCAAAGCAGCATCACATATTTGGCTACCTAAAAAGTATTGAGTTGAATTTTAAAAATATATGGTCATGAAGCAATCTGATTTCAAGACCAGTCCCATTTCTGTTGGGCTTGTGTTTTCAAGTCTCTGCATGCCAGTCAGCAACCATGTAAGCTGGTAAAAAATAGTAAGCCTGTAATACAGATGTGCCTGACCTAATCTGAATGTTACTGCACCCTTGAAATATCACAATCATAGACATATGCAGTCATTTCCATCCTAATTTGGCAAGGTCTCTGAAAAGAGCCCATGATCTTGTCAAATACATTGACAGTACTTATAATTGACACCTAAAAATGTTTTACAAAGAAAACAAAACAGTATAAAATAAAAAATACACAGCAGTCTTCTGTAGCATGGTGCCATGCACCTCATATTTTTTCCTGCATTTTCCACAAATGACTAATCCAATATGGCATGCGAGGAAGGAAGAATTGTTCATTTATTGTGTAGCAATGGGAGGGCATCAACTGCAATTGCTGAAATGAACCTCTGATTTTGCTACTGTATATAAATGTAATGCACTTCCTGTGTACTATGAAAAGGGAGAGAGACATACATGACATTGTTTTTGAAAGGTTAAAAATAAACTGCATAAAAGGTAATAAATGGATGGATACAGAACAGTTTTCTTTAAGGTGAGAGCGTGCAAATGATTTGTTTCCCTCCAGCTGCCACAAATGATATATAGGGCCATTATTTATGTGGAAGAAGTAGAAATTGTTCATTTATATTGCAGCATAAGGAGGTTGTTGGCAGTAGTATCCTAGTACAGTTATTGCGTATGTGCACGCACCTAGAAAAATCATTCAACAATGAATACAGTAGTGTCATCATGGGAACATATGTTCGAATCCCACTACTACCATTTTATGTGGTGTAACCTTGATCAAGTCAATTGAACTTGTGTCCAAGCCATTCCCCCCTTCCCATTCATTGTTTGGTGTTATCTTTATGATTCCTTAATTGATCTGTGTATGCATTATGGCTAATTGATTTAATTTTTTTTACCTGGTAGGCCCATTGAGACTAGAAGTCCCTTTTTTAGGGGTGACCGGAGGAAGAGGGTACAGATGGTAACCAACTGAAATTGAACGAGATTAAGCTGTTGCTGTTGTCAATGCAACTGAAGACATCTTGGACAGGGTTTTGGAACAGGGTATGTTCGAAAAGGGCCATATGAAAGAAAAGTAATTTTCTTTCCTAAAGTGAACCTCACATTCTGGTAAACGTTAAGGGATAGAAGTGGAGTCCTTTTCCAGGGCTACTTTTTTGCCTAGATTTATTTACCCAGGAGAACTCATCTAAGCTGCAGCAGCTCAGTTTTATTGAAGTCATGCAGTTGGCAGGTTTGAAACACTGGGAGGTTGATTTACTTGCTGAGGGTCACACTGTGAGAAAGTGGCTCTTATAAAAGTTGAACATGGGTCTCCCAGTCCTTAGGAATGAGCTGTTCTCACTTTGACATACAGCCTCTCCCTCTTTCCAAGTTCCAAGTTTTTTTTAGTGTATTTACCCAGGAGAACTCAGCTGAGCAGCAGCAGCATCTCATTTTCAGTGAAGTCATGCAGCTGAGAAGTGTAAAGCCCTTGGAGGTCGATTTAATTGCCCAGGGTCACACTGTGAGCAATTGGCTGTTATAGAATTTGAACCTGGCTCTCTGGATCCTCAAGAATGTGTTGTTGCCACTTATATTTTTTCCTAAAGTGAACCTCACCTTTTGTTAAACGTGAAGGAAAAGAAGTAGATTTGAATCCAAGGCTTAGTTTTTTCCCCCAACATTTTTCTTACACAAGACAACTAAACTGAGCAGCAGCAGCTGATTTTCAGTGAAGTCGTGCAGCTTGGAGGTTTGAAGCACTTGAAGGTTGCTTTGCTTGCTCAGGGTCACAATGTGAGCAAGGAGCTCTTATGGAATGTGGCATTGGGTCTCCTCGTCATCAAGACTGTTCTGTTCCCACTTTGCCATAATGCCTCCACAGATTTCCAATTCCAAAGCTCCTTTTTTTTTTGCTCCCCCAGCTCAGGGCCAGCCTCTCCTTCAGGCCCTCCTATGCCTTCCTTGCTGCACTGCCCTTGTACAGCCACCTCTTCACCTATATCACAGCCCCCCAGGTAACCCCCGGACATAACCCTTCGCTGGGTGGATCCCCCTCCTCCAAGAGGGAAGGCACCGGGAGGGTGGCCAGCACCATACTTGCCCCAGGTGCTGCTAGGGTGGTTCGTGCACTGCCCAGGGTCTCATGTCAGTGGGAGCTGGTGACCATCATCCGGTCAGCCTCAGGGCTCTTTTTCCATTAGCTTCCCAGGGATGTGGTGCACCACTAACTTTAGGCTTACACTGACATTCACCATGCCTTGTTGAATTGTGGGACCCCGAATATTGCCAAGCTCCCGGCCTCCGCCAGGGGTCAGCAATTGCCAGATCGCATGCCCGACCTCCCCCCGAGAGAAGGCGAGCAGTCATCAGACACTTCAGCCTTCTCCCCCTGGCCAGCCCTCCAGCACCTGAGTCCATTCCTGAACCCAGGTCGCTGGCATCACAAGCAGAGTTCCAACCACTGTGCCGACTGGCCAGCTCTTAGCTCCAATTTTTTAACTAAATGTATGTACCCAAGAGAAGTCAGCTGAACTGCAGCATCTCATTTACACTGAAGTCATACAGCTGGGAGGTTTGAAGCATGGGGAAGTTGATTTAGTTTCTCAGGGCCACGGTGTGAGCAAGAGATTGTTATGGAATTTGAATCTAGGTTTTCTGGTCCTCAAGACTGCGTTGTTCCCACTTTGCCATACTGCTTCCCCCTCTTTACACTTCTCCATATCTACTGTCAGGGTCATAGGCAGATGCATTTAGCTGTCTCAGTGATGTCAGCTCAGTTTAGGGTACATGTTGTAACTATATATTGTAAATCATGAATCACTGATTACAAAATAATCTCCATGACAATTAAAAAAGACCTACTTCTGAACTTCCTACTTCCAACAAGAGAATTAAAAAAATCATTCTTGACAGCCTCCCAATAACATGCAGTGACTGTAGAACATTATTTCATTATTACAATCAGTCATATTGCATATGAGGACATAAACAAAATTCAGAATGGTTACTTATTTGAGCCTGAACAAAATACACCACAACCACCAACTACTAAAATGCCTACCCAAAAAAAGCAAGAGGAAAAAATCTGTAATGGTGTCCAACTAAACATACTATCAACAACTGTGAAACTGACTGCACTACTATTAACACATTTTGTATTACTGCATAACCCAGGCAGCACCTCGCGGCAAACCAAAACTTTTAACTGTTCAACTTTTTACAGAATCAAAAGACTGGATATAAGATGATCATTCACTGTGCTTTCACACAAACCAAATCTGCCTCTACTATATTTATTGATTACCTTAGTATCATTTGCATTGCACAATTTATAACATGCTTTTTTACTAACACTTTTCCCCCCCCTATATTCACTAATAAACTTAGATTATTACTTGCAATTCATTGTGTTGCTTCTCCATAACTACTCAATACTTCCGCACTCCATCATTACTGTCCTTATGCAGCCATATTTGCTCTCACCAGAGTTTGTTTTTATAGTCACCATACAGCCATGCTATGAAAATAAAGCTGATGACTTGGAGAATGGAGGGCACAAGAGTAATTTTAGATGTGTGGTGATTCCTGAAAATTTGGAGAGACAAAACATAACCAAGTGCCTTCAAAACTTTATCCTCTCTTGGCTACCAGTGGAACTAGCCCTTTAACCAGAGAGAGCACATCAACCTTAAATGACAAAACCCAAGCAAGGGGCAAAACCTTGGCCAATTTATTGATAATGTTCAATAAAGGATGATATCCGGCAGTTGGCCCGAGTCAACAAATCTCTAACTTGAAACAGAACAAAAATTTACATATTTCAAGATTACTTATGTCAGGTGCTAGAAAAAGGAATGTCTTTTTCAGAGTCAAGATTTGCCTTACAGGATTGGGGATTGCCTATCATTTGAAATACCTTGCAGTTTTTGTTATTAATGCTAATGGCGTTCATTTGATTTGCCAGACCTTGGCTGGAAGTTCATTCAAAAACACTAGAAGACTACCAGAGACATTTTTAGAAACAGTCACAAAGTTCTGTTTCATACTCAATCCCAGACCCATCATCTCATGAGCGTAGTTCATCCCAGGATGTTGACAGAATCTAGAAGGAGCTGGCCAACAGTTTTTTCACAAGGATTACACATCTTACCGTATAAATCAGGAATCTCCAAAATGGCAAATACTGGCCGAGAAAAGTAAGCTGACCCAGAGGAGTAGGGCCTTTACATCCAAATTTCCTTTGATTACTACAGTGAGTAGGAATAGAAAATGCAGTTAAAGTCATAGCAAAGGAAGTATGAAATCATAGGCTTCGGGCTCCTTCCCTTATAACATTTGTTAAGCTCCACCCTGCTGCATGGAGCAAGTACTGTCTCTGCAGAAATCAATCTCCTTTAAAGAAGTGGGCAAGATGTTTTCTTCAATAATAAACAATTGTAATTTAAAACACCATACAAATAAACTGCTACTAGTTTCTTGCAGTTAGCTTTGCTGTTTTTTCTTTTCCTCTGATATAAGCCTATACTGGAAATTTCATATCACAAGTTCTCATTATGTATCACATCATCTCTGAAGCTCAGCGGCACACTGAATGTGTGTTCACTTAGTAGGCAAAGGATTACAGGATTCATAGGATGTAATACATGTCAGACAGTGTTAGTCTTAAATTACCTATGCTAGTCCCTTATATCACCCCTGCAAATGTTTGATCAACTAACACTTCATCCAGAGTTTTTTTTTTAATTGACCAATACTAGCACTTGATGCTACACTGCTTGACAATGCATTACAAACTGATACCACTCTTTGAGAATACCATAACCACTAGAGTTCTTGAAGAACTTACCTTTTAACACCATATCATGCACCCTGATTATTTTTGTTTCAGGTCTACAGTAGTACTCAGTCCCATACATTCCCACAGGTCTTTCTTGTTAAATGCCCTATATAGAAGACACACATCACCTTACAGTATTCTGTACTGCAGTGAATACAGCCCAAGTTCTTTCACTCTTTTCCTATAAGTAAGACATTCAATATTAGATGCCTGTTTTGTAGCCCTTCTCTGGACTCCCTCCATTTTTTTATATCACCCTTGCTATAGGGTGCCCAAAATTGAGAATAATACTCCAGGTGGGGCCTGACCAATGCTACATAAAGTTGAATCAGCACTTCCCTGTCTCTGATTCTTATATTTCTTTTAATGGATGCCATTATTTTTACGTCCTGTAGATCAGCAGTTCAAATCCTTGTAGGGACTTAAACATTTGTTTCAGCTGTTTGAGCTCTACAGCATCAGGTCATGATCGTAGAGTGGTTATTACTTTGCATTGTGGCCACAGAAACATCAGTTTGAATCTGAGTCACAGCAGGATTGTGTGTCCTGGCATGACAGGGAAAGCTTGATAATGGTGGAGCAAAGGAACAGGCTGCCAGCTGAGGTAAAGGATACAAATGCCATTAGTGGTTTTAAGCATGGCTGGAACAGAATAAAGGGTATAGTGGCTGTGCAGAGCATCAGAATTGGAAGGATAGTGGGGAGTGGGGAGGGCTAGGACCCTAGAGGAACAATAAGTAATAGGGAATTTGAGCAGACTGGATGGACCTTTGGTATTGTTCTGCCATCATTGTCTATGTTTTTTGTGTTTCTACTACATGGCTGAGAGTCAAATAATAGGTCCTAATACTGAAAGATCTTTGCACTATTGTCATACAAATAAACTTGCTTATAAAATGTGTTTTCTGGTGCTTTATCTAGTTATCCTGGGCTACCTTACTTCCGTCACCTCCCAACCCTTCTTGTGGGACACCTGACTATACAATATTAGCTAGTCTGTTACTAAATACTTAATTTATCACCTTATAATAAATCCTAAATAACTCCCTCTCCCCATTAAATTAGGAGAGAGACATAGGTACAATTCATGCAGTTCACAGAATAATAGAAATGGAATCTGACTGGCAACTTATATGCCTACAATCACTCATTCAAGGTGGAAATGTTAGCTTTTTTGTGGCATGGTTTGCATTCCTTCCACAAACTATTGCTGAATATGAAAGAAAACAGATTCTGGCAAATTGGCTTTGTTGGCTATCATATCTCCATCTGTTGCTGTAACTTAAACATGGAGCCCTGGTGGACATTACCATGTACTGAAGTCTTAAGCAGTCAAGTTGCCTCTGCAGATTGCCCCACTGAACGGTTCTTCGCCTCTTGCTGCAGAAAAGGTGCAGGTGAATAACTCAGTGAATGCTAGATGGATGTAATAGTGGAAGGGAATTACAACAATATTACTGGATATCATTTAAGTAGAGTTCTTCTTTTAGTAATACACTTAAATTGTTATTATAGTGGCACTGTAGTGCCACTATAGCTAATGGTGGGTAAGCAATTTAATTTTATAGAATTACTGATTAAGTTATTTAAAAACTGGGTTGACAGCACTTTCAAATGCCATAACAATTAGCTTTTGCCATAATGCACAGCCTGTTATTAGGGAACAAATGTCAGTCAAATCCATTCATGCAAAGAAAACATCATTTCCATGTGCGTTTGAAAGACACATAAACAAATTGCCATTTCTTGCAGTTGTGTTCTACATAACCTCTATTTCCAATATAAAAAGCCTTTAAACAAACATTTGTCACAAAGTCTGTAACGTACCATACTAGAAAATAAAAATATCTCTTGGTGGACTAATGTTTCTTTTTGGTGTATGTTTCTTGGCCCTTGCATCATTTTCAACTGCATTTCCAAAATGAGCCTCCCCTCCCCCCAAAAAATTTAGCAATGTATTTTTTTCTCTTAAACATTTTACACAATGGGCTGGATATTCAAAAGGGTTGTGCAATGCATAATAGGGCTGCACCAGCGCAAGTCAGAAAATGCGCCATTCTGCGATATTCAGCAGGAGGCAGTTGCGCCACTGAAAACATGCTGAGCAACAGTGCAATGATAATGAAGGCATGTGCAACTGAAGGGGGAGGAACCATTCATAAAGGGCGCAGTGCGATGTTCAAAGACTTGCACAATGCGCAACAGTGGAGCAGGCAGAAGTTGCGCTACAAAGAAATGAGCCAAAATAAAAGGAGCAAGGAAGAGGCACAAGAACGCTACAGGAGCCACATGAGACAGAGGCAGAGACAGGCACAGGAAAGCAGCACAAAAGAGGGCAGGCCAGGAACCACACCACACAAGAGGGGCAAGGGAAGGTGTGTGGAGCCACAGAAAGCAGAGGCCAGTAGGTGTACCTGGTGCAGAGTAGCAGTCAGGACAGTGGGGGACAAAGCAACAGCTGCTGGGGGAGCACAAGCCGGGGACATGGCCAGTGCCACCTTCCACATGGATGCCATAATGAGGGGGTGAGAGGCATGCTGCAGGGGGTGTGGCTGTGGAAGGGCCCATCAGCAGTATGCCCCAACAGGCAGTGCCGAACCTGCACCAGCTTTGAGCTGTACACAGATATCGAGATTGTGGGCCGGTACCGCCTGAACAGGGCAATACTGAGATGGCTCTGTGAGCTGTGCAGTGATGTGATGCAGGCACCCACATGACGGAGTCATGCTCTGTCAGTGGAGACAAAGGTAACAGCCTGCATGTGCTTGCTTGCCACGGGTACCTTCCAGAGACCAACAGGGGACACCACAGGCATAACACAGTCGGCCACATCACGTATCCTCACCCAATTCCTCAGCGCACTGCTGCCACATGCTGTGGAGTACATCCATTTCCCCAGCACTGCGGCGGAGCAGCACACAGCAAACATACAGGAGTTCCACAGGGTAGCACGTATGCCTGGCATGCTAGGGGCAATAGACTGCACCCATGTGGCCATACGCACACCACCTGGCCCCGAGGGGGCCACCTACATGAACCATAAGGGATATGCCTTTGTCAACTGCCAGGTGGTGTGCGATGCCAGTGGGCACATCATCAATGTCTGTGCCATGCACCCTGTGGGAGCACATGATTCCTTCATCTGGCACCAGTCGGCACTGTGCCACCAATTCAAGAGTGGGGGCATCCTCACAGGTCATCTAGTGGGTGAGTATGTATGTAGAACTGACATATCATGGGCAAGGGGGGGTATGGCCAGAGGTGCCATGGGTGTGGCCCACAGGGCTTGGGGCAGTCTGAAGCTGAACAAGACACTAACCTCCACTATCTTCACACAGGTGACAGTGGATACCCACTCCGTCCCTGGCTGATCACACCCTACCGGCGGCCCACGACCCCATCACAGCAACGCTTCAATGAGGCACATGCCACCACATGCAATGTCATTGAGCGGGTGTTTGGGATGCTGAAGGCACATTTCCATTGCCTGGACACCTCTAGTGGTGCCCTACAGTATAGCCCCTCAAAGGCCTGTGGGATATTCCTGGCCTGTTGCATCCTGCACAACATGGCCAAAGACTGTGGGATAGCTGTACAGGTTGAAAGGAGGGACAGCGATGGGGATGACGGCGATGCCGGTGACGATGGGGATGGGCAGCCCCCCCTTGGCTGATGGGACCCCCGACTGCTCCCACTGGCATAGCTGCACTGGGACACCATCACAGAGGAGCACTTCAGCCAACATAGGTAAGTCATGGTGCCATGTGCAACTACCAGTGGCTAGGGCACAACCCACATACACACATGGAAACACACCAGGGGTGCATGCTGACAAGGAATGTGGCAGGGCACAGAAACACACACATACAACCAGGGAGGGGTGAACAGTAACACGCCACATGGACAGACACACACACACACGCACACACAATAGCACAAAGTGCACAGGGGTCAGGTGCAAAACTGAGCCAGAATGCAAACACTAGCAACACACATGTCCACAGGCCACCACGTCTACTGACTGTCCATGCGCATGTGTCAGATGCTGGGCACCATCGCACTTTGGTGTACAGAGTAATGCAGGCATCATCATGCACACGTACCTGTGGACAGCAGTTGGGAGGGTGTGCAGGTGGACCATGTGTCTGCATGCAGGGCTGGGCACCCACCCGTGCACTGCCCACTGAAACACACAATGCACACAGGGCAGCACCAGACAGTGCCTGCACTGGGAGAGAGGTCAGTCTTGCGGCACAGTGCCACGTCCACCTCAGATGCGTGAGTGGCCCCACCGAGACCCAGCAGCACTGGTAGGCTGACCACTGGCCTCATGGGGTGGCACCGATGGTCCACCAGGGGTTCCACTGCATGAACGCGACCATGCCCATGCAGGGGTCTGCAGCACACTGAACATACCTGCAGCAGGAGTGCTCGGGATGCCCACAGCTGAACCCGGCGTCGACAGGGTGGGTGTCGCACGACACTGGGAATAGGGAGTGGATAGTGAACTGCGCGGTGTGAGTGACACATGGGCACCTGACTGTGTGCCCATTGTGGCCATGACAGCGACAAATGTCTGTGTTTGCCTGTCAATGGCAGCGGTCACATCCTCCCGCAAATGGTCAATCTGTGACAGGGTCCTATCGGTGTCCCTGCTGCATTGCTCCTCTGCCCACTCCAGAGCCACACACAGTGCCTCCACGGATGTTGCAAGCTGCATCTGCTGCTGTACCGATGCCTGCAGTAGGTGGGTGTGCTCATCAAAGAGGTCGTCAGCCACTTCGGCATCCGGCTCCTCAGGGTATTCAAGGGCTTGATGTTCAGCACCCCTTGAGGGTGGGCGCTGCTCACTGGGATCAGGTACAGGCAAGTCCACAGGTGGTGCACAGATGCCACCGCTGAACCCTGAACCCCCAGTCCCGGTGGTTGACTGCTGCTGCCGCCCCTCCGCCTGCTGTGCCCAAGGGATCAGTTGTTCCGCCGCTGTGGCCGCAACAGTCCCACTGTCCTGACCAGCCACTGGTACTGCCCCACTGGTGCTGACAGGCACAGCCTGGGACTGTGATGACATGCTGGCACACACGTCAGAACCAGTCAGGTCCATGGGTGTGAGCTGGCCTGCTGTGTGTCCACTCCGTGGCACACACGTCACTGCCCATGACGGTCATGTCTTCATCATTGGTGCAGGTCTCTGCCACAGCCACAGCTACAGCTACAGCGTGCTGGCATCCTTGGATGCCAGAACGCTGAGACACAGGAAGGGCCTCCGCCACACCTGTCTCAACGAAATCAGTGTGGACAGCCAGGCGGACCCACTGTTGCAATGCTCGACGTATACCTGTGGAGGTGGATGGTCCCTCCTACAACTCCAGATGACTGTCCGCAGTGGACAGGCCCTCCACCGCTGACCCCTGCAGATGCACAGGATCTGTAACAGAAAGTAAAGTCACATTACTGCATGTGAGCTACCCTGCCCCCCTTAGACAGACCATGACTTACCATGCAGTGATAGGCTACCACCCATCTGGAAGCCACCTCCTGGAATGCCCTCTATGGCACTGTGCTGCATGCTTGCAGCGAGCCTGTCCTCTGCTGGTGTGAGCTGCACCACCTCCGGCTGGCCCTCGCCTGTTGCAGCACGTGCCGCCTGATGGCAGCCACCTTCTCCTTCACCCTCCTCCTGTCAGTACCCATCTTCTTCTTACACTCCTGCACGGAGCGCTGGTGGCTGCCGTGCAGGTTGATGGCATGTGCCACCTCCTCCCATGCAGCAGTACGGCCCTGAGAGGTGCCCCGCCATCCACTGAGCAGTGGCTCCTGATCAAGGTAGGTCTCGAAGAGTGCCTCCGTCTCAGCCTTTGTGAAATTGGGCCTTCTCTTCCACCCACCATTGTAGTCCTCCTCACCCAGACCTCGCTAGGTCATTATTCAGCCTGTAAGGATGACAGTGGTTACCTGTGACTGTGCAGTACAATGCAAGTCCCTGATACCATAGTCCAGACCCCCACACAGCATGCAACTCACCAATAAACTGCAGTAACTGAATTTGGCCACTGCAGAACATTGTCACATCTATATAGCACAATCCATGCAAATTAGATGAGGAGCAACTTTAATTAGATGCAAATCGTGCTGCTGCACCATTGAATGGCTGATCGGATGATTAGCATATGACAGCTGAATATCGCACAGTTGCATTTTGTGCAATTGTGTTGAACATGCTGAGCCAATGGCGCAGTTCTGTGGCATGTGTAGTACACCTCACTGCGCATGCCCAGGTAGCTTACGCAGGCATCTGCTGCACTGATGATGTGCTGTGTCGGTAGGCAATGCAGGGCACGGCCACCATTGTGCCAGTGGCCCTATAGCGAGGGTCACTACATGGTGCTGTGGCACAACTGCGCGATAGTTCGCTGTGGTGCTGGCACACAGGCAACCAATCACGCTAGACGCATAGTCGTCCGATGGTGCTGTGCCTGGCCTTGTGCCAGAGACCCATGACCCTGTGCCTGACCTTTGCTCCCTTGGCACCATACATCTGGCATGGCTGCACCTCTATCGCCCTGTTTGGTAACAGCGCGATAGGGAATGGTGGCACTGTACCGCGCAGCATTTCCACGTGGGGTACCGTGCTGTAGAGTGCCATATTGCCTACTATAGCAGTTGAGATGGCACGCAGGAGAGCCCCACAATGGAGTGCCATTGAGCTGGCCAACCTTGTGGCCATTGTAGAGCCACACTATGGCCCACTGTTCGGAGATGAGGCACTGGATAGGGCCAGGACCCAGGTCTGGCAGGAGGTGGCCACTGACCTGGAGGTGACCACTGGACACAGGAGGACATCGGAGCAGTGCAGGCACCATTATGGGGACCTCAGGAGGAGGGAGTCAGAGCTACTTGCCCATCTGCGGTCGCATACCAGGAGGGGCATGGTGCCTCGTCCAGGTGGGTGATACGTCTACACACTTGTATTGTCCATATGGGTAACACTGTCTTATGTGTCCAGCACATAGGGGAGGAATAGTCTAGGGCTGGCTGTGGTGGTGTTTACAGGGTATGGGGTGGGTGGGTCTGGCTGGGTGGGTGGGCACACACATTGGGGCAGGGGGACTTTGCTTTGGGATTGTACTGATGTTTTTCTCTCCTTTTTACTCTCACAGGCGTGGACGAGTGGCGGCAGATGGGGGAGCGGCAGCAGAGGGAGGAGGACGCAGCACACAGGCGTGTCGGAGACCACCACCAACAACAACAATGGCCTGATGAGGGTGGGTGCCATGACACCATGATTACTATTGCATGCTGTGTAACAGGGTGGGAAGCAGGGCATGGCCATCATCCATGGACACCACTGCCATGCACGTGACTTGTGACAGTCAGCACTGTCCAGTGGCACTGCATGTCTCGGAGTGTGTCAATGATGGTCCATGCATGCACTGGGCACATGGCTGTGGCACTGCCTGCAGACCACGTAGCCACGTTACTGTACGGCCTTGGTGGTGCTGTGCAGGACATGGGCGGTGGGTGTGTGCAGTGGTCCACATGGCTGTTGCTGCCTGGTTGGGCGTGTCTTTTGGACACGGTCATTGTGGGTGGGCACACACCATCACAGGAGCGTGGCACATGGCTGTATGGCATGCATAATGGGTTGGCTGCAGCAGGATGGACAGTCACACCTATTGACTCTGATCCCATCCTAGGTGAACGGCTACTCCTGCAGATCCAGCAGGCTGTGCAAGATCTGCTGCAGGTGGCAAGGGAGTCCCTGCACATCCTGAGGGACATACACCAGCATGGGGTCTGGAGGAGGACCAGGCCAGCCACTAATCTCCACATGCAACTACCAACACCTTCCCCCCTTTGACCAACCCTCACACCCCACCTTCCCTCTCCCATATGTTCACCCCTGCCCCTTACCCACCCCCACCTTGTTTCTGTCCCCCCCATTTGTACATAGTTTTCTGTATATAGTTGTGTTTTATATGTTGCAATAGAAATATTTTGATATGAATTCTGTGGTGGTCTCTGATTTGCAGCTGGCTATAGGTGCTCAGCTGCAGTGGTGTACATGGCATCTGGGGTGGTGCAGTCATGGGTATGTGTGTGTGTGCGTGGGGAAGTGTCTATGGTGTGGGAGTGGCTATCATTCGGTGTCTGAGGTGTGTGTGTTGTTCCCTGTGCTTTGCATTACTGTGTGCAGTGGTCCATGGTGCATGCTCTGTGTCCATTATGCCCTGTCAACCCGTCCTTGGCCTGTGCAGCTGACACCCTTGCATGTCTGTGGCCTGCAAGGTCTGCTGCCATGTCAGTGGTGGCTGTCCATGCAGGTCATCCACTTTAACCATCACAATGCTGGGTTGCCTCCTGTCACTGGTGTGGTGCATGTTTGCCTCGGGTGACACTGTGGCTTCCGCAGTTGATGTCCCACATCATGCTGTGGCTTGTGTGTGTTGCAGGGGCTGTGCACCACTGTCTGTGACTTGTGCTCCAGGCATATGATGGTGGCGTATGGGACCACAGTGCCTGCACAGGGTGGGTGTCACTCCTGTGCCATGGAGGACTGCAGGCTGTGTGTGCTCAGTTTTCATGGGCCCACACTGGGGCTTGGTTGCTTTTTCTCGCTCCTGTGTTATTGTCCCTCTGAGTATGGGTGTGTGTTTGCCCCTGCACTGTGTTGCATCCGGTGTGATGCATGCTTCCATGCACCACTGTGGGTGTCTGTGCTGGCTGCTGTGGCTAGTGGTGGATCAGGATGTGTCACTTGTCTACTGTGCAGGGTGCTGTATCAATGGTGGTGGTGTCAGGGGCACATTCTTTCCCATGTGGGGTACCTCTTGTGCTGATGCATGGTTGGTCTCTCAGCTGTGCCTCAGGGGTATTGTGCATGTTGGCACTGTGTCTGCCATTGTTGCATTGCCATGTGCTGCCACCCACTGCTGGGTGCTCATGGTGGGGCTGGCTTGTATGGTTCTGTGGTACACGAGGTTGCAGTGTGACAGTGGGGGTAGTGGCATGCATGGGGTTTCCTGCAGTGGTGGTCACTGCTCATGGGGGGTGTCTGGGGGTCACAGTGCAGGGTGTGCTGTGCACTGGGGGGGCTGGTGTGGCATGGGGTGATCCGCCCTCCTTGTGTGGCAGTCTCAGCTTGCTGGTGGGTGTGCTGGGGCACCATGGCCCAGCTGTGCATTGTTTGCTTGTCCCCATGGGCCGGTGGATATTCCAGCCCTCCCCCAGTTGTGCTGTGCTTGGGGTGTGGGGGCACATTGTCAGTTCTGCTGTGTGTTCCTGTGCCCATCTGTGACATGGGTGGTGGGCCCCTACCTACCCCCCTGGTTGTGCAGTTACATTGCTCTGCTGCTGGGGGGCTCCCTGTTTGCACTATGGTACCTCTGGGCTGCTCAGCTGGACATCCCTTGTTGCACCATAGCGCATCGCATCTGCTCAGCTTCCCCTTCCTAGTTGCACTATGGAGCAGGTTGTGCGATATTCAGACGTTAGCTGTTGGTGCAATTTGGCTTGCTCCTTTTTTGAATATCGCATCTATTGCGCATGGGCTCAATGGACTTGTGCTTGCTCCTGCTATTGCACACTTTTTTGGTGCAGTTTGAATATCCGGCCCAATGTGTATATGTATATGTTTATGTTTATGCAAGATATTCATCATTAAAGACAGTAATTGTCAATGCAAATAAATTACTCCTTATTTATTTATTTGTTTATTTATTTCAATACTATCACCAGGAAAAACATATTGGCTCGGATATTCAAAGCATTTCTGCTTGGCACAACTGAGTTGCACCTGCACAAGTGAAGACTTGCACCAAGGCGCGATATTCAGCAGGAGCCAGTGTGCAGTGCAAATCCCATTGCGCCAATGTGAAACTATAATGAATGCAGGCGCAAGTGCAGGGGGCATGCCCATGAATATTCAGCACAGTGCAATATTCAACCGTGGAACCATGACGCAAGTGCAGAGCAAATCAGAGATGCGCCAAGCAGACTTGCTCCTATAAATACAGGGTGCAAGCACATGCTCCAGGTGAGAGGGAGTGAGAGAGAGAGAGAAAGAAAGAAAGACAGAGAGAGAGAGAGAGAGAGTGAGAGACAGACAGACAACACAGACAGACAGACAGACCAAGGCAGACACAGAGGGAGAGGGACAGAGGTGGCAGTGAAGAGAGAGAGACAGAGAGAGAGACAGAGGCAGAGAGAGTGTGACAGATGGGTAGACACATTGCTAGGCAATGCACCAGGGTGGCACACAACCTGCAGCAGCAAACTGTCCAGGGGATAGAGGACAGCAAGGGCCATGGATATGATGGGGGCCATAATGAGGGGTGTGAGGGGTCAGCAGGAACAGTGATGTGGCTGTAGAAGGGCCAGTCAGTGGTATGCCAAACACAGGTGGTACAGTGCTTGCATCACCTTCAAGCAGTGACATGGAGATCATGGGCTGGTACCACCTGAACAGGCCATTCTGAGGCAGTTCTGTGAGCTGTGCAGTAAGGAGATGCAGCACCCACCAGACGCAGCCACACCATGTCCGTGGAGACGAAGGTGACAGCTGTCATGTGCCTGCTCACCATGGGTACCTTCCAGAGACCAACAGGGGACACCACAGGCATAACCCAGTCAGCCACGTCCTGCCTCCTCACACAGTTCCTCAACGCTCTGCTGCCACGTACATTGGAATACATCTGTTTCCCCAGCACACAGGCAGAGTGTACAGCAACCATGCAGGACTTCAACAGGGTAGCACGTATGCCTGGCATGAGTGGGACCATTGACTGCACCCATGTGGGCATTCGCATTCCACCTGGCCCCGACGGTGTGGTATACATCAATAGGAAGGGGAGACCGAGTGTCAACTGCCAGGTGGTGTGCAA
Organism: Neoceratodus forsteri; assembly: GCA_016271365.2. Classification (NCBI taxonomy): domain Eukaryota; kingdom Metazoa; phylum Chordata; order Ceratodontiformes; family Ceratodontidae; genus Neoceratodus; species Neoceratodus forsteri. Next base: position 1,095,720,933 of record CM057450.1, on the reverse strand, counting down.
TGCCACAGGGTGCATAACCAATTTCTGCACCACACACCCTGGGAGGCACATGATGGGTTCATCTGGCACAGCTCTGTGCTGTGTCACAGGTCCGAATGTGAGGATATCTCCACGGGCCACCTAGTGGGTGAGTATGGCACAGGCAAGGGGTGATGAGCAGAGCATACCATGGGATGGGGGGGCAGGGTGTGCATGTTGGCATGGGTGGAAGGGACAGGCAAGGGGCACAGCCTAGAATAGCAGAGGGCTAACTATGTCATTATCCACACAGGGGACAGCACCTATCCACTGCAGCCCTGACTTCTCACCACCTACCAGTGCCCGTCATCCCCAGCAGAGGAACGCTACAAGGAGGCACATGCCAGCACATGCAACATCATTGAGAGAGTCTTTGATATGCTGAAAGCATGGTTCCATTGCCTAGACAGGTCAGGTGGTGCCCTACAGTACAGCCCCCCAAAAGCCTGTGGCCTATGCCTGGCCTGCTGCATACTGCACAACATGGTCATTGACTGTGAGATTGCTGTCGAGGCTGATGAGAGTGACAGCATTGGGGACGATGGAGGCAATGTGCCAGAGAGAGGTGGACAGTCACCCCCTGGGTGGAGGGATCCACAGCTGATTTAGCAGGGACACCATTGCATGGGAGCACTTTAGTGCACACAGGTAGGTGGTACAAAACACTAGGCCACACAAACAGGTACAGCACACATGCAGGGGCCTGTATGGCAATGGGCATGCACACACTGAGGATGGAAGCAGGGGTAAGGGTGACAGGGGCACACACCCACACACAACCACACACAGCACCCCACACAGACCCCCCCCCACACACACACATATGCACCCACACACACAGATGTGGGTATGTGGTGTGGATCAGATGAATCACACTGGTGCACAGGGGCAACTGGTGCAGGACTGCTGTCATCATGCCCATGCCACATGGCTCAGCAGCTGAGCACGCATGCACACAGTCAATGTGTGGTGCAACACACAGGTGCCACAGCAGTGGCAGGCACACACACATCACCCATGTGCACACTGGGCAGCAGCTGCAGACTGCAGGTGGGGTGGACCTCACATCAGGGTCACTGCACAGAACCATGGCCACCACGGCCATGGGGGCGGCTGCACTTGGGCCAATCAGCAGCCACAGGCTACACATCAGCCATGAGGGGGTGAGCAACACCCACTGGGGTGAAACTCTGGGACCATGACCGTGTCCTTGTAGGTGTGTCGAGGCACCAAAACTGCCCAGCTCTGGGTGTGCCTGGGATGCTGACATCTGAACACAGCATCGACTGCACAGGGGTCACCTGATGTCAGGTATGCGGGATGGATACTGCACTGTGGGGGGGGTCATCTGTGCCCAGCCATGCCCTATGGCAGCCAGCAGTGCAAAGCCATCTGAGATTGCAGTGGCAATGCGATCCAAGGAGGAGGGCATAGCCTCCTGCATGTGTTGCATCCCTGCCAGGATCTGTGCAGTGCCCCTCTCCTGCTGCTCGGCTAACTGGTGCACCTCAATGCGCAGTGTGTGCACCCCAGTGGTGAGCAGCACCTGTTGCTGAATGGACTCCCACAGCAAACAGATGTGCTCAGCCAGTGTCTCAGCATCCTGGGGCTCCTGGGCCGGACGCTGATCTCCATGTGGTGACTGGCCACGCTGCACAGCACCCCTCTCTGGTAGACACTGCACAGTGAGGCCTGCAGGGGGATTGGGTATGGCAGGTGCACCAGCGGTGGATCCTGTGTCTGACTGCCTGGTGGCACCCACAGTCCACTGCTGTTGCCCGTCCGGCCGTTGCACACCACCCAGCACCTGCGTGGCAACACCACCTCCACAACAGGGCACAACCTGGGCAGTACACTCTGCTGCACCTGCAGTGGTGACAGGAAGCTGTTCTGCCACTGGCAGAGCACTGGGTGTGCTGCCTATGTCAGTGGCCAGCAGGGGCATCTCCCCACATTGGTGGCCATGCTGCCCAGGATGAGCATTATGTCATCATCGGTGTTGGACCCCATCCCGATCTGTGTCTCTGTGCACAGGACCCCAAGGCTGGCATCCTTCAGAAACACATCCAGGGCCTTGTCAGACCCCAGGTCCAGGACATCCGCCTGCAGTGGAGGTGAGCTGCAGTCTGTCAGGCCCCTGGATGCTCATGGAGGTGGAGGACTGGTTCTCTGGGGCTGGTCCAGTGGCCACGGCTGCTGCTGCCACTGCCACCCCATCATCCCCATGGAGGTGTGCTGGTGCTGCAAGAGAAAGAGAGGTGTGTTAGTGATGCATTGCCCACATGTGCACCCCCGACTGCCACTGCCTGTACCCTGCAGCATGGCATGTGGGTGTGCACACATGCACATGACAGGCATGCTGGCCAGCACAGCCGTGTCTGCACCCTCCATGCCCCCAGCTGTGTGTGGCTGACATACTTACCATGCAGTGATGGGCTGCCACCCATCTGGAATCTGCTGCCAGGCACACCCTCCACCATGATGCGGCGCATGGTGGCTGCCATCAACTCCTCCTGCACCATGAATGGAGGCACAGCTGCAGGCCCTGCTTTGGTAGCATTCTGGGAGGCATGGATGGCCACCATCCTCTCCTTGATTCACCTCTTGTCCATACCCAATTTCTTCCTGCACTCTTGCATTGAGCACTGGTGGCTGCCCTGCTGGTTCACTCATGCCTCCATCTTCACCCAGTCCCCAGCCCTGGCCTGTGGTGTGCCTGTGGCACCACTCAACAGGTGCTCCCTGTCAAGGTAGGCCTTGAACAGGGCCTCTGTCTCTGTCTTACTGAAATTGGGCCTGCGCTTGTGAGGAGGCCCATACTCCTCGCCCTCATCACATTCTGACATGTCTCTTCCTGTTGACATGGACAGCACAGCATGTCAGTGGCAGCAGCACCCTGATCCAGCCCCCCGCTGGCTGCACCCAGTGTGTTACAGCAGCATGCACAACTTACCTCGAGAGGATGCAATACCGGTCCATGGCCTGTGCTGATCTGTGGTGCTTTTATAGTGTATTGCATGCAAATGAACTTTGGTGCAATGGTAATGACATGCTAATTCCCCCAGTGTGCCACTCATTGGCTGGTGAGATCATTTGCACATGGTGGCTGAATATCACGATTTTGCTCCATGCGCAATGAGTTTGCTCCAGAGCAAGTCGCGGTACAATGCACATGCAGGCGTGGCACAAAGGACCACAGTGCGCATGTGCTTAATGGTTTAATGTCACCAATCACACAATGTGCACCGACTGTGTGATAGGGGTCATGGCACATGGTGTGCCTGGCCTGCTATTACACACGTGCGCACTGTGCGGCAGCTGAACCCTGACCCCTGCTGTGACCGCTTCCTCTGGGTGACCCCCGCACCCATGATCCTGCCTAGCCATGCCCATGCTTGCATCTCTGGGACTGCACAATGGGCAGATACAGCGCATGTCCTCTCAGCCCACGCATCTGGTGCTTGCTGTGGCCACATGTGCTTACCATCACCATGTTGCTCAGTGGCTATGACTTGCAGCATGGTGCAGCAGAGATCACCACGGGTGGCTATCTGATTACAGGTGGAACTGGTCAACCAGGCCACCTGTGTCCAGCCCCATGCACCCCAACTATTCGGTCAGGTGTCACTGCAGCAGCCCTAGGTAGCAGTGTGGCAGGGCATTGCTGCCACACTGTAGTAGCACACAGGGGTGGCCAGGATGGGGGAGCAGTGTTACCACCACTATGGGGACCTGGCATGGAGGGACCCAGACTGCCTCAGGAGGCCAGAGGCACATGTCAGGTATGGGGCTGTGCCACAGCCAGGTGAGTAGGTCCATAATACATATGTGCCCAGGTGCTGTACTCTGGAGTTGGCTAGGCTGCCTGGCATGCCCTGCAGGGCAGTGCATTGCCATCATGCACATCCTGGGGTGGTTTTGCCTGCCACTGCTTGCATTGTGAAGCCGAAGTGTGGGACATGTCAGGCAGGGGCTCACCCTGTGCACAGGGGTGAGATTGGTGGGCAGCTGCTGTGGTTGGTTACTGATGTGTACATGTCTCTGTTCCATTCCCAGGGCCTGAAAACAGGAGGGCAACAGCAACAGCGGCAGGACGGCAGGCCACAGCAGGCCAGGGTAGCAGTGGAGGAGCAGATCCGGCACCAGTGGGGCCACAGATAGCAGGTGGGCACTGACATAGTCCTTCACACTGTACGTGGTGGGTGATGGTGGCATGGGTGTGGGTATGGCCGCATGTGCCATGTGTCATGACAAATGGGTGTGTGTTGCACTGTGCATGGTGCCCGCCACTGTGGAACATCCATTGGACATGTGTGCCAGTTGTTGGTGGGGTGGGTGTGTGCCTAGCTGCCACTGACATTGCTGTGGTGCTGCCAGAGCACTGTGCCATGTGACTGCCATAGCACAGTCAGGTGGTCAGTGTGCAGCGGGGTCCACCACTGTGTACTGTTGTGGTGTGCCACATTGCTGGTAGGCATTGTCCCACCCCTTTGCAGGTGTCCTGTATGGGCCCTCTGGGGGTGTGTGATCCTGCTGCCCATTGTGTGCTGTGGATGGGCATGGTTCCTTGGGACGTTGCACTTATCACCTGTCCTGTCCCTTCTCCTAGGTGTCCAGCAGTGGCGCAGGAGGACCCATTACTTCCGGCTGCTCTGCCAACTTATTTTGATCACCTGAACAACCATAGAAGTGGTGCTGCAGGTCCACAGGATGCTGCTGGCAGACAGAAGGCAGCAAAGACTGTAAGGGGCGGCAGGCCATGGCTGCCGCTAGTCAGGACCCTGAATTCCCATGTTTCCCCAGCTGTACCTCCCCCTCCAGTCCCCCTTCCTGCTGTACAGTCCCTTTTCCCTATCCCCTTCCCTTGCTTTCCTACCCTCCCGTACACCCTTCTATTGTACATAGTTGTGTTGTTCGATATAAATATCTTTTGACATATCTGCCTGTGTCTGTGTCTGTTTTGCAGGTGGCATGAGGAGCCATGCTGCAGTGGCCCAGTGTCTGTCCATGTTGCATGCATGTGTTGGGGCACATGTTGTGCTTCTGTGGATTGCTGCTGTGTGCTGAGGTGTGTCCCACTTGGTGGTATCCCTCCCCCCAGTCGGTGGCTGTGCCTCGGGGTACCCATGGAGTGGCTGTCAGGGGTGTGTGGCGGGTGTGTGTGCTTGGCTGCATGGTCCTGGGTGTGGCCTGCTCTGGTCTGGGTGTGTATGGGGCATGGCCTTCAGCCTGTGGGGGGGCACCCTTGGTGGCCCCCCATTCACCATTGGCACCTCCTGTTGCCTACTGTCTGTGCCACTGTTGTGTTATGGGGTGGGGGTCTGGGTGCCTGTGTGCACCCTACTGTGCTTAGCTGGTGGTGGCTTCCTGTGGCCTGTCACTGTGATTCCCTTGCTCTGTCCCTGAGTCACCTCTCTGTGCCATGCCCCCCTCTGTTGCTCTGTTGCTCTGCTCCCATGGTTGCCCTGGGTCTTCTCTTTCTGCACCATTTCACACTTGTGTTTGGCCATGGTGCATCTGTGTTTGCACCATGGCGCATCTTTAGTTGCACCATGGCACATCCACAGTTGTGCCATGGTGCAACTACAGTTGTGCCATGCCGCTACTGTGCCATATTCAGCTGGGTTGCACTGGCACAGTTCAGACAGCACAACCTTTGAATATGGCTCCTGTTGCACAACGGTGCATCGGCTTTGCTCTGTGCTGGACTTGTGCCGGCCTTTGGCGCATTTCTGAATATCTGGGCCATTGAGTTTTAACTGCTCCTTTCCACATGTGTCCTGGGAGTGAGGGGTAAGGGAGAGAGTCAAGAGGAGAAAAAAATATAAAGTATTAATAGCATTACAAAAGCAGTGTCATATATAGCAATACTCTATATCAAAGGAGCATAATCATAATCATTATAAGGCAAATCAGTAGAACAGATTCATGTAGATGATAAAAATCAAACTTTGATAGGCAGGGGGAAATTACTCAGATAGGCATAGCAGAGGAAGGAAGCAAAATAGCCACAGCAATATGAGTGGAGGGGAGGATGTCAAGAGGTCGAGGGTCAAGGACAGTTGCACGTGAGAGCAGAAATGTTACCAAGAAGATTCGTAAGGCAGAAAACAGTGGGCTAGATATTCAAAACTTTGCACTGGGCACAAACTGTTTGCACAGGTTTAATGCAGGGTTAGCATGGGACCACCAAATTCAAAAAGGCCAAACAGCACACGCAAACTGCATGAGCACCAGGCAAAATCATAATGTATGCAAGGGGCAAACTGAGTGGGTGTGTCAGCACAATGCTATATTCAGTGAATAGTGCCACACAAAGTGGTTTTGTGCGACTTAGCACAACACTTTTTGCAGTGCAAATTACCACCCAGGAAATGGTAGTCTTAACTCTGGGCAGACCAGCTTTGTGTGACATTGTGGATTTGCACTGCATTTGCACTGCTTTTGTGTGGCTTTGCGTGACCTTAACCAATAAGTATGACACATAGAAAAAGCTATACATAGAGGAAACATGCTGCCCACTGATGGCATCATAATGATGCCATCATCTGCCACCAGTCCTAGCCATGCCAGGCAGTATGTGGTAACCTGGCTCCCAGTGGACACCATGGCAGTGCAACCATACAGCACACAGCTGCAGACCACCCTTCGGTGGACACCAATTGATAACAGCACACACATGCAACACTGTGGGCATGAAGTGTGTTGAGGGGAGGGTGTACAAGTGACCAGGCTGCACCACAGATTGGGTGTGGCCACAAGGCTGGGAGAAGCCATGCAGTGCACATGGGCCAGTGTTGGGAATACTCCGACACCATTGTGCCTGTCTGATCATATGTGCCCCCCCAGCCACATAACGCACATCTGTACAGACACCACAGCACACACAGCCATCATGTAAATGTCACTGTGAGCATCCCATACCAGTAGTGTAGTATCTGTGGGTTGCACCACAGCATAACAGTAATGTCCACTGTCCGTTAGAACCTGCAAGTTGGGCCTGTCACTGTGTACAGTGCAGTTGACATCACTGCCCTACACACCATTGGCATTGCTGTGCTCCTCACACTACTGGCCCCCTTGCTACTGTAGCGCCTGCTGTGCACTGTAGCATGAACTACAGTTTGACAGTTGCATGCAGCACCATGACCTGTGCCTGTGCTGTGCAGTCCCCTGGGGCACGTTATGCTGTGCTGTACTGTATAAATGTAGCCTGCAGCTACCACCATGCACTCCCAGACTGACCTACAGGTTGAGCTATGGGCAGACCCAGCCAGCCCCTGTACTTCCAGACTGACCTAGAGGTGGAGCTGTGGGACCCTGCAATAACGCTGGGCAAACTGCATGCAAATCAGGGCATAATGAGATGCTAATCTGGATGTTTGCCCAGAGATTACCTAAGCAGGTTCATTTGCATGTCACTTTTGAATATAGCAAAGTTTAGCCCCAGGCAAACGTGATTGCACCGGGTAAACAGCTTGGCTCCGCACTAAACCTGTTCAAATGTGTTAGCACAGCGCAAACGTTTCAGAAATATTGTACATTTTTGCACATTGTAATTTCACATGCACTGCTGCTTACAGCTTACTGAGTCCACACCTTTGCTGGCACACACATTGGCCACATAGTTCACCTCTACCTTCCTTCATGTAACTGTGAATTTGGCTGCTGTTGAAGTGTGCACTTCCTGGTTGCAATATTCAGAGCTGTCTTATTCCTGGGCTAAGTTTGCACTGCACTGCCAACACAGTTTTTCAGGCTTCCTTAGCATGCTATATTCAGCAGGTTTAACACTGGGGCTATCCCTTTTGAATTTAGTGGGCTATTGGGTCCGGGCTAATTTAGCATGCTGGGCAGTGCTAATTTAGCCCCAGGGCAAAGTTTTGAATATCTGGCCCAGAACAGGTATAACAGTTTGATAGAGGAACAGTGTACCAGAGTTTAGGAAAGTGATAAGAGAAGGCAGTTTGACCAACAGTAGATTTCCTAGGTGGAATAGAAAGGGAGTGCAAAATATTGCTATGGAGAGTAAAAGAGTTGGGAGGTAAGGTATTAGGGAAGGCAAAAACACAAATCCAGGCACTCACCACCACAAAAGGAGTTAGCCCAGAAGGGAAACATTTTAAAAGGGTTTATTAAAATGCCTGATGCGTTTCTGGTCCCACTGGACCCTTTATCAAAGGGACGAGAAACGCGCCAGGCATTTTAATAAATCACTTAAATGTTTCCTTCTGACTAAGTTCTTTGTGGTGATGCCTGGATTTGTGTTTTTGACTTCTAGTTTTCCATGGCACCCCATCCTAGTGCGAGCTCCTTTGTGGTTTTTGTATTAGGGAAGGCAACCAAACAAAATTGGATACAAAGGCGGCACAATGGAAAAGGCACCAGTCATCATCAAGAGAGGGAGTGAAATGGCTGAGTAGAGTGAGCAGGGGTGGGAATGAGGAGAACCATCTAAGACAAAATAACAAAAAAATGAAAGAGGGGATTGAATCTGGTGAGGGAGGATTTGGGAGCTCCACTGTAAATTATGTCACCATAGTAAAAAATAGAGAATCATCTTCAAAACAGTCTCTTTGTGGGCAGGGAGTGGGACACTCAATTTGTTCCTGTACAGTGTACCAAGTTTGGGGTGGAGCTTTTGGTGTATGTCAGGACAGCCTACTTTACCATCTGTTTAGAGAGATTAATTTTGGCTAAAAAAATTTCATTTTTACTGTTTTTGTATTGATTATGGGACAGTATTGCAGTTTAAGAGTTTAAAGTTACTGTAATTCATCTGAAACCTAGGCCGTGTATGTGTGTGTGTGTGTGTGTGTGTGTGTGTGTGTGTCTCTCTCACTTTCTCCTAGCCTATCTGATTTCTGTATTTTGTGACCATCTACTGACCCCCTCCTCCCTGTATTTTAACTCTCATCTCCCTTTTCTACTTCCAGCTTTGGAACCCCTCCCTGTGCTGCCTGAAGGTCCTGCCATCTTCTCCACTCACAAAAGAAGGTATGCTGAACCCAGACCTCCCAGACTGTGCTAGACCCTACAGCCCTCTTTTCTTTAGCCCATTCTGAACTTGACAACTTTTTACTTGTGTTCCTCCTCTGATTCTGTGAACCTACTCAGCCTGTTTTATATCTGATTTACTTGGCTTAATTATTTGAAAGCATATCTACAGGACAGCCTGTTTTATCCTCTGTTTAGAGAGATTAATAGTTTTGTCTACTTTCCCATTTGAAAATTATATTGCAAAGCCACAAGAGGGCAACAACTCAATTAACTTTTGCTGCTGCTGGCAACTGTTACTGGCCACCGCTACTCACAGTCACTTAGCTTCTGCCAGTGCCACTTATTTACTCCCTACTGCTGATTAGTATACCCTGATCTAGTCTTGGTCCCCCGATCCATACACTATGCCCACCCTTCCTTCACCACTTCCCCTCCTTCTAATTCTTCTATCAATTGTATCTACCTCAGCTCCACACTCTCCTCAGTCCAATAAACCTTTCTCTCCTTTCCCCTCTGCTCTCCTAGCCCCTACCTTTATCCTTGCCATAACTCCTATACCCCCTCTAATACTCTGATCTCACTTCCCTCACCTCCCCATGCTACTCTGTTCTCAGCCCCTAGCCACCTATCTTTCCTTCGCTGCCTAATCTTCACCTTACATAGCCCCCACACCACCCCCAAATACTTCCAAAATACTTGGCCCATCACAAATGCCCTAAACTCCACTCCCTCATAATAGCACTCCTCTTACTCACATCAGGAAATGTTCATCCCAATCCTGGTACCACTACACCCACCTCTGCTAGTTGCAATCCTTCTACTAATGTACCAACTTCCCCCACCCCTTCTGCCCTCCTGAATGGCCCAAAAATCCTCCACTTAAACATCTGCAGTCTCATGTCAAAAATTGATCTTTTACATCCTATGGTAATCTCCCTCACACCTGATAATCTAATTTTAACGGAAACTTGGTTAAACGCTAAAATACCTGCTTTCACCATTAGTAGCCTAGGTTATTACATAATCAGGTAGGATAGGACTAGCAGGGATGTGGAGTAACCATGTATATCCTGTCCTCACTTCAGTTCACAACCATTCTATCATCCTCATGACCCTCCACCTATGAAGCACTTGTAGGAAACATTACCTTGCTTTTTTCCTCACCTATCTTCACAACTGGCATGTACTAGCGACCTGGCTCCAAGGAATCTGATACATTGGATATCATTACCTCCATAACCTCCCTCACATAAAGGTGAGCTATACATTCTGGGTGATGTAAACCAAAACTGCCTATCACCAACAACTGTCAAGACACGTAATGACATCATGGCCCTCAATCTCTCCCAACTCATCCCGAAACCTACCTGCCTAAATCATAAAACCCTTAACCACTCCCTGATAGACTGGGCTCTCACCCCCACTGAGTCATTAAATCAGGCATCCTACTGGATGCCCTCAGTGATCATCACCCAATCTTTATAGTCAGGAAAGTCCGTAGATCAAAACCGCCACACAAAATTCTGCAACTCCACTCCTTCAGCTCCTTAAACTTTAATCCCCTTCTTAATGAACTGGCCTGCTCTGATTGTTCCCCTACTGCTTTTGCCCCTTCCATTGTCCAAACCCTCGCTTATTTTAAAGATTAATTTCTAACTACATGGAACTCCTACACTTCATTCCAATGCATTGGAGTTCATAGCAACCATCATCCCTGCGTCTCCCCCAAGTTACTGACCTGTCTCAGGGAGTGTGACAAAGCTTGGAGGAAACATAAGAACTCCCAGCTTACCCCAGACTATGTTAGATATCGCATGTTAAGAAATGCCTGCACAAAAGCTACCAGACTTGCAAAGTCTGAATATTTGAAATCGTCTGTTCTCAAAAACATCAGTTCCTCCTTCAAATTCTTGAAAGTGGTCCACACCCTATTCTTCCCCCCTTCACATCCGCCTCCACCTGAGTTTAAAATAAACGAATCATTGGTCTCCGAACTGTGTACAGTGGCTCAAGATTTTAACTCCTATTATACCTCCTGTGCCACAGCACTTCTAAAGTCCCTCCCCTCTAGCCTCCCCCTCTTTATCCTTCCAGATCCAGCACTCAACCCATCCACTCCCACCCTTCCTTCTCCTTTTCTTCAGTCTCCCCAGAAGAAACACTAACGGCCTTTCTCTCACTTAATTCTTCCAAAGACTCATTGCCGGAGGACCTTGACCCTAAACTCCTCTACCTTTCAGCTTCTGCTATAGCTTACCCTCTCTCTTTAATCCTAAATCATTCCTTCTCATCCTCATCTGTCTCTTCATCCTGGAAACATGTCATGGTTCTTCCTGTCCCAAAGGGTGGTGACCCCTCCTCCCCAGCAAATTTTCAACCAATTTCCCTCCTCCTTGCCCTTACTAAACTTCAAGAACACCTGGTCATCTCTCAGCTAAACTCCTTCCTTGATGACTCTTCCTTTTCACTCTGTTTCAATCTGGTTTTTGGAAGAACCACTCCACTACCACCTCCTACTCAGGCTCACTGACTCCATCCTCACTGGGATGGATAAAGGCCTCATTACCTCTGCCATCTTTGTCAACCTCACCAAGACTTTTGACACAGTCTCCCATGCCCTACTTCTTGACTCCATTACGGTTACTGGGTTGTCTACTTCTTCCCAAACTGGTTTAGAGCTTACCTCTCAGGCAGAACACAATCAGTCAAGGTCCAGGATACAATCTCTCCCTCCTCCCTATTTCCACAAGTATCCCACATGGCTCGGTGTTTGAACCCATTCTCTTCTCCATCTTCCTAAATGACTTACCCTCAGTATGCTCCACCTCCTCCTCTATCCATATGTATGCTGACGACACTGTCCTGTTCTCCTCTGGCAAATGCCCTTCCAAAGGAAGCAACCACCCTTCAGCATGACTTCCACCAGATTCAGCTATGATTTGCCTCACATCAGCTATTCCTAAATGCCAATAAGACTGTCTCCAAGACCTTTGGCACTAGGGAGAGACTCTCTAGGCTCCACCCTTTACTGTCTTCCCATACCCTTGATGGGACAATTCTAGAGGACACCTCCTTTCAGATACCTTGAGGTTTGGTTGGACCAACACCTCAGCTTCATTGGCCACATTAATGCCATCCTGAAAACAATTGCACCCCAAGCTTGGTGCCTTATTCAGGAACAGTAGCTGCATCCCTCCTATGGTGTGGCATGAACTAGCCCAGAAGATGATTCTTCCCATTTTCAACTACTGTGATGTAGTCTATGGTGCCTCCCCCAAATCCTCCCTAACCAGATTGGGCAATCTGTTTAACTCCTTCTGTTAATTTGCCCTTGATGCTCCATCATGCACTCGTCACTGTGAACTCTACCACGCCCTGTTCCTTTCCCCACTTGCCAACAGGTGCCTCACTCATTGTGCCAAACTCACTTCTAAATTTTGGCTAGGAGAACTTCCCTCTCACCACTCATGCTCACTCTCTTCCCCTTCCCCAACTCCCTCAGATCCTCTGACACTCGCATTTTGTTGGTCCCTCATCAAACCACTCTCATCAGTCATTCAGGCTTTACCCGTCATTTCCCACAAATCAGGAATTCCCTCCCCCTAAATATGGCACTCCTCCTACTCCTACTCCTACTCCCTTGCCTCTGCCTTACATAACTTTCTGTCATCTAACTGTTCCTGCTTTAGCCCTCCTTAACTGTCCTTCTATGCCTCTGCTCCTCTCCATGACTCACATTTCCTATAAAACCTTCCTCACCCCCGAGCCTGCTTCTCAGCATGCTCTCCTCTCCCTTCACTACTTACCCCCTCACTGCTACCCCAACCTCTTTTTTCCATTACCAACTTGTCTCTGCTTAGTTTTGACCTCTGGCAAGGTTCTCACCATCCTAGAGGGATCTAGCACTGGCAAGCTCCTCCATCCCTCCCTCATTTCTACCCAACTTGTCTCAACTAAATCTGCCACCTGTCAGGATTCTTAGCACCTTGGTGATGTCTCCTCTCTGGTAACTTTCCTCCCACCCTTCTTCTTTTTTCCTTTCCACTTCTACCCCCCATTCCCTCTGCCCAACTTACTAACATACTAAAATGCTAGCAGAATAGGCCTAATAGTCTTTCGTGTCTGCTCATTTAGTTAGCTCCCACCCTGGGAGCTGACCTTACTGCCCCCTCTCCCTCTCTGGCTTCTCCCTTCCCAGTCCCAGATATTCTCACTGCACAGGACTTTGCTTCCAGAACCCTTCCCCCTGTACCTGTTCCACCCCCTCTTGAACCCCTCCACCATCTCTGCCTACACCAGCTCCCTGGGCAGTGCATTCCATGGCTCCACCACTCTCTCAGTGAAGTAGCACCTCCTCCTTTCTCCCCTGAACTCCCTCCAGCTTCCACCCATGCCTCTAGTTGCCCCTCCTTCCTTTGGAGCACCCCACTGCCCTCCCCTATTTACCCCTTCATGTACCTGAAGACCTCTATCATGTCCCCAGTCTCTTCTGTCTTCCAATGTATACTATTTAGCTCTTGAGTTTCTCCCATGGGTCTTGTCCCCAAGCCCCAGATCATTTTGGTTGCCCTCCTGATCCCTCTCCAGGAGTTTGATGTCCCTTTAAGTGTGGCCTCCAAAACTGCAAACAGTACTCGAGGTGCGGCCTCACCACAGTTATACAGAGGAGTATCACTTCCTCCTTCTGGAGGTGTTCCCCTAGTGATGCATCCCAGCATCCTGTTTGACCTTGGCCACTGCCCTCCTACAAGTCTCAGAGTTGTTCATCTTGACATCCACCACCACCCCAGGTCCCTCTCAGCCATTGAGACTTGTAGCATCCCCTCCCAGGGTGTACACTTGGCCCGGGTTTCTGGTTCCCAGGTGTAGTACCTTGCATTTCCCTGCATTAAACCTCAGCTTCCACTTTCTAGACCACCTTTCCAGAGCCTCCAGGTTCCCCTGTAGGGCCACCCTCCCCTCCTTCCCATCCACCACCACCCCCAGTTTTGAGTCATCTGCAAAGAGACTCATCTCACTCTTGATACCCTTCCTTATGTTAGAGACATAGGTGTTAAACAGGAGGGGCCGAAGGACTGATCCCTGAGGGACCCCACTAATGACGCTTCTAGGAGATGAGACTATCCCACCAACCACGACCCTCTGGGTCTGGTCCTGGAGCCAATTTCCTATCCATCTGATCATCTGGTCCCCCCCATTTCTCTCAGTTTATCCAACAGGCCCCCATGAGGAACAGAGTCAAATGCCTTGCTGAAGTCAAGAAAGAGGACATCCACTGGTCTAACCAGGTCCAAGGCACTCATCATCCAGTCATAGAACTCCTCAAGGTTTGTCTGACATGATTTCCCTTGGATGAATCCATGCTGTCTATCATCCAGGCACCTTGACTTTTCCAGGTCCCCACCAGCCTCTCCTTGACAATGCCCTCCATCACCTTGTCCACCACCGATGTCAGGCTGATGGGCCTGTAGTTCTCTGCCACCTCCCTTGATCTCCCCTTGTGGATAGGTACAATATATGCCACCTTCCAGTCCTGGGACACACACCCTGCCCTCAGAGAGATGCTGAAAAACTCCACCAGGGGTTTTGCCAGGACATCCACCAGTTCCTTCAGCACTCTGGGATGTAATTTATCTGGCCCCAGTGCTTTCTCTGTCTTAAGGGACCTGAAGGCTTCCCTCACTCTCTCTGCCATGATGTTCACCTCTGCTACCTCATTCCCCTGCTTTGCCTTCCCCCCTCCTGCCAGTGATGGCCCCCTCTCCCCAGATCTGCTGATCGGGAAGAGTTCCCCCTCCTCAGTTTCATCATCTCCTTCCATGTATGATAGAGCCACCCATTTTTCTTGTTGAAAACTGAGGTGAAGTACTCATTTAGTACCTCAGCCTGCTCTCCCGAGTCTTGTACCTATTCCTCCCATGTTTTAATCCTGCTAATCTGCCCCTTCACTCTTCATTTTCCCCCAATGTATCTAAAGAACAGCTTGTTCCCTCTCCTAATTAGCCCTGGCCAGGTTCTGCTCCTTACTTGCTTTAGCCACCCTCAGCACCCTAGTGGCCCTTCTGGCTATCAGCTTGTGTTCCTCTCAATCCCTTTCACTCAATTGAGCACTTGAAATGCCTATTAGCTGCCTTCTTTCCCCTCATCTCCTCCTGAACCTCGCTGGTCCACCAGCAGGGTTTACGGGCCCTACCACATTTTCATCTTACTCTTGTACAGATGCTGGTAGCATCCTGCACCCCCCTCCTGATGATTTCCCACCTACTGTCAATGTCCATGTCTGGCCCAATCCCATCCAAATGCTTCTTAAGGATCCTTCCCATTTCTTTGAAATCCACCCCCCATGAAGTCAGTTACCTCCGTCTTTGTTCAGCCTTCTACCCCTCCTAGAGCCAGGTAGAACCAGACTGTGGCATGGTCGTTGTACACCAATGGGTCCCTTACCTCCAGGCCCCCAATCTGGTTACTGTCTGCCAGGACCACATACAGTATCCATGCCTCCCTGGTCGGTTCCCCCACCTGCTGAGTTAGGGACACCTCCTGAAGGACATCCACAACCTCTGTTCCCTGGCCACCGAGGATGCCATAGTCTTCCAGTCTGTTCCTGGCATGTTTAAGTCCCCCAACACCACCACCCTTCCTCTGCCCAAACTGCAGTGTCTCCCAACATCTGCCACCAGACTCTCCTCCAGCTCCTCTGCCAGCGTGGGCAGTCTATACACCACTCCTATTTTTACTCTCTTGCTCCCCCCTTGTTATCAAGGTGACCCAAATCACCACCACAGTTTCCTCTACCTCCTCCACTCCTCCTATGCCAATGCAGTTTTTGACTGTTATTGCTACCTCTCCTCCCCTTCCCTCCCTCCTGTCCTTCCTGAACATGGTGTAACACTCCAGGTTCAGGTCCCAGTTGTGCCCTGTGGTGGCCCAGGTCTCAGTGACTGCTGTCACATCCATCTCTCCCTCAGTTAGCATTGCCTGGAGCTCAGGCATTTTATTGCCTAAGCTCCTGGCATTTAGCAGGACTACCTTCCACCCTTTCTATATACTTCCATTTTCCCCGCTTGCTTTCCCATGGGAATTCCATCTTCCCCCAGTCAGCACCTTACCAGTCAGCCTTTTCCCGCATTTCTCCAGCTCCCCAGGGGGTGGAGACAGATTACCTCCTTTATCAGACCCCCCTCAACAGCCTTTTCTCCCATCCCTCCCCCTTTACAAGTTTAAACCCCACCTTTCACGAACGAACCCCTCTATTTTCAACTTAAGGATTTCCCTCCCTTTCAAATTGAGATGGAGCCTATCTCTACCATGTAGCCCATTATCCTCCCAGGTCTCCCCCAATCCCCCATCAACCCATACCCTCTGGCCCCACACCACTCCCTGAGCCACTGGTTTATCTCCCTAATCTTCCTCTTGTGTTGTCCATTAGCCCTTGGCACCGGCAGGATTTCCAAGAAGGAAATCAAGCATCCTATGTCATGGCAGACCCTGGCAAGCACTCTGAATCTTGCCTGTATCTCTAGTTCACTATTTCTCTCAATGTCATTGGTACCCAGGTGGACCAGTATGTCCGGGGAACCTCCATAATTCTTTGCCAGCTGATATACCTCATGTTTGGCCCTGTGCTTAGTCCAGGGAAGCATTTTCTTCTAACCAGGAAGACTTCCCCCTCCCTATCCCATTTGATACCTCTGATCATGGAATCACCCAACGGGAGCACTCTGACCTCCCCTTTTCCTCCATTTCCCCCCTTCCATGTCCCTCATCCTTTCTACCAGCCCCTTCCCTCAGCCGGCTCCTTGCTCCTTACCCTATCTGGGTGCCCCTGCTGCCCCCTCCTTATTTACCCTGGCCATCCCCTTCCTTCCGATCCTATGCCTCTCCTCCTCCCAAGTATCCTTCTGTGCCCTGCTACCCCATCACTGCTTGCGACTGGTCCTTCCCCCCATCTGCTAAATTTGCCTGGCTCATCCTCCCTTCCTTGCCATCTCTGTTCAGCCCCTCCTTGCATGTCATGTTCTCCTGGTCTGAACCCTCAGCTCTCTTTACTGTATCTTCCTTGTACTTCTGGTCCATCTCATTGCCCTTTCCTCCCAACTGGTCCTTCTCCTTGCACTTTCCTCCCTCTACCTCCTCCTTCTCTTGTTCTGATCCCCCCTCCCCCATTTTCCCAACTTACAAGTTCCCCCTGTTCTTCCTGCTATCTGGTCCCTGCCTCCTGCACCCCACTCCCTTTCCATCTCAAACCATCCCCGTCATGGCTACATCACACCCCTCATACTCAAGCAGAAGACGAGAATTGAAGCAGTTACTGAGCTTAAGGTCTGATCCACCTCCCCACTTGCTTCCGTCTGTCCAGCCCCAGCCATCTGCCTACTTCCCTGAGAATGTCCTCCCTTTGGCCCCCCTCTGTGAGGGTCCCCAGATACCTGCCTGCTTACTTGGTAGTGTCCTCCTTTTGGTCCCCCTCTGTCAGGGTCCCTATGTGACTCCAGAGTACTCTCCTGCACTCCTTTCCCTATGCCCCTGCCCCTAGTGATTGGTGCAACCCCCTGGGAGAGCCCCTGCTCTATTCCCCAACCATACCTCCCCCCTTCCTTCAGCTGTCTCCTAATCCCCTCAATCTCCTCCCTAAACTGTGCCAGCTGGTAGCACACTGGGCAACCACCAAACTTCCAAGCCCAGTCCAGTATCACAGCTGCCCCACACCCTGTGCACCCCACCACCTTCTCAATGATGCCAGCCCTAATGACGTGTAGTCCCATCCCCTCCAAGTAGGTTTCCTTGGGTGAACCACCAGGTTCCCCAATAGTCCAAGATACACCCCTACCCACTAATGAGGTCACCCACTAATCCTAGATAAAGTCTCACAGTAAACAGGTACCCCCATTACTAGGTGCAATACTACACAGTAAACTTATTGGGGAAGTGTACAACTCCCTATGCTCCTCTTCTCCAGCCTTTAAACCCAACCCCCAGTGGCTAGAACTACTTGAGTTGCACCTGAAGCCTTTTCCTCTAACTGCAGGGCAGGTGTTCCCCTATAAATGAGCCAAGATCTGGGGAGGAAGGGGTAGGGGAGGGTGGGATTAGGGGGCTACACCTGACTCTCACAAGAGTGTATCAGCCCTGTGTCTGCTCTTCATTGCACATCCAAGCACTTCTAGCTAAGAAAATCTTTCAAGTCTACTTACTCTTCCAGCCTCCAGCTAGAAGCTTCTTCCCCCTTCTCCTCTAACTGAAGATTGACTGAGCTGGCAGTCACACCTTACATTTAAACAGCACTAATCCCCTGTAATATGATCCCTGCACTTACAGGCCAGATAGCAACTTTTAAACACACACAAACACCAAATTGTCTGCTAGAATCCCTTCCTCCTGCCTAAACTAAATGTGAAAGCACAATAAAAGGCTGCCCAAACTAAATGTAAAAACACAATAAATGGCAGTTAAGACCAGCCCTCAAATACAATTACAAACACATAGAATACCAGCTAAGAAAGTCTTTTAAGTCTACTTACTCTCTCAGCCTCCAGCTAGAAGCTTCTTCCCCCTTCTCCTCTAACTCATGACTGCTAATTCTATCACCTGGCAAGGTTCTCTGCATCCTGGATGGGCCCAGCACTGGGCAATTACTCTTCCTTAGCTCCCCCTTCCCTATATCCCTTCTACCAAACAAGTCCTCACCTGATTCTGCACTCTGGAAGGGTTCTCAGCATCTTGGAGTGGCCTAATCTTAAGCAAGCTTCTTCTTTTCCTCCTATTCCCTGCTTTTCCTTCATCCTTTCTTTTCTCTCTTCCCAACTTATCCTCACCTAGTTCTGACCCCTGGCATAGTTTTCAGCATCCTGGAGGGGTCCAGCACTGGCAAATGACTTTTCCTTTCCTCCCCTTCCCCTCCATCCTCTCTACCTAACTCGTCCTTGCTTGATTCTGCTCTCTGGCAGGATTCTCAGTATTCTGAAGAGGCCAAGTCTTAGGCAAGTTTCTCCCACCCTTTCTCCCCCCCTCCTTCCCTTTACCATCCCCTCTACTATCTCTACCCAACTTGTCCTTGCCTACTCCTGCCCCTTATTCTAAGTCTGCACCTCATTCTGCCACTGGCAGTGATCTCCACACTCTGAAGGGGCCACTTCCAAGTATGACTCATCCTTCCCTTCCCTATCTCTTACCCCATCTCTCTTCTGCCGCCTCTCTAACCCCTGCACTTAATCAAAGGAATTAGTTAATTTGAGCAAATAATTTACACTTCTTGTTCTGTCTGAGGTTCTCCCAGATTGCTCTAGCCCTGTGTTAACTTGCCCTTCACAGCAGATTGCTTTTTTCTCACTTTTCTCCAGTAATGTCCCCCATCTTTATCCTCTTCTTCCCCCAGCTGGTTTCCCCTGTCCACCCCTCTACCCTCCTTGATGTACCCCCACTGGACCTCATTCATTCAATAATTTCTAAATTATCTGCCTATTAACTGTGATCCATTCCTGCAAGGGGTTGGCCCCAAGGCTGAATAACATTTCTGTACTATGTTCCTCAGATATGCCACTTGTAATTAAATGCATATTCCACAGGTATGATAAATTTACTTTTATGTTATGTCACAAATGTGACTGTATGATTATTTATGATATTTTTTTAACTGTATGTCTTGTTACAAATGTAATTGAATGTTTAATTTATCGGATATGTTAAATGTTAAACTGTATGTCTAATTCTTCATTCAACTGTACCCTCCCCCCCCCCAGTTGCACCAGCAAATGAGCTGCTTGTTGTTCAGTGTGCTTTCATGGTGAAACATTTCAATAAATAAATAAATAAAATGCACTGAGAACTCAACATGTCAAGTCAGACAGACCCTGAGATACTTAAAAGTGGATACATTCCTCAATCTTAGCATCATCAAGGGTGTGGAATCAAGGAATGGGCATTTCACAATACTATTACAGCATTTTTTTTGTTTCCATAAAAAAACATCATTATATAAAATAAACTATGGGGTGTTGATATTGTTTGTTTTTTACACACATTTGGTGTGTGATATCATCCCAAACCACTCATGTTTTGTGCCCATGGTTTATGTGGTACCACACACCTCAGCTGTGTAAAAAATGCATAATGTACACTACCCTATACATTATTCTATATATCATGATTTTTAGCTGCTTATATCTTAGATGGTTATTGGTGTAGCCCTCCTGTTAGCTTTTCTGCTGCCCACTGTCTTGTCAGGACAAAAGACTGGAATTTCAAACTTGAAATACATTTAAACTGTTTTTGAAACTTGCCTCATGTTTTGCCTTCATAGTATTTTGTCTGAAAAGTTAAAAATAATATTTAAATAGGACATTGCATGTGACACCAACAAATTATAAAACTAGATAATTTTAATAAAAAACTTTTAAAGTTACTAAACATAATGTGCATTAGAAAATTACATCAATATATTTCTAACATAGGGAACATATGTACAAAAACAGTGAAAACAATGAAAAATCCTGAATACTTCATCTTACTTTTAGTATAGAAAAGACAAATCAATCTAAATTGTGAAACATTTTCCACATTTAAACTTAGTTTTGTACTGTAGCTATATTTCTATGAGGCTAAAAGCCTTTTAAAAAATTCAAATAAAAATAAAATATAACCACTAAAATGTTATAGCAATTACTGTAATTGATCAGTAAACTAATTATTTAATTCCCTTACCATCCCACTACTATACTATACTATACTATACTATACTATACTATACTATACTATACTATG
Source organism: Neoceratodus forsteri (assembly GCA_016271365.2). Classification (NCBI taxonomy): domain Eukaryota; kingdom Metazoa; phylum Chordata; order Ceratodontiformes; family Ceratodontidae; genus Neoceratodus; species Neoceratodus forsteri. The sequence continues at coordinate 1,095,700,155 of CM057450.1, read as the reverse complement.
CTGCACTGCGCTGCACTGCACTGCACTGCACTATACTATACTACTACTATACTATACTATCCCACTACTATACTATACTATACTATACTATACTATACTATACTATGCTATGCTACACTACGCTATGCTGCATTGTGCTGTGCTGTGCTATGGTATGCTATGCTATGCTACTGCATGCTATACTACACAGTTATCAGAAAACATAGTTAGTATTGTTTTTAGGGCATGGCTCTGGATTCTGTAGGTCTCTACAAAATGAAAAAGAGCATGTAGAAAGTCATTTTTCTTGAGATCAGTGTCCTTTTGTCATCTCAAAAACCTTTTTCTTTATAGAAAGTTACCTTGGGAATGGCTGCAACACCTTTTGTATTTTAGCAGGCCTTGCCTTTAAAAAGAAGTCAAAGTCTCTGTCTGCAGCTGATAGACAAAATGTTCTCTATACAGTGATATTTAGAGTTCAGAAAGTGTGATGCATTGTCAAGGATATTTCTGTAATTGCTGAAGCCACAGTTTATTACATCCCAGTAGTCAGGCAGGCTGATACTTGCTGGACAGCTTTGAAATATAGATTTCATAGAATCATAGAAATCTTACTACAGAAATGGACCCAAGATTTGTAGATCACCCCACACATCATCTTAATTTCAGTTGGATATGCTCTTTTGTGAAATAAAAAACAAGACGATTGGCACTCAAAGTAAAACTCCCAAGCAGATTACATTTGCGGGTGTATATTTTATAAGTGAAGTTCTTTGAAAAACACCAACTGTCAGCCTCAGTGCTTCAGCCAGTATGTCTTCCTCAAGGGGTATGTCAGACTGGAGAAACACACCAACATTTAAAGCTCATATTTAAAGAGACATTACATTCAAGGTGTAAACTTTATAAAAAAGTTGTGACAACCAAAACATGAAACTGTCTATTCAACAAGTCTGTGGGAGATTGCTCTAGTATATTGTATCTGTTTGATAATAGTTCTATTAAAGGGTTAATTTTATTCCCAAAGACAAAATTCATAAAAAAAATTGTAAAATAAAGAGCAAAGTCACGATGTTGCAGTAATGAGACAATGAGATTAACAATACCCATTTAGAAAAAAAGCACCAAAGGAAAGTTTAATATTACCACTGAAATTAACTAAAAACTATGGAAAATATTTGTATGTGCTTAATTAAATTAGTGGTGCCTAACATTTAAATGGGTAAAAAGTCATCTCATTGTTTCCGGAGTTCATATACACAGTCTATAAATGCATAAAACATACAAGGTAAGAATCAGAGGCTGTTAATTTGAACAAAACAAGCTAAGAAAGCCACGAAAGATAACAATGCAGTATTATCTATCACTATAACATAATAAAGTTACTAAAATATTGGAGAAAAATAAATCCAATAAAAAGGATGGACTTAGCGCACTCCAGCCCAAATGGGTAAAATTGTAGAGGCCATGGATCCTTCCTCAGATTCCAAACGTGTTAAATTCTGTTTCTCCTCATACTTACTCCTCACCAAAATCATTCTGAAATAATAAAATAATTCTAAAATAGACCAGTAAAACTAAAACACAGACAAAAAACAGAGCCACATGATTAGTAACTTTAGATGAAACTATGGAAATTCCTAGAAAGAAAAAGAGTAAATTCATTAATAGTCCCCACTCAAACCACAGTGCTCCCTGAGTTATGCCCAATTATAAAGGAAAAAAAAATAGGACGGTAACACCCTCAGTGTAAGTTTGAAATCTGAAAAATGTTTCTTATTTAAAAAGGGCAGGAAATTAATCATCTGAAAAATGTTTCTTATTTAAAAAGGGCAGGAAATTAATCTCCTCATTAAGACCAATGGAGCTTAATATGTTCAGTGTCATAATCCACTGGCTTTCTTCTCTCAGTAGTAAATTCAGTCTGTCCCCACCCTGAAATGGTTGAGGAACATAAGAACATGATGGCAGATGGGGACCACATGATCCATCTAGTCTGCCCATTACTTGACCTACTCCCCCCAAGTATATTCCTTTATTTCAATATTCTGCTCTGTGTGTCCCAAGATATTTTAAACTCCTTAACGGTCTTGGCATCCACAACCTCCTGCATCAGCCTGTTCCATGGCTACTTCACACTTTCAGTGAAGAAAAACTTCCTAATGTAGGTTCCAAATCTCCCTCCCATTAGACGTCTGTTATGGCCTCTACTATAGTATGTGCCTCCTTTCTTCTTGGAAGAGGTTCTGATTCTGCACTGAGTTAATACCCTTTAGGTGCTGAAAACTTTCTATCATGTTTCTCCTGTTTCACCTCTGTTCCAGGGAGTACATGTTTAATTTTTTAAGTCTTGTCTCATAGGATTCATGGTGGAGGTCCAGAACCATCTTTGTAGCTCTTCTTTGCATAGTTTACATACAGTCTATATCCTTTTTAAGGTGGAGTCTCCAGAAATGGACACAGTATTCCAGGTGTGGCCTCACCAAGGATCTGTAAAGTGGGATTATCACTTCACATTTTCTGTGTGTGATCCCTCTTCTGATGCAACATGATCTAAAGCCATGAACATGATCTAACATGAACATGCTCTAAAGCCAAGACACATGACCTAAAGCCATGAACTTCAGACTGGCAGGGTTAGCATTGTGAGCCGCTGCAAAATGCTCCTGGAGACCACTGTTCAAATTTCTGTTTTGTTTTGCTCTCACATGTTCATAACTTCTAGTTTTAAGTAATTGGTTATCCTTCCAGCATGTTGGAGGCCACATGGATAAGAAGTGATGTATATCACAAATGAACTTCTGCATGTCAGAAATTGCTTAATGTTGACATTCCTGTAATGTTGAAGGGGGTGACTATACTCCTCTCCCTCAGATGCAAATTTACAGATATTACAAAACCCACACTTATGAAACCCTATGGATTGTGTTTGGAACCATCTGGATGCTGGTTGAACTATAGAGGGAGTACTATAAAGTGACTGGTAGTAACTAAGTGCCCTAGACTCTTCCACTTTCTAAACATAACCTTACACTTCTGTCCCATACTTTGCCCCAGTCATGGATCTATGTGTAAAAGTGGAAAAAACTTATAAATCACACTTCTGATTTCACCTGCCACTAGGCTGAAATCTAGAATAAAAGAACACAGAGGTTCATGTACTGCTGTTTTCTCCTTTAGCACCAACAGCTCTTTTCTGTTCAGTAATCTAACCTTTTCTAAGGCTTCTTGTAGTACACACTGTTTATAACCCTCTTCAAAAGTTTCTTAGCAAGCTCCTGCACTTGTTCAAACATACTGTAGTACTGTCTGAACAATTCCTCTTAATCCTCATCTACTGTAAGTAAGGAATTGAACTGATCTTTTTTTAGGATATGCACTATAGTAGTGTAAAATTGAACTGGCTGTTGACTTTTTTCCTGAAACCAGAAGCAACTACTGTCAAGTCTGGTGTGGCATTCAAAGTGATATCCAGGAAATCAACACTATTATCACTAGGAGAAGAAGTGAATTAAAGATTGAAATTGTTGGAAGTAAGTTTTTTTTATAAATGCATCAATTTCCTCTTGACTGCCATGCCAGACATAAACAGTATCATTAATAAAGTGAAATCATAATATCAGTTTAACTTGAATGGGTAGCTGTGAACATCATAGATATATTTTTCTTCCTATTAACCCATGTAAAGATTTCCATACAGTAGCACAAAAGCTGAACCAAATCGCTGTTCCACAGTTGTGTAATTAATTCTTATCAAAAGTGAAAACATTCCTTCGCAGGGCAAATTTCAAACTCTTCAAAACAAAGGGTATAGGTAAACAGTCAGTACTGTTTACTGAGCCAGGAAGAACTCTGCTGTTTCCAAACCTTTGTCATGAGGGATACTGGTATAAAGGCTGGATACATCTATTGAAAGCCATTTAAAGTCAGGTTCCCAAATAAACCCTCTATTTTATGTAGGAGGTCCAATGTATCTCAGATGTGGGACCTTAGTCTGGATACACTTGGTTGTAGAAAGTGATTCAAGTAAAGTGTCAAAGTCTGGGTGAGCGATGCCACATCTGACATAATGGGCCTCCTTCGGAGGTTGTTCAAATATTTATAGATTTTTGCTAGAATGTAAAAGTTTGGGGTGGTAGGGTAGTTGACCTAAAGGAAACATGCTTCATTGGCTGTAATCCAGCTTCTAACCAAACACTGGTGTACAAGATCAAATAGTGCCTGCTGAAATTGCCTCGTGGGTTTATTCTGCAGTTATAAATAGCTAGCTGTATCACTAAGGAGATGCTGAATTTTAGCAATATACTGTAGTGGGTTTTCCTCATGAGGACAATATTGCCCGCTTTGTCTGAGGGTTTAATACAATATATTTGAGTGCCCTTAGGTCTTGGATGGGCACACTTTCTGGCAGTGTGTTAAACTGCCATTACAGCTAACACATCTTTTATTTACAATTTTGCTAGTTTCATTGTTTACCAGTTTTTCAAAGATATTCAGGGCAGAGTATGACACAGAACATGGGTAAAAAGCAGATTTGCTGTAGGCTTAATTCCAGTCCTTTTCAAATGTCCTAAATCTTAATGGTCTTCCCCTTATGGGTGACATGAAAGAAGTTTGTCTATGTCCATCTGGTCGATTAAATTCATACCTCAAAAGTCTTCTGACAAGATATTCAAAACTTTGCCCCGGTGCTAAATTAGCACTGCCTAGAGGGAAAACTTAGCCCAGAGCAAAAAGCAAGCTATATTCAAAAGGAATATCCCAGGGCAAACTGCTTCTGAATATAGCACGGGAATGAGGCCCAGCAAACTGGGCTGGGAGTGCAGAACAAACTTAGCCCTGTAATAATACAGCTCTGAAAATAGCAACTAGGAAGTGCAGATCACAATAGCAACACAGTGCGCGCAGCAACATGAAGGTAGGTAGAGGTGACCTATGTGACCAATGTGTGTGCTAACCAATGTGTGGACCCAGTACAGCTGCAGGGAGGAGTGCATGTGAAAGAACAGTGTGCAAAACTGTATAATATTCCCTGAACCATTTGCATGGTGTTAACGTGTTTGCACAGGTTTAGCGTGGAGCTAAGCCATTTGCCCTGCGCAAACACATTTGCCTGGTGCTAAACTTTGCCATATTCAAAAGTGGCATGCAAATGAGCCTACTTAGGTAGTCTCTGTGCAAACATCCACATTACCATCTCATTATGCCCTGATTTGCATGCAGTTTGCCCAGCATTACTGCAGAGCCCCACAGCACCACCTGTAGGTCAGTCTGGTAGTACAGGGGCTGGCTGGGTCTGCCCATAGCACCACCTGTAGGTCAGTCTGGCAGTGCATGATGATAGCTGTAGGCTACATGTATATAGTACAGCATAGCATATTGCACCCCAGAAGTCAACACAGCATAGGCATAGGTGGTAGTGGTGCTGCATGCAACTGTCACACTGTAGGTCATGCTACAGTGCACAGCAGATACTACAGTAGCAAGGGGGCCAGTAGTGTGAGGGACACATCAATGCTTATGGTATGTAGGGCAGTGATGACCAGTGCACTGTACACAGTGACAGACCCAACGTGCAAGTGATTACTGACAGTGGACAGTTCTGTTAGGCTATTGTGTGATCCACAGATGCTGCTCCTCTGGCATGGGATGCTCACAGTGACATATACATGGCCAGCTGTGTGTAGGGTGGCATCTGTACAGTAGTGCGGTATGTGGCTGGGGTGGCTCGTATGATCTGACAGGTACACTGGTGTTGGGGTATTCCCAATACTGGCCCATGTGCACTGCATGATGTGTCCCAGCCTTGTGACCACATCTCATCTATGGTGAGGTCTGGCCACCTCTACACCCTCCCCTCAACAGCCACCAAGCCCACAGTGCTGCATGTCTGTGCTGACATCTGCTGGTCACCACAGACATATGGTCTGCAGGTGTGTGCTGTATGGCCACACTACCATGGTGTCCCCTGGGGGCCAGGTCATCCCTTACTGCCTGGCATGGCTGGGACTGGTAGCAGCTGTTGGCATCTGTGTGGTGCCATCAGTGAACAGCATGTGTCCTCCATGTCTGGCTTTTTTTATGTGTCATATTCATGTGTTTGGGTTGTGCAAAGCCACACAAAAGCCATGCAAACACCATGCAAAGCCACAATGTTGTGCAAAGTAGGATTGCCCAGAGTTAAGACCAGCTTTTCCTGGGCGGTAATTTGTACCACACAAAGGGTCACACTAGGTAGTGCAAAAAAACTTTGCACAGTGCTTGTCACTGAATATAGCACTGTGCCTGTATTCATGTTCTGTTTGCCCCTTCCATATATTATGGTTTTGCCTGGCACTAATGCAGCTTGCGTGCACTATTCAGCCTTTTGAATATTGCAGACCCGCACTAATCCCATGCCAAATCGCAAATGGTTTGTGCCCAGTGCAAAGCTTTGAATATCTGGGTCTTCATCTCCAGAAGTTTGGAATCCTTCCTCTCCACTTGAAAAATCCTCCCCTTGTATTGTGTTGTCCTGCAAGGGGGTTGGAGTTAAGTGTATTACATTGTAATTTAAAGGATCATCAAGTCCATTCAATTGCACATAGGGGTCTTCAGGTACCATCATAATTGAGGAATTTATTAAAATATTTAGTGTATTGGCTACAGATTCAAACCTCATGGCTTCTAAGTTTGGTAATATGTTATTATTTACTTGAAAACACCAACATAGTTTTGGTTTTCTAATAAATCTAAAAAGATCAACCTTAATATCAAAGACATCCACCTGGGGTGTAGGTACAAAGGAAAGTCCTGTGCACAGCAAGGTCGTTTGAGCTTCCATCAGAGTATAGTAAGTCAAATTTATCACTGTAATCCCTTTCTCAGTAAAGATGCAGCAAATTAAAATTTTGCCAGCCAAGTGCCTGTGAAGTGGGCACTTCATGTTATCACTCTGCTGCATGAAGTGGCCAATGCAAAATGCTCACTTCGCCTTGTAATTATTACTTCACGTTGTCATTCAGCCTTAACGCGAAGTAAGGTGAAGTGACAACAATATTGGAAGCCCTTCACACACACAATCACCAGAACTAATGTGCATCCCCAAAATGCTCATGTCTTGTGTCCAGAAAACTCCCCAGTGCTGACGAAGTGGAATGAGAGCACAAGAAATGCAAAGTCTCCCAGAATTAATGCACACTTAGACATAATGTGTGCAGTAGTCACACACAGTCATGAGAATTAATGTGCATCCCTAAAATGGCACTGTCTTGTGTCCAGAATATTCCCCAGTGCTGACTAAGTGAAATGAGAGTGTAACAAGAAATGCAAAGTCTCCCAGGATTAATGGTGCACTCAGTCATGTGCGCAGTGGTCACACACAGTCACCAGAACTAATCTGCATCCCCAAAAAACTACTGGTTTGTGTCCAGAAAATTCCCCAGTGCTGACAAAGTGAAATGAGAGGGCAACATAAAATGCAAAGTCTCCCAGAATTAATGGTGCACACTGTCATGCCCACAGTGGTCACACACAGTCACCAGAATTAATGTGCATCCCCAAAATGCTATTGTCTTGTGTCCAGAAAATTTCTGAGTGTTGACAAAGTGAAATGGGAGAGTAACAAGAAATGCGAAGTGTCCTAGAATTAATGGCACACTCAGTCATATATGCAGTGATCACACACAGTCACCAGAATTAATTTGCATCCCTAAAATGCTACTGTCTTGTGACCAGAAAATTCCCCCAGTGATGACAAAGTGAAATGAGAGGGTAACAAAAACTGCAAATTCTTGCACAATTAATGATGCACTCCGTCATGCGCGCAGTGGTCACACACAGTCACCAGAATTAATTAGATCCTCAAAATGTTGCTGTCTTGTGTCCAGAAAATTCCCAAGTGCTGACAAAGTGAAATGAGAGCTTAACAAGAAATGCAAAGTCTCCCAGAATTATTGGCGCACTCAGTCACGTGTGCGCAGTGGCCACACAGTCACCAGAATTAATCTGCATCCCCAAAATGCTACTGTCTTGTATCCAGAAAATTCTCCAGTGTTGACCAAGTGAATTGATAGGGTAACAAAAAATGCAAAGTCTCCCAGAATTAATGGTGCACTTCGTCGTGTGTGCAGTGGTCCCACATAGTAACCAGAAGTAATGTGCATCCCCAAAATGCTACTGTCTTGTGTCCAGAAAATTCCACAGTGCTGACTAAGTGAAATGAGAGTGTAACAAGAAATGCAAAGTCTCTCAGAATTAACGGTGTACTGCAAATGCTCAGACAGATTAAAAGATTGTGCTGGGCACTCAAGAGATGCAGATGCAAAGGCACAACAACACCTAACCAGTGCTCACATGTCACAAATCCAAATCTGGAAAAGAATACCTTTTGCCGGTTTAGAGGGGGGTAGGTAGTGCATGGCAGTAGCAATCCAATACCAGTAAAGATACCACAAAGCAGTATAAAGAATTCATGCAGGCACAGTGGATAGTAGGTTCACACTGCTGCAATTACTCTGAGGCGCAATAAAAGGAGTCTGATTTAATGGCACTCATCGCACACACATTCACACACACTACAAATAATGCATAGCAAATTGAAAACCTTTAGTAATATAACCAAATGTTTTAAACAAACTGAAATTATACACTGCTGCAACACAACAATCAGCAAAAAAATTTCAAGAATTACTGAAAATATTACTGTGTGTACATTAACACAGTTATACAAGCAAAATATAACCAAAGCAGAAAGATTCTTTTTCTCCCATATAAATCTACCTACACCACAGATATGCCCCCCCAAGCACACTTCACAGTACACAGACTGACTGTTCTAAATTAACATTCAAAATCCATAAACAAACAATAAACACTCGATGATATGAGCACAGGAGGGTTTCCTACAATCGATGGACAAAATTGTGAACAAAAAAAATTGCTCAAAAAGACTCTTTTAACAGCTTTTAGAGGATTTGAATCGCAGAGCTCTGAGAGGAAACTGTCTCCATCTTCCACTACACACACACTACACAGAACTGAGGCTGTGCAGAACAGATCCCATGTGACCTGCAATCCCATGAAGCACTGCAAAATTTGCCTTTGGAGCTCAAAAACAAGGCGAAGTGAAGCAAAGTACATTGATTTCAATGTACTTCTCCTTAAAATTGGTGGAGAAGTGGTTTGGGGAAGGTGGAATAATGCAAAGTCATTGTTTTCAATGGGCTTCGCATTCCCCTTTATGACGTGAAGTACTCCACTTCGCATTGCAGGCACTTTGCGGATTCTGCGTTACTCTATGAATCACTTCACGGATTGAATTTTAACCACTTTGCCCACCACTATTCCTTAGCTGATAGCACTTTTGATTTTGTTTTGTGCTTGCCCCTGCCCCTCCCATTTTGTCTCATTTTTGTGCTTTTTTTTGCTTTGGATCTTTCTTTCCTTGTTTTTCTTGTCATTGGCTTGTGCTAAAAAAAGCTTCCTGATTCATGATTGGGAAGAAAGCACTGGTCGAGGAATCAATTTCCTATTTGGAAGATACAATTATAGATTTATCCTTTTCAAAATGAACTTGTTGTCTATTTTTAGAAGGTAAATTCTTATTAGTCTGGCTTCTATTTCTGAACCTAAACTGCTGTCTGCCCCATCCCTGAGATCTGTGGCATCTCTCCCAACTGAAGACCACACCTTTCTTAGATTCTGCAGCATCCCTTGATAATTTAGCTTTCTTCCTTGGAAAAGCTCTGTCTCATGTTTTGTTGTGTTGGCAATATAAGTTTTGCTAAGGGTCTCAAATCTGGGGACCTCCTGCAATGCAATTTTCTTACTCAGAGTTGCCTGGTGTTTAGTATCTCTTTTAAACAAACTCTCATCAACTTATCAGTGCATTCAGAAACTGCACTTTGCCATTCCTGCTTAAATTCAGCTTTGTCTTTAGACAAGCCACATGAAGAGAGCTTATCTAGCTTAAGCCACTAGGAGACCACCCCGTTCCAAATATTTCTCCCAAATAATCTTGTTATAAAAATGGCTCCACTCTGATAAATGTAGCCTTTCAAGCCTAATAAACAAATCACCCAGTTCCTGTGTTTCAGATGCTAATTCAGTACAGTTTGAGAACAACACCTGCTTGGCTCTCTTCCTCCATATGCAAATCACTTCCATGCTTTCCAGGCAGTGAACCCCCCTAGCAGTAGCTGCAATATTGGCTGCTCTGGCTGTGTAGTATTGTTCATTCTGAAAAGCACAAAGTAAGAACTTGCAGTACTTCTACCGCTGCTGGGAGAAACTATCTTTGGGACTCCTCTGCTCAGATTTTAAAAGCATGCAGTATGGGGTTCAAACTCATATGGTCTGAACACCATGCTAGCATGTTCAGCTACAGCTTGTGAAGGCACAGCCAACAAACAGAGAAAAAAGCAAGTGAACACTGAACAATGGTCCATCAATGCCTCACAAGTTGTTAACCATTGAGGGACAAACTACAAGAAAATTAGCACTCAAAGTAAAACCCTGCAGCAGATTTAATTTGATGGTCCAGATTTTACTAGTGGAGTCACATACCCTTTAACCCCCCCCCCCTCAGACCACAAGCACCCCAAACCAACCCTCTTCCCCAGTCAACTGTAATGCAAACAAAATAAAAATGGCTACTGATGTAGCTCTCCTCTTATCTTTTCTGCTGGCCACTGTCTTGCCAGAAGAAAAAAACTGAAATTTCAACCTTAAAATGACTTTTAAAATTTAAAACTCAAAATAAACATTTTAGATTTTTGGGGAAAATGGACCATGTTTTGTCTTCACAGTATTTTGTCTGAAAAATTTAAAATAATTTTTAAAGAGGACTAAACACATAGCACCAACAAATGATAACACTAGATAATTTTATTTTAATACAAAGCATTGAAAACTACTAAAGGTTGATTGTGCATTAGGAAAGTACATCAATATATTACTGACATTGGGAGCATATGTACAAAAACAGTGATAGCAAAGAAAAATGCAATATACTTCGTCTTACTTTTCATATAGAAAAGACAAATCAATCTAAATTGTTGAACATTTTCCACATTTCAACAAAGTTTTGTATATTGTAGCTATATTGCTATGAGGCTAAAATACATTTTAAAAATGAAAATTAAAAATTAAATCAATGCTAAAGTGTAAAATTCATTGATCAGTTAACTAATCAAGTAGTTCCTTTACCATCCCATTACTATACTATATGGTACTGTACTATACTATACTGTACTGTACTATACCATACTATACTATGCTATTATATGCTATGTTATATTTTGCTATGCTATAGTACAGAACTATCTGAAAATATAGTTAGTAATGTTGAAGGACTTGGCTCTGGATTCTGACAGTCTTTACAAAATGATAATGAGCATGTGGAAAGTCTTTTTTTTTCTTGAGAACAGTGTCCTTTTCTTGTCTCAGAAAGTTTATTTCTTTATAGAAATTGTGCTTGGGAATGACTGCAACACTTTCTTCTTTCATCTGGCCTTGCACTCAAAAATAAGTCAAAGTCTCTCTATCTGCAGCTGATGTTCAATATATCTTGGTATTTTGAGCTCCAGAAGCATGATGCTTTGTCAAGCATATCTGTATAATTGCTGAAGTCACAGTTTATTACATCCCAGATGCCAGGCTGGCTGATACTTGTATGTATGTGTAGATCCTCCCTCATGTCAACTTAATTTTAGTTGGAGGTGCTCTTCTATGGATTGCAGATCACCTGGCCATAGACACTCACACTAATGACTCTGCTTCTAGGGATTTAGCCCATGCAGTGTCATTGAGAAGACTGTCTAGGTTCAAGGACAACCATCTTTTCCCAGTACACTTAGATTAAGACCATGGATGTCTACTTCAAATGAATGTCACTTTTTGGTGACTAATGCAATGCCTTTTACCTGGAGCTATCAGGGGTTGAGCTCTGCTGCCTGCAACTAGTGCAGAATGTGGCAGCCAGGTTATTGACTGGCCTTTCAATGCCTTGTCACATTACACCTGTGCTCTGCTCTGTGCACTGGCTGCCTCTTAGGTGGCAGATTACTGTCAAGGTTGACTTGCTGACCTATAAAGCCCTGCACAGACTGGGGATGGGATACCTGCAAAATCTTGTACAGTCATATCACCCACTCCATCCCCTCCAGTCAGCTGATGAGGGTCTTCTAGTGATTCCTAGGGTATGTTTAAATTCTTCTGGTAACCGAGCATTCTCATTCATGGCACCAACCTTATGGAATTCACTTCCTTGTTAAATTAGAGAGGCCTCATCAGTTAATGCTTTCAAAGGGGAGCTGAAGACATTTCTCTTTAGGGAAGCCTTTTTCTGAAATTAATTAACCTGAAATGCTGTAATTTATGGGTATTATCTGTGTTTTTAAATGTTATTTAATGAACTTACTCACGTGTACAGCGCCTTGAGTCACAATCAAAAAAGTGCACTTTATAAGTAACGCAACTAAACTAAACTTGGTGACAAGACATAGGCATACATAAAAAACAGTGGATAAATACAAGATCGCTTACAAAAACAACACTGATAAAGAAAAGGTCTCCACTTAATAGAGGTCTTATGGTAGGGGAGGTAGGGGCATGGGCTGCTATTCTAAACCCTAAACACCCAACAAGTACAAGCCTCAAAGAGGTTACTACAGAGATAGTGGTAGGTGGGGCTCCAGGTGTGCTGCTTCAGCATGAGCCTCTAAATCACAGACAAAACAAAACCCCTGGCAGTTTTGCACAGGCCACCCAACCACTGCCAACGAGGAGAAGGTCACAGCAATACAAATCGTATTTCCAAAATTAGTTATCATCTGAGCAATCTTTAAAGTGAATCATGTCTCTGTGCCACATTGAATCAAAGAGGAATGAATTTCTTGAAATCACATCAGTAAGAAGTGTTCTACAGTCCTATATTACAGCTCAATTGAAGAGTAAATTATTTCATGCAAAAATGACATATAATTGGACTACATACAGTATCTTACAATAAGAATAAACTCTAAAACCTCAGACATTTAAAGTAAAACTCAAAATATTTTCTTTCTCTGAACCTGACATGCAATCATTTTGCAGATCATAAATCAATAAGCCATTGTATCTTCAAAGAGTGCATTTGTTTAGTGTTTAAAGCTGTTTCTTTGAAACTTTACTATCATCTTTTTATGACATTGCTTCTCCATGTAAATAACCCTTCTGGATATTTCAAGAGTAATTGTTTCTGGAAAGTCCAAATGTGGTACAGTAGGTATAACTGTACCAGTTTAGGAGATAATAATAATTGTCCACAACTTTACTTTAGAATACTCTACCAGCACATAATGTTTGCCAGCTCAGCACGCTTGTTTTCAAGTCTTCTCTAAGACTATGCATTACAGGTAATCATAGCATGTACAACTTTTAAATAACACAAAGAAACCATTCCCATTGGTTTTTCTTTGTTGAAGATGCAAAGTCATTTAGCTCAAGCACCTCTTTGAAGATAAATGGATCATGACCTCTATCCTATATCCTCTAAATGTTCAGTGTTTGAAAAGCCAGCTGACTCTAAGCAAAAACAATCTAGCTGGCATTTAATAGCAGCTATCTGCATTGAACTTACTTTTTAAAACATGGCTCCACTTTGCAGGATTATTATTTCAAAGAAAATCACTTCATTCCTTTTATAAAAATCAAAAGTATTTCTTCTTCTGCCACACAACACAATGCAGTATCTTTCTCCAGATAACAAACTACAAATAACCAAAATAAGCTAAAATAAAATAAAAAAACTTTATCCACTTAAAAATATGATTAAATATGTAAAACCATATTAATTTGTTGACAGTCTGAATGAATGAAATCCTAATCACCTGTTTGATTATTGTTTATCATTAATTAATTCATTGATTAAATAATGAATTCAGTTATTCACTTATTCATTTAGTTATTCATTCATTCAGATGCTGATTGGCTAAGGAGAGGAGAGGAGGGCTGTGCTGGCTGTCATCTATTTTTTATTATTGATGTAATGAGGAGGATGGTTGGAGTTGGCTGCTACTGGATTCAAGAAAGGTTTATATGGATATTTGGTGGTGAGGGGAAGGATGGGTGCTTGTGGTTGGCATATTCAACACTGGAGTTGGGCACCTAGTGTCAGAATTGAGGGGGCGTGTGAAGGGTGGGGGTATTTGTGGACACCAAGAATGGTTGGACATGGGGTAGTAGGTGTGGGAAGGGGGCTATTGGATGCCATGGTGCTGGGTGGGGTGAAGGTAGGCATGCTAGTGTGCTACTGGGACTGGATGTGGTAAGGGTGGGGAGTGGCAGTATGACTGGGTACTGTTTGCCATCAAAAGTATTAACAATGCTGGTCTTTCGTCTGCATTGTCAATACAACATGTTATACATCTGCTTTTGAATTTCTTGTTTTGAAAAGTAAGGACAATTGTTACAGAATCTATGTGTATGTATCAGATAGGATTGGCCCTTAATGCCACAAATGTAAGGGCATGCAATGTTAGGGTAAAAATATCCCCAGAGCCTTGGTGAATATGTGGAATTCCATTTCGTGAAATTTGAATAATAGTGCAATTCAGCATGTGATGCCCTAAGTTTGGCACTTCCTCCCCAAACACTGGCAAGAGATTTTTCTGTGCCTGAAAAGACAGTGTTGAAGTTTGAGCAATGGCAACATTGTGTTGCATGACTTATCATAGGCAATAATGTTTGATAGACATACCTAGGATGCTTAAATCCCTTCCAGTGTCAAACCCCTTTTGACAAATGGCTTGCTGGTTAAGTTTTATGTTTTTTTTAATGAAATATTAAGTGGGAGATTTAGAAGATCTGTAAATAATCTATGAATACAGGAGAACTCCTTCTACCATGAGGTAGGCAATCATTATTGTTGCCCCTTAAACAGGAAATATATACTATAGTGTAAAAATCAATCGACAGGCCTAGATCATTGCATAACGCTGATTATAGAATATTGTAAAAACATTGAAAAAGAGACTGAAAAACATAATTAATGAACAAATGCATAAAGACCAGGTGGGCTTTATAAAAGGGAGATTAGGGCATAATAATAATATCAGGCACCTTTTTTCTGTAATAAAAACAGTTAAAAATTAATACATTTAGAATAAACACAGAAATGTCTGGGACTATATTAAAGTGTGTAAAGAAGAAAGAAAATTCTTAGCATATGCTGATGATGTCTTACTGACCTCAACTGACCCAAATCCATCCATTTAGGTCACAATGGTACTATTACCTCAGTCTAAACAGCTGACTGGGCTGGCCAATTCTTGGGAAAAATCTGAAATTCATTCTCAATGACAAATTTGATCAAAATGACCTAATAGGTTTGGATGTCACTCTGACATAATACTCTGGATAATACTTTGGTTTTTGAGACAGAATTATACATATTCCACTGTTACCTCAGATGCGTTTCCTAGCACTTACCTGCTATTTTCTTGACCTATTTTTATTACCTGTCCTATCATTCATGGTCACTTAACACTGTTGGAAATATTATTACCTAACTTCGTCTGTACTCCTGTACTCCTCTCTTGTGATGATACCACGGTATGGGGTTGCTTGCACTTGGTCATTTATAACATATGAATCCATTGTGCTTTTTACCTCAGCCCTACTATTCATTAAGTTGGTGCCCCTCTTATATATTCTTTCTATTTTTGTGCCCTACTGTGGTGCACCAGCAGGGATATCCAGCCACCAAATCCTGACACCAGAGGACCGCAGGCTCACTCAATATATGGGGATCCAGTACGGCCGTTCCAACCCACCAGAGGGTTTCCCTTTACCTCTCCATCACGGGCTGACCCAGACCCCTATGAGCTGATTCCATGAATGGGCCTACTAGGCTGGTGGGGGCATAGCCATCCAGTTACACAGTTGCACCCAGCCATTTTTCCTCCAATTAGTGCCCCTGGAGCTGGCAGTGCAATGACACCCACCTCGTGCACGAGGCGTCTTGCCGTGCTCTATCCCTTGCTGGAGTCATGACTTGTGCTGTCCCCAGTCATCACCAGGGGCTGCTCAAGCACAGTGCAACCCTGCAGACCCACCCTAGAGGGAGGAGAGCAGCCCTGTGGTGCTCAATCCACTCTCTCCCCTGCCAACCACCGGTGGCCGGAGTCCGTTCCTGAACCTGGGTCGCCAGTGTAGCGTGATGTGTGGTGTCCAGCACCTCACCCCTCAGCACCACCAGGCCAGCTGGTGTTCCTCTTATGTATGTATACTTTTCATCTGTCTCAAAATGTAAATTGTGGTTATTAACTTACCCCCGTACAGTATGTTAACTGTTATTTCTTAGCTGTCCCAAAATGTTGATGATGGTTGGTCACTTGTCTCACTATGTAACTGTTTTTATTGAATGTAATTAACTCCAAGTCACCCCAAAAAAGGAACATTATGTTTCAGTGGGCTCCCCTGGTTAACACATTTTAATAAATAAATAAATAATATTTGTCCATGCTATATCCACATCATAATTATATAATAAATCTCTTATAATTTTGGTAATTTATCCAGCAGTCTAGTCCCTTGTTGAATAGTACATTATGTTTACTATTTACCAGTTTGGCTGAAAGGTTATTCCAAAGTTTAACTACCCTTTGTGTGAAGTAGTGTTTTCTCATGTTGGTCCTAAAGTACTCCACATTGATTTGTTTATTGTTTCTTCTTAAACACAGTGTTTCATCACTGATTCCTCAGCTGACCTCATTTACATCACAGAAACCTGACTGGGCGAAGACTGTGGTGTGCTGTGGGCATGTGTTCCACCTGGTTTTTCAATGTTGAATTGCCTGAGAAGGGATCGCAGGGGGACCCAGGTGGCCATCTGTTTTAGATCTACCCTGGAGCTCACTGCATTCCCCAGGAGAACTTACAGATCCTTTGAATGTGTGGTGGCCAGATGTGTTTCTGGTGTCAGTGGCAGAGTCATTCTCATCTACCCACCCCGGGGTAGTGAGAGTGACTTCCTGCAGGAGCTGGCGGACTTCATCACCAACCAGGTGTTGGATGCCCCCAGGTAATTGGTGCTGGGGGATTTCAATGCCTGCATTGATGATAAATCCTCACATTTTGGACAAGAGCTCCTCCACTTTATGTCTTTACTTCAATTGACATATGCAGTTGCCTATGAAACAGCTCAGCATGGCCACAGATTGGATCTGATTTTCTCTTTGGGATTTGACATTGGTGTGGTCAAGGTTGGTTCAGTCTCTCGGTGAGATCATCGTGCAGTCATGTTCCGGTGTGGGATTTCCTGTCCCGTTACTCTCTCTTTGGAGACTATCTGGTGCTGTCCTAACCATAAATTGGAGCCTCACAAACTCCATGAGGCACTGAATGTCTCAGGTATATTGCTAGCTTGTGCAAGAGGTCTAGAGGCAGCTGTGGAATACTATAATATGCTGCTTATGATTGCCCTAAACTCTATGGCACCTTTCGATGTTAGCCCCGTTACCTTGTCGCAGCTCATCACGGTACTGTGCTGAGCTGTGGTGGTTGAAAACTAAGGGGCGTAGGTTGAAGCATTCCTGGAGATCTGGATCTATGGAGAACAGATTGGCATTGAGAATTCACTATGCTGAATATCAACAGGCAATTGACTTGAATATGACAAAATTACTGTCACAGTCGATAGCTTCTCAAAACATCGCCCAGCTCAGCTCTTTCACACTGTGGACAGACTGTTAAATTTTCCCTGTCTGCAGTCCATTGGTGCTTTTTCTGCAGAAAAATGCAAGCCATTTGGGTGCTTTTCTCTAGCAAGGTACTGTATCAGCCACTAGATAATATATTTCTTCTAGGGGTCTGGTGTGGACCTAACCCAAAACCTAACTCTAACCCTAATCCTAAACCTAATCCTATCCCTATTCCAAATCCTATCCCTAAACTCAACTTCAACCCTAACCTTAACCCTAACCCTAGACCCAACCGTAACACTATCCCTAATACTGAAAACAACCCTAACCCTTAACCTCACCCTAAACCCACGCTAACCCTAAACATTACCCCAACTGTAACCCTAACACTAACACTATCCTCAATCCTAATCCTAATCCTAACCCTAACTCTAACCCTAACCCTAACCCTAACCCTAACCATACCCCAAACCTTAAACCCAACCCTAATCCTAACACAAAACCCAACCCTAACCCTAATCCTAACCCTAACCCTAAACCCATTTGGGAAGCCTAACACCACATTTCCATACTTTTGTTGCTTTAATATGAACCCTAACTGATGCATTAACAAAATTCTGTGCACTGAATTTACTTTATTTTTAGATGGTGTAATCATAACATCATTCACAACTTGGAGTGCAGGCCCCTTTGGGACCTGCACATATAATTAACCATGTTTTACATCCATGCCCTGTAACTGTCCCTCATTTACATGTGGAAGCACATGGTCCTCTTGGCCCTGGGCTACCATCAGTCTATAGTGATATTCATATGTCCATGTGTGACAACAGGGCCCTACGTGCCCTGTGATCACACTCCCAGCAATCCATAATTATATGCACATCTCCATTTGGGAGCACAGGGCTCTCCAGGCCCTGTGGTCCCATGCATGCATACTGTAATTGTTCCTCATTTATGTAACCTGTGATATTTTAGGGGGGCATACATTACAGAAGGTGTACCTCAGCACCCTGAGCAACATCAGATATGTGTCCCCACTTAACTGCAACATACATATAACCTAACACACACAGAAAGCGAAAGCATAACAGTAACCACAGAATAAGTAATATTTAAGAGGGTCACACAGGATGGAAGGTATACCCCAGCACCCTGAACAATATGATACATGTGCCCTCCCTTAACTCCAGCAGAGATATAACCTGACCCGCAGTATCTAAGGGGGGGCACATATGACAGAAGGTGTACCTCAGCACCCTGAACAACAATAGATAAGTGCCCCCTTTAACTGCAACAGGCATATAACCTAACCAGCACTGAAACTGAAACCATTACTTCTAACTGCAGAACAAGTAATATTTAAGTGGGGCACACAGGATGGAAGGTGTACCCCAGCACGCTGAACAATATGACATATGTTACCCCCTTAACTCCAGCAGAGATATAACCTAACTTGCAACATTTAAGGGGGGGCACACATGGCAGAAGTTGTACCTCAGCACCCTGAGCAACATCAGATGCGTGCCCCCCTTAACTGCAACAGACATATAACCTCACCTGCAAGCAAACATGAACCCTAATGCTAACTTGGGAACAAGTAATATTTAATGGGGGCACACACAACAGAAAGTGCACCTCAGCACCCTGAACAAGATCACATATGTGGCAGAATTAATTCCAACAGACACAGAGACAAACCATAACTTATGTCCATGTGGGCCTTGCGGTCCCCATTGTCCTGCAATTCCATGTCAATAGTGGGGCCCTGTACTCCCATCCATGCATATTGTAATTGTCCCTCAATTTCCTTCTGGGATCTCAGGGCCCTCAAGGCCATGTACTTCCATAAGCCCATAGTGACTTGTGTGGCCACAGGGCCCTCCTGGCCCTGTGCTCCCTACCCATGCATATTGTAATTGTCCCTGCATTCCATGTGAGAGCATGTGGCCCTCTGAGACCTGTGCTCCCATCAGTCCATGCTAAGCCTCAGTCCATAGTGCTCCCATCAGTACATAGTGAGTAGTGAGAGCACAGGGCCCTCTGGGCCTTGTGCTCCCATGCATGCATATTGTAATTGTCCCTGATTTTCATGTGAGCCCTGTGCTCCTATCTATCCATAACTGTAGAGACACTGTAATTAATCCTCATCTCCCTGTGGGAGTGCAGGCCCCATAACTGTGTCCATATGTGGGCGTGCAGGGCCAAAGACATTGCAATTAACCCTTTTGCTGCCAATGGCACAGTATCACAGTCCCCATGGGGACATTGATAAGAATTTCCACCAAAGTTGTAATCAAGGTCTGTAAACACGTATAACTGCTTAGTACACCTAAATGTGTACTAAGCTGCATTTCACACAAAATCCATATCTCAACCTGTTTATGAGATATAGCCCCCCCCCCCAACAGTGCCGCTACCACTACAATGTTATCCTATGGGAAATTACTAAACTTCAGAATATTATAACTATGGAACCAATGAAAATTTTATCTGCAAACCACCAAAAGGCATGTCTCTGAGGCAAGTCCCTTCTACCCTGAAAATTTCAGCTCATTAGCCCAAACAGAATATTTGCAATGCAGTGACAAAGAAATGCACAGTGCAACAAATGTAGTGTCACAAAGTTTGCGACACAACCCTGGTTGTTTTGTGAAACAGTGCCTGAATTTGCGGCACTTTCGCAAAAGTAGTGTCGCAATTTGGACATATGTCACAAATTTGCTACACTGAAAATGGGCCAATCAAAAAAAAATATTTCTGAAGATTATTTCCCCAAACTAACCCAAGAATCTTGTTAATTGGACCATGATTAGGTAAACACAAGTGTTGGTGTATACCAAGCTAGAGTAATTTTTGAATTATATAATTTTTTCCACTTCAGTAACTGAAAACAAGATGGTGGAAGAACTGGACCTATTTGCAAAAGAGAATGGCGCTTTTGCGAAAGTGAAATGGTACTTTTGCACGGGAAATCTAATTGTTCCCCTAGGAAATAATGGGGACTATAAATTTTAATAGCTTTTGAAGCTATTAATTTTTTTTTTATCAAACCTTCAAAAGGCACATCTGTGACCCAGACTCCATATACCCTGAAAGGTTTGGACCAAACTACCAAGCAATTTTAGACAAAGGGCATGACAAAGAAACTGAAAAAAAGTGGTACTTTTCACAGTTTTGGACATTCCATAGCTCCATACTCACTTATCTGACAGGAACAAAACCTGCAAAATCCAGAGATCGATGGAATCAGAAGGTGCATGCAAAATTTCAGGTGAATTGGTTGAATATTCACTGTGTATTTATGCAATAAGTGTAGGTTCAAAACCCATTGCAATAATCCATTGATCTCTACATATGTGGGATAATTCTAAGCACCCTAAATTTATCCCACATATGTGCGATAAAAGCAAACTGTCAATCAACCCCCCCCCCCCACCGGCACTACTTCAACCAAATTTCACTTTACATTCAGCTTTCACTTTACCCCACAGCTCTCTCAAAACAGGCACTGTTACACAACTGCTGTCCCTGTTCACTCGCTTTCCCACTAACTAATGTTCTCTCTTGTATCTACTCCAAACAACCAGCTCCACACAAAAACAAAAATCTTATTTTTTGTAACAGTCTCCATTCACATGTTGCAGTATGCCTCACACTTCTAATTCACCTCCGATCCCCATTCGCTACTCCAGAGTGCACCACTGTCACTTGAACACCTAGCACATTCACATGCAAAAAATTACACCAAACCCAGTCAATAACTATTACCTTCAGTGTTTCTTAAACTGCCAAAATTACAGTCTGATGCCCACCCCCTCATCTGGACCTGTCAGTGCAGTTTCTAGCCTCTCTGGTTCTTCCAATGCCAGATGGTCCAACATCGCCACTCCTTCTGGCTACTCCTTGGAACACGCTCCAGCCATAATGAAATGGGTACATCTCCTCTCCCTCTTGATATTACTTGAAACACCTTTTCAAATCTACCAGATAAAAAATAAACAACTAACAAATCCTTCACGCAGTGTCCTTTGCTAAGAACAGCTGCCATTTTTTTTTCTGTGGAGACACTAGTTCCACCAATCAACAATTATGCTGCTATGTCATTATGCTGCAGCATCCATGACAACCCCTAGCAACCACTTGGACCAACGTAAGAACACCATTAAAAGGTCCCCTACATCCCTTTCTTATTCTCACTCTATTGTATAGTTTTTTGTTTATTACCTCCATGTCTCTTTATCCTCCTTCTGCTACTTTTCCTCACAATATTCCACTCATCTCCTTGTGCCTTCCTCAGGGATTCCATGTGTATATCATACTTATTATGTTACTGTAGTACATATTTAGCTATGTTTTCTGCATACTTTGGAATACCTCTACACTTGTTATTGCACCTATGTTTGTATCTAAGTTTAAATCTCACAGTTGATGTATTTTTGGTGTATACCTTCCAGGTCTGCCTTGCAGATGAGTTCTCTCAATGGTGTTTCACTTAGTAAAATAAAGATTGATTGATTGACTATTTTTAACCAAAAAGCCAATCAAAAACTATTTTTACTGCCACCACTCAAACCTATGCCTATTGAATAAATCAGACATGTGATGGGGGGCTGTAAGATAAAGGATTTATTTTTACTCATCCCCAGGTGACCTCAGCTAAATCACTCATGGTTTCTATATGCTCTACCACTCATGACATTACCCAAGGTCACTGGGACACTCGTGAAAATAAATCCCTTATACCATGGCCCCCTTCCGCGTGCACACATACCACACACATATATATATATATATATATATATATATATACTCTGTATGTGTGTTTCTGTGTATTATAAGGGACAGTTGTGCCCCTATAGTTAGGGTTGAGTAGCCTGTTTAATGTTAAACCTCACATATTGCACTTTAATAACTTTGCAAATGATAAAAGGATTTGCACAAAATTTGGTATGTGCTGTCCTGTGGGGAACATATCTTTGTGTGGCAAGTTTCTTTATGGCTGTATGTACAGATTATGAGATCTGGATAGTGCTAAAACCTCAAAAGTCACCATTCTTTCCAGTTCTTTTCTCATTGCCTTGCATCCAGATGGTGTGGATTTTTGGTGTGTGCTTTTTAGGGTATAACCAGCTTGGGTAACAGAACTGCCATTTTTTGGTGAAAAAATATTTATCTGTTGCAAAGTTATTCAAATTTTAAGTCCCCATTGTTTTCAATGGGAATTCTCCTGTCCAAATTAGAGGGATAAAGGTTGAACAAGGATTGACCTTGCAAAAAAGGATTCGCTCTAATGAGAGCCATTTCTTTTTCATGAGGGAAAAAATAATTTTTCTGATGGAAACATTCTTTTTTGTGAGCCACCATGTTGTTTTTTGTTTTTTTTTTAACACAAAAATTACATCCTGGAGTGACACCAACACACCTAGCTGGCTGATCAGGACGACTTTAGGTGCAACCTGCACTTCAAAGTTCTATATTTAGCCTTGAAATGTGTTTTTTTCATGTAATGAATCCTTTTTCATGACCACGTGATATGGAAAAAGAATCCTTTTTCATTTCACAAGTCATGAAAAAGGATCCTGTTTTGTCACTTGAGACTCCTTGCTTGTGTTTCCAATTGCCCTCCCCAGTACTCCATTGTTTTTCCCTGATGTCTAATGGCCCCCACCCTCCAATACCCTTGCCCCTTCATTTCCCTGGTGTCTAGTGGCACCCCCACACTCTGAACACTGTGCCCATAATTAAACTAATTTCTCTGGTGTCTAGTGGTACCCCTCACCCTCTGATCACTATTCCCAGTGATTCCCTAGTGTCTAATGGCACCACTCACCCTCCAATCATTGTCCCTTAGCTTATGAATTTATTTATATAGATCTGACACAGGATGCCCATCCCCAGTGTTGGATGCCCCCCCAAAGCCCATTGTTTTATTTATTGGTTGCATTTCGAGCCCCTCACCCCAGCAGTGTAGGACAATAGGGAGCCCACTCCCAGTGTCCCAAAATATTTTATTCATGAATTCCTGTAAAACAAAAACAGTCCCTCAACATCTTTTTTTAAAAAAAGCTGAAGAAAAGGAAATGGTCCCTCATCATCCCTGCTGTCCCCCTCCCACATCCTGACCCTCCAACTGAGCACCCACCACCCCACACCCCACCTTACCCTATACTTACCAATGGAGGTCATAGGTTGTCATCTTCTGTGGACCAAGACATGTCTGCACTCTTCAAAGCTGAACCATGAACTGAGGAATTAATATAAGTGCAGTATAATATACTTCAATGGTGTTTGAACTTATGTTCATAACTTTGCCAGTTTTGTAATTTTTCACCAAATTTTCAACATAGCTTTTTTGGGATCCCACCTCATGAACACTGGCACTGTCATTTTGTTAATTGGGCTCTGAAGGTGATTTCACAGTTGCTGCACGAAATCACCTTTCAGAAATGAATAATGAAATTTTAACACCAGTGTTCATGAGGTGGGTTCCCAAAATGACCATGTTATAAATTTGATGAAAAGATGCCTAAAAATGGCTGAGGGATGAGCGTTTGTTGACATTTTTGTGAGTATGTGCATAGCTTTGGTAATTTTCAATATTTTGAGTCCACATTTTCAACATATACATGATTTCACACCACCTCATGAACAGTACAGCTGTCATTTTTCACATCCTGTCTGAAATGTGTTTTCACACCTGCAGAGCAGAATGGAATTTTGCCATGGATTTGAAAATGTATCCCTATGGAGTTTAGGAAGTAGGATCATAAGAAGACTATGTTGAAAATTTGGGGTCAAAATATGAAACAAAGACAAAGCTATGAACATTTGTTGCAATTTTGCTACACCCGCTTGACATGTTTGAAATTTTAAATATTTTGACCCCAGATTTTCAACATAGTCTTCTTATTACCCACCTCATGTATGTAACAGCTGTCATTTTTCAAATCCTAGACAGAATTTGTTTTCGCACCTGTGGCGCAGAATGGCATTGCAGTTATGCAGAATTACATTTTGGCAGGGATTAGAAAATTTTCCATGCTGGATACATGAGGCAGGGTAATGAGCAGGCTATGCTGACTATTTGGTCACTGTTGTCCTATAAATGGAAGTGCAGGGCCTGGAGGGCCCTGTGCTTCCACACCTACAGTATATATATATATATATATATATATATATATATATATATATATATATATATATATGCATCTACAGAGGAATGGGAGCAGAGGGTCCGAAGGACCCTATGGTCTGGAGTAAAATAAGGATACTATTATACTGTCTCAAAAATTAAGATCCAGAAGCAAATAATTTGATACCTTTTAATGGACCAACATAGATGTAACAACAAGAACAAAGTGCTCTAGCTTTCGGACCAGCCAGTCCTTCTTCAGAAGCCTTATGACCGTTATTTAGAAAAACAATACTTTTAACAGCTAGATCATGCAGAAAAAACAGAAAAAATCCCCATTGGTTTAAAATACTCATTTAAAAAATACAGATGGTGATGTCAGAGAAGTTTAACAGTACCATATTACCTTCATTCAGGAGGGTCCCAGGGTCAAAGGTGCTTGGTGCAAAACAGATACAAAGAATCTGACTGCATATTCATTTATTTGACATAAGATAACACTGCTGGAGCAGATGACTCTTAAATCAAGCTATGAGTGTCACAGCGTGTACAAGGATGAGATTACTGAAAAGCACCCCCACCCAGATTAAAGGCATACTAGGATTGTCTTAGGACTCCAAGAAGTTTCAATGCATGCATTATAGACAAGAAATTACCAGTAAAGTTGTCTTAAAAACATCAGTGCACACTGTATGATGTGTAAAACTGAGCTGGACCTATCAGCCAACTGTACTATCCGGCTAGATATCATGCCTCATAACTTCAAAAACCTCTAGTGTAGTGGCAGGACTTTAAAAATGATAATTTAAATAAAAATTGACAGTATTAGTGTCAAACAAAAACTCTAGTCAAGGACCACCAAGGAATTAAGACCATGTAGCCTGACATGTACTGATGTCAATATACACTGAGAATTTAACAACTTGATGTACCAGACGTCTCTAAGGAATCTGAAAAAGTGATAACAATTTAATTTCTCTCCTCCTCTTCATACAAACAATACATCCTACCCCACCCCACATCCCCTTAATGCAGGGAGAGGGAGAGGGAGATAACTAGCTTTAAGGAGATACTCTTTCTCTCTCTCTCTCTCTCTCTCTCTCTCTCTCTCTTTCACACACACACACACACACACACACACACTCTCTCTCTCTCCTAATGAACCTTTATTCACATCAGTCACTGCAATTGTTCCCCAAAGGAATTCAACTTGCCATGAAATCCTAAGTAGAAGGGCTCATGTATCCTAGTATCTACAGCGCAAGCAAATAATAAATCCAGATTTCAAAAAGTAAGGAAATAAGTTGCAAAAATACTTTGTTAATGCTCCAGTTAGGTTCAAAGCAGCAAAAGTTGGGAAATGAGGTGTTAGGATTTTCCTAACACCCCAGCCTCCCAAACCAGGCAGGAGAGCAAGTGTAGGGTGTGCCTTAGGCATCTCAGACCTAATGCTCACCCCATTCTCATAATGTCTACACATCTGACCTTATTTACAGATGGAATGGTGTGAGCGTTAAGCTTGAGAAGCCCAAGGCACACCCCATGCCTGCTCTCCTGCCTGGTTTGGGAAGGTGGGGTGTTAGGGAAACTCTAATGCCTCATTTACCAACTTTAGTCACTTTGACCCTAACTGAGCATTAAGAAAGTTTTTGTAATATATATAGATATATATATATATATATATATATATATATATATATATATATATATATATGTATATATAATTCATTGCAAAAAACATTGTTAATGTGTCTGTTAGGGTTAAAGTGACAAATGTGGGGAAATGAGATGTTAGAGAGTTGAGCCCTTAATCCCCACCCCCATCCTCCACAGACCGACAGATGCCAGGGTGTGCCATGGGGTCATGAGGCCCAACTCTCACCCTATTCCATGTGTAAACAGGTTGACATGCTACAGTAAAGGAGAATGGGGTGAGAGTTAGGCCTCATGACCCCATGGCACACCCTGGCATCTATCAGTCTGTGGAGGATGGGAGGGTGGGGTGGTTGGGGGTTAGGGGCTCAACCCTAACATCTTATTTCCCCACTTTTATCACTTTAACCATAACTGATGCATTAACAAAGTTTTTTGCAATGAATTTCCTTGCTGTTTGAAAAAGTGTAATGTAACTAGTAAATGGTATATACTGGTGGGAATGTAAGGCTGGAAACTGCCTGTTTGTGCATAATGATATGCACTTCTGGGAGTGTGTGCCATGCCCTGCGCTTCCACTTGCACATAACTCCATAGCCATACAGCAGCCCTATAGGGCAAGAAACACTTGTAACAGTAATTTGCCAATATCTCAGCAACCATAGCATCTATGAAAAACATTCAAGTGTCATTGTAATCATGTCCTCATAAACGAACCAGGCACAAGGTATTTGTGGTGCAAACAGCTCAACAACACTTCTTTTTGACAAAAAAGCTGATACACACACACACACCCAGTAACATCCAGGATCCAGAGCTTCGTTTAAAAATTCATTTATTTCAGTAGCAACACACCAACTTGACGCGTTTCGGACAACAGGTCCTTTATCAAAAGCTAAAAAACGTTAATCTCCATTACATTTTATAACAAGTGACTCATGACGTCATAATGACGAAATAACAAATTATTGGTTAACAATTTAAATTAATTACTATCACCCTTAAAATAACACAACCATGTTATGTTAAAAAACATGCTCTAAAATTTATCTACATTCTAAATATGGTTTAACTTCTAAATGTGCATTAATGCCTGGTTTCTTATATGCTTTAAGTCTCAAAATCCATTCATTTTCTTTCCTTAAAATTTTATTTCGGTAATTACCACCTCTTTGGTTATGCATAACTTTCTCTATCCCCACAAATCTGAAATCATGACTCTCCAATATTTCTCTATTTTCAAAAATATGTGTAGCTGTTGAATAAGTTAAATCAGATTTATTTATGGCTCTTATATGTTCCAATACTCTCACTTTAAACACTCTTTCAGTCTTTCCAACATAAAAAGCTCCGCAATTACATATTGCCAAATAAATTACGCCTTGTGCATTGCAAGTTATTAATTGCCTAATTGTAAAGCATTTATTCTGGCAATTTACTACACTAAATTCTTTCTCTTTAATAATGTAGTCACATGCACTACAATTTTTACATTGAGTGCAACCTACAAAATTTCCTAGCCAATTACTGGTGTGTCCTACAGTATCTGTAAAATAGCTCTTCACTAAAGTGTCTTTTAATGTCGGAGCATGTCTATAAGTTAAAATTGGAAACTGCTGTGAAACTTCTTGTAAACCCAAATCGACTGCCAGTACATGCCAATGTTTCTTAATCATTTCTGCTACTTGCCAACTTTGGGCACTGTATGAAGTTACAAATTAAAATCTATTGCTATTCTCAGATATTATCTTTTTGTCTAATAGTAATTCATTTCTCTCTGCTGCCGCAGCAGCTCGATACCCCTGATCTATTACTTCATCCTTGTAACACCTTCTACTGAGGCGATTTTTTAGTTCTTCTGATGCTGCTTCAAAGTCTGATGTTTTACTACAATTCCTTTTCAGTCTTAAAAATTGACCTTTCGGTATATTCCTTGTTGTATGTGCAGGATGACAACTCGTAGCATGGAGTAGAGTATTACCATCAGTGGCTTTTCTAAAAAGATTGGTACTAAAACCACCTTCTTTCTCATGTATAATTGTCAAATCCAAGTAGTTCACCATATTCTTACTCATATAATACATAAACCTCAAATTTTCATTCGTGCCATGTAAATAATCAATAAATTCCTGTAACATTTTTTTCATTTCCCTTCCAAATTAATATGACATCGTCTATAAAATGTTTCCATAGCAAAACATTGTAAAAATATGGATTCCTTTGATTGTTAAATACCACTTCATGTTCCCAATGGCCTACATATAGACTAGCCACTGACGGAGCGCAAGTAGCCCCCTTCGCAGTCCCTTTTATTTGTCTGAACATATTGCCATTAAAAATAAATATGTTTTTTGTCAGCACATGTTCTAATAATTTCAAAATGAATTCTATCTCATTACTCATTTTGTCTCCTGATTTATTCAAAAAATATGCAATTGAGTCTAAGGCCCCCTTCATGCGGTACATTAGTATACAGTACCTCAATATCCAGTGTGACCAGCAAACAATGTTCTTTCACAGATATTTCATCCAATAATCTTAACACATCTTTGGTATCCTTAATATAAGATTCTAATTGTTTTACATAGATGTTAACAGCTGAGTCTACATATTGAGAAAGTGGTTCGGTTAAACTACCCAGCCCACTGACTATCGGACTACCTGGGGGGATTTAAATTATCTTTATGTATTTTCGGCAAGATATA
This sequence comes from Neoceratodus forsteri, assembly GCA_016271365.2. NCBI lineage: Eukaryota > Metazoa > Chordata > Ceratodontiformes > Ceratodontidae > Neoceratodus > Neoceratodus forsteri. Next base: position 1,095,671,020 of record CM057450.1, on the reverse strand, counting down.
AAAAGTCGAGCGAACTGGGTGTTCAACTTGTAAAAAACTTACTAGTTTGAATATTTATAGTAGCCTGTTTCAATGCCTCTCTCACTGTCTCATCAATACAAGTTTTATATTCCAAAGTTGGATCATATTTAAGTTTCTCATAATATTCTGAATTACCCAGCTGTCTCATTACCTCCTGCTTGTATTTATTTATATCCCACAACACAATGCAACCCCGTTTATCTGCCTGTTTAACAACAAATTCAGAATCACAATTAAGGAGTCTCAGGGCTTCACGTTCATCTCTTGTCAAATTATTAAACTTCAACTGTGGTGGTGTTTCATGTAACTTTTCAATGTCTCTCTCACACAAGTCTCGAAAAACACTGACTGCTGTGCAGAGGGGTGGATTAAATACTGAGTTTGGTTTAAAGGATGTTAAAGTGACTGACTGTTCTAATTCAGGTTCTCCATTGTTATGTTTGTTAAAAAACGCTTTAACATTTAGATTTCGACACATTGAGTGTAAGTCTATAATTGTTCTCTCAAAGTTCAGTGTGGTCATTGGTGAAAAACTCAAACCCTTTTTTAAAACTTGTCTTTCCAGTTCAGTTAATTCATGTTTTGAAAGGTTAAGGATTTGGATGTCTCGACTCACCTCCTCATTCCTCTGTTGTTCCACCTGTTGCCATTTCTCTTCCAATTGTACCGACCCCTCTGCTCGCAGTATGGGGCGTTTTTTCTGTCCCCTCCTTGTCCGTTTCCTGTACCATAATTTACCAACCTGGGGCTCCTGCGTAATTCTTGTTGTATAGGTTGTTCGAAATCTTCCATTTCTCTGTGAAAAAAAACGTCCTTGTCCTGAGTTGCTTTCATTGCCTTCTGATCCACTTTCTTCTGTACTATAGTTAAATGAAACTCTAGCTGTTCTTTTCAGAATACCCTTTCTTGTATCTCTTTTCCATGAGTACACTCGATGGTTTTCGTAGTCACCTTTATCTCAATTAAATTTGACCTGCTTTGCACTCTTTAATTCCCGATCCAATCTATCAATAAATTCCTGGAGTCTTCTATTACATGTTTCAAAACCTTCAATTTCTTTATATTTCTAAGTCTCCTTCTCAAGTTCTTTCAGTTCATTTTTAAGTTGAATTTCTCTCTCTTTGCTGTATTTAATTATTAACTCCATTAGCTTACTGCTGGCTTCACTTAATATATTCTCCCACTCTTGCATAAAAGCAACATTATCAGTACCAAATGCCAGATTTTAATCAATCTTAAACCTCTGGGTATTCTCTTTAGTTGTAAATATGCTTCCAGATTTGTAACATTCCAAAATATTTTTCTCAACTGTTGCATAACCTTTTCAAGTTCTCTAAATGCTCCCTTTAATGAATTCTTATCTTTAGGCATTAAATCCACTTCATTATTTTCTATTAAGAACGGATTTACCCGATTTGATTTTGAGAGCAATTGTTCAACATAAAACAATGGATTATCACTCTGTGATGGATTCAACGGTGTTGCTCCTCGTATATTCATCATGTTCAGAATTTATGCTCAAATATCCGGGGTTTTACTTGAATTTCATCATGAAATAATCACTGTAGTAGCCAAAACCTGTGCTCTAGTTCAAATAACAATCAATTCCTCATAAACGAACCAGGTGCAAGGTATTTGTGGTGCAAACAGCTCAACAACACTTCTTTTTGACAAAAAAGCTGATGCACACACACACCCAGTAACATCCAGGATCCAGAGCTTCGTTTAAAAATTCATTTATTTCAGTAGCAACACACCAACTTGATGCGTTTCGGACAACAGGTCCTTTATCAAAAGCTAAAAAACTTTAATCTCCATTACATTTTATAACAAGTGACTCATGACGTCATAATGACGAAATAACAAATCATTGGTTAACAATTTAAATTAATTACCAGCACCCTTAAAATAACACAACCATGTTATGTTAAAAAACATGCTCTAAAATGTATCTACATTCTAAATATGGTTTAATTTCTAAATGTGCATTAATGCCTGGTTTCTTATATGCTTTAAGTCTCAAAATCCATTCATTTCTTTCCTTAAAATTTTATTTGATGAATACCACCTCTTTGGTTATGCATAACTTTCTCTATCCCCACAAATCTGAAATCATGACTCTCAATGTTTCTCTATTTTCAAAAATATGTGTAGCTGTTGCATAAGTTAAATCAAATTTATTTATGGCTCTTATATGTTCCAATACTCTCACTTTAAGCGCTCTTTCAGTCTTTCCAACATAAAAGCTCCACAATTACATATTGCCAAATAAATTCGCCTTGTGTATTGAAAGTTATTAATTGCCCTAATCGTAAAGCGTTTATTCTGGCAATTTACTACACTAAATTCTCTCTTTAATAATGTAGTCACATGACTACAATTTTTACACTGAGTGCAACCTACAAAATTTCCTAGCCAATTACTGGTGTGTCCTACAGTATCTGTAAAATGGCTCTTCACTAAAGTGTCTTTTAATGTCGGAGCATGTCTATAAGTTAAAATTGGAAACTGCTGTGAAACTTCCTGCAAACCCAAATCGACTGCCAGTAAATGCCAATGTTTCTTAATCATTTCTGCTATTTGCCAACTTTGGGCACTATATGAAGTTACAAAGTAAAATCTATCGCTATTCTCAGATATTATCTTTTTGTCTAATAGTAATTCATTTCTCTCTGCTGCCGCAGCAGCTCGATACCCCTGATCTATTGCTTCATCCTTGTAACCCCTTCTACTGAGGTGATTTTTTTAGTTCTTCTGACGCTGCTTCAAAGTCTGATGTTTTACTACAATTCCTTTTCAGTCTTAAAAATTGACCTTTCGGTATATTCCTTGTTGTATGTGCAGGATGACAACTCATAGCATGGAGTAGAGTATTACCATCAGTGGATTTTCTAAAAAGATTGGTACTAAAACCACCTTCTTTCTCATGTATAATTGTCAAATCCAAGTAGTTCACCATATTCTCACTCATATAATACTTAAACCTCAAATTTTCATTCGTGCCATGTAAATAATCAATAAATTCCTGTAACATTTTTTCATTTCCCTTCCAAATTAATATGACTCTAACTACAGTTCCATATCCCTTATTAATGTGGACCTAAAAATTTAAGCTAAGATCCTGATGTCAAGACTAAGCCTTGTTTGGGACCTACTAATTAGTGCAGAGCAAGTCGGGTCTGTTAGGGGCCGTCTTTCATCTTATCATCTTAGGAAATTAGTTTATCTCTTTTCTGCATCCAAAGACTCTTCCACTTCAGCTGCCTTAGTTTCCTTGGACACAGAAAAAGCTTTCGACAGAGTATCATGGGATTACCCATTTTCCTTACTTCCTAAATATTGTATCTCCCAAGAGTTTTTAAGTTGGATTAAAATACCTTATTCTTCCTCTACAGCACAGGTACAGTGCAATGGAGTGCTGTCCAAACCCTTTACATTAAGACAAGGGACATGCCAGGGATACCCCCTCTCACCTTACCAATTCAATCTGTTCTTAGAACCTCTCATATGAAAATTGAACTCCTCTCCATTAATCGCAGGTATTACAATAGGGAACACAGATTACAAACTCTTTGCATGTGTGGATGACATTCTTCTACATGTTTCATCCCCCTCTCAATCTCTTCCTGCTGCCTTCACAATAATTTCTCAGTTTGACTCCATCTCTAACTATAAGCTGAATCTCGATAAGACAGAAATCTTTCCTCTTAATAAATGCTCCCAGAGGGCAGAGATAGAAAATTTGGGCCCACAATGGCAGTCGGACAAATTTAAATATCTGGGTATTTATCTCCACTCTTCCCCCAAAGTAATGAAAAAACTTAATCTTGATGCCATTATTACAACATTAAAAGAGAACACTATAAGCTGGTCTCGGTTACCTCTTTCTTTGTGGGGTCCTATGAGCATAGTAAAAATGAATACATTACTCCACATATTATACCACTTGCAAATGTATAACTGGGCTCTCCTGTGTTCCTGGTTTTCCCAAGCTCATAAAATCATAAATTCCTTCCTGTGGGCTGGGGAAAAATCAAGAAGAAGCTATCTTAAACTTACCCATCAAAAAATGGATGGTGGCCTACAAGCTCCCAATTTATACTATATAGCAATGTAGATGAGATACTGGTTACTCCCCTCAAGCCATTTCTCTAACTCTCCCTACAATCCTCTCTGGCTACAAATAGAAAAATCTCTATGTTCAGCACAAGATGTAAATCCAAAGTCCCTCCCCTTTACTCAAAAAGAACCTTCCTAATAAGCTGAAAGACTCCCTGTTAGGTTTTATGCTCCAAACTCAACACCAACTTAATATCCTCCTTAAGACTGCAGGCCATAGGGATGTAGCGCAACCTGTCTTCAACAACCCCAATTTCTTAATCTTGGGTAAGCGCCTCAAATCTACCTCCTTCTGGCCTACTATGGGTATTGAGAAGGTTGCTGACTTAGTAAGTAATCATAAATTGATACGATTCCAGGCTGCCAGTGCTCTTTACGAATGGTCTCCTAGATACGTATTCAAATACCTACAAATTTCCCACATGCTTCTGAAACATTTTGGTTCTGGGCCGTGGTCTCAGACTTTATCACTCACTCTAACCCCATATGTTAACTATCTCCCATCTTCTTACTTAATAATGTATGTCTACAAGTTTTTGCAAACCACAATTTTTGGGCTAGAAGGCCAAAGTATTACTGGTGGGACCCGTCATTACCAGTTTCTACCTCCCCCAGATCATGGCCAAGAATATGGAAACACCTATATAAGTACATCAAATGGGATAGGTATAGGTTTATGCAGTTTCAGATTAATCACAGTCTGTATTATACTCCAGTTAAACTGTATCGGATGGGTTACCTGCCATCTACTCTCTGTACCAAATGTCTGAAGTACCTTGGGGACTTGTTGCATGTGTCATGGTCATGTGAAAAGATCTCCCCATTCTGGAATTGCATCTCATCCCATCTAGATCCATTACTATTCCTCTCTGACAAGTTTACTCCTGAGATTATGCAAATTTTCAGGGCCAATCTCAAAGAGCCCACTTGGCATTAATCTCAGCATGTGCCAAAAAGGTATTACTTAGACACTGGGTGGATGCAATTATGCCTTTTCATGCTGAATGGTATAAGAAAATTATGCTTGCCATACAGGCAGAACATGTCATAGCTGGAGTGACCAACAGACAGAAGAAATATAGACAAATCTGGAAGCCTCTTTTTGGTCTGTTGCTAATTCAGGCCAATCACGACCCTACCAATACTGGTGTCCCTCTTTAACCTGATTCTTGCAAAAGACTCATGAGAGTAGTATCCAGCATTCCTGTAATGTTATAACCTGGTGGCAGTAGGATTGGGCTGGGGGAAGGGAGTGGGAGGGTGGGGTACAGGCCTCAGATTATCATATATCTTGAATTTTGCTGTACCTTGATGAACACAAACTTTCTCTTTTATATGTACGATACCAACAATGTAAGTTCACCATGCATATATGATGCCTGTACAACTTGTTAAGAAAGCTCAACAAAGCATACTTAATAAAAACAAATCTGTATCTTGCTTCATTTTCGAGATATGCGCTCCGAAAGGCACCATGGGCATCGCAATGTTATCCTAAGGGAAATTTATCAACTTTGGAACATCATAACTATGTAACCAATGCAATGTTTTTATACCAAACCAGCATACATCACATCTGTGGGACACTTCCTTTGCTCCATGCAAATTTCAAGCCAAAAGTCCTTACCGTTTCTTAGCAGTGAATTGGCAAAGTTTTACAAATCACTGTTCATGAGCCGAATCCCCATTTGTGAGGTGACAAAATCCCCATTTGTGAGGTGATCCAGGTTCGTGAGATAGGGCCATCTGGTCCTCATCTCACGAATGGGGATTTTGACAGCTCACGAACAAGGATTTTTTTTTATGATTCCCATTCATGAGGTGTTAAAATCCCCATTCACGAGCTGAATCCCCACTCGTGAGCTGTCAAAATCCTCATTAGTGAGCTGATCCCCTTTCGTGAGATATGGCTATCTGGTTCTTATCTCACAAACGGGGATTTTCATAGCTGCCTTCTTGTAGTTGTGACCATTCAGGCATGACAGGAGTACGTTGTGGTTTGGTTAAGCTGTTTCTTAGTAGAGGAGGTTGTTTCTGGTCATCTGAAGCTGTGAAAGCCGCTATGGAGTTCAAGGTGTAGGTAAGAAGGGATGACTGCATCGTTTTGGGCTTAGATAAAACCATGTTAAAATAAGGTTTTATTAGTTTTTGGTAAAAAGGAAAGAAATCTCTAGTGAAAGAAGACATCTCAGGATGAATGCCAGTTTCATGCTGAGGAGGTTCAGACTTGTAGCAAGCTCATGTGCAGGGCTGGAGATGAGTTAGGTGCATTTCAGTGCAGTTTGTGTCCTATGTGTGGTAAACTGCAGATAGGGCCTCTCAGTGACCTACTGTGTGGATAAATGACCTACTGTATAGTGAGGTTAAACATGATATCCTCACTGTAGATCTGAGCACCCTGAGAATATGGCAAATATTTGCCATTTTTTATCCTCACCCCATTGCATAAATATATATATATATATACATATACAGTATATATATATATATATATATATATATATATATATATATACACACACACATATAGATAGATAGCTGCACAATAGTGCAGCTATGGTTAGGGTTGCCTGGCCACTTTTATGTTAAACACAAAATTTTGCACTTTAATAACTTTGCAACCGTATGATGGATTTGCCTGAAATTTTGTATGCTTGGTCTGGTGGTATAGATCTCTGGATGTGCCTCTCAAAAGCTGCCACCACTATATTTTACTGTCACCTATGGCCTCTGTAGTGTCGTGCAGCTGCCATCTTGTTTAACTTAGCGAGGCAGAAAGAATGCTGTAATTCTAAACATAGTGCCCCTTGGTAAACACCAACAGTTGTTTTTACCTAATCGGGGGCTGAGGAATACGATCCTGCTATTAGATTTTAAAAATAATGGCTGGAAATATGTTTTTGCACTTCAACCGCTAGAAGTGTTGCAAATTTGCGAAAGTCCATTTGCGAAACTTTCACAAATTTGTGACATTTCTTAAATGTAGCTCCTTTAAAAAGGTCAAAATCTTTTCAGGCCATTATTTTTTCAAACTAAGGGCAGGATCATCTTCCTCATCCCCCATTTAGGTAAACATTATTTTTATCCTTTCAGTACCTCCAAGGGGGCTGAGGCATATTTGTAGTTACCAAACAGCCCTCTCGTTCCCTCCCACTGTGTGCAGTCCCACCCTCCACCCTCTTCTGCTGGTGACCTCATCCCTCATAGACACAGAACCCCTCCTGCAACCTCCCTCTGTGCAATATCCCACCCTCCACCTTCCATTGTTGGTTCCCCCATGCCAGCCCCTTGTCATATTTTATTTGCCAGCATCGGCATGCCCAGTCCCTCTGTCAGCATTCATAATCCCCCGCTCCAGTACTCAGGGACACTGGGTAGCCCACCTGTAAAAAAAGAAAACCATTCCCAGCTGTCTTTTTTTAATATACAGTATACCTGATAAGAAGAAAACGGTCCCTCATTGTCTCCCTGTCTCCCCCATCCCCACTTTCCCTCTGCACACCCACCTCCCTGCACCCCCCCTAACCCACACTTACCTCCAGAGGTTGGGTGCTGTCATCTTTTCTGGACCAGGACATGTCTGCACTCTTCAAAGGTGAACTGCAAACTAAAGAATCAAGGTAAGATCTGTTTAATGTCAGTAATTGGGTTATTCAATGTATTTTGATATCTTAGCCATTTTTAAGAATTTTGACCCAAAATTTTGAACATGGTGTTTTGGGGACCCCACCTCATGAACACTGGTACTGTAATCTCGTTAATTGAACCCAAAAGGTGATTTCATGGTCGCTGCATGGATTCACATTTCAGGACTGATTAATGAAATGACAGTGCCAGTGTTCATGAGGTGGGATCCCAAAAAGCCCATGTTGAAAATCTGGTGCAAAAATTCCAAAAAATGATCATGTTATGAGTGTACATTGCACAGTATCTACACGCGGTCATAACTTTGCCAATTTTTAATGTTTTTAGTCCAGATTTTCTACATTTAAATTTTTTCATACCTCCTCATGAACAGTACAGCTGTCATTTCTCACATCCTGCTGGACATGCATTTTTGGCACCTGAGGAGCAGAATGTTGCAGTCACTGATCGAAATCAACTTTTGGGACAGATTAACAAAATCACAGTGCCCGTGTTCATGGGGGAGGTCCTAAAAAGTCCATGTTGAAAATTTGGTAAAAAAATTTCAAAAAATGTCCACGTTATGAGTGTGCATTGTGCAGTTTCTATGCACGCTCATAACTTTGCCAATTTGGGTGAAAACATTCCTGAATATGCCTGAGTTATGTGCATCCATTAAATTTATTCTATGCACGTGCATAACATTGAGGGATTGGAGAACAGGATACTATTTTATTATCTCAAAAAGAAGGGAAATTCATTGCAAGAAACTCCATTAATGCATCAGTTAGGGTTGATAGCACAGTGGCAAAGGTTTGGAAATTTGATGTTAGGGTGCCCACCTACCCCTCCCACCACTCCAAACACCAACAGGCATTGGGCATGCCATAGGGTCATCCGGCCTAACTCTTACCCCATTCTCCTATACTGTAGCATGTCAGCTTGTTTACACATGGAATGGGGTGAGAGTTAGCCTGATGACCCCATGGCATGCCTGATGTCTGTTGGTGTGGAGGGTGGGGTGGTAGGTGGCACCCAACATCAAATTTCCAAACTGTTGTCACTGTGTGCACTAAATATATATATATATATATATATAGATATATATATATACAGATATAGATATATATATCTATATATATATATATATATATATATATATATTATATATATATATTTTATATATATCTATAGATATAGATAGATAAATATATCTATCTATCTATCTATCTATCTATCTATCTATATATATATATATATATATATATATATATATATATCTAATAGTGGTCGGTCGCACCAGTATAGTTAGAATTCAGATGTCACTTCTATGTTAAAGTCAAACTTTTGTGCGTTAATAACTTTGGACTCATTCAATGGATTTGTCTGAAATTTGGTATGTGTGGTAGATCATAGTAGATCTCTTGATTTTCAAAATTTAATTTCAGTAGGACTTACAGTCTTTGCGTACAAAAACATTGAAAAATGCAAAATTATCCATTTTTGGAGCAGCCTTTGGGATTTTGGACGTGGCCCTGTGCAGCTGTCATTGGTGTGCCACTCTGTGAGATAGCTTGTTTGAAAGAGCTTTGATGGCCGAACATGCCACTTTTCATTTGGTGAAAAAATATTAAGGCATTCAAAAATTATGCACTTTGAAATTCCCCATGTAAGTCAATGGGAAAATTTATGTGTATGTTTTGTGAACAAAGAATGGGGTTCTGGCCATCTGGTCCCACCTGGCGATCAAAGAATTAGCAGCCTCGTGGTTCAAGAATCTTTGACCCAGAGAATTTTTGAAATTTTTTGATTGTGAGGTTCGCCATCTTGTTTTAGTTTTCCGATTGGAAAAACACAAATATCTTGGCTCAGGGGTCACTGCTGAAGTAAAACTTACATGGGATTTACACAGGGGATCCGATCTAGTGAGCCATGCCTTTGGTTTCATCCAAATCATTCACAAAATAGAGTTATAAGCTCTTAAAATCTTTGATCGTGGTTCGCTAATGATCTTTGATCGCGAGCCTGCAAATTCTTTGATCGTGAGATTCTTTGATCATGATCTTGCATCGTGACCTAAATACACAAATATCTTGGCTCAGAGGTGGGCTAGAGACACAAATGAGGGTGGGTTTTGATCAGGGGTCTTCGATCTTTTGAGGCATGCCATTGGTATGTTCAAATCCATTAAAAAAGTGTGTTTCACCATTATTTATTCCTTGGTCATGAGCATGCAATTTCTTTGATCGTGAGCCTGCAAATTCTTTGATCGCAAGATTCTTTGATTGTGATTGGGCATTGTGAGTGAGGAACGAGATGGCCGGATAAAACATTGTAATTTCTCAGCCCAGGGGTGTCCTAGGAAGACAACTGAGGTTGGGTTTTGCTCAGGGGGCTTCGTTCTGATGAATCATGGTGGTGGTTTACCACAATTCTTTGTAATTTTGTAATTACAGCACTTTTTATTCTTTGATCATGAACCTGCAAATTCCTGGATCACAAGCCTGCTAATTCTTTGATTGTGAGATTCTTTGATCACAATCATGCATCACGAGCGAGGGACGAGATGGCCAGATTTAAAAATATATTTTCTCAGCCCAGGGGTGCCCTAGGAAGTCAAATGAGGGTTAATTTTGCTCAGAGGGCTCTGTTTTGTTGAACCATGGTGGTGGTTTACCGCAATTCCTTATATTTTTTAAATTACAGCATTTTTTATTCTTTGTTCGTGAGCCTGCAAATTCTTTGATCACGAGCCTGCAAATTGTTTGATCACGAGATTCTTTGATCGCAATCTTTGAATGCAAAATAGGGACAAGAGGGCCAGATTTTTTATTATGGAATAGATAGGAAAATGTTACCAATCTTTAAAGAGCTAGTGTACCAAGCTTCATTAAATATATAGGGCTGACTGGAGTTCTGAAATACGCACTGTGTAATGTCTATTGTATGTTTTTAAGTAACCTTGCTATATTTCTACTCAAATTTAACTTTGATTTTAACAGCACTTTGGGTTGCTCCCTGGGAAGGTCTATGTGTCACGTGCAGGGTGAGAGGCGGGACAGTGTTGGTGTAGTGGGGGTTTCTGCTGCTTGTAGCTGATGAGTGAATGCAGTGCCTCAGTTCAAAACACACAGAAAAAGAGCTCACCTCCCAATCTGAAGTGCACCTAACCAAGGGGATAAAATCACAAAAGAAACAGACTGCAGTCCCTAGACTGTCAGTCACGAAGCCGGGTCAGCACCTTCACTGTTAAATACAAAGTTAAACAGCAGTCCAAGCCATAGCTCATTTATTAATTTCAAGCAACAGTCAGAGCCAACAGTTCACCATCACCCTTCATAAAACAATGCCATACCACTCCTCTAAGTTCCAAATAGTTGACTGGCTGGTCCATAAGCACACAGTTTTTTCAGGTACAACAGGATTATTCTGAAAGCCGTCAAATGATAGAAGCATCTCGACTCAGCGATGCGGTTTATGTGTTTATGGACCAGTCAGATGATTGTTTGGAATGTAGGGGAGTGGTATTAGATTGTTTTACAGATCAATGAATAACATAAATGGTCATAGTGAAGTGTTGGATCTGACTCCTCCTTGATAGTAGTAAACCAGCTACGGCTTAGACTGCTGTTTGAACTTCATATTTAACAGTGAATGTGCTGACCCAGCTTTGTGACAGTCTATGGACTGCAGTCTGTTTCCTTCTTGAATGAAATGCCTGGCAGGAGTTTTCAATACATGGAGAATATAACAGTAAGTTCTGACCAATGCCACTGGAATTACAAAAAGAAAAATAAACAGCTGCGATTCAAGGGGTAACAGTTGTTTTCTTACCCCTATGACACAATGTGAGACAGAATTGCAATTTGCTTGTAGTTTGTGACACTCTCTCTTGGTTTGCTGATGCCATGATAGCAGATTGAATGAAAAGAAAAAATAATAATACCAATCATGTTACACACATATTAATGTAAATATGTGAAAATAAACTGCCTTCTGGCATTGTGCGCTCATGGCATAAATTTTAGTAGTCTGAATTTACTGTCAGGGATTTCACCATGTGTTGAAGAGCAGTATGTCATGGTTAATTATGAACATACAATATATATTGCATAGCACTTATATCGGAAAATAAATATATTTTTAAGTTTACAGACTTAATAAATTCATTTTTGTCCCCCTGTTTCTTGTTCGAGTTGTCAGAGGACTGAGCCATCCTCAGAGAGGTCATTTGGGGCTCTAGGTTGGTCAGCAGGTGCCCAGTAACAGACCTTTTCTTTCAGTTAAAGATTGGATTCTTTGTTCCCATTTTTTAAAATTGTTGTGTGTTCATGTTTTTTTTTTGGTGTCCTATCTGATTCATGGGGTGGGGGGGTTGAAGTTAACTGCAGCCACCCTCCGAACACCCACTGTTGTTACAGAGAGCACTGTAGCTGGAAGGGGAGCAGGAAAGGAGAGGGGACAAAGGTAGACACTACCTATTCCAGTAAGTTGTAAAAAACAACAAATTCAGACAGCAGTCAAAGTCATGAGGTGAGAACCTTTGGGAATCAGAACTGGGCACTAAACAGCTGTATTGCTGAAACCATAGATTGCACTCCTTATGTTCACTGTAGACAAAATCTAAACGCTAATCAAACCTGCTTGAACATTTGAAATTTAGAGTTGATTGACATCCCCCGCAGCGTCACTTCCGTTTCTCTAGATGGTGCATGGTGGCAGGCACAAAAAACATTTCCTCCCCAAAATAAAATGTCAGAAACTAGCCTGAGGAGTTCATAAACACACAATGTGATTCTACAACAGCTTCAGGTTACTGACTGCTAAGCTGGTAAGGGTTGGAGGATGTTGCTGTTTCAGTTTTAATACATTACTTCTTTAACATTGAATATCTCGGAAATGGTTTGGTCTTTTTACTTGAAATTTGGAGGGTATTTACAGCATGTCCTGTGGATGTAAATTACAGTGTTTACATGTCAGAAAATATTTTATTGGTGGAGATATGGTGTGGCACAATTTACATTCTGCGGACAGCATTTTGATTGTGGTGGTGGCTTGAAATAGATAGGATACCTAACCTTAGTGTCATGGATGTAGTTTCTAGTCATTGTGTGTGTTAAAGGGGACAGGAATGGGTTAATAAGGTTACTAATAGATACAAACAGCTTTTACTTTTCTATTCTTTCTTAAAAAGTAAGGAAATTCTATGCAAAAAACTTCATTAATGCATCAGTTAGGGTTGTTATACAGCAACAAAAGTGATGAAATTCGATATTAGGGTTGCAACCCCTTGCACACCACCCCCACCCTGCCCCCACCAACAGGCATTGGGGTGTGCGTTGAGGTCATCGGCCCTAACTCTCACCCCATTCTCCTACACTGCACCACCTCAGCTTGTTTTACACATGGGATGGGGTGAGATTTAGGCCGATGACCACAACGCACACCCTGATGCCTGTTGATGGGGGCAGGGTGGGTGTGGTGCTAAGGTGTGGCAACCTAATATTAAATTTCCTCATTTTGTCACTATAGAACAACCCTAACTGATGCATTAATAAACTTTGCATAGACTATATATATATATATATATATATATATATATATATATATATATATATAGATGTATGGCAGTCTCAGTAACAAGCTCTCAATGATACATTTCAGGTACTTATAGAATGTTGTAGAAAGTGAGGGGTCTCACAATAGTTAAGGTTAAGGAAGCCTGGAACATGAAGTGTCTTGCTCCATTAGAGATGAGGATTGGTCTTGAAGATAAACATTTGGCTGGAAAGTAACCTCAGCACCGATATGGCATGTGTTTGTTTGGAAAAAATCATTAAATACTTTTGCACTCCCCTATTACATGCCACTACCAAATCATGAACACAGCTAATTGTTGGACAGCCTGTGAGGGAGAATGTTCTCACTGGCATATGTTTTCTGGAGGAAGCGAGCTGAGTACTTTTTGGGAGCAGATACACATAGCATCTCAAGAAATCATTGGGGGCAACATCAAGTAGACTTCACAGAATGGGTCTGGGGGCTCCCAAGTGCAAAATGTTTGCAGGGGGACAAATGGAGCCTCACCTTAATTCTTGTAGCAGTGTTGTCTAAACACTTTTGGTGTGTAGGGTAAACAATAAAAATAATAATAATACAGATTCTTGTGTCTCAGAGTCTGCCAAGATACATTCGTAAACAAGCAAGGAGTACTAATAAAGTTTATTATGCTACTAATGCCAAGCATGTGACAAAGAAAATCACAAGGGAGATGGGTTTTCACCACTCCTGAAGAATGTACATAATCTCTAGAATTGTAGATCTTAGGTTGTCTAAGATCTTGTTCTATCTCTCCCCATGCTCCAGCTCTCTGCCCTTCTAGAGAAGCTACAGTAGTGTCTCGAGAGCGCTACAATGGGTTGCAGACAGCTAAATGCTACAGATAACAGCATAGCAACAGAGATTACAACATAGTTACATATATGAGAAACTATATGTATTGGTCCTAAGTCATTCTCCATTGGAGAATGACTTAGGAGACATAATTACTAATGAGTATCATATGAGACAGAATATGATCCCATTAGCAATATAGCTTGGACAAAAGAAATGCTCCCAGTTCAAAACTGCATGCAGCATTTCTTACTTACGCCAGTATAAACATAGACATAACAAAATCTGTCTCTCTCTGTCAGCTTGCTTAGACAAAGAGAACTGCTGACAGGCCTATCTGCCTGAGTGTAAACTACATACGCTATATATAATTGTATGAGAACATAAGTATACAATAATCACTGATGACTCATCTGAGTCATCTTATCAATAATTAGGTAGATTATATATGGAATATATGTAAAATACAAACATAATCTAGATAAATGTATTATAGTGAGGTATAATGAATCATGCATGACAATATTAGCATATCTTAGCAGCAAAGCATATTCCTAGCACTCATATCTATATATAAGTGAAAAATAGCAGTATCACAGTACAATAGACCAGGAATACAGTGTGAGGTGTATGTGAGGTGTATGTGGGATGATAGGGGGCATAACCCATGCGTAACAATCCCCTCTTTGTTGCCCTAATTGCAAAAGTGGCAACACAACAAAAAGATGGAGGTTAGGTGCCATTCGTCTTCAGGCCCGTGGCACAAACCTGATAGAGGAATATTAACTGGTCACGCAGGTATTTCAGGGTTTTCTTTAAACAACAAAATGTAGTTATAAGGGAAAATGTTAGTAAACCTTGTATTACTATAAACATTTGGAATAAAACTTCACAGTCGGGTTTTCCAACATCAAAACAATCAGTAAATACTGACATGTATCAGGTGTGTATCTGTCCTACTGGGAAGAAATTGAAGAGACAAACATAAGCTGCCTGTATGGATATTATGGATATTAAAAATAAGTAAAAATCAAGATAGAGCATCAAGATAGTTAGGACTAGACTTAATGATATATGGTTCCAGGATGGGAACAGGTGTGATTACCATATAACCTATTACCTGCTTAGGGAGTAAAAACATAAATTAGAAAAGTTCACTTTGCATAACTTTTAGTCCATATCAAAAGAATGTATAGGTGGTCACCACACAATGTTCCACATCAGCAGAATATATCACCTTGAATGATGGCATTTTTCAGTTGGTAAATTGAACAGGACACAAAATGTCAGTGTCCACAAGGCATAAACTATGAACAGTTCCAGGGATAAATCCAGGGTTTCTTCTAGTGTTAAATGAAGATTCATAGTTTAAATCTGATGCATTCAGATTTTCCCAAAGGTTGATCAAAATGTTCAGGAGGCAGCAGTATTTTCAGAGGCCTTAGCAAGGGCGCATTAGATTGCACATTGAGTTTTACAATGGAATAGCAACAGTGTTCAGTTGAAGATGAACACACGGTTGCACCAGCCAGGCTTGGAAAACAAGTAGTAAAGAAAATGGATTTCTTGATTGTAGATCAAATGTAGAAGAGTCTTCTTGCTGAGGTAGGGGATTGCCCTTACCCCAGACTAGCTTCATGGTATGCATAACAATGAGCATCATTGTATAATCTTAATTGGCTGGACTGAATACAGTTTATTTGAAAGTTCACAAATGGCAGCCTAATTTTAGTTATTAGGCCTGTATTCATAAGTTGGTAAGACAAGTTGGAAGATGTCACTTCTGCATAAAAGGTGGTGATCCTTCCAGGTATGACATTCAAAGTTCAGAGTCAGTCATGATTCCAAGACATCATGGTAAACAAGGAAAGGAGGTAGTTTAAACCTTTTCATGATAAAAGTTCCCTTTAAGATTTTCAATAGAATGGATGGTTACCAGATGATCAGAGATGGGTGTTGCCAGATGAAAATGTGGCAATGGCACTGTGAGAGTCACAAACATGGCTTCCTGGGTTGTGCAGGACTAAATTTCAAAACATGTACCAATACTGGTGTGTGTGGTGACACATCCAAGGTTCCTTGCCATTAACAAGGGAATAGTGCTAGATTCAAATGAACATTTAACACATGCAATGCAAGTGCAAAATGTGGCAATGTCACTGACCCGTACGTCTGTCATGTATGAGATCAAGGATATATCCTAATTCCAAATCCTGGAAGAGATAACCAAAGGGTTGTAAAAACATGATAGCTATAGACAGTGCAAAGAACTTTCCTAGCTATGTGATGCTCATCTGCTTCCTTAATGTAAGCAGTAATTAATTCATTAACATGAACATTTGTCAGATCAAACCCCTTCACAATATCCTTAATACTGTAAATATAAATCACTCTTAATGAGCAAAATCATGTATACCATGCAATGGGGGGGGGGGGGGGGTTATGATACTATATTTCATACTTTCATTAACCTTTAACATATGTGCTTGAATAATGGCTATATCAGCCTTATTCAAAAGTATGTCAGCATCATTTTTAATGAGAATCTTCTGTCCCTCAGAAACACTAGTGTTACTGATAACATTATTAATCATGCCAAAAAACCCTGGTTTGTTTTGTTTGGTTATGGCAGCAATCACAGATCCCTCTGACTGCAGGATCGAATCTCTGTGAGATGGTGGTCGGCCATTTTGGATTACCTCATGGGCATCATGGGTTACTGTGTCATGACCATCATCACATGACCATAAGTGGCCACCTTGGGGATGGTATGGGGATGCAACCTGATCACATGTGTGTCCACCATTTTGAGACTCTAACAATTCTCCATTTTGTGAATTACAGAAAAACAAGTGGCTAGCCTTTGATCTAGTCCACCCCACAGCATACCGTGAGTGTTCAAAATCAAACTCTTCAACATCAGAAGAGGCAAGGTCTTTTGGCATTAAGTTAGTATGCCCTGCCAATACCTCAGACTGACGGCGCAAGTTCGCCATATCTGACTTTTTACTCCTACATTCTAACTCAGATACAGGAGTTAGCATGCTATTAAGTGCTTTGTTTTCAGATTTCAAGACATTTCCATCTTGTAAAACATGCTTATTACTGACAGAAGCTGTGTCATAGTTTATATTGAAAACCATCATTTCAAGTCTGCTGTAATTAAAACATACTGAATCATGCTGTACCGTCAAGGTCTGGTGTTGAAATACCAGCTCGTTAACCTTTTCAGTAATTACTTCAGATTTATCTCTAAGTTCCTTGTTTTCAAAATGTAAGGAATCAGTGTTACTAGCCAGAACACCATTAGTTTGAAAAACTTTTTTACTAATAACGTTTGCCTTTTCAGGATTATCTCTTAAGGCATGCAGGTCGCGGCTGCTTCTCTTATTAAAGCGACTCATTTACTAGATGGACAGACTCCAGCTCAGACTGTAGTCAAATTATTCTTTCCATATTAGAAGCCTGTTTCAGACTAATCAACTGCTTTAAAGCAGCATTCTCCATTTTGCAATCAATATGCTCAGATTTCACAACAGATATTTCATTTAGAACAGCATCAAAACAATTAAACAACATTGCAATTAATAATCCTTCAGGATCGTTGGTGCCATTTTTCAATTCCCCATAGTGGGCAATGATATCACTTAATGGGCTACCGTTGGATTCTGCTACCTCAGCAAAATCACACCATCTACTGTTAGCAGTTTGGCTTGTTAAGGCATCCAGCCTCAACTCAGTACTGATATATTTAGACATGTCATACATGATAAGAAACCCTTAGCTGTCCGTGGATCAAAAAAACTTTGTTTGCAACCAAAGTTCATGACAGGACACAAACAGCCTTTTGCATATATGGACACTTAGATGAGTAAATACACATTAGGATTTGAACCCACAAGGAAGCAGTCTGTTTGTTTCGGATCCTTTATAGCTGTGTTCCCAAAGAGAAAGAATAGGAAAACAAAATCAAAAATAAAAGAACTCTTCACACAGAAATTGAATATCTTCCAAAAGATTGTTTTGTCTGCACTGTGGAACACACAACTGACAGAAAACATTTTAAACATTAAACACGTTCAGCTTGTTTTTACTGGGGATCTCTCGCCCAGTGTTTTAATTTACGGAGGAAATTAAAATGAAACTTGGCAAAAATATCCAGATTCCATTTCACGGTCACCATTATGTTGTCTAAACACTTTTGGTGTATAGGGTAAACAATAAAAATAATTATAATACAGATTCTTGTGTCTCGGAGTCTGCCAAGAAACATTTGTAAACAAGCAAGGAGTACTAATAAGGTTTATTATGCTACTTACGCCAAGCATGTGACAAAGAAAATCACAAGGGAGATGGGTTTTTCACCACTCCTGAAGAATGTACTTAATCTCCAGAATTGTAGATCTTAGGTTCTTTAAGATCTTGTTCTACCTCTCCCCATGCTCCAGCTTTCTTCCCTTCTAGAGAAGTTACGGTAGTGTCTCGAGAGCGATACAATGGGTTGCAGACAGATAAATACTACAGATAACAGCATAGCAAGAAAGATTACAACATAGTTGTAGATATGAGAAACAATATGTATTGGTCCTAAGTCATTCTCCATTGGAGAATGACTTAGGAGACAGAATTACTAATGAATATCATATGAGACAGAATATGCTTCCATTAGCATTATAGCTTGGACAAAAGAAATGCTCCCAGTTCAAAACTACATGCGGCATTTCTTACTTATGCCAGTATAAAACATAGACATAACAAAAGCCGTCTTTCTCTGTCAGATTGCTTAGACAAAGAGAACTTCTGACAGGCCTATCTGCCTGAGTGTAAACTACACAGGCTACATATAATTGTATGAGAACATAAGTATACAACAATCACTGATGATCCCTCTGAGTCATCTTATCAGTGAATAGGTAGATTATATATGGAATATATGTAAAAGACAAACATAATCTAGATAACTGTATTATAGTGAGGTATAATGAATCACGCATGATGTTATTAGCATATCTTAGCAGCAAAGCACATTCCTAGCACTCATATCTATATATAAGTGCAACATAGCAATAACACAGTACAATAGACCAGGAATACAGTGTGAGGTGTATGTAAGGTGTATGTGAGGTGTATGTGGGACGATAGGGGGCATAACCCAGGCATAACAGCAGCAGCCCTTAAGTGTATAATAGCTCATCGATTGCAACCTGAGGCATCTAATCAGGCTGAATGGCTTTGGAGAGTATATGCAGTCCATACAATGGAGCTTTTAACAGCCATTTTTCAGCTTTAAGTGGAGAACCATATTAAACAAAATCTGGTCAGAGCTGATATGGCTGTGGAGAGCTTTTAGGAGTGGCAAGAGTGTGGAAAAGAATATGCAGTGCTTTTGCTGCAGCCATAAGGAATACTGCGGTGATTACAGTACTGCACATGCCTGATACTCACAGATGTGCAGTTTGCCCTGTAGTCAGCCCTGCGCAACATGGCAGTGCTGACATAACTATGTATGCACAATAGTCATGCATGTACAATTTAAGTCAATGTCACTATGTTGCACATGGTGGTCATCACTGCTGCAGTTGAAGAACAGAAACATAGTGCGCTGGAAAGTAAGTATGTTTATGCATCCCATGGAGGGAAAGGGCTGCATAAACAGAATCACTGGAAACTGTATCAGAGCATTGTGCCAGCACATCAGACAGCAGTCTGGTTACGTTCTTCCACAGTGCTCTTATACAAATCTGATGATGGCATAATATCCATGGAGCTTGGTCCACACAGCTATTCAAGTCAGACTCAGGAGGAGTCTATTAACAAACTAAAGATCTGGTCTGGGACTTGCTCGTTAGCACCATCACATTCTCATTCTTTTCTAAGCAGTAATTTCTGGTAAATGTGCCTTAACCATATTTCTTTCAGTGTTGGTAGACTACTTCTTGTTTACACTGACTGCATTAGGTGGGGGTATTGGCAGTCTTGAAATGGTAGCTGCCGCTGGCGGCATGCTCTGGAAAAAAGTGGTCCCTATGCTTGTCTGCACATTTTAGAAATTATGGCTTTCCTTGTTTTTGCTGTAAAGAAACTTTAACACAAAAACAAGAAGCCAGTTATAGCCTCTACTCCCCCTTTTCACTTCAAGTGAGAAACATGATTATGGGTTTGATCAGATGTACAGTTGCAGCCATGGATGCATAATATTGTTAAACAGTAATCAACTGCACGTAAAAGCTCTTTTTTTTAATGTGTGCTTTCTTAATGTTGTCAATACCACTCCACCCATTTGTACTCTGCCCCTGGATTTCTGTGCTCCAAGTATATTATTTTACATTTTTGTGTTTAGGACAAAAAGGCATTCCAAATGAGGGTAGTCACTAATCTAAATCCTTTATAGTTTTTTATGTTTTCTTGCACGTGCCCAAGAAACATCTTATAGTAGAATGACATTTCAGAGTTGTGTCAGGTATGAGTCCAATGCACAGCAATCTACAGTGAGCTTGTTCCTGACCGACCAATGAGCATGCAACCAGACTGTGACACTAGTCACAGTTTCACAGCTGGAAGCCATTCTCTAGTTGAAACAAATGAAGTGCTCCAGTGAGAGCACTTCATTTCTTTCATTCATGCACTTACTGATCTTACCATTTGTCTCCCCACCCACCCTGTAGATGTCTGGGTACTCAGCCATACACTGCATCCTTCACTCTCTGTGCCATAAGCAGTAAACAGTCCTAGCAGTAAAAAAACAAATAAATATAATTTATCCTTCCCCACCATGTCAGCTTTGAACTTGTTTGTGTCTCTGTGTGAATGAGAGTATGACACATACTCTGTGTTCGTGTCCCTGAGCTCCTCTCTCTCTGGTGCTTCATCTGTGTCACAATGCCCAGCCTAAGCATTGCTTTCTGCGATGGTACCCACTGACCCATCCTGCAGATCACAGAAAGAGTGCTGAGAAGTGAGGCAGCATTGTCTGCAGAATTGTAGCTTAACCCTGGACTGTGGGGAGAGAGAGACACGGGCTGCAGGGACAAACACTGAGAAGAAGAAGAGGCAGCAGAACACCCCCCCAAAATAGAGCATAGGATCAAAAGAAGTGGTGATTGGCACCAGTGTCAGGGACAGAGCAGAGAGAGAGCCCCCAAATAGTGACTGCAACATGCTGAGATGTGGTGAGTTAGCGGAATGAGAGTGATCACCAGGTGACAGGCTGTCACTATTGCAGCACCACCTTGGCAGTGTGAAATTTGGGGCAGTGCAATGTAATGATCATAACCATGATGACATGTGGCTCCCAGACCTGCAACTGAACAAATGTTCATTTTGATGGGTGGCCTTCCCCTAGCGTGTCTAATCCCTCCCTCCCCACCCCAACCCCACCCTCTGAGACAGACACATTAACAGCGAGAGCCATTTCCAGTGCAGCATATATGTGCATGTGCAATCCATTCCAGTCAGAGATGGTGTCAACCCCCACTTAAAACAGAGAAGTGGAGTACAGTGTGCATCCGAGCTTGGTTGCCATCCATTTTATTGCCACTCACTCTTATGGCACCTTGCTGTCAGTCTGACTCTCTGTCTTTCTGAAGCCCAGTGTAGGCGGACAACACATACAGAGAGGCAGAGAAAGTGGCAGCAAGAGTGCCATGACCAGGACAGAGAACAGCACTGCAGAGTTTTTCTTTCGGGGGATTGGAGGTCAGAGAGAGAAAGAGAGAGAGAGAGAGTCCAGGAGAGACATAGTGTAAAACAAACTTGGTGCATCTATTCCACCACTGCACAGGAGGAGCACCCAGAGAGACAAATATGTGGGTCACATATCTGCCACCCTCACATTGACTAGCACAGTGTAGGGTGGGCACTGGATGGGCTCCCCTGGGCAGCTGCTGCCCCTACACATCCAGCTCACATCAGCACATATGAAACCATCTGCAGTAGCCAGAGACTGATGTAGGTTACTCATCTTCCCATTGACACCAATCCCAATCCACACAGGTTGGCACAGTGACAAGGTGACCTCCAGGTGGGCAGCCCAAGGCAAATAGTTGACTTTGGCCTGGCAGAAGATGGTGATTGGTGCCCCCTCCACAACCGTCCCACCACAGCACATTGGCTACCCTAGCCAGAGACAGAAATGTGAGTCACACATTTGCCACACCACACCTGTTTCTATCTAGCCTGGTGGGCTCCAGGTGGGTGGAAATGGGGCTGTGATCCAGATCCACTGGGTGGCCTGAGGTCTTTGGCACACAACACACCATTCTCATCTCTGCACATATGAAGCATTTTATCCTTCCATTCCAGCTCCTGCATGTGAGGAGCACTCTGCAGGAGCCAATGACAGATGTGGTTTACACAGCTGTCCATCTTCACCCATCTGAGTTCCATGAAAGCTGGAACTGGCATTGAGTGGACTCCAGGCAGGTGGCTCTGGGAGAATGATGCCACATCCCTCCATCCAACCTCCACACAAAGGTAGCACCCTGCAGCAGCCATGGATAGAGATGCAAGTTGCACATCTGCCCATTCATATCCATTCCTGCTCCACCAGGGCTAGCATGAAGGTTGACATGGGCTTTGGGTGACTGGCTCTTCCTCACTCTATGCCACACCTCTATACTTGCAGAACACTCTGCTTCAGCCAGAGGCTCTCCCACCTAACATGCTTCACCCATGGAGAGCACTCTGAGGTACTGAAATATAAAAATGTGGATCCTGTATCTGCCCCCCCACAACTGTTCCCAATCTGCTGGGTGGGTGGAGGGCAAGATGGATGTTATCACTTCACAATAAACTTGAACATGGAGAGCACTTTTCCATCCATTCCATCTCCACAAATAGATATCATTGCTCCACCTCCACCCCACCTCCATACATTGTGAGCACTGATCTCCTGACCCCCTAGTGCTTCTCCCACTATATTTCACCTCCTTCACATGGAGAACACTTATCCCACTGAATCCCACCTCTGGCACATAGAGAGCACTCCTCCCCCTCCATTCAACTTCCACACATGGGGAGCTTTCCTTCCACTTCGTATCAGCTCTGTACATGGGGAGCAATCCACCCCTTTATCCCACTGCCCCATATGGGGAGCATTCCTCCCTATCCATCCCACTCCTACACATGAGGACACCTCCACACATTTGCATCACTCCTCCTATACCATCATCCCACCTCTGTATATAGAGAGTACTCCTAACACCATTCCAGCTTTGTACAAAGGAGCACTCTGCAACAGCCAGAGAGAAAGATGTCAGTCAGGCATTTGACTTTTCACACCTATTCCCACTCCACATGATAAGCTCCAAGTTGGGCAGAACATTGGTGGGGTTAAGATGTAATGAGTGGGTTGCTCTGGGAAATGGTGCCAATACCCCTCACCACCTCTCTGAATGAGAGAAGTCCCCCGAATCAATTTTTATTCTTTTCTCCACTTACAACTTTTCTGATGATTATCTTTCTGTTCATTTGCCTTACCAGTTGCTCCCCTCCCAAGACAGGACTACAGGCCACTAGGCCAGGGCAGATTTTTCCTTGACCTCTCCTGTCTTCTCTTCAGACCACACCACCACTCCAGCCAGCATCCAGCACAGTCAAGAAGATGCACTGTGCATTACTCGCAGATTGACACTGGACAGGTCAGTTCTTTCTCTAGTAGAACATACTTCAAATTCTCCCACAGTTCAGCTGAGGCTAGAGAAGAGCAGCGCACACAGTCCCACTCCACAACCACAACAGTCAACAGGACACCACATCTTGCTCGGCGCTGTACAGATGATGCAGCACAGCAGCACGCTCACTAGTCTGTCACACCAGGCTTCTTCTGCTCTCTCTGTTGATGATATCTCCATCTCCCCTAGCCATCAACGGTCCCATGCATGCATATTGTGTTTCAGCTAGCTCCAACTACTATGGAGACTGCTGAGACACTGAGCTTTTTAGCAGCTGAGCCTGAGCCAACTTGAAAATAAAATACAGGAATTTGAAATTTTCTGAGGTGAATTCGGGGGGGGGGTTGAAGACCCTGAACACCCCTCTGCCTACACCCATGCAATCTACAACAGTTCAGACACATGCAATGCTTACATGTAAAGACACTCCTCACAGCCCAGCCAGCCCCCCTGCCTACCCAGTCACACAAATGAACACCAACCTCGACCCCTCCCACTTACTCTGCAGGCAGTGAGGATCCATCATTTTCAAGCAGTCACTCTTATACAAGTAGCAGAGTTGGGGGTCTGGGGCTCCAGTTAGACCTGCTGCTGTAATGGAGCTCGAGCCTGCCTGAATACAACAGGACAGCTAAACTGAGCACCCTTACTCCCTACAGATGGAGGGCTGCTGCACAGATGATTACTACAGTCACTCAGGCACCACCGTGGATTTAAAACAAGAGCTGAACTATGGCAGGCAGCCTGTCATCTGCCTCCTCCTCCTCCTACACTGACTGCTTGCAGCACTTTCCCAGCTTCTCCTCTGCTACCAGTGACCACCAACGGTCGGTGGTGTTGGTGGATGGCCCTAGTTAGAGTGGTCAAGTGAGCTCCTTGACTTGTAACTAGCCCTCGCAACTGATACTCTCTTTTGACTTCCTTCTGTGTCTGGTTGCATTTGCCTGTTTTCAAGCACCCAATAAACTTTTTTCTAGTGTCTACTTAGATACAGAATATTAAATATATCAAAATAAAATATAATTGCTTTGAAGAAGATAGAAGCCTTTATTATGGCTCAGTTTTAATGTCTGGTTGGAGAATGCTGAAATCTCATCTTGATTGTTTTACTTCCTTATTGCTATTTTGTATTTTCAGGTTAAATCAAGTATAATAAAACACATTTTTTTTTGAGAAGATAGAAGCTTTTATTATGACTCTTTTTGGTTTCATCCATGCACACTAAAGCACTGAAGAAGTGAAATCGCCACAATAATGGCAGCCTTGCACCATTCCTCTGATCCTAAAAATATGTATCACAATGGTTGTATAATTGTAGGCCTATATTCAAATGTCTTAAATTCATTATAATTACACACTAAGAAGAATGGTCTTAATGAGTGCATTTAAGGTTTCATAATTTTACCTTTTGCAATTTTAATGACCTCCAAATCCTGGAGTCATCAATTTTTTTATCTAAACATTTCTTTGCTCAGTTCATCAATAGTCCAATAAGATTTAGAATAAAATGACTTTAGAACAAAAACTGTATAAACTTTGGATTTCATTTTGCACAAATATTAATTTCTCTCAGAGTTCAAAATGCTTAGAAGATTAATTGTACATACTTTTGTATTTCTCCACACTTTTACTTCAGAAATTTGTAAAAAATATGAAAAAATAACACTCAACAGTCCAAGAAGATTTTGAATAAAATAACTTTAGAACAAAACTGTATAAACTTTGGGTTTGTTTTTGTGCAAATATTAACTTCTCTCTGAGTTGAAAATGCATAGGAGATTAATTGTACATACTTTTCTATTTCTCCAAATGTTTACTTTGGAAATGGAATGGCTTAAAACCTATTTAGGAGTCACTCAAGAGTTATTCCAAGGTCAAGATTTAGAAAACTATACATTTAATGCATTTTAATAATAGAAATTGCCAAAGACGACATAATAAAAGAAAAAAAAATAGTGGTGCAGCATAGATGCCTAAAAGGTATCAAACCATTTGCTTGTAACAGTTTCACAGATAGCCAAGTCTTCTTTATGTGTGTGAGCATTGTTTTCTTCTGTGTCTTCCTTCTTCCCCCTATCTGGTCAGTGTCAGCCTCACATAAAGATATTTTTGGCTAATAGTTACTAAAATTAATCTGCTGCTTTTTTCCTGAAAAGATTTAACATGGTCCCATCCTGAAAAGATCTAATGTGCTCACAATAAGCAGATCAGTTTGTTTCAAGTTGTTTTTTTTCGTTCATATTAAGAACTAAAGAATTCCATTGAAGTGTTGTACATTCCTTGAATAACTTAGGATCTGCTGTTAAATTAGGCATGACAAGATATAAATCATATTTTCTGGTCTCAGCATAGTGGTTTCAGAAATCAGGCTGTCAGAAATGCAATATCAGTTATCCCTAGCAAATGTAAATATCTCTAAAAGTAAGGAGTTACTCATAATGCATTGTATGCAAGTTGTTCAGGACAAAAATGCCTTTCAAATGAGCCTATTCATTTAGCTGCTTTAATTATATTTTTTAAACTATGGCCATCTGATTACCTGGATTTTCAGTTTTCTTCACAATTTTCACCTTTTGAATGGCTATATTTAAAAAAATCTAGTGAATTCAGATTAGCGACTAGCCTCATTTGAAAGGTAATGTTGTGCTGAACAACTTTCATGTTGGTTGTATATTGGTAACTTGTATATTTTCCAATATATTTACATTTTGTTTGGCATGATTCATACTGTGTTCACTCAGAGAGAAAACAAATGAGGTTGTTTAGAAGATCATATTTTACAAAATATAAAGAATTCAGATTAGTGACTAACCTCATGTGAAATCTCTTTTTGCCCTGAACAACTTTTACACTGGTTGTCTTTTGCACACCTTGAATAGTTTTAAAGATATTTAGATTTTTTTGGAAGGTGTGCACATTTGTCGTCAGAGAAAAGCAACTTTGAGTTATGTGTCCATCATTCCAAACAGAAAGAAGGGAGTATTTTTAACTGCCATAGGGATTTGCAGTGTTATGGAAGGATACACTGAAAACTCCTAAAAGATGTGCTCCACAGAAACACCTTTTTTCAAGCGAAAGTAGAATGGCTGTAGGCTCTGTCCACAGCCATAAAAGTGGAGGAGATGGATTCACTGTTATCAAGGTGGAACCTTTGGTTCAAATGGGGAGATAGATGATACAGTTTAGCTAGCAACAATCCCAACCTACTCTCTCACATATATGGGTACCAATAGCAAATAGTGTAATCCAGTACTTGGCTTGCATTACATAGATCTTTACCATTCCATAGCTTTTGGATCCCTGAGTTCAACAGTACATTAATGCATGAAGATTCTGTTCTGAGTGGAGTCAGCACACAGCCTTGGTTTGTTGTTTTTGGTAGATGTTTATTGTTATTTATTTATTTATTTAAAATTTGGTGACCAGGAAAGGCACACTGAGCAGAAGCTCATTTCCAGGTGTGACCCCGGGGACATGGGGTACAAATACAACAAAGGCGTAACAAAATTCGGATACAGTATAATACAACATAAACATAGAATATACAGTATAATGCAGAATAAATTAATCAATACAGTATACTACAATGAGCAGATGAATTTTCATTATTGGATTACATTACAGAGCATTGTACAGCAGAGTCGATAAGCAGGGTGAGACAACAAGAGCAAAAAACACATGGTCACTAATTGATACAGGAAATGGAAGACAGGGAGGAGGACAGTAGTATGGTTGTTAATTAGGGCAGTGGACAGCTACAAGATGTAATAGAAGATGGCCTGAGGCAAGGCAAGGCAAGACAATTGTATTTACAAGGTGCCCAATCCCAGAGGCTCTGGGCGCCAAACATAAATAAAGACATATGGCGGTAAATTAAAACATAATAAAACCTCATAGAAGCCATAACAAGATTGAAATTCAGCAAGATAAAAGTTTCAAGAAGTCAGTCTTCCAGGGACTGGCCAGAGCTAAAGATGCCATCAGCAATCAAAGACCAGGCTGAAGAGGTGGGCCTTTAGTCTTCTCTTAAACACCTCAATCGGGAGGGTGGAGCCTGGCAGCCAACATGATGGCACACTAAATTACATGAGAGACACGCTGTGAACCCCTAAGGACCAATCCGAGGTGTCCAGTCGGTAATCCAGCAATCAGAAAGCAAGCATCAGTTACCGGAATATCGGAGCTTTAAAATGAGCCATTTTTGAAACAAATCGGTAGCGGAATTGTGAGTCAGCGTTGTGTCTGGAAGACCTGGCACCTCCATGCAATGCCCTTGCTATAGGCCATGATTACAGCATCACTCAATCCTCACGACTCCCACCCTGAAGTGCGAGAGACAGGCAGCACTTGTGAGGAGATAGCGGGGGTGATGGCCACTTCAAGCTCCTCCAATACCATGGTTCAAGACATCGCTAACATGACAGTGATGCTGAGAAAAGTCCTGCAAGACTCTGCAGATTTAAGACAGTCATCCACAAAAATAAATGAAGAACTGTGGCTGTTAGCTCTTCGAGTGGAGGGCTCTGAAAAAGAAGCGAAGCAACAGGTGGAACAACTCTCCCAGCATGATGGATAGCTGAGAGAACACCATGGGCAGATCCAGTACCTACTTTCTAAAGTGGATGACATGGAAAATAGAGCTCGGAGGCAGAACATTAGAATTGTGGTCATACCGGAAGGCATGGAGGGCCAGGGCATGATTTCTTTTCTTGAAGACGCTCTACCACCGATGCTAAGGCTGGAGTATGAGGCTCCTCCAGAAATCGAGCGAGCCCACTGCTCGCTCACCCCCAAACCTAAACCAGGCGAGTGTCCTCGCCCTATCTTGTGCAAATTTCTCCGCTACCCGGTGAAGGAGCGGGATCTCCATCTGGCCAGAGAGAGAAAAACACTGATGTGGCAGGGCTGCTCCATCCAGCTCTACCAGGACTACTCACAGGAGCTCACAAGGTGGAGGAGAGCCTACGTAGGAGTGAAACAGCAGCTCTACAAAATGGGCATCAACACCTCGCTCAGGTATCCGGCTAAGCTTCGAGTCCAGTACAATGGGGTTTTTTGTATGTTTATCAACCCAAGGGAAGTGGAGCAATTTCTGCTTGCCATAAAAACTCCAGGCCAGAGGCTGAATCAACCCCTACAACCTACATGTGGCACCGCCAGACAAAACAGGGAGACCTCCACAGTACTCATGGAACTAATATCTAGCAGTGCACCGGAAGCTGACAAATCAGAGAAGTCCTGGCAGAAACTCCAGAGGGGTTGCTCGAGGCAGCCTGGAAGGGACACCCCAAGTGAAAAGCCTGTGCCCAGGAGAAATAGATCCTGGAGCCACCAGAAATTGCAAACCCTCTCGGATGACAGCATGATCTCCCCAGCAGTTACACCAGTCAAGGTGTCCAACAGATATGAGCCTTTGGGAGACCTAGTGCCAAAAGCCCTGGATTTAAAGGGGAACTTTGACTGTCCGACACCGGAAGATCTCACTGATCAGAGCCTGCTCCTAGACTGGGCCTCGCTTTGTAAGGACTGGGTGGAATGCGAAGGGGAGCCATCGGTCGAACAACAGTCACCAACATGACTGAATTGGCCTGGCTGCTCCGGGCCTCATTTCAGGCTTCAGGTTACCTACCGGCTGTGGGAGGGGGGGGAATGAGATATTTCCTTATTTCCGTCTTCCTTCGAAACATGGCTCTTAAGTGACTGAGTTTATCTGGCAGCAAGGAGCTCAAACGAGCTCTGTTATATATAGCAGGTCAAAGCTCGGATGCTCTACATAAGTCCTGCCAGGCTTTTCTTGGCAGAACAGCCATTTGCTGTTCCTGGTGGTTTTGTTAGTTCACAATATATGGTTACTAATAGCAAAGTTTGAATTCGTTAAATATTGTTGCTCCCCTCTCAACTTGATCGTGCTACTAAGCCTCATCCTCCCCATCTAGATGTGGGTGCTTGCAGATTCAGTTCTGTCTCAAGTTCGGATGCACCTGCACTGTTTTAATATGCGGCTGCATGAATGGGAGACGGCACTTTCTAGCATGCACTGCATAGGCCTGCGGTTATTGCTACCGTAATTATTCGGACACTGCAGTTTGCCTAAAGTTCCATGGTATGCATAAAGAGGGAAAGAGGACATTCCTGTAACTTCTGACTAGAAAGTCGCTTCCCAGTAATGACTAGTGGCTGAGCAAAAGGGGATAGCGTATGATTTTCAAGCGCTTTCAGGGAATATTTTGTGTTACGGGTTACTTCCCCAGTGTGTTTATAGGGGGGATTATTTCTGCCTCGTAGTATTCTTACTGTTTTATCCTGACATAGGTCCTTCAGTACAAGGGGTTTAGAATGGTTTAATGAGTGTTGCTTTACAACTTGAATGTTTTTACATGAGTAGCTTAAATAAGGGATCACAGGGTCCTGCTCAATGTTAAAGAGAAGTGTTTGTTACTGTTTGTAATGGTGGACAGGGTGGTGGACTCTGGTAAAATTGCAGGCTCTGCACCCAGTAGGGGATCTCCCAACCATGGACCCCATACACCTGTAGTGGTCTGGTTACATAGGGGGACCCTTTTAGGCAAAGGTATGGAGCGAAAGAAAAAATATGGAGAGATAAGAATAGGAGTTATAGAGGTAAGAGAATCATCTTATGGTATGATTATCGGATCAAGTGGGCTTGGGGAAAATAAAGGGGATGGACAGAGAAGAGTTCTAGGGAGAGATTTTAAGATCAGGTTTCCTGCATACAGGTTATGCAGCTTCCTTCTACTCGAGCTATGGTCTCAGGTATCATTGGTAACAATACACTGTGGCAGGTAAAGATGTGGTGATGGCCACCACCTGGAATGTGAGGGGTCTGAACTTGCCTATAAAGTGTAAGAAAGTACTAGCCTGACTAAAAGCCTTGAGATATCAGATAGCCTTCTTGCGGAAAAATAAACTTAACCATACTGAAGCCCAAAAACTAAGGTTGGAATGGGTAGGCTGGGAGGTCCATAGTGTGGCCAATAAAACCAAAGGTGGGGTAGCTGTACTATGCCACAAAAACCTAAAATGGAAGCTGCAGGAACAAAGGGCAGACAAAGGAGGGAGATGGGTTTTAGCTAAAGTCTCTACCCCCATGGTAGATATATTATTAGCAAATCTATATGCCCCGAATGATGACACCCCAGAGTTCTTTCATAGACTGTCACAAGAAATATTGGATATGGCAGCAGTGGAAGTGGATGTCATGCTGGTGGGGGATTTTAACCTGATGATGGATTTCCTTATGGACAGATCTAACTCTAAGCCTGATGCACACCCTCAATCCATTAGGGCCTTAAAAGACATGCTCTTTCTGCACAAACTGCAGGACATATGGAGGATAGCCACCCAGATGGGAGGGACTATACATATTTCTCTGAAGTTAAACAAGTTGCCAGTAGGATCGACTACTGGTTTACATCCCCAAACATAACAAGCAAGGTACTGGATGTCACCATAGCCCCCCTGTACATATCAGACCATCCCCCATTGTCCCTCTCAATGGGACCTCCTGCCCTTGGCACTAGGTCAGTTAGTTGGAGGCTTGATCCCCTACTGTTACAAGAGGAAGACTTTAAGGAATGGCTTAAGGGGGAGGTAAAATCTTATTTCTCTGATAATCCCCCAAGTCCGCCTCAGTGGCAGCCATTTGGGAGGCTTTCAAAGCCATA
Organism: Neoceratodus forsteri; assembly: GCA_016271365.2. Taxonomy (NCBI): domain Eukaryota; kingdom Metazoa; phylum Chordata; order Ceratodontiformes; family Ceratodontidae; genus Neoceratodus; species Neoceratodus forsteri. Next base: position 1,095,639,507 of record CM057450.1, on the reverse strand, counting down.
GTGAGAGGACACATTATCAGTTATGCCACCTATTGAAAGAAGCAGAGAGAAAATGAAGCCAGGGAGTTGGAAAGGGCATTGGGAGAGAAAGAAAGCCTGTATAAGAAAGACCCTAAAAGTCTCCATAACCCTGACCTGTTACATGACCCCCTGGCTCTAAGAATGAAATTGAATATGCTAGCCTCACGAAAGGCGGAACTTCAGATCTTAAGATTGAAACATAAATATTGGACAGAAGGGGAAAAAGTCAGAAAACTTCTAGCGTACAGACTTAAAAAACAACAGGCCAACAGGCACATAGCCCAATTAAGAAATAATCAGGGGGAAAAACATAGTAAATCTGAAGCCATCAACCAAATCATGCTTTCTTTCTACAAATCCCTTTACATCTCTCATACCATTTGGGACAAGAACAAATTTGATAACTTTATGGTAGGCACCAAGCTTCCCAAGCTTACAAATGACAAGAGAGAGCAGCTGGAGGGGCCCATAGAAGTGCAAGAAATCAGGGAGGCAATTAATAAGATGGCCTCTAGGAAACCCCCAGGGGGAGACTGCTTTCCTGCTGACTTCTACAAGGTAACTCAGGAGACCATATCTCACCCCATGAGGGACATGTTACACAAAGCTTTAAAAAAGGAGGTACTCCCTGCCACTCTTAGTGAGGCGATCATTACAGTCCTTCCGAAGGAGGGAAAGGACCACACTCTCCCTGCAAGCTATAGGCCCATTTTACTGATTAACGCAGATACCAAAATTCTAGCTAAGGTGTTAGCAGCCAGGTTGGAAAAAGTACTTCCCTGTTTGATCCACACCTCCCAAGTGGGATTTGTGAAGGGCCGTGCCAGCACTGACCACCTCAGAGCTCTAATATCCCTTATACAAAGGGTAGAACTAGCCCCTTCTCCTACGGCAGCCATCTCAGTAGATTTTGAGAAGACCTTTGATTTGGTGGAGTGGAACTTTCTCCATGCGATGCTGCAGCACTACAATTTTGGTAGTGTTTTCAGGGGTTGGGTTAAAACACTTTACACTTCTCCCATGGCCAGACTGCTGACTAATAACACTCTTTCAGATCCATTTGAACTGCATAGGGGTACTATACAGGGGTGCCCTCTCTCTCTGATGCTATTTGTGTTGGTTATAGAAGCTCTGGCTAGTGCAGTGAGGAAGCACCCAGGAGTTAAGGGTATAAACGTAGGTCTTGATTCGTATCATGCACTGTTATATGCTGATGATTGTCTCATTCTAACCGAGGACTTTCCTGCAAGCGTAAGTCACATTGTGAATTTATTGCAATCCTTTTCAGATATTTCTGGCCTCAAGGTGAACCAAGGTAAATCTGAAGTCCTCCCCCTAAATAGACAGCTTTCACCTGAAGATATCTCAAAAGTGGGCTTATCCACTGCCAAGGCAGGTATTAAATATCTGGGCATTAGGGTCAACACTAATGTGTCCTCCCTACCAGAGGTTAATTTCTCCCCTCTAATTAATAGCCTTAAGGTGGAATCTCAAAGATGGAAACAGCTGAACCTTTCCCTGCCAGGAAGGCTGGCGGCAATTAAAATGATAATCGCCCCTAGGGTTTTCTATATACTATCCCATCTGTCAATTGAGATTCCGCAGAAATGGTTCCAAAAGTTGGACAATCTACTGAAGACCTTCCTGTGGGACAATAAGACTCTGCGTTATAGCAGAGCCAAACCTCCAGCTCCTTGGAATAAGGGAGGGTGGTGCCTTCCACATTTCCAGCACTATGCCTATGCCTTTTCTGTAGCAGCCACCTGTAAACTGTTTAGCGAGAATGCCAATGACCTTCCAGCCTGGGAAGCCTTAGAAAGGGATGCCCTACACAGGAATCACCTTACAGGGTACCTTGGTAGCTCTCTCCCATCCAAATTCAGATATTGGCTTACAATAAAAGCAGCTCACAAGGCTTGGTAGCAAGTGGGAGCCATAAGCAAGACATGTCTGAACCTGGGAAAGCACCTCCCCCTATGGAATAACCCCAACTGGACCATTGACCAAAAACCCCATTGTTGAGAGGGCTGGAAGGGGAACCAGATTAATATACTGAAAGACATTCTAATGGGAGATGGCTTCACCCTAGACAACCTAATTTCCTTGAAGGAAAAGTACAAACTAGAGAAAAGAGATTTCTGGAAAATATCTTCAGATGAGACACGTTTATTCAGGCTGGCTTAAAAGAGGGTGTACCTGTGTGGTATGGCAACACAGTGTAAAGGCCGTTTATAACAAATTGCCTTTAGATAGATGGCTACAAATTAAGAGGGGCCTAGCTGGCCACGTATATAAGTTTATGAGGGAGAACCTGCCAGACCCATCTATACCTGCCAAGGGAAAATGGCAATGTATGTTGGGTTCCCCTATTGCTGAGGATATATGGCATAGTAGCTGGTTAACAGCAGAAAAAGCCTGTGGTGACCCCCGGAGCTTCCTTATTCAAAATAAAATAAGACACCTTTGGTATCGCACTCCAGCAGTTCTAAAGAAAATGAATCTAATTCCGAATGATGTATGCTGGAGATGTGATGCTGAAGAAGCAGACCTACTTCATGTGTTATGGCAGCGTGGCCCCATCCGTCCCATTTGGTCTGAAATACTTACATGCTGCTCTGCCATCCTGGGGTATCAGGTCCCTACCTTACCTACTTTCTGGCTCCTGGGGATTCCTCCTACTGAATACAGGCTTATGAGCCCACTTTTGGCTTGGCTTGTCCAAGCCTTGGTGGAAGCCAAAAGGCTATTTCTGTGTAGATGGTGGACCAAGGAGGTTCCCTCACTTATGGCTTGGCTGGTAGCCATGGCCAAACTGGCTAGCTTTTCTAAGCTGATACATTTTACCAATGACACTCTACAAGCCTTCTCAGATAAATGGACTCCGTTTATGCACTACATCCAGGACTCATCCCCCATCCTCTCTGCCCCTTTAAGTAAGGACATGTTAAAGCCCCCATAATGGCCATATCATGCTTCCACCCCTCCCACCTTCTACCTTTAATAACATATGTGTACATGGAATCCTCCCTTCCCCCTCCAGTGTCACTTGACCATAGTCATCCAGCCCGGTCAATACCCATACCATTGTCTCTTTTACTCCATTTTGTGTATTATGAATTGAATGAGAATATTTCACAATGTTACATTATGGAAAGTATAAATGGTTGCTGTACTTGTGCATATCTTGAGATGTATGATTTGTCTCTATAATTCAATAAAAAATTTAACTGGCAAATAAAAAAATAAACACCTCAACTGAGGGAGTCTCCCAGACTGCAGGTGGAAGCAAGTTTCACAGGGTCAGCCCAGAGTCATTAAAAGCACACTCTCCCGAGGTCTTGAGCTGAACCTTGGGAACCTCCAGGAGGCCCCTCGAGGAGGAGCTCAGGGAGCGAGAAGAGGACAGCAGTGTCAAGAGCTCAAACAGATAACCAGGGACCAGCCCATATAGGGCCTTAAAGGTGAGAAGACCCCCCCCCTTGAAAAGGACCCTCCATCTGACAGGCAGCCAGTGCAGAGCACACAGGACCGGAGTCACATTACTGGACTGCAAGAGGCCTGTCAGCAACCAGACTACTGAATTCTGCATGAGCTGCAGCCTGAGGAGGGTCCCTCCTGTGACCCTGAAGTATAGAGCATTGCAGTAATTGAGCCTAGAAATCACAAAGGCATGCACTAGAGTCGACAGGTCCTTGGGCAGAATGAGGGGCTTAATCTGGGCAATGTTCCACAAATGGTAAAACCACTGCTGACTACATCTGACACCTGATCTTCAAAGGTCAATCTGCAATCAAGGATCATGCCCAGATTTTGCACCCTCAGAGAAGTCACCAATGGAGCAGACCCCAGAACAAGTCCAGAGTTAGTACCCGGTGGCAACCCATCATGCCCATGACCAGGCTTGATCACCAGTACCTCAGCCCTAGCCAGGTTGAGTCTCAGCCAGCTGGAAGCCATCCAGTCATTGATTTTAGCCAGACAGCTGTTAAGCACATCAATCACCCCCGATGTTCCAGGTGCAAAAGACAAATACAGTTGGGTATCATTTGCATAGCAGTGAAACTCCACACTGTATTGTCAAATGATCTCTCCCAGGGGCAGCATGTACACTGCAAACAACATCGGTGACAAGATCAAGCACTGAGGTACCCCACATGACAGAGGCACTGAGGAGGAGGAGGAGAAATTCCCCATCACTACCCACTGCACCCTGTCCGAGAGATAGGACTCAAACCATTTGATGACCATGCCGGCAAGTCCACAAAACTCACAGAGCTGATCAAGTAGCATGACATGATCCAGTGTCAAAAGCTGAGGAGAGATCAAGGAGCACAAGAATTGACCTGTCTCCTCTATCTCTAGCCCTGAGCAAATCATTATGCACTCTCACTCTAGCAGTTTCCATGCTATGTCTGGCCTGAAAACCTGACTGGAAAGGCTCATAGATTTCCAAGGACACCAGGCAATCCTCAAGCTGATGTGCCACCAATTTCTTAACAACCTTGCTCAAAAATGGCAGGTTGGAGATCAGACGGTAATTGTAAGGACGTCTGGGTCGAGGGAAGATTTCTTTAGGATGGGCTTCACCAGTGCTTCTTTCAAAGCAACTGGGAATACCCCCTCCACCATCGAGCACCTGGCAATCCTGGTGAACACCGGGCCAATGGCATTGACACATCACATTAAGAAACACGTCAGTGTCAGGTCCATTTCACAAAAGATGTGCTTCAGCTCCAAGATCACCTTAGTCACTTCAGACACCTCCACTGGCCTAAACTCCTTCCAGGCAGACTGAGTACCTCTGAGACTCCCAACTCAATCACTGCAGGGTGAAAGTCTCCCTGGCAGAATCCCCGACTGGATGGTCAACACTCTTTCAGAGAAAAAAAAGAGCTAATTCTTCACATAAAGTTGTTGAAAAAGCTTTTTTTGGTTGGAAACAGGCAGGGTGTTAACGTCTATCCACGGTCTGGAACAGCTGTGATGGTCTGTTTTTCCCGCAGCAATTTCCCTGGACAGAAATTCTGCCTTCTTACAGGAAATTGCCCCCTGGTAATAAGCATAGTGAGAATGCAGGGCCAGCCTGTTGGCTTCCAGCAGTGTCTTCCACCAGTAACGGTCCAACTTCTGACTCCTGATCTTCATCACCTTGAGATCCCCATCAAACCAAGGGGATCTCAAGTGAGAGGATTTGAGTCATATACGGATTGATGAAATGGCATCTAGAGCTTCATCCACCACCCTAGTATAGGTGGCCACTGCCTCTCCAGTGCCAGTTACACATGCTGCCTCAACCCTAGATAGGTCAGCTAATGGCAATAGTCCCCCTCAGTCAACACCCCTTAAGTGGCGATAGCTGATCATCTCCAAAGGGTAGAGACTTTTGGGGGGCCCCAAAGCTGAATTCCACAGTGCAGTGATCAGACCAAATGACCTGATCGGTCTTGATGTTATCAATCTCAAGACCCAGCTGGAACACCAGATCGAGTGTGTAGCCATGTTGATTGGTAGCAGAAGGAGGTGCTTAAGTGCAGGAAAAGAGGGGGTGAATTGGGTTTGAGGGAAGAGGTTATTCCAGAGGGAAGGGAATCTATAGGACAATGCAAGTTTCCCAGCTGAGATGCATACTCCTGGGACAGTGAAGGAGTGGAGGAAATTCATACATGAATTGTAGGGGGAGGGAGTAGCAGGATTTAGGAGATAGGAGATGTAGGAAGGAAGAGTTCCAAACCAATATTTAGAGATGAAAGTAGAGCAGTGGGATGTGCTTCACAGGGATAGGGATTGGAGGGATAGGGAGGAGTAGAGGTCACAGTGATGTGTTAGAGAGGAGGAATTTGAGGCAAAATGACAGAAGGCATTGAAAACGACGTCTAGTTTGGCAAGAGGGGTGGCTGGAGCTGCGCTGAAGACAATGTCAGTGTAGCCGAAAGCTGAGAGTATCCATTTGACCAGCAGCTCTCATCTGACTGGGATGGAAAGACTACCCTTATGGCGGCAGAGTAGACCCAGTTTGGGACATAGTTTGGAATGAAGGGCCTTGAAGTGGGAGGAGAAGTCAAGCGATGGATCAAGCCACACTCCTAGGAATTTGTAGGCTGGGATATCATCGAGAGGAGTGTTGGCTGGGATAGAGAAGGCAGGGAGGGCAGGAAGCATGGCAAGTTTCTGTTTGGAGCCAAAAGTCAAGGCTACGGTCTTTTTTGGCATTCATCTTCAGGCAGTTATAATTTAACCAGTTAGATACTGCAGTAAAGTTGGTTGGAGTGGAGTTTGGATGGCTGGGGCAGAGAGACCAGATAGAAGTAGGATGGTATCATCCAAATACATATGGATCTTAACATGGGTCCATACAGAAGGGAGGTAATTTATAAACAGGAAAAAGAGAACAGGTCCGAGAATCAAGCCCTGGAGGATGCCTGGAAGGATGGGGAGGGAGGGAGACAGGACATTGCTGATTTTTACTGACTGGGACCAGCCAGTTAATTAGGAGCTACACCAGGAGACAGATGCTGGGGAAAGGCTGGCAGTGCTTAGCTTGTTTAGAAGCAGAGGTGAGAGACAGAGTCAAAGGCCTTTGAAAGGTCAATGAAAATAGCCAAGGTGATCTGCCCTTGATCCATTGCAGAGTGGATGGCATCTGTAAAGCGAAGAAGGGAGGAGGTGGTTGAGTGGAATTTCCTAAATGCCGAATTGACTGGGGAGAGAGTGTTGGAACCAGAGAGGAAGTCATTTAACCTTGAGAGAACAAGTGATTCTTGGACCTTGGCAAGTGAGGGGAGAAGTGATAAGGGGCCGTTGTTGCCAGGGGCAGTGGGATCACCCCCTTTAAGAAGGGGTATGATTGTACCTGATGTCCAGGCTGAAGAGAGGGTAGAGGAGGGGAGAGAGATAGATTGAGGAGGAAAGTTAGAGGGGTCAAAATAGAGGAAGCAGGGATTTTGAGGAGTCAAGGGTGTAAGCTGTCAGGACTGGATTTAGTGGAATTCAGGGAGCCTAGAGCTCTAAGGATTTCTGCTGAGGATACTAGAGGCAGTTGAAAGCCAGAGGGCTGCATGAAGAAAGGGAGAAGGGCAGAAGAGGAGGGGGGAGGTCTTGTGGGATGGCACAGGTCATAAAGAACTTATTTAAGTCATCTGTGACAGAGGTACGGTCTGAAACTAGGGAACCTGCCATGCAAAGAATGGGTGGGGGGGGGTTCAGAGGAGAGGTGCAGGAGCAAACTGAGATTGTTACAGAAGAAGAAAGGGGAGCTGTTGGAGGTATGCAGTCAGGTTTTGAAATAGTCAGATTTTGCCTGTCCACAAGTAACTTCACTCTTGATCCTGTCTCTTTCGATGAAGTATTGACCATGCTCCTATCCTTAGACCCCAAAAAATCAAGCCCAAAGGCCTCTACCCAAGTCTCCTTCACCTATCGGCCCCTGCTATCACCCTCTCACTGACCTTTTTGCTAAACATATCCTTCTCCACACGCACAGTACCCTCAACCTGGAAATCCGCCTGCGTTGATACCACTCCACAAGGCTGGCAACACCTATACTCCCGGCAACTATTGTCCAATCTCCCTCCTCCCTGCTCTATCTAAGGTACAAGAGCACTTAGTACAGTCAAGACTAAACATGCTTCTCACCACCACTAACTTTCTGTCCCCATACCAATCAGGCTTCAGGAAGCACCACTCCATCGTATCTTCTCTCCTCAGGTTCACTGACCACATCCACTCAGCTGCTGACAAAGGACACACCATGGCAACTGTTTTCATCGACCTTACCAAGGCCTTTGATTCAATGTCCCACTCCTTACTCCTAAATACACTTGATCATGCTGGTCTAGCTCCACCCGCAGTACAGTGGTTCACCTCTTACTAAACAAACAGATATCAGTCAATCAAAATAGCAAATTCTTCTTCCACCCCCTCCCTATCCAAGCCAGTGTCCCTCAGTCCCATTCTTTTCACTCTTTTCATAAACAACCTCCCCTCCTCCTGCTCAAACTCCCTTATCCACATGTACATGGACGATACTGTCCTTTTCATTTCTGGTCCCTACCTAAACACTATCAAATCACTCTGCAAGAGGACTTCCACAATGTTCAGTCTAGGATAAAAACAACAAACTCAGACTGAACACCTCGAAAACAGTCTTCATGACCTTCAGTACCTCCCAAAGACTGGCAAAATCCATTCCTTCACCTCCCATCACCACCTTGGATGGCACTCCCCGAAATTAAGTTACATCCTATAAGTATTTAGGTGTTTGGTTAGACCCTCAGCTAAATTTCTCTCATGACATCAACTATCTACCATCAAAACTGCACCCTAAGCTAGGCATCCTTTATTGCAACAGGGACTCTCTCTCTTTCCCTGTCTGCTGGGAAAATTCTTACCAAAATGATCTTGCCTATACTTGACTATGCTGACATAGTCTTCTGCACTGCCCCCTCTTCTCTGCTTGCTAGACTTGACTCTCTCTTCTATGCCTTCTGCCGCTTTGCTTCAAATGCTCCCTTAAGGACCCACCATTGCTCCCTCGTCTCTACTCTGAATCTTCCTCCCCTGTCCCACCGGCACCTTATTCACTCTGTCTCCTTTACCTCTAAATTCTGGGTCAACCTTCTCCCCTCCTATCTCTTGGATCACTTCACCACCTCTCAACCTGCATCCTACTCCCTGTGTTCTAGGTATGCCCGCTTCTTCTCCTTACCCAAACCATCCTCAAGCATGGGCAAATCTGCCTACACCTATCATCTCCCCTCACTCTGGAACTCTCAACCTCCTGTTCCTCACAACTCCCTTTTTGCACCCCTCTATCAGGTCTCAGCTATGTCTCCTGCCTCCTCCCACCTGCTCCCACATCACCTGACAGCACTTATGTACTACTACTCTATCCTGTTACCTTACTCTACTGTATTCATTCTACACTCTGTACTGTGCTTCCTTATTTGCTGGCACTGCCTTGTATCTCTCATGATTTACTGTCTTGCTAATTACTGAGGTTCGATGTCCTCCATACCTATGATCCCACACAATGTGTACATTTTTTGCCTCTGTAATTGTCCTGCTGACACTATGTAATTGTGACTGTATCACTGTTGTAATTGTTTATGAAATTTTTCTCTTGGTACCCACTTCCCTGATTTCCCCCGGATCATACCTGGAAATGAGCCTCAGCTTGGTGTGCCTTTCCCAGTTACCAAGGGCAGGATATTCAAAGCAGTTGCACAATGTACAACAGAGTTGCACCAGCGCAACCACAAAAATGCGCTGGAGAGTGATATTCAGCTGCGGCAACTGTACAGCGCAAATCGCCATGTGCCAATGTGCAATGGTAATGCATGCATGTGCAAGTGCAGGAGGCACAGTCATGAATATCCGGCGCAGTGTGAGATTCAACACCTGACAGACAGCGCAAGTGTGGAGCAAATGGGAAATGCACGTAGCACACTTGAGCCCATAAAAAGTGGGAGCAAGCAGAGGAAGGACACTTGTGCCAGAGGGGAGCAGGTGTGAGAGAGACACAGTGGACAGGCTGAACAGTAGGAGGGGTGCAAGACAGGGACAGAGGCAGTGAGGGAGTGAGAGGGAGTGAGAGAGTGGCTGTGTGTGCTGTGTGTGTGTGTGTGTGTGTGTGTGCATATGTGTGCATGAGAGACAGAGAGGCCACAGCCTGGGTGTGCGCCTGTGACTCTTGGCACAGAAGGGGCAGCACAGGTGCCCAAACAGGTGGGAGGTGGAGGCCACAGGCTGAGAGCTGGGAACAGATGAACCAGGTGTGCACCTAGCACAACCACACACGTAGCAGCACACAGCTGGGGGAACCAAAAGGCCTGCCGCCCAAGGGGATCTGGACAGCTGAGTCCATGGCCAGTGCCATCTTTCAGATGGAGGCGGTAATGAGGGGTGTGAGGAGGCAGGAGGCAGAGTGGCACAGCTATGGAAGGGCCTCTCAGCGGTACACCTAGAACAGGAGGTACCGTGCTTTCACCACCTTCGAACAATACAGTGATACATAGATTGTGGGCCAGTACCGCCTGAACCAGGCAATTCGTAGGCAGCTCTGTGAGCTGTGCAGTGATGAGATGCAGGCACCCACCAGATGGAGCCACGCCATGACTGTGGAGACAAAGGCCACGGCTGTCATGTGCCTGCTCACCACGGAAACCTTCCAGAGACCAACATGGGACACCACAGGCATAACCCAGTCGGCCATGTCATGGCTCCTCACACAATTCCTCAATGCACTGCTGCCACATGCTGTGGAATACATTCACTTCCCAAGCACACAGTCAGAGTGTGCAGCGAACATGTAGGAGTTCCACAGGGTAGCACATATGCCTGGCATGCTGGGGGTCATCGACAGCATACATGTCAGCATCTGCACACCACCCAGCCCAGAGGGGGTAGCCTACATCAAAGGGCTACCCCAGTGTCAACTGCCAGGTGGTGTGCGATGCCAGGAGGCACATAATCAATGCCTGTGCCACACACCCTGGGGGAGCAGACAGGGCCTTCATCTGGCACAGCTCGGCACTGTGCCACAGGTTTGAGAATGGGGACATCCCCACTGGCCACCTAGCAGGTGAGTATGCCATGAACACAGGCAGCCTGGCACAACAGGGAAAGGTGTGGGGGGCTTCCAGAGTAGGGGTGCCTCAGGGTGCGGCCGGGAGAGATGGGTAGTGCAGCAACACAGTCCACCATGCTAACCTTATATCTGTCCACACAGGTGACAGTGGCTATCCACTCTGGCCCTGGCTGCTAACCCCATACTGGTGCCCATCAACCCCAGCACAGGAGCGATTCAGTGAGGCACACGCCAGCACAAAAAACACCATTGAGCATGTGTTTGGGCTGCTGAAGACACGGTTACGATGCCTGGACAGGTCTGGCGGTGCCCTACAGTACAGCCCCTCAAATGCCTGTGTCCTATTCCTGGCCTATTGTATACTACACAACATGGCCATTGACTGTGGGATAGCTGTTGAGGTTGAAGAGGAGAACAGCAATGGGGAGGATGCAGCCGCCAGGCCATGTGGTGGTGAGCAGCCCCCCACCGGCGAAGGGAACCCCAACTGCACAGGATGGCCCAGCGGCACCAGGACATGATTGCAGAGGAGCACTACGGTGCACCCAGGTAGGTGAACATGTCCCCATGCACGGAAAAGTGACCATGGCACAGCCCACAGGCAAGGTTGGGTGGGCCATGTGACAGGAGTGGCTGGGGGGAGCATGGATGGGTGAGGGTCAGGATGTCATGGAAACACACAGCACAGCACACCCTACCCACACACATTCACACACCCCTGCACACACACACATGCACACAGGCACCTGCAGGCACCCGCCCAGAGGCTGGCACCAGACATGTGTCAGACACTGAGCACTGGGGCACAGTGGCATCCTGCACTATGCTGGCATCATCATGCACACACCGCAATGGCCAGCAGCCAGGCGGGTGTGCAAACGGCCTGTGTGCGGCGACATCCACAGATGCCACGACTGTGGAATGCTCATGCACATGCCACACCAATGTGCACACAGGGTGGCATCGGCCAGCAGACAGGGTGATGGGCAGTTCAGGACCACCGCGCTGTTGCACGGCCACTGCAGACATGTGGGAGGCCCCGCCAAGACCGCCCAGCAGACTCAGGCTGTTTGGCAGCCACAGAGCGTGTCTGAGATGGTCCCCCAGGGGTATTATTGTGGGAATGTGACCTTGTCCTCACAGGGATCTGAAGGCCCCTGAACATGCCCACCCCAGGTGTGCCCAGAATGTCCACAGCTGATCCTGGTGTTGACACCGAGGGACTCACTCGATACCGTGCCCGAGGGGTGGAGAATACACTCCACAGGGTCTGCAATGGATGACCATGCACCAATGTGGATACTGTTGCATGGCCTGCCATGACCGCAGCAGTAGGCTGATCCAGGGCTGTGGTCATGTACACCCGCATATGATCAGTGGCTGCCAGGAGCTGTGCAAAGTCCTTGTCATGCAGCTCTGCAGCCTGGCACAACTTGGCGTGGAGTGTATGCACCCCTGCCACGATCAGCACCTGTTGTTCCACGGAGACCCATGGCAGACGGGTGTGCTCGGGCAAGGGGTCGGCACCCAGGGGTAGCTGGGCATTGTGCCAGCTCACGGGTGGCATTTGGCCCCGCTGCCCAGCCTCTCACACAGGTGGGCGCTGCACAGCGGGGTCCTCTTGGGGCAGTTCATTCACCAGTGCACCGTTGGCGGGAGCTGCACCCGGCCCCCCAGCATCCCCATCCAACTGCTGCTGCTACCCCTCCAGCTGCTGTGCATCAGGCAGTGCCTGTCTGGCTGCTCCACCACCACCACCACTCCTATCGGCTGGCGCACACTGCTGCTGCCCATGGTGACACTGGGGGCAGTGGCCGGTGGCAGGAAAACCACCACCAGGGCACTGTCTGCGCTGCCATGGTGGGTGAGTGGTATGGGTGCCTCGTCCTCAATGGCAACACTGCTGACCAGGATGATGGTTACATTGTCATCAGTGTAGGACCCCGCCCCAATCTGTGTCTCAGCATAATGTACACCATGGCAGGCGTCATGCTGGAACACAGCCAGGGCCTCATAGTAACCATGCCACGGGTATCCAGCTGGTCAGCAGTTTGTGCTGCAGCTGTTCCAGCCCCCAGACACTGGTGGAGGTGGATGGACAGTCCTCCAAGTCCAGACTCACCCCCATGGTGGACACCTCTGCCCCTGTCACTGCATGCAGATGCTCTGGAGCTGAAAGGGAATACAGTCACATTACTGCCACTGTCACACCAGTCGGTCCTTCACCCCTGACACTGGTGTATCTACCATGCAGTAATGGGCTGCTACCTATCTGGAAGCCACCGCCAGGCACCCCCTTGACGGTGCTGTGCTGCATGGTGGCCACCACCATCTCCTCCTGTGGCATCAGCTGTGGCACATCTGGCTGTCCACTGCCCATGGCTGACATGTGGCCCGGAGGGCTGCCAGCTTCTCCTTTATCTGGCCCCTGTCTGTGCCAACTTTCTTTTTGCACTCCAGCAGAGTCCTCTGATGGCTGTCCTGCTGGTTCACAACCCTTGCAACACCCTCCCATGCTGCGTACCTGGCCAGTGGGATGCCTGTTGATCCACTCAACAGAGGCTCCTGGTCGAGGTATGCCTCGAACAGGTCATCCATCTCAGACCTTGTAAAGTTGGGCCTACGCTTCCATGCAAGCCGACGCTTCTCACCTTCCTCGTGATCAGTCATGCTGCATCTTGGGGGATAAAACATGTGGTCAGTGACTGCTACCATTCACACCACCCACCCAGGCCACTGTCCCATCTCCTCTTCAGCCTCGCTGCTTACCTCTGAAAGATGCAATACCAGTCCATGTCCTGTGCTTACCCCGCAGTGCCTTTATAGTGCATTGCATGCAAATGAGGGTTTGCACAACTGTACTGAGATGCAAATGCCCCAGATGCGCCATCGATAGGCTGATGATCTGCATATTCTGGCTGAATATCGCATTATTGTGCCTAGCGCAATTGACTTGCACATGCCCCTATTGTGCACCTTGCATGGCTGTTCCAATAGCGCAGTCGTGCATGGTGCGCATGCTGACCCCTAACCCCAGGTCCACCCTTTGCCTTTCAGGGTGCCCTGCACCACGTGCCAGTGCAGCCATGCCTGTATAGCACATCTCTGGGATTGTGCAATTGCCGTTGGCAGTGCATCTCCATGTGAGTCTTGCATCCCCAGCAGCTGGGGCTCATGCGCTACAGGGCACCATTTTGGAGTCTCCTACTGTGATCCAGCAATGCTGCATTGCAGAAGAGCCAGGGCACCTGACTAGTCCCAGATAGAACTGGTGAACCTTGTGGCCCTAGTGGAGCCACACACAGGCAGCCTGTTTGGGCAGGTGCCCCTTGGTAGGCCACGTACAGATGTGTGACAGGAGGTGGCGGATGGGCTGGAGGAGACCACAGGTGTCCAGTGCACCAGTGAACAGTGCTGCCACCGCTATGGTAAAATAATTAAAATAAAAATTGCCTGCTGAATATGCTTGGTACAGCTAATTCAGAGGGTTCAATAGTTCTACAGGTCAGTTGAGTTGCATGTGGCTTTGAAGCTTCACCAAGTGAGGTTGCAAGTTTTGCAGGTGGATAGGATTTCCAGAAAGATCCAGGGACTGTGATGACATTTTACCCTGCTGATTTCAGTGGAGCATAGACATCCCAGACTTTTAGAAAGATTTTTGTGAAATGGATGAGAGCAACATCAACAGAGGGAGTGGAGAGGACTGAAGACCACTTAGCCATGGACAGGTCAAGGAGTAATTTATTTGAGTCGAGTGTTTTGAGGGGTTGATACTAAATATATTTGGAAGGGTTTAGGAGGAGGTCAAATCTTTCTGATGCAAAAGGTGGGGCAGTGATCACTGAGCACATCAGGCAGTACACCTGCAGAGCTGATACAGTGAGGGTGGGTAGATAATATCCAGTCAAGCAGGGTATGGGACTGGGAGCGATGGTTGAGGCAAGTTGGCTCATTGAGCAACTGGGCTAGGTTTAGTACTTCAATCTGTAAGCATGTGTTTTGCAATGGGGGGAGATTCAGTCCAGATTGGAATCACCAAGAAAGATCAATTCTCCTGCAGATGCAAGGGTGGTAGTGGAGGTGATGCAGGAGACAAGGGCAGAGGGAGTTTAGGGGATTCATACAAAACTCTGACATAAAGTGGCGTTGAGAACAGAAAAGAGAGCTTTGCCAGTAGGAGGAGTTTGTGAGATTACGGGACAGCTTCACGGTGGTTGACAGTGCAAGAAATGGAATTGTGGGAGTAGATTGCAACTACTCCTCCCCTTTTACCAAGGTCTTGTAGGTGGAGGTTATAGCCAGGGAGGGCAAGCTGATTGTCAGAGATATGCGAGGACAGCCATGTTTTCATGATGCATAGTATGTCAGGGAAGTGCTGAGTGACTAAGATTTTTACATCATTCAGTTTAGGAAGGAGGCTGTGGGCATTTATACGGAAGAACCTCAAGCCCTTGAGGAGATCCTGTGGAAAGGTAGGGTTGGAAGGGCTAGGGTTTAGCTCAACATCCCCAGCTAGGAGTAGGAGAAAGACTAGAAGGTGATAGTAGGGGAAATGTCTTTTTAGCTTTAGCCAGTATCTCTGGAGTGGGAGAGTTTGGAGGGTCTGGAAGCAGGAGATGTCAGATGGCTTCAAGCTTAATGAGGGGCGTGTTGATTAACCCAGGATGAATTATCAGCATATAGTATTTAGAAATGGGAGGGGGATGGGTAGCAACGAAGGAGTAGATAGGCTGGCTACAAAGGGGGTATGATGTGGAAAGGGTGGCGCTATAATTGGATGGGGCTGAAACTTGTGGGGAGACAGGAAGAAAGAAAAGGAGGGCTAAGAGGGGGTGAAGGAGAATACAGGGTGAAGCCATGGAATTACTGAGGTGAGAAGAAGTGAAGCAACAGTAGCCTCTAGTGGCCAAACAATATAAGAGGCAAGTGAATATCTAGGAAGATAGTGAACGATAGGGAGGGGCGAGCTAAGGTACAATCAGAACACACAAGGTGGAGATAATAACAGGTTGGGTGGCCTAATGGATAGAGTTACAGACTTCCGAGTGTGCTGGACAACACAAGCAAGGGTTCAAGTCCCATGGAGGGAAGGAAAACTGAGAGGGATGGCTGCTCAGGGGGAGGGGGGAGAAACAGACTGGGTAAAGTGAGGGACAGGCTACCACAATTTCTATTTAGAATTGAGTGGAGATGCAAGGGAGGGCATAGTGTCCCCTAATGGCATAACAGTATAAGCTACTAAAGGAGATAGAAATCTGGCCGATCACATGACCTGGTCACCTGATCAAGACTAACTATAAGAGAAATGTGGAGGGGTGGGGGGGTAGTCAGGCCAGCCCTGAGCAGTACACAGCTGTAGTTGTTAATTTCAATCAATCAATCAATCAAAAATCTTTATTTATTCAGGCGGACATCATTGAGCAAAGCTCATTTACAAGATGGACCTGATAGGTCGAAAAACAACATGAAGGTACAATAACAGACATATACAAAAAAAAAAAAAAACTTTCTAAATGAACAGATGCAATAATATAAACATATATACAAGCAAGGTAGCCAGTGATTTCGGGCTCCAGAGCAGACTAAATCAGACAGTTTTGACTGAAAAGTGATAAAGTGTTGGGATTGTTGAAGTAACCTCTGAAAAAAGAAGACATGGGGGTCTGGTGGGATGTAATTGGATAGGCACTCAATCAACTAGTAACGGGTGAATAGGAAAGGTAAGTGCAAGGAGTTGCAGAAGATGTTGTGGCAATGGTGTAGCAAAGCTGCATAGAAAAAGAGAAAAAAGAATGGGGGGGTACGGGGTGTGATTGGACTAGGCCTTGTGAAAGCAGTTGCAGTTCACAGTATTATGCAGCCCCCGTGCCTAGGGGGTGCCCATTCCCCCTCGGCAGCATGTGCCCCCCAAACAGTCTTTGTTTGCTGACTGGGACCCCAATCCCCACTGGCTTCAGTTAATTTGTCTTTAATTATTTTTATGTTTGCTTGCATGCATGCGCAAGAAACATTATGTGACAGCTTAGGAGAGAAGCGGGTTGTGGAGGTGTGACACTGTTACAGCCAAGGGAGGCACTGCATTTGGGGGCTTTGCAGTGGTGGACCAATGGAGGCACAGTGTGCCGATGACAATGGTCTCCAAAAGTGCGCCAAGTACAAACGTTTTTGCTGCAGCAATCAGGGACTGCCTCATCATTGCAGCATCAGTCATTGTGCTGCAATGAGGCAGTGACCAGTCATTGCAGGGCAGAACATTAGGTAGCCTAACACTGTTTGTGAACATGGCGGGCGGTTTGCTGCCATGTTCACAAACAGTATTATGCAGCCCCCGTGCCTAAGGGGTGCCCATTCCCCCTCGGCAGCATGTGCCCCCCAAACAGTCTTTGTTTGCTGACTGGGACCCCAATCCCCACTGGCTTCAGTCCCTCTGAGTTTGTGGATATGCCGACGGGGGAGCCCAGTCCCCGTCTGCATAATTTCTGCATCCCACACATAAAACCTATGTTTGTGCCGAGGGGGTTCCCAATCCCCCTCGGCTATTATGCCCCCCTTTATGCCAATGGGGGTGCCCAATCCCCCATTGGCTGCAGTCACCCTGCAAGAAAACAGTAGGTTGGCATGCTGGGAGCCCACCCCAGATGCCAAATGTCCAGTTAAATGCCCCTGTAAGATGAAAACCATCCCGCGATGTTTTTTTTTTTCCCTGTAAAGAAGGAAATGGACCCTCGGTAGTCTCCCTGGCCCCCCTCCCACACCCCGCACCCACTGCGCACCTTGCCTCCCCACACCCCCCACCCCATACTTACCTCTGGAGTCCAGCACGATGATCTTCGGTGGACCAGGAACACGTCTGCACTCTTCAAAGCCGACCACAAACTGAGGAAATGCCGGAAAGCTGTCTCATGGGATGAATAGGGCTTTTTCAACTTTGATGCATATCTCGGGCCTTTTGGGGAATTTTGGCACAACATTTTCAACATGGGATTTTTGGGACACCTCCTCATGAATTCTTTCATTGTCATGGCGTTAATCGGCCCCAAAAGGTGATTTTGCGGTCACTGCTCAGAATCACCTTTCAGGACAGATTAATGAAACAATAGTGCCAGTGTTCATGAGGTGTGCTCTCAAAATGTCTATGTTGCAAATTTGGTGGGCAAAATCAAAAAATGACTGTTTTACGGGCGTGGGTTGAGCAGTTGCTACGCACGCTTGTAACTTTGTGAATTTGCAATATTTTTACTCCAGATTTTCAACATTGGTATTTTTATGCATCTCCTTATGAACTGTCAGCTGTCATTTTTCACAACCTGCTTGAAATGTGTTTTCGCAGTTCCGGCGCAGAATAGTGCGGTCGCTATGGGAAATCCATGTTAAGGACACATTACAAAAATCACAGTGACACTGTTCATTAGCAGAGGCCCTAAAATGCCTATGTTGAAAATTTGGTCAGAAAAGTCCATAAAATGACTGTGTTACGAGCGTGCATTGCGCAGTTTCCACGCACGCTCGTAACTTCCCACATTTGTAATATTTTCACTTTAGATTGTCAACACTGCCATTTGTCCACACCTCCTTATGAACAGTACAGCTGTCATTTTTCACATCCTGGCCAAAATGTGTTTTTGCACTTCCGGCGCAGAACAGCGCGTTCGCTATGGGAAATCCGTGTTTGGGACATATTAGGAAAATCACACTGATGCTGTTCATTAGCAGAGGGCCTAAAATTCCTGTGTTGAAAATTTGGTGACACAAGTCCATAAAATTAATGTGTTTTGAGCGTGCGTTACGCAGTTTCCACGCACGCTCGTTACTTCGCACATTTGCAATATTTTCACTCCATATTTTCAACATTGCCATTTTTCCACACCTTCTTATGAACAGTAAAGCTGTCAATTTTCACATCATGGCCGAAAAGTGTTCTCGCACTTTGGGCGCAGAACAGCGTGGTCACTGTGGGAAATCACTGTTTGGGACACGTAACAAAAATCACACTGACATCGTTCATTAACAGAGGTCCTAAAATGCCTATGTTGAAAATTTGGTGATGAAAGTCCATAAAATTACTGTGTTACGAGTGTGCGTTGCGTAGTTTCCACGCACGCTCATAACTTTGCACATTTGTAATATTTTAACTCCAGATTTTCACCATTGCCATTTTTCCGCATTTCCTTATGAACAGTATAGCTGTCATTTTTCACATCCTGGTTGAAATGTGTTTTTGCAGTTCCGGCGCAGAATACCATGGTTGCTGTGGGAAATCAGTGTTCAGGGCACATTAAGAAAATCACAGTGACACTATTCATGAGCACAGGTCGTAAAATGCCTATGTTGAAACTCTGGTGACACAACTCCATAAAGTGACTGCGTTAAGCGGATGCATTGCACAGTCTCCACATATGCTCAGAAGTGCGAGCATTTTTAATATTCCCACTACAGATTTTCAACATTGCCATCTCTTCATACCTCCCTATGGATGGTACAGCTGTCTTTCTTCACATCCTGCCCGATCTGTGTTTTCTTACATGTGGCACAGAATGGCACTGTCACTGTTGGAAGTCAGTTTTCAGGACACATTGACAAAATCATACTGCCACTCTTCATGAGAAGAGGTCCCAAATGCTTTCCTGAGGTGAGGTCACAAAAAGGCCATGATGAAAATTTGTACTGTAAATACCAACAAACGCCCGAGGCATTAGGGTTAGAAACATAGAAACATAGAATTTGATTTCAGATAAGGACCACTTGGCCCACCCAGTCTGCCCATTTCCCTACCTAATGGATAAACTGCAGATCCTAGTTAACCAGCAGCCTACTTCTTTCTACACCCACCCCCTAGTCTACCCCCAACCCCTAGTGTGTCTAACCATAATGTCCTACCCTGTACAAACAGACTGGCATCGGGGTGTGCCTTTGGATTGCCAACTGTACTGCTCATGCCATCCCACCCCCAGCCACTGACAAGCATCGAGGTGTACCTTGGACTCTTCGGCCCAAGACTTCACACCACTCTCCTATGCTGCACCCATTTCACCGTATGTACTTATGGAATGGGGTGACTGTGAAGCCAAACACCCTAAAGCAGACCTCAACATGTGTTGATGTCTGCAGAATAGGGTGAGGTGACATGGCTTGACCATCATGGGTGACGACCCAAACACTTATCCCAAATCCTGTCCATCTCTACAGGATGGAGGTGGGTTTCACGTGAAGTTCAATACTTCACTGCCATTCCTATTCTGCATCTGTCTAACTCCTACATTGCCAATGCTAATACCAGCAAGCAAACATTCGGCATTAACTAATGCTTGTTAGATATGTAGCATGCATTGCTTGATAAAATATACCCATTCAGAAAGTACAGGTTGAATTGAAACCTTACTATAGCTTAGTTGTATTATGCTGATTTTACTTCTTAACAGTATGATTTCAGCATATTACTCCTTGCTAGAAGACAAATGTACATCTTTTTCAGGTTCCTAACCCCTTTTTTACCCACCATACTACATGGACATTTGGACTATTATCTTGAACCAACAACTCACTATCTGGGGGGAAAGGTTGCCCTGTATACTCCTCTGGACTAAGGAACTATACCTTTGCATTGCAATGGAATTTATGATGGGTAATATACTCTATGTTGAATCATATGTCTTTAAATGTACTGTATGCTATGTGCTGTATGCTGAATAAAGCTGAGTTTAAAAAAAAAGAAAAGATTTGGCATGTATACAAAAGTAAACATGTCCTGGAATAATGGGTTAAAATTTATTGTGGATACTTTAGAAATTACTTACTTGAAAAAAGTTGCTCAAAAATTCATGGACACATAATTGGTAATGCCAGTAGAATTCCACTTGTGGAATTTGACTTTCACAAAGTACTCATCACCACTGAATCACCTTACCTGAACTTGCATCGTGGCCCTGGAAGGTATGCCACTGCTACAGTGACAACTTTCCAGCAAAACAATGACAGCGAGTTGTGTACAGTGGTGGCAGTTGTAGCAAGCTGTAAGTGCTGCCATCAGGTGTTGACCATCATCGGGTAGGTGTCTGTGGTGGTGAGATGGGTATGTGTATATGGTGGTGGGATGGGTCGGTGTTTGTAGTGGTGGGATGGGAAAACAGTCATCACTCTCCTCCATGGCTGTAAAATTTCTGTACATGCATGTGCTTCAGCAAGTCATTGTGTCAGTGAGCTCTATTGGTTATCTAATTAAGGCAAGTGCACAGTGATGTCCACACCTATTCTTCATGGCTCGTCACTCAAGACAATGGCCTGGCATTTGGCACCACTGTACTTTTACTATGAAGCTTCTTTGAAAGCTGTCTTACTGCTACTTTACACAGCCTTTACATTCCTTTGCAATGGCTATTCAAGTGTATGACTAGGCAAAATGTATGGACATGGCTTTGACAAAAGAATCACAACATTCCACAATTTCACAACTGTTCATGAAATTCAACTTTATTTACCTCTGAGTAAATGTTTCAAGAGTTGACACACACAGCTTCATTTTTTCCCATATTTTTTTTTCTCCTGGCTGGCAGTCCATCTCTTTGAGATATACCCCTTTCACAGGGATATAACCTGGTCAGTCTAAACCCGGCCATGATTCAGTTGGCTGCCAGCATTTTCTCTAACATTTTTTTCCCTCCCATCACCCTTGATGGGCTTATTGCCCCTGTTAGCCTCAAACGACCACAGCTTCCCTTGTGGCAGGAGCAAGCACACTGGAACCCACCACCAGCCCTCCCCAACCAAGATGAACTGCCGAGCGGTAGCTGTCTTGGCTGTCACCTGCCTCCTGACATGACTTACTGGGCTTGCTTCAGAACCCTGGTCAGCAGCATGGCAGCACAATGCTCTGCTGCTGGTCCATTGGGGTGACTTCAACATTTAGCATCAATGAACCTAACACAATTGGTGACATTTTGTGCTCTAGTTTGAAAGTTATGGGGGTTTAAAATTCTGCCATTTATGTAATTGCAAAATGTAATTTTAAAATCTCCAAAGTGTGGTGGCTTATAACACAGCCATCTTTAGAGCTAGAGATCTGTAACTTGGTACACTTCTGTAGGGGCCATGTTAAAGTCATCGTAGAAAAATGTATTGCAATTTGGGCAAATACTTTTAGCTTACATAATTGTGAAATATGTGGAGGCTTATATCCCCATCACCTTTGAAGACTGAGATTAGAAACTGATACACTTCTCTATGGACTATGGCAAATTCATAATACCATACTTGGTGCAGTTTGGAGAAGCACTTTTTAAATTAGATGGAAATAGCTGAAATCATAATTTTGGCAAAATTTCTCAGAAGCAAAATAACAATTCTGCCAGCATTTTGCTGGCGAACATAAATTTTGCCCAGCTCTAGCTTAAAACTGAGTTTGCAGGACAAACTGCATTACAGTATCTGATAAAATTCTCTGACATTTCCAGCACTAAAATTAATACCAGCCAAAGAATGGGATTGTGTCTTTGGTTCCAGAAACAGGCATGCCTGCCATAGCAGGTCTACTCATAGTCTAGGGTCCAGTTAATTTGGTGAGGGTTTGGAAGTCAGGTTAACAATTTGAATATGAAAATACAGGAATAATAAATGAAAGTGGATAGGTGGAATATATGACAGCTATCCAAATAGAAATGAGTATACACAATTAAAACATTTCTTCTGACTGTTTTTGTGTATTTGAGTTATGTATATCCACTGCCTGTTGCCATGGAGACAACAGTTTTTAGCATGTTTTCCCAAATGTTTTTGGGCTGTCAGCTTAACCCTCTAAAATGAAACATTACATATTGGGCTAAAAAGGAAGTTGGAGTAGAGATAATCAAGTCTATTTCATTTTTCTAGAGTCATTTTTGTCGTTAATACTTTGGTCCCATTCATCAGGATTGGCTCCAGTTACAGTACGTGGAGAGTAGTTTAAATGGTGAATTAGATTTTGAATCTTGACCTGGGAAGCAGGGAAGGCAAATTAAAATAGAATAGATACAGGGACTCCACCAGCACCTTGTTATGTTAAGAATATAATGCTCAACTTTAAAACTTGGACACTCTCCCTAAGTCGGGTTAGAGATTTTCCAAGGAAATCTCTGCAATATTTGCACATACTGTATACTGAGCATGTCCTTTCATGTAGAGTTGTCCTTTGGGATTTGTCCAGCATCTCAGACTCAGGAGATTTTGAATTCACTGAATGATAACTGTGTCTACAATACAATGTGACATGTGCTGTGGTTACCCATTCATGAGTAACTGAATGTAAACAGTAATGATAAACATAAGAGTACAGATGAAAGTGACTGTTGTACTAACCTACTGGAAACACAGGAACATAAATTCTTCCTGTGTCCCTTTACAGTGGATTTCTGGAAACTACTGAGTGTATACAGTAGGAGCATTTATTTCTCTCACTAGTGTAAAAGGAATAGATTTTCCTCTATATCCACTCACCATGCTTGAAACCCCCAAACAACCTGACAGCAGGCTCTGAACCCTCTCCTGAACTTTACCATCCCCTCCTTTTACTCCTTTCATTCAGCTTATTCCTTTCATACCCCTTACAGTAAATCTGTAGCAGGCCAGTGTGTTTTCTCTATCTACCTTCCAACTCCATGAAGTAGCCTTCCTCTCCCCATCCATCTTTCCTCCTCCCTGCTCTCCTTCAAATCACTTTTACTGATACACTTCTGAAAGAATGCACCTGCAGGTATGCTTCTCCCATTGTCTCTTTATTACAACAACCCTTTCTCTATCTACCCCCTCTGCTATTTACCTGTGTTTCACAATTTTACTTCTTACTGTATTGTGTAGCTTACAACTCAGTGTACTCTGTAATTTGAATGTTTTGCCACTAAGACTCTGTACATATATCATATCATACATTGGTAGTACACTCCCTTAGCTCTGATCCTAGCTACTCCATAAGCAGTATACTTTTTTGTTTCTTTTTGTTTTGTTGTTTCCTTTTTTCTTACTTGTAATGAGATTTTATTATTCATGTTCACACACCTGCTGCTGTCACCTTGTTATTGTTGTTGTTACATATCCTGCTGTATCCCCTCTCTCTGGGTTGCACCTGGAAATGAACCCCAAGTCAGTGTGCCTACAACAGTCACAAAATGTTAAGAAATAAATACAATTTTGGGATAGTTCAGGGAGGGATGGAGTGAATACAGCAAAAGTACTTTGAATGTTTGTGTTACCATTATTAAATTCTCTGTGTGGCAAGCTACCGTAGATGCATTTTGTCTTACAGGAGCATTGAGTATTTGATATTGACATTGAGAATACGGTTATTGGACAATATTAGGAATTTACAGGTGGAAACTGGTGAAACTATCTACACAAGTTTTATATATTGGAAACATTTGCCTTGGAACTTCCTCAGGTGAGAGATGGTATGGTAAAAACATAATGGGGCATTTAATGGTATCCCTTTTCTTTTTTTCCACAATATTATTTTCAAGATGATGAACTCTGGCTGTAATGTGTGTATTTCTTTTGTGTAACCAGGGGCAGAGTAGGGTCTACAGTGTCACATTAGGATAAAAGAGAAATAAAGGACAGACTAGGTGGGTCATGAGGCCCTTACCTGCAGACACCGTCCATGTTTTTATGTTTCTTATGTTTTAATGTGTATTTTTTCAGTTGTTGTAAATACCTGTATGCAAATAGGTTTTGTTTTCCTGATAAAAATTCCCCTACTAATCTCAGGAAAGTGTCATGGGACCTCTAATATCCACCTAATCAACCACCACAAAAGGCACATGGGATCTCAATCTAACATCTCATCAGATGGCTCGGAGACTGATTATGGTGTGTTTTGGGGACTTGGGCCTGGTGACATGGTGGTTGGTGGGGGCTAGTGGCCTGGTAACTATTTGGGGCCTGGTGATGGAGTGTTTTGGGGGCTGTGATCCTACTTATAGGGCAGTTAGGGTCTTGGACCCAGCTGGCTGTGTATTTATGGACAGAGGAGGGGTGTGGCACACTCAAAAAGAACAAACTGACTGACAAATTACTTTGTTGAAAATGCAGTGACATTTTTTTTAGGCTAAAACATCTAAAGCAGATTTATTCATGGATACTGTGCACCTTCACTGTAGATGCCCCAACACATTGTTTGTGTTCCCTTTGAGTGTGCTGCACCCCTGCTCTCTTAGAGTACATGGGGTTAGCTAGCTCCAATGGAAGCAGCTGCACACAAATACTGCAAAGTGAAAGTGCATTTGCTTATGTGTATCTGGGGGGCCTGTGGTTGATTATGATGTGTTTGGGGTGCTTGGATCCTGGTGACATGGTGGTCAGTTGACTTGGGCATGATGACAGGTTGTTTTGCTGTTTGGAGCATGATGACAAGGTAGATGTGAGCATGGAACCATGTTACAGGATATTTCTCCATCAGTAT
This sequence comes from Neoceratodus forsteri, assembly GCA_016271365.2. Taxonomy (NCBI): domain Eukaryota; kingdom Metazoa; phylum Chordata; order Ceratodontiformes; family Ceratodontidae; genus Neoceratodus; species Neoceratodus forsteri. The sequence goes on along the minus strand of CM057450.1, from coordinate 1,095,614,479 downwards.
TAGTGGCTCAGTGGGTGCACTTTCACCTCTGTGGTTAGAAGACTGGAAGGTCTTGATTCTAGCCCCACATGAGGTACGTGAGGCAATACCCATAACTGACACTGTAGTCCAGTACAAGAGTTGTGCTGTTCTATTTTGCTGCTCTCCATCAAATGAGACATGTAACCTAGGACCCTTATATCCATTTCTGGTCATTATCCAGGTAGAAGTTTAAGATCCTATGACACTTATCAGTTAAGAATAGGAGGTTTTATTACCTAGACATATCACACATAATACATTATTGAGAATGAACAGAGTGAGAAAATGCTGTTCTAGCAATACACAAAATAAACAAAAAGGCTACTAAACAATCGGGGATCATCTCAGAAAGGATTCTCAAAAAATTGTATTTCTTTGTAATCTACTGTATCTGTTATCTTCCCATTTTTCTTTACTTTTAATGTATTTCCCTTTCCCTTTCTCTGTTCCATCCCTGAAAATTCTAGCATTCACTGTCTTTATCCAATTTATAATGTTCCCATACATTTGAAAGTTACCTTGCTTTAGTTCCATTTTCTGTTTTCTAAATATAAGCTGCAAAAAAATGTTCCATCATCTCTGGGTTTGGAATGTTATCAATGTTTGTTGAAGTACTAAACATCTACCTTGCCAAATAAAAAATTTAATTCCTGCAACAAGAACTCTTAAAATATTCCAGTGTTCTTTTTCAAAGCTTTGAGGTTGAAGGAGGTTAAAAAAAATGACATCCCTATAGGTTAGGTTAGGTTAACGTGGTTGGATTCCTTCCATTTATTCACTACATGGCTCTAAAATTACTGAATAGAGGGCAAGTTACAATAAATGCTCTTGGTGTTTGAATTGAGCTCAACTTGTTAATCACACTCTACTAAAATGCAAACTGTCATCCCTTTGTGTTTCCCCCCACTGCCATTAGCTGATTCTCCAGTTACTTAGTGACAGGTACCAATTCATTAAGTTTTCCAAAGCCAACTCTGCCCTTACCACTATCAATGTTGGTGTTCCCCTAGGCTCCATTTTGGGCCCATTGCTTTTTTTCCATCTTTAGTAATACCACCAAAAAAAAAAACTTCTCAGTGCCATACCCTACTTTACATTGATGACATGAGACTATCACCACCACCGGCCTTGGTGCCTTCAAATCCAGGCTCCAAAACACCCTTGTTGCCTCCAGCTCCTGTGATTGCCATGGCTAATGTTCCTCACCAATCCTCTTACGCTCACCTCTGCTGGACCCCATGCCCACCGCACTTACCCTTCCAGGGGCACCATCCTCTCAAGCACTTGCCACTGACAACGCCGCCTGGCTGCCTCGCACTCTTTCCAACCCCCCAAGACTAACCTCTCCCCTACCCTTCTCTCCTCCCAGCTCCTCTCTGACCCTTGCTACTGCCCTCTTCCTTTCTCCTCCTACCTCCATCCTATCTTCATCGAATGTCTTCTTTTTGCAACATGTGTTAACCTTGTAACCTATGATGTATAACCTTTGTTATGACATGGAACCTTTGTAAAAGAGCCCTGGGCTCAAAGGTAATTGTAATCCTAGAATAAATAAATAAAAAAAAAAAAAAAACATGGTGCTATAGACCAGCTGCAAGAGTTTGTTGGACATCAGCTCAGTGCTGATTTTGACAGAGTTCAGATATAGCTTGCACGAAATTGCCTTGTTCTAAACTCTAGCAAGACCCAGGCCTTGCATCAACGACTCATTGGACCCACTACTCATCCTTGATGACTTTTTTTACACCCGAAATTTGTCTGGTTGAACTTTATTCTTCACAGACTGATGGTCTAAAGTGGGCTTATATGGCCCTAATTGCTCTTACAGCTAAATTGGTGATAATATATCATTGTTTGGGTGACACCATCCCATGTAAGCTGGACTGGTATCAAGAAATACTTATGGCATTGAATGTGGAGTAACAAATCATTTCCATTCATAATTGTCTTAATTTATTTAATCAAAAATTGGATTTGTTTTATATCCCACTGGAGCAAATGGCTCCTGCACCTCATTAGTTGTCTCCTTTTTTCTTTGTTACTTTTGTACTTTAATTGTTCTCTTTTCTTAGATTTTGCTATGACGTTTGTGTGTTTCTCACTATTTTGACACTGTTTCTGTTAGATCCTGATCAGTTTAATTATCATGCTCCAGAGGGGGAGGGTTGGATGGAATAGGATGTGGGGTGGGGGGTTGCAATACTTTTTTTGATATAAATGTACAGTATAATTGTTACATTTTGTAAAAAATTTCTTTGCGGTACATGCTATCTTGTTATGTAAGAAAAACTAAAGTATATTAAATAAAAAAAGATCCAGGCCTTGTTTTTTGCATCTGCATCTAGGTTAAGGGCTTTCCTTACTGGGTTAGTCATCCACTGCTTAGATGGCTCCCACCTCTCCATGGCTGATTCCTTCAGCTACCTAGGCTTTACACTTGATCCTGCCCTGGATTTTTGCAAGCATATCTCAACCATCTGTAAGTTTATAAAATCAAAGCTTGGGGTTGCCTGCAGAATCAGGGCTGCTAGGGTTGCTATTGCACAGGGAGTCCTGCTACCTATCCTTACTTATAGGCTCACCATATTTTATCAGGCCAGTGCTTGCATCCTATCCAAAGGGGACGTTGCCTACAATAATATATGTAATAATAATAATAATAAATCTTTATTTATACCTCGACTTTCTTATAACCAAGGTGCCTTACAAAAATTCCAAGTAGAACAATAAATAAAACAACAGATCTAAGACAACTGAATTCATAGAAGTGCAATAAAATGACATTATCAAGCATATATCTTAGACCATAAATAGGTCTTTAAGGCCTTTTTAAACTCCTCCATGGACATACACTGCTGAAGCAGATGGAGTAGAGAATTCCTGAGGGTAGGGGCTGCTTACACAAAAGCACGGGTCCCGGAAGATCTTAAGAAAATCCTCGGAATCTCTAGCAACTCCTCCTCCGCCGAGCGGAACAATTGACTAGGGCAGTAAGGTACCAAAAGCTCTTTCTAGTAGTCCGGGCCCAGTCTGTGATGGGCTTTGTAGGTCAAAAGACCAACTTTAAAGGTGATACACCACTGTATTGGCAGCCAGTGCAGATCATGCAGAACCAGGGAAATATGACAGGCACGAGGAGTACCCGTCAATAGCCAGGCTGCAGCATTCTGCATGAGCTGCAAGTGGTGGATATCAACCCCAGGAAGCCCTAGATAAAGGGAGTTGCAGTAATCAAGACACGAGGTATGGATCAATGTAGGCAGATCACCGGACGGAACTAGGTACTTAATCCTGGTGATGTTCCTCAGATGGTAAAAGGATGACTTGATGACTACCGATACCTGCAATCATAGTGTCAGCTTGTCATTAAATATCACCCCCAGGTTCTGCACCCATTCAGAGGTAGGAAGCTGGACACCACCCAGGAAAAGTCCTGAGGATAGACCAGTATCTGTCCCCTCTATCCGGTGACACGGGTCCACTACCAATACCTCAGTCTTCTCTGAATTCAACCTCAACCAGCTAGAATCCATCCAGTGTTGGATTTCAGTGAGGCAGTTGTTAAACACCGAGAGAGCTCTATCCTGGTCGGGTACAAAAGATAGGTAGAGCAGAGTATCATCAGCATAGCAGTGAAACCTCACCCCATACCTTCTTACAATGTCTCTGAGGGATAGCATGTACACTGAGAACAGCATGGGGGACAATACCAAGCCCTGAGGAACCCCACAAGACAGAGAGAAACTGGGTGGGAAGATTTAATCCCTGACACCACCGTCTGAGTTCAGCCTGTGAGGAAGATCTAAACCACCTGAGGACTGTACCAGTCAGGCCACAGATGAACCTCAGACGTTCGAGAAGTACCTCATGGTCCACAGTGTCAAAAGCTGAAGAGAGATCGAGAAGAACCAGAATGGAGCTGCTCTTACAATCTCTTGCCATCAGGAGATCATTGAGCACCCAAACCAGTGCTGTCTCAGTACTATGCTTCTTTTGAAAACCAGAATGGAATGGTTCATAGATGTCATGGATGGTCAAATGGTTCTCCAGTTGTATGGACACTATTTTCTCAATTGCCTTTCCCACAAAGGGGAGGATAGAGATTGGTCTGTAGTTAGCATGGCAGTCTGGGTCCAAAGAAGCTTTCTTCAGGAGGGGTGTTACCACTGCCTCCTTCAAGGAGCTAGGAAACTCACCCATCTCCAAGGAGCACCGGAATATCCATGCTAGGACTGGACCGACAGTATCACAGCAACCCTTTATCAGGGAAGTTGAGCCAGGATCCAAACTACAGCATATAGGATGCATACCCTGGACAATCCTCATGACATCAATGAGCTCTAGCCAGTCAAAGGAACTCTAAGAGAGCATAGGGACCACGACCGAGCATTGATCAATGGCTTCCCCATAGAGGATGCTGGCTGGAGAGCCACCCTGATGTCAGCCACCTTAGCTGCAAAGAAGTGAGCCAGCTCATCACACTCAATTTGTGAGAAAGCTCTTCAAACTTGCAGACAGGCTGGGTTGCACAGTCTGTCTACAGTTTGAAAGAGCTGGGCTGGTCAATTCTGAGTGGCCGCAATCTCCTCAGACAGGAATTCTGCCTTCTTACGGGAGATTGTGGAATGATAGAATTGATAATTTTCCATCAATCTAAGATGGTCGGCATCAAGGGTGGATCTCCGCCAACAGCGCTCTAATCTTCATCCACATTGCTGCATCTCCCTCAAAGTTCCATCAAACCATGGTGACCGAGGGCGAAGGGGGAGAGGACGAACACAGATGGCAGCAATTATATTCAGAGCCAAGAAAATGGCCCTATTATTGGCCAGAACGAAGGCATCTGGATCACCGCTCACTCCAGAAAGCTTCGATAGGTCAAGCACCGCTATCAGGCCCTCAGAGATTACATCTCGCAAAGAGCAGTACCTGACCATCTCCACAGGGTGGGCCTACAAAGGGGGTTGCAGAAACTGAACTCCACAGTGTCATGATCGGGCCATCCAACAGGTTCCACCCCCAAATCAAAGGCTTTGATCCCCAAGAGGAAAACTGAGTCCAAAGAGTGACCACCTTTATGAGTGGCAGAAGTAACAACTTGTGTAAGGCCCAAAGATGTCATCATTTGGAGGAAGTGTTGTCCAAACTGTGAGAATTCGTCATTGACCCAGGCATTGAAGTTGCCCAGGACCATCAGGCTGGGTGACTAAAATGCCATGTCAATCACAAAGTCAGCTACTTCCTGCAGAAACTGTTTCTCATCACCTGGTGGACGATAGATGAGAACGATTCTGCAACTCACACCTGCCACTACAATGCACTCAAAAGACTCAGCACCTTCAACTGGTACACGTGTGAGGCCCAGTTCGGTCTTAAAACAGACCACACCCCCCCCTCCGTGGTCCAAAATCAGGCAGTGTACCACTGAGTACCTGGCTGGAATAGCAGCCTCTAGTATAGGGCCTACATTCTCATCCAGCCAGGTCTCAGTAATGCATGCCAGGTCCACTGATCCAACAAGATCTGCAATAACTACAGTCTTGTTCTTCATGGACCTGGCATTGCATAACACTGCCCGGGTAGGACGGGCCTCTGGAGTTGCACAGACTGCTTGCCCTCCAACACTGGTGGTGCCCATGGGTATGGAAGCCAGATAGGAAGGAACCTGTTCCAGATTCCACTTCACACCAGGGTGTCTTGTAGACCTCACTACCCCAATATGATGGCCCCAGTCATTCGACCTCCACTGTTTGTACCCCCCACCTCCCCTTCCCCCTACGCACAATGCCCAGTGCTCTACAGTGTTTGCCTTATCCACTCCCTGGCTGACAAATCATCTGTTGCTCTAATGTGATATTGTTTTTGACCTGTTTCATGCTTCTGTAATGCTTCTCATTGTTGCTCTGCTACGTGCTTGTTGATCATTGTCTGCTCATATTACTCTGTTATAGGACACATATTGTAGCTTTTGTTGTCCCTCTGCTTTTTGTTATGCAGTGACATTGTTGCGTTTTGTAATTCCAGTTATCTCCATAACCTCCTGGGTTATGCCTGAAAATAGGCATTTTTTGTCTTGCACACCCACCTGGTTAACAAAAACTAAATAAAAATATAATAAATACAGCCTTGTCTCAATCTTTTTGTTATATTTTTGTGCTTATGTTTATCTTTTATGCCTAATCTGCCACGACAACTTAAAGTGGACAGGAAATGTGTGTGCTTATTGGCAGCAGTTAGTAATGTTCCTATTAAAAGAAATTAAATCCATACCACCGAATAGTACATATTGAATTGTATCTGAGTAAGAATTAATGTGGATAACTGTGTTTTCAACTATTTTCTTTTAAAGGACAGCATTCTCCACAGTGCTTTTCAGGGAGCCATTAAATTGGAGCTTTTACTATGTCATGGATTGTGTACAGAATGCTAAGCATGAGCTGCTAACCTGTCAGAACAATGCTCAGTGTTCTGTGCACAAACTGTGACATAGTTAAAACTCCAGATCACTGGTTCCATGAAGAGAGCTGTAACAGAATGCTGGCCATAAAAGCCAAATAATGCAAACTACAGTTTTTCACAACACCTTTTATTCAGATACAGTTATATGTGGATCACATAGAGGTATGAATATAATTTCTGAAAACAGGGACACGATTAGCAGATGCCAATTAGAAATGAATTCATGTGCTCTTTATCCAAGTAATATCCCATAGTCTTTCAGGAATTATGGGATCTTTTTAACTCTATCCAGGGGCAATCCAAGAAGCTTGCTTTTGCTGCAAAATGTGGCATGATCTCAATATATTTTATTTTTTATTCCCTTCTAAAATTAGATAATATCAGATTTTCAATCTTTTAAAATTTTTTGGGAAAGCTGTTTTAGCATATCCTCAACAGTTGGTTTATCATGCCAGTTTTATGGACTGATTTTGCCAATCTGATTTAAAAGTTAGTAGCCATGGGGGGATCACGTGATGCAGAGTACTGAGTAGCAGCTCCTCCGCGTTGCTCCAGCCTCCTGATTTTATAATCGGTACTTTCTGACACCAAACTCATTTAAAATCCTCTGTTCTACAAGGATCCGGTTATCTAAAGCTGCAGACCTTCAGAAGAGCAAGATTCAAGCACTGATGGAGGCTTATATGAAAAAAGCCCCACGAAAGCATATGCCTCCAGTCACCCCTGAGAAGGCCCCAAAGAAATCCCGGGCATCAAGTGGGCCTGATAAGCCCGATTATCGCAGTCAAGCAATGGAGCAGGAACCCCTAACCTTAAACAGGTTCCTGGAAGAGTTCAAGCCTTTTCGGGAAGAAGTGAAAGAGATGGCGACTGATCTGAAAGCTCTATCTAAAAAGTTGGATGAGGTCTCAGTGATGGCCTCAGATAACACCACTCGCATAGTCTCCCTGAAGCATCATTTAGACAAGGTGGACCCCGGATTAGCAGCGATCAGGCAGAAGCTTACCCGGGTGGAGGCCAAATTAGAAGATCCTGAGGGCCGCAGTCGTAGAAACAACGTGGTCATCTTAGGGCTACCTGAAGGGGAAGAGAGCCAGAATGCAGTAGTTTTCATGCAAAAGCTGGTGGAAAGGTTTGCTGGTCCTTCTCCCTTCGGCTCTGCATACACCATAGAGCGAGCGCATAGATCGTTATGGCCTAAGCCTCCACCAGAGGCTGCCCCCGTCACATTATATGCCGCTTCCTGAATTTTTTAGAAAGGCAACACTTTCTGGAAAAAGTGAGAGCATTACAAGAGATGCGTTGGGAAAATCCCAAGCTGAGAATTGCACAGGACTTGCCACGATCAATAAGGCTGAAACATGCAGCATTTCACCCAATTGTGTCTAAAATTATTGCCGCAGGGTTCAACTTCAGGATGGGGTATCCGGCCAGGCTGCAGGTGTTTGTGAGTGGTTCTTGGCTCACCTATGAAGATCCTGAAGCCGCTCTCTCTGGCCTGAAGCTCACTATGCCTGATTTATTCCAGGATCCATGACAAGGCCTATTTCTCTGGTGAAAGGAGTCTCATGTTGCTATGCTGGAACTGTCATTCAATTATTTTCAAAACGTCTGGAATGACAGTTTGCTTCTGGAAAACTCTGGTTATCTCAATGGACATACAGTACGAAGTGTTTGGGACATTCAAGCTTTAGTTTGTTTGAACTGTGCATGTAATCTTGTTCAATGTTCTGTGGAAAAGTTCATTTTGCTAGTCGGAGGGAAGAGGGGTTCTTCACATTTTAATTTTGCCAAAAGAGCAGGCTTCTATAAATGAGGGAAGGAATACCCTGAGTTGTTAATGTAGCATTTCATATTTAGAATGGCTGAGTTTTGGGCCTGTGCTTGGCTAACCCCTCACTCTTAAACATATATGCGGTATGGTGGTTTAGTATCCACAAGAGGGAGCTCACCGTGCAGAAAAGCCAGGGCAATGATAGGGGAGCCAAAGGGATGACAGCATGGTGAGTGTGCTCCCTGTTTTGGCTGGGGACATCGTATATCTCAATTTTGTCCCTTTGGGCACTTGACTGACACGGTGCTGTCGTAACGATGTATGAAGCCAATCTAACTTAATGCACCAGTTCCAAGGTGTTGGGGTCCAATTTGTTAAGCAGGCCACTGAACTTTGGTTCGAAAGGGCAATTTTCGATTTCCTTCGGTACAATTTCTTGTCTGGTCTGCTATGTGGCAGGAGTCCTCTCTATAGGGGCACTGGAGACCCACTTCCCTTCTCGCTTCTCGGGGTCTCTTGGCACCTGGTCACACTTTTCTAGGTGCCTTATCTCTCTATTTCATGATCTCACAGGTGAGATATGCTTTTGTTTATGGCCTAACGCTCCTTGTAAGCCATTGGGAATTATTAATGTACTTTAATTTGTCTCTTCCTTCTCAGGATTTGAGACCATCCAATCATATGGGAGGACTGTCATGATGTTTGTGATGGGGGGGGTTACCTCGGGAGGCTGGGGAGTGAGGAAGAAACCCAGTACTGTGCTGAATGTTGCTTGAGACAGCAAGAGGGGGCCAGTGTTTTAAATTGGTGTGTTTCGTCAAGTGGTAGGGGAGATGTTGAGGGGGGAGGGGGAAGAGATATTGTGGAGGGGACGGGGTGGGGGGACTATACAGCAGTAACCATGGGAATCTGGTTGAATGTTTCTCAATATCCTCATACAGGGCTGAGGTTATTAAGCTTGTTAATCTTAGTTAGATGGCCAATGATGTGACTTTTGCTATCTGGAATGTTAAGGGGATCAGGAAAAAATCCAAACAATATCAGGTGCTCAAACATTTATGTTTACTGCGTTCTCAGGTAACATTTTTGCAGGAATCTCATTTGCTAGAATCTGAAGCTTTACAATTAAGGAGACAACAAGTGGGTCAGATCTATGATGCTCAGGGCTCCACTAAAAGTTGTGGGGTCATGCTAATCATTAACAGAGGCATTGCTTTCGTTTCCACGCAGGTTATCAAGGATCCGGGGGGGCAGATTTGTCTTAGTCAAAGGCACTCTTTGGTCAGTGCCACTTTTACTTGGTAGTATATATGGACCCAATACTGATGACCCAGGGTTTTTTAAGAGGCTGATATCTATTATGCTTCCAATGCTTCCCATCAGTATCATTATGGGGGGAGATTTCAACTAGGTTATAGATTCTAATTTGGATAGGTCAGGTAGTGGGCTGAGGGAAATGTCTCCGGGGCACAGGGCACTTAAGGATTTGTTAGATCAGCACGGGCTCTGTGATCTCTGGCGTGTGTTGCATCCGGATTCCAAGGAGTTCACTTTCAGTTCAATGGTGCATGGCTCGTAGTCTCGCATTGACTACATATTTATCTCTCAGGTTCTCTTACCCGGGGTCAAGTCCGCCTCGATCCAACCAGGCCCAATTGCAGATCACTCCCTTGTGATATGTAACTTGACGTTCCTTAATTCACTTAAAAGGGAGACCAGGTGGAAGCTCAATGAGCAGCTCCTGAAGGATGCCAAGTATTATAAATTTATAAGAGAGCAAATTGAGTTCTTCTTCTCATCTAACCCATTAGACAGTGCAAAGCCAGACATTATATGGGGGGCCTTTAAAGCATACATGAGGGGGGTTCTTATTAGTTTAGCAGCCAAAAGGAAAGGGGTACAGGAGGAAGAGCTATTATCATTATTATCCCAAATTCGGTCCCTTGAAGTGAACCTCTCAATTAGCTCCTCTAATGAGGACCAAAAGAGACTCATGGTGGTCAAAGATAGATATCTAGAGTTATTAAGGGAAAAGGCAGAACTAGCTATAATCCGAACCAGAGCCAGTTATATGGACCAGAGAGAGAAAGCAGGGCACCTGCTTGCATTATGCTTAAAACAACAGGAATCCGCAAGATTTATCCTGCCAATTCGGGCTATGGCAGATGGGTCTTTAAGAGTATCCCCTACCGAGATAGTGCAGAGGTTTGCTTTATATTATGAAAAACTGTACAGGGATATGGAGAATCCTCCTTGTCCTGGGATTCTTGAGGAGTACTTGAAAGATTCCCACTTGCCCTCCCTATCAGAACAACACAAGGGTTTTCTGGCTTCTCCCATATCCCAAGAGGAAATCTCCGAGGCTATCAGGGGGCTACCCTCTGACAAGGTCCCAGGACCAGATGGCTTCTCCTCTCTATTTTACAAAGTTTTTCATGATCTCTTACTGCCAGTACTCTATCACTTATTTCAGTACATTTTATCTGGGGCAGAGGTGGACCCTTACCTGTTCGAAGCCGTGATTGTCCTTCTCCCTATACCAGATAAGAATCCCGAGTTAGTTCAAAGTTACAGGCCCATATCTCTTTTAAATCAAGATATTAAAATCTTTTTGAAGATATTGGCTGACAGGTTAACTGTAGTCCTCCGCGATCTAATAGGTATGGCGCAGGTTGGATTCATGAAGGGGCCTTCGTCATCTGACCATTTACATACCCCTTCTCATGTCTTCTCGGTCTCCAGGGATGCTGCATTTCCAGCTGGGTTGGTCTCCCTGGATGCCAAGAAGGCATTTGATCGTGTGAACTGGAAATTTCTGTTCCAAGTTCTTGAGGCCTACCAATTTCCGCCTGACTTTATATCCTGGATGATTGCATTATACAAAGCTCCTACAGCAAAGATTTCTGGAAATGGTGCATTTTCCAAGTCCTTTTTGCTACACTTAGGTACCAGACAGGGTTGCCGCCTTTCTCCCCTTTTGTTTAACCTGTATCTTGAACCTCTCATTCAAAATATTCTCAATAATACAGAAATACAAGGTATCTGGGTGGGACGTCATGAGGTTAAGGTCACTGCTTGTGCAGATGATCGCCTTGTGTATTTATCTCACCCAGTATCTTCTGTCCCAGTTTTGCTAGGTGAAATTGCTAAATTTAGCGCCATATCCAACTATAAATTAAATGGTAACAAATCCTCCTTTTTCCCTTTAAACCACAAGACATTCAAGACTGATATTATCCCCTTAGGTTTATGTTGGTCCCCCAGGTCATTAAAATATTTGGGCATTAAACTGACTCCCAATCCCATGGTATGGTTTAGGGAAAATCTGGAGCCCCTTTCTCAACTTATAACTCAGGAACTTGACAGATGGTCTAAGCTCCCTAACTCACTTTGGGGCCGGATTAACATAATCACGATGAACATTTTCCCAAGAATTTTCTACCCTTTATCTCTCCTCAATGCTTTTATTCCATCATCCAGGTTTAAGAAATTGCATGGTATTTTTACCAAATTTATCTGGTCTGACAAATACCCCCAGCTGGCTTACTATAAGTTGGCTGCTCCAAAATTTGAAGGGGGCCTGAGTTCCCATTTGGCTATATATTATTAGGCTAGCCATTTGGCAAAATGTCTGAAATGGGTAAGTCCGGGCCCTGAAAAGATGCAGCCAACATGGCTTAGAATAGAATTGGACTCAATTTGGTCTATGAACCTGGATCCCCTAACTTTGTTTTATGTAAAAATGTCCCAGGTGCAGGTTGCCGAAAAATGTCCCACAGTTGCCACTTCTTTAAAAGTATATGAGCAACTTTTCTCTTTCTTGCGATATGCTCCTCAGTTAGATCTGGCCCAATCCATCTGGAACTCCCCATCTTTCACTATGAATAGGCAGCAGATTCCCCACCCTTGGTTGCCCCAACTGGGCAATGGGACAGTACTTTCTTTTGTGGATGAGGAGGGGCAATGGCTGTTGGTAGGTGATCTTATTCGGAAATTTAGTATCCCGACATTTTCACATTTTAAAGTAGTACAGATAAGACACCTACTATCATTAGTGATTGGTAGTACTCCTCCCAATCAGATGGTTGGGGCCCTGATCCCAGAATTTTCTTCCTTACTTGGGTATTCGGGTATTGTATCCAAATTATATCAGGTTTTGTTTCATAAAAAATATGGGAACATTTTTGGACTGACGAGATTCTGGAGTTCCTTACTTCCTCAATATTCACCTAATTGACAGGCCTTGTGGAGGTCCTGCCATAAATTTGTCTCCCAAGATAGGTTGTGTCTTATGCAGTATCATATCTTGCATAACATGTATTATACTCCGGTTTTGTTAAAGAAGTGGGGTCTGTTGGACTCAAACACACGTGTTAGATGTTCTCAGGAGGAGGGAACACTCCTTCACATATTTTGGTCCTATCCCAAAATCTCCCTTTTGTGGGACTCTTAAAGCCTCCCCGGACCCTATATTGGGTTTGCAGGAGCACTTCACACCTGATGTTTGTCTCCTCAGGGACATGTCCTCTATTAGGGTTAAAGTGAGAAGGTTTCATATTTCTAAGATAGCTCTATTAGTCAAGAAGCTTATTTTACGTCATTGGAAAGGCAAGTCTACTCTGACAGTACAGGAATGGGTGAATGAAATCCTTGCTAACCTGCGTATGGAAAAAGCAATTGCTAGCCTTCACAACAAATTATCTGTTTATACTCAAATATGGGATCCCCTTCATTCTCTAATTTTAGCTGCTCAGACTTAGCAGTGCTTTAGAGCAAACAGCCTTGTATATTCCTGTATAATGGATTTGAGCCTATGTGACATACTGATATGTTACATGGAGGGGAGGGGAAGGGGAGGAGGGCAGTTTTTCCATATGCCCAAACTGTAGAAAAGTTCTTTTGACAAGAAGGTATAAAGTAAAAGTCTATTGGATTTAACATCCCCAGTTCACCTTCATTCACTGTTAACATCTCCAGTTCACATTCTTTTACACTGAAGCATGTTGTATTTTACTCATTTAGATTTAGGCCCCAATACTCAAAAAGTTAGTGGGGCACTAAACATGTTAGTGCTACACTAGCCAACAATAGCACAGTCAAGGGGGGGGGGTGGCACCATATTCAAAGGCCCCCAGAGCGTGGTGCTAACCTGACAGTGCAACCATGTAAAATATATTGCTAGACCCATGCAAATGAGGGATTCCTCTTGCATAAAGGATGCAGCATTATATTCAGAGGTTTTGACAGCACTGCACAGCTACTGTCACAGTGCTGTTCAATACTGCACAAACCCAACCCATATTCCTGTATACAGTTGTACCCCACCCCTTGATCACCACTCACTACATTGCAAAAACCTTTTCCTGCCGTCCAGTGGTTGACACTCCACAGTAACTCTCTAATGCAATACAATCTTTCCTGGTGACCAGTAGTCCCTCACCCATTTCCAACCCACAGATGACTGTTTGTCTGCTTCCCATCCTACATGATTTGGACCCTTAACCCCCCCCCAGCCTACACTCACCAGAGTTAGGCAGTCCCTTGAGATGGCAACTGGCACAGCCCCTCTGCCTACCACTTTGACTGGCTGCTATCAGAATGACAGGGAGCATACACAAGGTTATTGTAATTTCTCTGGTTGGAATGCATTAACTGAACATGGTCTCTGAGCTGGCAATACTCTATCTCACAGGCAGTGCTGCAGGGTGCATGGTGCATATGTTTGGCTCTGAATGTGGGGACCTTAATTTGTTTCCCCTAACATTTGGAATAATATACTTTTCAGAAAGGGCCTTTTCATCAACAAAGACACTCTTCTGTCCTGCCGTTTCTCCAGATAAGCACCAGAACACTTGGAGCCATGACTCATGAGTGCATCTGCTACCCTCCTGCACTACCAACCCCCCAGTGATTATTGCCTTTTAAGTCAAGATGCCATCCACTGGATCCCTCTGCAGTTATTCGGGCCTCTCGACAGCATTTCTTCCAATCAGGCACAAAAGGTTGGAGATTCTCTCCTCTTTAAGTACTCTCTATATGAGTGATTCTCTGCACTGTGGTCCAGAGCATAAAGGGTAGCAATGCAAAGGCCATTGTATCGGACGTCTACCATAGGTGTCAGCCATGGGAGATAACCAGCAGTCAGGAGTAGTGCCTTTTAGGTTAGTGACTAGAGGACTGGTCTATCCTGTACTGTAATTCTAGTTAATGGTATGTGTATGTAAACTGCTGCATTTAACTGTTTTCCATTGTGTATCTATTTTGCCTATACTATCTAATGTTCCTCAGGCTGTTACAATTGTATTGCACTATATTCTTATTGTAGTATATGCATCCAATGACCTACTTATCTTAGTATTCATACTGTATTGGCCTCAGGGTACCTCTTAGTTTCTTATAACATATATTGTAGCAGTTAATCCTTGCTGGGTCCTCCTTACAAATCAAACCTTAGGTCCTCTTATATGTGTCTAGGTTACCTTAAACTCAGCACTACATCAAGGTTCTTACACTTTGTATTCTAGGTTCTCCTTCTTTGGGTGACCCTAACATAGCAATTCACAAACCCTATTCTCATTGTTCGCTATGTAACCCCTATGTGGGTAGACCAGCTACTAGCATGTGAATTTTGGGCCTACTTCCTTTTCTCTATTGGATGGAGTTCTCTCCCCAAATGCTAACTATAGGTCAATTCACAATATTACTGACTACTGAAATATGTGCTATTCTAAAGTATATGCTTTCTTATGGCCCTCCAACTGCTCCCTGCTAGCAGTGCATCTAGTCACCCCTATGTTACTGGTTTGTAAACCTTTCCTATTATTTTTAAAATTCAAATGCTCTAAAGGGCACCTCTCAACGCTCCTTAAATGCCATCCCCAAGGGAAGGGAAGATGGAGGTACACCTCATTCCCAAAGGTGCTACTGGCCAGACAATATTAAGAACAAAAAAATAAAGAAAAAAATTTGCCTACACCGAAAAGGGTAAATCAATTTATTGATGCCGAGTTTAGAGAGCTGACCCCTCTGCACCAAAAAATGAATTAGCCATTATTTCTGGTGTGTACATTTTTTTTTCTCCACAGAAGCTGATGGCAGATAAGGGCTTCATGGCCCATCCAGTGTGCCCTTTTTTGTTGTATTTGCATATACTGTACACCCCTGCAGGTTTACGGCTCTTCATATGCCACCCATTACCTATCCCTTATGACTTGCTTGTTCTTATCTGAGGCTTTTTTGAATCCCACCACTGTTTTTGCTGGTTCGCCCATGCTGGTGTGCCTGTAATGTGAGCACTGTAAATTAGAGTGCAAGAAAAATGTCACCCATCATGATCACCAGTGAACATTGTGACACCACAAAGTAACAGCATCTGTTACCTTTTGCAGTGGGCTTTGCTCCCCGCACTCCCCAAAACTAAATCAACTCTGGGTCAGGCATGTCATGAAGGGCAGAAGAATGTCACAGACACCGAAAACAATCTGAGTACAGGATGCTGTAAAATCCAGAATGCCCCCGTCACTCACAACCTTGTTTCGTCACACACATTATGGTGTCCTAATGACAGCGCCATAACAATGCATACCATATTTGCTCCTGCAAACCTTACTGGAAGACCATTCCAGGCATCCACCACTCTTTCTGTAAAGAAGTATTTTCTCACATCTCTCCTAAACATACCCCCCTCCAGCTTCATGTCATGGCGCTTTATTCTGGAGCACCCTTTCCTCTGAAAAATATCTTCCACTTGTACCTTATTCACCCCTATGAGGTATTTAAAGGTCTCAGTCATATCTAGTGTTGTGCAAAACTGAGAAATTTCACTACGTGAAATATTTCATGAAATTCATTCATTTTGCAAAATATTTCGCACCTGCAAAATGCAAAATTTTACAATTTTGTGGTCAGAATTTCACAATTTTCAGGTGAGCCATTGCAATTTTCAGGTGAAATTTCACAATTTGAGGCAAAATTTCACATTTTGCACCCACAAAATATTCCGAGAGATGTGCAAATTTCATGAAATATTTTGTGCGGCAAAACTGCCGATTTTGCTTGAATTTTGCTGGTGAAATTTTATTTTGCAACATCTCTAATCATATCCTCCTTCGTCTCCTCTCCTCTGGGGTGTACATGTTTAATTCCTTTAGCCTGTCCTCATAGGACATTTGATGTAGACCCTGCACCATCTTGGTAGCCCTCCTTTGTACAGCCTCCATCCTGTCTATGTCCTTTCTGAGATGTGACCTCCACAACTGGACACAGTATTCCAGGGGTCTCACTAAAAACCTATATAGTGGCAACACCACTTCCCTCTTCTTGCTATTAATACCCTAATACCCCTGCCTATACATGCCAGCATACAACTAACTCTTCTGACCACTTTGCACAATGCCTGGTCACCTTCAGGTCATCCGGTATGATTACCCCCAGGTCTCATTCCTGCTTGGTTGCTGCTAGTATCTCTCCCCCATTTTGTACTGCACCCCTAGGTTTCTGTGACCCAAGTGCTTTATTTTGCAGTTTTTTGCATTAAACCTTAGCTGTGAAACTTTTCACTATTCCTCCAGTCGTTTTAAGTCTCTTTCCATCCTTTGCACCCCCTCCAGAGTGTCCACTCTATTGCAAATCTTGGCTTCATCTGCGAAGAGGTGGATCTTTCCTTCCAGTTCCTCTTCTATGTAATTAATAAAGCGATTAAAGAGGACTGGCCCAGTACTGACCCCTGTGGTACCCTGCTGGTCACTCTCCCCTCCTAAGTGTAAACTTCATTTATCACCACCATCTTCCTCCTATCCCCTAACCAGTTTCTTACCCAGGTTACTGCCTTATTGCCCACCCCCTTGCTACTCAACTTGTTTACCAGCCTCCTATGTGGAATAGTGTTCATGGCCTTGCTGAAGTCCAAGTAGGCCACGTCCAAACTTCCCAGTTTCAACATCCTGGTTACCCAGTCAAAAATGTCTATGAGATTTGATTGGCATAACCTCCCCTTCGTAAAGCTACGCTGTCTCAGATCCTGCAGTCCATTGTATTCTAGGTGTTAAACAGTTTTTTCATTTAATAGTATTTCCATCAACTTCTCTACTACAGATGTCAGGCTGACAGACCTATAATTTCAGACCTCCTCCTTTCTACCACATCTGTGAAGTGGGACTATGTCCACCCTTCTCCAGTCCTCTGGGACAACTCAAATCTTCAGTAAATTGTTAGACAAGTTCACTAAGTTAAGAGGCAAAGCCCATATATGCATCTATCTGTCAACCGTAATAAAAAAGCTTATGTCTTGATATTAATAACCTGTCAAGTTGGTTTTATGTGGTAAAAGCAATGTTTTTACCACACTGACCACAAAGAACAAGCACAAAACCACCCGATGTCAAAAGGGTAAGCAACATTACATCGACTGTCACAAAGAGTGACAGTCCCTTACTTCCACAATGATGGCAACTAAAAAATAATAATTTTTATGTGGGGGGCAAGCACTCTCCTTTGCAGGGGGCAAGCTCCCCACAGCCCCTAACATTTTTATAATCAGCTCCATGGGGGGTGCAGACACAGGAAAAAAAACAAAGTGTAAAAAATATATTCCCCAACAGGCAGACCCAAACCTGGGTCCAACAGCTCCAGGGATGGTGGCCCATGCCACTATGCCAAATGGCCAGCTTGGCAAGGCTTGGCCTAACAAATCCTGATATCCTGTTCTAGCCCATGCAGCTCACTGCTACACTCACTGTAATGTGCTCATTAGAATATTTCACCACTCACTCTTAGTACAAGCAGCGTTATCGAGTCACTTAAATTGAGACGCTCAATAAAACTCTCTCACATCACTGCACACTGTCAAGTCGATTCTTGAAGGTGGTCTCGGTCTCATTAATAACTACTTCTAGAGGAAGCAAGTTCCAAGGTCTAACTATTCTCTGAGCGAAAAAGTGCCCTTAACTTATGGAATCAATCTTGGGACATGCAAGATTTAGGGGATGTCCTCTAGTTTCTATCACTATTTGTTTAAACTCATGTCTGATTTCAGATGTTCAGTACTGATCCTTAAGAACATCCCATGTAAACAAAAGGTCACCTGGAAGCCTTCTCATTTCTAGTGACACCAGTTGAAGCTCCTTTAACCTTTCATGGTAACTTATTTGAACAAAACCCTTTATGTATTTGTGATTTTTCTTTGTACTTTCTCAATTCATGTGATCTTCCCCTTCTGATATGGGCACCAAAGTTGTGAAGTAAAGTCCACGTGTGGGTGAATATATGCTCTCTATAATGGTAGTAACACAGATTGCTCTCTAGACTTTATGTTCCACTTTATAGCCCACCATGTTTCATTAGCTGTGTTAATGAGGTCTGTTTATTAAAAGTGAAATTGTCAGAAATGGTAACTCCCAAATCTCTTTTGAACTGTGATTTATTTAATAACTTCCTGCAAAGAAAATATTCATGTTTAGGGTTGTGAAAGCCAAAATACATTACACTGCACTTCTTAAAATTAAATTGCATCTCCCATTTCTCCACCTATCGGGAAAGATTATCCAAGTGGTCCTGAATTTGACAGCTTTCAGAAGAATTATTACATAGTCCACCTATCTTGCAGCCTTCTGCACACTTTGTTGCCCAACTATTAAAGTATGTGGATAAGTCCGCAATAAATATTTGAAAAACTAAGGGGGCATGGGACCGACATGAAGCTATTCTGGTGGGGGGTAGGAAGAAGTAGGGTGTTGGCTAACTAGGATCTGCAGCTTATCCAATAGGTAGGAAAATTAGAAGACTGTGTGGACCAAGTGGTCCTTATCTGCAATCAAAGGATATGTCTGTGTTTCTGTGGGCCAGTACAGAGCCTTGTGGAACCCCACTTGATACTGATCTCCAGTTAGAATGATGTCCTTCTAATGATACCCATTGTGTACAGTCTGTCAACCAAGCAGTAATCCAGAAAATAATTTTAGGGTGAATATTCAAATTCTCATTTTTTAAATGAAATCCTAATGAGCACTGATTCAACAGCCTTTTTAAAATCTAAAAATATTACATTACATAGTACTCTGTTTTCCAAGCAATGACTAACTGATTCATAGAAGCATACTAAGCTGCACACCACTGAACTCCACATTGAGAACCCATGCTGGTTCATATAATGGTTACTGATTCAGACAGAACCCTGTCTTTGAGAAGAATCTCCATGACCTTGCCTAACATTGGAAACAAATGTATAGGCCTATAATTGTCCACAACTTCTTAATTTCCTTTTTTAAAAAGTGGAGTTACATTTGCCCTTTTCCATTCACATGGTGCATGCCCTCTTGTTATAATATTATTGAATATAATTTTAAGGGGATTATAAGGTGATTCTTCATGATAGAAATCATATTACCGGTAATTCCATCTGGACCTGGTGAAGTACCTATTTTTATGAGATTCAATTTGTTCTCAGTTTCTCCCATAGAAAAGGTGATATTATTTGAACGTAAGTCGACTCTAACCATCAGTCTTGGTTATGGGTAGCTAAGACCTTACAGACATGTTTATTTAGTTTGTCTGCCATCTCCTGAGGAGAATTGATAGTAACATTATCAATTGAAAGGGGACAAACCTTACATTTTGAACTGTTTAGTGAATTAATATAGGTATAAAACATTTTACTATTCGTTTTATTTGCTTGTGCTGCCACAGCCCTTTCAGTCACTATGTTAGCTTTTATATCTCATCCTTTCATCTCTTTTGTGCTTTTTAAAAGCCTCCCGTCTTACTGTGTTTTTTGTATCAAATATTTTCTGTAGAACTTATTTTTCCTATTTATCATGTTCATAACCACTTTTGATAACCATTTCTGTCTAATCCTATTGTTTCTACACTTTTTGATCTTTGGGATATGTCTGTTTGCACTGTCCAATATTGTTGTTTTTAACTTAGTCCACATAAAGTCTACAGACAAATTTCATTGCAAATCATCCCAATTTATTAATTCTTCATTGATTTTTGCTAAGTTTGCCTTTTAATACATAAATATTTGTGTTAGATTATTAGAAGTATTGTAAATCACACTCAATTCAACTTTGGCCATATTATGGTCACTGTTACCTAACGATGCTTCTACTGTACAGTTCTTAATTTCTACTTTTTCCGAACCCAATACAATATCCAATATTTTCTGATTCTATGTAAAGGTTTATACATGCCTTTTCATATTAAGTTCTCCACAAATAGAATTACATTGCTTACTTAGTGAGGATGTAGCTGTTCTGTGGATCCAGTCTATATCAATAAAGTTGAAATCACCTATAAAAATCACCTCCCTTATATCAGCTGCAAGCTCTAATTCATTTAGAATTTCCAATGTAACATTAGCAGCAAAGTCTGTGGCCTACAGCAAAGATCCAGTCTGAGGTTATCAGATTTGGCAGTGACTATATTTATCCATAGTGATTCTGTCAACACTGATGTTCCTGTTTTTCTGAGTTACAGTATATCACTAGGGTGCAGTGCAGGATTAATATACAGAGTAAGCCATCCACCTTTTCTAACTTCCCTACAATAGGAGAATAGTTCATAACCCTGAATAGTTCTGCCCAAAGTTTCAGCACTAGTCCAAAACATTTCCATTACTGCAATAATATCTGGCTTTTCGAGTACATATAATTTTTTTTTAATTGTTCAACCAAGACTGGCACACTAAGCTGAAAGCTTGTTTACAGGTGCGACCTGGGAGCACAGGGAAGTTAAGTGACTTGCTCAGAGTCACACAGTATGCAAGTGGGGGCTGTGGGATTCAAACCCGGGTCTCCAGATTTGCAGCTCAGAGCCTTAAACCACTGCACTATACTGCCTCCCCGAGGCATATATGTAGCTATAAGCTCATCAAAATTGTTGTTTAAACTATGAGCATTTAATAAAAAACCTTTAATGTTGTCTACCCCCTTTCTATCATTAATACTGTACATCTAGGCATTATGTAGACATATTTTATCAATAATGCTAGAAGAACTACAAGTTTTCCCACACGAGTCTAGTTAAAAACCAAACTGTTAAGTGCTGTCTGGAAATAGACACTTAGCTGATTTGTCCCTAATTTATACAGGTGCAGATCATCTTTGGAAACTAAAGCTTTATTATTGACAAAAGTATCTCAGTGGTCTATACATAAGATCCATCTCTTCCACACCAATTCATTAAAGTTCAAGTCTGTCAGGGGTGCAGCTAGCACCTCCCTGTGTTCCTTTAACACTCTTGGATGCACTCCATCTAGCACCATGACTTTGTCTACCCTCAGATTAGTGAGTGCTTTCCTGACCCTCTCTTCAAAAAAGGGACTTGTGTCCACCTCCCCATGTCTTGGTGCTTATTTGTGGTCCTTCCTCTTCCCCCTCAACTGCAAACACTGAGCAGAAATATTTAAGATATTTGCCTTTTCTTGATCCTCCTCAGTATAGCCTTCTGCCTCCTTTTTTAACAGTGCAATCCTTCCCTTGGTCTTTCTATTCTTGCTGATATACATGAAAAATGTCTTGTCCTCTTTTGATACTGTCTGAGCTATTCTTTCCTCAACTCACACTTTTGCACTCCTTACTGCCTTGCCAGCCTCCCTCTTTCTGGGTCTGCTTATACCTTCTGAATACAATTGTTTTTGCCCTTACCTTTTCTACCACTTCCCTCGGGAACCGTAATCATCTCCTCTTCCTTCTGCTTTTGCTTATTTGCCTGATGTACAAGTTTGTAACCTTTACTATGCTCTCTTTTATGCTGGCCCATTTTCCCTCCAACCCCCATGTCTCTCCCAGCCAAGTCTTCTTGGATGCATTCCCCCAACTTTGTAAAGTCAAACCTTCTGAAATCCAGGACCCTCACCCTTGTTAGGCTGGATTCCACAGTTTTTCTTATATTAAACCATACTGTGCAGTAGTTGATGGACCATAGAAGACTCCCCACTCTGATATCCACTGCACTATCCCAATTCATAAGTACAAGGTCCAGTATTGCCCTATCCAATGACTAGCTGCCTAAGTAATGCCCCCTGCAGGAAGTCCAAGATGTCTCCCCTACTAGATTGTACTTCTCCATTATACTGCAGCAGGTAGGCTCCACTCTATGTCTGGTATATTAAAGTCCCCCACAAGCACCACCTCCCCCTTCTTAGCCATTTTGCCTGTGTCTTCCAACATCTCTTTGTCTATGTCCTCTCCCTATGTTGGAGGCCTGTATACCACTCCCATGTGAATGGTGACTCCATTTTCTGACTCAAGGTTTACCCACAACACCTCTACTCCATCCTCCTTGTACCACACCTTTCCTTCCTACCCTGTCCCTTCTAAACATTGTGTAGCCAGGTATGACCATTCCCCAGTCATGGTTGTTTGTGCACCATGTTTCAGTGATGATCACAATATCCAGGTCTGCCTCAGCCTTGGGGGCTTCTAGGTTTGGTATCTCATTTCCCAGACTTCTTGCATTGGCACACAAAGCTGTCCAGATTTTGTTAGTCCTACTCTTAACCCTTCTCACATTGTCTAGTTGTTCCCCCTTCTCCTTTGCATACTACCTGCTCCCTCCCAAATTCCCATACTGATCCCTTGCACCCTTGGTTGTCCTTCATTTTGGTGGGACTCCTTTCCCTCAGAAGTTCTCTACCCTCCATTACAGCCTGAGGGTGGCAGTTTTAGCCACCCTTTGGCTTTCTGCCACCCTATTGGCTAGTTTAAATTCCCATTGAAGTAACACTTAAACCATCTGCTGAGGACAGCTGCTCTCTTCCTGGATGGATGCCGGCCATCCCCCTGGTATAAGCACTGATCCCTCCAGGTGGAGCCCCAGTCCCCAATTCAGCCATACCCCTCATCTCTGCACCATTCCTTCAACCATGAGTTGAAGGCCTTAGTGTGGAGCTCCCTCTTCTTCCCCCTGTTGTAGCTAGGCAGCATTTCCATAAAGGCTACAGTGCATGCTACCTGCCTAAGAACCTTCCCCACCTCCATAAACTGCTCCTGCACTGCCTCTGTCCCTTTCAGAGCTAGGTCATTTGTTCCCTGGTGGACAATGATGTCCAGCTCCTCTTTCCTTCCTATAGCCCTCTCAATCTGCTGGATATGATTTCCATCCCTCCAAGCTGATGTGCCAAGCAGGCATTTAACCTTCCTCTCTACCCCTTTCCTTCTCCCAACTTTATCCCTCTGACTATACAGTTCCCCACTAGAAGTTGCTTCCTCCTTCTCTGGGGAGCTCCTTCCCCCCTCTTGCAGACTCCATTTGGGCAGTCCCCACATCCTGTCTCTCCACCACCTTGAGTGCCCCTTGGCATTCCCACTCTACCAGGATGGTGTAGGAATTTCTTAGTGGCACTGGACGAGGACTGTGCCTGTTACCTTCTCCCCCCAGCCTTGCTAATCCTACCACTTCTGCCCTCCCTGAGACAACCTTATTTCAACCACTCCTTTCTTCTGGCTACCATTGAGGTAGTAGTGTCTGGCTAAATGGGCCTTGGGCAGGAGAGATGGTCCCCCGACTCCTTGCCAATGCAACTTTGAATCTTGCAACATTCTCCTGACTCTTTGCCAGCACTGCATGGAGCCTTGAGACATGTTCCTCCCATCCAGAGAAGCACATTCAGATGGAACAGCTCCACAGCCTTTAGAAGGTCTCCCTGTAGACTGTCAATCCACAACCACTGCATTGCACCACTCCCCACATTTTCCTTTCATTGTTCTTCTAGTCCTTCCCTTTTTCTCCTTATTCAGCCATCCCATGGACATCTGATAAGAGTGACAAAAATCTTATCAAGAATAACTTTACCTAACAAAACAGATACTTGAATCTATCTCCCACTAATTTTGCCAGACTGACTGGTCTGAAAATCATGACAATCAATATCTGCTGACTTGTGAACAAACCTGGCTATATAAAAATTGGACCTGTCATATCAGGCAAGGTATACCCCTTCAATGAAACCTAGCTTATAGTGCCATAGATTCCAGTGTGATATCTACTAGACTACAGTATGTGTTTTACTGTCTTGATCAAGCTTCAAGGGTGGGGTGCAGCATCCTCCCATGTCAGTTCACTCTTCCTGCCCCCCCGGAGTTTATGTTCTTAGTTGTTTCTGTAGCTCTTTCTGGCAATAAATCCATCAATATTTCAACATTTTTGGGTGCTATAGACCCTCTATGGGTGGCACAGAACCATGGAAACATTTAACTAAGTTTATCACCACTCACAGTCATGAAACCATAATTAATGGAGACTTAAACTTGGATTGTCTCTCCTAAAAATCAAATGATCTCAAGCTGCTGAGTGATAAGCTTGGCCTAATCCAGTTTGTCACTGAAATTACCAGACCCAAGCAAACATACCCTATGAACTCCTTTATCCTGGACATTGTTCTGTACCATCAGACCTCAAAAAATCTAATTCATTGCTGTATTTTATAATACTGTAATGATCAGAATACTGTGGCTTGTACAGGGGCTCTATGAAAGAGCATGCTTGGCCTACCTTCACTTACAAAAGATGTCCTTCTTGCTTCAGTGAGCTAGATTTTTAATGTGACCTGGAGACCATTAACTGACAGAAGTTCTATCTAGCCCCTACAGTACACATAGCTGCTGAATTCCTCAATGAGCAACTAATTGCAGTTATGAATAGACATGCCCCCTTCAAGAAACAATCAGCGAAAAAGAGAAATTGACACTAGTTCAGCTAACACCTAGGCCTAGCACTGAGGAACAGAGACAGTCACTGTTAAAACTAGGCTCTCAAAACTTCATCATGATTGGACTGTTTTCATACAAAAGAGGAACCAAAGCATCAAACTGATTCAATATGCTAGAGGCAATTATTATTTGAATCTCCTAGAAACTAACAAAAACTACTTCTCTAAATTCTGGAACTCAGTAAAGGCTTTGGAAGCAGGGGTGGTGCTCTTTTCCCTACACAAACATCTCATAGTAGATGACAAGAACATCTCAGATAAACAACTAGTTGAAAATTATCTAAACTCTCATTTTGCACCTGCTGGTCTGGAATTTCATACCTCACCTGCCACTGCTATCCCACTACCAAATCTAGTGTAATCTTTATCGGCTAGTAGCAAGCAGTATGGTCCTCTTCCACTTTCAGACCATCACCTACAAGCAGGTGAAATGTCGCACTGCAGCATGTTCCTCTTAAAGTGTAAGGGTGTTAAAAAGATTTTTACACAACTCAGACATATATGAACTGATTATACAGGACCAGTCACTGTCAGACCCCCCTGTGGGAAAACAGTGCTGGCTGCCTCCATTACTCAAGTCTTTATTCTTTCATTAATGAGCCAGAAAGTATGTATTATCCCCTGATAAAGTCCCTGTAAGTTATTATTGGCCCATCTTTATATTCCATGTCCTAGCTAAATTACTAGAAAACTAGTCAGTGTCCAGCTCCATGAGAACCTCATACAAACAACATCATCGCTCTAGTCAAATCTGTTTTTAGGGTTCTGCAAAGCACCTCAACCATCCTAGTCAGTGTTAATGAATGACTGGTTTCTGCCTTTGACCAAAACCTCATAATTGTTACTATTGTTTCTAAACCTTAGCAAAGATTTTGATACAGTATGCCATCAGATTTTGCTACACAAACTTGCTGGTATTGGTAGTAGCTCCCATGCTTTGCCCTGGTTCAGAAGCTACCCAGCTGATACACAGCAGCAACTTAAAGCTGAAGGTGTGTCATCCTCCTGTTCTCTCATACTGGGGAGTTCCACAAGGATCAGCCCTCTTGTTCATGATTTATACTAATGATCTGGGGGCTAATATACTGAAGGTGATGTTAATCTGCACTGTTAAGCTGACGATACAGTATTACATGCTGCCAGACTACTGCTTGTGTGGAATTTTCAAATTCCACTGGAAAAACATTTGCAGAATTTTCGAAATTTCACCTTGAGATGCCACTGAATTTTGTCAGAAATGGAATGGTGCAATTCTGAGGCAGAAAAATGTGGAATGAGCTTTTCCTCAACATTTCTGCAGAGTTTTATTCTGCAGATCCCAATATTTTATGTGGAGATGGTTTGCAGAATGATTTTATGCAGAACAAATGCTGTTCTGCAGAATATTTTTCTGCTGATCACAGCAGGCAGAATTCTGCAGAAGCAGTGAAATTCTGCAGAAATTCCACTGGCGGAAATGGTCATTCCATGCTAATTTCACCAGCAGAATTCCACATTCAGCTTGGTACAATGCCAGACCCAATCTATTTGCTGCACTGACCGATCTGCAGTCTGCATTTGATACCCTACAGATCAGCCTGTATGCCTCTAAACTGCTTCTCAACACTTCTAAAACAATATTTGTGGTTTTTGGTCCTAGCAACAAGTAGCCATTAAACACTGCTGTGCCTAGTATCTCCACCCTACTGGATGATGGGTTGGAGAAGGTAGATACTTTTAAATACCTAGGTCTATGTCAGAAACATAGAAACATAGGTCATGCTGGTAGAAAAAAAACAAGTAGTCCAGCCAGTCTGCTTATAACACTGTATCATACTCCAAAACCTTCTGTCAGTATGTAAGAAATCAACAAGCTGTTGCATTAGAGTGTGGTCTGAAAACAAAATATAACGGTAATATTAAATGCACACTGAAAAGAAAAACTAAAGTTATAATTGATGTTTCAGCTTCTTCAGGAATTATCTAAAAGAGAAAAAAACAAAGCTATTGGAAACATAAGGAGAAATAAATTATATGTATGTTATGTATGATATATATACTTCTGCTGTTAGGGGATTTTAATCTCCCTGATGTGAGTTGGGAGTTCCAGCAGTTACATCAGCTAGGGGTAGGGAGATACTGGGATCCCTACAAGAAACTCTACTACAGCAACTGGTAAGGGAATCCATGAGGAGTGAGGCAACATTGGACTTAATATTGACAAATGGGGACAGTATGGCTGAAGTATCAGTGAGGGACAATCTGGGGGCAAGTGACCACAGAGCAATTAGGTTTAGGATCAGGACAGGGAAGGAAGTGAGTTGATCCACCACGAGAGTAATGGACTTCTGTAGGGTGGATTTCAAAAAAATGAGATAGATGTTTAGGATTGATATGGAAGATGGGAAAAAGCTAGGAGACATGGAAGAACTGTTGGGGGCAATTAAGGGAGGACTTGTGAAAGCCGTAGAACAGTGTAAGAATGAGAAAATGGGGAAGGAGGCCACTTTGGTATTCAAGAGAGGTAGCAAGGGCAATAGGGGAAAAGATGGGCTTTCAAGACATATAAAAGATTGCAAGGAAAAGACAACAAGGAAGTATACAGGGAAATACTAAGGATGGCAGGGCAGATACTCAGGAGGACAAATGCAGATACAGAAGAGAAAATAGCAAAAGAGACCAAAAGGGGAGACAAAAAGTTTTTCAGATACATCAGTGAGAGAAGGAAAAACAAGCAGGGTATAATGAGGGGGATCACGTAGAGAGGGACCTACCAAAAACAGACTTGCTAAACAAATATTTTTGCTTAGTGTTTATGGTTGAAAGGGAAGGACATGGACCAGTATTGAAGGTGAGAAGCAATATGGGTAAGAAGATGGATAATAGGCCATTTAAGAAAGGCAGTGTATTGGAGGAATTGGGGAAGTTGAGGGTGGACAAGGCAATGGATCTGGATGCCCTGCATCCCAGGGTATTCCTAGAGCTTAGGGATGAGATGGCAGAACCGCTAACTGGGTTGTTCAACCTATCTTTTGAGACAGAGAGGGTACCAGAAGACGGGGGAAGGCAGATGTTGTGCCAATACACAAGAGTGGAGGAAAAGAAGACCAGACAAGCTATCATCCTGTCAGTCTTACATCAATGGTAGAAAAGATTATGGAGGCACTCCTAAAGGAAAGGATAGTGGGTTATCTTGTAGAAAATGGGCTGCAGGATGATAGGTAGCAAAGGTTCACAAAGGGAAGGTCATGTCAGATGAATCTCATCAAATTTATTGACTGGATGAAGAGGGATTGCGATCAGGGAGGGGTGGTGGACATCGCCTATCTGGATTTCAGCAAGGCCTTTGACACTGTCCTTCACTGGAGGCTGGTGAGCAAGTTGGGCAGTCTAGGAGTAGGTGAGAAGGTAATAAATTGGGTGGAAAACTGACTTGGTGACAGGAGTCAAAGGGTGTTTGTAAATGGGGTTCATTCCAGGGGGGAGGAGGAGGAGGAGGAGTGACAAGTGGGGTACCACAGGAATCAGTACTGGGGCTGATACCCTTTAACATTTACACTGGGCAGATTACAGAGAGTCTGAATGGAAAGGTATGTCTGTTTGCAGGTGATACAAAGATCTGCAATAGAGAGGACATGCCAGGGGGAGTGGAGAGCATGAGAGAGGACCTGCTAAAGCTGTAGGGGTGGTCAAGAGATGGCAACTGAGACTTAACGCCATAACATGTAAAATAATGCATATAGGGCATAAGACCCAAGGGCCGCATACACATTTGGGGGCAAGGATGTTGTGGTAATGGAGCAGGAGAGAGATCTGGGGATTATTATTTAGGACAACCTTAAAGTGACAAACCGGTGCAACAAAGAGTTTGGAAAGACAAGCGGTATGCTAGGATGCATAGGGAGTGATATTACAAGCAGGAGAAGGGAGGTGATAATGCCCCTATACAACTCAATGGTCCATTCCCACTTAGACTATGGGATACAGTTCCAGAGACCTCACCTACAGAGGGATATTGATAGGGTGGAGAGAGACCAAAGGAGGGTGTCCAAAATAGTGCATGGAGTGCATCAGAGGACATTTGAGAAGAGGATGAAGGAGCTTGAACTATATCCACTGGAAACCAAGAGAGAGAGAGGGGATATGATTAAAACTTTTAAATACCTGACAGGCATTAACAAGGTGAGAGAATGGAGTATATTCAAGATGAAAAACAATCCAAGAACTAGAGGTACAGCTTGAAACTGGAGGGTGGTGAACTCAGAGGTAATAAGAGAGGGCACTACTTCACTAAGAGGGTGGGGGCCTCTGGAATGGGCTACTACAGAGGGTGGTTGAGGCATCAACAGTGGGAGGATTCAAGAATGCATGGGATAACTACATGGGTTTAAACAAGAGAGGGAGGGATAGATTCCCTGATGGGAACAAGGCGTCAGGAATCTATGGGGGTTGGGGAGGACACGAAAGTGTTGTGTAGGGTGTTAGCATCAGGGCTACCTATGGGGAGGGAACAAGAGCAGACTAGATGAGCCAATGGGGTCCTTTTCTGTTGACAAACTTCTATGATTCTATGTGAGGAAAGAAACTAGGGGGAGGATCCAGGAGAAGATGTGATAACAGGCAAGGTAAGAAAAGAATCTGGAAAACAAAAAGTGATGATGGGTATAGATGGGTTTTCATACCAATAATCACCTTTTTTTCCTGATTATTTTATTACGTTCCCTATTATCACTTTTCCTCTTGAGCCTCCCTCTAGTTTCGTTTTTCACATATACAGTATATCCCTTACTTCCCCTTACCTCTCCAGTAACTTTTTTTCTCTTTTATATAATTCCTGAAGACCTATGGGTGAAACATCAATTCTAATTCTATTTTCTAGTTCCAGAATGCATTTTCTTTTGTCTGTATGGTGTTTTTCTTTATACTATCCACACCCTTGCTCTCTGTCTTACAACTAACCATCAAATAACTACTAATCCCTTAGCCCTGATCCAGCTGTGTTTGAAACCATTGATGCTTTTTGCTCCCAAAACCTCAGCTGGCAGACTGGTCCATGGCTGAACCACTCTCTTTGTAAAATAAACATTTTTCACATCCCCCATGAATCCCCCCAGCTTTCACTCATGTCCTTCTGTTCTTGATTTTTTATTCCTACTGAATAGTTCCTCACAGTTCACCTTGTTTATTCCTTTCTGGAACCTGAAGGTTTCTACCATAACTTTCACTCTCATCTGGCCTCCAGTGACTACATGTTCATTGCCCTAATGCAATCCACATTGCATCTGCCCTGCTGGTCTTCAGTTGTTTTGGTTAACCTACGCTGCACTGTCTCTAGCCATTATTTGTCTTTCTTAAGGTAAGGAATCCAGAGCTAGGCACAATACTCCAGGTGTGGCCTTGCCAGTGATCTATAGAGAGGCAGTAATACCTCTTTCCTTCTGCTGCCTAAACCCTTCCTGATGCACCCCAGCATCCTGTTATCCTTACTGTAGGCCCTGTTACATTGGGTAGATTGTTTAAGGGACTCACTTATGAGGACTCATAGGTCCCTTTCCTCAGAAGTAGTACCCAGATTAACCCATCCCATCCAGTACTCTGTTCTGTGGTTCTTGTTTCCTATGTACGTTACCTTGCACTTTTGTGCATTGAATTTCAACTGCCAAACCTTGAACCATTTCTCCAGCATTTGAAGTTACATACACAACTCCCTTACTCCATCCTTGTTGTCTACCCTACTGTAGTGCTTAGCGTCCTCTACAAAGAGACACATCATGTTCTGAATTTCTTCTCTTATGTCATTGATGAATGTACTGAAAAGGACTGGACCCAGGACTGATTGCTGTTGCTCCCCACTGGTGACCTCCAACACCTTGGATTTGAGTCCATTTACCACTACCATCTGCCGTATCCCTTCCAACCAACTTCTGACCAATATAACTATGTCCCGCACTGCACATAGATGCTCTAGGTTCTTCAGCCACCTTCCGTGAGGCACCCATTAAAATACCTTGCTGAAGTCAAAGTAGAGTAAGTTTACTACAGACCTTTATCCACTGTACTAGTTACTCAGTCAAGGAATATTATCAGGTTGGTCTAAAAAGACCTCCCTGCCATGAACCCATGCTGTTAATATTCTGGGGCCTGTTTTTCTCCAGATAGTCTACTTGGTCCTCTTTGGCTAACGACTCCATCAGTTTACCCACATCGGATGTAAGACTGATAGGTTTGTAGTTATCCAGTTGCTCTTTGTTCCTTCTCTTGAGGATAGGAATAACATCCTCTACCCTCTAGTCTTTCTGTACCACTTCTGTCCATACTGAGCTATTGAATAACCATACCAGTGGTTAAGCTAATTCTGATGCCAGTTCCCTGATCACCCTCTGATGTATCCCATCTGGCGATGGGGCCTAATCTATTTTCACTGCTGCAAGCCCTTCTCTCACACTTTCACTTGTAAATACCTGCTTCTTCATGTCTGGGATCCCCTTTCAGAAGCCTTTATGCCACTCTCTGGCAAGGCCAACTCAACCTTCTTTTTTTTATTTAAAGGCATTATTAACATTTCAGCACCAAGTAAACAACATCAAGTAATCTCGTACAACTGAGAACATCAGGTGCAGACTTTTTAACACAGAAGGAAAAGAAAAAAGAAAAACCCATCTTCCACTACCCCCCCCCAGACTACACACCGTTACTACCATTTGAGTTACAGATATACTGAAGTTCCATTTTCATTAGGATTTCCATAACGTCAGGATGGCCTCTAAGCTTCCCCATAATGAAGTAAAAGTTTTGCCTCTGTTTCGTACAAGTGCAATATGTCTTTCCAATTGTAATGCCAAGACACACTCCCTAAACCATTCCAAGATTGTAAGTGGCTTTTCATCCGTCCAGTGCCTCATTATTGTTAACTTAGCAGTTGCTGTGACAAGAGTCATGTGCGCCTTTCCTACTTTTTGGAGTATCAATTGGGAAATAATTTATAAGACAAACTTTGGGCGTAAATAAATCCCTCAAGCCAAGGATAGGGTCCAAAGAATTGTTAATAGATTGCCAAAATGTCTTGATATGTAGGCACAGCCATAACATATGATAAAGTGACCCAGTGTCCTCCTTACACCTGTTGCACGTTGATGTGTGCAAGGATCCATATCTAAAGAGCTTAGCTGGTGTCAAATACATATTATGCATAATATTGTAATGGACTAATCTGAGTCTATCTTGTTTAATGAATTTATACATTGATATCCAAAGTTTCCTCCACACATTAACATCTTCAGGGAGACCTAATTCCCTTACCCAATAAAGGCAAATTCCCGAGGGTAATCTATGGTCCCATTCCTGAAGAATTTTATATAAATTTGACACTTTATGTGGTTGGGAAGCAACCTGCAGGAGTACGATAGGATCCCTTTCCCCTATATCTATTAATGGGGAGAGCTGGGAAAACGAGGTTAGGGCTTTGCTGACTTGGAGGTGTTTAAAAGATTCATTACTTACAGCACTAGCAGAGTCATGTAATTGAGCCAGGGAAATCACTTTTCCATCCCCAACTCAACTTTCTTGTGAACACTGAGCAGAAGTAGTTGTTAAGAATGGCTGTTTTCTACTTGCCCTTCTTTATCACCCTGCCTCCCTCTGTTTGCCAAACAATTTCCTCTCATCTTTCCCGTTTCCTAATATATCTGAAAAACTGTTTTTCCCCACCCTTTACCACCTCCACAATATGCATATCTGTGTCTGCTTTTGTATCCCTGACTGCCTTCCTGCATCCTTAATTCTTATTTGGTACTCTCCTCATTCGTCATCCCTGTTTCTCCTTTTACCTGTTGAATGCCTTCTTTTTGGCCTTCACTGTATCCCTAACTTTTTTAAGGAGCCATATTGGTCTCTTGTACTTGTTTAATCTTGCTAGCCATCCTCAAGCATGACTGTGTTGCCTCAAGAATGGCACCTTTTATTTCTCCCCATCTTTCCTCCAATCCCCTGATTCTGTCTTCTCTAGCTAACCTGTACCAGACTAATTCCCTCATCTCATGGAAGTCTTCACTTCTGAAATCTAAAGCTTTAGTGTTTGATGACAGCTTATGGATACCAAGGGCCAGCTAGAATCATATGGTGTTATGGCAAGGCAAATTTTATTTTTCTGGCACCCAATCCCGGAGGCTCTGGTCACCGTACAAATCAAGAATACTAAAAATAAAACAGTAAATTACAATAATAATTTAAATGAACAGTATAAGAAAATAAATAAAGCCTAAAATAAGAACTGTAGTCAACAGGGGCTAACCCAAGGAAAGATCTAATACAGAGTGTCTGGGAAGGCCAGGCTAAACAAGTGAGTCTTTAGTCAGGTTATAAACACTTAGACAGAAGGGGCCTCCTGTACTGGTGGCAGAAGCAAATTCCACAGGATGGGACTGGTGACACTAAATGCTCTGTTGCCGGCAGTTTTTAACCTTGTCCTGGGAATCGCAAGGAGGCCCCTATCGGAGGAGCGGATGGAGTGGACTGAGGTAATGGAGGTCAGAAGATCAGATAAGTATCCAGGTCCCAGTCCATGTAGGGTCTTAAGGGTGAGCAAAACCATCTTAAAGAGGACCCTCCACCTGACCAGCAGCCAGTGCAGTTCATGCAGTACCATGGTGACTTGCAAGTATTTAGACTGCCCGTCAATAACTTGGCAGCCACGTTCTGCACTAGCTGCAGTCTATGGAGGGTACCTCCTGAGACCCCAAGGTAGAGCACATTACAGTAGTCAGGCCTTGACATCACAAAGGCATATACCAAGGTGGGGAGGTCCGGGGCAGAACTAGGGGCTTGATTCTGGTGATATTTCTCAGATGGTAGAAGCTGGTCTGGACAACAGATGACACCTGAGCCTCAATTGTCAGTCTGCTGTCAAAGGTCACACCAAGATCACACACCCTATAGAAGGCCTTCAATGGCACAGACCCCAGGAACAAACTTGTCTCTGTGCCAAAGGCCATTCTATCATACCCTCTGTTTGACTCCACAACCAGTACCTCCATCTTATCGGGATTCAGTCGCAACCAGCTGAAGCTCATCCAGTCATTGATCCCAGTAGGGTATTTATTTAGCACTTCCACCACATTGGATGTCCAAGGAACAACTGAAAAATACAGCTGGGTATCATCCACATAGAAATGAAAACCCCGGCTGTACTTCCTAATGAGCTCTCCTAGAAGCAGCATGTACATGGAAAACAACATTGGTGACAGGACCGAACCTTGAGGTACTCCACACAACAGGAGGCTAGGGGAGGAAGTGGAATTCCCCATCACTATCTGTTGTCTCCTATTGGTGAGATAGGACTCAAATCAGCAGACGACAGTGTCAGTGAGTCCACATATTCCGTCAAGCAGTCGAGCAACACAAAATGATCTACCATGTCAAAGGCTGAAGAGAGATTGAGGAGCATAAGAACTGTCCCCTTCCCTTGATCTCTAGCCCTGAGGAAGTCATTATGCACCCGAACTAATGCGGTTTCCATGCTATACTTCACACGGAACCCTGACTGGAAAGGTTCATACAAATCAAAGGCCATAAGGTGCTCTTCAAGCTGAAGGGCCACAACCTTCCCTAAAACTGGGAGGTTGGAGATAGGACAGTAATTCGACATGATGTCAGGGTCTAAAGATGATTTCTTCAGAAGAGGCCTGACCAGTGCCTCCTTCAAGACATCTGGGAAGACTCCCTTTGAGAGTGAGCACTGGACAATAAAGGTGACTGGTGTCAACACATCTCATTAAGAAATGCATTGGCACTGGGTCCAGTTCACAATATGTGTGCTTCAGTTTACGAGCTACTCGAATGACCTCTGTTACCTCCACCAGTTTAAACTCCCCCCAACCAGGCTGAGTGCTCTCTGGACACCCAAGGTGACCACTGTTGACCATAGTATGACATACTGGTGGTACACCCTGCTGGATGGCAAACACCCTGTCTGAAAAGAAGCAAGCAAACACTTCGCATAAAGCATTTGAAAAAGCTTTTTTTGGCTGTAGACAGGCTGGGTTTAGTAGCTTGTCCACAGTCTGAAAGAGCACAGTTGGTCAATTCTTTCCAGCAGCAATCTCCCTGGACAGGAGCTCTGCCTTCTTACGAGTGACTGCCCCCTGATGGTCACCCCAGTTGTTCACCAAACCTTACTCCACCTGCTATTTCTGAGTTGATGAGTACCATGTCAAGAATTGCTACATGCCTTGTGGATTACTTGACCAGTTGCATCACCAGACAGTCCTGCAAGGTATCTAGCAGTGTCTGACTTCTGGTGCTACTTTCTGCTGGAATGTACCAATCAATGTCTGTCAGGTTAAGATCCCCCACAATTACCACCTCCCCCTTTCCGAACCCCTGCTGTACTTTTGCCCCTAATTCCCTGTCACTGTCATCCCCCATGTCCTGGGAGTCTCGCCCTCACATGCAGTTTCTTATCTGAAACCACTGTGAGCTGAACCCACAGCAATTTTATTTCCCCATTCCCTCCACTGATGGATGCATCCTCCACTGCCTGAATGCCTTCCCTGACATAAAGTGTTATCCCTCCTTTACTTTCCCACATCTCACCTATATATGATATAGCCTTTGATTATCAGGTCCAAGTCCCTAGTCCCTGTGGCCCAAGTTTCTGTAATGGCTATGAGGTCTAACCCTGCATCTGCCACTATCACCTGGAGCTCACTAATTTTGTTTCCTATGCTCCCTGCATTAAGGCAAACTGCTTTCCATTTGGTGTCCAAACCCACTGTTTTTACATGTCTTCTCCTTTCATTTTTCTCAGGCCTCATTAATTTCTGGTTGTTCCTGTTATTAGAATGCTTAGTGAGCTCTTCCACCCTGGCATCTTCCCTTCTCCTCTTATGAACGCTGCCTTGCTGTCTCTCTCCCCACTGTTTGTAGCCCCAGTCCAGGGGGAGCCCTAACAAAGTTTGCCACTTTCTCTTCCTCTTCAGTTGTTTCCTTAGCCTCAGCCTCCCCTGCTGTCAGTTTAACTGTCCAACAATGTAGACATCAAACATCTGCCCCGGGATAGTAAATTCTCCTTCAGCACTATACTGAAAACCTCTGTACACCATAATTTTGATTATACTATTTCGGTATCTTTGTATAGCATCATCTGTACACTGCTTTATATCATCCTTTGTATATTAGGTGCAATTGTTGCTCCTGAACTCTGTAACCTGTTCTGTAATGCCTATGTTTCTATGTACTGCTGCTTCTCCTAAGTAGGAGCTCCTTGAAAATAAGCACTGCTCAACTGACCTTTCCCTTGTAAAAGAAACAAATGCAAATACAGTACTAAGCAATCTTGTTGCTATTGTTACAGTGGGGGATAGACATATCTTATATAAAGGAAAATGGGGAGAATGAACTTTTTAATAATTGCCCCTCTGTTTTGTTTTGATAGTTGTCAGTTATTGTTATTATTATTATTTTATATATTCCTATTTTCCATTCTGCTACATTTCATTTTATATTCATTTTCATTATATTTTAGCACCAAACTGAATACCTAATGTCTTTATTGGGTCTTTCAACATTTTTATCTCAACTATTGAGTCAAGATGGTTTGTATCTTGTCCTATACCTAAACCTCTACTTTTTTTCTTATTCATGGATGCTCTTGACACCTCCCCATATTGGTGTAACAGATCTAAAGATTGTCTTCCTGATGTCTCTTATTCTTTATAAACATATGTCATCTGCATAACTCATGGATTTTATTTGTGGAAGGTTTTCTTTACTTAACCCCTGTATATCTGAGTCTATATTCTATGTATTATTGGATTAATTGAAAAGATGTACAGTGGGGGCTTAGGGTGCTGCCCTGTATGACTCTCTTTGTACTTGTATTTTTTGATCAATTCAACAATTTACATTGGAGATGAGTGTTGCTGCCTCATATGGCATTTTTAACCTTTTTTGAAAGATTTATTGAATCCATATTGATTTAGAACTTGATAAAGATATTGATCCTGGTCCAATGTGAGTATATAGTTGACTGGCTTTCCACTTTCTCTTTGTTCTATTACCTCTCTCATTAATATTAGATATTCTTAAACTGACCTTTCAGGGATGGAAGAGGTCTGTGTCTGGACTGCAAAATACCTTTCTGCATGTGCTAATGTTGTACAAACTACTTTTGTTAATATTTTGAAGTCTGTGTTAAACATACAAATTAGCTTCCAATTCTTTGTGTTTTGAGGTTCATTCTTGTTATATAAGAAAATCTGGCTAGCCTGCCAGCACAGTAGTAGTGATACTGATTGTGATGCCAATGACCTGAGGCCAGGAGTGACCTTGGGAGTTGAAGGGTCAACCAGGGGGAGAAAATCACATGTCCTATGGACTGCTCACCTCCTCTAGAGGGGGGGATGGGAAGAGCTTCATGCATGACTGGCCCCTTTTGGAAGCCAGGAGAGAGGCAGCTTGAGCTTTAAGAGGTTGGAAGGGGAGACATGGCAGATGTCAGAGCATGTACCTTGATGTCGGTGCACGCCACATCCCCCAAGGGAGAAAATGGAAAAGTGTCCCAGTCATGCTGGATGACTTCAGGCTCCACACCCAACAGCCAGGCACCTCCTGGAATCTGGATCTGGTCCCAGCTGGTCGAGGGGACTCCCCACCACCTTGCCACAGAGGACAAGCAATAGGGGAAAACAGGAGAGGTAAGCCCTGGAGGAGTCAGGGTGATGGCTCTGGAAGGACTGGCAAAAACAAGGGCTGATCAGGATCAAGGAGGATATATGAAAAGAACATTAAAACAAAAATATACGAAAATCTGAATGGCCTCTCCAATGGATTTTGGTAACATCCCATTTCTTAGTATTGAATTAAATACTTTTTGTAAACTGGAAGAGGATATCTCTGAAACACATTTACAAAATTCAGATGTAAGCCCATCAGTCCCTGGGGTGGTCATATTACTAAGGGATGCTGCCATCACTTTTTGTCTTCCTGAGAGATTGATCATATTAAACCTACAGCTTTTTACTCTCTTCTGTTTCTGCTGTAAATTTTAGATCTGTCAAGAAATATTTGGGATTGCCCCTGTTTCGTGCTGGAGTCACAAATGTTTCTCTGAGACAATTTGTTACTGTGTCCATCATTTCTTAATTTAATATTCATAACTTTCCTGTCTTATCACTTAATCCCACCAACACCTTTTTCTACTCTTCCTTTACAATAGTCAGCTATGTCCTTTCATGGGGTTTTTGCATGCATTCCAAATTTCTGTTCAATAAGCAGGGAAGATGCTTTGTTATATTGTATGTGCATTTCTACTTTTATATTCTTTATTTGTTTTTTCAAAGACTGATCCCATTGTTTTAGTCTGGATATGACTCTAAATAATCTATCTCTTAAATCTAGTTATGTTCGATATTATGGGTGTTATGACTCAGCTTTAGTTATCCAAACCCAAACCTGGGAGCCAAACGTGTGGGAGCACCCTGATTTACTTTATAGTAGTCCAAGAGGAAATCTTTATCCCAGTATTTGCACCTCATATAAATCCCACAATGTTGTGAGTTTCACAGGTCAAGCAGACAACATGGAACCCATACTATAACCATTCAGTAGGTTTTACTTCAAGCAAGTCTTGAAAAGAAAAAGATGACATACTGTACGAGCGATTAGCAAGTAATTAACAGTCCCTCTCAAATACATTTGTACTAGTGCATTCTTGTTAGAAGAACATGACATTGCTGGCAATCTTTTGGCACTCTACTGGAATGGGGAGGGTATTGTGGAAAGGTATTTTGTATGATCAGTTTCTTTAGTTGATAATAGTAATAGAGTTTCAATTTCAGCTTGGCATATAACAAGTCCAGATGATGACAGTTTAGTTTATGCAATTGTTAGCAAAAGATGCACACTCATTAGCCAGTCAATGAACCCACAGCCCCCCAGGTAAACTCTCACTCCCAGAACTTTTAGTCTCTTGTCAAAGATGAGATGTTAGCTGGAGAGTGTATTTGGCAAGGGCTTACAGTCATTTACAAACACTTGGTTTTACTTGGTTCATGGCAAGGGACTAATGCTTGCTTGCTTTCTCTCCCTCGATGGTCCAGTCTGGTGTAGATGTTTGGAGCTGGTGGGAGTCTTGTTCCTAAATAACTTTTCACATCATGATTTTGAGGCATAGGATTCTGCATGTGGCTGTCTTTCTCCTGTGGTACTATAACTTTGAGTTGCTGCAGACAGGTTTGTTTTATAGAAGATGTGAAGATGGTCTCAAATGTTGAGAATACCATCTTAATGGTGTTGAATATTCAAAACACCATAGCTGATGGCATCAGATGTTTAGAAATATTACATCTCTTGATGGCAATAGATGTTAAAATACCATTTTGATTGAATTGTTGTTTAGACAAACCACATCTCTTGATGGCAATAGATGTTTGGAATGCCATCTTTGATGCCATTATTGGATGCTAAGCAATACCAGCTCTCTTGAGCAATGGTCATATTTTTATACTGTACATTTTACATAGTAATCATTTTTATCTTGTGTCATCAGACATTAAGATCACTAAGCCAAATGTGTTTACATTTCAGCTAGGGACATTTGATAAACATGTCTTTGCATATCTTTGAAGAATCTGAAGCTTACAGAAAAACAACTACACAATCATTTCAACCCCTGGAATTGTTAAGATGCTAAAATCATCTTCACAATTACAACTAACTACAATCAATACAAACTTGATATTAATCACATGTGTTATTTAGAACAGTTATCGGGCAATTTCAGAATTTGTAACATGTAACATCAATGGCACTTACCCATCTTGAATTTTCTCTCTAGCATTCCCTGACTGATACATGAAGGCAGGTGGCATGCATGTTGGTTATATGAGTGCAGACAATACATTACTAGGCCTACCACTAGGAATTTAAACTTGGATCAAACACAAAGGAATCCTTTCAGTGTTCAACATTAGCATGATGTTGCAAGGCACCATGGAAGAATACAAAGTAAAAAAAAAAAAAACCTTTTGTGTGGGGTACACTCTGTACATGTTTTTCATCCTACTTTACACCACGACATGGGTCTATGGATTTTAAAGGGGAACTCCCAGCATGCTGCTCCTGTGCACACATGCCAAGCTTGGTTCCTAACACTAAATCGCAAAGTGATCCCCCCACCAAAAAAGAAAAGAGATAAAACTCTCTGGAAATGGAAGTTTTATCAGAGCATAATGTTCCTCCTCTGTTTTCCTTGTTTGATTAACAACCACTGACTGGAAGTGATGACCTTGACAGGTGTTGCTTTTAGTCCATCTCTGTACTAGCAGGAAATCAGTTTGGTAGCCAAGTGTTGCTAACGTTTGGATTATTTGCAGGCAGTCTTTTGAGAATCTCCATGCAGGTCAAAATTGTTGTATTGTTGTTTGTGTACTCAGGCTGCCTTACATTTTACTATTTATGCATTTACTGTTCAGCAATCCTGGCCGAAAGCTCAGACTGTATTGTCCTCATGAGAAAAAGTATCAGTGTCTCTGCTGCTCCTGACCCACCTATGTGCTTTACTGGGTACTTTTTTATGTATTTCTGACAGTACATACTGTATTTACATTGCATTAATTTCCACAGTTGTTTGTCAAATATTTGATTGCATGCTGGTTCTGAGTTTTCAATTGTGTTGTTTAGTGTGATGTAGAACCGCAGGGCAGAAAACAAATGGCTCTCAGTTGTAAATGCAGCACTCATGCATAGCACTGTGCTACTGGAACAGCGTCACTTATGGAGCAAATTTAGCTTCACCTTTCGTGTTCTCTTTATTGTCTACCATTTCCTTTTTATGACATTTTTATGCCACATCTATGGATGATTTCTGCTTGAACAGTTCAAAATGATGGTTCAAATAAGTAGAGAAAGCAAATTCCATTAATTAATGAATGCAGCACTCTTGTGCTGGTGGAGTTGCCTCACATAGTGTTTATTTTGGTTGTATTTGTTATGGGACCCAATTAAAATCTATGCCAATTTTAATTGCATAATGCATGTTGTACTGAACACCATGCAGTCATACGAGTATGTAGGAGAGATGGTGGTGAACAGTGATGCTAGTGGTTCTATAGTCTGTTTACAATGCAAATGCAATTTCTTTGTTGTTCTTACTTTTCAGTGTTTTTCCTCCTCTTGGACCCGTGTTGCCCTCTAGACACCAATCACCCCAGCCAGCTCTGATGTTCTGCCAGGGTTTACTGCCACTTGCAGACAGTGTGCCCTGTGGGATCATCAGTTGTAGGGCCTATGGGTGGGTGGAAGTCACTTTGCCACCCAGGAGCTCATTTTTCCCAGTGTCTCCCAGCCCCTGGTAGGAGTGGTTGTACAATGTCATCCAAACAGCACCACATTTTCTGTACATGGCACATTGGCAGCTACCATTCCTTCCCATCCCCATATTTGCGGTCCATGGTTGCCAAGCCCCATTGCTAAGGTTAAGCATCAGGGTGACAGTGGGTGTTGTAACCTTCTGTCCTCAGGACAGGAGAGCAGACCTCAGGATGAATTATCTTGTACTATCCCAGCTGGCCATGGTGACCCATGCCTGTTCCCGAACCTGGATCATCTGTGTAAATGCAGTTGTAGGGTCAGTGCCTCAACCCCTCATGCAACTTTGCCAGCCCACTGTTCAGTTACTATTGTTTTTATGAGCATTATCTCATTTCTGCATTCCTGTATAATATGTCATTTTCAGTGTTACCAGTTGTGTGTGTGTGTGTGTGTGTGTGTGTGTGTATGTGTGTGTATGTACATATGTTTGTGTATGTATGTGTGTGTGTGCCTGTACCTGCATTGATTGTGTTCTTTGTTAGTGTGCACATAGGTGGGGTGCAGTGACACTGCACAGGCAGCATGGCATAGATGATATGGTGTAGAGGGATATATTGTGAGATCCTGACACTCTGTTCCCCAAGTTTCAGGATCCCATCACCAGCAGCCTGAAACATGTTTGCCCAATAGTAGAGGTTTTCCTATTGCAGAGTTCTTTTAATACTTTGGGGGGCTTTGCCCCCTGCACTTCCTCCCCCTCCATAATTTTTATAACTAACTCCACCACGGGCAAACTTTGCCCATCAAGCAAATGTGTTTCAGGCACATGGGGCTGGATTTTCAGAGGACCCTTAGATCCACGCAAGCTGCATCAAACAACCACCTTGCATCATATCTAGGTGTGCCAAATCATGTGTGCCATATTTTCCAAGAAAAGCACTCTCTGTGACAAAGTCTCTCAGACTGATGCAAGAGGTCTACTGCATCAACAAAATGATTCAAGGTACAATAATAATGCAAGCTACACCAAATCAAAAATGGTGCAAGTTGAATCACATTAATGGTGCAAGCTGAGTCAAAAAGA
Source organism: Neoceratodus forsteri (assembly GCA_016271365.2). Taxonomy (NCBI): domain Eukaryota; kingdom Metazoa; phylum Chordata; order Ceratodontiformes; family Ceratodontidae; genus Neoceratodus; species Neoceratodus forsteri. The sequence continues at coordinate 1,095,572,146 of CM057450.1, read as the reverse complement.
ATGATTCAAGGAAGAAAATGACACAGATGAGTCAAACAATGGTGCAATTTGAGTAAAGAAATGACTCAAGGAATGAAAATGATGCAAGTTGAGTCAAAAAACTGGTGCACGTGGAGTCAAAAATGGTGCAAGTTGAGTCAAAAATGATGCAAAGGATGAGAATGACACAAGCTAAGTCAAAAAATAAGCCAATGAAATGGTCAAGACGAAGCCCCCAAAATGTTCAAAACTAGTCCTGCAGGGGAATATTGGCCCTTAAAAGTAGTATAGTCAGTATCTGAGGGATTTGCAGTTACCTTCTCTTACAAAATCTCAACAGGGTACACTTGTGTCTGCTATTTCTGATGATGAGATAGAAAGGCAATTAAATCTCTTCCATCTGATAACACCCCCAGCCCAGATGGGTTCTCCTCAAATTTTTACAAAGTTTTTTCCAAGCAGCTGATTCCCATTCTTTTACCACTTTTTCAATTTCTCCTTACTGGTCAGTTGTCCAATCCATCTCTTTTTGAGGCCTTGATTGTTCTGCTGTCTAAACCAGATAAGCCGCATGATTTGGTCTCAAGCTATAGACCAATCTCTCTCCTTAATCATGATATTAAAATTTTGGCCAAACTATTGGCCGTTCACATGAATGTAGTCTTTCTCTCTCTCTCTAATAGGGGTGCAGCAGGTAGGTTTCATGAAAGGAAGGTCTTTGGTGGATCACCTGTGGACTTTGGCTCATGTTTTCTTGGCCTCCAGGGATGCTGCCCTTCCAATGGTCCTGGTCTCCCTGGACACTGAGAAGGCTTTTGACAGGGTCCACTGGAATTATCTGTTTGCAGCAATGGAGACATTTGGTTTTCCCACAAAGTTTCAGAATTGGGTTAGTTCGCTATATATATCTCCCTCAGCTAGAATTTCCTGTAACAGGGTAATTTCAGATCCTTTTAAATTGCATGTGGGAACTAGACAGGACGTTCCTTGTCCCCTTTGCTCTTTAATATATATTTAGAACTCCTTATTCAGAGGTTAATAATAGCTCAGGACATCTTGGGTATTTATTTTAATGGACAGGTAGTTAAAGTGGCAGCATACGCAGACAACCTCCTGCTGCAAATAACACACCCAGTTACATCTATCCCTTCCATTCTTAAAATAATAGATGGTTTTAGCAAGGTTTCTAATTACAAACTTAATGTAGGAAAAACAGTGGTTTTTCGTCTTAATCACAGGGTTTATAAACAGGAAGTTACCGTTTTTTGGGCTTGCTTGGAAACCTGACTCTATTAAATACCTCGGACTTATCTTAACATGAAATGTAGCTCGTACTAGGCTGTTAAATTTAGATTCCCTGGTTCATAGAATAGATCAAGACCTCAGCAGGTGGACCCTATTTCCCCTCTCCTTTTGGGGAAGGATTAATTTAATTAAAATAAACATTTTTCCTCATCTTTTTTACCCCTCAATTTGCTCAACATTGGGCTTCCGTTGTCTTGGTTCAAGAAAGTGCACAGTATGATTACCACTTTCATATGAGGGCATAAAAAATCAAGAATGGCATTCCGTAAACTAGCAGCACCCAAAACAAAAAGAAGATTAAGACTTCCGCATATTGGGCTGTACTATTAGGCCATTCAGGCTAATAAATATCTCAGGTGGTTGGCTGCGGAACAGCTCTTAGCCCAGTCTTTATACACTCCGATTTGGTTAAAAGTTGAGCTAGCTAGTATAAAAAACCATGTTTACTCTCCAAGGGAGATGTTATACACTAAAGTAGGATCCCTTCCTGAATCGCTATGTAACTCCCCTATTGCAGTCTCGATCAAGGCTCACTCTCAGATGTGTGCGTTTCTGAAATATGAAAATATCAAAGATTTATTCCAACCTATAAGAGGTAATCCCAATTTTCAATTAGATGGTAAGCCCCACTTACCCAGTTAGCTTCCCCAGATAGGAGACTGTCAGCTTGAAGATTTTACCACAGCCGATAGACAATGGTGTTCTTCAGGTGAAATTATGCACAAGTTTCAAATTCCCTGCACAAATATTTTTAAGATTCTCCAGCTTCATCATCTTTTGTTAACGGTAATAGGACTGGTCCTGCCTCCGGCTACCTATATCCGCTTTCAGGCTACTTTAATGGAGCTGGCTGGCTTACCTCACGCTATTTCTAAGATATATAGGGCCAGATATTCAAAACTTTGCCCCGGGGCAAAATTAGCACTGCCCAGCGGGCAAACTTAGCCCAGAGCACAGAGCACGCTATATTCAAAAGGAATAGCCCAGGGCGAACAGCATCCGAATATGGCATGGTAATGAGGCCATGCAAACTGGGCTAGGAGTGCAGGGCAAAAATAGCCCTGGAATAAGACAGCACTGAATAAAGCAACCAGGAAGTGCAACCCACAACAACAACAACACATACCAGCAACATGAGGGCAGGTACAGACGAACTACGGGCCAATGTGTGTGCCAGAAAATACATGGACTCAGTACAGCTGCAGGAAGCAGCAGATGTGAAAGAACAGTGATCAAAACTGTATAATATTCCCCAGAGTTAGCCGCTAACACATTAGCGGCATTAGCGCCGAGCTGTTAGTTAGCCTGAGCAAACACGCTGCCCGGGCCAAAATGTGCCATATTCAAAAGTGCCATGCTAATGAGCCTACTTACGTAGTCTCTGGGCAAACAACCAGATTAGTATCTCATTATACCCTGATTTGCATGCAGTTTGCCCGGCAGAGTCCCACAGAGCCACCTGTAGGTCAGTCTGGCAGTGCATGATGATAGCTGCAGGCTACGTGTAAACAGTACAGCATAGCATAGCATATTATACCCCAGGGGACAGGACACCATAGGCACAGGTGGTGATGGTGCTGCATGTCACTGTCACATTGTAGGGCATGCTACAGTGCACAGCAGAAACTACAGTAGCAACGGGGCCAGTAGTGCGTGGACACAGCAATGCCTATGGTGTGTAGGGCAGTGATGATGACTGCACTATACACAGTGAGCGGCCCAACCTGCGGATGTTTTCTGACACTGGACATTACTGTTACGCTGTTGTGTGACCCACAGATGCTGCACCTGTGGCATGGATGCTCACAGTAACATGTACATTTCTGGCTTTGTGTGCTATGGCAGTTGTACAGCTGTGAGGTATGTGGCCGGGGGCATATATTATCCGAAAGGCACACTGGTGTTGGGGTATTCCCAATACTGACCCATGTACACTGCATGATGTGTCCCAGCCTTGTGGCCACACCTGATCTGTAGCACAGCCTCGCCACCCGTATATGCTCCCCTCAACATCCTCCATGCCCACAGTGCTGCATGTGTGTGCTGGCATCTGTTGGTGTCCACGGAAGTGTGGTCCACAGGTGTGTGCTGTATGGCCACACTGCCGTGCTGTCCACTGGTGGCAGGGTCACCACTTACTGCCTGGCATGGCTGGGACTGGTGGCAGATGATGGCATCATTGTGATGCCATCAGTTAGCAGCATGCTTCCTCTATGTTTGGCTTTATCTATGTGTCATATTTATTTGTTTGGGTCGCGCAAAACCCACGCTAAACCCGCGCAAATGCCGCGCAAAGCCATAATGTCGCACAAAGCTGATTGCCCAAGATTAAGACCAGCTTTTCCTGGGCAGTAATGTGCACCGCGCTAAGTGTCGCGCTAAGTCGCGCAAAACCACTTAGCGCGGCGCTAGTCGCTGAATATAGCATTGCGCCTGTATTCATGTCAGTTTGCCCCTTGCATACATTATAATTTTGCCCGGCGCTAATGCAGTTTGCCTGCGCTATTTGGCCTTTTGAATATGGCAGACCCGCGCTAATCCCGCGCTAAACCTGCGCAAATGGTTTTTGCCCAGCGCAAAGTTTTGAATATCTGGCCCATAGTGCTTTATTTAGCTGGGTCAACCCTGATAATTTTGCTCCTGTTGTTTTTTGGTCTTCTCTTTTCCCGGATAAGGAGTTGGATTGGTCTCTTCTCTGGCAAAGCTGTCACAAATTTTTGCTACAGGATAGACTTAGGTTAATGCAATTCAAAATTCTGCATAATATCTACTATTCTCCACAGAAATTGGCCAGATTAGGTATTGTGTCCTCTCATCTTTGTACAAGATGGCAATTGCAAAGAAGGGATCTTCTTCATATTTTCTGGAGCTGTTCCAAAGTTGTTCCACTCTGGACCACCATCAAACAAAGGGCTGACCCTCTTTTAGGGCTGTCTGACTTGTTCACACCTGAAATATGTCTCTTGGGTGATTTCTCCTGTATTTCAGTGGTGAACAGGAAATATTATATGGCATTAATTTCATTATCTGTTAAAAAAGTGGTCCTTAGACATTGGAAAGATTCCGATGAACTAACCTATGTTGAATGGCTCCAGGAACTTCTTGCTAATCTTAGAACGGAGAGGACCATTTCAAGTCTCCACAACAAAGTAAAGAAGTTCAACAGGATATGGGGCCCACTACAAGCCCTGTACTCCTTACATGTTTAAGATTTGTTAACACTATACCATAAGGTGCAGTCTGGGTTGTGTAATGCTGTGCTGGGAATACAGGGGAGGTTAGGAGGGTGGATGGAGGGGGGAGGGATAAGGAGAGAATGAATCATTACAATATATGTATTTGAACTGGTTGTACCATGTTAATTGTGTTGTAGATTTGTTCTCTGTATTGGAAAAATTATAATAAAATTTGAATGGAAAAAAAGTAGCATAGTCAGGTCTGACCACCTGCTGTGGGCCTCTTTGTATGCTCCAGTGTCCCTTAGACCAGCTCTGGTTGGTCTAACAGGAATATGTATTTTAGGCACTGTGAAGGGGTTGTGGGATAACAGATGGACCAGACATGCATGAAGGAACCATAATTTGCAGCTGTAGACACAGGGACTGGGGCACTATATGCAGGTGCTCTGGGGCAGTATGTGTATACTTTGTGGCTGAGATCAGAATGGTCATATATCCAGTGACACTGTTGGGATGCATATGGCACTGTAATATGTTAGACTGTGCACTGGCCTGCCATCATCAGTGAAGATGCACCCACATGTCTCATGCCTCTGCAGTACTAGGACTGCTCTCTGATCCTAATCTCTTTGGAAGCATAAGATAACCAGACACCATGGATGTGTGTGACCCAACAAACCAATCACTGTGCTACAACTGTAGCCATGCTGACACAGAGGTACTGATACCAGGGTGCACAGGATGGTAAGAGGCACACCTGGATGCCACGTAGTGGATGCAACACCAACACATATATAGTCCACTTACTGTGCATGCTACCAACATGATGTTTCTGGCACCCACATGCATGTGTTTACAGAGCCCACCCCATTGCCACATGAGGCATATGTTTGGTAGTGCACGTTTGGGTGCACACACCATGGCACCAGTCATTTACACTATCTCCTGCTCCACAGTCCCCTCCATGGCACTGGTCTTTAAACTACCTACTGTTCTGTGCCCCCCATGGCACCAGTCACTAACACTATCTCCTACTCTGTCCCCCCATAACAGCTCTTATTTATACTACCTCCTGCTTCACAGTCCCCCCCCCATAGCAATGGACATCTACACTATCTCCTGCTATGGCACCAGTCATTTACACTATCTCCTGCTCTGCAACCCCCCCATGGCACCAGTCATTAACACTATCTTCTGCTACACTGTTCCACCCCTTCCCCAGCATTGGTCACATACTGTATCTCCTGATTTGCTGTCCCCCCATGGCACTGGCCATTTACACTATCTCTTTTTCATAGTAACCCCCAAAGCACTGCTCATTCATACTATTTTCTGCTCTGTGTCCTCCCATGGCACTGGTTGTTTAAACTATCTCCTGCTATACTGTTCCACTCCCCATGGCACCGGTCACTCACCCTATCTCCTGCACAATGCCTGCCTTCATGGCACTGCTCATTTACGCTATCTCCTACTCTGCCCCCCCATGACACCTCTTATTTACATTATCTCCTGCTCCACAGTACCCCCCATGGCAATGGGCATTTAGACTATTTCCTGCTCCATGGGCCCCCCATGGCACTGGTCATTTACACTATCTCCTGCTCTGCATCCCTCCATAGCTCCAGTCATTTACACTATCTTCTGCTACACTGTTCCACCCCCTTCCCCTGGCATGGGTCACATACATTGTCTCCTGCTCTGCTGCCCCCCCATGGCACTGGTTATTTACACTATCTTTTGTTCACAGTACCCCCAAGGCACTGGTCCTTCATACTATTTCCTGCTGTGTGTCCCCCCCATGGCACTGGTCATTTAGACTATCTTCTGCTACACTGTTCCACTCCCTATGGCACCAGTCACTTACACTATCTCCTGCACCATGCTGCCCCCCCCCATGACACTGGTCATTTACACCATCTCCTGCTGTGTGCCCCCCCCATGACACCAGTAATGTACAATATCTCTTGCTCTGATCCCTCCACATGGCTCCGGTTATTTGCACTCTCTCCTACTCCATGGTATCCCACCATGGTAACAGTTATTGAGATTATCTCCTGCTCCATAGTTCCCCCTATGGCACCTGTCACTTACACCATCTCCTGCTCAGCAGCCCACCCCCGGATGGCACTGCAGTGTCCAACACAATGAGGTCCAGTTTCAAAACTGAGCCACAGGGCTCTATCAATACCACATGGTGGGGTATGCTGGGTAGGGGCAACACTGGGAATCAGGGATACACCACTTATTTCAGTGTGCTCATTCATTTCAATGGGCCCATTCACGTTAATGCTATTTTTTCTGATACTCGTAACTTTTTTTTATTTTTTAACATTTTTATGAAATTCTTTCTTCACTGATGGTTTTTTTTGGACAATCTCACGAATCCTCTGTATAAAAATTGTCAATTCATCCCATAAAGTGTGTTTCCTGTGTACACTTGGGTTTACCACAGACAGCAATTTAGGAGTGAATATACAATTTTCCCACAGAGTTTTTATGAGATTGGCCATAAAAAAATCTGCAAGAAAGACTTATGCCAAAATATTACAAAATAAATAAATGTTATGAGCAACAGAAAACAACACCATTGAAATGAATGGGCCCACTGAAAAGAATGGGCTCCATTCATTTCAAAGTGATTATCGCTGACAAAACCAGTACATCAGTTTGCAGTAAGGGAGATCTGTGCCACTCAAGTTTGTTTACAACCCCTATAGAGTATAAACTTTGGTGCTCAATAGCAAGGTTTGAAGTATATCAGGACATGCCACAGCCAGTGCAAATCAGTCTATTGACATTCAAAAAAATGACCAATTCCTGGACATAGTATTAACCCAGTGAATCCCATTCAACAGCCACACAGTAGTAACATAATTAATGATTACAGTAGCAGTACAATTCTTAAACAGAAACCAGAAACTGATATTTCTTACTACAGTCGCTTACAGTGTCCAGTCCAGCATGCTATGCTGTATATCTTTTTTCCTCTTAGCTCAATTGTCTAATCCTTTATAATTTTGGTCAGCACCTCTGCCTGCTCCTCAGAAACTTCAGTATCTCCAGTCTCAAGCTCACAGTTATAGTCATCCTTCCCAGACTAGGGGCCGAAACCTTGAACAGGTAACATGCCAAATGGTGTTGAAAAAACACACTGACATTTTGGAGTCATGTGACCCCTTCCTCAGTCTCTGAGGAGGCCATCTTTTGGAAGTACACAGAGGAGGAGGAAGCTTTTCAATCTCGATCCTTTTCCGAGTCTGCCCATTCTTTATCTCCAGTTGGTGTAGGGAATCTATTTTCCAAAGGTACCTCCATAGAGTTTTGTATCATTTTTAGCCTTTAATCCTTAGGCGTTTGACCCTTTAGATTTCTTTTCTGCCTCGTAACGATAGTCATTGGGTGGAACATGTTTAGTTTCACTGAATTTCTTTCACTGGAAATCTTATAACTTTGTTCTGTTTTCACATGTTGTTGATGTGTAGGATTTTGTGGTGCTTGCTCCCTTATATCCTTTTCAGGATCTGGATTATTCTGGTTGGGGGTTGGTTCTTGTTTCTGCTCCAGCTGTTCATGTTGCTGCTCTGTGATCTTCTCCCCGTTGTCCCTACTCTTTCTGTGCCTTTTGGTCTGACTAAGTTTGACTTGCCTTTTATTGTACACTGTTTTTTGTGCTTTATGCAAAAGTCAACAGTCCATCCTGATTAAGTCTGTCATCCCTGTTATGAGAGGCATAATGGCATTGTAGGCACCCTTACAGGAAAACTTTAAAAAGGGCCTGAAAACATTTTTGTTTGGCCAAGCTTTTGAGCTGAATTATTAATATAATTATATGTTTGCTGACTGCCTTGCTTGACAGGTAAATATGTGTAATATAAATCTGTTCTAGAGTCTGGATATTATTGTTTATCTATTCTGTAAGTTGATTGCTACTGTTTTCTATGTTTATTTGATGCTTTCTATTTGAGATGTGGTGTGTTGTATTGGATGTTTTTATAAACTGTGTAGAACTTTGAGCCTGTGGGAAGGAGCGCTATTCTATTGTTTGCATGAATGACTATTTTTCCACACAGATTGCTTTTACTTAGCTGGGGCAGCACAGGTTAATATGACCAAACTTCATACATGAATTGCATTTCAACTAGTTGCAAGTCCTGCTCATTTTAGCTTTTGATCAATATTTGTAGCAGGATTTGGACTGCTTGAGGTGGTAACAAAAGCCTTTTGTCTCTGCACCCCCTCCCAAAAAAAAACCTACTGGGTAGATGTTGTGACTGCAAGTCTATTTGTTTCAGGTTTACACAGAATCACCACCCACCAGTCAATTTCTGCTCAGCATCATTATACAGGGGTGTCCAACCTTTTTGGGGTCATGAGCCACATTTAAATGCCTGAGCAAGATAAGAGCCACAACAACATGCGGCCCATACCATACCCAACATACAGCCCTTACATACCCATATTTACCAATATTTAGCCATATTTAGGAGTTAAATAATAACATAGTCATAGTCAATGGTCAATAATCATATTTGATTAAGTTTTATTTAGTTACAATATTTAAAAAAAATAGTTGTCATTTTAAAATAATTATTCATAGCAGCTCTGGAGCTTTAGATTTGCTTGCAGGCTTAGTAAAAGTAGTTTATTGAACACTCAGGGTACTTTTCAGCTACTGTATTTTAACTTTTCTTAAATTTAAAAGACTGTCATATGTACTTGACATGTAATTGATAAACTCCTCGAGAAACACATCAAACTGCTTCAAGAGCAATGTGTGGCTCTCAAGCTACAGGCTGGCCACACCTGCATTATAGGATCAGGGTTTCCAAGGACTTATCATCTTTGCATTTAAAAATAGTTTATGTCTGAGACAGATACCCCCTTATTCTTAAACAAAATTTTTGCCGTTTATAGAAATGGTGTTGTTGTCAGAGCAATTGCAAAGAAGGGTAACCATAGAGCTGTATATTTTAATTCATTAGGCATGATTTTCAGAGAGCCCTTAGATCACTGCACCATGTGGCAATTTAGGGCTGCAACAATCTCAGGGTGCATCAGTGACCTGTGTTCTATTTTATAAAAGTGAGGGTCCCTGCGCCAAAGGCATGAGAGTTACCACAGTTGCAGGTTTGGACCAAATATGTGGCACACTTACAGGGTTTGATGGAGGGATCTGTCAATCCCCCTTCCCAGTGCAGTCTAGATGAGCTGCAGAGGTGAGGGGGTTAATCTGTCTGGAAGGTGGGCACTGGGGGGACCACTGGAGCAGTTGGGGTGCCATAGAGTACCAAGGGGTCATAGCAGCAGTGAGAGGGAGCAGAGGAGGTACCTGGTAGAGGTACCATACAGAGCAGCACAGAGATGAGCAGACTATGTGGGGGGGCTTGGTATGGTGACACCATCATGACCCGAACCCCAGGTGGAAGCAGCCCTGGCAACTGACCCACAGGACCCACAGTCCCCTACATAGGGTGGGTGGCAATGGGTGAAGGTTGTGGGGTGCATGCATTGGATGGATATGTACTTCAGGCACTGCGACATTCCCCTGGTACACAGCCCACCTACGTAGTGGCCAGTGGATGCCTGACTACACTGCTGGGGACTGTGGGTCCTGTGTGACAGGTGCCAGGGCTGCTTCTACCTGGGTTTCCAGTCATAAAGGTGTAGCAGTGCCACCCCCCCACCCAGTCAGAGTAGCTGTGTGCTACTCCATATGGCACCTCTGCCAGCTGCCTCCTCAGCTCCCTCTGACTGCCACCATGCCCTTGCCATACCACATGGCACACCCACTGCTCTAGTGGTCCTGCATCCCCACATTCTAGGTTCCACACCCCACTCGCCACCCTGCAAGGCAGTGTGATAGGGCCCTTAGACCACCTTCTGGCTGGTCTAACATGAGCCTCCTCCTGCAACCATGGTGGGGCTCTTGGAATTGTAACAAAAGGGATGGTGCAGCCCCACCATGGGGCAACCACCCTTGTGACCTGACACATGGCTGCTTCTGCTGCAAGGGTGTTGCAGGGTGGCTTTGGTGCATGGCATCCTGATTTTGACACAGCCTGCATTTTAAATCAAGATAGCCACAAATTTTGATGCTGGGTGCCACTTGTGTCATACCCGTTTGGCACAAGCATCTTGCATCAAAGTTTTTGGTTTGAAACTCAAGCCATTATATTTTATCCAGAAACATTCCAAGGCTGGTATTATTTTAAATCTTATGTCGAAGGTAATGTCTCCAGATGTATGAATTAAAGCAAAGTGGAAAGAAATGCACTGAATCTTTTAACAGGGTTCTTATTGCATATACAGTAGGTCACTCAGTCAGTTGTAGCTCCAGGTCTCTTTGCACTTTTAACCTGACTGCATTTCTTCATCTTGCTGGCTCTCCTTTGTTGACAAATATATCCAACAGTTTGAAACTCCTTGTACCCTCTGGCTGTGTTGGTATTTCCCCTCACCCATGAATCAAGAGAGTTCAGGTCTTTCATTGTCTGGCTGCTTCTGCTAGGTAACTTCCATTAAAAACTGGGTTATATTTATTTTCTTGCCTTGCTGTTTTCCATATATTTCCATTGTATGTTTAGAGAGAAAGTTTTATTAGGATTTGCTGACATACCTGGTATATTAGTATTCTTATTCAGCATGTTTTACTCTATTATGCTGTTTGTTGCAGTGTCTGTTACAGGTACTGTAAATTTGGGGGTGGGGCCATTGTCACCTGCTTGCATATGTGTCTTTTCATTTGTACCGTCATTTTCAGTATTTTATTTTTTGCTCCGGTAAAGCATTTTAAACTTGCTGTACTGAAATTGAGGCTAAGTGAGAGCCCCACTGAAAATTTGCCACTGTGCTCTTTTTCCTGGGAGGTCTGAATACCTGCTCTGTTTTGCCCAGGTCTACACTCAGTTCCCAGTCACCTGTTTTGTGATGTTGCCTCCAAAAGGCTTTCAGTGAGGCCTCTCTGGTGTCCACCATGGAGTTCTTTAGTTCTAATTCTTGCCAGAGTTCAGTACCTCTGTGCTATTTTGTTGTCTGCTGCTTAATTTCAGGAGCAGTATCAATGTTGTGGTCACCATCAAGTCAAGTGCTGTACTATGCATAGGAGTGAATGTATTCAGAAAAGGCTGTGTACATACACTGACTCAAAACAACATTCTGGCTCCAAAAAATGTAGTAACAAAGATTTTATTACCTACATGCTGAAGGCACAATAGTGCTGGGAATTTAGCCCTAAATGTGGTTCCCTGATAGCCCAAAAGAACCTCCAGATGCATTTTGTGCAGTAACCTCCACTTTATCAAAGGTAAAGTTTCATGCTTATCATAAACCAAATAAATCAGGTGAGACTCCAATGTAGTACAGTATTAATCTCTCCTCATATATTGTGTTTTTACTTAACACATCCACCAAGCGAGATCAATGGTTGTGACCCCATGCCACTTTGTGCAGCCCACTGTTTACTATGTTACACTGTTTTATTTTTATAATTAAAATTTTGTGAGGTTTTATTTCCAAGGAATATAAGCATAAGGATGTGGAAAGGATTAGAGAGACCTGAGAGAACTAGAGGAGTGTTCTAGAGTAGGGCAGCTGGGTTTCAATGTGAAGAAATGCAAAATAATGCACCTAGGACACAGAAATCCAGGGGCTGAGTACAAAATGGGTGGAGTGGTATTGATGACAACTAAGCAGAAATGAGACCTTGGAGTAGAGATGTGGTGAAATTAAACTTTGCTGGCAAAATTCCCATGAAATTGGCAATTTTGGCATGTGAAATATTTTGCAAAATTCCACTGTTACACGAAATATTTTGCGAGTGCGACATTGCGAAATTTCACCTGCAAAATGCAAAATTTCACCCGAAAATGGCAGCATTTTACCCATGACTGGTGAATTCTGCCAGTGCTCTGTGGGTGAAATTTCACACTCTGGGAACAAAATTTTGCACTTCGCACCCACAACAACCAAACCGTGGCAAAAACAGATTAAAAGAGCAAAAATATTACAACCTTGCACTTTTACTGCTAGATAAAACAAGCAACTAATGAATTATTAAGAAATCATACTTCTGGAACATGGCAAATGGAGTTAACTGGGAGACAGTTCCAGCAGCAGCAAGTCATTCAGCCAGCTAAACAGCAGAAGCAGGACTCACCCTCTGTGACACCACTAGAGACATCGCTGGACTCAGCTCCTCTCAACTGCTTCACAGAAAGAATGCAGCATTTCTTCTCAGAATTTGCAGCAGTGAAACTAACTATCGGGGAACTGGCTACTGGCATGAAGTCAGTAAACAAACTCTAGAATCACTAACAACCAGAATTTCAGATGCTGAAATCAGAATTAGCTCTATAGAAGACCAACAGCTCAGGGACAGCAAGGCAGTATTGAACCTAAGGCAGAAAGTCTACAAGCTAGAAAACCAAAGTGAGGAACAGGAAGGCTGATAGGAGCAACAGCCTTGTCCTGGTGGGCATTCTGGAGATGGCTAAGGGCAGAGATCTCATTTCTTTTATGCAGACACTACTTCAGGAGGGTGCTGGCCCCCCCAAGTCAGGAGCAACCTATGTGATAGAGTGTGTGCACAGATCACAAAACACCCTCCACCCAAAGGTGAGAAACCCAGAGCTATAATCCTCTGCTACACCAATTTCCAAGAAAAGTTGCATATCATGGCACAGGCTCACAGGAAGGGAGCCCTAAGCTGGAAGGGCAAGCACTTCTTTATCTTCAGCGATGTAACGCCTGCTGTCCGAGACAAACAGAGGGCTTACCAGGACATAAAGAAACCCTACATCAGGGAAACATCTTGTTTGGCATTTTACATCCAGCAAGACTAATAGTAACAATCTCTGGAGCATCCCGTGAATTCTCCAGTGCAGAATCCACCCAGAGGGATCTACCGGAGCTTCTCCCTCACATTTTCCCTTCCCAACAAAATCAACCAACAGTGCCTAAATAAGATTAAGGAAGTCACTAACCTCAGGTAGAAGCATACAAATACCAAGCGGCCTTAGCAGAACCAGGTGTCTCTTCTGAATCAAGCTGTTTAACATCACAGGAGCCCAGGCATGTTCCATCTTTCATTCCTCCTGTCTCTGTACAAATACTTTAATGCAACTACTTTTTCCTCAGAGAAGCCTCATCACACTTAGGTGACAATGGACAGTTTTTACAAGAAAGGGGGGATCAGCACTCCAGGTTTCATTTTTTTAACCTCTCTACTGCCAAGAGACAAATAATTGCCTTTTTTTCTACAAACCCTTGTTTGACACTGGTGAGAAGGGGTTGAGGTATGAAACATGGTGGGAAATTAACATCCTTTGTTCTTTCTTCTTCATCAACTGGGATTCCCGCTGAAGACCCCCCACTGGAGCCATAAAACCACCATTTGACACTAGTTGATGTATATGGGCCCCGGAACAACACCTAGTTGTTTGGAATTCCAACCATCATTTACTCCATTCCCATCCTAGTCTTTTGAGCAGACAAGCTGTCTGGAGCAAAGGCCTGGAACCAAACACAGAGCCAATGCACAGCAGCTCCCTAATGAACTTTTTACATTAACGATCTCCTTTGACTGCCCTGCATGGCATCGGCCAGTGGCTCTCCTGCTTGCTCAGGGAAGAAATCTAAGATAAAGAATACAGCTGACCTACAGACAATCAATTATTTATGTTTTAAAGCAGTAAGCCTAAATTACCATTGAAGTCACTGTAGGCTTTTTAGACAAAAGGTAAGGGATTGCCAGCAGTCAATTTATTATACACTTTCATGAGCGGTGCCTGCTGCATAGCAATAGTGTAGGGGGAGAGATATGTCAAACCTACAGGGGCTAGAATGGGATAGGTAATGAGCTGCATGGAGACTTGAAAATGTGAAAATAAGAAGTGCACTATTAACCTGAATGCCTCTGAGGAACAAATTGATATAGAAATGTAACTAGAGGAACTAACCCCCCACCTGGGGTTCTCTGTAAGTACAGCACCATCCTTGCATATACATATCTTAGGGGCTAGGGTGTGTGTGGTGGTGCCCATGTGTGTGCATGTATGCTTGTGTGTGTGTGTGCATGTGGTGGAGACATGCATAGACATAAACATGTAACTTAGAATCAGCAAGCTCAAGTAAGACTTTAATGCAATATATTAAAAATGCTTTGCTTCCACTCTCACCCATGCATGCATGCACACACGTATGCGCATACACACACACACACACACATGCGAGCGCATGCACGCGCATGCCCACAAACACACTGATTTGTAGGATATTTGCTGTATTTACTTTTTATATTATGGGGACTCACAATTAAAGTATGTAATGGAACCGATTGCCAAAGATACTGTTGCAGTAACCATGCAAATAGAGGGACTGAATATGCCACACACTAGGTATTCCCCTGGTAAGACTGGTACACTTAGCACCAGAAACCAAATGAAACACAATTTACAACAGCAGCATGAAAATGCACTGCCCAATTCACAATGCCTACTCCTTGGTTGGAGCTGATGGGGGAGGGGGGCAAATGCACCACATCAGGGGAGTTAACGCTATGGATGGGGCCTCTTACCAGAGTATTATTATAGAACCAAGGACTGTGATCAGGGTGGTCCCCGCCAAGAAGCAGGTCCACCCTCCACAGCCCCAAATTAGCTACATCAAGACCATGTCCAATTGGCAAGGTCCAATGAAAGGGATGCCAAATTGCTTGCAGTACTGCCTGGTTCCCAGGGCTCCCCTTTCCCTGTTGTGAAGCCAAAAAGCCACTTTAAAGGGAGGGGGGCATTGGACTTGGTTACACGAAGCACACAAGCAGTGGGTAACCTGCAAACATGCCTGATTTTTCTACCTCATGTTGTTAATTCTAGGTATAACATTAAAGAACAACGATTGTGTAAATATTTGATACAAATGTTTCACCCTTGCACATAGCTATTAAACCTTGGATCACAGACAGAGAGCAGCACTGAATGATAGCCGTGCATGAACCAAAGTTCTCAGGGGCTAGCCCCCACCTATCTGTGTCCCAGACAGTGGAGTCTGCAGTGATAGGCTCCAGCAGGCCCCGCCCTTGTCATTCTCTGTTTATAGTTGTAGTTAGTGTTATAGTTAGATTATGTGTTAGTACTAGCCTTAGTAGCAACCTTATTATTACCCCTAGAATTTTTCAGACATGTAGTTGTATTTTTGCAAATGTTTTTGTCAAACCAAGTTTTCCCCAGCAGACAATTGAGCTTCACAGTCAGACAGTATTGCTAGCCTCCTCTCCACACCATCTTGGGGTGGGTTCACCAGGAGCAGAAGACCTCGAGATAAACATCCCACCCCAAACCACCTAATGAACATAAAGCAGATCCTGCCGAGTGGGTGGGGACAGGGTACACTGGCCCCTCCTCCGCACATCGACAACTGAGGATTATGCCATGACCACATACCATATAGAATAGCATCCCCAGGCTATGATTTCACCACATGGAGTGTTAAAAGGGCCCAGACAAAAGAAAAATGACACCAAATTCACCAGAACCTCAAACACTTAGGCACAAACATTACATTCCTTCAGGAATCACACACACACCCTGCCCAAGCCAACCTGTGGTCCGAAGCACCATCACTAGTGCACCCAAGATCGCCCATTTCAAAACCACTCTTCACAACCACCTCTTCAATATCTGCTCTTGCAACTGCTTCTAATTCTTTCACTCTTTTACACACTCTGACCCAATATTCTATGTCAAAGTCCATTATGGACTGCAACCCCCATCTTTAACACCAAACCCATGATTAGGTCTGACTACTATGTTTAGACGCATTCTCAAGCTTATAATGCCTCACTGCTGTTATGTTGTAAACATCATCATCTAAAGGTTATAAATAATGTCAGAAAATACATACTTCCAAATCTTGTAAATACTGTCTGTGACAAATGTCTGTAACACATGCTTAATGTAACCACTGTTATACCATGTATCTCATGCTTAATGTAATTGTTGTTATACCTACTCTATGTTTCCATCTGTCTTACATGTGATGAGGTACCTTTGCAAATGAGTCTCTGGCTCAAAGGTTGTAAACCGATATATCAAATAAATAAATAAATAAATAAATAAATAAATAAGGGAGTAGGTAGGCCAGATCTATAAAGCAGGAGCCAATACCAAATGGGCAGGAACAACTATCCTCATTCACTGCAATACCCCCTTCCAGTTAATTTGCCACACCTCTGATCCTAATGGGCATTTTGTTGCCCTCAGAGGGGTGCTTGACAAGACTAAGATCTTACTAGCATCAGTGTATGGCCCTAATAAAGAGGACCAATAGTTCTTCTCCTCCTCCCTTCTAGCAGAACTAGGGACACACCAGTCGACACCAGTGATCTTGGCAGGGGACTGGAACTCAGTTCAAGATGCTACACTGGACAAGTCCAACTCGGTTAGGAAAGGCCTCACCCCAAATCAACGGACCATGCAGAAAATCCAAGTCTCATTGGGGCTTATAGAAACATGGAGGGCTCTTCACCCTGGACACAGAAGCTACACTTTCCTATCCCCTGTGCACAATTAGTCCTCATGTCTGGATGACTTCCTCACCTCCCCTGACAGCCTCACAAATTTAATGAAATGTGAAATTCTTGCTAAAGTCATCTCCAACCATGCACCAGTCCAACTCTCCTTCTCATCCATAAACCCCTCAAAAAGGGATAGAACATGGCGACTAAACACCTCTCTCCTCAAGGACCCACAAACTCTAAAAAAAAAACAACAAACTAGCACAGAACACTTCTTTAAGGAAAACACCAATACAGTAGACAACTGTGCCTATGTGTGGGAAGCATATAAATGCACCTTTATGGAAGAATGCACATGAACAGTGGCCACCAAGAAGTGCACAAAGGATCACAAAGTAGCAAAACTGCTCCAATAAATCAGGACAACGCAGCACACTATTTCCAGAACATCCCCAGAATGTGACTGGCTTAGGCTGAAGTCAACCAGAGCCAAGTATGAGGAACTCTTAAGGGAAAAGACAGAATTTGCCATATTCCAGGTGAGAGTCACATACATAGACAAAGGGGAAAAGGCGAGCAAACTTCTTGCACTTAGACTAAAGCAACAAGAATCCCTTAAAAGAATAACAGTCATTCACTCTTCCCCTTCAGAACCTCTAGTCACCAGCTCCAGAGCTATAGCCAAAGCATTTGCCAAAAACTATCATCAACTATACTCAGAGGACACCTCAGCACCAGTTTTGGACATCCAGAGCTTCCTCAAAGTATCCCACTTACCCAAAATACCCCAGAAGAGCATGTACAAATTAGTAGCGGACATTGCAGCAGCAGAGGTGGCCCAAGCACTTAACCTCCCCTTAAACAAAGCCCCAGGTCCAGATGGACTGCCAAGCAACCTCTATAAATCCCTCTAACAACTCCTGGTTGAGCAACTAGGTATCTTCTTTAACAAAGCATGACACAATAACTGGCTAGAACCATTCTTACAGCAGGCCACCATTGCCATTCTCCCAAAGCAGGACAAAAACCTAGAGTGCATGGAGAAACATTGGTCCATCACTCTGCTCGGCACAGACATCAAAATTCTGGCCAAGATACTTGCCAATAGGATTGGGACTGAATGAGGCTCCTAACTGGGCCGGACCAGGTGGGCTTCATGCAGGGCCGCCTTTCTTTGGATCATATGCCCAAAATTTCACATCTACTTGCTGCAACCAGGGACTTGAAGCATCTCTCAGTGTTGATATTCCTAGATGCCGAGAAGGCCTTTGATAAGGTCTCTTGGCCCTTCCTGTTCCAAACACTGGTTCACTTCGGCTTTCCAGAATCTCTTATAGACTGGATTATACTCCTACACTCCAATCTCTCTGCAGTTGTTATCTGGAATGCGGTTCACTCAGAACCCTTCAGCCTACAAAGAGGCACACATCAGGACTGCCCACTCTCTCTCCATACCTCTTTAACCTATACCTTGAACCCCTAACAAAACAGATCCTTCAGTGTGACACAATCAAAGGAATCAAGGTAGGCCAAAACAGATAATCAATTCCAGCCACCATCTCAATACTAACTGAGTTCGGCACCTTGTCAGGTTATAAGATAAACACAGAGAAAACTACCTTAATGCTTCCTAATCACTGGACCTTAAAATACCAGGTTCTTCAGTGGGGAGGAACCTGGGCACCAGACTCTACCAAATACCTGGGGATACATTTCATCAGCTGCCCCTGCAAGATGATTACCAAGAATCTAGATTCTATCCTAACAGCTAACAGCCATCAGACATGATATACACTGCTGGATGTCCCTCCTTATGATGCTCTGGGCTAGAATCAATGTAGTTAAAATGACCATCCTACCAAGATTACTCTAGCCACTAGGGTTGATCAACCCATTTTTGCCCATCAAATGGTTCACCATTCTTAAATCCCTTCTGACACCATTCCTCTGGGGAAATAAATCCCCATGCAGAGCTTATCACAAACTGTCTTCACTGAAGTGGATGGGGGGATTACAACTGCCAGACTTCTATCAATACTATTTGTCTTTACATGCTAGTAAATTCCTGAAATGGCTGCCAACAACCCCCTCACACCATGCTAACTCTTATTCCCCCAATGGTTGCGAATCAAGACAGAGTTATGCAATAAATTCCATATCAATCCTAAAGCGCTGATGCATATACCACATGCTAAACTACTTAAGCCACTCAGGGATACTCCCATTGGGACCTCTCTGATAGTAAGCAAGCAGCTACACAACAACCTACATACCCAACCCCTATTCCTCTTGGATCAGCCCATTTCCGGTAACCCCAACTTTAAAATACAGAACAAATTCATTCCTTACATCTTCCTAAGACCCACCCCACCCCAGTTCTAAAGCAACTCATACACAAGTGCTCAATCATCCCATTCAACATCATCTCTGAGTCACTCTCCAACATAAAAATATGCCCACTCTCCTTCTTATAGCTCTGCCTTGCAATCATATTTACCCTCAGCCCCAGACCTTGGACCTTCCCCGATGCTTCACCATGGGGTGATCTCACCCACCTCATTACTCAGCTCATGCCAACTCCCTGCTCTGTAAAAAACTGTAGGAGATATCCACCCTCAAGGACATAGACCAGTGCTACCACTGGGAGAAAGAATCCACAGAACTCAAACATCTCCCCATCCCCACTTGCCAACTCATGTGGAGGAATCTGCACAAATACATCAAATTTGATGGGCTCAGAACAATGCAATACAAGATTGCTCATGACATGTATTACACACCAACCAAACTCCATAGGATGGGTCACCTTTCCATCTCCTAACTGAAGCAAGTGTCAGTTAGATAAAGGAAGTGTAAAACAGCTGGCCCAGTGGTGCAGAGGGCTGAGGAGCTGGCACCTTACCTCACACTACACTGGTGACTCGAGTTCGGAAACAATCTCGGGTCACTGGGTTGCGTACTTGGGGGGTGGGTTGGAGTGGAATTGAGCTGCGGCTCTCCCCTCCAAAGGGGTGGATGCCTGCTCATCCATAGTCCTGTTCCCACTGGGTGGAGGTCCAGTGGTCACATAGGTGCCATAGTGTAGCAACGTAAGTCAGGGGAGGGGCAGAAGGGGCCTCTGGATCCTGGTGTGTGCGTGTGCCTCCATGTGCACACATGCATGTGTACGCCATGGCCTCAAGGTGGGGGGGACTGGGAAAAAAAAAGATAAAGTACATATAAAAAAAAAAGGAAGTCTAAAACACATCCTATGGGATTGCCCAAAAGTTAGACCCCTATGGGAATATATCCACAGTCACTTAGACCCACTCCTAGGGCTTGATGATACCTTTGCACCTCGAATCTGCCTACTGGGCCTTGACATGGACTTAGTCTTTGGCCTTCACAAATTTCACATTTCCCTCATCTTAGCAATAGACAAAAAGGTAATACTCAAACACTGGCTGGATGACTCGATGCCCAACTTCAGGGAGTGGCACAACTCCATCCTGGAAGCACTTAGAATGGAGAAAAATGATTAGCTCCCGCAACAACAGACTGCCCCAGTTCTACAAAAGATGGGGGTCCCTAGAAACTCTTTTGCTACTGGACTGACTCCTCCCCAGCAAACTTCCTGCTCTCACCAATCTCTAGCCAACCCACTGCTGAGAGACATAACCCAACTGTAATTGCTGAAAGTCGGGTGCACCAGGTGCCACCCTGTGCTCCTACAGAATGAAGAATAGGGAAGTTTGACATTGTCGGTACTGTATAAATGATTTGTTTGCAGTCTGTAATTGTCTGTGTAATTGTATCCTTGAATATTTTCTTAATAAAGTATATTATGTACAAAAAAAGAAAAAGAACTGGGCAGACTGGATGGCCCAATTAGTCCTTATCTGCCATCAAATTCTATGTTTCTATGTTTCATACAAGTGATGACAATAACAGAACAGTAATCAAGCCTGGTCAGGATAAGTCCCCTTAGAGGTACAGCTGTAAACAGGAAGAACTAATAGCAGTTGTGCATGGCATGGATCAACAGGACATGTGAAAGTTGATGTCATTTTACAATGGTACTCTGTTAATGCGGTAGTCTTCTGTAGCCCTAAAGCATAAAGTTAATTCAGTGGACTACAGTAGCATCAGAAATAAAGATCTCTGTGGTACATCAAAGGTGTATTTACTAACTCCATGCTCCATGTTGGGAGCGGAGGTGCAAAGAAAGCTAGAAGAGGGGGAGAGATCAGGAACTAAGTTGGTTAACCTGGAATAGGTCCCATTTGTGTCAGTAATTGCTGAGGCAATATGCATCCCTGGGAAATCTTGCACTACTTTGAGATCAGATATGGGCCCCAGATTCTGCTATAAATCTTAGTCCTATTGGTGTGAGCGTAGTGCACCTTCTGGTAGTTGGTAACCTTACCCAGCTATTCCAACTACTCAGTGGCCAGAGGGGAGGAGGTGTCCCTCCAGAGTCTGAGAATAACTCTCTTTGCCATGATCAGGACACTTAGCAATCAGCTTTTGGTGGAGGGGGGAATCATAGTAGGTGCAGATGTATCATTCATCATGCTCGGCATGTCTAGTGTAGAGGTAAGTGAAAGGGAGGGGATATTATCCCCTAATATGCTTGCTGAACGGTGCCCCAATACTGGTGCAGTTTATCACAGGAACAGAGAAGATGCGTGATATTTCCAGTGTTCAAGAGGCATTGCCAGCAGCTGTCATTTGGGATGAGATCCTATTTATGCAGTTTCTGAGGGGTTCTGTGCCATCAATGGAAAAGCTTAAATGGGGTGAACCAGTTCTTTGTATCTTTTGTGTGCTTTCTTAGATTCTGCCAATGTTATTTTCTGGCCCATGTGGAACTCTTCATTCCCAGTTCCTTACTCCAGGCCTCTTTAAGTTTGTCCAATGACACCACCTTCCAATGCTGACAGCTTCATGTGGATGTGGCTGGCTTTGAGGGGTTTGTCTTTCTTGGCTTCAAAGAGTTCATCCATAACATTGGATTCCCCATCTTATAACTAGCCCTAAGAACTGTGTCAATGCAAGCCTCAGCTGAAAATACTACCAGTGGTGGTATTTTACTAGTTCAAAATCTGCTTACAATTGCCCAAATGTGTTTTCTGGTCAGTTAAGTATGGCACCACTGTTATTCTCCTTGCTGCCCAGCCTGGCCAGTTAATCATGACTCCCCCCCCGCAGGGCTTGGTTATACCACAGGGAGAAGTGGAGGGGGGAGGCACAAGGCTTCCATTTCCCCTTCCTCACATACATTTTCCAGATTCTCGCTGCCTGTGGAAGGGTGGGAGGAGTGGATAGTGCAGCTGGCAGCGACCCAAACAGCAGTTTACTGTGGTGTTTGACTTGGCAGATGTGTCTCATTGAGTCCATTTCAGTTGTTGGGCTGGAGGTGTAAGAACAAAGGAATAATGCTTGACAGGATGTGTGTCATGCTGGGATATCATCATGCCTCAGGTGGTTGGGCATGAGGCCACAGGCTGAGTGCATCCAACACCCAAGAAGTGACATTATCCCAGCATGACATATCTTGGAGTGCAAATAGTTGATCTTTTAATAGAAGAAAAAAAATTAAAAGAAATATGTTTTAAACAGTTTTTTATTTGATTTTTGTGTGTGGAAGTATAGTTATTTAAAAATAAGTTCCTTTTTCCTGTTATCCTCTAGCTGAAGCTGTATGGCCAGTGCTGGAGCTTTCTCCTGTTTTGTATCTGCTTGCCTGTGTCATTTGTGGGGTGATATTTTCATGCAGCAATCACTGTTTGGAGCTCCCTTCCTGCCTCTGCTATTGCCGCCTACCCGATGCCGCTGCTGTGAGGATGTTCGTGAAAGAAGAGGAAATGAGGTAGGGAGGTGGTAGGAAGAGTGTTTTTTGATTGGTTTTACATGGTGCAGTTTTAAAAAAAGTAACAGAAATTACTGAGTTGAAAGCGAGCAAGTGAGTGAGCACTCTGAATGGAGCCATGCAGTGACTGTTGAAAGACGTGCTTGCTCAGTTGCTCGCTCACTCACTGGGTGCACTTGGTCCATGAACCAAACTGTAATGACCAGTTTCATTTTGCATTTTTTTACATGAGAAACAGAAACTTTGGAGATTTAGGGGAATGTGAGAGAGAGAGCTGTAGCTTTTATTTTGGCTGCTGCCTGTGCTGTGGGAGGGAGGGATTTATAGTGGTGTGAATCCAATTGGAAATGCGGCTTTTACTAAGATAGTACATATACTGATTTTTTTTTGTAATTTGGTCATGTGTGCACTGGGACTAGATCCATGATGTTGTGCTGGGATAACATCATGGGTCCAGCCCCAAACTGACCAATCTGAGCCTAGCATTCTTTCTTGCCATTGTATAATATTCAATTGAGAAGCCGTAGGAGAAGGTGTACTCTTTTTCTACGAGAAGTGAGATAGGTTAAGGCCTTCACTGTTTAGTGGCTGGGTAAGCTTCTTCTGGTTATTTCTTGGTGGTCCTGATCTCCATACGAAGCAAATAATCTTTTGGTGTATCAGCCTGAACAAAGCAGATTTCATACCAATGGAAAGGTTGTCTAACACATATTGAATTCTTGGGGCAGCAATCATGTTAAAGGTGTGAGTTCTGCCCTAGTGGAAGAGATTTAGGCAGCTTTACCTAGCTAAGTCTTTGTCTGACTGTTAGTGGGGTGGGGAGATTTGGTTTTCACAGGTCCTTCAGAGACTAAAATAAGTGGATCTCCAGGTACTTCAGGCAGCTTTCTGCTTCCCGAAGCCCCCGGGAAGTATCTTTGAGCTTTGGCAGTAGTTATGGGGAGGCTAAGGGATTTGGAGACATTGGCTTTGTATCCAGATGGGGCCCTAAATGCCTCAAGAAGCTCAAGCATAGCAGGTACTGACTGTCCAGGCTTGATCAGGGTGAGCATTATGTCATCTCAGTAGGCTTGTGCTCCCTATCTATGGTAATGCCATAAATACTCTGATGCTGCCTGAAGCAATGTAGCAGCATCTCCAGGGCCACAATGAAGAGAAGGAGAGAAAGAGGGCACCCCTGTCTCATATCCCTGCTTAAAAGAAAGGGGGGGGACTTTGGAGTTAGTGATGATGGAGGCTGAGGCACCATTGTACAGTGTCCTGATTTTATCTATGAAGGCTGCTCTGAAGCTAAATATGTCTAGGGTGTGGGAAAGGTAATTCCCACTCCACCTTGTCAAAGCCCTTCTCTGCATCTAATAATATCAACACTGCCAAGTTTTGCACTCAATTGGCCTTCCACAGAATGTTGAGGAGCCTTCTGGTGTTGTCTGTAACCTGTCTTTTGTGGACATAGATGACTTGGTCATTGCCTGTCAGGTCAGAGATGACCTTTTCCAGCCTAGTGGCCAGCATCTTGGCATAGACTTTACAACTGGCAGAAAACAAGAAGATTGGGTGGTAACTCCCACACACTTGGGGATCCTTATCCAGTTTTGGGAGGAGGAAAATCGTCATGGTATGCATAAATTCTGGCAGCATGCTTGTCTGACAGGCTTCTGTTACTGTATCTGCAAATGGCACCAAAAACATCTTCCTGAATCTATGTAAGAATTCTGCTGGGAAGCTACCCCTTCCTGGAGCTTTCCCTGCAGGCATGGAATGGAGAGCATACTCCGGTTCTGCCATGGAGATGGAAGCGTCCAACTCCTCCTTGAGCCTGGATTGCAGTGTGAGGAGATGTACTGTATGATGTTTGTGAAAGCTGCAAGAGCCGCCTAGGTGGGGATCTTTCTCTCTGGTAGAATGACTTATAGAAATTCAGGAAGGCAGCATTGATCTCTTCTGCCTTGGTAACAGTGTCTTCTGTCCAAGTATGGATGGTGACAATTTGCTGTCTCTCCTGGTGCTTGCTAGAGCCTTCCAGGCTTTTCTCCTGAGTCCCACAAGGATTGCTGCAGTCTGAATATGGCAGCTTCAGCTCTCTGGTACAGGTGTAAATTTACTTTGTACCTAGTGTTGGTAATGTCTGCAAGAAGACTGGGAGAAGGATCTGGAGAGTTTCTAAATGTTTCCTCCAGCTTCTTCAGTGCAGCCAACTGTTCATCTATTTTTTTTCGGTTTTGCTTTTTAATGTGAGAGGCATAGCTGATGCGTCCCCCGAATGAAAGCTTTTAATGCATCCCAGTGAACTGCAGCTGTGGTATCCCCTGGGTGGTTAACTGCTAAGAATGACAAGAATGACAAGACGTCTTCTTAAAGTATTTTGCAAAATGCAGGGTCCCTCAGGAGGGAGGTGTTAAATATCCATAGCTATCAGGAAAAGGGTGGAATCTTCTGGTGCTGGCAACCAAAAAAAGGCAACTGGCATTTGGCTGTAAATAACCACTATATCAATGTCAGCATCTGAAATCTCTGGCTCCCATTTCTGAGGGATGAGCCAGAGATCAATCTTAGAGTATGATGTTAAACTTAGGTGGGTGCCATAGGGTAAAATACTGTACTGTTTATAATTTGCCAAAGATGGATACTAAGGGGCTAAAGAACTTTCTGGGATTTGTAGGTTCCTTGCAGATTAGCGGTGATATATTAGTGGTGGAGGATTTTAATATAAACTGGAACCCTGAACTTGAGCCTGAAATTGAATCCCTTGTAACTAGTGCTGGATTTTGTCAACTGGTAAACACATCTACTCACATGAACATGGTTAGTAGTATGCATGCAACTCTTGATTGGATTCTCACCAATAATTTTAAGTAGTGTAAAGTGCTTGGGTACACTTCCAGATGCTGTGAGTGATCATCTGGTGATCTACTGCATCTGGAAGGGTAAAAGAATGAAATCTCCCCCTAGGTATATTTCCTTTTGGAGATTTACTACAGTAGTTGAGAATGATCTATTAGTGGATTTAAGATTAATTGTCTGGTCTGTTTTGGATGCAATACCAGAAGTTGATGCTG
Organism: Neoceratodus forsteri; assembly: GCA_016271365.2. Taxonomy (NCBI): domain Eukaryota; kingdom Metazoa; phylum Chordata; order Ceratodontiformes; family Ceratodontidae; genus Neoceratodus; species Neoceratodus forsteri. The sequence goes on along the minus strand of CM057450.1, from coordinate 1,095,546,262 downwards.
CGGTTGATTATTTTACCATGGCATTGATGGATTTACAAAATAAATACTTTCCAAAAGTCACTAGAAGGGTGAGAGGAGTGGTAAATAACTGGATAACCCCAGAATTGCTTTGCTTAATAAAACTGAGGGACAGCATCTGGAAGTGTTTTACAAACTTTAAGAATGCAGCTGACTTAAACAACTACCATAGACTTAGAAATGAATTTAAGAAAAAAATAAGGAAGCGTAAATCAGAGTATCACATTAATAAGCAAAATGGAGATTTAAATAATCCCAGAACATTTTGGATCTGTATTAAGTCTCTCACTAATCCTTCTATCAAGGAGTTTTCTGCATTATTGCATGATAAAGACAAAATATAAACTGATCCACTACTGATTAATGAAACATTTCTTAACAAGTTCACTCATTTTTCTGAATACACAAATTTTTTTTGTCAAACTGTTGAGAATGATTTTTCCAGTAAGAAATTTGACAGTGAATCTAGGCCCCCTTTCCACTTTTGTGCAATTAAGTATAAGCAGGTGTTAAAAATGTTAAAGACTATGTCAATGCATAAAAGTTCAGGTGGCGATGGCCTAGAGCCTCAATTTTTAAAATGAATTGCTGAACACATTTATGGACCACTAACCAACATTTTCAATTTGTCCTTGATTGCTGGTCAATTTCCATCCAAATGGAAGCAAACTTTAATAAAACCTATTTTCAAAAGTGGGCTGTTAAAGGATATGGACAATTATTGTCTCATATCTTTATTGCCCTCATTGGGTAAAATGTTGGAAAAAATAGTGAACAATCAGTTGATTGAATATCTCCACTCTGGTGGTCTCCAGTCTCCTGGGCAGCACGGTTTTGTAAGTATTATGGTAGGGGTATGGCCTTGGTAGTGTTCACTGACCACATCAGTAAGCAATGGATGAGGGGATGCTAATTGGTGCTGTGTTCATTGACTTGTTCAAGGCCTTTGATCTGGTTAATTACTAGTTACTGCTCGGGAGACTGGGGAGCTTCGGACTGGCAGATTCTTCATGAGACTGGGTCTCCAGTTATTTAACCAAACATCTACTGAGGGTGAGCTATGAAGGAGTATTGTCAAACGTTAAATTAATGGAACAGGGTGTGCCCCAGGGTTCAATCCTGGGGCCGCTACTGTTCTCTCTATTTATTGATGTACTACCTACAATACTTACTAACACACAGATTTTAATGTACACAGACAATATAATTTTCTATAATAGTTTTTCCTCACTAGACATGTTGAACCAGTCACTAAGTACAGATTTGTCTTTGCTTGATGATTGGTTAAAACCAGAGACTTTTGCTTAACAGGAAAAAACTAAGTGAATATTATTCAGTTCAAAACCTAAACTTGCTAAAAGTGCACCTCTTATTATTTTTAACAACTCCAGTTTTCACCTTGAAGAAGTTGACCGTTTTATATATTTGGGAGTCTTTTTAGACCCAAATCTTAATATTTCTTTACATATAAAATCCATCTGCAGACAGGTTAACCAAAAAATAGATGTTCTTTTCAAGCTTCAAAACTGTTTGACTTGACCTTCTGGGTTTTCACTTGGTAATTATGTATTCTTATGAACTTTGAATTACAGTTATTTTTTGTTTTCAAATTTAGCAAAGGTTGAATTATCATTATTAAATATCGCTTTTCATGCAATATGTAGATTTGTATTAAGGTTACCATTTCAAACACATCACTGTCTTTTATATGAGTGAACTGGTTGGTTACCACCAAAATTTATTAGCTTATATGATATAAACTGTTTAACTTACAATGTATTAAGACAAAGGAACGACTTCCCCCTTTTTGCTTTGTTTAATTTTTAAAGAGAAGTGAGGACGTTAAGATCTAACTGTAGTACTGAACTACTTATTCCCAGAGTTTCCACCAGTATGGGAGAACGTCCTTCTACAGCCTGTGCAGCCAATAGCTAGAATTTACTACATAATTTTTTACATGCGGGTCTTGGCCATGCAGCCTTTAAACTGCATTTGAAGGAATACTATCATAGCCAACTTCATTGTATTTGTTTTACGTGAATGTTAAGTTATGTGTGTATTGTTCTTTTATTTATTTTGATGTAATTATCTGGCTGTTGTTTATAGCCCCAGGTCATGTATGAAAAAGGGCCTTTGGGTCATTGCACTTACCTGGTTAACAAAAGTTTAAATAAGAAAATTGAAAAAATAAATGAGTGTGGGAGAAGGGGGACATAACAGTCCCTCACACTGGGATGCACCAGTCTCCAGATATCTGTTAAGCTCAGTTCCATTAACAGGTCAGCAAATGCTAGGCTGGTGTTCAGTGCTTAAATGGGATTTTGCTGCTATCCAGAGAGTCATCAAGGTCTGCGTTCATATCAACCCCTGCCACCAAATGATCTTTGAGGTGGGATTAAAGGGTTTGGGTCAGGTTGGTGAAGAAGTTGGCATCTAGGTTGTTGGGCCCTTATATATTCAAAGGGTGACCCATGTGCCATTCAACAAGACCTGCGCAATAATGTACATTTATTCAGGGTTCAAAATGACTTGTTAAGTTATAAAAGGGATATTTCTATGAATCAGTATAGCAATCCCTTGGCTCCTTGTGTAGAAAGTGCTGCCAACCACTGAGAAGACCAACTCATTTTTAGTTTGACTGTTTCAGCTGGAATGAGTTTGGTCTCCTGTATAAAAGTGATCCCAGCCCCCACCCTATGAAGGTGGTCAACAATTTTTCTGCATTTAACTGGGGATTAAATGCCCTTTGCATTCCAGGACACTCATTTAAGCAGGCCTGTCACCATCAGATTTGGCACAGAGCAGGGGGATTACTAGGAAGGGTGTGTGTACCTCATAATGTACAACAGTTGAAAAGGTTTTATGCTTGACTTGTACTGTAGTGGAAGATCCATCTAGCCATCGTTCCTGCTGGGTGTGAGCCCTAGTGCTCAGCTGCAAAGACGAGAGCAAGTGTAAGCAAAAAACTGTTATACATGTTAGCAAATAGCAACATAACAAACTCCAGTAACTTGAAAAAAGTGTTCTTGAACTAGGAACATACAATGAAGTAGCATAGTAAATTGAACATATAACACTTTTCCAGGTGGAGGGCTTGGCCCAAGTGGGAGTAGAGGCCCCCAGAATGGGTGTCTGAACCCCCCTTGCACAACTGCCAAGGGGGTACGAAGGTGTTCAATGCTGGACCTGGTCCATGTCCGATCTGTGCCAGTTGAGTATAGGAGTTTGAGCCTGATGCTGCCCAACTGGGGTCAGCGATGGGTGTCTTTGTAGGTTTTCATATTAGAATAGGTGAGTCAGTCTACTTGGCATCAGATAGTGAGAGAGCAGAAGTTCCATGCTGCTCTATCAGCGGTCCCTGCTGTAATTCATCAGTGTATGACAGGGGTCTGTGCATCCTCCTGATCAGTGAACCTTCTCACTCACTGTGCTGTGGGTGTGCTACCCAGCATGGGCTTGCTGCTAGCAATGTGGTCTAAATGCATACTGATGTGTAAAGAGACCACCGGTGCTCCATCCCCATGTATGTGGTTGATGATGAGGTCTGGATCAGTCCCTTGGACTAGATGCATCTGGGTATGGGAGTGACGACTTATGGGGGATGAGCTAGGAGTGCATGTGGTGGAGGGGGTGCACTGGTTCTGCAGCTGACTGTCCTTTGTTCCCTTGGATCCTTGCTGTCAATGATCGGGTTAAGATAAAATTACTTTCGAGATTTTACTACAGTTCCTGATAACCTACAACATCATATACAGCCTCTGATAATCCACGATACTGTGCTACTGAATCCAATATTGTACAATCCCACCAGATCTTCTATGATTATATTCAGTGTGCTACAACATCGTGAGACATCATGTGGTATGAACATCATGGGTGTGAAGGGTGGAATTAAATATTTGGTGACAGCTTCGCAACTAGGTGAGAGGCCAGGGATGAGCTGGGGAGGGAAGGTGGGGTTTAGGTAATCACATAAACTGGTGGTATTGGGGGGGTGGCTGGAGTTCCACACTTTATTCAGTGGAACTGGGCTAACAAGTACTCGCACTGTCCAATTTCTCATTAGAAGGAGGAGAGAACCACCTATGAACTGGGAAGCTGGTTTCAGCAATGAGAGTAGTTTGGACTGCAGCTGGTCAAGAGTGCAGTGAACCACAAATATGCACATTCAAGGAGCCAAGAAACCAGTGTGGTAGGCTCCTGCTGTGTAGTCTAGGCAACTTGTTGCCATCCCACTGTCACATAGGGAAGTGCTGGGAGGACAGTGGGGGGACCTTGCAATACACAGTTAGAATTGCTGAGGCATCCAGGCCCCCTAGGTCTCTGATTTCAGAAACTGTGTCATCAACAGGTCAGGGGTGGAGAAAGTGTGCCTTGGTATCTTGACAGTCAAAGGTGCATGACCCTCATGACTCTTCTCATACCTTTCCCTGTCTCAATTAGTGCACAGAGCATTCAATGAGGGCTCAACTTAAAACATCAAATGCACCATTAGATTAAACACAGCAAAGTACAAAACTGCATGCAATGTGTAGTCTGAAGGGTTACAATGCATTAGCTGATCAGTTCTAAGACATCCCTCTCCTGTCATCCAAGGCCAGTATACAATTTGCAAGAACTTCCAAGGAGGGAGTTGGGGGGCTGCTGAGCTGGACAGCAGCTTTTGGCAGTACATTTTGTTATGAGGTGCCATACATGATGCGGTCCTGCCCATTCTCTCTACTGTCCCTGTTTTAAACTTTACATTGTTTGGTTAACCTCCAGCATGGGGGGGAGGCTTCTGGGACTGGTGTCAGGCATCAGACCTATTGAATGGTGATTAGGACAGGGAGTGCTAGATGAGGGCAATTAGTAAAAGGTACCTGCCAGCCAGTCCACCTGGCCTGATAGTGGCAGTGATTCTGTTCATCAAAATGAATACTCTACAAATTAGTCCCATAGTGTGCGCTTCAACAGTTTTGCTCCAATTTCTGTTTCTTCTGTCCCGCTGGTCATGACGTGGGCCAGCAGAATAATCAAGTCTAGTGTCCCTTTGCTGCCCACTTGGGACACATAGTGGCTGCTTTACAGGAGATTCAGGAAGGGGAGTTTCATCAGGCGATGAATCCTCATTGGAGGTGATACACAGTGGTGTTAGCCAGGCTCTGCATGTGCATGAGTTAATTTACTAAGAAAATAATTATTTAGTACCTGTTGGGTGTGTACACAGCTATTTTTTTGTTCATTTGTTTTGTTCATTTAGAGAAGTCTTGGGTTTGCCCAATTGTTTGAGTGCCAGCTCTTTGGTAGAGTCCACACAATCTGCTGAGTGGCCTGAGTCACTGCTTTGTTCCTGGCTGCAAGGTGTCCCCAGGAGCAATGCACCTCACTGGCAGTCTTGTCCTTTTCAGTTTGACCACTTACCTTTTGTTGTTTGCCATGCCATGTCTGCTTCTTCTGGATGGCTGCTGCAGGTGGAAAAATTGTGGATGGTCCAATCAGGTTTAGGCAGGCCACCTCTGCAACTCTTGGTTCCGATGTTAGACTGCTGTAGTGGGGAGCACATTCTGGCAAGTTCTTTTGTATGTAGTGGAATTCCTCATCTGGAGAACTGAAGATATGTGGTACTCTGTTCTTACTGATACACAATTTAGCAGATTATTGCAATTAATAGGGAATATTTTGCACCTGAAACACTTTCTTTACCATTTTCAAACATGTTCTGCCATTGCGCTAATCCAATAGTGTAGTCCACAAAGATTAGGATTCTGTGCCCTTGTAACTGCAGTGGTCCTTTATATATGGCAAGCAATAGGATCTTATCCTTGCCTGGGAAGCATAGGAACATGGCAAGGGTTGACTTTGGCCTGTCTCTTGGCTTTGGATGTGGGCAGAGTGTCCTGTGGGTTCTGTCTATCTCCAAACAGGGCTTCCATGAGTCTCTCAATAACTATGGCACTTTCCTTTAAAGAAATCCTATGACATTTCCATTCTTGACTCCCTCAGGAAAGTCAGTGCACCATAAGTTAAGGTGGTGGCTTCAGTTCTCTGAGTCCTCAGCCCTGTCCCACAACAAGGCTACCATCCTCTTGAGCTCCTGAACTCATGTCTTACGGTCAGTGTCCTTATCGTCAATATAGGAGAGACATATATCAGTGCATCTTGATTTTTTGGTGAAGCTCTTGCACTTTTTCTCACAAGGTGGCCACTGGAAATTTAAAGGATATGATTTCTCTCATAGCTAGCTGTAGCATCTGCTTAATTGAATGCAATCATGTCAGAAATGGCTCATTTATGAATGAATGATGCGCTGAGTGGCAGAGAGCTGTAAACTTAGGCTGCCATCCTGGTCTCTGCTTGCATATGTTCCTGTGTTACGATGTTAAGAAATATATAAGAAAATTATATAATTATTCATCATCACAATTATTCTACACCACAGTTCGAACATAATTCCTGACTCTGCACCCAGCACCAAAACTACCAGGGAAAAATCCTTCTTATAGTCAAAGTGCATGCATTACAAATATGTTACCCTTAAGGAATTCATAGGCTCATGATCAGCTTTCCAATGCTAAAAAAGCTGGCAAACTACAGAATACTATTCATGTATATAATCTGTTCTCACATAAAGATACAGTGAGATTAGATAAACACTACTGTATATTGTATTACTGTACTGTGTGTGTGTATATATATATATATATATATATGTATACTCTACGTACTGTATATAACAGTGTTTGTCTGACCTCATTGTATCTACTACACATTACAGCGCACTTGTTGTGATTTTTCTAAAACAAATCAAAATTGCTTCCTGTATCACCAAAATGTTACTGTCACAAACTTAAAGACGCAAAATAATACCTATAGTTTCTCTCAAATATCTGTTCTGCTTCTCTGTAAAGCTCACAAGCAGTTCATAGCCTAAATAACAGACGTATTCTACTATACCTTTACTTTATACAACTTAGTAATAATTTCTAAACTTTACCTGCCATTGTCATTCATTTCCAAATGCACATACAGTATCTTATCTAGAAAATTCCATTATATGGCAGGTGGACTCCACCCCTCCGAGTACTACTCTATGGATACAGCATCTAAAACATCACATTGAGAGAGCTTGTTTAGCCAATGCTTTGCAAACTATTTCTATTGTAAATGAAAAGCACAGGGTAATGTGATAGTTTTAAACTTACTTCTTCTTCTTGAGGAACACACGTGGACCTCACAACCTGCTCACGCAGTGTAGGAGAGCAGCCACTGCATGGGCATTTCACAGTATAAATAATGCAGTACAGAGGGGAGTGGTGATGTCTGGAAGACATCATCCAAAAGATCCTCCCAATTTCAGTGCTACAGGAGACTGTTTGCTACATTCCACTGCAGAAACCATGTACTATAGCACATACGGTTAGAGCTCTTCCTTCGGTAACCAACTGCGAACTGGATACTGCATGCTACAGCATTTCATTCCCCCCTCCTGGTCCTATTTGGATCTCTCAAGTTCCATGTTTTTATTTTCATAAAAAATTGCTGTTTGATAAAGGAAATACCTTAAACCAAGTTAAAATATAGGTTGTCCAGAAAGTATCCTGTGATTGGTGTACAGTCCTTGCCTAGACATGCATTAAATCCCTTTTTTAATGCACGGTTCTGTGAAGGGACTCGGGTAATGCTGTCAGCACTCATTCCCTGCTTGAGAAAGCAAAAGCAGAACAGCAGCCATTAGTACATGTGGGGAAGCAAGAAAGCTCCAACACTGTCATTTTGTGGTGACCACTGGGGTAAGGGTGTGTGTTGGCCCTCCCATCCCCTCATGAAGCAGTTCAGTGACCTATCTGTCAGTACAGATGTTTATCAGTGACTGTGTACAGAACTATTTCCTGTGCCAAAGTAATCCACCATATATGTAGGAGGGCAGCTAAAAGTGGGACTGTCAGTCCAGCATGGGGGGGGGGGAGAGAGAAAGAGAGAAAGAGAGAGAGAGAGAGAGAGAGATCAACAGTGATTGGTAATGAAAGTGAATGGGAACCTTAACTCAAAAGGTCTGCTGTGTATTCTCTCTCACTTTCTCTATGTTTGACTGTCTGTTTGTGTTTCTCTCCCACTGTATAGTGAGTGGAGATCAGCGGGGGAGAGAAAGAGAGAGAGAAACAGTGATTGGTAATGAAAGTGAATGGGAACCTTAACTCAAAAGGTCTGCTGTGTATTCTCTCTCACTTTCTCTATGTTTGGCTGTCTGTTTGTGTTTCTCTCCCCACTGTATAGTGAGTGGAGATCAGCGGGGCGGGGGGGGGAACGGGAATGGAAGGTAGTGAGGCTCCAGAGCATGGGGAACTATACCGCTGTCTGTCCACTTGATGTTGTGTGTGTCTCTGCCCAGTCACGGTAAGTGACAATTCATGTCCATCAGTTAGTGGTTCAGGAGGGCACAAGAGGGGGCAGAAAACCAGTCACTGTGTCCCCGCTGCAGGTTGTGCCACTGTGATGTGCTGTTATGTGTGCAGCGGGAGAGAGAGAGAGAGAGACAGGGACAGAGACAGCAGGACATTTAATTCAGCAGTGCTGCACTGTCAGTGTAGGAAACCTTTATGTACTGTACCACATGCTGTCCCCTCAGCACAGTGTGGTAGAGAGAGAGAAAGAGAGAGCAGGGAGATAAAGACATGTAGTGCTGAATTTCTGAAGTGTCTTGTCTCTTTCTCTCTCTCTCTCTCTCTCTCCACTGTGAATGATTTCTCAGTATCTGCTGCCCATTTTTTCTCACCACCACCAAGCCCTATTATTGTATGCTGTCAGTGCTCCCAACTTGCCCATATGTGCTGCTTCAGCCTACTACCCACTCCCAGCATGTCCACGAGCAAAAGAGAAAGATCTGAGTGAGAGAAAGCAAGCAGGTCCTGTAGTGGTACAATGAGGGGGAGAAAGAGAGAGAGAGAGAGATGGCGAGAGACAGGGCTGCAGATCAGGAGTACCTTGCACATGGAACAATGCATCGCAACAGTTGTCATGAAGCAGCAATAATACAAATCAGCTTTACCGTACATTTCTACCATTTCTGTCATCATACGATCACTGCGGTATGCAATATTTCTTGTGCACTCCTTTCTTAGGTGGCAGGATACAGTACATTTTAATAACTTTTAAGAGGAATAGAAGTGTTTCTCACTAATCTTCTCCTGTGGGGGAACAACTCATATTATAAGTGCAATAACCCAATCCAGGGTATGGGGTTATGGGGATTTGATGTCCGACTTGGGTACTGTGAAAACACTCAGCCTGTTGCCTTGTGCCTCACAATGCACCCGTGCAGTGCATTAAATCCCCATAATACCCTGTCTTGGGTTATTGCTTACAAATTCATTCCTTGATTATGTATTCTTTGGTGTGCCGACCACATATCAAAACATCTATGGCAAAATCCCCCATAGCGACAATTTCTACAGGTTTCGAAACTGTCGCTGTGGGGGACCTGAGGGTGAGATTTCACCCGTTCATAATAATGTCACCCCCCTTTCAAATTAACTCTGACTCAGAGTTGATAATCTTTTAATGAGGGGGTGCAGCCTCCTGTATTGGGGGTTCGGGGGGCACAGCCCCCCAAGAGAAACACTTCAATGTCGAACAGGTGAAATTTTGCCTGTCAACATTGGGGCTCTCGCTGTACTTAACTTTGACAACACTGTTGTAGATTTGGCATAGGTAAACCTCTTTTTTTTAGGTGTGTTAGGCACAGTGTGACACAGGGCAGAGCAAAGATTGGGTAGAGATGTCCCCCACCTTTTCTAGAAGAGTTCATATAGTTAGTTAATCCAAACCACATATTTCTAATTTCAGCACCCAATAAGCATGGGAATGCAATTTATATCCTGAACAAATATCTTCATTCCTCAAGCTGGACAATCATACTGACTTTGTCTGTTGCAGACAGCTGTAATCAAGAAACACGGAAATATCATACTGTATGTCTCACTGCTATAGAGTTCAAAACCATAAAATAATAAAGAAGTTCTACTTATTTCCTGGTTTACAAAGTCTTTTAACAGAAAAGAGACCACTCACACTTCTTGTACATGCCACTCTTTGGTTGCAATGTTCCCGTGGTGTGAATCCAGTAAACCTATCTTCTAAGCAATGCAGTAACCCAATCAGTTTCTCCAGGGCTCTTTTATTCTCTCCAGGCCCCAGTATCTTAGTGAAGCCATTGAATGACCACTGTTTTAATGTGTTGTGCCACCACTGAGTTTTTGTCATTCCTCTGACTGTCAGTCTTATGCTTATTTCTACTTGTTCCTATCTTCCTCTTAGTCTTGCCAATATAAAGTTTTTCACATGGTCAGTGTATTAAACACATCACATGGTCCATGCCCCAATTGATGTGCCATTTTATTGTGAATTTCTGGTTTGTCTAGGGATGTTCATAGGTCGATTTCCGGCTTGTGTTCCCGCCTTGGAAACATTTCCCACATGGGTCAGTGGTACTAGAAGTAGTTGTTCCCTAGGTGCATCTGGAACTGGGTGTTCAGTGTGTACAGTACAAGCCTGTCATATAATGTCTGATTTTGTTTTGAAGTAAATAGGGCAGTGTTCCTAAACCCATTCTTAGAGGTATTTTCGACTTGTAGAATGTGCCAATGTTTATGTTTGATGCACTTGTGTGCCAAACATTTTGGGACAATACAGCATTTGAGAGGTGTGTCACTGCCAAGCCAATCATAGCTGAAATTGCAATGCATTTGGCAGTGTACACCAATGACCAGGCACTCTGGTCATGACAGCAGTTCAGTTTTGCTGACATGGCACATGCTGAACTTGAAAGAAATGAACCACTGCAATGAAAGTGCTTCATTTCTTTCTGTAACCCGAATTCTGGGCATGTGCATGACCTAACCATCCCCCCACCCTGCTTGCAGTGTAGCCTCTCTTGTTACTCTTCTTTGGGAGCTCCTTCCCTTTGCTTGGGTGAGAGGCATTATTTATATAAACAAAGCCCAGTCAGGCACTTTACATTTTTCCACTTACTGACAGGGCTATTTAACTATGCGGCTCATCCTTTGGTAGTTCCTGATGCCATCAGCTCCAGCCTTTGAGTTTTTAACAGCTGTGAGTGCAGCTTAGTGTATGGCAGCCTCCTGCTAACAGTCTCTTATTAAATTTGCTGCCGCACCCGTGGCTCACCTAGGTGGAGGGAGGCCCTCCAACACTGGCCTCCTCCAGGCAAGATCACATCCCTTAATTTCCTACCCACATGGAGCAGGCCACAGCCTGAGCTCCCTATGGACTGAGAGTAGAAAGTGCTACCTGACACATTTTTTATTTATTTTTTTGTATTTATTTATCCTCCTGGCCACCATCTCTATATCTCGTTGCTTCTGCGCAGCCCACCAGGAATCCGTCCGCCATCCGTCTCGTCAGCACCCTTAAAATCCTGTGGCTTGCCCCCCACAGCAGGGTGGCAGGGAGCCTCCCCCAGTCTCCCCATCAATTCTGGATCCATTCAAGTGCCGATGGATACTCACAGATGGCCATCAAGCCATGCGAGAGATGCCACTTTTTCCTTGTTCCCCCCTTTTAAGTCTGGTGGGCATGCAATGATGCTGGTGGCCGAGAGTGCGCTCGTGTCTGCACATGCCCCACATCCTGGCGTCTGCCCCCAGACTTCACCTCAATGTATGGTGTGAGTCCCTGACCCCCAGCCACTGCCAGGGGGCAATCGGTGCCAACTGTCATGAAACCCCCCTCCCCGGAGAGGGAGAGCAGTCAGTCAGATGCTCAATCCCTCTCCATCCCTGCCAGCCCCCGGCACCTGTGCTCGCTCCTGAACCGAAGTCGCCAGCGTGGCGTGAGCTGCAGCAACCAGCACCTCTGCCATCAGTGCCACCAGGCCATTTCGCCTGACACATTTTACTTACAGCGCGGTAGTTAGCACTACTTGCTGCAGTAGCCACAGGTCCTCCTCCTCTTCTCAGAGCTTCTTGCTGACTCTGGAAACATGTACCTCTTAACAGTTCACCCCCAGAATGTGGAACAGTACTTCATAACATGCAGGATTTGAAACAAATATGTAAAATGTGGGACACCATCAAATCTTTAACTTGAAAAAATGAGTCTCCATGTTTACCAACCTCGCTAGTTTTTTCACATTCATTGCAAGGGATGCTTTAGAACTTAACATAGAATGACAGACAGACCCTCTACAATGTGAAATGGGGAGTGGGCTTTGGTGAGAAAAAATGAGGAATAGTTGTTCTTTTCTTTATTTTCTATTTTTGGACCATATCCCCCTATTCTCAGGCCCCATACGCCAACCGCCCCCATGCCCAGGCTTACCCCCTCAGGTAGGGACACTGAGGGGCTTCCAACTCCCTAATGGACATCATGGGCAAGCCCCAGATTACCCCCTGGGTCAGGGCCATGACAGCGGGACCCCCCGGTGGGTGTCGGAGGCAGTGGGCGGCAGGACGGAATGGGCCTTCATGCTGGGGGACCATCATTTTTCTTTTACTTGCTGCCCAGGGGGTGGTGATGTGCATTGATGACCAGCTTCCACCCCGCCCAGCCAATGTATTAGCGCAGAGCGCTGCAGTGCCCCCAGCCTCCAACAGGGGTCCATCAAGCACTGGACACACAGGCCCTCCATCCCCCCCCGAAGAAGGAGAGCAGTCCCAGGGATGCTCAATCCTTCTCCCCCGGCTGGCTCTCTAACTCCCCGGGTCTGTTCTGGAACCCGGATCAGCAGCACTGCTAGTGGAAATCTAACTGCTGTGCCAGCGGGCTGGCTGAGGACTAGTTCTTCATAATTATGTGTGGCAATTAAGAAATACACCTCAACAATATCGAGCCATTGTCCCCATCCCCTCTCAGACACACACACACCATGGAAAAGAGTCATACATTGACCACTGGCCACTAGGGAAAACAGCCCACTAGTGCACTAGGAGTATTTAATAAAAATCTTCACTCCCTGGGACGTCTCTAGCCCCAATACACCAATGATAAATTATTTTAATAATGCTGGGCCACTAGTCCAAAAAATTTCCTCACTAACTCACCCTAGCTGCTACTTATAATTACCGGCAACTAGGCCATCTAGGTGGCAATCAGTGCTATTTCTGCCTACCCCTCCCCACCCAAAAAAAAAATAACACTTTCTCTTCTCTTTTTCTAACTGCTTATTTTTTTTTTTTCCATCTTCCTACTTTGCCTTAGCTGTAACAGCTTCTAAAGCTTCATTTTTTAACTTCTATGCTGTCCTATATCCCTTTTGTATCTTTTTGCTCTCTGTCTCTGCTCTCGCTAGTGTACTTTCTCCAGATTGGGACTCAGCACTCACTGCCATGGAAAAAGACTGCAAACTCATTAGTCCATTTGAAATGTTTCACCTTTATCGTGAAGCAAACATAAGCCTGATGAAGGTGTCACCTAGGGAGGCCCATGAGTATCCCAACGTTTCACACCCATTACGGGTCCTTTGTCAATGTTGGGTTAGTGGTGGGCCTCCCTGGGCTACTCCTTCTTCACGCTTATGGTTGCTTCACAGTAAAGATGAAATATTGCAAATGGACTAGCAAGTTTGCACTCTTTTTCCATGGCAGTGAGTGCTGAGTCCTGGCCTAATGTGTTCATTGTTTTTGGACTTGCAAGCACTGACCCTGAGGGATTGACCCTTTCTAGTCTGAGTTTCTCCAGATTAACCTGTTTATATCTTTACTGTAACAGGTCTAACAGGTTGCTGCCTCGTTCCCCATCAGATAAGTATTACTCTACATGTAACCCATCCTATCCTTCCTATTTACTCTCTAACAACTACTGACATTTTGTGACCCTTTTCCTGTATTTTCTATATATCTATGGTATATGGTGACTATGCAGAATAATTCTGTGTGTACTTTCATGTAATGTTGGAACCTGTAGGTTTTTATCATTTTATTGATTTTAGTATTTTATTACTGTACAGCGCTTTGGTTTTAGAATTGCACTTTACAAATAAAGTTTATTATTATTATTTAGGATCAACGGACATTGTCCCTTCAAGTCCTACTTCTGGCTCCCTAGTACACAGGTAAGAGACTCACTACATATCACCTACACCTGTTTGGTTTACAGTAATGGTTCGGTCAGGCCCATTACAAACAGAGTGTGTGTGTGTGTGTGTGTGTGTGTGTGTGTGTGTATGTTATACACATACTGCAGAACTTTCTTCCCCCATAAAGTTTAGCCTTAACACTCAACAGAAGTGGTCTCTCAGCCCTGTCCACACCTCTTTCATTGCCACTCACTTCACCCAGATCCCTGAACCCAAAGCTCCCCAGTGGACTTCCCCCATGGTGAGACTTGAAATAGGAGGCTTGTCCCCCCACAACTGGTGACTCCAATCCAGAATTGTGCCAATGGTCCTGGTGAGGGAGGGCATGATAGCAACTTTCAAGTACCTAAAGGGAATAAATAAATTCCAAGAGGGTAACTTCTTTCAGAAAAAGAGATGTGTAACAACAAGAGGACACAATCTGAAGACAGAGGGTGGATGACTCAGGGGCAACATAAGGAAGTAATTTTTCATGAAGAGGGTGGTAGACACATGGAATGGCCTTCCTGAGGAGGTTGTGGGGTCAGAAACAGTGGGGGAATTCAAGAATGCATGGGACAGACAAGGCAATTCTGGTGGGAGTTAGGAAGAAGTAAGCTGTTGGTTAACTAGGCTCTGCAGCTTATCCGTTAGATAGGGAAATGGGCAGACTGGGTGGGCCAAGTGGTCCTTATTTGCCATCAAAGTCTATGTTCCTATATTTCTATGGGATGGAGGTAGGCAGACAGGGCTTCATGAAGCCTATACTAACCATTTTTCCATATTCTCCCCCTGGATCCTGTGTTGTGGCAGCACATATATATGTGTGGATGCACACGCACACGCTAGGGAACCATGGCCCTTCCTTTTGACATAGCTCATGCTTCTGGTGCTACCCACAGGCTGTCTGATGAATGCTCAGTCATTTCCCCCTACACCTGGCTGACCCCTGGCAACCCAGGCACATTCCAGAAATCGGGTCACCGGTTTGGTGGGAGGTAAGGCACACAAGCACCTCAGCTCTCTGAGCGACTGGGCCACCTTCATGCTGTATCTATTTTATAATTGCACAGATTAGCAATGTAAACTGTGTGGAATTATTAATCCTGAATACCAACTCAAGGTCACCTGGTCATGAATGGAAATTAACAGGACGAAGATTCCAGAAGAATATGAAGAAGTACTTCTTTATGGAATGGGTAGTGGAATCTTGACACAGTCTGCTGGCAAAGGTAGTGGGTGCAAACACAGTCAGGGGATTCAAGCAGAGACAGAGTGAAGGGAATAGTGGTCAACTGGGCCAACAAAACCAGGGAGGAGAATGAGGATAGGATAGGGAGGGTTAGTACCCTTGAGAAACAGTAGATTCCAGGTAAGGTTCCAGGGACTATATGGAATATGGATAGACCGGATGGACCTGTGGTCTTTTTCTGCCAACATGGTCTATGTTTTGGTTTATATGAAAGTTTGCTACCTGTTTCATTGAGATGTATGCTATTCTCAATAGTTGCCACAGGGCATGTTTTTTTCATATGTGTGTGTGTGTGTTCAATTCAATTAAATTTTATTTTACCAGGATATCACCATTGAGACAACTCATTTGCAAGGAGTTCCTGGGGACATAGATTCATAACAGAAGAGACTAAAATCATACAGGAAAACAAAATACAGTGCCTATAGATACTTATACAGCTGAATCTAAAAAAACTTTCAGGTCCAACCTTATACAGTGGAAACTAAAGGGGTATGCAGATGCTTACTCGGCAAATTACAAGAGAGAATGGGAGGACAATAAAAGGAATGAGAGAAATCAATACTAGGGATCAAGAAAATACAAATCCGGATTTATGGCTGGAAGGTCATCTCAAGACCATATGAGAAAGTTGCTGCATCTCATTGTGGAGGCTAGAGATTCCAATTTACCTATGGTGCTGATTTCACTTGATGCTGAAAAAGCATTTGACAGAGTCTCCTGGGACTTTCTGTTAGCCACCTTAACATTTTTTGGTTTTCCGGGAGATTTTGTCAAATGGATTAAAGTATTATATTCCTGTCCCTCGGCCAGAGTAAAATGTAATGGCTTGTTATCTTCCCCGTTCAAATTAGCTCAGGGCACTAGGCAGGGGTGTCCTCTCTCCTCGCTACTATTCAACATATACCTAGAGCTCTTGCTTCTTAGGATGGCGGGTAATGTTATATACGAATTCAAGTGGAGGAGTTAGAGTGCATTCTCGGTTTATCGTATGATATCTTATTACATTTAGAGAGCCCAAGTACCTCAATTCCTGCTGTCCTAGAGGAAATTGAGGAGTACTCTAAAGTATCCTATTATAAACTTAACTGAGAGAAAACAATGGTGATTCCCCTGAATCACAGAGTCAATAAAGTGGAATTAGCCCCCCTAGGCCTTACCTGGGAAACGAAGTCCATAGTTTACTTAGGAATCAAGATCTTTAGGGATTCCGGAACTATATTGAGAAACAATATAGATAATCTCATTAAAATAATAACCAAGGACCTTGAGAGGTGGCGGTTACTTCCTATGTCGTTATGGGGTAGACTAAGTATAATTAAAATGAATCTATTGCCTAGGATATTATATCCCTTAGAAATGTTGGGTATGTACCTCCCCAAAGTATGGTTCTCTAGGTTGCGAGGTATGCTAAGCTCCTTTTTGTGGAACAAAAAGAATGTCCGCAGGTCTTATTTCAAATTGACAGCACCCAAATTGAGGGGGGGCCTTGCAGCCCCCTCTTTCTTTTTATACTATATTGCACAACATTTGGGTAAGCTTTTCTACTGACAGAAAGAGGTAGATCATACAGCATACTCTTCTTTGTGGTTACCCATCAAAAAACACCTGGCATTTCATGAGAAATGCTCCCTGCATGCCCTGCTATATGTCTCTCCATCCCATATCCCCAAGTCTCTCAGAAATAATCCTATGGGTTGGTCGATGAAAGCCTCTCATCAGGCCCAAATATACCTCACAGTTAAGTGGTGTCAGTCTTGTGACCAACCAATTGTCGATAACCCACATTTCAAAATTGGCGGTGTACCAATACCCCGTGCTTTTTGGCCCTGGTTGAGTCAATGTAAAGTCTCAGAGATGTGGAGGGGTGGAAAAGTGATTTCCCTGGCTCAATTACATGACTCTGCTAGTGCTGTAAGTAATGAATCTTTTAAACACCTCCAAGTCAGCAAAGCTCTAACCTCGTTTTCCCGGCTCTCCCCATTAATAGATATAGGGGAAAGGGATCCTATCGTACTCCTGCAGGTTGCTTCCCAACCCCATAAAGTGTCAAATTTATATAAAATTCTTCAGGATTGGGACCATAGATTACCCTCAGGAATTTGCCTTTATTGGGTAAGGGAATTAGGTCTCCCTGAAGATGTTAATGTGTGGAGAAAACTTTGGATATCAATGTATAAATTCATTAAACAAGATAGACTCAGATTAGTCCATTACAATATTATGCATAATATGTATTTGACATGAGCTAAGCTCTTTAGATATGGATCCTTGCACACATCAACATGCAACAGGTGTAAGGAGGACACTGGGTCACTTTATCATATGTTATGGCTGTGCCCACATATAAAGACATTTTGGCAATCTATTAACAATTCTTTGGACCCTATCCTTGGCTTGAGGGATTTATTTACGCCCGAAGTTTGTCTTATAAATTATTTCCCAATTGATACTCCAAAAACTAGGAAAGCGCACATGACTCTTGTCACAGCAACTGCTAAGTTAACAATAATGAGGCACTGGATGGATGAAAAGCCACCTACAATCTTGGAATGGTTTAGGGAGTGTGTCTTGGCATTACAATTGGAAAGACATATTGCACTTGTACGAAACAGAGGCAAAACTTTTACTTCATAATGGGGAAGCTTAGAGGCCATCCTGACGATATGGAAATCCTAATGAAAATGGAACTTCAGTATATCTGTAACTCAAATGGTAGTAACGGTGTGTAGTCTGGGGGGGGTAGTGGAAGATGTTTTTTTTTTTTTTTTCTTCTGTGTTAAAAAGTCTGCGCCTGATGTACTCAGTTGTACGAGATTACTTGATGTTGTTTACTAGGTGCTCAAATATTAATAAAGCCTTTAAATAAAAAAAAAAAAAGAAAATACAAATCCACACTAGGGTTGTGACACAGAAGGACAAAGCTCAACAGTAGGGAAGGAGGTAGGAAGGGAAGGAGAGAGGTACTATTAACAAGAGTATGGGGAGGCAGGAGGGGAGGGAGGTACTATTAACAAGAGTATGAGGAGGTAGGTGGGGAGGGAGGTACTATTAACAAGAGTATGGGGAGGCAGGAGGGAGGAGGTACTATTAACAAGAGTATGAGGAGGTAGGCGGGAGAGGTACTATTAACAAGAGTATGGGGAGGTAGGCATGGAGGGAGGTACTATTAACAAGAGTATGGGGAGGTAGGAGGAGGGAGGGAGTACTATTAACAAGAGTATGGGAGGCAGGAGGAGGGAGGGAGGTACTATTAACAAGAGTATGAGGAGGTTGGTGGGGAGGGAGGTACTATTAACAAGAGTATGGAGAGATAGAAGGGGAAGGAGGTACTATTAACAAGAGTATGGAGGGGAGGGAGGTACTATTAACAAGAGTATGGAGAGGTAGGAGGGGAGGGAGGTACTATTAACAAGAGTATGGAGGGGAGGGAGGTACTATTAACAAGAGTATGGAGAGGTAGGAGGGGAAGGAGGTACTATTAACAAGAGTATGAGGAGGTAGGAGGGGAGGGAGGTACTATTAACAAGAGTATGATGAGATAGCAGGGGAGGCTCAGGTTGAAGGGAAAAAAAGAAGGCAGGAAGATGGCGCTTAGGAAGTGGAGTAGAGGAGGAGAAAGAGAGGAAAAAGGAGGTTGTACAGGCCAATGTGATGGGAACCGAAAAGGAAGTGGAGTAGGGAAGGAGTAAAAGAGGGAAAAGGAGGATGTACAGGCCAAGGGGAGAAGAACTGAAAGGAGGACAAGGTTAGGGGAAAGTAAGGGTTGAGGGAGCTGTTTGTGTGGCTGTGTAGGGTGCATAGTCCGCAAAGAAAGCCAATAATTTTCTGACTTTGATGGAGGGGGAAAAGTGTTGTTGTTAATACCTGCCATGGAAGGCTCCTTCTGTACAAGCGTTTGTAGAGTAGAATGCACACAACACAACATTTATGTCATACTTAAACTCCTGACTTGGTAGGTGGGCAGTACTATGATCAATAGCTGTTTCTGTTCATAAGTGTGTGTGCGTGTGTGTGTGTGTGTGTGTGTGTGTGTGTGTGTGTGTGTGTGCCTCCTCAGCATTTTGTTGATAGATCAGAGTGTTTGGGTGGATGAAGGGATTTATGGGTTTTGCAGGTGATAATGTCAACATTTGGCACTGTGTGGGTGTGTGTATATGGATAGCAAAGTCTGTATCACTTTGTTGATATTGAACTACTTGATGGCTGATGCAGGGTGAACGTATTGCGCTAAAGTCAATATATGGATTCTTGTGTGATGGTGTGCGTGTTATCTTTTTGATATTGTAGATAGGGTATATTTGGCAGCAGAGAAGGAGGGGAAGAAGGAGGTGAGTAGCCGACCTGGTGCCTCAGCATGGAAGGATGAAGACAAGCAAATCCTGGTGGAGTCAGGAGTGGGATCTGCATGTCACTGTCCATCTGGGGACAAATTACCTGGCAAGGAATACAGCAGGGGTGGTACAGGAAAGGTTTAAGGGACTGGGGAGGGGCAAGAAGCAAGTAGCTCATTGGGTGGCCTTAAGTGAGGTGATACCTGTATACGGCCAGTAAGAGGATAATGAACACCGCACCACTTTCAAGAACTGGTTGAAGGCATGGTGCAGGGAGTTGGATTATGTCTCCCTAAGGAGCACCACACCACTTTTGCGGGACTTCAGGAATGCAAATTTTAAGAAAATGGGTGATAAGCCAGCCAATCAGTGCAGTGGCAAGGCATCTGCTTGTGACATCCACATCCCAGGTTCGGGAACAAACCTGGAAGTCAGAAGGCTGACTGGGCAGAGAAGGCTTGAGTATCCGAGAGACATTTCTCCTTCTCTGGTGTGGAGTGGGTGTTCAGCCTCCTAATGTATAGAAATTGCCCATGGCCTGCCCACAATTGTGAGGATGGTCTGCATCAGTATCATCTTATAGGGAAGGCTCAGCAGTCATGTACAGCAAACAAGCGAGCTGAAACATCTGCACCAAGTGCAAGTTACAACTTTCCCAGACCCTCCCTCATCCACAGTGGGCCTTGACACTGTGGCACCAGAGGCCCAGCAGTATATGATGTCTCACATTCAGTTTCCAAAATTTCTGCTTATAGTCTGGGTACAGCACTAACTGATGCTTTCTTTGACCTACAGTACTCAGCAGAAAGATATGTAGGGTGACCTACTACATACACCATGCAAGGAAACGTATGAATCTCTACAACAGCAGTATATCATACAATACCCTGTATATGCTCTTATACCTTTTCCTGACAAATGGTGATTACTAAGCATCCCACTGCTACAACACCAATGCATTCCTCCCAGCTACCACCCTCTCTGTGAAGTAGTGCCTCCTCATCTCCCTCCTGAATCTTTCCCCCTCCAACTTCAGACTGTTCCCCCTCATGACCCTTCGTCCTTTTAAGCCGAACAATCTTCCTGTTCTGACCTTGTTTAAGCCTTTTAAGTACTTTAAGGTCTCTATCATGTTCCCCCCCTTCTGTGCTCCGTGGGCACATGTTGAGTGCCCTCAATCTTTCCTCATATGGCTTCTCCCTTAGCCCTATGATCATCTTTGTTGCCCTATGCTCCACCCCCTTCAGGAATCTCATGTCCTTTTTTAGGTAAGGGCACCAGTACTGCACACAGTACTCCAAGTGCCGCCTCACTAGTAATCTGTACAAAGGCAGGATAACCTCCTCTTTCCTGGAGGTGATGCCCTGACAATGCACCCCAGCATCTGATGGGCACTTGCTGCCGCCCTTCTGCACTGTGCTGATATCTTAATGTCCCCTTAAACTAGAACTTCTAGGTCCTTATCCTCCTCTGAAATTGATACCTACACTCCCCCCAAGCCAATAACTGGTTCTGGGGTTCCTGGGTCTGATGTGCATGACTTTCTCACATCCCTCTTAAACTACCACATTCAACTTCATCACATGTCCCCTGATGATGTTCCTTATTTGAGACTGTCCTCCTGCACGCTGTTTACTCCTGTGAGCAGAGTATGAAATTCCTATCCTTTAGGTGACCCATGGCAGGCATTTTTGATTGGGGTACCTAATTCCCCTTCCTGCCTGCCCTCTGGGGCACCTACCTGTGTCTGATCTCCCCCCACCCCAGACAGTAAAGCTGATCTTGATTGTTTTCAGCAGGCTTACATCCTCCTTCTACCCTTCCCCTTTCAGGCCAAGAATGTATAGCAATTGCAGTTCCAGTCCTCCCCGTCCCTTCCCTGAATGTGACTGATATCTGGTAACCATGTGTGTTCAGAAGTGTGATAACTGGATTACATGCCCAGCTGCGGTCTCATAATTGACTTGCTTAGTTAGTGGCATCAAGGGAGGTTGACTTCATGGACTGCAGGATCCTGCCTCAATGGGAGCGGTTAACAGAACCTCAAATAGTGCTAGACGGAAGCACGACCAGCAGCATCAGCACTTCAGCAGAGTCTGAGCAGAAGAGAAAGATGGCAGAATTTAATATAATGAAAACACAAACAGTTGCACACAGGGAAAACAGAGGTAAAAATGGGTCTAAAACAACAAACTATAGCAGTCAGCAGTTCAATCCCACAGCTGGAAGAGCAACACTATCAGCAAATATAATTTAAATATATTCAATGTAATACAGTCCTTTTAGGGATTGTTTTTTCCCCCACAGTAAAGTTCTTTTAAGGATTTTTAAGTGAATTATTACATTTGATGCCCTTGCTCACCAAACGTTTTGGGACAATACGGCATTTGAGAGGTGTGTCACTCTCAAGCCAATTACAGCTGAAACTGCAATGGGTTTGGCAGTGTACACTAATGATCAGGCACTCTGATCATGACAGCAGTTCAGTTTTGCTGACATGGCATGTGCTGTACTTGAAAGACATGAACCACTGCAATAAGAGAGCTTTATTGCACATTATTTCTTTTTGCAGCCTGAACTCTGGCATGCACATTACTGCAAACAGTAACGCACATTGCCAGAGTTATGGTTACAGCTTTCTCCTGTCGCCATTGCCACACAGTTTCCAGTCTTCAGTCCTTTGACCACTCCTGCCCGCCATGCTTCAAAATAAGCCATGGTGCAGCTTTTCAAATTGGCTGTTCTTGCCACCATGGCTGCACACTCCCCGGTTTTCAGTCCTCTGACACCCCCCACCCAGTCAACATACACCCAGGGTGCTAGCCACTGGTGGAAAGTAGTCATTCTAATGTTATAGTGACAGTGAAGACTGAGTTTCCTTGCCCTCCAGTGCAGGGGTAAGACAATAAAGTGAGAGAGCCTGTTTCTTTAACTTGATCAGTGTGGTCTGGCCGAAATAATAAAAGTGGATGGAACAAGGGAGCGAGCTGCCCAGTAGTGAGAGTGGGGAGTAGGAGGCGACATCTCTGCTGCTCGGCTGCTGTGTCTATAGAGATGGATCAGGCCCTCGACTATTTCTTGTGTTGCCTCACCAGTCCCCCAGATGCACTCTCTCGCTACACTGCATTAGGTGAGTCAGTGACGGTTCCAGACTAGGCTAGCTGATTCAGCTCAAGTTCCTGCTGTTGGGTTGAGGACTGTGCTCGTAACATATTCTGGGGAGCAGCAGATGATGACGGTCATAGCTTGTACGACCTGTCCGGCAGCCCTGACGATTCAGCTGCATGGTGCAGACAGGGAAAGCAGGTCTGGATGGCCCAGTTTGACATGGGTCTCCTGTCAGGACCCCCTGTGTCACAGGAGTGTGGTAGGAGAGAAGTACACAGCAGCTGGACTGAGGTGGTGCCCACTGAGAGAGAAGGAGAGCATGTGAGATGACTGGCATCCAGTTGTCGTTGCTGCCCCTGCTGTACAGTTATTATTGCCATTAGCAGTACTGCGCCTGGAGCCCTCTATATCCCAAGGGCAGGCCTCCCCACAGGGTAATGTAGACAATGCCATCAACATTGGATGACTGGCTGATCTGCCACCATCATGTCAGCCAGGGGTCCAGGCTTCACTTTCTCTTTCGGGGGGGAGGGGGTGCATGTCCAGGCTGGGAGATGGTTCTGGACCCTGCAGCAAGTGTATCCCGCTATTTTACACTATTTTTGATGGGTTGATTTTAACGGGCGTAACATGTTCTACTTTAGACACCCCCTGAGAAATGGTTTATATTGTTTCCTTTTTTGTTGAGTAAAAGTCAATTACTCTGTACAAAGTAAGGAGATGCAGCTTGTGCCGGGCCAGATACCCTGCTCCTGCCACACATACTGAGGAAACCTCGCTGGCTGAGACCCCATCCCACCAGCTTGGCGCTCATTGAATCAGTCTGTAAAACAAGTATCTTCAAAATGTGGGGTCAACCAATTCTTTTCCAAGCATCAAACATTCAGCATTGACAAATGCTTGTTATCTGTTTCTGTCTGATAGCCTCACTCTGAATGGTATAAGCTGTAGGGAATATTATCCTGCCAATATTGATATCTCCCTGAGCCCTATTCAACAATGCTTCTCTCTGCATTACTGACAGCTCCTTGGCCACTCTTTTAATCCATTCATGCAGATAACCACTTGTTCTAAACCTCTCTTTCAATTCAGTTTAGTGCTTAGCAAATTTTTGTTTTTCACTGCAGTTTGTACTGGCATATATAAATTGTGTCTTCAGTATACTCTAAACAAGTTTCAAATTGTAGAAACATGTTTTGTGCAAGGCTGCATTCCTGTCTGTCTTTTTTCTAAACAGGTTTGTCTGTAGCCCCCCCCCCCATACCTTTATATACTGTATTAACAAATCAAGAAAGGCTATGCGATCTGGATCTCTAGTCATTGTATATTCAAGGTATGCGGTACTACTATCAAGTATCTGTGAAATTAATGGAGATTACAATGGTCCCCTTTTTATATCACAGATATGTAATCTGTGATGTGCTTCCAATAGATGTCACTATTTGTGTTTGGGTTCCCACTGCCATCAAGATGTATTGCTTCTCAAACTCCACATGAACATATTAGCATAGGCGGGGGCCATAGTATTCCCCGTGGCCATACCTTTCACTTGTTCATAGACTGTACTCTCAAAGGAGAAAAATTTCCTCTTTAGTACAATTTCACCTGTCTGTGACAGAAAGTCACTTGGATATTTATCCTCCCTATGTCTCAAGGCATCTGATAATGTTTTTATTCCCTTCTCATGGGAGATACAGGTGTACAGGTCTTTGTGTTGAATGTTACCAATATTATGTTTCCCTATTCCCTTCTAGTCTCACTGAAGTCTCTCAGCAAGCTCATGATGTGACCTGAGTCCCTCATGTACAGGTCCATCCTAATAACTTCTGGCTGCAAGTGGAAATTGACATATTTAGATAATGGTTCCTGGATGGACACTTACTGGACACTATGGGTCTGCCCACTGAGTTTACCGGCCCTTGTGTAATTTGGGTAGGACATAAAATAGAGGGGTATTTGGGTTGGTGTACTCAAGCATATTGGTTTAAATCTGGCTTATCTAGCCCATATAGACATGCAGTTCTAGGAGATCCTTAATTTCAGTTCTGATATCCTTAGTGTGGTCCCTGTCAGGTCTTTTGTGCTTTGTTTTATCATTCAGCTGTCTCAAACACTCTACTTGTTTTCCATAGTCCCAAATGATGATGTCCCCTCCCTTATCTGCAGGTTTTATCTCTATTGATTTATCACCTTCAAAATCTCTCAGTGCTTTTTGTTCCATTCTTGTCAATTTAAATCTCCTTTGGTTTTTCCTATTATTTTTTAGTAGCACTACCTTACAGTGGATTGAATGTGGACATCGCACAGTAAGATTGCTTAAGTTCTTGTTTCCCACTGGGGAGTTCTGGCATCCATTCTTGTGGAACTCTACCAAATGTAGTTGTCTGTATAACCTTTGTAAAACCATTTCTAAGTCAAATTTGTTAATTGGTATACTCAGAAAAAATGACAATCCCTTCTTGAGTACATTTACTTCTATCTGGGTTACCTACAGTATCTATTGCTTAGATCAGACATCGCTATCTATTGATCAGTGTCTGTCTCCTATTTTCCCTGTTACCTCATCTGCCTCCTCTTCCACCTGTTCCACCCCTCCTTCTCCTCTGCATGGTGGGTGGAGGTTGATCCCAGTAGAGGCCTTCTTAGTATCCGCCCCTCCTGCACAGCTCATTCCTGAAAACCTGCTGGTCTGTTCCTCCACCAGTGCTGGCCACTCGTGGATGCTTGTGGTTCCTTTAAAAAAGTTTTCCCTTGGTAAGTTCCTCCTTTAGGTCCTTAAGCTGAGCTTACATAACTATCACCACTGCCACTGTCTCTAAGTTACGTGTATTTCTATACTGGGATCTTTTTAAGGCTGCAGTGGGCATAGCCCTGCAGACCTCTTGCTTTAACAAAAGTAGTCAGTGCATTCCTTCAGACTGAACAACATGCTGGAGTTGCTACACAGTCACCTCCATGACCGTGAAGCACTCAGCTCACTGTCTGCATAGGCAGTTCCACTGCACTACTTTTCAGTTTGTGGGCAGTCACAGTGGAACATGGCACACGCCACTGTGTCCAAGATGGCTGCAAAACTGTATTGCACATGCGTAACCATCAGCGCATGTGCAGTACTGTGCAGTGGCTATCTTGGTCATGGTGGACTGTGCTGTATTCCACTATGACTGCTGATTTCCTTTTTTTGATTATTCATATCCCCCAAACCCTCTCTCTCTCAGCACCCTACACCCCCCCAAGAAACATAGCAGTGTCACTGGTGGTGTCCAGTTCCCCGGTGTCACGATCATGTTGCATGTGATCTTTTTTTAATGTTTTTTCCTCCCCCTCACCTGACCCTCCCTCTCAGCACCTACCACCCTCCCACACACTCACACCCAGAAACATAACTGTGACACTATGGGTGCCCAATCCCCCAGTGTCTCAATCAGGCATCCTCTGTCATGATGAGCTGTTTTTTTTCACCTGTAAAAAGAAGAACATGCATCAATGTCTTTTGTGGACTTTCCTGCCCCCCCACCTGACCCTCCCACTCTGCATCCACCACCCCACCAAGACCTTACTTACTTATCGGGAGTCGAATGCTGTAATCCTCTCTGGACCACAGACATATCATCTCTTTTCAAAGCCGAACTAAGAATTAAAGAAACGTGTGTGCAGATCAATGTATTTCAATGGGGTTTTGAATCTAGTGGCATAACTTGAGCATTCTTTGCATATTTTTGGCCCAAAATCTCCACATCTTTTTTGGGACCTCACCTCATGAACAGTTGCACTGTCATTAGGCAAATCTGTCATGAAAAGGGGGTTTCACAGTCCTTGCATGAAATCACCTTCTGGTCAGGAGCAGAACATTTGCTCTGTCCTTGTTCATCAGGTGGGGTCATAAGATGGCTATGTTGAACATTTGGTGCAAAAATATTAAAAAACAATAAAGTTATGAGCCATCATTGAATTTTGTGAACACTGGCTCATAACTTTGGTAATTTTCAATATTTGTACCCCAAATTTATGACATAACCATATCTTTATAGCACCTCATGAATGTGACCGCTGTCATTTTTCAAGTCATGTCCAAAATGTTTTTTTTTTACATCCCAAAAGGTGATTTTGCAGCTCCCGTACAAAATCACCTTTTGGGAAGGAGTCGGAAATGTTATATGCCCCTGCCGATGAGGCGGGTTCATAAAAAGGCTATGTTGAAAATTTGGTGTACAAATATTAAAAAACAATAAAGTTCTGAACCAACTTTGAATTTTGTGAACACAGGCTGGTAACTTTGGTAATTTTCAATATTTTTACTCCAGATTTACAACATAGCCATTTCTTCACAACATCCAATGAATGTGACAGCTCTCATTTTTCAACTCCTGCCCAAAATGTGTTTTAGCATCCTGAAAGTTGATTTTGCAGTCCCTGTGCAAAATCACCTTTAGGCCAGAAGTTGAACATTTTCTCAGCCTTTCTTCATGAGGAAGGGTCTTAACAAGGCTGTGTTGGAAATTTGTTGTAAAAATATTAGAAAACAAATTTTTAATATTTTTACCCCCAAATCCCTCAGCAGCAGCCCTATCGGCTCTGGCCAAATCATGTTTTAAATGCCACATGTATACATGAGTCTCTCAGTAATCAGCTGTGTCTTTTAAATTTCTTTAATGTTTGTTGTTTTGTGTACTCCTCATACTTTCATATCTCTGTTTTTATTTTATCTAAGTTAGCTGTAAATTCTTGTTACTAATGATGTGCAGTTTTAGTATTTATGTTGATTGATTTCTGTTGTTAGCCCATTCCATTCCTAAACTATTGTTTCTTTTTTTCTTAATTTAAAGTTTGTTGGGTTGAACCAAACATAGTATGTACAATATGCCAAGCATATATACCTGGTCAAGCAAAACCCTAAGGAATGCAACCCTAAGAAATCTGTAAAGACAGTACATAGGTCAAGAGTAAGACATCCAGCAAAATGAGAAAAGTCTATGTACTATATCAGGCGTCAAACTAAAAAGCCTCTTTGGATATATTCAATGAGTACAAAAACTGAAAGGTCTAGGAGAATTACAAAGAAACACATATGGCTATACAAAGGCAAGGGTACAACAGTCCTACCTGCGTGAAACAGATAATTGTGGTAAAGACTGATTAAGGCAGGCCAAATTATGTCGAGCTTGTGAGATGGAAGGTTTTAGGTATTTTTTGTGGAATGGAAAAGGGGTTGTGGCATATAACAGCCCTGTGAGATCTTACAATGAGGAGAATAGAGGTATGTTCACCTGTATATGTTTCTAGTCCATTAAAATTGTTTTAGTGTACCCTTTCAAAGCAAGCTAACTTGCCCAATTCCAGCAGTCATTCTGAGATTTGAGGAAACATAGAAACATAGATTTTGATGGCAGATAAGGACCGCTTGACCCACCCAGTCTGCCCATTTCCCTACCTAATGGATAAGCTGCAGATCCTAGTTAACCAGCAGCCTACTTCTTCCTACCCCACCCCCTAGAATTGCCTTATGATTTTCCCATGCATGCTTGAATTCCACCACTGTTTTTGACTCTACAACCTCCTCCGGAAGGCCGTTCCATACATCCACAACCCTTTCTGTAAAAAAATACTTCCTTAAATTACCTCTGAGCTGCCCCCCTTCTATCTTCAAATTGTGCCCCCTTGTTCTTGCACACCTCTTTTTTTGAAAGATGCTACCCTCTTGGACTTTGTTGATTCCCTTGAGGTACTTGAAAGTTTCTATCATGTCCCCTCTCTCCCTCCTTTCCTTGAGGCTATACATATTTAACTCCTTAAGTCTCTCTTCATATGTCTTCCAGTGCAGACCCTGCACCATTTTAGCTGCCCTCCTCTGGACAGCTTCCATCCTGTCTATGTCTTTGCAGAGATTGGGTCTCCAGAACTGCATGCAGTACTCCAGATGGGGTCTCACCAACTGTCTGTACAGAGGGATAATAACTTCCTGTTTTCTACTGGTGATGCCTCTCCCTATGCATCCCAGTATCCCCCCCAGCCCTCCTTGCTGCCCTTTCACATTGCTTGCCCACCTTTAGGTCATCTGATATGACTACCCCCAGGTCCCTTTCCATTTTTGTTGTTGTTAGTATCTCACCCCCATTGTGTACTCTTCCCCTTGGTTTTTGTTTCCCAGGTGCATTACCTTGCACTTCTTAGCATTGAATCTAAGCTGCCATAGATTTGACCATTCCTCTAACCTTGCCAAGTCCCTTCTTATCCTTTTCACCCCACCTTGTGCATCAACTCTGTTGCAGATCTTTGTGTCATCTGCAAAGAGACATGCTTTTCCTTCCAGTCCCTCTGCAATGTCGCTTATAAAGACATTGAAGAGGACTGGTCCTAATACTGAACCCTGCGGTACCCCACTAGTAACCCCCCTTTCTTCAGAGTAGACTCCATTTACTATTACTCTCTGTGTCCTATTCTCCAGCCAATTCTTTGCCCAGGCTGTCATCTTGGGACCCACTCCAGGCTGAGGAGTAAATTTGTTTTTCCAATGGCAAAGTATAACACCTTTTATGATAATAAGGGCTACATGAATCCACTTCTGCATGTAGCTGGCAAGGGCTATGATCGTATCTGTTAAACCTAACATAATTAACATAGGTCTGAGAAAGATGGGTTGGGGAAGTATGTTGGACAGAAACAACTGCCTCAGAAAGGCTGGAGGATCATGCAATCCCAAGGCAGGTGGGTAATTGTACCAGTGGCTGTGTTGCATCACCAGCATTGGTCAGACTGCATTAGGCCCCACCAAGGTAATTGATGGGGAGTTCTCTGCCAGTGGTGCTATAACTAGAATTGGGTGTAACATTCTGGAATCTTTAGCCGCCTGCTTAAAATTAACCCAGGTGGCCTCAAAATCAGCTGGAGTAATCTCTCCTCCATCTTTTGAGCTCCATTTAGCAAATAAGGATGCCTCTGGTGTGCTGTGGAGTGACAGTGGCCTGTGATATAAAACAGTGCTTTTGGGCAGTTTCCCAGAGGCTGGTAGGAGGAGTCTGTCTAGACCATGGGTAGTGGTCTTTTTGCAGTTTGGGCCCAGGAGCCCTTGTAGAGCTTGTCTCAGCTGAAGACATTGCCAGTGCTGGGGCTTGGCTAATGCAAAGGTCTCCTGCAGTTGTCCAAAAGATTTAAGGTGACCTGATTTTTCATCAATGAGCTGGAAAAGGCTGTGCCAGCCTTTGCCAGCCAGAAATTCCAAGCCACTGGTGTGCTCCCTATTTTCAAGTAGGTGTTCAGTCACAGCGGGAAGAGAGGGAAGTGGGTCAGGGACCATTTCAGATCACTGGCTAGAGTTTTCCAGGCTTTGTTGTTAGGAGGACATGTAGGTTGGGAGGCAAGTGAGATGAGAAGCTTCCCAAACATAACTGCATGATATGGGGCTTGATCACAAAAGCTAGTTTCGCAGTCTACCTACTAGGACCAGAATAGGGGATCTACCATAGGGAAGGAGTCAGTGAGTTGGTATACCATATGAGATTTGTGCTTAAGGCCCCAATCAGTGAGCTTAAGGCTTCCTCTATCTAGAAGCTGCAACAACTTGTGGAGGCCAATCCACTTGGGGCAGAAGCCCCAAAACAAAGTTAGCATCTGTTTTCCTAGTGGCTGCAAGTTCAGGGTGAAGGTTGATGGGTCAGTTATCCAAGATGTACTGGAGATGTGGGGCTGCCGTCATTTTAAAAGTGTGCTCATGCCCCTGTGGGATAGCTGAAGATGCCCCCACATGGCCAGGTCTTTCTGAGCTTCATCCAAAAAAGGGGAGATGATCAGCCTGCCCAGAGACCTATGTTCCCAAGAAAAGAGAGTTCCCAAGTATTGGATACTGGACTCCACCAGCTGCAGGCCCCAAGGGAAGCCAAGGAGGGAGAGAAGAAAGGAGCTAGAGGGCAATATAACTGATTTAGTTACATTGACCTTATAGCCAGATAGTTGACTAAAATGAGAAAGGAGATTCAACAGGGCTGGGATGGTGGACTGTGGTTTGGTAAGGGTAAGCATGATGTCATCCGCATAGGTGAGGGCTTTATTTTCTCACCTTGCTGAGTATGTTGCAGTCCAATCAGATAGCCTGAAGAAGGGGTTCCAAGGCCAGGATGAATAAAAGGGGTGACAGAGGGCAAACTTAATGATTGCCTCTACCAAGGGGAAATGGTGGAGATGAGCAAGCATTCATAACAACTGAGGCCTAAGTGCCATGGTACAAGGTCCAAACACAGCTGATGAAGGTGTCCCCAATACCAAAGACTTAAAGCATATGAAACAGATAATCACACTCCACCCTGCTGAATACCTTCTCTGCATCAAGCGAGACAACCACTGAGGGGGGAAGGTGGTGTCACCTGGCCGATCCAATAGCGATACCAGAAGCAATAATTTGTGTCAGTGCTAACATCAGAATCAGAACTGATCCCGATTTCAGGGTTCTTAGAATGCAAATGTTCTGTCCATGTCTATATGCACCAAGTTAGTCGGAGGCATTCTGGTCCAGATCCAAAGATTTTATTCCAATACTAACTAAATACAAGTAAATCTAGAACCTTATAACAATGTAACATATAGGCTGTCTGTACTTTGTCCAGTAACAATAAGCAAAAACAAAATGACTTTCTCATGGTCCTAAATGAATTGAGATTGAATGTTAGAAATGCTGGTAGTTTGGGTCAGTTTAAGAGAAGCTTGACATCAATGTGGAACATAAATTGTAAGAGTTTGAGGTCTTAGAATGCTCCTAAGTTATATCCAAGTTATTGTATAGGCATTTTATACTGTTTTTCTTATTTGTTTTTCAGCTGATTGTATTGTTTATATTGTATTATTATATTGTGTATTTTTTTTTATTTTGTTAGTTGTTTGTGTTATATTGTCTGTAACTATGTCAAGATTTGTACTTGAAACCATAATCCATAGAGGACTATCTTGTAAATAGGGCTTAACAGTCCTAATGATTAACTCCTGCCAAAAAATAAACATTTGTATCTATCTATCTATCTATCTATCTATCTATCTATCTATCTATCTATCTATCTATCTATCGATCTAAAAGCAATAATTAGAAAATCATGTCATGTACATATTGCAATCAAGTATTTCCATCATAAAACAGTTATCTTGCCAAAACCTAAATAAAATGAATATTTCTCCAAAAAACTCTTTCTTGGCATGCAGCCCATGACCGCTAGTCCTTGCATGACAGAACTAATACTAGAAGCTCAGAGCTGGCCAGTTTCTTAACATTCTCTGTCTCTGTCTGTCTTTGTGTCTGTGACTCATCAGCAATGTTCAGCCGAGACCTGCTGAGACTAACTCACATGGCAGCCATGTTCTTAGAGCTTGCCCCCAGGGTGTCCCTAGCTTGCAGGGAGACTAGCATACTAATGGTGTTGTCTCAGGAGTTTTTCCAGCCTGGAGTTTGCCCAGAGGAAAAACATAGAATTTCTAGCTAGTAGGTATGCCGAGAAATGGTCTTGTATGTTCTGGTAAATGGTACCAGAAAATAACTTGCTTTTTCCCAAGTGATGTAATTGGGTAAAGAATAATGAGACATCTTCCAGTAGAAAAAAAAATGCCAGAAAATGTCTCATTTCTAGTAAACAGTAGCTTCTATGTCCAGGTGTGCTCACTTATGTGTCTTGGTGTAATAGCTAAGACAGAAAACACTACATCTAAAATAGATTGGCAAGGCAAGGCAAAGCAACATTTATTTCTATGGTGCCCAATCAATGGGGCTCTGGGTGCCTTACATTTAAAGAACAGGTAAGATCAACACAATACAGGCACTCTATAAGACATATACACACATAACAGATTAAAACAATAAGTAATTCTCAGACTAATTAAAACAATCTCAAGTAATTAGTGCAGGTCTGTCCCCCTTACCAGGGAAAGCCAGACAAAACAGATATGCCTTTAGCCTCTTTTTAAACACCTCAACTGTGTGGGCCTCCCTGACAGCAGCTGAAAATGTGTTCCACAGGGTCAGTCCAGCAGCACTAAATGCGCGGTCACCAGAGGTTTTAAGTCTGACCCCAGGAACATCAAGGAGTCCCCTAGTCAAAGAGCACTGGGAATGGACAGAGGTGGAAGGTGGAAGGAGATCAGCCAGATAACCAGGGCCCAGCCCATATAGGGCCTTGTAAATGAGCAAGCCCACCTTGAAGATAACCCACCACCTGACCAGCAGCTAGTGCAAAGCCTGCAGGACTGGGGTCACATGACTGGACCTAGCAAGGTCTGTCACCAACCAAGCCACTGCATTCTGCACTTGCTGCATCCAACGGAGGTTCCCCCAGTGACCCCAAAGTATAGAGCATTGCAGTAATCGAGCCTCAAAGTGACAAAGGCATGCAACAGTGATGGCAGGTCTTTGGGTGAAACTAGAGGCTTAATCCTGGCAATATTCCTCAAGTGGTAAAAAAGGGTTTTGACCACAGATGACACCCAAGCTTCAAGTGTCAATCTGCTACCAAGGATAACGCATAGATCCCACACCCTAGGTGAAGCCATCAATGAAGTGGATCCCAGAAACAATCCTGTACCCACTCTGGAGGCACTCCCATCATGCCCTCAGCCAGGCACAGTCATCAGTACCTCTGTCTTGTCCGGGTTCAGTCGTAACCAGCTGGACGACATCCTCTCACTGATTTCTGCCAGGCAGTTGTTAATCACTTCCATGGCACCACGTGTTCTGGGGGAAAAAGACAAATACAGCTGGGTGTCATCTGCATAGCAGTGGAAACCCACACTGTAATGTCAAATGAGCTCTCCCAGGGGTAGCATGTATACCACAGATAACATTGGTGGCAATATATAGCCCTGAGGTACTCCACATGACTGCAGCCTGGGGAGGAGGAAAAATTCCCCTTCATCACCCACTGCACCCTGCCATAGAGACAGGACTCAAACCAGTCAATGACAGTACCAGCAAATCCACAATACTCTTGAAGGTGATCAAGAAGCACAGTGTGAGCCACGGTATCAAAAGCTGTTGAGAGACTGAGGAGAACAAGAATTGACCTGTCCCCTCTATCTGTAGCTCTGAGGAGGTCATCATGCACCCTAACACCATTTCAGTACTATGCCTGGCCCTGAAACCTGACTGGAATGGCCCACAGATGTCAATGGACGTGAGGTGTTCTTCAAGCTGTTGCACCACTATTTTCTCAACAACCCTTCCCAAAAATAGCAGGCTGGAGATTGTACAATAATTCATCAGGACAAAAGGGTCAAGAGATGGCTTCTTCAGGATAGGTCTTACTAGATCCTCTTTCAAGGAGTCCAGAAAGACTCCCTCAGACAATGAACACCGGACAATCCCAGTGAACACCGGACCAACAGTCCTGACACATCTAATCAAGAAACAAGTCAGGGCTAGGTCCAGTTCACAATAAGTGGGCTTGAGGTTTGAGATCATCTCAATCACGTCAGCCACTTCCTCTGGTTTAAACTCCACCCAGACAAATGGAGCACCTCTGCTTGTCCCAGGCTGATCACTGTGAGGCAAATCTTGCCTCACCGACTGGATCCACGACCAGATGGAGGACACCCTGTCAGAGAAAAACAAAGCAAACTCCTCATACAAAGTGATTGAAAAGGCTTTTTTCAACTGTAGACAGACTGGATGTAAAAGTCTGTCCACAGTCGGAAATAGCTGAGATGGTCTGTTTCCCTGTAGCAATCTCCCAGGACAGGAATTCTGCCTTCTTATGGTTGATTGCCCCTTGGTACTCATGATAATGGGCATGCAAGGCCAGTTTATCCTCCTCTGACTGGGTCCGCTGTAAGCAACGCTCCAACTTCTGACCCCTGATCTTCATCATCTGGAGATCCCCATCAAATCAAGGGGATCTCAAGTGAGAAGATCTGGGTTGTATATGGACCAGTGCGGTGGAATTGAATGCTTCAGACAACACCTTAATATAGGTGACCACCACCTCATCCACACCAAACATACATGCAGCGTCTACTCTAGATAAGTCAGCTACTGTCAGCAGTCCCTCTGGGGACAATCCCCTCAAAGGGAAATAGCTAACCGTCTCAACAAGGGAGGAACTTTATGGGGGGGCCCCAAACAAGAACTGGACAATACAATGATTGGACCAGACAACCTAAACAGTCTTGAGGTTTGCTACCATAAGCCCCAGTGAGAACACCAAGTTGAGCATGTGGCTGTGGTGATGGGTCACAGAAGTAGCTACTTATGTCTGGCCCAGTGATGACATCAACTGGAGGAGGTCATAACCAAATTGTGAGGATTCATCATCGACTGAGGCATTGAAGTCCCCCAGAATTAAACATTTGGGGGACTCCAACACTTCATCAACGACAAAGTCTGTGACCTCCTGCAGGAAATCCCCATCTGATCCTGGAGGGTAATAGATGAGGAGAATCCTGCATCCTGCTCCTGGATCCCCACACACTTTCACATACTCAAAAGACCTGGACAATCCCACTGTGTGCATGGTGAAGCCCAAGCTGGATCTAAAACAGAAGGTCACACCCCCACCCCTGCATTCCTGCCTTGGGAAGTGCACTACAGTATACCCAGAGGGGACAGCCACCTCCAAAATTGGCCTGGCATCATCACCCAACCAGGTTTCTATAATGCAAGCCCGGTCAACTGAGGAAATCAAGTTCATCATAATTGCGGTCTTGTTCCTCATCAACCTGGCATTGCACAGCATTGCCCAAAGGGGGATTGGCATGATCTGCCAGCCCCCTGGCTACCCGTCCACTCAGTGTGATGGTAGCCCTGGTCATCTCCTGCACCTGACCACCCCAATACCATTCACCTCTGCCAAATCTGCTGCACCCTGCCACTGCCAACCTGCCCATACTTTTTTGATACTGACCTCCGTGCAGCACCTAGCTGCAGTATTAGACACCGGGAGGTCAGAAAAGGGATGGAGGTCATGCAGCTGGGCTGCATCATAGGCTAAATGCAAGGGACTAAGGCTCTGGCACATCCTGACGAGACCAGTGCACTATAGATTATTATTATGATCACCCAGTTATCCTTGACCTAACAGGGATAGTACTATTCTACTGGGTTATTCCCAAAAGCTCATGACCATCACATCCACCTTAATACAAAAGCAAAACTATGCAGTCGCACATTACACACACACACACACACACACACACACACACACACACACACACTCTCAACCCCTACCCAAATCAAATCAATATCCACCCCCAAAAACTCCCACCCTCCAAACAATAAATTGAAATAATAAATTGAGCCAGAACTTCAGTTCTTAGGAGAGACCAAGACCAGTGCTACAAAATGAAATGTAATTACAGCTCCTTCTCAGAGCACTGTCCAAAGTCTATTTACAAAGTTTGAATAAAGTAATCAGCAGAGATTTCCAAAAGCAGATCCCACTAATAGAGAAAAATCACAGTCCTGTCTCACCAGACTGTGAAACAATCCCACAAAAGAACTATGCTCTCACCATCAAAGTTCCAAGAGATGACATTTAAAAAAGGAACTGCACTGCTGCCAAATTTTTTTTTAAATAGGAGGAAAACTTTTGGAGGTGACAATCTTCAACACAGATCCTAGCCTGGGGCTGCTGTCACCTGCCCCAGACATAGAATCATCTGACATGCAGAGCAATGGGAGTAGACAAACAAGGAACAGACTCATCGAGCCAAGTCCCAAAGTATACCACTCAGCACCACTATCACTAGCACCCAACAAGATTCAAACTGCTAGGATTTCCACAACAGGAAAGTCGCTCCTTACTCCAGGACCAGCAGCCATTCAATTATCCAAAAGGTAGAAAAATCAGGAGATCTAAAAATGGGGGCTGCACCAACCAGCTCTCACAGCTGCTCTCCCACCAAGACCTCCCATGCACCAGTGCAGCAGACATACCAGGGAAAATGCAGTAACAGTCTGAAACAAGCTGCCACACCACTCATCTGCTGCAGCAGACACTCCACCGAAGTAAGTTTTCTCAATGAAATGGTACAGCAGGGAACTAAGCCTCCAATCAGCTTCAGGCAGGCACGGCCCACAGGTAGTAATGGAAAAATGTCTTAGTATTCCCTTAGACTGCAGCCAGACCACAGCCAGCCAGTCTCCTGAGTCAAACCCAGTGGCAATCAATTTAATAGTATGTCAAGTAGTCCTTCCAGGTGTACACCTGCACAACAGGACCTCCAGTCGAGCACACAACCACACACTTCCAGACCTCAACAGGTCCCTCCTCCTGTCTTAATCCTCCAGAAACCTCCAAGAGTTCCTCCATCAGAATGTGGTACTGATTTTCCCTGACTGAAAACAAAAAAACAGCTCCTCACACCTTTTCACTTTTCCAGCACTACCTGACACTTTACCCTAACCCTGCATGTCTAACTAAAAATACAACAATTTAACATTGTGGACTTGTCAGCCACGAATGCTACCACAAAGTCACAACTTTGAAAAAAGCTGGTATCTTCTAAAATAAAAATAATAAATATAAATTAGGAGGAGGATTTTTTCTCTGATTAGAGCTCTGTTTAGAATTCCTACAGACAGCAGCCCTGTGTGGCCGCTATCTTGATCCTCTCCTGAAAGTCTCCTTGTAGAGCTTGGCTAAACAGGGAACTCAGCCCTGGGGGAAAACATTACATTTACTTTGCAATAATATGACCTATGGCTGGGCCTGGCTAAGTCAGCTTTTTATTCTCTCTGTCAAAAATACAAAA
The DNA here is from genome assembly GCA_016271365.2 of Neoceratodus forsteri. Taxonomy (NCBI): domain Eukaryota; kingdom Metazoa; phylum Chordata; order Ceratodontiformes; family Ceratodontidae; genus Neoceratodus; species Neoceratodus forsteri. Next base: position 1,095,508,782 of record CM057450.1, on the reverse strand, counting down.
TATTGGGTCTTGTTTTCACTAAGGTCCTCTTAGCTGGTTTTGGCTACAATGCTTTGGCCTATCTGAGATGTACCCAGACTTAAGTGCCTTAAGGCTACTTTTTTCCTTGGTGTGCTTTCACCTGGATGTTTTAGATCCTCGGGGAAGCTCTCCTGGTATCATTCCCCCCTCATGTGACCATCCTATCCTGTCAAGACAGTGGTTAGGATGGGCGCTGTCAGAGATGAACTGGTGGTATAGGATATTAACATAGAAATGGTGAAAGTGCTACAAATGAGCTATGTAAGCAATAATACCCAACAGGGTGGGCAATATTGTGCTATACCGGACTGCCCAGGGCGTAATGAGGCCCGACGCCCTTGAGGGTCTGGTATAGCACAATACCACCCACCCTGGAGGGTATTATTGCACTTAGAAAATGGGCACAGTAGAACAGTATTAATTTTATAAAAAAAAAGTTAACTAAATAATTAGTTTAATATGACTTTTGTAATAAAATAGTTCCTGTACATGGATTTAACTGATCATCTTGGTTAACCCCCAACACACAGACACACACACGAGTTGCTTCACTTGTTGGGAAATATGATTTCTATTAAACAAACAGAGGAAGCACTGGTGTATGGCAAGCAGCAGTACTGTGCTGGGCTGCTATGGAGAGCCTCGCATTCTGGTAGCTGTGTGTGTCAGTGTACTCCTTGCTATCTCAGGAGTGCCCCATCACTGAGCATGTGAATGGCAAGCAGCAGTACTGTGTTAGGCTGCTATAGAAATGCTTGCGCTGCCCGTAAAAAATAAAACAAAAAAAATGTGTTAGGCTGCTATAGAAATGCTCGTGATGCCCTTAAAAAAGAAAACTTCACTGCTCATGATCGTTTCTTTTTGATCATCTACACTCTCTCCATTCTTGTGTTTGTAGGGGCAGTTATGGTCCTTTTGGCTTTTGTTGGAGTACAACAATCAGGAAGCAGGAAGATGAGTTTGTAGCTCTGTACCAATAGAGAGAACTACTGAATCCACAGAGACACTCTATTTTAACTTGGGGCATCTGTATATACCTTTCCCCTTGCCACTGCCCCACATGAGGGGTTGTCACAAGGTCAGAGGATTTAATGTGGATATTTATAATCTTGTTTACTGAGCATGACCCAGTGAACACTTCTGGGTCACACAACAATATTTAGGTAGCACCACTGTGAGCAGGGTAAGCCAGCAGGGTGGGTGCGGCACCGTGCATGGAGACATGTGCTCAGACATGCGCATCTATGAGCATGTGTCTGGCATGTCTGGTGGGGGTGGCAGAGGGAAAGGAGGCTACATAACCTAACTGATAAAAATGTAAGGTAGATCCAAGACTGTACTACTTATTATCAACCAGGTAATTGTATAGAGAGGAAATATGATAAATAAAATTCTCACACTCGAGGGGGATATTGGATATGAATGTGGCTGTTGCCACATGTATGCATTGTATACACATGAGCAACAACTGGCAGAGTGCATTTGTAGCAAATGTGAAGAAAATAATCAACTAAAAGAACAGCTGGTACTATTCAACAAGCAGTTAGAGTCACTAGAAAAAAGACAGGAAGAAATGGCCAACAAATTAAAAGCTCATCCCACCTTCACTGTACCTGGCAACCCCAATTCCTCAAACAGTTTGAGCTCATCAAAAAATAAAAGAAAACCACTCCCAGAGATTAGTGACGAGGACATTAAGTGGTACAAGGTACAAACTGTTAAAAGAAAGAAAAGGGTAGGAGAAAGGTTTACAGTCCCCAAACAAACCATGGACATATCTTCTCAGCATGCAAAGGACATCATAATTTGGATAGAAGCCAAGGTAGCCCCCAGTATATCCAGGCGCTTATCCTCAAATACGGACCCCATCAAATTATCTAATAGGTATTCCCCACTTTTGCAAGAAAATTGTGTAAACAATTCAAATGCTGAGGGACCACAGGGCATGGATCAGACACTGGTTGAAAGAAATACACCAGGGCAATTAAATGTGTTGAGTGACTCAATAATTAAGTACACAGATACTCACATTTGCCAATATGACAAAGAGAACATCATGATGTATAGCTACTCCGGAGCAGGAGTTGGTGACCTTACCACAATGTCTGACACAGTCTTTAAAGGGGCAGGGGAATGCCCACTGGTACTAATACATGCAGGGGAAAATTATATTAGTATAAAAAGTGAAAGGGTAATAAAAAATGATTTAATTACATTGGCCAACAAACTTGAAAGAAAAGGGTATGAAATAATCATTTCTGAGTTCCTACCCATGCCAAGAGCTACTATCATTATGCAGGAAGACATAAAGCACATCAATATATGGTTGAGAAACTAGTACACAGGAAAACTTTACAGGTTTGTAAGGTACTAGGATTTTTTACAGGACAACCATGACATGTATTGTGGGGATGGGCTACACCCAAGTCATAAGGGTAGCTGAAATCTTGGAAACAGTATAGTCAGAGCCACTATGTCTAATTTAAACTAGATCCTGTGGCGAGGGGCCATTACCCCCAACAGACGTAAATAACTTTCTAACCAAAGAAACAAAATGTAAGACCAGTAAAAAAGATATTGCTGTCCTGTCTCTCAATGCACATAGCCTTAACAGTAAAAAACTAGCTAAACTTATAGCCATTATAATATCATCTGAATATGACATCATATGTGTCACTGAAACCTGGTGGGATGATAATAGTATCTGAAATCAGAAAATAGAAGGTTATCAATTATTCAATAAACTTTGGACAGGCTGAAGGGGTGGGAGTAGCTATTTATACTAAAGAAACTCTTGAGTGCCATGACATTGAACCAAATTCAGTGGACAAAACTGATGTTGAATCAATCTGGCTTAAAATTAGTGGACCTCACGGAAAAGCTTCTTCCTAGCAGTCATACACAGACCACTGAATGGCACCCCTGAGTTAACTAATTCACTCTTACACCAAATAGTACAACTGACAGAGGTCACATTATTATAACTGGGGACCTTAATCTTCCTAAAATAAATTGGTCACAAGGAGAGGCAATCAGTTTGCAGGATCAACAGATACTAGATCTATTAAGTACCTTACACTTACAACAGATAGTTGGAGAACCCACAAGGGGGAACAATATCCTAGCTATCATATAAACAAATATCTAATAAGGTATCTAACATCGAAATAAATGTACCCATTTCCAATAGCGACTATAGTATGCTCACTTTCCACATTGAGGTAAATAAAAAACAAATACACCAAACCAATGGTAACTCATTTACAACAAATTATAATAAAGCCAATTAAAATTCCATAAGACAGGATCTTCAAAAAATTGAATTACGAAAAATATTAGAGTCATTAGGCATTGAAGAAGCCTGGACATTGTTTAAAGATACATTAAAACATTTGGTAGATAAGTTTGTTCCTAAAAAAAAGCATATGGTGTTAGGGGAAAAAAAAAAACATGAGGTTCAACTACAGTATAAAATACAGTGATTAATAATAAAAAAGAAAAGGGTATTTGCAATAACGAAAAGAAAACCAACCACAACCAACATTACAAAATACAAAAGTACATTGAAATATTTAAAAACATCAATCAAAAAAACTCACAGCAATACAGAATACAGGCTTGCTCACTCTAAAGATAATCTAAAGGGCTTTTACTCTTACAAAAAGACCAAACAAAAACCCAGTAGGTTATAAGACCACTAATTCATAACAAAAATATTCACACTAAACCGGAGGAAATGGCAATAATTTGTAACAACTATTTTTGCTTAACCTTTATTAAGAGCACTACTACCCCCTTAAAATCAAACAACTGTGGGAATAATAACAACAATCTAAAGCTCATATGTTTATGAGAGCTAATCATGAATAAATTAACTAATCTTGACAGTAATAAATCCGAAGGGCCTGACGGGATCCACCCACGCTTGCTTAAGGAATTGGCAGATTTAATTGCTATACCTATATTATTAATTGGGAACAAAACTGCAGAAGCGGGTGTTGTTCTTAAGGACTAGAAGAGAGCTATAGTGATCCCTATACATAAAAAGGGCAATTAGGACCAACCCTTGAACTATAGGCCCATTAGCCTTTCCTCAATTACCTGTAAAATAATTGAAGGAATCATTAAAGATGAAATAACTCACTTTTTAGAAAATCATGGCCTAAGGGACAAAACCCAGTATGGTTTTACAAATGGGAGAAGCTGCAACACCAACCTCTTAACTTTTTACAATACTGTTACAAAAAATCTTGACATCAACAAACCAGTTGATGTAATAATGTTTGAGTTCCATAAAGCTGTTGATACCCTGCACCACATAAGAATCATTGATAAACTGACTAAATTGGTGGCTGACCATAACATTACTTGGACTGAAACATGGATCACAGACAGGACTCAACGAGTTAGAGTAAATGATCACTTATCATCAGATGAGGGGGGTTACTAGTGGGGTCATGCAGGAGTCATTCCTGGGACCACTGCTTTTTAATATATTTATATACAAGCTACAGATATATGGTCAAAACCTACTAATTAATTTGCTGATGCTTTAAAGTTGGGAGGCACCGTTAGTAATGTACATGAATGCAGTTCTATGACTGAGGACTTAGAACAAGTTATCTGTTGGGCAGATGATAAAATGTTATTCAATTATGAAAAATGCATTGTTATGCATTGTGGGAAACTCACCCCTTGACAGGAATACAGTATACATGGTAATATCATAAAATCTGCAGATGAAGTGCGAGACCTTGGAGCCATCATATCAAGTAATACGAAAAATAGTTGTCAATGCAGGAATAAAGCCAAAAAAGTTAATTACTTCACTAGTTGTGTATGTGGATCATTTACCAATAAGTCTGAAATTGTACTGATGCCTCTGTATAAAGCATATATTAGACCTCATTTTGACTACTGCACACAAGCATGGGACCCCAACATAAAACAAGATATTTATATCCTAGAAAAGGCCCAAAGAAGTTACACTAAGCAAATATTTAACCTTAAGCATTCTGCCTGCAAATCCAGACTAGGGATATTAAAGCTATGGCTACTCAGGTTATGAAGGCAAGAAGGAGACCTCCTGACTTTTTTTTAAATATTACAAGATACTGATCTAATAGCTTTTTAATGTATCAGACTTAAACTTTCTGTAATTTAAGAACACATAATAAAACTATTCAGGACTGTCTCACTAAGATCAATATAATAAACAATGCCTTCCTTCCTAGAGTTTCTAGACTTTGGAACAAATTCCAACAGGATGTAGTGGACCAAACTACCCTCAATACCTTTAAAACCAAATTAGATGCCTATCTTAACATTAGGAAAAAATTTTAACCACTGTGAAGTGGGGATGACTTACATGGGAAACAGCCTTCTGTCACCCTACTACCATAGTATAAACCATAGTACATGATAAAGACAGAATCCCCATTTTACCTTGCTCCCAAAGTAAAACTTAAAGCAACCATTTACTTCTACCAGTATATGACCATCAGTGAAAACAAGATAAACTCTGTCATGAAATTACTCCAAAAGTCTGCTGGCATACCCTCAGAGAAACGAATAACAAATCATTCAACACGGAAAACCTAAACTCAAATGCTGATTGATTCCAACATTACCCCAACTGACGTGGCCCAGCTAGGCTCTACCATGCCGGTTCAACATTCTTTATATCGACCGGCATCTCACCGACAAGAATCATGTTGACCGCAAGTTGTGGTCTGCATGATTCCTGTGTGTCTCCTGGTTCTGTTTTTCTATCAGGGGTTTTGCCCCCTGAACCCCCCATGTGGGGGGCTCTGCCCCCCAACCCCTGTCTCTAGGATTCTCAACTCCAGTCAGAGCTGATTCGGGGTGGGGATGAAGGACCAGGAGACAGCATGTCCCTGTTTCGGGCACACCAACACAGTGACCTGTCAGTAAAGTGTCGATTTTGACAACAGGTGTGTCTTTTGCTGTGTTGGTGTCGCTGTAAGGGTTGCATACCATCCAGCTGTCAGGACACAAAAACATGCAAAGCATAAATACATTTAATACCTTGTCAGAAAACAAACAAAAACATATTTGCTCCATCCTAGCAGGCAATTTACATCAATCCTTCCCCTTCTGAGAACAGCCTGCAGCTCAAATTCAGCATGGCAGATCAGACGCTTCCTGAAGCATGGAACAGGAAATAATGGCCACCAACAAAGTAACCACTCAGAACTCCCAGATCTCAGCAACATCAGGAACATATTTGGAAGCCACTACAATTTCTGTGGAGACATGGCCATTAATATTCATCAGTCTCCGCAGCCTATCAAGAAGCACCGCTATGTCATCTACTTAGATTCTGACCCTGAGTAATGAACTGTACATGGACTTTCAGGACCAAGACGTTAGATTTCAATTTGTTTGAAATGTTGCCACAATCACTGGCACCTATGATTGCCATTTACAGTTTAAAATCGTTAGCTGCAGTACTTTGATTTCTACAATTTTACTGCTACAGTTACCACATTTTCATTCCTTCTATTTCAGAATTGCAAACATTGGACACTGCAAGCAAGCCACCCAAAGGTAAGACTCATCATCACCTCAGATCCCTATATTAAAAAAAAATGATGGATAGGTTAGTGTGCATTACCAGAGACAGGAGTACTACCATCTCAAGATTCTGGGCACATTGGAACCTCTCAAGCTTCATTCTTTAGGTTCCAATGTGCCAAGAAACTCTCAGTGGTATTACTTCCTGGTAATGCACACTAACCTAACCATTATTCACTTTGTAACAACAATATAATATATGTATATATATATATATATATATATATATATATATATATATATATATATATATATAAACAGTAATACTAATATCCATATATAATAAAAGATTTGCCCACTGTACTGGATAAGGCAGCTGATCATAAAGTATCCATCAGCTATTGGGCTATGGTAGATTGTAAAAGGTGTCTGATAGCAAAATGTGCTTATGCCAAACGTCTATCTAAATGTCTTGAAAAAAGTTACTATATCGTATACATAGTTTAAGTCATGGGTGTCATTACCTATGAGAACTGTGTCTAATTTTTTGCATAAAATGATCATAAGGAGACTTGAAACACACAGAGCATAACAGGTACAATTTCAAGTAAACCTTTAACATACTGACCCTGGTTTCAGTAATGTAAGTAATAACCCATGACAGGGTGTGCTGTTAATGGGGATTAATCAACAACCTAGGTGCGTTGTGAGGCACGAGGTTGCAGACTAAGTGTCCTCACAGTGCCCGTGGTGTTGATTAATCCCCCCAAACTGCACACCCTGGAGTGGGTTATTGTGCTTATAACATGGGCAGAAATGGAGTCACAGCAAGAAAGAAAACAGGCACAACATGTAGAAAACATGGGAATTTTATTGTGTGTTCTTCCATGATACAGTCTCAGTACCACAGTTTGCTATGTGTTCTTACACTAGCAAAATATAATGCTACTAGTACAGTGTTATGTGCAGCATTATACAGCTATGCATTGGTGATTACAGTTATCATGATATGGAGAGCATGTAATTCTCACACACATTGCTGTGCAGGAATGTAAACACACGGTGCGAGCAGCAGTGCTGTATACCTGCAGTACTACACTGTTATGATGCTGTTGTCTTACCTCCCACATCTTGCCAACAGTGGTGTACTGCCTACTGCCCCGGAAGTAAGTTGCCATTGGATGGCTGGGGAGAGAGGGAGAGGGAGAGATTGCCGAGGGGTACTGCTCGTTTCTGCAGCTGCACAACTTGTGAGAGCTCCAAACATGGTGAGGAACAATGAGCGTCCCGCTGACAGTGACTGGCAGACTGAAACTAGGGAAGGTGATCAGCAGGGTGACAGTTCACATCATGAAGGCTGCCACTTACGTGAATGATGACTGTCAGTTTAAGACATCAGCCAGGTGACAATTACCAGCTGACAGCCTGACACATGGAAGGATGAGTAGCAGGGTGAGAGTTAATGACTTGCAGGCTGACGGGGTGAATGCCTGGCTGAGTGACACTTTGTGCTGGCTTCCCTGAGGGACTCATAGAAAATTCAGCGCTCCCTCCCCTGTGGTTTTGGAGGGTGTCTGGCAGTGTTGCTCTGCAGCTTAGCACCTGCATGTCACTGAGAGTCTGCTGACTGGATGAATGTGATGGCATGGAAAGACACAGTATCAATGCACAGCAGCATGATAGCTGCAAACTGACAACACCACTCTCTGGAAGTGAGTAACTGACCGGAATAATGTCTGTCTACTTCAATTGATTTTGCTGTCAACAACAAGTTCGGTGCGCTGCTTGATTTGTGCTCTGGACCTGTTCACCACGTACTGTGCAGGTAAGACACCTCATATATCAATTCAGAGGTTGTTCTGAAAGGGCCAAGAATGACATACACACTAAGGGGATGGCACAGTTGCATCATACCGATGCGTCTTACCCACCCTGTGTGTGTGTATGTTTTTTGGTGTGCAGATGCAAGGTTTTCTATACTGCTGACTGTCTAAATAGCTCTCTGCAGCCATGGTGGGTGACATATGACAGCATTGTGGGTGTATTCAGTGGTTCCCTGCCACTCTCAGGGAATGATACCTGTATGCTGTCTGTGACTGCTTCTCTGTGGTCCCATAGCCCTGACATTGATGGGTGGCCCAGGGGGACATGATCTTACAGACTGAAGTCTGCAACGGGAATTGCACAGACAAGCAGCCTCTGTCGCTTAGCGGGAAGATTAAAGGCTGCTTTGGAAATTGTGTTTTCCCCAGAATAACAAGATCTGGCTGCTTCTTGATCTGGTAGCTGGGACCCTTTCACCACTTGCTATGTGGGTAACAGAGATTAATCAATGGTCAGGTGACAACCACCTGCCAATCCCCTCACAGATATCTCCCTGCCCATGTTATAAGCAATAGTAACAACAGCTTCAGTCCTTCATGCAATATTGCTGCTGTCCTTAAATTAAAATCTTTTGGATTAGTGTCAATGGGTCATATTTTGGTTAAAAAAAGACTCTTTTTTTCTGAAGTTGGACTTTCAAACCACCAGCGCTTCCACTTGTGGAGTGCAGGTAGAGGAGTTCTGGTCCTGACGATGTAGTTGGTAGTTACAAAGTCCAATCTCACATGCAGCCTGAATGACTTTAAGAATGAAGTTTATTGTTGAGAGAAAAATGTCTGCCTCTTGTCATAAAATTACAAATAAATGACAAAACAATAAAAAACAAAATCTGGAGGCCTTGGAGCCAGGTAACATGATGGATGCAGGGGCTATAGGCCTGGAGACAGGGCATTTGGCTGTCTTGAATTGTGGAGAAGATATATTTTGGGGCTTGGGGAAAGGTGATGTGATTTTTTTGGATGACTTGAGGCCTGGTGATAGAATTTTTGGATGGCTTTGGTCCTGGTGATGGATCTCTGGAGGACTGGGTCCATTTTGAAGGGGTATAAGGGGGGTAGAGTTCTGTTAATGGGGTGTTTTAATGGCTGGGGATTTGTGATGGAGAGTTTGGGGTGCCTGATGTCTTGATTATGGGGTTTCTGGATGGTGCAGGGCATGATGATGTGGGCCATCTAATAGGGTGCTAGTGGGTTTTGGGGCTGGTGATGTGGGTTTTGAGGGGCTTGGGACCTGATGATGTGGTGCTTAGGGTGCTTGGTTCCTGCTGATTAGGTGTTTTACAGGCTTGAGTTTTGGTGATGGCTATTTGGGGGGAATTCGGACTAGGTGACTTAGGGTTTGTGGGATTTGGTGTATAGTGACAGGGTACTTGAATGGCTCTGGGTAAAGATCCAAGAAGTTGGTATGGCCAGTGACTGGTTATGAGGTGTTGTGGGGTCTCTAGTCATGATTGTGCTTTGTTAGGTAGTTTAGCACATGATAACATGGTGATTAGATTTCTGGGAACAAAGGCCAGGGTGTTTTGGTGATGGTGGCTTAATGTCTAGGTGTTCTGGAGGATGGGGGCTGGTGGCAGGGTGTAAAATCACAGATATACCTTGGCAGACTGTTGTTTACTTTGCAAATACAATTTCAAATGATTACACATTGGGCTAAAATCATGGAAGAAATGCCAGAAAGAGATACCACACTGTAAGTGCACAGTACTTCAGGTAGCTTGTGTTATTTCATGCCTCCTGATTCAGGAAACAACCCTGGAAGGAAACAGCAGCAATTAGGGGGACACAAAGCTCTCCAGTCTAAAAATGTGGAAGTAGCTCATGCATACAGTATGGGTCCTTCAGCCGAAGGATAGCAGGGCAGAACATCATTGCCACTGAGAACAATAATACAGCCTGCAATGCAGGCACAGTTACAAAACATGCACACATGGTGCTATGCATGAAGGATGCAGGTACTGTAGCACATGGAACTGCTTCAAGTAGATCTGCCTTAACTAACATAGCCATGATTATTATACCAGCCATGCCCCCAGGACACTGCAGAATAGCATTCAAGAAGTAAATGTTGCATTGTATAGTACCTGTTGTGCTAAATAAGGGGTTCTAAAGCAATTATCCCAGGACTGCACCAGGCCCAGGGAGCAATAGTGCCACAAAATGGCAACTGTATAGGCCAACATACTGGCAACAGACCATGAGGAGGAGGAAAGGGATGCAAAGGTTTATCAGAATTGCTTTCATTTAGAAATTATTCACCCAGAATATGTCAGCTGAGGTGCAACATCTTATTTACAGTAGATCCTGTTTACCTGTTTCCACAACTGGGTGATCTGGAGCACTGGGAGGTTAAGTGACTTGCCCAAGGCCACGTAACGATAATTTGGATCTAGCAGGGTTTGAACCTGTGTTCCTATGATTCCAAAGAAAAGAACTTAAGAGACCACACTACAGCCTGGGGTGTCCAGGAATTAGACGGACTACTACATACTGGACAGCTACGTTTTTAATGGCAGATAGTGTTTGCTTTTGCCCACTCTAAATCACATGATACATGCACTACTGCATGTTCCTATAAAGTACTCCTGTGATGCCATCTTCTGCAGCCCAGATATCAAGCATCATGAATATTAATAGTCCATTCTAACACCTGCAGCATGCTTTTCATGAATATAACTAACGTGTCTGTTAGCAGTGCTTCTGTTGCTTCTTGAATCTTGAAGTACTGCAGAAACCATAGTAGCCACCTTCAAGAATCTAGAATGTACAGTTTCTCTGAGTAGCATTTTCTTTCTCCTGCCCTGACCATGATGTACAACATACATCTGTCACCCATAATGTTTCAAGTCTAACATCAGGAATGAAAACAGCAATAACTATTAACTGACAAGACAAGTTCGATTCACTTGATGGATTGATATGATTAAGCACCTGAACAGAGAATAAGTCTGAAAACATTTAATGGAATTATGAAGAATGATCAAATATTGTGAAACTAAGTTGATAAAGTAACATGTACAGGTCTGACAGAGGTTGCTTGATTTATGATTAAGAAAAGAAAATGAGAATCCAAACTGAATCAAAATTATTGTAGGCAATACTTCAAATTTTATCTTCTGTGAAGATATCAGGATTCTTATAAATATTTGAGTAGAAGAACTTCCACATCTCCTATTTTAATTTGCCATCTACCCATTTAAAGTTATGGGCCATTGTAGTTAAATTTGTATTCACTTAGAAAAGTTCTGAGTGGTCAACCACATTTGCATCGTTGCAAAAACTTGTTTTTATTATTTACTGAGGTTTTCTTAACAGGTAAGTGCACTGGATAAACAAATGAATGTTCTGCCACTGCTTGGAAGGTTATGATGGGAAAGGCAATACATAACATCAGTGTATACATACTTCAAACGTGGGCATTTGCAGTATTTCAAATTATATATTAGAAAGTATGCATTACAATAAACCTGGGAATAGAGAATGAAAAACAGTGTAATAAATACAGTAGGCAGAGATATACATTACACTGTATATAAAGGTGGGGAATTAAAGGTCTCTAGCATATCATGACTTTACCTCATGTCTCTCTGGAGTACATATTTAACACTGATGTGAGGAAAGCCTACCTGTTTTCATTTTGCAAAAGATGGGATAGCTGTTTTCCTTTCTCTGAGGCTAGGTTGCAAAACTGAGAAACATGGTGATGGAGTGCTTAGGTTTCTGGGTTATTGATACCAGAGTGTTAGGTTCTTGTGAGACCAGTGAGACCAGTGACTTCATATCCGGGTGGCTAGGGATGTGGAGCCTGAGCATTTGAGTGTCATGAGGCATGGTGCCATAGTGTCTGTGTGCTGGGGGCCTGATTCTGGAATGTTTGGGTGTCTGGGGGCTTGGAAACAGATCATTTGAATGGAAAGGGATATGGAGTTGGGGCTGTTTTTGTGTGGTCTGAGGCATGGCCCAGAGTGTTTGCAGGTCTGGGGTCATGTTACCTTGTGTTTGGATAGCTGGAAGTCTGCCATTTAGGTGATTGGCTTGATAGGACCAGATACTGTTGCATTACAGTGGTTGAGGGGCCTGGTGTCAGGGTGTTCATGTAATTAGGAACAGGGAGTCTAGGGATTTTTTTTGGCTAGTGACATGACAATAGAATGTCTGGGTGGTTGAGGACTTGGTACTGGAGGGTTTAGGTGTCTGGATGTTTTACAGCTGAGTGTTTGGGTGACTTAAGACGTGGTACTTTGGCATTTCAGTGGTTTGGGGCATGGCTTCAGACTGCTCAGGTGACTGGGGGCCTAATACCAGTGTATTTGGGTGGCTGGGAGACTGGTGTGGTGACCAGGTCTTTAGGTGCCTAAGAAGATGGTGTTGGGACCTTTTTATAGCTGGTTAGTGGCATGGCACCACAGTGTTTGAATGACAGTGTATATGGTATTATGTGTTTGTTTGCTTATAGTATTTGGGTTGAAGGAGGACTTCAGCTGAAGTGTTTGTATGGTGGGGAGACAGGTAGCTTGGTCTGTGGGTAGATAGGAACAGGGTGCCTGGGCATTTGTGGTAAAAGGGGGAGTGGCACTAAAATGTTTTGGTGACTGGGGGCCTGGCAATAGAGTGTTTGGGTGGCTGAGAGCCTTGTGACTGGGTTTTTAGATGGTTTGGGACATGGTACCACAGCATTTTTGGTTGCACGAGGAATGGTACTGGAGTGTGTGGGTAGCTGGGGGACTGCTGCCAATGTGGTTGGGTTGCTGAGAGACTAGTGACTAAGTATTATTTCAAAGAAGATGGTGCTGGGACACTTTTTGTGTGGTCTGAGGCATAGTGGTGGAGTGTTTGTGGTGCTTGTGGCCTTGTTATGGAAGAATTATGAGGCTTAAGGGCCTGATGATGGGGTGACTGTTGGTCCTGGGTCTTGAAGACAGGGTGGTTGCAGTGCTTGAGACTAGTGACAGTGTATTTTTGTGGGTGCGAGTCTGCTGACAGCGTGTTTTGGGGGTTCAGGGTCTGGTTATGGAGTATTTGGGTTGCTTGGTGCCTGATCAGGAGTGTTTAGGTGGCTGGGAGACTGCTGACTTGAGGGTATTTTGGTGGCATGTATTGTCAGGGCATTCCGTGGCATGGAGCATAACACTGTAGTGTTTGTGAGGGAGTGAAAGGTGGGGGGAAACAGTTTTTGGGACCTAAGGAGAAAAGGAAAATGAGGGGGGATAAGTACTGTAGGCTAGCTGAGGGAGGAAATAGTGGAAAAAGATTAGCAGAAGGCAAATATATTAGACAATTTCCTCTGCTCATTATTCACAGTGAAGAACAATGGTCCTCTCCTAGAGAATAGTATCAAGGCCACCATATGGGGGTTCAGTAGTGCTGTGCGGAATGTGGAATTCCACCCACATAATTAGCACAGAATGGCCATTCCACCAGTGTAATTTCCACCAGAATTTTGCTGGCAGAATTCCACCTACTCTGATCTGCAGAATATTATTCTGCAGAAAAGCAACATTTTTCCTCGGAAAATTATTACGCAACAATTTCCACAGAAAATATTAAGATCCATAAAAGAATAGTCCATGGAACAGCATTTTTTTTCCACAGAACAAAATTCTGCAACTGTTTTCTACCGTTGAATTTTGCCATTCCATTTGTGGCGAAATTTGATGGAATTTTGGTGGAATTTTGAAAATTCCATGGAATTTCATTCCACTGGAATTTGAAAATTCTGCATAGCACTAGGGTTCAGGAAATAGAAAGGTTACAGATCCTATCTGGCAGGGCAAAAAAGGGTCCGGAAGCTCTCAAGAGGGGAAGGTGCCAGACTCAGATGTCTGCACCCACAGGTACACACATAACTGGCTGTAGAATTGACAGTACCCTTAACCTGTCTAAGTAATGACTCATGGAAGTCTGCAGTGGTGCCAGCAGATTGGAGATTCACCAACCTAGTGCCACTGCATGAGGTGAGGATGGGGAGGATCTGGGCAACTATGTGCCTATCAGCCTTACAATCATTGTAGGTAAGCTGACAGAGTTCATAGTCAAGGAAAACCTGGTGGCCTACTTAGAGAACAATGGTCTGCAGGACAACAAGCAGCATGGGTTTGTGTCAGGGAAGCCATGCCAGAGTAACCTGATACTCTTTATCAGTTGAGTCACCAAGGCAATTAACAGAGGACATGAAATAGACTTGATCTACTTTGGCTTCAGCAAGGTCTTTGATTTGGTGCTGCACAGGAGACTGCTGAAGAGGCAGGGGGTCTTGGGAGTAGATTGGGGTTTAGTTAGGTGGGTAGGAAGTTTTCTTGGGGGGGCAACAGAGGGTAGTGGTGAATGGGGATAAATCAGGGAACAAGGAGTTAAAGAGTAGATTGCCACAGGGATCTTACATGGGACCTGATCTATGTAAATATATTCATATGTGGCATAGGGGAATGTATCAGGGAAAGTTGTGTCTCTTTGCTGATGACACAAAGTTATGAGGCAGGGTAGATAATGAGGAAGGGATGTGGGAGCTACAGAAGGACCTAGAGAAGCTAGAGATATGGTCTTATGTCTGCCAGTTGAGGTTCAATGCCAAGAAATTAAAAGCAAAGCACTTGGGGAGACTGAATCCTCACATGGAGTACTGAATGGGAGCAGCTAGACTGGCCACTTTGACAGAGAAGAGGAATTTGTGTGTGTCATCATCAGTAACTCCTTCAAACAAATGAATCGATTTAACAAGGCAAACAGCAAGACACCTTGGGGATGCTGGTGTGTATAGGGAGTGATTTTAACAGTTGGAGAAGAGAGGTGATTCTGTCACTGTACTGTACATATCACTCATAAGGCCTCACCTGGAGTACTGTGTCCAGTACTGGAGTCCTCAAATCAGAAAAGACATTGACAGTTTAGAGTTGGTGCAAAAAGGGTCACCAAGATGATACAAGATCAGCAGGGCAGTTCCCATGAAGATCGTTTGGAAACCTACATATATACTCATTGAAGGCCAGCCCAGAGTAGGGGGACATAACCGAAACATACCATTTTCTCAAGAGTAGAAACAAGATGAATAGTGAGGACCTATTTTCACAGAATAGGGGTGCAGTCATAAGGGACCATGACTGGAGGCTGGTATAGAGGGGGGTAAGCACATGAAAAATGTGAGGAAGTAATAGTTAACTAAGAGGGCGGTGGAACTATGTAATAATCTGCCAGCAGAAGTGTAGGGGTGACTACCCTAAACAGGTTTAAACATGATTTCGACAGGGCAAGGGGACTCATAATCTAGAAGGTCACATGGGCTTGAGGTTTGCGGGATGGGGAAGATCTCATTGGTACGGTAGGTTGATGAGGGTAAGACAATATAGGAACAGCAGACTCAATGGGCTGTTGCTCTTCTTCTGCCATTAAACTCTTTTTCAATTTTTATGTAGTGTGGAGGCATTTTTTATGCAGTTTGAAGCATGGCTCCACAGTGTTTGCATGGCTATGGGCATACTACCTGGTGTTTTAATGTTTTAAAGTCTGGTACTTAAGTATTTGGGTTGATAAGGACCTAATTCTGTTATGTTAAGCTGGTTGGGGGCCTAGTAACTAGGTGTTTAAGTAGTTAGGAACAAGGCAACAGGGCATTTGGTGGTGTTGGGCTTGGCACCAGAGTGTTAAGGTGACTGGGGGTGGGTATTGTTGTATTTGGGTGGAAGAGTTAGGTAACTTGGTCTTTGGATAACTAGGAACATGGTTTTGTGGTCTTTTTATAGGTGGTCTTGGGCATGGCACTAGATTGTTTGAATGGCTGTGGGCATGGTATCATGTGCTTGGCTGGTTAGAAGTCTGGCACCCAAGCATTTGGGTGAATGGTTGGCTGGTAATGAAGTATTTTGGTGAGTGGGGGACTGGTGACTGGGTGATTGAGTGGCTAGAAACATAAGCATTGGGGCATTTTTGTGGACTTCGCATAACATAAACACTAGTGCGTGGTTGGGGACATGGTTCCAGAGTGTTTGAATGGCTGGGGATATAGTATCCAGTATTTGGGTGTTTGAAAGTCTGGTACTGATGTGTTTGTGTTGACAGAAGCATTGTGCTTGAGTGTTTGGTCGGCTGAGGCTTGCTGCCTGTGTGTTTGCGTGACAAGGAACATGGTTTTTGGGAGCATGTCCTTGGAATGCCTGAGTGACTGGGGCCTAGCACTAGACTGTTTGGGTGTCTGGGAGCCTTGTGTCTAGGTATTCAGGTGGCATGGAAAACAGTGACAGGGCATTTTTTGTTGTGTGGTTTGAGGCATGGCACCAGAGTATTAGAATGTCTGTGGGTATACTGGGAAAGTTGGTGCATTACTGCAAACCATCCAACTAGTACAACTAATTTTGTCTTCTACTCAACTTAGTTGTCCTAATATAAACCATCAATCATTAGATTAGATTATCACAAACAGGATTAAAAAGGTCAGCTGTTTTGGTGTCTTGGGGAGTCAAAAAGTTGTCATTTGTCAATGTTCTGTGTTCACTCTTACGGGCCATCTAAAATCCTTCTCACTTTTCTACATAGTTTGAAAAATATAAAATTGGACAGTCTATTGGCCCAGGTTAATGTGATTGATTCATCCTACTTGAACTACATTCATTCTTTTGACTTTGCCCTTGACTATTTCTACTCCCAGCTAATACAGTTGCACTAGCTGTACTGGGGTGATGTGTGAAGCAGCACTCTGGAGGAAAAAAAAGTCAGTTCTGTTCCTCCCACTGCATCAACACTGAGACCACACTGACTAGGACATCACTAGTAACTAGTGAGGACCATTTCTCACTGCCAGGTTTCACTTTAACAGGAATCAGCAAGGATTGGCTTGCCCTGGTTACTAGTGATGTCAGAGTTTCCTGCATTTTGATTGGTAGCTTGTGAGAGTCACTGCTCAGGCTGCAAGGATTGTGGTGCCTCAAGGTGTTTGGTCTCATTTCTGATGATGTAGTGGGAGGAACAGAACTGACTTTTTTTTCCTCCAGACAGACTGCTGCTCCACATATCACCCCAGTACTGTCAGGTGGAAAATCTTCTAATTAACAAACAGAAAAGAGAAAATACTTGAGATATAAGAAGTGATAGCTGACTGCATCTGAAAATTACTATTAATCCCGAGCAGTACACTAGCTCTTTGAACCCAATCATGTTCAGAAACAAATGAAAGAAAACTGGTCAGACTCCAAAATGTCAGGGGCAAATATTAACTCATTGGCTATTCTAAACCTAGAGGTTCTGTGTCCAAGTTACAGGTTACAGCAACAAACTACTCAACTTAACCACCATCCTGGGACTAACCCAACTTATAAAGAACTTCACAAGACTAAATCCCTGAGATGTTAACACCTCCACTACACTGGACCTTATTTTCACCTCCAAACACACGCTTTACAATACTGCCAGTGTAACAGCAGACACGTTCTGTCACCACCAATGGATCATATGCATATGAGCTAAGACACCCAAAACAAAAGGATCAAACCTTGTTTCCTTTAGATCCTGGAAACACTTTAATTACTTAGCTTTCATAAAGGAAGTGCAATTAACAAATTGGGACAGACTCACCCTGATACCCACAGTTACCAATGCCTGGAAATCTTTTCCAGAAGAATTTAGACAAATATGTAACTTCCACACCCCCATCAAAAGAAAACTAAAATAGGTAATGCCCCTTGGTATACCAAGGAACTGACCAAGTGAGGGAGGTTCGGAGACAAATGATGGAAACTTGCCAAAAAAAAAATAATAATCCATCGGACTAGCAGCAATTTAGGCAAGCCAGAAATAAATACATAAGTGAGATAAAAAAGGCGAAAACTAACTACTTCAAGCCATCATTCCAGAACAATACCAATTCCAACCCCCAACATTGCTGGGGACTTCTGCACAAACTGCAGCATCAGAATAGAAAAGAACTCCCAAACACATTTGTGATAGATAAGCGGGAAGTCACACTAGGCCAAGAAGCAGCTGATGGCTTTAATAATTTCTTCTCTAGCATGGCTGCAGAAGCTCTAGGAACACTAACTAAACCATTTCATACTCCAAATAAGTACACAGAAGAGAACATAAACAATGTGGAAAATGTTGTTTTCCATGAAATCAGCCCAGATCTTGTCAAGGAGGAACTCCTCAGACTAGACATAAAAAAAAGCTATAGGGCTCGATGGGCTACTTACTAACCTAATAAAATTTACCTCCCTGTGACGGTCAAACCTCTAGCATATATCTTTAAAGATCAAATGCCAATGTTTTACAGATTTACAATAACACAGGGCTTCTAGTCCCTGTGTCGTGATTAGTGTTTCCTGAAAATATCATGCTGTTTGGGTTTGTGGTTTTCTGTAAATCAGAGTCTGTTAATGTGCTCTGCAGTAACTGAAAACAGTGAAGGACACTGAAGATATTTCTTTCTTTATTAGAAAGTGATGACATCATTCCTGCCCAGCCTCTTGGTGCAGCAAAGAAGTCTTTAATTGCCTGTAGTAGCTTCTCAGACAGAGTAATCTGTAAGGCTAACTGTCTTTACTCCAAGTGTGCTACTAAACCACCTGGTTTGTGTAGATAGATTATGTTACAATCTAGCATTCTGTTCTCATAAAGAGTTGGTCATTTGTGTTTCAGTGGGTAACTGAAGTGGTACAAATGAATGTTTGTGAGAAATCTCATGTCTGTATCACACCTGAGTCTGTCACATAAAACCTGCATTGTTATTTGCTTATATAAATTCAGGGTTGTGTAATGGCTATCAAATAAATCTAAAGTTTAAGTCATAGAAGTAGTGTGTTCTTGATGTAGCCTCCATACATATGTTCATGTGAGAACAGCATTATTATGTCAGATTGACAATCAGGTGTCTGCCACACTTTGACATTTCAGGAACCTGTACTGTATGAACTCTCAATTACATTTCTCTCAGGGATTCTGTGTGGAAATACATCATGCGTGTGTGTAACTAGACATACTATATATCATCCTGATGCCCCTGTCTCTTGCTCTTCAGTTGAGGCTACCGCACTCTGCTTCCCACTGCCCCCCTCCAGTCAAAGATATGTGAATGAACGTCATTCACATAATTTTGACTGTCTAGTACAGTATGTCCTGCAAGCCCATTGGTCCACACTGTGGACCAATGGACTTACAGCTCATACTGTAAGCTGTCATTTGGTGGGCAGCCGGGTGGTATGCGGGTGGGTAGCAGCGTCCCTCTGATCACTGGGGGGCTGGGTGAGCAAGGGTTCTGTGGGGGTGAGGAGGTGCCACTGTACTACCATGTATCTGTTTCAGTATGGAGCGTCGGTGATCAGTGCATCGGGTGGGGTGGAGGGACCACTAGACTACCAGGGCTTCCTTACATTTATTCGACCCAGCAATCGGGCTAACCGGAGGGAGTGGGGATACCACTACACTACCAGGGCATAGTAATCCATTTAATAATACCCATGATTGGACTTACAGGAGGGAGGGGGGTTACCACTAGACTACCAGGGCATATTATTTAAATTAATGATACATGTGATCAGGCTTACAGGAGGGTGGGTGCCACTAGACTATCAGGGCATGTTTTATATTTCATATTACCTACGATTGGGCTATGGGGAGGGGGGAACTACTGGACTACCAGGGACCATATGGGTGTTTGTGGATGGTGTTCTGGGCAGCCGGGTGGCCACCCACGGCTGGCAGCTGCTGTGTTACACCTTGCAATACAGCTGCCACCTGTGGGTGGCCAGCATTTGAGCCTTTTTCTTCTGGCTCAACTTTTTGTCACAGTATGCAGCACATCTAGAGGTTGTGCTAGCAGATAGGCCACACATCCTGGGCTGAATATCAGGATGTGCCACATATGCATGGGCACACCCCCTTAAGATGCACCGCATACATTACCAATGCACCCTGGCACATTGGAACTTGCTCTGCGCAAGTCCCCTTTTAAATATCACACCGGGGCACATTGTACAACCCCTTTGAAAATCTGGGCCCTAGAGTCCCAGGGCCTGTGCCTTCACAGTTGGGGCTGCTGCATCATGCTGCTCCAGGCCACTGAATATGGAGCCTTTGCTGCACCCTGCACTACCCCAAATGGGCAAGGCAGCTGCAACACATGCACCTTGTCTCAGCCAGGGCTGCAATACCTGATGCTCCACTGTGTAGTGCCCCACATTCAAAACTTCTGTACAAAGCTGTCCTCTACCACCTGCCACCACTGTGCCCTGTTGCATCATAGAGCCTCTTGACTCCACAGTTAGGGTTGTTGCTCCATGCTGCTCATTGTCATCAGAGTTAGATCCTTTGGTACACTACCTAAACTGCTTGAAAGAAAAAACAAACACTTTCATCTTGTGTTATAGGGTGGGGACAGAGGGTGGCAGGGAACAGCAGCCCTTCCTGTGGTGGCATGGGGCTCTAGGGCACAGCAGGCCTCAGCAGCCTTGAATATGTCAAAATGGTTGCAGGGTGCAACAGCCTTGGATGCGGTAGCAAAGATAGAGAACAGCATCTTGCAGATGCCATGACTATGTGGCAGGACAAAGGGTGGCATCAGGGTACAGCATCCCTGACTGTGAGACAGAGTGCACATAATGCAGTGGCCCTGCCCATTCGAGACAGTGGAAGTGGGTAGAAGGGGGAATCAAATGCTCCACCTTTAGTGGCCTTGGGCAGTGGGTGCAGTAGCCCCAACTGTGGAGACAGAGTACCTGGGACTCTGGGGCTTAGCAGAGCACAACAGTCCTGTCTGTGGAGAGTGGAACAGGGGGTAACAGGTGGCAAAGGCCTTGACTGGAGGGGGGGCAGTGGGAAGCAGAGTGCAGTAGCCTCAACTGAGGAGTAAGAGACAGAGGCACCAGGATGACATATAGTATGTCTAGTTACACACTTGCATGATGTATTTCCAAACAGAATCTCTCAGAGAAATTAAGTTGAGAGTTCATACAGTACAGGTTCCTGAAATGGCAAAGTGTGGTAGACATCTGCTTGTCAATCTGACATAGCAATGCCATCTCACATAAACATATGTATGGTGGCTACATCAAGGACACACTACTTCTATGACTAAAACTTTAGATTTATTTGATATCCATTACACAACCCTGGATTTATATAGGCAAATAACAATGCACAGTTTTTATGTGACAGAACTGAGGTGTGATACAGACAGGAGATTTCTCACAAACATTTATTTGTACCCCTTCAGTTACCAACTGAAGCACACGTGACCAACTCTTTATGAGAACAGAATGCTAGATTGTAACCTAATCTATCTAAACACAAACCAGGTGGGTTAGTAGCACACTTGGAGTAAAGCCAATTATCCCTATGGTTTACTTTGACTGGGAAGCTACTACAGGCAATTAAGGACTTCATTGCAGCACCAACAGGCTGGACAGAAATGATGTCATCACTCTCTAATATGGAAAGAAATATATTCAGTGTTCTTCACTGTTTTAAGTTACTGCAGAGCACATTAACAGACTCTGATTTACAGAAAACCACAAAACCAAACAGTATAACACGTTCAGGAAACACTAATCATGACACAGGGACTTGAAGTCTTGTGTTATTGTAAATCTGTAAAACATTGGTATTCGACCTTTAACCTATCTCTACAAATAGGAGAATACTCATCTGAGTGGAGAACATCAAATGTAATTCCAGTCTTTAAATCAGGGGAAAAAAGACATAGGTAACTAAAGACCTATTTCCCTACTACCAGTTGTTGCCAAACTGTTTGAGAAACTAGATAGTAAACAACTAATGGTTCTTTGTCATAACAGTGACTTTTTCACAGTGAATTCCATTTCAGCGAGTATATTTTTGTGACACCAAAATAAGCTACTCAACACCACAACAACCATCAAAACTCCAATGCACTAGGCAGTGCAATAACACTACATTTAATAGCCCCCTGCATCCCCCATATTAATATAATCAACTCCAGGGGGGCCGCCACTGGAGCACAGGGTAATACGGATAGCCCACATCCCTATACAAGATCCCCATCGTTCACCCTCACTATTCTGTCACTCCACACTTCTTGTTCCATCCCCTCACTATACTTTCACACTCGCTACTCCTTCGGGCGCGCAAAGTGATTGCTCATATTTGAGTCACTCAGTTTGCTTTGCCCTTATCATGGGATACCACAACTAACCGCATACATTAAGCTTATTAATCTGTGGAATTCGTATCAATCTAGCTTCAGGGACAAACACAGTACACCGTCAGCCATGCTAAAAGTAACTATTCATGTCCAGAAAACTTCACACAAAAGGTTAAATGTGGGTGAAGCATTTGTAGACCTGAGTGAAGCATTCAACACCCTAAGCCACAACATCCTGATTGACATTCTCAAGGAAATCAGGTTAGATGCAAGGGCTCTAACATGGTTCAGGAGTTATCTGAATGACAAATTCCAGCAAGTCATACTGAACAAACACAGCTCAAACTTGTTGCCATCAGTATTTGGAGACCCCCAATTCTTTTCAACATCTACATGAACTCCATGGAAATTCCTAACCCCCAAATTAATGTCCACCTCTATGCAGAAGACACCATTACAAACACATCAGGCAACTCCCAGGACAAATCCAGGCAGACCTGAAAGAGGCATTTAACATTCTACAAGGCTTCTTGTATGACCAAAATCTGGTACTTACTGTAAAAAAATAAAAGTGTTATGCTCTTTAATCCCCAATGTAAACCAGTAGGATCTTTGGTGGAGCTGGACATTGTAACACATGCTGGAGATAAACTAGAAATGGTCAATGCCTACAAATACCTGGGACTATGGATAGATGAAAACTGTAAATGGAATGTCCACATTGACCAAATGATCAAAAGCCTAAATAAAAAAACTAGAGGCACTCTATCAATTTAGTTTTGAGATACCGAAAGAAGCCAGAGCTAGAATAGTAGAGTCTATGGTACTACTTGTAACGGACTGCAGTGATGTCCTATATTAAGGAGCATCCTGTAATGAACTGAATAAAAACAATGTACTCTATAAGAAAATTCACATGACACATACTGTGTGCCCCATGCACAAGGCACCACTGTCTACTATACAGGGAGATAACACGGACAAACTTGGAGGTCAAGAGACAGCTACACACATTAAACCTCCTGGTCAAGATTTGCAAAACAACATCTCCCAGGGTACATCCTGGACAAAATAGAACTCAAACATAATAACAAGTCTGCCCTGAAATCTGCTGATTGCATGGAGTTCAGGACTCCTCAGGGGTCAACAAAAACTGGAAAGTCATCCTTCCTGTTCAGGGGACCCTCAGCCTGGAACTCCTTGCCTATGCACCTAAGGCTGAAGAATTACACAATAAGACTGGGCCCTATCAAAAAGTGGACAAAGCATGAAGACTTGAAACTTCTGATCTGTTGCCCAGACTACAACATGGGTTAATGCCTCTCTGAACCATGGCATATTGGACTACTATATGAGGCCCTGTACCTGCACATGTAAATTTTAACCAATGTTGACCCCCCCCCCGTCATGACATTGTACAGTGTATGTCCTAATCAGTAACAGCTGGAGTATTTGTCCTAAATCTGTAACTGAAAACATCATTTCTACTGTACATAATATGTAACTGCTGAAGTTCTGTAACTGCTGAGGTTAATCCTACTGTACAGCAGCTGAAGCCAATCGTTTTGCACTGCAGTTACCTTTGTATTATATTGTCACGTTTTGTTTGGAAACATAATTGGAAATTGCAGATGTTGTTCCTACTGTAATCATTGATGCTCTGATATTGTATTGTAATGAACTTGGTAACCTAGACTAGTGCTTGTGGTACCCATTGAATATCAGCCTCGGCTCAACCGTGGTTTGGCCATGTTCATATCATGTGATGATGATTGAGAATAAAAATTTTACTTACTTACTTACTATAGTTCAAGCAATGTTATCACTATTTGAAAGCTTCTAAATTTGGATTTTGGTTCTATTTCTGACTGACTTATTTCAGATAACTTCTTTCTTAACATAAGAAACATAACACATCACTGTTGTTTGGATTAAACCCATGGATCCTCTTTCAAATGTTTAGGAGTACTCTTGGATACATCTTTGACTTTTTCTGGCCATATTGATATGGTATATAGAAACAATCAGAGAGTGAGAGTTTAGTATAAACTTAGAACATTTTGCTATTTTGAGACTCATTGTGTTATCACTACAGATTCAGTCCTCCCCATCATTGATTATAATTCTCACTAACTCTGGAATAATGGTTCCTATGAACAAAGGGGCGGGTAATACGTACCTGACTTGAGGTGCATACCCCACCCTCACAGCTACGCACCCATGGGAGATCCGCGGGTGGCTACATACATGAACAGTGGCCACTGCATGACTCCTGTATGCAGCCCCGCCCCCCCCGGCATGCAGGTCAGTGTGGACGGTCGGGTGTAGAGCTGTGGATCTGGGTAGGCAACCAAACAGCTGCCTGATCCAGATCCCACAGTGGATCAGTTGTGCCTGTGGGCACTGGGTGGTTGCCCGCACGTAAAGCACCACATGTGGTGCGTGGGTTGGGTGCCCAGTTGACCACTCGCTGGCCTTCTAGTGTGCCCCATATGCTGGGGCTTCCTTGATGGGGGTGCACATGACCCTGCCTCAGCACTGCAGCCCTTGGCTGTAACTGTTGGGGGGCCCCGTAATTGGCCCCACCTTTACTGCTGCCCCAATGTTGTGGAAGTGCCGACACCTGTGCCCTGCACTCCACATGGTCATGCAACCCACAGAGTGCAGGCACACCGCCTGCACCTCCCCCAGTTCACCCCGCATGTCGGTCCGCACTCGCCAGGGATCCGGTGCATGGGGGGGCGTACTTCTAATGGTGAATGCCACGCAAGGAGCCCAGTGGGCTTAAGTGGGTGTGGAGTGCGCTACCTGTCAGGTTGATGAGGTGTGTACCCACTCCACACCTTCATGCATAGGGCACATCGACAGTAAGGACATGAAATTACAGTTGCTTGCAATAACATACTGTATGTTGTTTTTTTTTCCTTCAAGCTACATCTCACACTCATCGTTTGCTATTGCTTGACTGTTTGAATCATTTCTTTGATTTTATTAGACTTGTTTAGCCCATGAGAAGATGCCTGCCTGTTTTTATAGATGGCCAGGTAGGAAAATAGAAAGGAGATAAAACTCATAAACGGCTATACAGAAACATTAACAGACTCAATATTAAACAGTGAATTGACTGATTTCACTTGCTACCAAATGTGTTCTTAAGCAATTTTTAAATCATGAAGTAATGATGAATGATAAAACAAATCCCTAGGCAATGGACTGACAGTGGATGGTACTGCTAAAACAACAAGACCTCTGTCCCTGATTAGTATGCATAAATGGTATTCGAAAGAGGGTTCTAGCTGGCATATTGGTGACTGCAGAAGGTTGGACTAAGGGAAACAGGTCATTGACATCCCCAAGCAAACTGTTGGAATAAGCTTTAAATGGAAGACAAGACATGCCATCTCATAGCTATAGCTCCACCTCACAGACACACACACTGCCCAGTATTCAGTGTTGACACTAATGGGTGCTTCTAAGAAGCTGTTTAATGAAATATAGTATTTTATTTAAGAGAATAAGCCCTTTATGCAGCATTGTCTTAGAGGCAGAGCCATAACAAAGGAGGCCATCATCTATTACTGATAACAAAAAGCCATGTGCTAGGAGCTTATGAGTTTCTGGAAGAAAGAATGCATTCACTGTATACTCAGGAATATTCTATTACCTACAGTCAACTCAAGGAACATCTAAAAAGGCTTATGCTGTTGTTATTACTACAGTACTCTCTGGCAACATCCATCCTAACCCTGGTCCCACACAACAAGCTCCGAATGGTGTATAAAAATCAAGAGTGCTCACACTGACATCTATCAACATCTGTAGCTTACTTGCCAAACTGGATAACCTTCGAGTCTGGGTTGCCCAACATAAACCAGACTTTCTCTCAATTGTCGAGACATGGCTGTCACCTAAAATAGCAGATGCCACCATTACCTAATCAGGTTACTCCATTTTCAGGAAGGACATGCTTACCAAAAGAGGAGGAGGAGGATGCACTGTATACATAAAAGACACGCTCATGGGTTATGCATTACCTGTGCCAAACATAGAGAACAATATACAGATGCTACCCATCAAAATCCTACTTGGTGTACATAACAAAGCCCTCACTGTGGCATCAGTGCATATTCCACCAAAACACAATTATCTCAGGACTAATCGCAGTCTTGGACTGTATGCGTTGTTTCATTCTAGCTCTAAAATCATCATGTTGAGTGACTTCAGTGTGAACTGGTTATTCCCAGAAGTGAGCACCTACATGGATAGTATCTCTGCTGAACATTACACACAGCTTGTCAAGTCCCCAACCAGAACATATTACAGAACATGTACTAGTAGCTTACTGGATTGGTTAGTCTCCAGTCATCTGGATCATGTAACAAACACAACTGTCCTCCCGGATGCTATTAGTGACCATTCCCCTATCCAACACAATTGGTTGAATAAATTCACTAAGCCTCCAACCAAAACAATCACAAGCAAGGTCCTAATCTGTGGTCACATCAAGCCACTAAAACTATATCTACTTAATCAAGATTGGTCCCCAGTTGATGCTTATGCTGATGATGATGTTAACACAGCACTTTAATACTTCATCTATCATTTCAATACCACCTGTGACATCCATGCCCCTTTCAAAAATCGTAAAGACAATGGTGTGTGCAACCTATGGATAACACTGGATCTTATTGACCTCATGCAAAACAAAGTTCGCCCAGGTCAGTGTGCAAGGGACACAGGCAGACAAGGGGATATACAGTGTTACAAATAAGCTAGGAATGAGTACACCCATGCCATTTGCACCAAAAATAACAGGTTTTACAGGGAAGCACTCAATAGCTCATGGAAAGATGATAGGAAATTCTGAAGCAACATTAAGGGTGTAACAGGGAATGATCCAAAACTGCCCCCATCCATGCTCAGTATTGATGGTACCCCAACACTTGACCCTAGTACCATTGCCAAGACTTATAACTATGCTTTAATGGTCTTTAGTAGTGTCCTGCCCCCTGACTTCTTTGAAATCTCCACAAATACAAGAAAGGTAGTGAATCAGAACCAACCACTGGCCCACCCCCATTCTATTTCAAAGCTGTTACTGTCATTGAAACTAGAAAGTATATTCTAAAGGTGCTTATGAAATTCAGATTCAGTGAGGATACGCTTGATCTGAGACTTGTCACTCTCACCTTGGTGGAAATAATATCACCACTAACTAGGATAATTAACCCATCACTAATGCTATCTCAGTTCCCCGATAAG
Organism: Neoceratodus forsteri; assembly: GCA_016271365.2. NCBI lineage: Eukaryota > Metazoa > Chordata > Ceratodontiformes > Ceratodontidae > Neoceratodus > Neoceratodus forsteri. The sequence continues at coordinate 1,095,480,981 of CM057450.1, read as the reverse complement.
TGGAAATTTTCCTTGGTGGTGCCCATCAAAAAAAGTGGTGATAGGGTGTAGCATGGGAACTACAGACCTATCTCTATTCTCCCCCCTCTCTCAAAATCACTTGAATGGATTGTTGTAGATCAGCTCATTGAGTACCTGGAAAAATAACAGTTATTATACCATCAACAACATGGTTTCAGACATGGTCACAGCACCACAATGGCACTTCTTGTATTCACAGGCTTCATCCAAGACTAGCTTGATCAAGGCTGTCTAGTTGGGGCAGCATTTACTGATCTCAACAAAGCCTTTGATACAGTAAATCACACCTTTCTACTTTAACAACTATCCTGTACAGGGTAATCAAAGGAAACCACAGATTGGTTTAAAATCTAGCTACCAGACAGTTCACAACAGATTAAGATCGATAATAACCTATTTGACAGGCAAACAGTCATCTTGTGAGTCCCACAAGGGTCCATCCTTGGTCCTCTTCTGTTCGCTATCATACTGAATACACTCCCCAGTTCCTGTCAGGATTGCATCCTATTGTATGCAGATGATGCTATAATCTTCACTAGCAATCACAACCCTGAGACCCTTGAGATCCAGTTTCAGCACAGCTTTGCAAATGTGGAAGACTGGTTTAACAGACACAAGCTCATTCTCCGCTATAAGAAGACTAAGGTTATGCTATTCAATGGCTCGCATAACAAATATAGATCCTACCCACTGACAGTCAGCAATTGTGCGGGCTCACCTCTGAAGCAAATTCAGCACTTTAAATACCTTGGGATCACTTTAGACAGCATACTACCCTACTCCTTACATACTGAAAATGTTGCAAAAGCTGTCAACATTCAAGCTGGTTTGCTCATAGACACAAATGGAATCTGACTACCGACACTCTAAGTTAAGCAATCCACAGCTCTGTCATATCAATAATTGACTATGGGCTTGTTATCTATGGCTCTGCTACTAACACATCTCTTCAATGTCTCTCCACAGCACTAAATAAGGCCTGTAGGCTCCTCACAGATGCAGCATGACGCATGCATACCTGCGATGTCTATGCTCAGACAAGCTGGCTACAGTTAAAAGACAGAGTTAAATACCAAACTTGTTTTCTTGCTAAGAATGTTAGTCTTGCATGCATGCCACCAGGGGTTCAAAACATTCTAAGCCCCTTCTGTAATCCCCATCATACAAGATGCTCTAAAAATCAGATCTTTCAAGTCCCCCATTGCCCATACCCAAGGACAAAGATCTTTCACCTATTGAGCCCCACTCTGGCTTAACTCCCTACATTATGACATCTGCTCAGTAGCCAAGCTAAGACCATTTAAAGACAAACTCCAACAATACCTAATTTCACACAACAGCTGCCATTGCATCCATTAAGCAGTTCCTATCATCACTTGTCCCACCTCGGCTTAACATATCATTTGACAAGGCCTCCTGGCTGATTTAGTTGTTTTCATTAATTGTGTGTGTTTAAACTCTAATGCTATAACCTGCTTCCTGGCATACCGTGTACAATGCCAGATACATTTTTTCATCTGTATTTTTGCAATTCTGCAATTTACTGTGCATCTGTTATCTTTGTCATTAGCTTTGTTATTCCCTCTGATGTGGAAAAGAGCTGTAGCTCAAAGTTGTGCAATCCAAGATCATAATAAATAAATAAACAAATAAATAAAAAAGTATACAGCAGACCAAGGTGCATGTGGATTCTTCTAGTTAAGTAGTCAACACATGGTACATACAACAAAGAAAAATCCAAGACTACACCTAAGAATGAACATTTCTCCACCAACTCCAATTTACTTACTTCTGTGGTACTTATAGTAAAATCCTCAGACTGGAAAATTTTTAGTCTTGCATTTCTGAAGACCATGGCTTTCATTTTCTAAACATTCAGTTAAATGATGGCTAGTGTCAGCCCAGTGGAGTGGTGGGCTGAGGCATCACTGCCTCACCTCCTGCCATGCTGGCAATCATCGGGGGGGTTGGCCAGGGAGAGACAGATGATTGAGCATCCAGAGGACTGCTCTCCTCTCCCAGGAGGGGTGGGGACAGAGTTTGCTGCTTGCCTGGCCCCTAGTGGCAGCTGAGGGCTGGCACAGTGGACCCACAGACAGAGGGTAGAGATTGGCAGGCACCCGGGGTGCCATATGTGGAAGCATGCATAGCTCAGCCATTGGCATCATTGCACGCCACACCTCCAAACTCGGTGAAGGGGAGAAAACGAAGGTGAAAAAGTTCCACTGACCGGCAGGATGATGCCGATCCCCCACTGGTGCTCTCCAGCCAGCTAGCATCTCCAAAGCCGGAGGTAAGCACCAGGATGCCGGGGTGATGGGGCGGGGAAGCATTTGAAGGGGCTGGTCAGTGGTGGCAAGAAAGAAATAATCAAAAAAAATAAATGATGGTCAGTGAACTAAGACTAGAGAGTGTCAAAACTAGTTTGCAACTCATATTTTAAATGCATTAAATTCTTCCCTTCACAATAAAGTACCATATTGTTAGTGAATATAATCATGGAGTCATGGAGGGGAGGTCATTCCAGACAAATCTGGTTGAGTTCTTTGACTGGGTGAGCGGGGAAATAGGTAAGGGGAGTGCAGTGGACATGGCCTATCTGAACTTTAACAAGGCCTTCAACACTGTGAGGCACAGGATAGTGATAAAAAACAAAAATTTGCAGTCTATGGGTGTGATCCAAAGTGGTGAACTAAGTAAGGAACTGGTTAATTGATAGGCAACACAGGGTGCTGGTTAAGGGCACTCACTCTGATGAAGAGATAGTGACAAGAGGGGTGCCACAGGACTCAGTACTAGGACTAGTCCTCTTCAGTGTCTTTATAAGTGACATTACAGAAGAACTGTAGCAAAAGGTATAACTTTTTGCAGATGACACCAACATTTTTAATAGGGTGGACACTCAGGAGTAGGTAGAGAGAATGCATTGGAACCTTGGGAAGCTTAAAGAGTGTTTAAGAACATGGCATTTGGGGCTCATTGAAAAAAAGTGCAAAATCATGCACCCAGGGCATAGCACCCCAGGAACTGAATATAGCATGAGGGAAGGTACTGACAGTCACTAATCTGGAAGGAGACATTGAGGCTATCATATCTGATAACCTTAAACTGGCAGGGAAGTATGACAAAGCAGAGGGTAGGGCCAGTGTGATTCTGGGATGCAGTGGGAGAAGTATGTCAAGCAGGAGAAGGGAAGCAGCATTGTCCCTGTTTCATTCAACTGTGAGACCACAGCTGGAGTATTGTGTCTAGTTTTGGAGGTCACACCTCAGAAAGGATGTAGACAGGGTGGAGGAAACACAGAAGAGCAACTAAAATTGTGCAGGGGTTGCAGCAAAAGCCCAACAAAGAGATTTATGCATCTAAACATATACACCCTGGAAGAGAAGAGAGGAAGAGAGAGCATGATAGAGATTTATAACTACCTCATGGGGATGAACAGTGTGCAGGAGGGGAGTCTCTTTTAAATGAAAAAGAGCACCAGGACCAAACGGCATGTGATGAAGGCTGGGGGGGGGCAGAAAATTAAGAGGGATCAGAGTGACTACTTCACTGAAAGAGTGGTGGATGCCTGGAAGGGTCATGTCATCAAGTATGTGTGGGATAGACACAGGGGAATATTAACATATATAGTAGGAAAGGAGGAGGGAGGGTAGTCAGAGACCATTTAGGGTCTACAGAGACAAACTAGGCTGGGACCAGCTGGGCAGACTGAGTGGGCCATGCAATCCTTTTCTGCTTACAAATTCAATGTTTCTGTTTCTATGTCTTTATAGGAAAACAGACTTGGTGAAGGGAGATTAAAAAAAATGACAGAACAGAAGGGGGCCCTTGAGGACTGATCCCTGGAGAACACCCAAGTCATTTGTTAAGCATGAGGAATAATGATCCCCTATTTGTACCCTCTACTGTTAAAAAGAAAGGTAGTGTCTGAATAATTCACATGCATTGGTTGAAGCCCCAAGTTCCTGAACAACCTCCTGTAATAAAATATGATGTACTAGATCAAAGGCCTTGGTGAGTTCCAAAAAGACTGCTGCAGCCATATTCCTTGCATCTAATGCATTCTGCATATCTTGTGTGAAGCTCACCAAGGATGTTGTAGTACTTATGTTTGGGTTTGAACCTATTCTAGGCTTCTTTAAGAGTGTTCCCTTGATCAATTGAATTGCAAAATTGATCAAAAGTAATACTCTCCAGGATCAATGACAGGTGATTAGGGCTACCGTAGGTGCAATTGGCAAATTCTGATTTTGCGGAATTTTCTTGAAAATCTGCAAAATTTCACAACATTTTGTGATTTTTTTTTTACTTTTCTAAAACTCTTAGCCTTGCCATATCTCAGTTAATGTTGCAGCAAGAGATCTTAACTTTGGCATCCATATTAGCTTGAAGGGTCCTTAAAAGGATGCCAAGTTTCATGACATTGGAATGCAAGGCAGGGAAGTTATAAGGACTCAATTTCTGGAAATGTATCATTCATGAGAAAATCTCTGAGAATACTTTTATGCTTACAACTTAACCACCTTTGGACATAGATTATTGCAAAAATGTATACAGTAAACATACTTTCTTGGAAGAGTCATAGAAACTGCTAAATAACGGGGTAATTGATTGTGTAAACTGTAAGTTACAGGAGTTCAAAATTTCACAATTTAATTATTTGTTAAATTGTGAGAAAATGTTCAAAATATTGCAATGTTTCTAGCTTCACTGCTGTTGCAGGTACACAGTCATGATTTGGCATTCATACCAGAGTAAATATGTCCTGAAATCTAATTCAGCTGGATAAATGTGGTGTAGTAAATTAAAATGTATTGTGAATACTTTAGAAATTACAAATTGAAAAAGTTTGCCAAATAAAATCATGGACGCATGATTAGTGATGCCACTAGAATGCCACTTGTTGAATTTAACTTTCACAAAGTACTTATCTCAACTGAATCACCCTGCCTGCACTAGCATCATGGTACTATAATACCCCTCCAACACTAGTGTAACAGTGATGTCCAGCATCATGCTTCATCATGACAAAAGATATCCAGATATCTCTTTTGTAATGGCCCCAGTCAAAACCAGTTGCAAGGCTTGACATCACGTGAGCCACTGTTTTCAAATAGCAAAAATATACATTGATATCTACAGGGTTGTTAAAGAGTCAGCAGGTGGCATTGTACAGAAACAATGCTGCACGTGCATGTGTTTCCATAAGTCATTAAAATGGTGAGTTCTAGCAATTATCTGGCATATTGTAAGAATTCAGGCTAGTGCACAGAAATGTTATTGTCTATTCTCCCTCATTAATCACTCAAGATAGTGCCCTGATACTTGGCACCACTATACTTTTACTATGGAGCTGCCTAGAAATGCTACCATATTACCACTTTACCCAGTCTTTACCTTCTTCTAAAATGTCAGTTCATGTATATGACTGGGCAAAATGTATGGACATGGCTTTAACAAAAGTATCACAACATTTCACAATTTCACAAACACTCATGTAATTCAACTTGAATTAATTGCTGATATTATTTTGGAATATCTGGTTGCTTGTAATGTAGCCAGCCTTTGAGCAAGAGATTAGAGAGCTGACACACACAGCCTCTTTCTTTTTCCATATTGGTGCTTCTCCTTGCCTGCGGATCATCTCTCAGGGGTGTAAACTGTTCATGGGGTATAACCTGATCAAGCTGGACCCAGTCATCATTCAGTTGCCTATGGGGTTTTTGTTCAGCATTTTTCCATCCCATCTCCCCTGTTGAAGGTAGTGCCTCTGCCAGCTTCACACAGGCACAGTTTCTCCTACTACAGGAGCAAGCACTCTGGCCCAGTCATAGAGGTCACAGTGTTGGTGGAATCCATTGCCAACCCTCCCTGACTGAGATGCAGTGCTGAGTGGCAGCTGTCTTGGGCATGGCCTGCCTCCAGATGTGACTTCCTAGGCTTGATTCCAAACCAGGTCATTAGCATGGCAGCATAATGATCTGCTTCTGGGCAATGAAGATGGTCTCAAAGCCTAACATTTAGAGCAAATGAACCAAACAATATTGGTGATATTTTATTCTCTAATGTTAAGGTTGTAGGAGTATACAATTCTGCAGTTTACATAATTGAGAAATGTAATTTTAAATTTATCTCACCCAACTGTATGAATAGAGATTTAAAATTTAGTACACTTCTGTATGGACATTGGCACAGTCAGCATACTAAATGTGGTGTTATTTGGAAAATACATTTGAAATTAGATGGAAATAACTAAAATCATGATTTTGGCAAACTTTCACAAAATTTGCATGGAAATTTTGTGACATTTTGCAGAAAGGGAATTAGAAGTTTACCAGAATTTTGCCAGTGAAAGATAATTTCACCCAGTGGAGGATGCAATGAAGCAATTGGCTGATAATTATTTATACTATATGGATCATCAGATTTGAAAGTATGGGAACTGTTAACCTTTTTCCAGGCAGAAGGCATAGTGCTGGTGGAAAGAGAGAGAGCGAGAGAAAGATAGAGCAAGAGCAAGAGACTGTACCATTTGCAAAGAGGTACAACAACACTGCCAGCAACCAGTTTCACTACACTGACATCTATGCCATCATTGTTTACCTTGGGACTCTAATTCATTTTCTTTAGATATTTTGCCACTTCCAAAGTTCCAGTACAGACAGAACTTTAAAATAAAATCTTGGTTGGTTAGTATCCTTCAGGGGCATGTTTTGATACTCACTAACTTCTCCAGTGCTGTCACCCGATAAACAAATTTCAAATAAATAAAAAAATAAATGGCACAAAGACAAATGTGGATGGAAGTCTGTTATGGAGGCATTTGGGTTGATTGCGACCTAATGAGAATCAAGTGGAATCTATCAGAATTATGTTTTCCCCTCCCTTTTTATATTTCTGTTTTAGTCTTTACCTATTTGGCTAGACTGGATGGACTAGACAGGATGGGACAGAACTATTTCTTGTTATTTTGTGCAAGGAAACCTCCTCATATTAATTATTCCATCATTTTGGTTGCCTAATAGCAGTGGAAGGTTGGGACTCCCACACCTTGAGAGATATTGGGAAATGGGTAGAAAAAATGCTGGCTCCTGTTTGGCCAAGTAGTACATTCATCTGGGCCATTATCCTAGCAAAATGGCTGAAAGTAGCTCGACAAAAATATGTTTGAAAAATACACCCAATTTACTAAAAAATACCTATTTCAAAATAGCAATAAGGCACTTCAGCGAGTACATTATGGGAGGCTAATGGCCCTTCTTGAGTAGAGGAAGCACTCGGCTTTGCCCCGTGCATCAACCTGCCCAACGTGGGCTATTATCCCACCAAAACACACCCCTTGTAATGCCTTACTGGTTAATACTGCTGTTCATTTGCAAGGTCCTCTGTTCTCTGTGACACTGTAGATGTAACTTCTACGGCAAGGACTCTGAACGTCTGCAGAAGAATTTTTAGGTCAAGTTCTGTGGCAAGGTTTAAAGTCCTGCAGCACATTAATAATAATAATTAATAATACAGAGTCAGCTTTACAGTTTTGGAGGATAATTTTACCAGTGGGGGACTTCAATCTGCTGGTTGTAGATTGGAGCCTCCCAGCCACAGCTTCATGCAGTTAGAAGCAGGCACATTATGGACTCCCTCCAGAAGGCATTTCTCAGGCAACTCAACAGGGAGCCCACTCATGATGGGGAAATACTGGACCTGGTGCTCACTAGCAGGAACAGTATTTCAGATGTCAAGGTGGGAGGTCATATGGGGAACAGTAATCACCATACAGTTTGGTTCAACATAAGGGCAGTGGTGGAAGTGAACCAGACAAGAAGAAGGGTCCTGAACTTCAGGAGGGCAGATTTTGAAACAAGCTTTTCAGAGCCACTACGGTTGCTAATACATTAACTTGATAAGGGTGTTTCATAGCCTTAAACATAAAGATGAATTGCCGTAGTTTGCTCCATGTGTAAATTTTGTTTTTGGTAAAGGTAGATCATTTATCTGGTTGATCCTGTGTTTCTCATGTGCTTAAATGTGAGTGGCAATGTGCGTGTTGTACTATATGTGGAAGGAGAGGGAGCTCTGGACCAAGCCCTTAAAGTAATGGTAAAAGGGATGGTGCAGGGAGGAGAGGTATGTCTACATTGGGGACTGTGGGCCAAGCTAGAAGGATAAGAACATATAATGAGGTGATGGCCTGCTTTCATCAAGGAGGCAATCAAAGCCCTAAGTGGATGATTAAAATGCTACTTCGATAGACATTTAAAGTAGTCAAGAAGGGGTGATGGAAGAAACAAGAAAGGCAGAAAGTGGACCACTACAAGCTGAGATAGAGAGAAGGAAGATCCCAAGGGGAGCGAGTCAAACTAGGATGCAAGTTATTCATGGAAACAGAGGGTTAACAATGGAAGAAGAGGGAAAGAAGCAGTCAAAGGAGAAAGGCGTGGAAGGGGGAACATTTTGAAAAAGAAGAAAGCAGCAAGAAAAGAGGTGAGGGCTGTCAAAATGGTGCAAGGTCTGCATCAGGCGTCCTATGAAGAGAGACTGACAGAGTTCAATTTTTACACCCTGGAGGAGAGGAGGAAGAGTAGGAATGCTAGGGAGACTACTTAAATACCTCTTGGGGGTTAATAAGGTACATGAGGGAGATACGTTTCAGAGAAAATGGTGCTGTAGAAGAAGGGGTCATTATATGAAGCTAGAAGAATGTATATTCAGGAGAGATGTGAGGAAGCAGTTCTTCACAGAAAGGGTGGTGGATTCCTGGAACAGCCTTCCATGGAAGGCAGTGGGGGTGAAGCCAGTGGTGGGTTTCAAAAATGTCTAGGACATGCACAAAGGAATCCTTGGAAGAAGGAAGGGGTGGAAGGTGGAAGAGACAATGCTGTAGGGCAAGTTGGGTCTGCAGAAAAAGTGATCATAACTAAAAATTGTCAGGCTAAATGGGCCCCATGGTCATTATCTGCCATCAGTTTCTATGTTCATGTAACTAACCCTTTGGGGAGATTACTAGTCTATTTGCCCCATCCCTGGATTTTTGTGGCCTAATTTGGCCCAGTAGGGAAAAGGGTTCATTCTTCTCAGCACTCAGGTGGAGCCTCTTGCGAAATAGGTCACCATGGGTGCATGAGGTGAATAAAGCCCAGCAGTTTAGGTGGGAAGGGGAGTTCTGGTTGGAGGAGTGAGTGGCGAGGGAGTGAGAATGAGTCAGGCTGGGTAGGGGGTGATTGCCCACTCCTGCTCCTGGCTGGTGGCACTTGGGGAGATGCAGAGGAAGAACAGGGAGGCAGTAGCTGCAAGCTGCACAGTATCTTGCTACTATATAGTCTAGAGGGGAGCCAGCAGCCACAAGTCACAGAGTTCCCTGGCAGCCTGCATCAATTTGTGTAGGGATCCAGTGGACAAGAGTGTGGTAGGGAGTGTAGTGTCCAGAGAACAAGTTGCCTTGGAGCTCACTGGGACATGTTCCCCCTTCTCAATTTGGAGACTGCTGCTGCCAGTTTTGGGAAAGGATGCAGGTGTCATGTTCTGAGGGGGACCCACTGAGCCAGTGCAGAGAGAGAGAGGGAGAGAGAGAGAGAGAGAGATGGGTATCGTTAAGGGTTTGGGTGCCTGTAAAGAATAATGGGCTGTTAGGCACTGTGAACTATTTTGGGACTTCTGCTGCCTTCAAACATCTGTGACCATAACGGTCTTGAGTTAATGTTGCCTTAAAGACTCTGTGACCCATTTGGTCCAGGTAAAAGTTGCTATTATGGCCATACAGGCCATGTGAAAGCTGAATCAGTTCCACACAAATTAAATGATGCTACCCAAAGCTATGTGTGAATATGTTTAAAGAGCTGCTGGCACACAACTGTTACAGTTTTGCACTCATGCAGTTGGTTTACACAGCAAGTTTAGATACAAATGTGTGTGGTGCTTGTTGGGGGGAGGGATAAAGAGATGCAGGCTTGAGGATCAAACAAAACTAAAAACAAAACAAATTAAAAGCTGTGCCATATAGTACTATGCAGTCCATCGAGCCTAGCAGTGGTGAACATTACATACATATTCTGTAGGTTTTAGTCAGTGACTTCAGAATTACATAATTATTTTATCCAAGCCATCAGCCTCCATTCAGAGAGAGAGAGAGAGAGGGGACGAGGAATGGTGAAGCTCTGTTTATCATTTAGTCTTAGATCTGTCCTGCAATGGTAAACAAACCCTACAGACAGCAGTAAATCATTGTACACAGCCAGGCACACACACAGACTGTTGGGAGACTGAGAGAGAAGTGTAATCTGAATCTCTGCTGGAGCAATGCAGTCTCATTACAAACTCAGGTTTGATCAACAGGCAATGGTGTAGCGCTAAATTTAGAAGTGTGGGTCTTCATGAAACATAATTTCCCCAACCCCCCCCCCACAGGCCAGGGGTCTGGGGCCACCTATGCTCCCAGAAGCTATCAGGTTTTAGATGCATTCTGGTGCATTTCAAGGGTCATTTTGAGACTATTTGGCTGCTTTTAAAGCCTTCTTTGACATGTTACAAACAACCAAAATCACTGTCAAAATAACTACTCATGTGGTTAAGAAAGGTCTGCCTATAGCCTCAAGATACTGTTGTTCTGACTTGTAATAGCATGAAAGCAAACATGTTTGGCACTGACTTATGCTTGTTGGTTTGGACATTAAAACATACAGTATAGAACATTACAACATAAGCCAAATGCTTCATTTAATACAAAAAGAAAAATATCAAACAAGTAGATATGTAGCAGACAATATGACAAGTCAAAGCAGAGCAGTGCAGTGCATTGAACTCCAGAGTCCGTGCTATCACAAATGCATAATTAGGCACCACCATAGGGCAGGTATCGGCTAAGTATAATCCCAGTTTAATGTCACAATTACTCTATCTTACTGTTTACAGGTTTGATTATAGTACTAAATAGAGGAGACTTGCAAGTCCCAGAGGGAAGATAGCCATTAGACACAGGCACCAATAACATTGCCATTTTATATCAGTCAAGCAGTATTTCCAAATAAACTCCTTACAAATACAAATAAGGTGTAACCACCCAAATTATTCCATCTGATTGTCAATACAAAATCTGGACAGAGGGTTACATGATCTTTATTTACCTTAGCAGGGAAAGTAACGTTAACTTAGGAGGAAGCACAACTGCTCAGGACATAAAATGGGTGGGACAAGGACAGGCTCCAGCAGCAAAAGGCACCCTCTGATAGCCACACAGGAGCCATTGCACACCACATCCAGAAGGGGGAAAACTCATCAAGAAAATCCCTGGCAGATGAAGGGAGGCGATGGATGCCCCAGGGGCCCAGGCCAACATCCCAGTGCTGGACCTGCTGACCACTGGCTCTCCTGAGCCCCTTGACCCAAACACAGGACCATCCCTCTAATTGCAGACAGGTCTCCCAGTAGGTGGGGAGGGGCCTCTCCTGGGGTGTGATCACGGCCCTCCCCTGAGGGTGATCCAGGGGGCTGGATGAGACCCTGGGCCAGGAGGGGGTGCTCAGCAACATGTCTCCCAGTGGCTCTGAGGTTTCAGGCAGGGAGTAGAGGTAGTGGCTGAGTGAGCACTACTGAGAGATGCTCTAGTCCCCAGTGCAGCAGTAAAGTGTACAAGAAAATGTGTAAACAGAGGGTTTAGGGATTCTTTAAAACTAATACAAGATGCCTGTGCTGTTTATACTCCACTGATTATAATTTGAGCTGGCAGGAGAATGCTACATATAGGAAAGTAACGCTTTCTTCTCCATCCCCCCCAACATAGTGATTTCAGGCAGTGGAAGGATCTTGGTTCAACTAGGAAATTGTGCTTCAAAAGGAATCTGAAATGCCCTTTTTTCCCAAGTGATAGAAACACGTCTGCAGGGCTCCACCCCATGCAACCATAAAAATGGGTGAATGCCTCAGAGATGACCTAGCAAGGGGGATGGCCTGAGTGGTGTGGAAGAAATGTCAGCTAACCTAAGGGAAGACATTGTGAAGGCAACAAACATCTGCACAAAGGAAGTGAGCAAAAACAAGAGGAAAGGGAGAATGCTATGGTTCTCAAAGAAAGTGGCTGAAAAGGTAAAGGCTAGAAGGTTAGCTTTCAGGAGGTAGAAAGTGATGCAGGGGGAAGAGGACAGAGAGGTGTATCAGAAGAAATAGAGGGAGTCAGGGAAAGCAGTAAGGAGCACAAACATGAAGACTTAGGAAAGAATAGCCCAAGGGGTAATGAAAGGGGTCAACACATTTTTTAGTTATATAAGTGAAAATAGGAAGACTAGGGGAGGGATTGTGATATTAAGGCAGGCAGATGGGGACTGTGCAGAGGAGGATCAGGAAAAAGCAGATATCCTAAATAAATACTTTTGTTTAGTCTTCACAAAGGAAGGGAAGGGAAAGGGGATGGACACATAAAAGCATCAGGGGCACTGGAGCGGGGGAAGGTAGACACAAGTCCCTTTACAGAAGAGCAAGTCCTGAAGGGACTAGCAAATCTGAATGGGGACAAAGCTATAGGGCTAGATGGGGTACACCCAAAGGTACTATAGGGGTTAAGGGAGATACTGGCTGCACCTTTGACAGTGTGTTTTAACAACTAACTGGAGACAGGAGTGGTTCCAGAGGACTAGAGGAGGGCAGCTGTAGTCCCACTTCACAAAAGTGGTAGCATGGAGGAGACTAGCGACTATCGGCTAGTCAGCCTGACATTGCTGGTTAGGAAGCTAATGGTGTCATTGCTAAAGGAAAGGATTGTGCAATATCTTCATTCAAGCAGGTTACAACACCCAAGGCAACATGGACTCATGGGGGGGTCATGTCAGACAAATCTGATAGATTTCTTTGACTGAGTGGCCAGGTACTGTAAATAGATCTGGGTGGAGCAGTAGACATGGCCTACTTAGATTTCAGTAAGACGTTCTACACCATTCCACATAGGAGGCTCATAAGGAAACTAGGTAGGTTAGAGGTGGATTCAAAGATGGTAAACTGGGTAAAAAATTGGCTACGGGATAAGCAACAGAGGATGGTGGTAAACAGTGTTCACTCTGGGGAAGGGCAGGTGACCAGCAGAGTGCCACAGTGCTGTAAGCAATCCTCTTTAATGTCTTTATCCAGTGGAACCAGCCACAGTGCAATGCTATTACTTGCAGTAATTGACTTGTCACAAAATAATGCATTAAAAAGGGCTTAACTGCCATTAAGTTTCCCCTGTTCCCTGCACCATACTGTACTATAGCATTTTGTGATATACTGCAGCACTGTGGCATTGCATCCTGGCTGGCACCACTGTACATGATATTGAAGATGAGCTGAAAGGGAAGATCTGCCTCTTTGTGGTGGACACTCCAGAGGGGGTGAAAAGAATGTGCAGAGACCTGCAAAAAACTCAAGGAGTAGTCAAGGGCATGGCAGCTGGGTTTCAATGCAAAAAAAGTGCAAAACATGTACCTAGGGCACAGAAACCCAGGAAGGAATACAGTATGGGAGAAGAGATATTGATTGGCACCAAACAGAAAAGGGGCCTTTTAGTAACCATATTTGATGATCTCAAGGTGGCGAGGCAGTATGACAAGGCAGTGGGTAGGACCAGTGGGATGTTGGGGTGCATAGGGAGTGTATCACAAGCAGATGGATGGAATTGGTGTTGCCAAAGTATAGATGACTGATGAGGCCCCACCAGAGGTACTGTGTCCACTTCTGGAGACCACATCTTATGAAGAACATAAAGCAGAGGCAGTCCAGAGGAGGGCTTTTTAATGGTGCAGGGTTTGCATAAAAAATCCTACGATGAGAGACTGAAGGACATCAGTATGTACACCCTGGAGGAGAGAAGGGTGGGAGCATATGATAGAGACCTATAAATAACTCATGGGGGTAAATGAGGTACAAGATGGGGTATTTTTTAGATGAAAAGATGCTCTAGGACAAGGGGCCAAGCAATGAAGCTGGGAGGGGGTAAATTAAAGACAAAAGTGAGAAAGTACTTCTTCACTGAATGAGCAATGGATGCCTGTAACTCTCCCAAAAGTGTGGGGGACAAAAACAGTGGTGGGTTCAAGCATGCATTGGTATAGGCACAAGGGAATCTTAGTGGGAAGCAAGGGGAAGCACCGGAGATCAAGTAGGGTTCTGTATTCACAATATAAGCAGGGGAAAAAATGGTCAGAGTGGGTGGGCCAAGCAGTCATTATCAGCAGTCAGAATCTATGTATCTGTGTTTCTATGTGTCTAGGACCCAACAAGGATGGCCAGTGAGGAGGATCCCTGACTCCCACCACATAAATTTAAATTACATGATATCCCTTAAACCTCCATTTGAATGCTTTTCTAGCAGCTGTTCTAACTGTCTGTATTCAGCTAACTCTGTTAAGAGCTTAGTGGCATTTCATAGAACAAGAATGGCTACTATCATGCACCCCAATGAGTTGGCATTAAAGTTGGATGTTGAATAATTGTTCCTCACGGGGAAGTCTGAAGTAGCCTAGCTAATGGGCCCCCAAGACTCCCTTCCTTTGAATGCCTGTCACTGGCCTCATACACAGTTGCAGTTGGACATGACAGGCTTTGGGGCACTCAGAGGTCCCCATACTATCACTCCCAAAACCTGACGTATATTTAACTGTTTTTGTGTAACTGTTTCCATGTTTATATTTCTCAATTTCAAGATATTATCTTTAGCTTGGCTGTCAGCTTTTTTGCCATGGCTTTATCTTATTTACTTTCATGTGCACCTCTCTCCCCCCTAGCCTGAAAACTCTGGTATCTGCATCATCCCCATGGCCATAGGCTATCCTAAAGTGGGTGAACCCAGGATCACACCTGAACATGTTGCCCTCATGGAACCTTGATGCACTACCATTGGTCTATCAAGGTGGTTTAGCTAGCTTTTTTCATTGTCATTTTTTTTCTGCCTCTGTAGTCTCATTGTCTATGTTTCTATGTCAGGCAAAGCCCCCTTCACCAGGAAGAGATAAAGGCAGCAAAGCTCTCTCCTCTGCCTCTGACCAAAAGGATGTAATGGTCTCTGCTCTCTTCTCCCCTCCCTGCAACCTAGTAAAAGAAAAGCCCCCCCCCACCTATCTAATGGCACCAATGCCCTCTCCTTCCCCAATCCACATAGTGGCACAGTGCTCTCTCCTCTCCTCTCCTCTCTTTGCCCAAACCTAATGGCAGCAATGATCTCACTCCTTCCTCACACTTTAATGGTAGAAAAGCTCTCTTCAGCCGACTTCTCACCCTGCATCTAATGACCGCAAGATTCTCTCTCCTTTCTCCTCTCTCCTCAACTTTATATGATCCTGCCCCCTACCAACAGCTTTGCATGATCTCAGTTTTAGGGTTGCAGTGGGTGTAGCCCTGCAGACCTTTTACAATGAATTAAGGGATTCTGCATTCCTTCCTAAAATTTTAGGAACACAGATTGAGTAAACCCTTCTGCAACCAACCACTGTGCACTGTACCATCCCAAGCCCTCTGTTCCATATTCATTTGTAAACTCTCCCACAACCACCCACTGTGTGCTGTACTGCCCCCACCCCTCCAGTCCCAATTCATGCCCCTTACTGGAGCAGACTGAGCTGCAGAGCTTTATGCCCTGTAGATTGATTTCCCCATCCCCTCACCTGGGCAGCAGGCACTGCAAACCCCGAGAGAGAGAACGAGAGAGAAAGTAACCATAGTGTGTACAGGGACAACTAAACTCATCACCGCTGGAATTAAATTTAAAATGCAGTACCCAGCAAAGCTATCAGTAACAAAAGAGAACATGTCCCACTCTTTTGAAGCACCAGATCAAGTTAGGAAACAACACATGAACATTTTCCCAGACTTGTTTAAACTGAAGGGATCTGTTTCTGTGATTAGAATATCAGAAATCTTTTTGTTTTCTGATCATTTTGTTATTATAACTTGTTAACATGTCCATGGAGTACTGTAAGTTAATCTTGCTTTACATTAGCAACAGCCTGTTTCAGTTTCAGATTCAGTAATACTGGAAGCTCAACTTTTATTTATAGGTATGTCAGTGCCTGTGTTTAAAATAGTAGTGAGGAGGTAGGTATACTTATGCTTTAATTCAATAGCTGAGATGCAACTCTTTTTTTTTTCTTTTATGAGGCATATTGTGTCAAGCAGTCCTTGAGTTTAATATTTCCTTCTATTTGTTTGGTGCTCACTTTGATGCCTCAATCTATTTTGGGGCATTTTAGTAATCTATGTTGCTTTTCTTCTTGGGTCAAAACATAGGAGACAAAGATACTAATGCAGAAAAATTTTGTGAATTACTCCACCAGGGGAATTTGGCCACTTTGCCTGCACTTCACCAGTAAAATTTAAATTCTCTGCATCCTTACCTATAATCTGAACTTTTTAAAATTTCATTCAGAGGGGCGGCAAGCTGATTTCTTGTTATAGATACACTGTCAGGCTTTCACATTGCTTTGTCTGTTGGAGGTTCATTTTTAGGGCTGCAGTGGGTGTAGCCATGCAGACCTTTTATGATTAGTTAAGGGACTCTGCATTCCTTCCTAAAATTTTAAGAACCCAGATTGAGTAAATCCTCCCACAACTGTCCACTTTGCACAGTACTGCCCTCATCCCTCTGTTCCCAATTCATTTGCAAACCCTCCCACAACTGCCCACTGTGCGCTGTACCACCCCACCCATCTGGTCCCAATTCATGTCCCTGACTGGAGCAGACTGAGCTGCAGAGCTTTGTGTTCTATAGATGGATTTTCTGGTCCCTGACCCAGACAGCAGTCACTGCAACCCCAGAGAGAAAGAGAGAGAGAGAGAGAGAGAGAGAGAGAGAGAACCATAGTATGCATGGGGACACAATAAATCAAACCATGCTTCTTTTTAGAAGTTTATGAGTGCAGCCTTCCTGAGCAGTTAAGTGCACTTTACTAGCTCATCTAAGTTGAGATACAAACATCTTACAAACTTCTGCTGTCTAACAGATTACTGCTGCAAAAGTTAGAAAATGGCTGCAACAGATGTAAAAACTTAAGTAAATGCTAAAGACTCTCTACCAAAAGCTAATTGTAGTAAGCAGGGCAGTCCAGGACTTTAGTCTCAAGCTGTGCTGCACTATAGGCCTTTTTTATTATATATTTTTTTGATTATTCTTCAATTCTATTACATATAGATAATGCCCGGGGTTGGGAGGGATCTGATGTTGTGGTCTGCAGGTGGGGAGCAGCTCAATGGGCAACAGTAAAGCCCAAGGGAGAGAGAGAGAGAGAGAGAGAGAGAGAGAGAGAGAGAGAGAGAGATCTGAGATATATTTCACCACTCATACACTGCATCTCAATGGAAGTTGTTAATAACAATGTCATGAGGCCAGATTATCACAGTGGATAGTGCACAGAATTCTGAATCAAGCTGAAAGGACTGCCAAAAAGTTTACTGATGCTATCCATATAGTACCATGATAGACAGAAAAACACAACCACTCACACACACACCCATGGCATACCAGCTATCCCCACAAAATCTCATTGTTCAAAAAACTGAATAACTAGAGATCACATTATTAACAATGCACAGGAACCCAAGCTGTGTTTTGTGTTGGTAGCTACCCATCAATGGTTCAGTTTTTGGTATTACAATTTTGCTGGGCTAGCAGGTGTACATTCCATCAGCTGTGACTCTTCCCAGTGTCTGTCAGTGGCAACCAAGCTGTTCCAGATTAAAATCCCATCACAACAACATGACCGGACTGCTTGTTGCAACAACCTGTGATTTTATTAAATTTTATTCTTATGTAATGCTAAATATCTACATAAATTGACCAAACACTGGAATGGGAATATTGTATGATATTTGCTGTGGTTTAAAGAGAACCATGAAACACTAGGGGATACATATTTCTGTACTTTATTCTTTCCACATTGGTCTTTCCCTGTAGTCCATGAAACCTTCTTGTTCCCCTCCTCTTCACCTCCTCCACACTGTTTATGTCTGTACTGTGATGATGGGCGGTACTCGAGGTTGAATCTTATCATTGTTTTATACCATGTTATTGTAACCTCAGTTCTACTACTGCTTCATTCCCATCCATATGCACCTAAGCATTCAGAAACCTGTCCATAACATTTTGACACACTGACTAGCTCCCTTTTGTACATCCAAAATGAAAACTCATAGGTCTCTTTCCAGGTTTGTGACAGTCAATACTTCATTTCCCTTGAGAATGTATTCATACTAAGGGTCATACAAAAGATACTACATGCCACATGCCTGCATAGCATACCAATTACTTACAAAGTGTTAGTAAGTATACACCTCTGTCTTGTTAATGATCTAAAGTTATGACCAATGATTGTTTAATTTTGTTAACAATTGTTTTATTACAAGAGACTACTATATCCAAGGGTAAGTATTGTGTAAGTAAGCAATAACCCTCAGCAGGGTATTGTGTTATTGAGGATTAATCAACACCCCAGGTGTGTTGTGAGGTATGAGGCAGCAGGCAGAGTGCCCTCACAGCACCCAGAGTGTTGAGTTATCCCCAATAACCCCATGCTCTGGAGTGGGTTGTTGCGCTTATAACATGGGGTCATTGAAAAAAGAGAAATAATTAAAAGAAAGGGTTTGGTAACATGTCAAATACAAGAAATATGACTGTATCTTGCCAATCTGTAAAATAGTCCCCAACAACTTATGCATGCTTCAGTGATGTTATGAACACAGGAATTCAAGACAGTTGTATTGCCATGATGTCAGACATTTCTTGTTAATAACATACATAGGAAGTCATAGAAAAATGCTGTCTTTTAACCCCCCCCCCACACACACACACAGGCACAATCCTCTGTGTCTCTCTACCTCTGTCTCTGCACTGGGTATCCCAAAAACAACACATTTTGTGAGCCTACCTTACATTTTGCTAATGCAGGCTCATAACTTTGATAATTTGCAATATTTTTTACCCCAAATTCCTCGTATGCAGCCCTATCCGCTCTGGCCAGAGTTTGTTTAAATCCAGTGTAGCTCACTCTCACCCATCTCAGCACCACCACCCACTCAATAAGGAAATGGATGGTATTTGCAATGCTATTCAAACAATTTCATCACAGATTATTGACACACAAGAGCTGGCCATCAGACTAGGGAAGTTGGGAGAGATAGGGTTGCCAGTGCCACAGATCTAGAATTTGATTAATTCACTCCAGTAAGTCCCATATTCAAAAAAGTATTTAATTACTTTGAGTACTGTATTGAAAAGTCAGGCTATCTACAGTATGCATTAAAAAAAGCTTTGTAGCTGCACTGGTTCTCTCTGAGTAAAGCTAATTGTCCCTTAGTGACATTTTTAGTTGAGATGCAGTGAGCTTGACTTCTGGACGCTCACATATCCCTCACCCACCATTCCATTTTGTACTATCAATATAATGTTGTTTTGCAGCAACATACTGTACACATGTTACAACATCTAAAAATGTATCATTTGTGGTGCCATTGCAATTCTTTTTTTCTCTATTTCTCTGTTTGTTTCTCTGTTCCCTTATTTAGTTTCCACATTTTGCATAGATAATCTTTAACTTTTACTTTTCACTTTTCTTACATTGGCTTCATATTTTAATTCCTTCAGTTTATCCAGTATTCTCTCATTCTTTTTGGCCTCAACAATGTTGTTTATGTAGCTGTCCCTTTACTTTCATTTTCTAAATTTCTCATTGTCTCCCCCAGCACCAAAACTGGCCTATCAGACTGGCAAGCTCCCAGCTCCATTCACAGCCACCTCTTGTGCTTAACTCCACAAAGATTGCAAATGACCCTCTGGCACAACACACAATATGCCCACTCATGGTTTTAAAACAGATAAAACCCACACCACCTGTCTGAGCCCTACTATCTTCCTAATCAGCCTTGAGAGCACCGTTGAGTGGCTTTGTTTTAAATGTACGTTATTATCAAGTCCAGTGCTGTACTATGATCCCCTGCCTCTTCTGCCTTCAAAAGCATTATAGGTTCTCCTCTTAGACATTACTCTGCCCCTCATAAAACAAGAAAACTCCAAAGTGCATATCTTAGCCACAGAAACTCACTTCACCCAGAGCCACATTGATTCACACCATGTTTTTTTTATATTGCACCCTTTTTGGGTCCAACACTGTAGAGCAATCCTCTTCTGCTTCTTGTTACTACTGCAACCAAATGCTAGAGTCACACCATAATGGCTTTGTGTAGTCCCCAGAAAGCACTACTGGCATGAGAAACAAACTTTCGTGCCCACCATCAGTGACAGGAAAAGGCAGTGCACCATCATGCAGCCTTCCACAAAAAAGGATGCCAATTTAAAACAAATTGGGTGACTGTGACTCAAAGAGGTTATCATGGCTGGTTAATGAGGGTTTGAGAAGCTGAAATGGTTGGGGTGAATTTTAGTTCTTATAAATCTACCCACAGACAGAGTAATTGGGTAGAAAGGAATTGAACCTGTCTCTGTCAAACTTACTGGGGCAGTTTCTGTGTAATGTCTGTGGGCAGCCCCAAATATCATGGCCAGACCCAAATTCTGTGACTGGCCTTAATTTCTGTGGCAACTGCCACATGCTGCAGAACTGTAGGAAAAACATACCCTTTATAATCTGCACTCTGTGGCTTATTGGCCATGACCCCCTTCCCTGTCAATTTGGGCAGACCTTGAGTTTTCTCATCTTTCATATGCACCGATATACTGTTCACTCTTTCTTTCAGACTACAGATATAAACTACTACAATTGAAGATCCCATTTGTGGTGTCCATAGGGGAGACTCAATAAGCAATTGCTGCTCTTACTTCCTCTTCATTTATGCCTAGTAAGTTTGCCTTCCTCCTTAGATACAATGTTTTGCACTTGGGCTAGACTAGGCTTAATATACCTACTCCAATTTTTCTCTCCAATGAGATTTATTCCATCTTCCAGATTTATGGATTATTTTTTACTCCCTCAGATGAATTGATTCAGATATTTCCAGGCTAGGATGTACCTGACCCAATTACTTGTATTAACATTCTTGTCTTTAGCCTTGGGCCCAATACTTCAATAGCTATGGCAGAGTATGTGGGGGGGGGGCACACTGGCACATTTCATCTTTACTGGTTATCATACTCTCCAAGACCCCCTTGGAAACCCTGGAATAGCTGCACATACTAGCTGGCAGAAGAAGCTGAATATAGTTACCTCACCTATTTTTTTTTTATTTTGCTAACTCTGTTTATGCCCTCTTACTGGCTCCTGGACCTCTTTCCAGAGTGGTTACTCAGTCCAGCCTTCTCCCATCTGCCTGAAGCCTCCAGCCCAGCCCAGTATGGGCCATCCTCCTCTTCATTACACCCGACAGCTTGACCCCCCCAGCTCTGAGCCCCCCAGGGTGGGACCTCCAACTCCTACCTGGCACTATATCTGAAATGTAGTGGAGCTGCAAGGGCAGAAAGGGAGTACTGGAGCAGACTGGAAGGCCTGACATTGGATATGGGGGTCAACAACTGGACCCTTCTTCACCCTCCAGGAGCCAGAAAGTTTTCTGTTTTTCATTAACCCCCCAATGTGGGATGTGCAATGCTGTCCAGCACATGATGTGAGTGCATCCAGGCATGCCCACAGGATGGCCTCCCAAAGCTTCCTTTACATGGCAGTCCCTTGACTGCAGTGCACCCTATCTCCACTGGGTGTCACCAGCATTGTGGGACAGGAACCTCCTCCCTCCTAGGAGAGGAGAGCAGTCCATAAGACACTCAGTCCTCTCCTCACTGGCCAACCCCTGGCTGCCTAGGCTCATTCCAGAACCTGGGTCACCTGTGTGGCATGAGGTAAGGTGGATGCCTCAACCTTCAGCAACACTGGGCTGGCCCTAGTTACTTCACCTAGTGAATGAGAAAATTCCTGTTTTGTAGCACGCCCAGTGACCCTCTCCCAGACTGGAGGGTACACTCTTGGACATACCTTTTCCACTTATTTCTTAAACCACTGCTTCAAGTTCATAGAGGCAAAAACAAGCAAAGGGCAAGCACTTCTGTATCAGTCAAACTTTTATTAATAATAAAACTCTGTGTACATACAAAAAAAACATAAACAAAAGTGCCATAATAAGACCATCAAACCAATAAGCCACCGTACTTACTGGCAACAACACCTCTTCCTCAGGAGGTGTACTTCAAGTTCACAGAAGCACACTGACCTTTCCCAGTGGTTGCAGGGCTTATGGAGAGTTATGTGCCACTCACAGCCACAAACTGTGCACTTGCCCTACACTCCAGCCTTCCTATTGGATTTAGATGGAGCATTACAAGACCTTTTTTTCCTCCAGTGTCTCTTACCTCTTCAGTCTTCTTATTGCTGTAGTTCTCTGTGTATATTAAAGATAGTTCACTGTGCATATTAAAGATAGGGATATTAAATATTTATTGTGCTCACAGTCATTACTGCCAAAAAATGTATTCCTAGAAGATGGTTATTTCCATTACACACTACTCAATACAAATTAATCCAATATACAGATTAGAAAAAAAACTCTCCCATGGATACAACACAGTGAGAATAAGTTTAGAAACAAATCAGCAAGATGGATCACCGGTATTTTTATATAACCAACTCCAGTGGGGGTACGTTTCAGGGAAGGGGAGAAACTCAAGAGGGAGACACAAGTTGAGAAGGGTAGAACATTGGGGTCAACCTGCAGGTGGGGAGGACAATGTCTGGGGAATGGGACTTACATCGAGGATAATAATTAAAAAATTACACAATCCCCCAACAAAGAAATTACAAAAATTGTTCAAACCCATACCCAGTCCTGAACCTAGGTCCACCCACATCACAGATGGTGACTGTAGCCACCACTCCAGATACGCAGCTTGAAACTGTCTCTTCCAACAAATCCACATGGCCATACTTAGCTAACTAGGCCTCACTGTTTCACTCCTAATTTACTTGTTAGCTCCTACTGTCGCTATTCTATCGTGGTCACTATTCTCACAGGCACTCAAACTGAGTCACTCAAATTGAGTCACTCAGTGTAAGTCACCCAAATCATGGGATACCTGGATGACCTTGTCACAATATATCCCAATTTTTTCCCATGACCATTTCTTTTTGTGGGTGGTTTTGATTGTAAGACATGCAAGGGCTGATATCTGTACATGATTAACCCTTGGACATTTCAAATAGTGGTTACCTACCACATGTGAAGGCCACTTATGGTTATCATAGCTAGAAAATTAAAGATATCTTTAATCATAAATACATTACTGATTATGGACACCACCTCTAAGTTTTTTTATGTTCCTGTTGCCTGTGTTCTGGACATTTGTTTTCATTTATGATTATCAGAATGAAAGTCCATATGCCAATGTTAGTGGATACTTTTTTTGTGGAGACTTGGAAATGTGTTTTTGTTTTTTCTATTTATGGTCTTTAATTAGGAGCCAGTGCTGTCACTTTGGGCACCTTTTGAACATACAGTGAAACTCCTACATGTGAATATACAGTTGTTACATATATTAGTATTATTTGTATTCTGCACTGTCCTGTATATAGAACTGTTGTAGGTGCATAATATTTTTAAATAGTTGTATGTCAATGTGTCTCCTGTAATGCTGAACAGCTAAACTCAAAGTAAATACTAAATATAAAAAAAATATATATACACACTTCTCATTTGCTGATGAATTTCTGCCTTTGGCCATGCAACAGTGCACACACGACCTGCATATACTGTATATTGGTAAGATGGCACTCCTTGGTCTTCCTTATCAATTACTTATTCAAGTGCAGATCCAGAAGCAAATTGTTTGATGCCTTTTAGTGGACCAACATAGATGTTACATAAAGAACAAAGTGCTTAAGCTTTCAGACTAACAAAGTCCATCCTCAGAAGCTTATGACAGTTATTCAGAAACTCACAAACTATTAACACTCGGACCATACATAAAAAAATCCAGAAAGAATTCTCATTGGTTCAAAATACTCATTTAAATGATCGCTGAAGTTAGAAACAGTTGAACCAGACCACACAAGTCTGCTATTTGCTGAGATGCCTTCAAGGTCAAATGTCATCTTAATAAGATAACAACCTTCTCAGCAGAAATTTCAACTATCATAAATTCTAAATGTCTCAGCATGTGCAGTGAATACAATCCTAATGAACCGCTGGATTCAATTCTCCCTTAAGTACATGTTAAAATGTGATATTATTGTATGTTAAGAACAAACAAAATGATATAACCAAAATGTTCTATATATGGCATTAAGAGAGTTTAAAATAAAGTTAACCTAGTGTGAGCAACTGTTACACATTGCTATACAGTTTAAAACCTATCTGGAGACATTTTTTCAACTATGCACTCAACCAGTTACTATATTCCATAAACCTTAAAACCAACCTTCAGTGCTGTAACAGGATTTTATACAAGATAATATCAATTGTCAGTATAAGTGCCAAATTGGAAAAAAAAACTGTCAATGACCCCCAAATAAATGAGACCATGCATCCTGATATGTTAAGAGTTCAATAATGTGTCAGTTTATAATCAAACTACTATATAGACAGAGACAGTCTAAGGATTCTGAATGTAAACCCAATGGAATGAGACCCTACCACCCTGTGGGTAGATAACTAGTTAGAAGAAAGTGTATATTTACTATGTATGTGAGCTAAGAGTCCTAATAAATCATCATTTACACCAGTCAGTACAGTATTTACCCAATGGAATTTAACCAGTCAAGGACCGTCAAGTAAATTAAATCATGCATCCTAATATGTTCAGAGTTCAAAAATGTGACAATATATAATCAAACTACTTTATGTATAGTAACAGTCCAAGGAATCTGAATACAACCACAATGGAATTAAACCTCCACCCCCCCACCAGGGTAAGATAACTAGTTAGAAGGAAGTACACATTCACTTTGTATGTGAGCCAAGAATCCTAACATACCATCATTTACACCAGTCACTACAATATTTTCACAATGTAATTTAATCTTTCCAGGACCCCCAAGCAAATGAGATCATGCACCCAATATGTTCACAGCTAAAAAATGTGACAGAATATAATAAAACTACTGTATGAACACTAACATTCTAAGGAAGCTGAATAAAAACCCAATGGAACTAACCCCACCCCCACAGCAGATAACTAGTTAGAAGGAAATTAATATTCATTACATATGTGAACTAAGATCCATAACACACTGTAACAGTTCCATGTCATATTAGTGATCACAAAACAGTGATCTATATTATCATGAGTGCATATCGCTAAAAAGCAAATCATCGATATACACTTTACGGCGAATTACCATCCAGATTTTTAAAAAGCATTTTTGTTGGGGGGCTTCACCCCCTGCACCCCCCATCACAGGGGGCTTTGACTCCAGCACCTCTCTGATTATGTTTCTCAACTCCAGCAGGGTGAGTGTCGGGGCGGGGCAAAGTCCAGATTTCAGCAAAACTTAAGTGCCACAACTTGCGGCTGTGGCAAAATGTACTCCCAGTCCTGAACCCATTACCTACTGTGCCAGAGTTAGCCACCCACACCACCATGCCACATGGCTAGCTCAGCAGCAGCAGGTACACCAGTGCCTGAAATCCCCTTCCCCGTCCCTCCCCTTCCCCTCACTATTCCCCCTTTCTATTTGCCCTTCCCCATGGTCGCTTTCCCATATCCTCTCTATTCTGCAGGGTAGCCCAGAATAATAGCTCCCAAAATGAGTCACTATTTTTGTAATTGCTCATTTTGGGTCACTATTATGATGTGATATCCACTCTAACACCATTATGTCATGTACCTGAATATAAGCTTACCTCAAGGTAACAGCAACACCCACACCCACCACACCCACATAACCCCTCCCCACACACACACAAACACATAGGAAAAAAAACACACACACATAGTTCTTTTTTGCGGAACCAACATGTTGATAACCAGTTAAAAGGGACACTATAAATATTAAAACAAAAACAAAGACACGCTGAGGTCCTATTATATGTCTATCCTTTGAAGTAAAGGTCTGTGGATGTTTAAGTTCTATAATGTGCCATAAACCCCAAATCAATGTTCTTGCCATCTTCTTCTGTACTGAGAAGTAAAATAAGCCTGATCTCAGAAGCCTGTTTCTGTTGTGTACTTTAACATTTCCTTTTTAAGACCATTACTGACATATCTGAGATTGAGAAGTCAGGCTGAGAGAAATGTTGCCCCACTGGTTTTTAAGTAATCTTCCTATTAATAGTATATCTGTGCGAGTTCATTCTAGTGCAGAGAGGCTGGTTTGTCTCTCCAACATACCCTGTCTGTAGACATCTCTTTTATTGAATGAAATAAACAACATTCCATGATGCACATGCATAATTCCCCTGTACCTCTTTTTTTGTGATGTAACCACACATTCCAAAGTGGAAATTAGATCACAAGTCTTACATCTGAGTTGATTACAGGGTCTTGCACCATTCAGTGTCATGGTATTCTGTTCTAGTCCAAGTTTACTCCTACTAATCAGATTGGCTTGGTGGTTGTTTAAAAGATAGTAGTGGTAGTTCTTGAAAAATACAGTTTAGGGTCTCATCCTCACTAAATATTGAATGGAGGTCCTTAAAAATCATATGTATAAGTTTAAGGTTAGGATGATATGTGACTACTAAGGGTATTCTGTTGGTAGTTGTCCTTTCCTTATACTGAAGTAGTTGTTCCCTTGGTACCTCTGTTGCACATTCTACTGCTCTGTCAATTTCTCTGGAAGAGCGTTGCTGCTCAATGAAGGTATTTTTTTAACATAGCCAATTGTGTAGTTCTGTCTTCCTCATTTGAACAGATATGGTGATACCGAAGTGCTTAACTTTACATGACATATTTTTTTGTGTGACTTGGATGATTACTACTGAATCTGAATCTACATGTCATCCAAGTGGCTTATCTTAGGACCGTGCATTAGGTAGCAGTGGATTTCAGAAACTAGGTGGGACAGTGAGAGATATATGGCACTGAAGAAACAGTTGGACAATGACAGACTGGTCATGAATGTGAAACAGGGGCTCTGCTGTAGGTGTGCCTGTCCCAGTATGACCCGAGGTGTGTGAATGAATTATGTGCTCTTCTAGGTGTGGCTGGACCTAGTGAGGTCTAGGGTGGCATCCCAGTCTCAGCATCATGGATTAACCATGGGTTTACATGGTGAAATAATGGTTACGCATTGGCAGCAACCATGGTCTTTCACTGTTTGTCATGATTTTAACCATGGTTATTCATGGAAACCACTGGGAGAGAATATGGATGATCATAGTCAATATAGTTTGAGAGTTAATCAAGATAACCGTGGTCATCCATGGTTGTCCTTTGTTGTTAATTCCAGAAGCTTCCTGCATTATAAAAGAAATTTCTTCATGACTCAATACATTTTTTTTTTCTAACACACTTAACATTCTCTATTGAATACAGTGGGTGGGATATTCAGAAATGTGCCTGGCAGGGGCGCAAGCAGGATGCAGCACAACTGGGATGCACCAGGGTGTGAACTGGGTGATATTCAATGGAGCTTCACCATGACTCAGCACCATTGAAAACTGCAACCAGGCCGGTCACGTGATGTAGTGCACCGAGTAACACTCTCCTGCTTTAGCTCTGACCCTCCGCTCTGTTTAGACTTAATTTTCAAGTCTTTATAGTGGCTTTTTTGCGGTGCTTTCCTGGGATAACCTTGGGGCAACCTGGTCCTGGCCCTTTTGGAAGTAAATAGAGGTGGAAATGAAGAAGTGTCTGCCCAAACACACTCCTCCTGCATCCCCCGAGAAGGCCCTGAAGAAGACCAAAGCCTCTCTTACAACATCATCTCAATCTATGGGTGCTACAAACCCGGACTCAGATCCTCTCACCCTAGTCAGATTTTTGGAAGAGTTCCAGCCCTTCAAAACGGAACTACAGTAAATCCTGGCTGAAATGAAGACGATCTCTAACAATGTTGAATCCTTAGCTCTGAAGGCCTCTGATAATGAAGCCTGCATACGCTCGGTTGAGCGCAGGCAAGAACAAGCGAACTCAGAGCTGGTAGCCATCCGGCAGAGAGTAACCAAGCTGGAGGCCAAAGTCGAGGACCTAGAAGGCAGGAGTCACCGCAATAACGTGGTTTTAATTGGCCTCCCGGAACGTGAAGAGGGTCCCGACCGGATCAAGTTTGCAAGAAAATTTGTCTCTAAAATAGCTGGCCCTTCCCCGTTTGGCAGTGATTACATTATTGAAAGAGCGCATAGGGCACTCCGCCCAATACCACCACCAGGATCGGCTCCGAGATATTTATATTTCGGTTCCTGAATTATCAGGAGAAGCAACACTTCCTGATCAAAGCCCATGAGTCCAAAGAGATTGCCTGGGAAGGTGCCAAGATTAGAATCACCCAGGAACTACCCCTGTCTGTGCACCAGAAGTGCGCATCCTACCATTCCCTGGTCATCAAATTAATAGCAGCAGAGATCAAGTTCAAGATGGTCTATCCTGCCAAGCTGCAGGTGCTTGTTGCAGGCTCCTGGCATGCATATGAGGATGTAGAAGCAGCAACTCTCAGCTTAAAGGCTGCTTTTCTGGATCTTTTTGGTGCTTCTTGAAGTTGGGACTGGCAGCAACAGATTCCCCATGCTGTTTACAGAGCTGAATCTGCCAGGGGTGTCTGGGTTGAATTCCCTCTTTCTGTCATTAATTTGAACTGGTAGCAAGTGAGTTGAATGACTTTCCCCCAACTCGAGCTATCAGAGTGATGTACTACCTTGCAAGTCTGTACTTACCGGAGGTGTAGTGGCACTTCTCATCGGTCTGGCTTTCTGGCAACTCTGGTGTCTACCTTTAGTGGCTCTGCAAAGGTCGATCATTGCAACAGTGGGAGCCTCGATTTCATGACCAACTTGTCTTAAAGGCTGAAGGGCTCCCCTTCACTGTGGACAGTCTATCTTGCTTCCCTCGAGTCATCGGTGGTGACCATCACTCCTGTTATTCACAGAACAGAATTTGTGGTTGCAATTGGGTTAATTCCACTCTATAGGATATACAATAGGGAGTAGCGCCTTGTCTTTATTTTAAACTGAGATTTCCCCAGCTCGGGGGTTCACCCTGCATAGATTTGCTACATAGGTTTCACTAGATGGCGCTAAAGACTGTTTGTGTTGGGTTTCCCTTTTTTTCCCTCAGAGTCTACATAATGGGCTCTCTCAGGGTACCTTGATTTTGCCTGTATTCTGCATGAAGAGTGGCAACACACTCATAAAGTGTTAGTAGTTTTCCTCGGTTTGCCATATCTCAGGTGCGGGGCTAATTTACGTTTCTCTCAATGGAGGCAATTAGCCTGGGAATCCAGTTCATTGGACTGTTATATTTGGGACTTTGAAGCTTTTTGCTGTATTGCAAATTACTGTTGTTGTTTCTCTACTGGGTTGTTAAACGAGCAGGTCGGGGTGGGGGGCAGACGGGGATAGCTCTGGTTAACTGTTCATCATGTTTCATGTGTGTGGGTGGGTTAGGGAGGGCTGGGGTCAATATTCTTGGGTCTGTTATGGTGGGGGCTGTTTTAGTGATATGGGGGGACTGGCTGGGTGGTCAGGGGGGGTAAACGCAGCTTATACTTAACAAGGGGTGTTAATGTTAATATTAGGAGATACGGGTCGTTTTCTGGGATACACGGTACCTGCATTGCAATGGATGGCTAGGTCTATTAATTGCACTACATGGAACATTAAAGGGGCCAGGCATAAAAGTAAACAATATTCAATTCTGAAATACCTAAACCATCTAAAAGCAGAGATTATGTTTCTGCAAGAGACTCATCTCCTGAATGCGGAAGCATTTAAGTTGAGACGCCAACAAGTGGGGCAAGTATTTGTGGCTCAGGGCACGACCCAGAGCAGAGGGGTCATGATTATGATTCATAGATCTATCCCCTTCCAGTCTCTTCATGAGTCTGCTGATCCTAATGGGAGATTCCTATTTGTGAGGGGGAAACTCTTCACATTGGACATTCTTTTGGGCACTGTCTATGGTCCCAATATAGATACTCCAGAGTTTTTTGTTAAACTGTTGGAAGTGGTGCATTCTTTACCTGATCTTCCCATATTAATAGGGGGTGATCTCAACTTGGTCTTTGATCAGGAGATTGACAGATCGGGTCAGTCTCGTTCTGGCCTCTCGCCTGCTCAAAGGGCCTTTAGAGATTTTTTGGACTCGGCTGGACTGTGCCATGTGTGGCCAGTGCTTCATCCTAATCAAAGGGATTACACCTTTGTCTCGCCAGTCCATGGTACCTCTTCTTGGATCGATTACATTTTAGCAACTCAAAACCTTTTACTTGGGGTTGTGGTTTCCAATATTGTTTCGGCCCCGCTCTCCGATCACTCTGCTGTCTTTTGTCAACTCTCGTTACTGTCTCTACCCCAGAATGGTAATGGATGGAAGCTTAATAACCAAATTTTAAAGGAACCAGACAAAGTTTCCTATATAGCTTCCCAAATACAGCACTTTGTGGCCTTAAATAACAATTCCACAGGCCAGCCCGACATAGAGTGGGGGGCCCTCAAGGTGTATCTGAGAGAGATTATGATCGGAATTATGTCTAAAAGGAAGAAGGAGAGGAATGAGAAGGCTGCCCAACTATTGCTTCAGATTAGGAATTTAGAGGCTAGTCTCTCCCCGACCTCCCCTGAGACTACTAGACAAGAACTAGTTAAACTCAAAAATGCCTATTTGGGGCTACTAAGAGAGCAGGCTGAGTTTGCAATCTTAAAAACAAATGCAATATACACAGATCAAGCTGAGAAGGCTGGGCGGATGTTAGCTATGAGGGTGAAACAGCAGGAATCCAGTAGGTTCATTGCTGCTGTCCACTCGCTAGATGATAATTCGCTTAAAACCTCTCCCTCAGATATATTGAAGGAATTCTCTTCCTATTTCCAGGAATTATATGGTCCCATGGTGGTCCCCCCCTCAGAAGAGCACCTGCAGGGCTATCTAAAAGTTCTACATCTACCTACTCTTGATGAGTCCCAGCGATCTGCACTAACCTCCCCTATATCCAAAGTAGAAATAGAAAAAAATCATCCAATCCCTTCCATCAGATAAAACTCCAGGCCCAGACATTTTTTCTGCTAATTTTTATAAAGTGTTTTCAAAACAGCTAGTGCCCATTCTGCTTCCGCACTTCCGTTTCCTCCTCTCGGGTCGAGCAACCGATACCTCTCTCTTCGAAGCGTTGATTATTTTACTCCTCAAACCGGATAAACCAAGAGATCAGGTCTCTAGCTACAGGCCGATTTCTCTTCTCAATCAAGATATTAAGATCTTAGCCAAACTGCTCGCTGATCGGCTGAACCAGGTCCTTCCTTCTATCATTGGGAATGAACCAATGGGATTCATGAAGGGCAGATCTTCAGCCGATCATCTCAGAACTCTTGCTCATGTCTTCTCTGCCTCCAGGGATGCCTCCCTCCCAATGGCTTTGTTATC
This sequence comes from Neoceratodus forsteri, assembly GCA_016271365.2. NCBI lineage: Eukaryota > Metazoa > Chordata > Ceratodontiformes > Ceratodontidae > Neoceratodus > Neoceratodus forsteri. Next base: position 1,095,449,498 of record CM057450.1, on the reverse strand, counting down.
CGTGGAGGCAGAGAAGGCCTTTGACAGAGTCTATTGGAGGTACCTATTTGTAACAATGGAGGCCTTTGGTTTTCCTGGAGAATTTTGGAACTGGGTTCACTCATTGTACTTATTACCCTCTGCCAGGATTTCTTGCAACGGAGTGACCTCTGCCCAGATCAAGCTGTCTGTGGGAACCAGGCAAGGCTGCCCCATTATCCGCTTTACTTTTTAATATCTATGTAGAGCCCCTTATCCGTCGGCTGGTAAGCGATAAAAATATCCCAGGTATTCTTTTAAATGATTATGAGGCTAAGGTGGCGGCATAACGCTGATGACCTCCTCCTTCAATTGTCCAACCCGTCTCTATCCATCCTCCCAATTCTCAAGATTATTGAGGAATTTAGTCAGGTTTCTAACTGTAAGCTTAATATAAGTAAATCCCAGGTAGTTCCTCTTGATCATAAACTCTATAAACACGAAATTGCTACCCTCGGTTTGGCGTGGTAGGCCGACTCTATTAAATATCTAGGCATTACTCTGTCGTGAAGTGTCTCCCAGTTGAAGCAATTAAATTTAGATTGTTTGGTACAAAAGATTGAACAGGACCTCCAAAGATGGTCCCTTCTCCCCCTTTCTCTTTGGGGCAGGATTAGCCTAGTTAAAATGAATGTCTTTCCACGTCTTTTTTACCCCATCAATATGTTAAATATACTATTGCCATTGTCCTGGCTCAAAAGAATACACAGTATACTCTCCAGTTTTGTTTGGGGATGTAAAAAAGCGAGGTTGGCATACCATAAGCTGGCCGCCCCTAAAGGGAGAGGGGGTTTAAAGCTTCCACAGCTGAGATTTTACTATTGGGCCAGCCAAGCTGCCAAGTATCTCAGATGGGCATTAAATCCGCTGGTACCCAATAATCAAGCCCCATTATGGTTAAAGGTGGAATTGTCCCTTATCAAAAAATCTGGTTATCTTCCCAAAGCGATGTTATATGTTAAATTACGCTCTCTTCCTGCAGCAATTAGGAACTCTCCCATTGCAACCTCGGTTAGGATCCATATTCAATTATGTGCCTTCCTCAAATATGATAATGGCAGGGACATTTCACAGCCCATCAATGGGAACCCCAACAGTCTAATAAATAATAGACCGTTACCATTCTCTTGGCTGCCACAGTTAGGAGACTGTCGGTTAGAGGATGTTATCCTACCCGAGGGTCAATGGTTCACTTCAAAGGATATTATGTACAAATTTAAGATACCCGGTAAGGACATATTTAAGGTTTATCAGCTGCGGCACCTTCTGCTGCAAGTCTTTGGGGTTACTCCACCTCCCAAATCCCATGTTGGTTTCCTACCCTCTCTGATCCAACCAGCAGGCTTGTCCCATCCTGTGTCTAAATTATATAGCTTGCTCTTTGCCTGTGCTTACCCCGAAAACAATGCACCAGTTCATTACTGGCAAGAGTTGCTACCTGGTAAGGATTTTGACTGGTCCCGTATTTGGCGTGATTGTCATAAATATTTGTTGCAAGATCGGTTCAGCTTAATGCAATTTAAAACCTTGCACAATATTTATTTCTCCCCTCAGAAACTTGCCAAGCTGGGTCTTCTGTCCTCTCCGCTCTGTACAAACTGTAGACTGCAGACTGGTGATCTTCTCCATATTTTCTGGGAATGTCCTAGAGTGGTATCGCTTTGGACCATGATTAAACAAAGAGCAAATCCGCTATTAGGGATTTCTGAGTTGTTTACACCCGAAATTTGTGTATTGGGTGATTTCTCGCCCGACAATGTGGCAAGTAGAAGGTATTATATGGCGTTGATCTCCTTGTCTGTTAAAAAAAGTTGTTCTTAGGCACTGGAAAGATTCTGAGAATTTTTGTTATGTGGAATGGTTACAAGAACTTCTGGCTAACCTCAGAACGGAGAGGACTATAGCAAGCCTCGCAAACAAGATGGACACGTTTAATAGAATTTGGGGCCCCTTTCAATCTTTATATGCTTTGAAAAGCTACAATCCATTTTCTCTGATAGGGCAAATGGCTCCTTGTTAGTATATTGCTGTGTTGGGGTGGTAGGGGTGGATGTAGTGGGTGGGGGGAGGGGGCAGGGGGGAGAATGAACCATTGTAAATCCTGTTTACTGGTTGCATTGAATTGACACTTCCTTCTTGGTTCATTCTCTGTTTTGCAAACTTCAATAAAAGTTGAATAAAAAAAAAAAAGAAAACTGCAACCAGGCCAGCCGCAGTGCGCATGGTGCAGTGGCACTGCGCCAGCGTAAGTGGAAAGAGTGGAGCAGGAGGATGCGCCAGCACAAGTGCGGTTGCAATAGGAGCAAGAGTGACGATATTCAGCAGTGGATATGCAAATGAGGCCATAATGAATACAAGGTGCAACTGGGGCCATTAGCATGTCATTATGGCCCCATTTGCATGTTGGTGCGCCGATCCCCTGCGACTTGTGCCTGGTGCCCTGCCAGGCTGCAGCCGTCGGGGACCGATGCCCCCTGTACATTGTGGCAAAGTGCCCCAATGCCCGATCATGGGCATAAGTATATTTAAAAAATGTCTAATATCCCTGGTGGTCCAGTGGACTGCTTCCAGCCTGATCATGGGCATAAGTATATTTAAAAGCATGTCCAATATCCCTGGTGGTCCAGTGGACTGCTTCCAGCCTGATTGCGGTCATATGTATACTTAAAATCATGTTCAATATCCCTGGTGGTCCAGTGGACTGCTTCCAACCCATTCACTGGCATAAGTATATTTAAAAGCACGTCCAATATCCCTGGTGGTCCAGTGGACTGCTTCAACCTGATCGCTGGCATCAGTTTTAAAATCATTTTACATTATCCCTGGTGCTCCAGCAGTACCCCCCTCCCCACCCGCCCACTTAGCCCTGCCGCAGCTCCCCCAGGTCCCAGTGGCAGGTGGCATCCCACGCGCAAGCCACTGGCCGCTCGCTGACTGACTGCATACTGTATGGCTGTATGCCCATTGGTCCACAGCATGGGCCAAGGGCAAGAGATTGTACTGTACATACAGTTCAGATATGTGAATGGCTCCTTTCACATATCAGGACTGTGTAGTACGGAATGGTCTGCACGCCCATTGGCCCACGCTGTGGACCAATGGGCATACAGTTGTACAGTATGCAGTCAGTCAGCAGGCAGCTGGACAGCTTGAGGGTGGGGAACTGCCACCTGCCACTGACTGGGGGGGAGTTGGGTGGCGGGGCTAATTGGGCAGGTGGGGAGGGGGGTACTACTGGACCACCAGGGATAATTCAAGATGTTTTTAAATGTACTAATGCCTGCGATCGGGCTGGAAGCGGTCCATTGGACCACCAGGGATATTGGACGTGATTTTAACTATACATATGCCTGCGATCAGGCTGGAAGCGGTCCACTGGACCACCAGGGATATTGGACGTGAATTTAACTATACTTATGCCCGCGATCGAGTGTAGGGGGGTGCGACACTGACAGACCCTGGCCCCAGAGCTCAGGTGGCCACCCACAGCTTGCAGCTGCCATGTTGCACCCTGCAATACGGTAGCTCACCTGTGGGTGGCCAGCCCTTGCTCCTATATCCTTTGGCTGAACTTTGAGCTCCAGTGTGTGGCACAAGTAGGGGTTGCACCAGCATATGCACCGCACATTGCAGGCTGAATATCGGGATGTGTGGAATATGCATGGGTGCACCCCTGCACTTGCGCTGCATAGATTACTGGTGCGCCCCAGCACATTGGGATCTGCATGGCCCAACATCCCCTCTTTGAATATCACATCCGGGTGCAGTGGTTGCGAATGGTGCAACACTGTTGCGTCATGGGCAACCCCTTTGAATATCCCACCCATTGTATTCACATGTACAATTAAAATAACTTTCATTTTTTATACCAATTACTGCTGTTGTCCCTTTTCTAATAGAGTATCTCCTCATTCATAACTGATAATTACTATTTCTACAACTATAAAATAAACTGTTTTAAGATGTGGCGAATTCTCATATTAATTTTGTTATATAGAGGATAATGCATGGACTGGAGTGTATTATGAGAATTTAATAGGCACCTAAGATGTGTGATGCTACATAAACACCAAGAGTGAAGCCAGAGGGGTTTATCCAGCATCACACACTGAGGGTGGGTATTAAATTTGAGGTCACACTCCAGTCCATGCATTAGCTCTTAATATTTCAGGTGAGACTTTTTTCCCAACCAGAAACTATAAAATGTTAAGTAGGTCTCAATTTAAAATGGCATGCAAGAGTGCAGAGATGCTGCCAAAATGCCACATTTTTCAGACATTGGCTTTTACTGCACAAAGTACACTGTTTTAGGCACAGTTCTGCCAACATTTAGATTCTGTGGCTAGAAACTGAAAAAAACAGTCCATATTTAACAATTCACGTTTTGAAATGATGAGCCTGATAATTCTCATAGCCATAGCAGAAAATGAAAGTTAGAGCAGCTCTGTGACTGTGAGAATGAGCTCTCACCACTGCTGTTTGAGTGAGCTCATGTCTTCTATAATAACAAGTCTGTTATTATGGAAAATAATATCTGGATGAGCTCATAGAAAAAAAATTGCTCACCACGTATTATTCTCAATTATACAATGGCAAGACAGAATGCTGGTCCCTGATTGCTCAGACTGGGACTGGAACCGGGATGTTATCCCAGATTAACATCCCAGCTCTAGTCCCAGCACTCTAATGACCACATTAAATGTTTTAAAAAAACTGCTCCACAGCCATCCTGAGCAGAAGTTCCAGCTCTGCTCAGCATCACCGCTCCCAGCCTCACTTGGCATCGCTGTTCCCACCCACCAACTCACAGAGCAAAACCAATAAATTCTCCTCTTTACCACATCCAAAATTTAACTAACTCATTCCACTATTTTTGCCACAACAGAAGTGTACCTGTCACTGACACTAACTCTGTGCTGTGATTGGAAACTGAAAAACAGAAAACTGAAAGCCTCCTCAGCTTCCTTGATGACTTCATAATCAGAGAGGGAAAAAGCACATATTTGCTCGGTCCCTGGGCAAGCACCGACACCTCAGGACTAAATGGGGAAAAGGTGCACAATGAATCTCCACCACCAGTCATTGTTCAAATGGTGGTGGAGGTGCAGGGGTGACAGTGGCAACACGGGGGATGGGGGGGTCACACTAACCACTGCCAAAAGCCTGAATGGCAAACAATGAGCTGGGACACAAAGTTGAGGACCCTGCAACACGGGCAGACTAGATAGACTGAATGGCCTCATTCTGCTGGTTTCTTCATATGTTCAGATGTTCATATGCTAGACAATGTCAGCAGAAAATGCCTGTCAGACCATCCATTGTGACCACGATATACTGGTCCTAGTGGCCATGCCTCCCCATTGTTTCTGCATCCCTTTTCTAACTAATTCTATATGTCTGTCCCATCCCTGCTTAAAGCTAGTCACTGATTTGGCCTGTGCCACTTCCTCTGGCAACTTGTTCAATTTGTCCACCACTCTTTTTGTGGAAACATGCTTACCAATGTCCCTTTTAAATCTCTCCTGTGTAAGGTTAAGTGAGTTCCCTCTTGTTCCTGTATCTGAGCTCAAGGAGAACATTTCCTTGGTGTTTTACCTATTTATCTCATGGAAGTACTGTTGTGTCCTAATCACATGGCCCCATCCCTCCTTTCTCAAGCATTTACATGTTCAGATACTGCAATTTCTCCTCCAGTGTCTTTCTCCTTAGTTCGTGGACCATCTTGGTTGCCCTGCACGGTACTGCTTCCACCTTGCTGCAGTCTCTCATCAGGAGTGGATTCCAGTACCTTCTGCAGTATTCCAAGTGCGGTCACACTAGTGACCTGTACAATGGAAGGATCCCATCCCAACTTCTACTGCTTATCCCCCTCCCTATGCAACTCATCAATCTGTCTGCCTTGCCCACATCACTATACAATGTGCTGTTGTTTTTAGGCTGTTTGATATCATGACAGCCAGGTCCTTTTCATCAGTGGTGGTTTCTAGCAATAGTCACTGACTTCATACTGCACTCTTGGGTTCCTCTTCTCAGTGTGCATCACTTTACAGTTTTTTGTATTGCAGCCCAAGAGCCAGATCTTTGACCAGCTCTCCAACCTGTGCAGATCCTCCATGAGTTCCCATATAAACTCCCATTTGAACCCTTGTGTAGATCTCTGTGTCCTCTGCAAAGCAGTACAGTAGATCTTGCCCTTGATACCTTCTCTTATATCACAAATGAAGACAGTGAAAAGGACTGGGCCCAGCACAGACAACTAAAGGTACTCCACTTCTTACTTTGCTTACTTCTGAAACCTCCCCATTAACTACTATCCTTTGTATTCTTCCCCTCAGACAGTTCCCCAACAAGTTGCCAATGTGTTCCCCACCTCTAAGTTCTGTATCTTTATGACCAGCCTCTTGTGGGGGACTGCGTCAAAGGCCTTTCTGAAATCCAAGTAAACCACACCTACTGTTTGCCCCCTAACTTCTGCCCTGGTCACCCAGTAGAAGAAGTTGACCAGATTCGATTGGCAATACCTTCCACTTGTGAATCCATGTCATCTGGAGTCCTGTAGCCCATTTCTTTCCTGGAAAGTCATCAGATTCCCCTTTGTAAAGACTCCATAACTTTTCCCACTATAGATGTCATGTTGACTGATCTACAGTTCTCTGACTTATCCTTTGTTCTGCTCTTGTGCATGTTAATCACATCCTCTATCCTCCATTACCTAGGGACCATCCATATGGCCAGTAAGCAGCTCAGTATGGCTGAAAATGGCCCTGCTATCATTTCAGCTCTCTCCTTCAGTATCCTCAGGTGTAAGCCTTCAGGTCCCATAGGTTTATTTGCTTTCAACTGTGTAAGCTTTTCTGCATTATTTTGACCATGCTGCTTGAGTTTTTGCTCATCTCCCTTCCCTTCTTAGATTCTTATTCTGGCAGTGGCCCATCCTTCTCCTTGGTAAATGCAGAACAAAAATATTTGTTCTGTATCTTTGCTTCCCCCTTCCCCCCTCCTCTTGTCCTTTCTCACTCTTCAGTCTCACAATATCCCCTTTGACCTTATACATCTCCTATATGTACCTGAAGAGCGCTTTTCCCTCTTGCTTCAGTCCCTTTGCCAGCCAGAGTCTAGTCTCTGCCTTCACCGTCCTTAACTTTCTGCTGGCTATCTTTGTTGCCAACAGGTTCTTCTTCCTCTCCTCATCCCATTGCCTTCCCTTATACTTTAAGAATAGCTCTCTATTTGGCTCTTATCACCATCTTTGCTTCTGCCATGCAAAGGCCCCTTGCCCTTTTCCCCTTTGATACCGTCACAACTGAGCTTTCTGCATTTCTATAATTCCTTTATAAATTCTTCCTATGTTTCCTCAGCCCTCTTCACCTGCTCTGTACTCCTTGTTCTTTTCTCCAACACTTCCATCAGCTTGCTGATGTTCACATTTCTAACGTCTCATACACTTACTATGTTTGTCTCATTGATAGTTCCTATTTGGATCTCCAGTGTCCAATGTTCTGTGATTACTGTAACTGAGTTGTTCCAAGACTACTGCATTTTGGGTCCTCTCACTTTTGGTGAACACCAGATCCAGCACAGCCAGCTTCTCTTGTCAGGCCCTGGAATAGCTGAACTGGAATGCCTCTTGGCATGCCTCTTAACAGGTGCTGATTCCTAATATAGTACAAGGGACATTAAACTGTTCCATAAACTCACTTGTGTTGCGTTTTTTTTGAGATGCTACTGCAGTGGAAGCTTGAACTGTTGAGTTTTAACTTTTTTTCAACCATCCTTCACTGCCTATTCAACTCACTTGTACCTGTTTAGTGAAATGGCAGTAGCTGTTTTGCTGTGTGTATGCAATGCATTTTCATTGCATTGTTTATAAATATCACAGCATTCCTTAACAGTTGTTTAGTCTGCCTTCTGAAATGAAAGTCATACGCACTTAGCTGAAAATAAAGCTTATAGTACATACAGCTAGTTTCAAACCAATACTAACCTTTTACTAATTCATTGAATTAAACACTGCATAGATTAGGAAACTCATTGAACAATGCTACACCAATGAGTTGAGGGAACAGTTTAATGTGACTTGTACTGTACTTGCTACTAGAGATGCAGTGAAATTTTATTTCACCTGCAAAATTGGGAATTTCGTGATGCAGATTATTTTGTGAAATTCACACATTTCATTGGAATTTCCCCTACACACAAAGACCCCACATCCCTGGTGTCTAGTCGTCCCAACCCCAGCCCACAATAGGAAGAATTGCCCCCAAGATTCAGCCCCATCCCCCATTCACATAATTTAAAATAAAAATACATTTCCCTGGTGTCTAGTGGCCCCACCCCGTTAGCTGATTACTGGCTAAATGAAGAATTAACCCCCACCCACCACCCAGAGATTCACACTCACAACCCCCTCTCCCCCATTGTCCATAAGTGCCAACATCATGACTCACTCTGAGTTGAGTTATATTAAAAAAGCACCTTTCCCTGGTGTCTATTGGACCCCTCACCCCCCACCCTGTCTGGTAGTTTGTGGTACTACTAATAATACCACTGCACCCTGCACCCTGTACCCCCATGGGCCACTGGCACAGCCATTCACTCACCTTCACAGCTGGCAGACCAACTGAGCTCTACACATGAGCCTGAGTGAGTGAACCATTTGCATGAATGAGTACATTTACAAGCTCATTCATGAAAAGGGATCACTCACTTAGGCTCATTTGTAGAGCTCAGTCAGGCTGCTGGCCATGAAGATGAGTGGAAGGCTGTACTGGTGACCTGCAGTGGTATGGGGGTGCAGGTTGGAGTTATTAGTAGTACTACTAACTACAGGACAGGGGGGGGTGGGAGGTCCACTAGACACCAGGGAAAGTTTTTTTTTTATTTAATAAACTCAACTCAGAGTGAGTCTTGACATCAGCACTTACTGACAATGGGGGGGATGGGTGTGAATGTTTAGGTGGGGGGTTCATTCTTCATTTTGCCAGCGATTGGCCAGGGGAGTGGGGCCACTAGACCTCAGGGAAATGTATATTTATTTTAAATTATGTGGATGGGGCCAGGGTTGAATCTCAGTAGGGGTGAGGTGGGAAGTTCTTCCTATTGTGAGGGCCCGGGGTGGGACCATTAGACACCAGGAATATGGGGTCTTCAGGAGGGGGGAACACTTTTTTCATTTTTTTTTTTTATCAAGCTGTTCCCCCAATCCTCTCTAGCTCTCAAATGTGGAATTTCACCTGTAGGTGGCAAAATTAGCATTTCGTGGGTGAAATTCCACATTTCTCTGGGGGGGATTTTGCATTTCACACCAGCAAAATATTTTGCATTATGTGGGGATTATGCAAAATATTTCACTAGGCAAAATATTTTCATTGTGCACAACACTGCTTGCTATAGCTAGAACTTTCCAGTCCACATGCAAAATATTAAACTCCCTTAGTATCACCACCACTCCATTTGATCCTGACCTCTAGTATGCAGACCACCACTATCCTGATTTGTTTCTAATATCCTGCTGCTGCTAGTACCATAAGGGTTTCTAGTTTGCATGACTCCTACAGACTGTCTATTTCTTTTGCCTCCATTCCCTTATTTACATGCAGTGCTTGTCCCCTTCCCCAGCCCTTTGCTCTTCTCTTACTGTGCAGTGAGAGTCCTTATATGGTCATGTCCCATTCATGGTTTGAGACTGCCCACATCTCTTTAACAGCCATCAGGTGGAGACTGCCTTCCATGGCCATCACCTGAGTTCATGCATTTTGTTACCAAGACTCCTTGCATTGCTATCCATCATTTTCCAGCATCTATCCCTGACCCCTCTTTTTCTCTTTACCCCAGGTATGTTGGATTCTGCTGTATTGGTTGATATTAGGGGACTGACAAACCCCTTGTGACATCTTGCATGAAAATTGTCACTATGATTTCCATGTTACTAGTTTAAACTAGCTACTGTACATGCTGTGCCCACCATTCTCTGACACAATATTTTAAAACAAAACTGTAAACCAAACATGGGAGCTACTTAAGGGAACCATACAAAACCTCAAAAGAGATTTTGTACCCTTAAAAAAGAAATATAATTGAAAAGGGAAAGTGTCAATACTGTATGGCTAACATTCGATATTAAAAAACAAATCAAGACCAAGGAAAAAGCATAGAAAAAAAAACTAAATTAGAACTATCAGAATCCAATGTGCTCACTTGTAAAAAGGAACTTAAATTACTTAAGGAGATGATAAGCAAAGCAAAGTATAAGGTTGAATTGAAACTTGCCCATGGGAAGGATACTTAAGCTCTCTTCTATATTAATTGCAATAAAAACTCATCAAGTGTCATTGGGCCTTTGTCTTACAATGTAGCTACCATTATAGATGATGCTAAAACATCAAACCATTTCAATTCATATTTCTGTTCAGTATTGTCTAGTGGGGGTGAAATAAATTAAACCCTGAGATCTGAAACTTATGAAAATGTGTATGTGTTTTCTGAGGAAGAAGTCTTGAATGCATTTATGTAAAAAAAAAAAAACACTCCAGTCCAGGGCCTGACTACATTCACCCTATATTTTTATGGAATATGGCCGAACAACTCACCAACCCACTTAATATTATATTCAACAGGTCTCTTAAACAGGGGATAGTGTCTGATTACTCTAACACAGCAACCATTATTCCCATCTTGTAAAAGGGCAACAGAAGCTTGGTGGAGAATTATCAACTCATCAGTCTTATACCAGTTTGCTGTAAAGTTATGGAGATGTTAATAAAAACTCGAGTGGAAACCGAAATAATTGACCTTGGTCTTAATGATATTCAACAACACAGGTTTAAACAGAAGCTACAGCAGAGATAACAACAAACCTTATGATGTAGTCTTGTTAGATTTCCATAAAGCTTTCAATATCTTCCTCCATTACATATTAATAAACAAATTACTGAATATGGGCTTTAAATCTGTTTTAGTCAAATAGATTCAAGACTGGTTGCTACACATGAAATAATGGGTCAGAATTAGTGGTTACCTATCAAAAGAGGGATGTGTTAGTAGTGGGGAACCCCCAAAATTCAGTTTTGGGCCCCACTTTGTTTGTTATTTTCATCAGCAAAATGAACCTTCAGACAGTTAGTTGCATCATAAATATGTTAGCAGATGACATTAAGTTGGGGGGAGTTGTTACATTTCTTAAACTTCAAAATATCATCAATGACCAACTAACAATAGAATAATGGGTGATTAGAAATGAGATGTCAGTCAATGTGGACAAATGTGTGATGATGCACTACGGGATAAACAACTCTAATTACTCGTACCATCTAAATAATGCCCACATCCAAAATTTGGAATCTAAAAACGATCCTGATATTATGGTTAATAATAAATTTACTGTTTCTGACCATTGTAGAACTGTCACTAAAAAGGCTAATAGTATGATAAAAAGGATATAACGTTCCTTTGTTTCCAAATCAGAACAGTGTCTTATACCCCTTTACAGCAGCTACATAAGACCATATCTTGATTATGGCTCCCCAATTTTAAACATGTACATAAAGGGGGATATTACTCTACTTGAGAGGGTCCAGAAATGCATCACTAAGATGATACCTTATTTAAAAAAACAAAACTCATAATGAAAGATTGAATGAGACATGCCTCTTCTCATTACAGGAAAGAAGACAATGTGGTGACCTGTTGTTAATGTATAAAATCTTTAACTCTCCTGAACTAAATTCCCTGTGCAGGCTTATTTTATTTTATTTATTTATTCATTTTTGGATTATAAGACCTCTGAGCACAGACAGCTCATTTACAAAGGTTCCACGTCAGTGGGGGAGAGGAGACAAAACATACAAAGGGATAGAATACAATGTTTCCAAAATGATAAAATAAAGTGAGCAAATATAAATGTATCTATACACAGATTTATCATTCTAATAGGAGAATAGTGTAGATGAGAGGGGGAAGGATAAAGATGGGAGAAAGAAAGGTAGGAAGTGGCAGCCATGGGCCTTTTCAAGCTAGTGTGGGAGGGTAAGGACAGGGAGTGAGGTGGGCAGAGGGGTAAGAAAAGTAAGAGGTGGCAACCATAGGCCTTGTCAAGCTGGTGTAGGAAGGGTGGGGTGGGTGGTGAGATGGACGGGGTGGTAAGAAAGGTAGGAAGTGGCAGCCATAAGCCTTGTCAAGCTGGTGTGGGAGAGGCGGGGGTGAGGTGGATGGGGGGTAGCCAGGGACCTTGTCAAAGTGTGAAAAGGGAGAGTATCCTTGGAATTATAGAGGCAACATCAGAGATAAAGGGTTATCCAGTTGTGAGTGAGGAGAAGATTAAATGCTAGTAGATGGGAGTCTCAGGTGAAGCAGTCACAAGAACTGTTGGCAGTGAGATATTAGCATAACTTCAATTTGAATGGTCCCAGTTAAGGTAGGGTAGTTATATCACTATGAAGAGAATTAAACCAGTGATGTGCTCTGTAGGCAAATGAGCATTGCCCCTGGGCTGTCTGGTATCTAGGAACATGGAAATGATGGCTGTTCGAGCTTCATGTATGTTGTGAACTACAATGGGGGCTTAGCAGGTTTGTGGTGCATCATTACTTTGGGTTTCTTGTAGTTGATCAGCTTATGTATAGCGAACCAGTCCTCCACTTCCACAACCCCACTCTGAAGGTGAAGTGGAGTAGATGACCACATAAGCTGCATAGAGGAGGATCCTTCAGTGGTTGAAATGAAGTAAGTTATTAAGGAAGATGCTGAATAGGAGTGGCCTCAGGACTGAGCCCTGTGGTATGCCAGAGTGGAAATGCTGTTGGTGAGATACAACGTTGGCTATTTTCACCCGTTGATAGTGGTCTTCAAGATAGCTTTTGAACCAAAGTGTTGCATCAGAGCAGAGGCCAGTAGCAGTAAGCTGTTGGAGGAGTAGTGAGTGATGGACAATATTGAATGCCTTAGTGAGGTCTATGAAGGCAGCTCCTACTAAGGTGCCCTGGTCCAGAGATTGAAGAATAAAGCCAGTGAATTCCATCAGGGCTGAAATGGTGCTGTGCCCCTTCCAAAACCTGTGTTGCTGCAGGCATTGGATAGAGTATTTTACAAGGTTTTCCACCAGTTGGCAGCAGCAATGCCTTCACATGCCTTGGATATTGGCGGGAGGATAGATATGGATCTATAATTTGCGTGATGGGTCTAGTCTCCTCTCTTGTGCACCACGGTGGCTAGTGCCGATTTCCAAACTTGAGGAAATTGTGAGAGCTGTAGTGATAGATTAATTATCTTAGTGAGAGGCATCAGCATTTCCTCAAGAGTGAGAGCTATGAGCTTAAGATCCATTGGGTCACCACTATGTTGTGATTTACCTAACACTTTATTAAGGTATTTCCAGGCTATTTGTGCTAAGACCATTTTGAAGTAAAAAGGAAGTGGTTCAAGGGGGTTAAGTATTAGCAGGACAGTAGATACTGGGTGAGTCATTATCCATGAAGAAGTCTAAAGGGGGGCACTGGATAGGTCCGTGAATATTTTGTTGAATGTGTTTACTACGGTTAGCGGGTCCAGGGTTGGAATTCCATTGATATTGAGCATGGAGGGTGAGACCTTAGAGTCTTTCTTGGTGACATCTTTTATGTTGCTCCAAAAGTTTTTGCTGTTTCCCCAGGTATTGGTGTGTATTTCCCTATGATGTTTGGATTTCATGGTACAGATTTCATGTGTACAGGCATTCCTCACCTTCTTGTATTCCTGAACATCTGCTTGTTTGCCTGACATCCTGGCACAGTGCCAGAGGTGACCTCTGTGCTTCATTATAGCAATGAGTTCTGGTGTAATCCAGGGCTTTACAGTGCCATGAACATTCATTTTTTAATGGGATCATGGGTATCACAGGCATTGTTGAATTGTTTTGTGAAATAATCCAGTGCCAGTTTGACATCATCAAAGGCATCAAGAGGGGGCCAGTCAATGTTGCAGAGGTCATTTTTTAGATGTTCCAGATGTTCATGTTTTAACAATCTACTGTAGATAGTCAGAGATGGGGCTTGCAGAATTTACTGGACCCACTGCAGGAAACAGGGGAGTGATCACTCATAGAATCTGAAGGTAATGCCACGTTGGAGATTCATTGTAGGTGGCTGGAGATTATCAGGTCCAGAAGGGTACTTGATCCCATCTTATAGTTAGTTCTTGTTGGAGATGTAACAAGTTGGGCAAGATGGAGTGATGAGATAGCATCTTTGTATGGAGAAGCACTAGCAGATAACCAGTTAACATTTAGGTCACCCTGTACTAAAGTTTTGGATTTGTGATTGAGGCTAGGAATGTAGTGCATTAAGCTGTGGAAGCCTGTCCTATTGTCTTTTGGAGGAACATAGGCAGAGATTACTGTCAAAGCTTTATTTTGGGCCCCAAGCAGTACTTTAAAGGTTAGCGCATGGGCCGTGCAGCCCAGATTGGCTGCAGACAGGGTGTAGCATTTAAGTGTCTCTTTCAGGTAGATGACACAGCCACCACCTCACTTGGTGAACCTTTTCAGCCAGTAAAGAGTATACAGTACCCAGGTAAAGCAACTGCAGAGTCAGGAGCCTTTGGGGAAAGCCAAGTTTCCACCACTGACATAATGTCAGGACTGTGTTGTGAGATCCATACCTAAAGGTTATCCAATTTAGTCTGCAAGCTACAGATGCTTACAGTTGCCAGCTTAATAGATCCTTTTTAGGGCCGTTATGTGTGGACGCAGGTCCAGTAGGGCCATGGTTAGAGTGAACATTGCCTGATATAAGCAGTAAAAGTAGGATGATTCTGAGTAAGCTTCCCTTAAGTTGTTTGTAGAAAAGCTTATTGGATATTTTGGGGCTGAGGCAGCTTCTATGTTCCAATCACAGTACCGTGAGATTAAGAAGAGTAATTAGGGCGAGGTATGAAGCAGAGATCCCAGCAGTAAGCCACCTCTGTTGAGGCAGCAGGAGCCAGTGGCAGGACCAGTGACCCCTAGTTAATAGTTTAAAATGACCTGTGATGAAGCAGGGGTCATAATGGAGATTATGCTCGATAGTGCTACAGGGTAGTGGAACTGGCATATCACTTTGTGAAGTGCCATTGCTTAGAATTGACAGCATTATGAAAGAGAGGGATTGGAGGAGGTGGACGTAGCCCATGTTCATAGGAGGAAGAGCTATTTTGAAGGAGGCAGAGGATGCAGGCAAATGTACACAATGTTGTGGTGATAACAGCTGGGGAATAGAGTGTGTGATGTGCCAGACAGGATAGGAGTCCCTAGTGGCAGCTGCATATAACCTGCTAATGGTGGAGTGGACACAGTAAATTTCACTCCTACCAGAGATATAGCACTCTAGTGGCTAGAAGATATAATCTGCTAATGAAAAAAAAAGCACTTAGCGCTACGTCGTTATCTCAGGTAGCATTACAGGACAGAGAGAAGTATACAGTCTAAAATTCTAGCAGTATTTGGCAATTTAAATCACAGTAATGTAGACTCTAGGCATTAATACAAAACAGATAAAATGCTGAAATCTAGATAATATAAAAAGTTAGTGCAAGGGAAGCAGCTTAGGGAGATGAAACCAGTTCATAATAGGAAGGCAGGAGAAAGCCAAGTGTCCAGTCAAGGCTGAGGAACTGGATATAGCACCAGTCAGCCAGTGGAGACAGAAAGCACCAAGATTCTAGCTGGGCAATGGCTCCAAGGGCCATGCTGTGTCCCTGTGTCTGTACCTGCACGTCTCTGGCTGTCTGGCAGTCAAGCTGGTCATTGTGTAAGAGTCATCAGAGAAGACACAGCTCCCATGGGGAGAAGTTGAAGGTGTGCACCTGTTCAGGGCAGAGTAGCCTGTGGAGGGGAGAAGGGACAGTCAATTTAAAGGAGCAAGGGCAGTGGCAGCTAATCCCATCAGCACCAAGCTGGCTGGAAGGTGGATTGCATAACAATAGGCTCTGCACAAAAGGAACACTAAAAATAAAAAAGAAAATAAAGAGCTATAACACCTTGGCCAATGGGGGGGAGGGCAGAGACAGATCAGCAAAGCATGAAGAGAAAAGAGAGAAAATATCATGGCAAAGGACAGAGATAGGCAGCAGTGTGAAATTATAGGAGGCTCAATTCAGAAATAAGAAAATGTGTAGAAAGATATGGGGTACCATGGAGTGCTTACTGCTACTCCGTCTGCTTAGGCAGAGTTACAGGACAGAGAAGAGCATACAGTTCAAAATTCTAGCAGTATTTGGCAATTTAAATCACAGCAATGTAGACTCTAGGCATTGATAAAAAACAGGTAAAATGCTGAAATATATGCAGTATACACAGCAGCAAAATCAAACTAATAATACAAAAGGTTAGTGCAAGGGCAGCAGCTTAGGAAGATGAAACCAGTTGGTGATAGGAAGGCAGGAGAAGGCCAAGTGTCCAGTCAAGGCTGAGGAACTGGATATAGCATCAATCAGCCAGTGAAGACAGATAGAGCCAAGATTCTAGCCATGCAGTGGCTCGAAGGGATGGGCTGTGTCCCTGTGTCATTCCCTGCAGGTTTCTGGCTGTCTGGCAGTCAAGTGGGTCATCGTGGAAGAGCCACCAGAAAAGACGAAGCTCCCATGGGTAGAAGTTGGAGGCGTGCATCCATTCAGGGCAGAGTAGCCTGTGGAGGGGAGAAGGGACAGCCAATTTAAAGGAGCAAGGGCAGTGGCAGCTAATCCCCTCGACACTTACACTGAACCCAAGGGATAATTTACATTCTCATAATAAACAACTGATAGTACAGTACCGTGGGTAAATACATCAAAAAGGGACAACTTTTTACTGTACGAACCATAAACCTTGGCATAAATTACCCCAAGATTTGGTGGAGAAAAGCACAACTGATGGTTTCAAAAAGGGCCGGGGTGAGTACTTCATCACAAAATGGAGCAATGGTGTTTGTAGTTAATTTTTATCCACTCGTGTCAGGGGGGGGGCAATCTCGATGGGATCTCCTAGCCTTTTTTTGTCCACTAATATCTAGTAAATCCAGCACCCTTCAACCATCCTCACTGGGTAAAACCAATCCCTTTTGAACAGCTCCCAATCCAACTAGGCTGAGCTCCATTCCTCAAGGAACAGAACTCTCTCCTCCCTTCAACAACTCTTTAGCCAGGCATTGCATTGGAATACATGGAAATGTTCCTTTTGATTCAGGCATAGTCATGGGAGCACCTCAAAGAATATAATTACCCCTGCTCTCTACTTTGCTACCTTCCCCACAGTACAGAAGTCTGCCTTCACCTGTTTCATGCTTTGTCGGCTCATATCTTTCATGCCCAAATGCATAGTTAGATCAGGAACATTATTAACTAAAATAAGAGATGGCATGAATTAAAAATAGAGCCTTACTAGAAATAAAATAAATCAAGATACCTGTATCTTTCAATCTTATCTTCACACTAGGGGTTGATATTAACATTATATTCAATTATCTTGATCCTGCAAAGGGCTTAAGTGTACCCATCTCAAAATGAGGCTAAACTGACAATCAAAAAATTCATTACACAGTTATACTGTAGAATCTATACCATACATAGTTTAAATGGTGGAATTACAGGGAGATAAAAACAATGACTACATTTTAACTAGGTCACCATTCGTGATACAGTATAATCTTAAACAAGGCACAAAGAGAATACATTTGATTAATACTATAATTAAAAATGGGTCATAAAGAAGAATTATCAAGCATAGACACTAAAATCCATATTTAAGTCATGGACAGTAATGGCTGCTACCTGAAATAATTTAAAATGTTATTTGATCAGAGTAATTTCCCTTTCATTTACCAAACTGAAAATGTATTTAGTTCTACTAATTATCTATCTTGATTGTGTTGTCCTTACAGGCAGTTGTGCATATTAATAATCCATAGACACCCTCAGTCATTTATCATGGACAGTTCTTGACTGGAGATATAGACAAAAATCAGTGGCAGAGATGGGATGACCATAGATGTCCATGGGTAACCTTGTTTGCTGATGAAAATATAGAGATCCTGAGAGTGGGTTGGGCACAAATTGGCCAAAGTGGGAGAGCAAGAACCTCAGATTGTTGGTTTAACAGGGTGGTATTGTTCTGTCTTTGGTTGGGCTTGTGATAGTGGGATGCTATAAGATATAATGCAGGTGTACCATGTTGTTTTGAGGGTAGTGTGCTTAGTGATGGGTTGTTTTGGGGGGGAGGTGACTAGTGAGGGAGTTGAATGAGACATTTTGCTTTTTCTATGTAAAACTCTGTTACCTAGATGTCTAGAGCAAGATGTGTATGATTGAATTAAATCTGATCTTTCTATTCTACACAGTGGATATTGTGAGACAGCTCCCATTCATCCAAACATTTTGAGATAGTGTAATGGTATCCTTATTTGCCTGGAGGAGCACAGGGCCCTCTGGACCCTGCACTCCTATCCCACCATAGATGGGTATATGTTGCATAGCTTTCACTTTTTTACATATTTTACCCCGAATTTTCAACATACCCTTTTATGACCCCACCTCATGAACAGGGGTGGTGAAATGTTTCATATCATTGACAACACAAAGGCACACACCACACCTGTTGCTGCCTGCAGGCTGTGGTGGGGTGTTAGGATTGGAAACCCTAATGCCACATTTCCCTACTTTTGTCACTTTAACTATAACTAGCATTAAAGAATTTATATATATATATATATATATATATATATATATATATATATAGTATAACATGAAAACATAGGCAACTCACACACAGTGAGCTGGAGGAGGAAGGAGTCAGTTGACACCCTTCTGAGTCACACAGGGAGCTGAGTCCAGAACTAGTCAACAAACAACAACAATTCAGTGAGTCAAGCCTGTCCACTGAAAATTGCAGCTTTTTACGGGAATTTAAGGTCTTGGAAGTACGAAAGAGCTTGATCTCAAAAATGACTGTCTTCTGTCCTCTACCAGCTCAGAATGAGGAGGTTATGAGGTGTGTTTGCCTGTAAGCTCCAAAAATGGCCTTTGATTGGCCAACATTGTGCTAAAAGACATGCAAATCTTGCTGAAATGTTCTTGAATAGCAGTCAAATAGTGGACTATTTGGGAAGGACATCAACATATTGGACATAGCATTTTGGTAATATTTTTAGGCCCATGCTCAGCCAACACTCCTAAAGTATTCAATGGAAAAGATAATGGTGGTGTAGGATCTCTCGAATAGTTCTATAAATGGGTGGGGAATTGATTTCCTGCGGACTCCTGCTCAACTAAACTGTTGTGCATTAAAGTAAGTGTCTAACTGGTTGCTCTGCCTTGCTGTGAAAACCTTACAGTGCCAACAGGAGTAGCCTCACATAACATCTGGAAAGCACTGCACCTCATTGTACTAACCCCTCACTGTCTGATTGCTAAGGAATGGATTCTAATGCTGAAGCTTGCCTCTAACACCCTACATAAAGAGTGCAAGTAAGGGTGCATCACAAGGTACATAGTATGGTTAGTACTTATTTGTTATGTCATTACATTAAGGAGTTATTGAATGATTTCTAGAATTTATTTAACTTAGTAGGCACAAAGACTGTCTATGTATACAATATGCTCCACTGTACTGAATATTCTTCAGTTCATGTGTCCCAGGCCAGTTTTTTACATTGATGATGGTGAACGTATTTGTTGTAGGACACATGACTAAAGGATTCTGGGTATGAGAGCCAACTGGGCCTTGATTTACATATCAGTTCCTAGTCATGTAAAGCAGGTTATTATTTTTACAGTATTTCCTTCATTAATTGTATTACCTGTACCCATACTGGAAGATATGAGACTCTACAGGGCTATATGGGGGTTGGGGTATATGACCACCCACTTATCTGAAAATGGGGTTTATATGGGGAATTAAGGCAAATAATCATTTGGATACATGCACTGTACATGGATGAAAAAGTCTGATGTGTCCATTCCGATATAAATGATCAGGTTTACCCCAATGAATGAATAAAGTGTTGTATTACTGATACTGGCCACATGTTCTTTGGCACCTTGATTTGGGTCATTTGACCTGGTACAGACACAGTTTAGCCCTTGATTTAATCAGCAACTCTTCATTCAAATAAATCAGGCTATTTCTTGCCTTTCCTTCATGGATTGCTTTACTATTATCCAATTCTGCAAGAGATAGTACTGCCTCAGTTCTCCATGGCCATAGGGAGGGTGGCGGCAGATGACCCCCCCACCCTACACACACACATGCACAAATCTGAAAAATTGGGTACTCATGTACTTACTGTACATCATCTGTCACTCAGGCCCTTGTAACTGTGCAAAATGTATGATGTGTCACAACAAAAGACTGGAATTCAGTGTTATTACTGCTTTGGACTAAGGTTTAAAATCAATGTATGCACTTTGTTTCTTTGAGGGAAAAAAGTCTCAAGTTTTTTTTTTCGACAGCTTTCTTTTTTTTTCTTCTACATAGCCTTCTTTAAAAAAAGGTCCAAAATAATGTTATTTATGCAATAAAGGTGACAGAAAAAATGCAGGATAAATTATTCATTTTGCCATATTTTACATTTGAAATAAGATTGTTTTCTCAGTGTAAATAAATCCACACACTCCACACATCACTATCCTCCCCTCCTTGAAGCAGCTGTTATATCAGTCAGATTCCAGCATTATATGTACCAATCATAAAACTGCATTCATCACCTTCAATGACTGCTCTAAATAGCATCGCAACCATAACAAATTAAGAGTACCACAGATTGTGTTTCAGATTATACCTAGAACATCTCTCAAATGATACCTAAAAGCCAAACTGCATTGCACAAATGGAATATACAACAAAGGCAGTGTGCGGGTCCATTTTTTCAAACCTTTTCATTATGGTGACCTTGGAGACTCACTTTACTCATGGCAGTGCTTCACTCTGGCACTTGCAAGGTCAACACTGCCTTGCTGCATATTTCTTATGAATGAACATTACATGCAGTGCCAAGTGATAATAATAGATTTTGCATCTTAATAAGAAAAAAGGTAAATTACACAAACTGATTGTGAATTAGAAAGTAAAACAATATATTTCTGAGGTCGAGCAAATATGCACAAAAAACAGTGAAAAGAAAAAACAATGCAATATACACCAGATCTTTCTGACTATAAAAGAAAACAGCAATCAATCACGTTAAAGTGCTGAAACAGTACAAGACATAAACATTGTTTTGTATAACCATATTTCTCTAAAGCCAGAAAAAAACCCTATCACCCTGGTTTCTGCTACCTAAGCTGAGTAACCTAACTGGGTACTGGGAGAGATGAAAAAAGGGTGAGAAATGAGAATAAAGCAGCCAAACTACACCAATCACAGCATTTTATTTGTATGTTATAATACCACCACTGAGACCATACTTATGGTTGTAAGAGTGGTCTCATGCACATTCTTAGGGTGTGAGATCCGTTAATTGAAGGTAAGCAGCTCTGCTATGCTAAAGACGTTCACTGCTCTTACAACTGTAAGAGTGATCTTAGCAGCTTATAAATTTTATATTAAAATGTGAAGAAAAAAAACTGCAAACATGCCTGTTTCCAAGGCAGCTGTGTGTGAGACACTCTTCACAGAATGAATGTCTCTCATGCAGAGGAAAGGAGTCATCCAACTGTCTGGCATGCTCCATTAATCTATAATTAAAGTTTTAGTGTGCATCAGTAGACAGATGTAAGTGATTTTGAATCAGTGGTTGGGGACAGTTCTTTAAATTTCTTCATCTTTCAGTAGTCAGTGTGGGGAAACAAGCTGGGAAAATATTGTAGCCTAGTGTGGGATGAGTAGTTAGTTACAACCTGTGTAACAGGTGTGTGATTGGGGAAGCAACTGAATCTGGCTTACAGGAGGCAGAAAATTTAAGAGACTAGCTTGCTGTGGGCACTGTGTTGGGAGAACTAAAAGAGAGGAGAAAACAGAGCAGAAGCTCTACCATAGGAGGAGGAGGAGGAGGAGGATGAGGAGCAAAGTTATATGACAACACAGACCAATTACAGCAAAGTACTGTACAGTACAACAGGAAGCCCAGGAGGATTATTTGAACCCCACACCTGGAAGCATTACAGAGTGTGAGTGCCATGGAGTAGGACTGTGGCGCTGGTGTCTGCAGCCAAGATACACAACAGGAGATCCCAGGATACAGTGAACCCTGCCGATAGGCCACACAGAATCCAGAAATCAAGTTAAGACCACTTCAGTACTGACAGGGAAGACAGTACTAAACTGGTGAGGAAAACATATCTATTGACTGTTTATAGGTAATACTCATTAGCAACCAACTAATGCTCTAATAACAATAAGGGCTGCATACACAGCTATAAGGGTAGGGTTGTGAACAAATAACAGGAATGCAGCCAACTCCATATCTGGGGTACAGCTACAAGGGCATCCACTGTTCATTAGGAGGTACTAATGTCTTAAAATCAACCAACATCTTATCTATGGTCGAGCTGCAAAGTCTGAATCTAATGATACTGTACAATTAACAAAACTTAATAAAGTAGCCGCACATCCACCAGTATTACTGGTACTACCATAATAAAGAAACATGGTACTGACATAATGTAAGGTACGCCAGCTTCCTGGAGTTCATGCAGTACTGTATATGCACACAAACATACCTGCTGTCACTTAATTTGGTTTTAAAACAGTTTTCTCCTTTATTTGATCTCCAAAATTTAACATTCAGCATGGTGAAACCTTGACATTACAGCAGCAGATGAAACTACAAAAAAAAAAAGAAAAACTGCAGATGCAATGCTTCACTACAACTCGTGGAACTTCATCAGGTAATGAGTGGTACATATGGGTCTCCTTATATACTGCTGCCATAAGGTGGTGCAACTTATATACAGTAATTAAAGGATACAATTAAAAACAACAAGCCTACTGTAGGTTGTAAGAGAGGTACAGTCTTAACAGAACATTGCTAAATTTATCAATATTTACAATTACTGAATGCAGTGGGCATATACTAAACATAATGTGCATATATTAACTACAGTTCACATTGCAGTTTAGACATTTTGTCTTCGATGTCTTATATTATGCTACTTGGTCTGTAAGTATGAGGATTGGACTTACAGTACATACAAATTATTTTGTGAATCCCTCCTATTGACTGACTGCAACGGTTATCTTGTATGTGCCTGCTTTCAAAGATTGAGAGAACATAAATATGCAGTATAAACATTAGCTATTTTACGACAGCATAGGCTATAAGGTGTATTACAAAATACAATCATGTCCATATTTGTAGCTATGGCATAGCTAAATTTATATGTCATTCAAGGGGTAGCCCATGAAGACAGCAACTGCAGAGCAGCGACTGGTCACAATGGCAAATGAGTTACAGTGCCAACATAGTTCAGTGACTAGTGATTCCCCCTCAACCCCGAGGTGTGCCCCCCTGGAGCAGAAATAGATAATTAGGCAGTGTGAGGGACAAAGCCCCCCCACAACGGGGGGTGCAAGGGTGAACCCCTAGCAAAAAAAGACTGTTCCAAAAATCGTTGCAATGTGGATTCTGTGCCATTGTGACCAGTCAACTTTCTACAGTAGCTATTATGACATGGAACAATTCGAGGCAGCCCCCCCCCCCCCATCTTATATTTAACAATGTACATCATGGGAGGTATTCATTCCACAACTGTTACACATCTCTTTTCATGAGACATTCTTATTTCTTCATACCATAGGTCCTGATTTATTCCATCATATGAAGACTTAGTTGTAATGGATAGCCATGCCATTTCATATTTCACTATAAAAAAAAATTGTTTGAAAGGATTTTCTTTTGACTCATAACATGGACACAGGGTTGATACTTTGTATTTTAAGGGATACCTAAACAAAATTTTGTCAACAAATTATTCGACAATCTGACTTCATAGGGGACTAAAGGAAAGGCTGCTGTATTCATTAATGCTAAAACTACATTTACATAATTTACCTAAAGGTGGTTCCAAAGCATTTGAAAAATGAAAAATCAGCCTTCTAATTTCAAAAAACTGCCTTACCTGCTTCCTAAAATGGCCACCAAATGTGTTAAGTGATGACGTCATTGGAGCAACAGTCAGAGAGCTATATGGCTCTCTATAGTGTTAACTATTTCTTTTTTCCCTTTGTATAGAATTGTTTCACCAAAATGATCAAAACCATGTGCATTATTTTGATCAATACACATGTTAGGCTTTGGTTCTGTTCATTTTGTTTACTTTAACATGCTGAAATTGTGTTTTAATCCAATCAACTTTCTCTTTGGCAAACCACAGTGCAGTACAAATCTTAAATAACCTAGTGGTCTAGCGGTTATGGCAGATACAGGATGTTACAATAGGGGTTGTTGAGGTGGTATGCATACTTGATATGCACTTTTTAACATTTTTATTAAACCGTTATATTTTCTGCTATTATTCGTTTCTAGTACATTTTTGACAGAACCTACAAATGTAATCCATAGTTTTAAATGTAAACATTTGTACAATCAATAAATCATAGTTCTTCAACAAAGTGAAATGCAGCAGCAGCAAGCAAGTAAGTTACAATGGGGAGGGAGCAGCTGCACCCTTCACTACCCCCTAGATCCACCACTTGTTTGTAGCAAAGTTCTTGTGTAGTCAAATGCCAGAGTTCAAACAGTACTTTCTTGGAAATCAAAAATATGCTTGCCTTGTCTTCTTTTTCCATGAGATATAATAATAATAAGAATCATCAGTATTTACATAGTGCTTTTCATACACATTGTATCTCAAAGTGCTTTACAAGCAATGCTAGACTGGTAGAGAAGTGACTGAATGTGTAGTGGCAGCCGTTTTACACATTAATACCCACACACAGCCTTGGACAACTGCATGAATTGGTTTTATAGGAAGGAGAATGTTGACCAGGACAACGGGGTCAGGTAGTGATCATGGTGCTGGCAGCCCCACATCTTATTTCTCACAGTGATCTGCTCATATTTCTTCTCTTTTGTCTTCCCCCTTCCCTGAATATAGCAGTACCTTGCAGGAGTAGACTTCTCAGTCCCCCTCTAGTATTCATTCTTCACTCCTTCTCCCCACACCAAAAACTGGTGGGCTCATAACCCTTCTGCATCATGAATGCAGGTAGTACAGTTCCCTGTTTTTTTGACATATCAAAAATAAACAAATCTTTCCAGTAAGTCAGGCTGATAGCAGCAGGGAACAAGGGGAAAGATGGACTTTCCTATCCTTAAGGGATCTAGGCTACCTTTGATTAGGTACTATTAAATGATGGGTGTGTGCATCCTTATGCACGTCATTTAATAGTGCCTAATCATAGGTGGTTTAGATCATATATGGGTAGAAGAGCATATTTTTCCCCTTGTGCCCTGCTGCTATCAGCCTGGCTTACCAGAAGATCATGTTTATTATCAATATGTAAAAATAACACTGGAGACTGTACTAACCACATTCATGATGCAGAAGGGCAGTGAGCTCACCAGTTTTTGGTTTGGGGAGCAGGTGAGAGGAATGAATGCCACAGAGGGACTGAATAGGCCATTCCAGCAGGATACAGCTATATTCCAGTTAGGGGAAGACAGAAAGGGGAACGCTGAGTAGATCATTGTGAGATGTGAGATGTGGTGCTGCGGGCACAATGATCACTACCTGACTGTGGATGAAAGCACCCAGTGACAACAAATACTCAGAATGGCAGGGCTGCACCTAAACTGTTACTTAAATTCAGTGTAGGGAGATTACCCTTGTGTTGGGGGGGGATGTTGACTTTTGTATTTTTTCATGTCCTTTAATTGTACTAGGGAAACCTCTATGTATATGTACTGACTGCATGGGTTCTTTAATAGCTGCAGTGCTTACCTGCATTTAGCTGGAGTCAGGATTCTCCTGCTTCAACCTGGCCATGCATGCGCAGTTGCTCCACCTCCCCTAACTGTTCCCAACCATCCTGCACAAACTAATCCTTTTATTTTTCCCGTTTTGTTTAACATATCCTTCTTTCCCCTATAGGCTTCACTCTACCTGCTCCTTCATTCAGCATCTGCACTCACATGGATGTCACAGGACTGGAACTGGAGCCCTGACAAGGTGACTGAAAATCACAGCTTGAGTGTGGTGCCTCAGAGCACCTGTGTTAGCCCATCATTGCTTCGCGATGACTGCCCCACCCACCCTGGTCTGCCCCCAAATAATTACCTAATGGATGTCATGTGACTTGTTATGTGACACCTTGTGCTAGATTTTATCAGCTCACTTACCATTGGACCCTTATACTATCTGCCCACTAGAAGTCACTGTGACTCACTCATTCACCGTCACTCAGCTGGCACATAAACCCTTATCCTTTTACCCATCCCTCTACAGATTCACTCCCCTAACATGTGTTCTCTGCTTCTTTCCACACATCTCTCCACCTACTTGTGCTGGGATTTGAACCACTGACCTTCTCACCCAGAGGCAGCAGCCCTAGCACTGTACCACTGAAGCCACCTTTTCAACCTTACCCTAAGTACCTCATCTGACTATGACCAGAATGACAACTCTACCCAATGTGCTTGATATGGCCCTCCTTGCCACATTCCTAGTCCTGCTATCCCTTGGTACCTCCCAACACTGGCCTTGGTCACACCTTCAACCTCTTTCCCCCCCTCCCCATCCCTCCCTGATGGCTCAGCCCCCCTCACCTCTTCAACACTTCCATCCCCTCAACATCACCCTGTTCCTCCTCCTCTGGCCCCCAGCCAGCCACCTTCCTCCTCTCTGGGTACTCACACCCGGTCCCCCACCCCGGCCCACTTAGGAAAAAAAAAAACTCCCTAAATTCCTTTTTCCCTGCATCTTACTTCTCCTAC
Organism: Neoceratodus forsteri; assembly: GCA_016271365.2. Taxonomy (NCBI): domain Eukaryota; kingdom Metazoa; phylum Chordata; order Ceratodontiformes; family Ceratodontidae; genus Neoceratodus; species Neoceratodus forsteri. Next base: position 1,095,422,628 of record CM057450.1, on the reverse strand, counting down.
TCACCTATGATATAGAACCTAACCTAGGGCATGACTCCACTACCCCCTGCATCTGCTTCTCCCCCACTAATGGACTCAACATCTACTACATAAATGCTAGGAGCCTCCTGCCAAAAACTAGATTATATCAAGGCTTGGTCAATACAATGCACTCCTGACATCCTCATCCTCTGCATCACAGAGACATGGTTATCCGCCAAAGTCCCAGACTCCTTAGTGGTGATCCCTGAGCACCCCATCTCTCAACAAAGCAGGGGCAAATGCAGTGGTGGAGATGCCACCTATATCAAAGAGTCCCTCCTGGCAATCACTGTCCACCAGAAGCTGTTCCCAAGTCACATGAACTACTCCTTTCCCAAGTGTCTTTCCCCCCCCTCCTTCTCACCCCTCTTTGTTGCTAACTGTTATTTCCCCCCAATTACCCCAACATTGATAGTCTCTAAACTCACCTCCCTCATTTCCTGATACTGCTCTGGCAAGCTCCTCATCCAGGGCAACATTAATCTAAACTGGTCCACCCCACAAGCTTGTCCAACAATACAATTGGTAGAGTCCCTCAGTCTCTCGCAAGCATTTGGTGGTTAATTTCTTCTTTCTAACTGTATCAGTTGTTTTATATATTTTTTTAAATTCTGAGATGTTTGATGTGTTTTTAAAGTTTTTTAGGTGACTTGGTTTTTGAAAGGCACCATAGAAATAAGACTAATTATTATATTATTATAACTAATATCTGATCTCACCAGACTAAACCCCCCGCTTCAACAACCATTCACTAATCAACTGGATTCTAACCACTCACCCACACAAATACTCCTCAGCTGGTATGCTCCCAGATGTCTTCAGTGACCCCTGCATCACCCACTGTCACAGGAAGTCTTGATCCCCCCACCCTCCAAAGTACATGTGGTTCAGGTTCCTAAAGTCTCTAAACAAACAGCCTCTTCTGGCTGACTTAAATCTTACCAACTGATCCAGTGTTTTCACTGCTCCAGGCATTGATTCTGCATTGGCAGCCTTCAAATCCACTTTCCTTAATGCCTGGAACTCCCACACACCCCCCTTAAGAGGCGGAGTCTTTGGCACAGACACCTACCCTGGATCTTTCCTCACCTTTTGGAACTCTTTAAAAACAGAGATCATGCCTGGAAAGCCTACAAGGCCTCCACCAATGCCTCTGACCTTCTCAAATATTGACAACTTAGGAACACCTGTACTAAGGCAGTGTGCACAGACAAGGCTGATTTCTTCAAAGTGCAGCTCGATAATGGCCTTTCTACCCTGGCCACTTTCTGGAAGAGCTTCTACTCCTTAGTAGACTCCTCTTCCCCAAACTCCCGCAGCTCCCAGCCTCTAGACAGGGCCATTAACGCCTCCACCTCCATAAATTGCTTTTTCACTATCTATGCCCTACCCTCAGGGCCTTCCCTGTCTCCCCTCTTCCCCTAAACACGTCTACCCACCACCCCCCCTCCTGCTTTCAGTTACACTCAGTGTGTGACCCCTGCCTTCACATGGGGACACCCCTTCTTCCCCCGTCCCCTCCATACTCTAACTTCCCCCCATTACCCCATTAGAGGTACTCTGCTCCCGCAGAGTGCTAAACTCCTCCAAACAAAGCACTGACAGTATCAGTCCTATTCCTTTCAAAATCTCTGCTCCAGCCATCATCCCTCCAATCAACCATTTGTTTAATTTCTCTCTTGACAGGCTCTCTACCAAAAGCCTGGAAGTTGACCAAGGTCATCCCCTTATAGAAAGGTGGTGACCCTCTAATCCAGGTAATTAAAGACCTATGTCACTCCTCCCCTCCCTCTCTAAGATCCTAGAATCCCTTGTCTTCAAAAGATTAAACTCCTTCCTGTCTGCTAACAACATCCTGACCCCTTACCAATTTGGCTTCGTCGTCACTGTTCCACCTCCTCCTTTCTGCTCCACCTCACTAACCACATTCATACTGCCATGGACAAAGACCATCTGACATGGGCCATCTTTGCAGATCAAGCCAAAGCATTCTATTCTGTCACCCACAGATTTCTAATTGATGACCTCACATCAATTGGCCTCATCCCTTCCGCCATAGACTGGTTCAAGGCCTACCTTTCAGATAGGTTTCAGTACAAGCAGCAAGGTGAATCCAAATCTGCCCCCTTCCCATTCTAGCAGGAGTCCCTCAAGGGTCTATTCTCAGTCAAACCATTTTCTCCATTTTCATAAATAACTTACTTTCTGTTTGTCCCATCTCTCATATTCAGATGTACTCAGATGATTGTGTGATTTTCCCTTCCTGTCCCTTCCTAGCCCAAATTGAACCTGTCCTCCAAGCTGATTTGAGAACATGCTGTGCTGGTTGGATGCAAAATCTCTAAAATGCAACACAAAAAAAATAGTTGTGATGGCCTTCGGCTCTGCCCAGAAGCTGGACAAACTGTCCTCCCCACCCTCCTTCATCTCTCTAGACCAGACCATAATCTCTACAGTGGACAGCTACAAATACCTCGGAGTATGGCTGGACCCCAAACTAGTCTTCTCACTCCACCTCGACTCAATTCACAAAAAGCTTCATCCCAAACTAGGCATGTTGCATAGGCACAAACACTGTCTCTCCCTCCCTATTATGAGAGAAATAATATCCAAATTTATCCTTCCCTCCTTCAGTTATGCTGATGTGGTCTATAGCTTAGTCTTCCAATCATTCCTGATCAAGCTAGACCCCCTTTTCCATGTCTTTTGCTGCCATGCGCTAACCTCCCATACGGAATGCATCACTGCCTACTTCACCAAGCTGTATCTTTTCCCTCCCATCCAATCATCGGCTTGCTCATTGTGTATCCTTTGTTGCCAAGTTCTGATTCCATACTTTTCAATCCTACCTCTCCTCTATTTTATCCCTAGCCCCCTGCTTGGGCTATGCCCTTCACTCCCACAACCCTCAGTCGCTCTCTCAAGCAACCACATATTCTCTTGCAGGTCAACAAGCCTTTGCATACAGCTTCTCCACTTTGAGGAACTCATTAGCCATCACTGTCCACAGTGTGCCAACTCAGGCATCTATTAAAAACTATTTCAGACATCTCCCCCTTCCCCTCTGCTTCTGTCACTTACCCCCCTAAACCTTACACCCTTCCCATTCACCTCTCCTCCCAGCTCTGTCTGCACCTGCACCTGTTCTCCATCTTCAGTGGTACCCTAGAATGCACTCATTCAATCCCAGACATAGTTCCCTTACTGTCACAGGTTCCTCTACCACTTTATTGTACCCCATCACAACTACTAGTGTATAGTCCCTTACAGAATTATCTCATTTTCTTGCTTAGTCACTACTGCTCTGTACCCATTTCATGCCTCCCTGATGCAACTACTTCTGCTGTCCAATATACCTGCTGCTCCTCAATGTCTTTACAATTCTGTACACTCTATATTGTGACAAACCGTTTTTTAATACCACTCTGTAACATTTGTATATTGTAACTTTTGTGTTTTGCACCCTCTGTATATGTGGCAAGCTTTGTTTATACCATTCTTGTAATATTTTTGTATACTGCACCCATGCCCTGCCCCGGGTCCAAGCAGGAATCGTGCCTTGGCTCAGTGTGCCTTTCCCGGTTATCAACTTTTAAATAAATAAATAAAAACTCTCAATATATATCTGTATAGTTTATTCAACTGAGTTTCCAGTCTATTTAATGTAGATACTGCCCAGATTTCTGCTGCATATATTAAACTTGATCTTATTTTTGCCTCTACTTTTTTAATTGTCCTGACACTATGCCATTTTCTATTTTATTTGCAAATCTTTTAAAGGCATTAAAAGAAGATTTTGCCTTTAAAAAATCTATTTCTGATTGTCACTCTTAGCTAAATTAGATGAAAAGCATACACTGAGTACATACATTTGGTCACTGCTGCTATTCTTTCTTTATCTATCTATCTATCTATCTATCTATCTATCTATCTATCTATCTATCTATCTATCTATCTATCTATCTATACAGAGCCTTTTTTTTTGCTTATGGCCAAAAATCAGTAAGTTGTTTTTTTCTTTATTGATTAATAAATTATGTTCATGACACATTTTGGTAAAATTATTTACTTTCCTTTGGAGACCCAGTAAGGAGGCTGATAAGAGGACATGATCATCTGCGTAAGCTAACACAGATATTTTTCTATCATTTATTTTTGAAGAGTGAAATTCTGGATTATCTAGTTGTTCTAAAATTGAATTTATGCAAATATTAAATAAGGTTGGCACCAAAATACAGCTTTGTTTAATGCCCAAATTAGTATCAATAGTTTTTGTTGTATCTCCTATTTGATCATACTGAGGCCCAGCTATTCAAACTGCACCCAAAAAGTGTGCAACAGCAGGAGCAAGCACAAGTCCACTGCGCCCATGCGCAAGAAGTGCAATATTCAAAAACCACGCAGGCCAAGATGCGCCTACGGCACAATACTGAATATCACACCACCTGCACCATAGCGCAACCAGGGATGTGAAGTTGCGCATATCTGATGTGCCATAGCACAACAAGAGATGCTCAGCAGAGCAGTCCAGATGCCCCATAGCCCAACCAGGAACACCCCGTGGAGCAGGGCAGCAATGGAACAGCACAGCCAGGGATGCAGGGGCCCACCACCCATGCCACAGATGGGCAGAGGAGTACACAGCAGAATAGACCTCGTTCCCTCACACCCCATGCACTGCACAACTGGGGGAGAGATGGAATAACCACTGGCCCATGGATACCAGCAACCAACCCACAGCTGGGCCATGGTGCCCCAGCACACCCTCTGGCAAGCTGTGACTGGCACACAAGTAGGGCTGACCACCCCATGCCACACCATCCCACCAATGCAGAGCACACCCTGCACCACGATCACCATACACCCTTCCCAGGAGTAGTGCCCAACAGTGCAGGACACCCCATGTATGCCACCACCCCCCACTGTGACAATGCAACCCTGTGCACCACAGAGTCATGCAAGGCAGCCCCACCATGTGCACCCTGCTGTGGGTGGCAGCAGACAGCAATGCAACAGCAGCATACACAGTGCCGCCCTGCACGTCCCCCCCCCGAGGTACAGCTGAGAGACCGACCATGCGTCACCACACGAGCTACCCCACATGTGACAGGACATGCCCTGGACCTCACCACCAGTGGTAAAGCACCCTGCACACCCTCCCAAGGACACATCCCATCCCAGCACTGGCCACAACAGCCAGCACAGACACGCACAGTGTTGCATGGAAGCATGCACCACACAGGATGCAACACACTGCATGGACAAACACCTACCCATACCCAAGGGCACACCAACACAGGGACACAGTAGCGGGTCAGCCAAGCCACTGGCATGTGGCCATGGCTGACGTGTACACACAGCCAGCACCCCTACATTGCACAGGTGTGCCAGCCACCCTGCACAAGCACCATGAAGCTGTATGCCACCAGCATGCTGCCGGAGCACAAGTGACAGGCATTGGAGCACATCCCCTGCAACAGACACAAGCAACAGCATGGAGGGAGGACAACAATAGCGGAGGCCACAGTGCCACCAGAGGCAGACGTGCACCATACTGGTGATGGCATGCAACCTGGTATTGTGCCGGGTACAGTTGTTATCCAGCATGGACAGCCACCACTGACACACAAGCAGACCGTGCATATCACTGACATCCAAGGGTGTCAGCTGCACAAGCCATGGACGGTCTGACTGGGGTGCCCTGCACACAGTGCAGGCCCCATGGACCACTGCACACAGGCATCCAGTGCACAGAGTACAACACACAAACCACAGACAGTGACTGATCCCCCTGCCCACACCATAGGCGGTTCCCTTCTGGACACACACACACACACACACACATGCCCATGCGTGCACCACCCCTGACGCCATGCACACCACTGCAGCTGAGCACCTGTAGCCTGCTGCAAATCAGAGACCACCGCAACTGTCATAACAAAACAAATGTATTTAAAACTGGTAATACAAAAACGATATACAACTATGTACAATGGGGGGAAGGACCACATACCTGGTGGGGGCGGGTAAGGGGCAGGGGTGAACATATGGGAGAGGGAAGAAGGGGTGTGAGGGTGGGTCTGGGGGGGAAGGTGTAATTAGGGGCATGGATGGTTTAGCATCTCCCCCGGTCTTCCTCCATGTGGCACCGATGTCTCCTTTGCCTCATCACCCAGTGGCGGTCCATGCGTTGGAGGATCTCCAGGGTCACCCTCGCCACCTATAGCAGCTCCTGCAGTCCTCATTCCAGTGCCTGGAGTCACCGTCCACCTAGGATGAGGGAGCAGAGTCAATAAGTGTGACTGTCCAGCCCCCTGCAGCCCACCCATTGTGCATGGCATACAGCCATGTGCCACGCCCCTGTGATGGTGTGTGACCACCCACATTGACCGTGTCCACAAGACCTGCCTACCCAGGCAGCCACAGCCATGTGGACCACTGCACACACTCACCACCCATGTCTTGCACAGCACCACCGTGGCCGTATAGTGACTTGGCTATGTGGTGTGAAGGCAGTGGCACAGCCGTGTGCCTGGTGCACGCATGTGCCACCATTGACACTCTCCTAGCATGTAGTGCCACTGGACAGTGCTGACTGCAACAAGTTGCGTGCATGGCAGTGGTGTCAATGGATGGTGGCCATGCCCCGCTGCCCACCCAATTATACCACATGCAATAGTAATCATGATGTAAGGCACTCACCATCATCAGGCTGGTCCCTGTGCCTCTGCAGACCTTCACCCCTCCCATCCTGCTGGTCTTCCAGGCGGCGCTTCCTCTCCCTTGCAAGCCTGTGCTCTTCTGGGCCTAAGGTGCAAACATGGAGAGAGGAACATCAGTACAATCCGGTAGTAAAGTCCCCCTGCCCCCATGTTTGTGAAATCCCACACGGCCATACCCATCCATCCCACACCCCGATACCACCACCACGGCCAAAACTGGATGGCCCCCCCATGTGCCAGACACATGCAACCATGATACCCTTATGGACAATAACAGTGTATGGATGGGGCACCTACATGGACGTGGCATCGTGCCCCTCCTGTCACATGCTCACAGGTGGGCAAGCAGGTCTGGGTCTCTGTGCCTGAGGTCCCCATACTGGTGGCGACACTGCTCCACCATGTGCCCGATACCAGTGGCCTCCTCCAGCGCATCAGCCACCTCCTGCCAAACTGCATTCCTGGCCCTGTCCAGGGGGGTGCATCACCATATAGAGCCCCAGCATGGGGCTCTACAATGGCCACCAGGTTTGCAAGCTCCACTTGGCTCCACATCACTGCCCCTCTCCGTGCCATCTCAGCAAAGAGTTGGATTCAAAATGGCACTGGGCAGCATGGTCCTGCCATGTGCAGATGCTGCACAGTACAGTGCTGCCATTCCTTATCACACTGTCACTGAACAGCACGATAGTGATGCACCAATGCCTGATGCATGGCACCTAGGGGGCAAAGGTCAGGCACAGGGTCAAGGGTCTCTCGAGCAAGGACAGCCACACTGCAATTTGAACCTAATGCGAGTAGCGCGATTGGGTGCCTGTGTGCCACCTCCTGTAGTGGCCTATAGTGCTGTGGCCCCAGTGCACCTATGGCGCCCCCATGCCACAGCGCCATATATGTGAACAGCACAGTAGCGCCACTGGCACAATGGTGGCCGTGCCCTGCATCAGCAGCACGGCAGGTGCCTGTGTCATCACCCCCAGCATGCGCAGTTAGGTGTGTACTGCACATGTCCTTGGCTCAGCACGTTCAACACAACCCGCGCAAAGCGCAACAGCATGATATTCAACCAGCATATGCAAATCAGCTAATCAGCCATTCAATGGTGCAGTCACTGCATTTGCATCCACTTAAAAATGTGCCTCACCTCATTTGCATGCGTTGCGCTATAAAACTGCGACATTGGGCTGCACTGGCCATAGTCGGTTACTGCAGTCTATTGTGGTGAGTTGCATGCTGTTTGGGAGTGTGGACTGTGGTGTTTGGAACATGTATGGGACTGCACAGTCACAGGTAACACCTGTCATTCTCACAGGAGGAATAATGGCCGATCATGAGGTGGAGGAAGAGGAACAGAGACGTGGGAGGAAAAGGAGGCCTACCTTCACCAAGGCAGAAACAGATGCCCTGTTTGAGGCCTACCTCGACCAGGAGCCGCTGCTCAGCAGATGCCAGGGAACACCACAGGCCCATGCTGCTGCATGGGAAGAAGTGGCATGTGCTGTCAACCTGCATGGCAGCCACCAGCATTCCGTGCAGGAGTGCAAAAAGAAGATGGGCACGGACAGGTGGAGAATTAAGGAGAAGGTGGCCGCCATCAGGGCAGCATGGTCTGCGACCAGTGGGGAACAGCCGGAGGTGCAATGCCTGACCCCACAAGAAGAACGGGTTGCTGGCAGCATGCAGCTTTGCTCCATCGAGGGTGTTATGGGTGGTGGATTCCAGACAGGTGGTAGCCTGTCACTGCATGGTAGGTCCTGGTCTGTCAATGAGGGGACAGGGTAGATCACATACATTAATGCTACTGTTTTTCCCTTACAGCTCCTGAGCATCTACATGGGTCAGCGGTGGTGGGCTTTTACACTGAGGGCGGTAGCATGGAGATGGAGGAGGGCCCATCCACTTCCACAGCCATACCAGGGTCAGGGCAACAGTGGGCCTGCCTGGACATCCGGACTGATGTTTGTGGAGCAGGTGCGGAGGAGGCCCTGCCTGTGTCCCAGCATGCCAGCGTCCATGGATGCCAGCATGCTGAGACTCGGGCTGGTGCCGGATCCATCACCGATGATGATGGAGCTAACGTCATGGGCAGTGATACATGTGGGCCACAGGATGGCCACACAGCAGGTGACATCACGGGCATGGCTGTGGGTGGTGCCACCGTAGAGGCCTGCATGACATCACAGTCCCAGCCTGTGCCTGTCTGCACCAGTGGGGCAGTACTGGTGTGTGTCCAGGACAGTGGGGCTATTGCAGCCACTGCAGCAGCACCATTGAGCCCTGGAGAGTGGCAGCCGGAGGGGCAGTATCAGCAGTTAGCCAATGGCCATGGGGTACAGTGTTAGGGGGTGGCATCAGTGCACCACCTGTGGACATGCCCAGGCCTGGCCCTGGTGTGCAGCGCCCACCCTCAAGGGGTGCTGACCATCAGGGCCATGAACACCATGAGGGACAGCATGCCGATCAGGCAGATGATCTCTTAGATGAGCATACCTGCATACTCCAAGCATCAGTCAATCAGCAGGTGTGGCTTGCGATGGCAGTGGATGCACTCAGTGCGGCTCTGCGCCAGGCAGAGGAGCGGCACAACAGAGACAACGCTCTGCTCCTGGCAGGGATGGACTGGTTGCGGGAGGATATGACCGCTGCCATTGACAGGCAGACACAGGCAATCACAGCTGTCATGGCCACAATGGGCACACAGTAATTTGCCCATGTGTCGCAGACACCACGCAGTGCAATGTCCACCTCCCATACCTGGCATTGTGCAACACCCTCCTTGTCAACACCGGGTTCAGTTGTGGGCATCCCAAGCATGCCTGGCGCAGGCATGTTCGGAGTGCTGCAGACCCCTGTGTGAACACGGTCACGTTCACGCAGTGGAACCCCTGTGGGACCGTCGGTGCCACCCCATGAGGTCATTGGTCAACCTGTCACTGCTGGCGGGTCTCAGTGGGGCCACCCATGCATCCGTGGTGGCCTTGACACTGTGGCACTTGACTGACCTGTCTCCCTGCATGGCTACTGTCTGATGCTGCCCTGTGTGCACTGTGTTGTTCAGCATGCAATGTATGGATGGGGTACCTGGCCCTGCATACAAACACATGTTCCATCTGCACACCCCTCCTGGCTGCTGTCCACTGTGGCATGTGCATGATGATGCCTGCACTGCACTGTCCGCCACTGTGCAATGGTGCCTAGCGTCTGACACACGCACAATGACAGGCACTGGGAGGGTGGTCTGTGGACATGTGTGTGGCTAGGGGTGGTGGTCGGGGTCAGCATGCCTCCTACCCTTAGTGCATGTCTTGTGAGGTGTGTGTGTGTGTGTGTGTGTGTGTGTGTATGTGACTGCGTGCTGTGTTAGACCTTGCCCATCCCTGGCGGCGTGTGCGGTTCCATGCTCAGCCACTTCCCTTGACGACGACATGCACCCGTTGTGTTTGTCCATGCGTGTTTGTGGGTTGTGCCTTTGCCACTGGTGGTTGCACATGGCCCCATGACTTACCTGGGTTGGCTTGAAGTGCTCCTCTGTGATAGTTTCCCAGTGCAGCTGTGCCAGCCAGATCAGTCGGGGGTCCTGTCGCCCAAGGGGGGGGCTGCCCATCACCATCTTCACCAGCATCCTCATCGTCCCCATCGCTGTCCCCCTCTTCAACCTGTATGGCTATCCCACAGTCATTGGCCATGTTATGCAGGATGCAACAGGCCCGGAATAGCCCACAGGCCTTTAAGGGGTTGTACTGTAGGGCACCGCCAGATGTGTCCAGGCAACGGAAACGTGCCTTCAGCATCCCGAACACCCGCTCGATGACATTGCGTGTGGTGGCTTGTGCCTCATTGTAGTGTTGCTGCGATGGGGTCGCAGGCCACCGGTATGGTGTTAGCAGCCAGGGATGGAGTGGGTATCCACTGTCACCTGTGTGTAGAGGGTGGAAGTTAGTTTGGTGATCAGCGTCGCCCTGCCTTGGGCCATCTAGGCCAATACCCATGTCACCTCTAACTAGGCTCCTCCCAAGCTCCATGTCTTTCTGTGTGGTTTGCATACTCACCCACTAAGTGGCCAGTGGGGATGTCCCCACTCTCAAATCTGTGGCACAGTGCTGACTGGTGCCAGATGAAGGCATCATGTGCTTCTCCAGGGTGTGTGGCACAGACATTGATTATGTGCTTCTTGTCATCGCATACCACCTGGCAGTTGATGCTTGCAAACCCCTTCCGATTAATGTATGTGGCCCCTTTGGGGCCAGGTGGTGTGCGGATCACCACATAGGTGCAGTCTATTGCCCCTAGCATGCCTGGCATACATGCTACCCTGTGGAACTCCTGTATGTTTGCTGTGTGCTCCTCCAGTGTGCTGGGGAAATGGATGTACTCCACAGCATGTGGCAGCAGTGCACTGAGCAATTGGGTGAGGTCGCGTGATGCAGCCGACTGGGTTATACCTGTCGTGTCACCTGTTGGTCTCTGGAAGGTACCCGTGGTGAGCAGGCACATGCAAGCTGTCACTTTTGTCTCCACTGACTGAGCATGGCTCCATCGTGTGGGTGCCTGCATCACATCACTGCACAGCTCACAGAGCCGCCTCAGAATTGCCCAGTTCAGGTGATACTGGCCCACAAATTTTGGTATCGGTGTACAGCTCGAAGCTGGTGTGGGCTCGGTACTGCCTGTTGGGGGCATACCACCGACGGGCCCTTCCATGGCCACGCCCCCCTGCTGCCTGCCTTCTCACCCCCTCACAACTGCCTCCATCTGGATGGTGGCACTGGCCATGTCCCTGGCTTCTGCCCCCCCAGCAGCTGTTTCTGTATTCCCCCCGCTGTCCTGGCTGCTACTTCCCCTGCACCGGAAACACCTTTCTGTGGTGGCCTCAGTGCTGTGTGGCACTTCCCCCTTCTGCACTGCACTGCACTGTGGCTCCCTACACCTTTCCTGTTCCTGTGGGTTCCAGGTGCTCTGTCTGTGTCCTGCCCTGTGTGTGTGTGTTACCTGTTTGGCTGGCTATAATTCAGCAACATGTGCCTTCCCTGTAGCGTTCTTGTGCCTCTCTCTTGTTCCCTTTTATTTTGGCTCATTTCCGCTATCGCGCAAGTTCTGCTTGCTCCACTATTGTGCATGGCGTATGTCGTTGAATATCACACTGTGCCATTTATGCATGGTTCCTCCCCCTTCAGTTGTGCATGCATTCATTATCATTGCGCTCTTGCGCAGTGTGATTTGGGGGGTGCATCTGCCTCCCGCTGAATATCGCAGAATGGCACATTTTCAGACTTGCACTGGTGCAACCCTATTGTGCATGGCACAACCCTTTTGAATATTTGGGCCTGAATATTTATCCATGTATCCCTATATAATCTCATAACATCTATTAATGTATAATCCATTTTTTATTGTTCTAATTTTGTACATAGTAATATTCTACTTATAGAATCAAATGCAGTCTTGAGGTTGACGAAATAGCAAAAGCGTTTCCCTTTTTTACTTTAACATCTTTCCAAATCAAGTGCGCTAACACATCATAATGCTGTGTTATCAGTCTCCCAGGCCTGAAGACATTTTGAACTTCACTCAAAATGTTATTTTCTTCTAGCCATATTTAGATTCTGTTAACTAAAATTCTACTAAATATTTTATGTGAATTGTCAATGAAACTCACCGGTCTATACATGGTGGGGTCCAAAGGACTCCCTTTATTTTTGAATATGGGATAAGTAATGCTACCTTTCCATGAATGGGCTATTTTTTCTCCCTGTACCAGGGCATTAAACAAGTAATGCATCAGTGTTACTCTGTGCATATGCTGATCTGCGTGGCCACCTCTTATTAACTTTTCATGCCTGCTTTTCCCTGACAATTTCATTAGAGATTTTCTATTGAAACCAGCTATGACTATATTGTACCAGTTATTACTAATAATTCTGATGATTAACAGATATACTGTAGCTCTTACTCTAGAGAATTCTATTGACAAGCAGTGCAGCCAATATTTTGTTCTTTTTTCTGCACTCTTAATGTATACCTAGAGTTTGTGCAATGGTTTATTTTATTGCTCTTACCAGTTCTTTTTTCCTGTACACGTGTATTATAAATCTTGAAAAGAACTGAATAAATAAAAAAAGAATGTAAACATGTTAAACCGTAGAAAAAGCTGTGCTAAAGAGACCAAAAATGTGTTGGAGGGTTTGCTTGGTTTTCCTCTGTTCTAAATACTGTAGAACTGATAAAGTTCATGCTTGTTTTATTTTGCAGTAATGCACATGGTGACATATTAGGGCATAATGAATTTTGCGTTGCACAGCAGTCCCACACACCAGTATTTGAATCAATACTGTAAATCACTGCTCACCTGTTTGAAAATACCAATATTTGCAGCCACATGGATGTAGCCTAACTCAGGCAATTGGATGATTCATGAAAGACTGACACTTGACTTACACGAGCAGACTCATGGCTGATGGATTTTTTCCTATATTAGCCGCACACTTGTTGGCTCTTCCATTCTACCTTTTTCGATATGTATGCCTGTATCCCCACTGTCCCCAGTGTCTGCTCAGCTGACAGCAGCACAACTAAGCTCACCAAATAGGACTTTCACAGCCTAAGGAATTCATTCTCAAAGCACTGTCACAAAATGCCTGTATTCCATCATGTGTTGCAGAAGTGTTGTGTGGGAGCATCAGTCTGCCTGTCCACCTCCAAGTAAAAGAAAACACCTTGAATATGACCTACAGTGACTCGGTATGTTATAACTTTGGGAAGCACGTCACTGAGAGTGGCATGATGAGTGCTGTGTAACTGTTTCCTAAGAAGCATGTCAAAAATTAATGACTCAACTGCCAGAAAATTCAAAGCAGACTATATAGAAAAATTCAGAGAAATTCCTAACCCAAGTAAAATTCCACACACAATGGCAACAACATTTTGAGGGAGTCCAATGCTGTTACTGTCAGAAGTGGAGGGTGAATTTAAAAAAACTTCATTAGAAGCCTCAGATCAGAAGGTACAGTAGTGAATTCCAGATTTGTGACTGTCATAACTAGAGGCATTGTTAAATCCCACAACACAATGCTTTTGGCTGAGAATAGTGGCAATCTCACATTTTCCAGGCAATGGGCTTGTCTTTTTCTCACTCGTATGGTGCGCACTAAGAGAAAGGCACCAAAGCCATATGGAAAGCCCCTGAGGACTTAGAGAATTTGCATTCTGGTTTCCTAAGGCATGTGTCAACAGCTGTTAGTCATGAGCTCATCCCTGCAGAGTTTTCCATCAACATGGATGGACTGAAGTAGACCTGATCCCATGCATGCAATGGACTTTGGCTCTGTGTGGCACAAAACAGGTGAAGGTGATGGGATTAGGGGATGAGCACCCCCCCCCCAAGGCAAAGCATCAGGGTTAGTACTGCACTTCTAATAAACTATCATACTAAACAGCTTATCAACCTTGGTGCCTTTACTGCTTTGTATTTTGTATCTCATCATGTTCTACTACACTTTTTCTTGTGCTTGCTGTCTCTTGTTCTATCCTGTTCTCCAGAAACATACTTCCCCCCCAGGTTATCTACCAGGATAAAAACACAATTACCACCCTGTTTTTCAGTTCTCTGATGACTGGGAAAGAACATAGTCTGAAAATCATTTGGGCTAACAGTGCCACAATGGAGGGCTACACTGATGAGTTCTTATTCTCTATCTTCTGTATGTCTTATAAAAGAAAAGAATGGCCTTCCCCCTGAACAGCAATCTGTGTTACTGATGGATCCTTACAGACACATACAACTAAGCAAGTACTGCTCAAGCTAGAACCATATAGCATTCTTCTGATTTTGTTCCTGCCTGTTGCATAGACCACCTGTAGCCCCATGAGCTGACAAAGAACAAACTTTGTAAAGACTTCATCAAAAATCAGTTTACTGACTAGTGAGCCATCACCTTCTCTGCACAACTTTTCAAAGGCATGTCATCATCATATGTTACCATGTATCTTCATAAGACACCACTGAAAACAAAGTATGCACAGTGATTAGTAATGGTGTTTAAGAAGCTGTATACATACTTTGAGGATGTGGTAAGGGATATTCCTTTTGTGGGACTTTTGGATGTTCTGTCCTCCAACATGGATGTTTTGCCTCCTAACTAAACTTATGAAGCCACAGAAGAAACTCCAGAATTGTAAGTGTACAGTAGCTCAAAGTTGCTTAGCAGAAATAAAATCAAACTTTAGTGAATTGTACTGAAAATAATGGCAATGAAGTTTGAAGCATTAGGAAGAATGTTTGCTTTTTCTGTTTGGCATTTATTCCATTAACTTTTCTGTCTGAATCTTACTCACATTTTTTAATATATCTAACTAACTGTCTGACTGAATAAATAAATTAATTAATTAAATAAGTAAATCTGGCACTTCAACATTGCCAAATTTGTTTACACTTGTTTATTTTTATATTGTTTGTGATTCTTTTTTCATGCAGTAAACACTGACAGCATGCAGTTTATTGACTACTGAATGCCAAAAAGCCAAACGAAGAAAACTCGTCCTTGATGCAGTGCTTATAGTAATAAAACATAATTAAAGGTAGAAATTAACATGCGATTATGTCATACACAACTCTAAAAAAAGACTTAAAAAAGCAGTGTTTAGCAGAACCTCAAAAATGATTCTCACTATCAATTTTTGCAGGGGTAGTTGACAGCAGGAATATAGAAAAATATTTTCCACAGACATCAGCATTTCTACTGTACTATTACTTCTACTGTGGCATTCATAGAGAATACTGGATAGGCAAGTATGCAGAAGCAGTATGTTCTGCAGCAGAGGGGTTCTGATTCCCTCTGACATCAAGAGCGAAGCTCGAAAGGTCCATGGGAATCAGAACCCCGAGGTGGCAAAATACACTGGTTGTGCATAGAATTGCTCAACCTGTATTTTTAAGTTGGCTCGAGCATATGCATAGCCAACATACTGTGGTACTAGCAGATTTGGAGGTGAGGTCATTGTTAGGCGAATGCAGGGCATGCATCAGTAGGTGCGTCCCTCATTCCCCAATCAGCCAGAAGCAGGGGCCGTCACACTGCATACCTAATGCAGCCACCAGATCTGAGAAAAGGTCCACTTCAATGAGAGTGAAGGTCTCATGCAGTGTGACCACAACATGCCTCCCGACGTGCAGGCAACATGGCATCAGTTACTGCCACCTCCTGTCACAATGCTGACAGGGGACTGGAGCCCACTCCCCATTGGCATTATGTAATCCCCCTCCCGCTTTTGCTGTGTGCAGCATCATGTCACCCCCCCCACTTTTATTGTGTGCTGACGGGGGTGCAGAATCCCCGTCGGCATAATGTGCCCCCCCTTTTGTTATGTGTGATGGGGTGCCCAATCCCCCATTGGCTACAGATGCCCCCAAGACTCCGGCGGCATGCTGGGAGCCCACCCCAGCATGCCACATGCCCCTGTCAAAGAAAAAATAGTCCCGTAATTTTTTTTCATTTTTTACCTGTGGGAAAAGAAATCAGTCCCTCAGCTGTCTTTCTGCCCCCACAACCCACCCACCCACTGTGCATCCTGCCCTACCCACCCCCACCCCATACTTACCCTGTGGGTCCAGTGATGATCTCGTGGACCAGGAACACGCTCAGACTCTTCAAAGCTGACCGTGAACTGATGAAATGCCGGTAAGCTATATAATGGAATAAATAGGGTTTTTTCAACTTTGATGCATATCTCAGGCATTTTGAGGAATTTTGGCACCAAATTTTCAACATGGGTTTTTTGGGACCCCTCTTCATGAATACTGCCACTGTCATGGCATTCATCAGCCCTGAAAGGTGATTTCATGGTCTCTGTGTGGAATCACCTTTCAGGACCGATTAATGAAACAACAGTGCCAGTGTTCATGAGGTGGGCTCTTAAAAAGCCTATGTTGCAAATTTGGTGGAAAAAATCCCAAAAATGACTGTTTTACAAGCGTGCGTTGCACAGGTTCTATGCACTCTCGTAACTTCATGAATTTGCAATATTTTCACCCCAGATTTTCAAAACTGGCATTTTTCTACACCTTCTTGTGAATAGTATAGGTGTCATTTTTCACATCCTGGCCAAAATGTGTTTTCGCACTTCTGGTGCAGAATAGCATGGTCATATGGGAAATCAGTGTTTGGGACAGATTACAAAAATGACAGTGACACTGTTCATGAGCAGAGGTCCTAAAATGCCTATGTTGAAAATCTGGTGATGATACTCCAAAAAAAATGACTGTGTTATGAGTGTGCATTGTACAGTTTGCACGCACTCTCGTAAGTTCGCGAATGTATGATATTTTCACTCCAGATTTTCAACATTGCCATTGTTCTGCACCTTCTTATGAGCAGTACAGCTGTCATTTTTCGCATCCTGGCCAAAATTTATTTTCGTAGTTCCGGCGCAGAATAGCGTGGTCACTGTGGGAAATCCATGTTCAAGCCACATTATGAAAATGACAGTGACACGTTCATTAGCAGAGGTACTAAAATGCCTATATGGAAAATTTGGTGATGATAGTCCATAAAATGAGTGTTTTATGAGTGTGCATTGCGCAGCCTCCATGGACGCTCGTAACTTCATGAATTTGTAATATTTTCACCCCAGATTTTCAAAATTGCATTTTTCCACACCTCCTTATGAACAGTACAGCTGTCATTTTACATATCCTAGCCAAAATGTGTTTTTGCACGTCTGGCGCAGAATTGCACGGTTGGTGTGCTAAATCAGTTTTTGGGATAGTTTGAGGAAATGACGGTGACACTCTTCATAAGCAAAGGTCCTAAAATGCCTATGTTGAAAATTTGGTGCCAAAAGTCCATAAAATGACTGTGTTGCAAGCGTGTGCTGTGCAGTTTCCACGCAACCCTGTAACTCCGCAAATTTGTAATATTTTCATGCCAGATTTTCAACAGTGGCATTTTTCCACACCTCCTTATCAACAATACAACTGTCATTTTTCACAGCCTGCCCAAAATGTGTTTTCACAGCTGTGGCACACAATGGCATGGTCACTGTGGGAAATCATCTTTTGGGACACATTAACAAAATCACAGTGCCACTGTTCATGAGGAGGGGTCCCAAAATACCTATGTTGGAAAATGTGGCTAAAAAACTCCCACAAATAATTGGGTTACGGACGTGTGTTGTGCAGTTTCTATGCATGCTCATGACTTCACCAATTTTTCATTTTTTCATTCCAGATTTTCAACATTGCCATTTTTTTTATGCCTCCTCATGAACAATACAGTTGTCATGTTCCACATTCCTTCCCAAAATGTGTTTTTGAGCTGGCCCAGTGGTGCTGAAGGTTGAGGTGCTGGATGCCACACCTCGTGGCACGCCAGTGACCCGGGTTTGGGAATGAGCCGGGAGTCACTAGGGGTCGATGGGAGGGAAGAGACTGATCATCCAGAGGACTGCTCTCTTTCTTCCTGGGGGAGGGTGGGGAGATGCTCACTCATGGAGCGATCTCAGGCAGTGACTGGAAGGTCACCGACTGAGCAGCACGGTGCATGCCGGGGGTGGGCAGAGCTATGGCATTAAGTTGCCTCACCGGCCGAGCTCCGGGGGAAGGAATTGGGGATAAAAGAAAGAAATACCTCAATCCTGGGGATAGATGAAGGCACCTCAAACTTCACAGCCCACACTCCCAATTCTGAGCCATCTCCTCTCTCCAGCCAGGCTAGTGTGTACTGGGCACTTTGCCTTATAAGATAGAGCACCCTGGGTGGATAGGGCAGCCCTACCTCCAGAGGGTTCAGACCCAGAGGTGGTGCTTGGTTGCATGAGGGGAGAAAGAGAGAGAGTGGTCACAGTGGGAGGTAGAGGCTGGGAGCCTCAAGGTCGCTGAGAGGAGTTCTCCAGGGTTGGAGATAAATAAGAAAAAAAAAGTGTTTTCGTTCTTGTGTCACCAAATGGCATAACTGCTGTGCAAAACCACCTTTCAGCTTACAAACCAATTGTGCCGCTGTTCATGAGGTGGGGTCACAAAAAGCCCATGTTGAAAATTTGGAGTGAAATCACCAACACACGACTATGGTGTTACTGTTTCCAACAGTGGCACCCCACTCAGTACAGATTGACAGGCATCAGGGGTGTGACTTGAGATCATCGGCTGTAATGCTCATGCCATTACACTCCCACCCCCACACTGCAGCCAGTGACAGGCATTGTGGTGTGCCTTGCAGTGTTCAGCCACAAAGTTCACCCTATTCTCCTATACTGCACCCACCTCAGCATATTTCCTTATGGAACTGGGTAAGTATAATGCCCAAAGACCCCAAAGCACACCATGACACTTGTCAGTGTCTACAGGGTAGGGTGAGGTACAATGGCATGAGCATTATAGCTGATGACCCAAAGGCACACCCCCAATGCCTGTCGGTCTCTACAAGGTGCAGGTGGGGTTGGCATCACTTCAATACTTCACTACCATTCGTATTATGTGTCTCTAACTCTGGCACTAGCAATGCCAATGACAGTGAAACAACATTCGGCATTGACAAATGCTTGTTTATAGTGTACAGTACTGTGTGAAATATGTGTTTTGTGAGGTCTTTTGCTTTCAAAATGAAGCTGACTCATGCAGTCTCTAGAGGTTCTAGAATGCTGTTCTAACACAGTAGGGTAGAACAGCATTCCATGACCTCTGAACTGTAGAACAATAACATTTTGAAAGGGATGGAATTCTATGCAGAACAATACTCTGCTATACACTATAAATGCTTTCAGGCCATCTTGATGTGGGATTTAGATGTATAATGCATGAACATCCAATGTCACAAAAAAATCATTCTTCTTGCATGTTTTTATATTTTACATTGTTTGCAGTATATCCCATTTATCTCAAATATACAGTATGAGCGCACTTTAAAAACTAATGGTTTCCAATATGAATCAACATATTGTGATAGGGTGCACCCACTCTATTTAACATTTAACTGTATGTACATATGAAAATAGCCAGCAGAAGAAGGCCTTACATATTATCTAGTCTGCTTGATTGTGGAGCCCCTTATTCAGCAATTACTGTGGGCTTTGCCCTCTCCACCAACCTTGACCCTCCCCTTCACCCTGTCCCACACACTTTCAACCTCCCACCACCATCTTTTAAGTGACAGTATCATTCATGATGTGATACTGGCCCTGGACAGTAAACTTGCTGGTTACCCAAAACAGAATATGAACATACTCTACCCTGGCACATGCCAAGGATCTTGTTATCTTTGTTCTCACACAGAAAGCTCTTCAAAATCAGTTGCTCATTCTACTGTATATGATGACTGTTAAGAACATGTCCTTGTCATTAATCAGGACAATAGTAAGATAATAATTGTTAACACCAGATTAAGCTATAAAACCTCAGGGGGATGTCAGATTAATGGTAACAAAAAAAATATAAGGTTTTAAAACAATACACCAACTTGGGCTTGACATTTAATAAAGATCTAAAATGGATTAATCATATTAACTTGGTACATAGAAAGATAACACAGACAAGTGGATGAATTCTTCACTTTAACAGAAAATTTGGAATCAATACCATTAAGGCCTCACTCAAGGTCTGTAGCCAAAGCAAGAGCACAAGCCCTGTATGGACAGAAATCTTGGCCTATGATGTATAAGATAGATAAGAGAAACCCATGGATTTTTTTTTTATAAAAAAGCTTCTAAAACCTCCTCACTCTATACTGGGTTATGGCATTAGTGCAGAACTATGGCAAGTTTCCATAAAGCTTCTTGCCACTTGGAGTCAGCTTCCTTTCTGGTAGTCTCTGTAGCAGCACTGGGGGTTAGCACTTTATTGTTTAAAAAATATAGTCATAATCTTCGCAAAATAAATTAGCAACATACCCTGGATCACATTTCTCAAGAAAACTTTGTTAGAAATTGGGATGGTTCTGGTTCACACAAACTACTGTGCTATCTAAGTATTATATCAAACTTCTTAGGACAAGATTATTGACATAGAGTCTAACAAACAAGCTTTATTAGAAAATTGATTTCCTATGATCCTTTCATCATTAAGAGCAGTGTAGGATGGCAATAGTGAAACCCAACAGGATGCTGGGTTGCATCGTGAGAGGGCTCTCCTTCAGGAGCTGGAAGGTGATCCTGGATCTCTACAGGTCATTGGTCAGGCAACACCTGGCATACTGTTTGCAATTCTGGCAGCCATATCTGAAGAAGGATGTGAAATTATTGGAAGGGGTACAACACAGGGCTACAAGGATGATCCAGGGATTGGAGGACAGATCATATGAAGAGAGGCTGAAAGAGTTGAACATGTACTCCTTGGAGGAGAGACGGAACTGGGGGGATATGATTGAGACCTTTAAGTATGTAAAGGGAATAAACAAGGCAGGCACTGAAGGAATACTCAGGCTGGGGGGGGGACATGAGAGGGCACAGTCTTAGATTGGAGGGGGAAGATTTATGACAGAAATGAGGAAACACTTTTTCATGGAGAGAGTCATGGCAGAATGAAATGTTCTACCAGAGGAGGTGGTAGCCTGTAAGATATTGGCTAGTTTCAAAAGGGGATGGGACAAGGTGAGGGGGTAAATGGGCAGGGGAGGAGGGTGGGGCAGCTGCAAGGTGAGGGTGCTAGCTGGACACTTGACCAGACTTGATAGACCAGGTAGCCTATTTCTGCTGGCAAATTTGTATGTTTGTATGTTCATATTAAAACATGAAGTTACATTAAAATTTTATTTGAAAACTATTTTGGACCCAGATAATGAGAACAACAAATTCTGCTTAGACATGTTTCCCAGTATGATTCCAAAAACAAAGCATAATGCACGAGATAAAGATTTTGTCAATGTAGCTTAGCATGGTAGAATGTCAAATCCTCAAGAGGGAAGCTGGTACAGTTGGAAGCAGCACTGACAAAACTGTAAAAGTCAAACCCACACATATACAGTAGAATACAGCCAGGGAAGAAAAAACAAGTAACTTACAAAATTTCACTGGAGTGGTGGTCCATGGTGGCATGGTGTTGTAATAGTAAATCTTACTTTCCACACAATCTGCATCAGTATTCTGGATACACAGTTTTGAGTTTCAGGGCTATGAATGCGGTGTTTGTGCCATGCTGGATTTCCTCTTCATGACATGACATGGAGCTGCTTAGTGCACCAAAAAAATGTTTTTCATGTTGTCCTCTATGGTCCTTTTTATAATTCAATGTTGGATAATTAGCTAGAAACATATTAAGACATCCATTTATGAAGGCTACTGATATATTACTTTACTTATCTAAATTAAACAAAGAGTACTGTTAGGACTGGGCTATTTTTTTTAATCTGTACTTAAGCAAAAGATACTATATGAGAATAGTGCTGCTGCAAGCACAGGGAGGCAGTATAGCACAGTGATTTAAGACTCTGAGCTGCAAATCTGGAGACCTGGGTTTGAATCCCACAGCCCCCTTGCACATACTGTGTGATCCTAAGCAAGTCACATAACTTCCCTGTGCTCCCAGGTTGCACCTGTAAACCAGCTTTCAGCTTAGTGTGTCTCACCTAGTTAAACAATTGGGGGAAAAAAATGTTTCAAACAATGGCCATTTTATGTATTGTTAAAGTCTGATGCAGTCTGCCTTCAAGTACTGTGTATTTACTACATTATATATGTTATTATTATTTCATTTTGTACACACCAATCAATTTTCTCAGTGCAGTAAGTTACTGTGAGGCAATTCTTTAAATCATAAAGGAAATGTGAAAGGAAAATGTGTGCCCTCCACTGGAATTTGAACCCAGCCCCCCAGCATTCTGTGCTGTGCTCTAACCTTTAAGCAATGGAGGAACTGTGAAATCAGCAGGCCTAGTCTGCCCTTTCAGGCCCACACATTCCTTTCTAAGGTGTTGTGTAAGCCAGCAACTAGACATGTCTGAAACACCAATCAACTCCATCTGGGAGTGAGGTTTACCATACCCATTGCAATACTGCCACCTGGTTGAACACAGATGGCAGTACAGCTGAGGGATTGGGGGAAAGACAAGAGTCACAGACTGGGAGCTAGAAATGCATGCACACTTAGAGTGCACACACATCCTGCTCCTTTTGGCTTAGTTTGCATGTTTGCACCTCTGGGGCTGGAGAGAAAATAAGGAAAATGGTCCCAGCTGAGTCAGATGAACTCACCACTCCTCTTGCAGGTCACACACCACTGACAGTTATTCTCCTCACATTGCTGGCTTGAACTGCCTCAAGGGGTCAGTAGCCCTCTTAGACCCTGATGAAAAGAGCCTCACTGTGTGTGTGGGGGGGGGGTGTAAGCCATGGGGGTACTTCAGCAGGGAACAGTGTGTCACAGAGAAAGTGGGTGATGGGGCTAGGGCTCGAGACAGAAGAAGATGGGAGCTTGCTGGAAGAAGAGGGCTTAGATACAGAGATTGTAAAAAATAAACAGAATAACAGTAGTCAAATGGATGAGGACAAAGTGCATATCAGAAACTGACAAGAAAGGCCAACAGAGTAGAGAGGCAGGCAGTCAGGCAAAGGCTGAAGCAGAACTAAGGCTGGCAGAGGATGCCAGGGATGGTGACAAGGCATTATTCCACTATACCTGTATTTAAAAAAAATGCAAAACAAGAGGAGTGTCTGATCAGGCAGAAGAAGGAGGAAGATTAGGTAAAGTGTACATGGGGCCTTGATCAGACTGCACCCTAGCAACCAGCAAAGGACTGACAGGGAGGAGTAAGTGAGGATCTCATTACTGAGGAGAGAGTGTTGAATGGACGTCAGGCACTGAAGGTAACAAAATCAGTGGATCCAAATGGGATGCACCTGAGGTTGTTGAGGAATGGGGCAGGTCCTGGAAGGTCAGCTGACATACCTTTTCAATTGCTCACTAAAGATTGGAGAGGTACCAGAGGACTAGATGGAAGCAGATGTGTACCTACTACATAAACATGAGAGTAGAGAGGCGCCAGGCAACTATACAGACAATCACAGAATAGCGATCACCATTATGGCAAGTATACATAGCCAATAATGAATTTCGGTGATGCACACTTGCTGCAAAGAGAAAAAGGGTGCCTGAGACCTATGGGTTGTGTTTTTAATACTGGGGGCTACACCTCCAGCAGTCCCCCATGGGGGACTTCTCCCCCACACCCCTCTACCTATGGATTCTCAACTCCAGGAGGGTGCATGTTGGGGGGTGAAAAGAATAAAAATATTGAAAGCTGCCTACCAGAAATAAAAAACCACCATGCTGGAACCAAACACTGCACCCTGCACTCTGCACCTTCCAGTTATCCACCCTCCCCACTATGCTGGAGGCAAATTAGTTGCAGGATATGAGGCAAGATGGTTTTACTAGTAGAAATTTGAGCCAGACTAACCTGATCAGCCTCTTAGATTGCTTGACAAGACAATGGACAAGAGGCAGGCTATAGACATATACCTCCATTTAAGCAAAACCTTCAGCTCCATCACTCTTGGAAGACAGAAGAAGAAACTTTGTGATTTGGTGATTGGGGATAAAATAACAAGGTGGATAAAACCTAGCTAAGTGGGAGGACTTAAAAGTTAATAATGAACAGAGGGTCATCAGGGAAAAGGGATGTCACTAGTGATTGCCTCAGAGACCATTTCTGTTCAAAATGTTCATTTTGATATAGAGGTATGAGCCCAAAGGAAGATATGCCTTTTTGTAGATGACACCAACATCTGTGGTAGAGTGAACTCCAAGGAGTGGAATACTGTGGGACCATGAAGAGAGATCTTCAGAAATGGGAGGGGTGGTCTAAAGTGTGACAGCTGAAATAAATTTAACATAACGAAGTGTAAAGTTATGCATACAGAGGCCAAAAACCTGAAAAACAATACAAGATGGGTTGGGGTAGTTGACTGCACAATGGAGGAAAATAATCTATGGGTAATTATCATTAATACTTTAAATTCAAAGTACATTAAAATAATGGGGGATGGAAGTCAAATTGGATGCTGGGATGCATAGGTAAGAGGGTCACTAACAAAATAAGGGATGTAATATTGCCCATATTTAGGCTGCTGGTCCTGCCACATTTGGAGTACTGTGTAAAGGGTTGGAAACCACACCTTCTGAAGGTTAGGCACAAGCTGGAATTGATGCAGATAAAAGCTACCAAGATGATCCAGAGGCAGCAGAGGAGGTTGTACAAGGAATGTCTGAAGAATCAGAACATGTATATACTGGAGGATAGGAGGAAATGAGGGAACATGATTGAGACATTCAAGTTTCTCCAAGGCATTAATAGAGTGGACACCGGGGAATTGTTCACTTTAGGTAGTAATATTTCATCAGCGGTAACTCCATAATACTGATGGGAGGGAAGGTTAAAAATGATGTCAGTAGATTTTTTTTTACCGAAATGGTGGTAAAAGAATGGAAAAAACTTCCAAATAAAGTCATACTGTATGTGCTGAGAACGTGGATGGTTTCAACAGAGAATGGGACAGGCATATGAGTAGAATGAGGCTGAATGGGAGGCAGTATAGCGCAGTGGTTTAAGGCTCTGAGCTGCAAATCTGGTGACATCCAGCAGACCAGACCTGGGTTTGAATCCCACAGCTTCTACTTGCTTACTGTGTGACCATGAGCAAGTCACTTAACTTCCCTGTGCTCCCAGGTCGCACCTGTAAATAAGCTTTCAGCTTAGTGTGCTCCTCCTGGTTAAACAACTAAATACATGGGGGGCAATGGACACTGACAGATGCTCAGTCCCATAGATAGGTGGGAAAAGTGTAGACTCAATGGGCCACTGAGCCTTTTTCAGAGGAAATTTTCTATGTTTCTATGTTTTTAACACTGCTCTAATTTTTAATAAAAAAATCAAATGAAATTACTAAGGATACTTAGAATTGTGAGACAGTGATGCTCAGGGCATGACACACGTATTTCAAAACAATGGAAAATTCAGCCCCAGAACCAGCTTTCTTCTTTCTTTAAAATAAATTAATTTTGTACATTTTGGACTTGAAAAATGTAGGAAAGCAATAATACTTCTTTCCTACTCCATTTGGCAATGTTTCAAAAGAGACAATGATTCAAGAGTCAGTTTCTGATTTTCCTGGATTAGTCATCAAAACTGGCGTGGAGTTTACAATAACTCTAATGGGTAAATTCTGAGCTTATTGACACACTCACCTTACTTTATAGTGATGACGATGCAGTTACTAGTGATGTCATATTTAATAAATTCAGTGATACTAATTGGACATTTTCAGTAAGAGGGAATAGCACCCCATTTAGCTCACATCCCAAAGAGGTTAATCCATTTCAAGGACATATTTCAAGTTCTTATTTTGCTTAAAATGCTATATAGTTGCAAAACTTTAACAGTATACTGTAGGTTCACATGGAAAACAGACATAGTTCCATAATAGTCATTACCAGAACAGTTTAAGGTGTCTCTGATCAGTGCAAGATGTACCCTACCATTACAGGAAAAAAAAAAAAACCTTCAATATCTTTTTTTCTAAATGTCTTTCATTTCTGAAAAAAAAATCTGTTACTCTGATTTTTTTACACAAAGTAAGCATGATCATTTTAACTGTAATAGTTTTTCATGAAACGCTCTTTAAAAGTTTTCAAAAATTATTTTCCGTTGTCTGAAAATGGCAAGCTTCAGGTTGTAAGGCTTTGGATTATGGCTAACACATATCAAAGTGCCATACACATTTGTATGCATTTTGAAGTAAAACACAGCATATGCCTTTGTTCCAAATGCCTCTAACTTTGCACATCAACAATGATCTTTCCATAAAATCATATTTTCAGACATTTTAGTCTCAGTGAATAATTTTAAGTGAAGAGATTATGAAATACCAACTCTTGTCCATAATTATATTTACATGTCGCTCAGTTTTAAGTGTTGGTTCATTAGAAAGCCTGAAAATTCTCCATTCCATGGACATATATTGTGTAAAAACATTTTAGAATTTTGTATAAATTCAAGAAATTGACATTTTTTTTGTCTATGCAAAGGCCACAAAATATATGAAAACAGCCACCATGGTTCTTATCAGATTAACGCTCAGGATCAGGTCAGCAGCAAATCACTTTTTTAACCTACAGTATGTTTTATTTTTTTCTTTTAAGATGCTACATACACCGTACTCTGGCTACTTAGAAAACCAGAATTTACTTTATTTAAACTTCTGGAACATTAATCCTGAGAAATATGTTAAATGTTTATTCAAGATTTTCATTAGTTACTCCATCTTCTTTCTTCTCACACCACAGAACACATTTTTAAATGAAATTAAAAGTAAAGTAAAAATAATACCTTTTAGCTAAGTAAAAATATCTTGATTACACATTTTTATAATGACACTAATTTGCTTTGATGTACAAATGTATAAATTTCTGATGTAGTTCCCCTAAGTAAATGTATAAAAGTAGTGTTTTGCCTTGAAAATGGCCAATCATGTGTAACCATCTTGACTTGAGTCATGTTTTTCCAAGGTTTTTGATGTGATTACAATATAGGCCTAGATCTTAGCCAAATGTTTGTAAAACAGTTATCCAAATATATTTTATACACAGCAAATGTGATGGCATAGCTAGGAGCTGGGAATGGGGCTGACAAGGAAACCTCCATTATATAAATAAGTTCCCACAGACATTTAATGAATACAAATTAAAGCAAGTTAGGAGTGGAATTTGTAGCATTCAGCAGCGCTCCAGCTGTGACTATAAAATGATTTAAAATGTTTTTTAAGTATTCAAGATAACTCCGGATATCACAAATGATAAATTCTATATTTTAAGACATAATTTTGGATAACCAATTTATACAACATCAGATTAGTAGTTATAACTTTTAAATGTGCTGATTGTGTAAATATTTTGCTGGTTCTATTCTTTTTCAAGTATGGGCATACAGTATGTGCTGTATAGGGCTGTTACAGTGTCATCAGCATTTTGGGATGCAGTTCCCTTTTGCTTTTATTCAGGCCTGTCAAGTCTCACTGCCTACCAGACGTCCCTGTTGATGGTGCTTGTGACTAAGGGTGAGAGAAGTTAGTCAGAGCCATCTTCAGTTTGGCTTTGAATTGGGGCCTGAACATTTGGTTTGCTTTTTTTTTAATTCAGCCAAAACACATTGGCTCCCAATGCAGCAACTTACATGGGGTGAAGCAGACTGCTATAAGGGGGGAAATCCTTTTGGTCAGCAGTAAAAAGAGAATACTAGTTTGTCAACCATGTACAAGCCTATGCTGCTACCAAGATGTTCAGATTCCAACTGACCTCAAGAGCAAAGATCAAGAGTTCAATTTTGTCCAACCAGTATATTTTTATAGTATATAAATCAAAACCTACTGTGAAATAAAGATTTAAAGACAAAACTGACATTAAAAAGATGGCTTTACTGTTCAAAGTCATACAGTTTAAACTTAAATACTTGAAATTGCCATTCCATTCACAGATGTTCTCCAACTCCAAAATGGCATAAAAATGTATTTGTTTTAAAATAAACAGTTTTTCAAACAAAGTCCATGTTAGAGAACAAAGATCCACATTTATTTTGTTGGTTATTGGTGTGGTATCTGTTCTGGGAGAGAGAAATAAATCAGTGAATGTGTTACTCATTGGTGATTTTTTTCAATTTTTTTTCTTTTTTTTCTCTTGCATCTCTGCTGTTATTGACTCTGATAGCTCTCCTTCCCTTCAGTTTATTTGTTTGATGCGAGTAAATTTTAACTGGAAACTCCAACTGCAGCATCGTCACTGCAGACTGCCCTCTCTTAGCCTCATCATGTTGTACTGCTCATGTTGTGATGCATCTCTGACTATTTGGTACTCATCTCAGCTGAACTGTGGTCATCTCATCAATTCAGTTGAGATTTGACTTTGATTACTGTGGCTGTTTTCAGCTACACGTAAGGAGCAGGTGGGCTTGTGGGCATTGAAAACTCATGAAATGCTATTGCACCCCAAACTGGCACAACAGTGTTCCATGACTTTTGCATTGTGGTACAAAAGCATTCTGGTTAGGATAGAAAT
Source organism: Neoceratodus forsteri (assembly GCA_016271365.2). Classification (NCBI taxonomy): domain Eukaryota; kingdom Metazoa; phylum Chordata; order Ceratodontiformes; family Ceratodontidae; genus Neoceratodus; species Neoceratodus forsteri. The sequence continues at coordinate 1,095,393,858 of CM057450.1, read as the reverse complement.
CCACATAGAATAAGCATTCTCTAAACCCTATATATGAATTTCTGTAGCTTAGATGTGGTATTTGCTGTTAACATACATCAAATGTGGAGCATTGTGCTACAGCCCAGCTGAAGCTACAAATTTATTTACTTTTGATTTCTGACCTGAAGGTGTATACTGCCCTGTAGTCTCTGCTTTAACTCCATACTAATGACTACATTCCTCTGACTCTATTTATTTTTAAATTGCAGTATATAATAATTCTCTCTCACTCCCACAGTAGAAAAGTAATACATCACAAAATGAAAAAAGAAGAAGAAATTAATAGACATTGCATGTAGGGCATTACTTCACATTACTCTTTATGATATTTTCCACCCATGGGGGCATTGTTCTTTGAGATTCTTTTTTTTTTAATTTTTTATATTTTAACTGCTACCATGATTCAGATGAAGTGGTAGTGGTGGTGGTGTTACCATCTTCTTCTCTGCCACCATCATCACTGTAATTCGCACTTCCACTACTTCCATGATTATAAATACTACCAGCCATGCTTTGTTGGCTTGATGTACAAGATCATACATAACAGCATGTGTGGCAGTCAAGAAGATTCAACATGGAAATGGTTATGCTAATGGTTGCTGGTTCAACACTGAAACCATCACTCCAAGCCTTCTTCAAAAGTACCAATATCTGTATACATACTGCCATTTAAATGCTGGGATGAACAGGCTGAGAAAAAGTGACACGAGAAAATATGATTTGGGAAAATGTGATTGGTCTTGACTGTGCCTTCTACACCTAATTTTAAATTAAGTGACTATATTAGAATGAGAAAACATGATACAAGAAAACATTATTTAAGAAAATGTGACTGGTTATGATATTGCCGTTCTCAGCTCATTTTACATGACCTGACTGTACTACATTTGAAAAAATAAATGTGATATGAAAACACCTAATTACAGAAACAAAAGAGTGGTCTTGACTGTGCCTTTCTGAACTCCTTTTACATGAAGTGGCTATATACAGTAAGATTTGAGAAAATCTGATTTGAGAAAACATAATTTGACAAAAAGTAGTTGAGAAAATAAATCTGAGAAAACATTATTGATCTAAATGTTACCTTTATTGACCCATTTTACATGATATGGAACTAGAGGCCAGTGAGAGCTTTACTTCAGGTAGGAAGAGAGTGAGATAAGTGTGCTTCTGGATTGTTAAGGTGGTTTCTACAGCAGAAGCAGTGAATGGCCTACCAGAAAAGCTGCTTTCAGTTAGAGTAGAACCTTCTGGGAACTAAGGAACCATGGTTTCTTTGTCCACACTATCATGCACTCAACCAAAGTCCCTTTCTCAGGCATAGTCCCTGCCTCAACACTACAACTGCTACCACCACCACATATGTAGTAGTAGTAGTAGTAGTAGTAGTAGTAGTAGTAGTAAAAACCTTTATTTTTATACAGAAAAGTTGTTGACAATGTTTACATCATTAGGACATAGTCCTATTTGCAAGATGTTCCTGTTGTATAAAATTAAGTAATTTAATGCAAGTATAGTTACAACACGAAACAACAAAATAGACTAGACAAATTATTCATTAGACAATACAAATAAGTTAATACAAAATCATATCACAATACACATAATCAACTATTAACAAAACACATATATTGCACATCACTATTCTAGATATATTTTAAGTTTCCGATTTCTAGCCATAACATTCACACCTAGTTCTTAATTCTAACTTTAAACTTGCTGAGAATGATTTCACATCTTCAAATTGTTTATTTATTACTGGTTTTAACATGTTCTATATTTTATCTGCAATCACTGGGAAACGCAGATTACTATATGTATTTTTGAGTTTGGGAAAAACAAAATTTCTTAAATTTATATTTTGCAAATAATGAACATGCGTTTTCATTTCCAATTTATCACTTAGATACTCTGGCTGTTTCTGATTTAGCACTCTATAAATCTGCATTGCCCATGCAATCCGCCTTTTGATTTCCTGTGAGAGCCAACCTAGCTCTTCTAGTAGATCATAATGGTGGACTTTATAATCCTTTCTCATTACAAATCTAGCCATTCTATTATACATTATATCAATTTTTTTGTAAAAGATCTTTTGATGCCAGGCCATATACATGGTTGCCATATTCTAGTATAGGTAAAAGAAGTTGATTTATTACAGTTTCCCTTATTATTTTATTCATACAAAAACTAGTCCGTCTAAACACTCCCAACCTTTTGTTTACCATTGATATTGTGTCTAATATATGTTTATCAAATTTTAAGACTTCATCAATCCATACCCCCAAATATCTATATTCTGATACCTGTTCTAATACTTCACTTTGTAATATTTTTATAATTACTATTTCTTTACTTTTGTTCAACATTCGATGATTTTTACAAAAAAACATAAGTTTTGTTTTTTTGCTATTAACTATTAATCCCAATTCGGTCAACCATGCACATAGTCTGGTAAAATCCGCCTGTAATTTGATTTCCAATTCTCCAGGTGTACTTCCACTCGCAATCAGCAGAGTGTCATCTGCATAAAGACTTATAGTTGAGCATTTTATTATGTCTACTAATTTATTTATATAAATCAAGAACAATGTTGGCCTCAAAATGGAGCCTTGTGGGACTCCTCTCTGTACAGGTATTTTACCAGATAGCACCCCATTTATGCTTACTTGTTGTGTTCTATTTTTTAAGTAGGATGTAAACCAATTATATGATTCCTTAATTAAACCAATCTCTGCAAGCCATTCTCCCAAAAGCCTATGAGACACTGTATCAAAAGCCTTTGATAAATCCACCGACAAATCATTTTCCATCTTTGAAGCTATATTATCAATCATGTTGGTGAGCGCGGTGCCCGCGGAAAAGCCTTTACAGAAGCCAGATTGATTATTTGTTAACAAGGAATATTTTTCCAAATAATCAGTTAACTGTGCCTGTACTAGTCTCTCTAGAATTTTTGATATCCCTGATAATAGGGCTATAGGTCTATAATTAGTTAATTATGTGGTTAACTTGTAAGTGCACTAGACCTCATGTCCTTTTTCTCCCCCACTCCTCCCATCCTCCCTACCCATGACCCTTACCCTCCCCTATACCTGTCCCAGCCTCTCTTAAAGCTGCCCACTGTCTTCAATGAGATTACCTCTTCTGGCAGTGCATTTCTAGTGTCCACCACCCTCTCTGTGAAGAAGTCTAGAAATGGTGCTTGGTAGGACTGGCATAGTGAAACTTATTCTTACTCCTTTCCTCTCCCTGCATCTGCTTGCTTGTTTGTCTATCTGTCTATTTATGTATTTATTTATCTACTGTAGTTAGTGAGTTAGTTAGTTAGTTAATTATGTGGTTAACTGGTAGGTGCACTAGACCACATGTCCTTTTTCAGGCATGGCCAGGGCTGTTGTAAAGAGACAAGTACACAGACATGAACATATGAAGAAACCAGCAGGAGAAGGCCATTTGGTCTATCAAGTCTGCACATACTGCAGGGTCCACAGCTTAAGCTACTGTCCCTGCCCCCTCTCCCCACTCATCCTATCCTCCCTACCCATGACCCTTACCCTTCCCTATACCTGTCCCAGCCTCTCTTAAAGCTGGCCACTGTCTTCAATGAGATTACCTCCTCTGGCAGTGCATTTCTAGTGTCCACCACCCACTCTGTGAAGAAGTGCTTCCTGACCTCCCTCCTAAACCTCCCACCCTCCAGCTTAAGAATGTGCCCCTGATGTTATGGTTGCCACTCAGCTTAAAGATACTCTCCTTATCAACCCTATTTATCCCTTTCAAGTACTTATAGGTCCCAATCATGTCCCCTCTCTCTCTCCCTCCTGTCATCCAGGGAGTACATGTTCAGTGACCTCAACTGCTCCTCCTATGCCTTACCCTGCTGACCAGCTATCATCTTTGTAGCCCTCCTCTGGACCTTCTCCAACAGGTTGATGTCCTTTTTGAGGTGTGGGCACTAATACTGAACTCCATACTGTAGATGTGGCCTTACCAGTGACATGTACAAGGGCAGTATAACCTCCTCTCTCCTACTACTGATCCCCCCCAGATATGCATCCCAGCATCTTGTTTGTCTTTGCTGCTGCTTTCTTGCACTTCTTGGGGTGCTTCAGGTCACTAATGATCATCACTTCCAGGTCCTTCTCCTCCTCTGATGCAGATATTCAGACTTCACCCTGGAAGTACTCTGTCCTAGGATTCTTGGCTCCAATATGCATAACTTTACATTTCTTGGCATTGAAGCCAAGCTGCCAGATCCTGGACAACCTCCCTAGCTAAGATAAGACACATTAAGATATTATAGATCGAGGGAGCAGTCCCGATCAATTGAAGTGCTCCTTTCCCCTGCATGTGAGATACTCTTATTCTGTGAAGAGCATCTCATGTGCAGATACCCTAGAAATGGGCATGTTTCAGGAAGGTTTAAAAAAATATATGTATTATTGATCACTCTTGAGCAATAATATATTAATTCGTCCCCCGTCACCACTCGTTGTTGTATCAGGGTGGTTTCACTTACCTTCAGCTTGAGGCAGAAGAGCTCAGCTTTGCTTCACTGTTCTCACTCAAGTCGAAGGCGCATGGAACCACTCTGATACAGCAACAAGTGGATCTGGGGACATATTAACATATACATTTGTTTTCAGTCTCTCCTCCATTTCTTATCCTCATGGTTTCTACACATTATTGTGATAGATGCCCCCCCTACATACACACTCCTTTCACATAACAAATGGATTGACACACCCTCCTCCTTGCCCACACTGAGAGAAATTTTGTCTGACTATGGCAGCCCACTTCACATAATTTTCACTCACTGGCAAAGAAACAACTATATTAGAGAAAGATTATTGTGCTCTGCTTATCAACAGTTAAATTATTTGTCAGATAATTACTATAAATTCTCCTGTGCATTTTTCACAGTCCACTAAAATCATTCTGCTGCAGGGGGGAAGATATAATTTAAAACAAAATATTGATTTGTGTGCAGCTGCAACAGCAGCACTCAATAAAAATATTTGTTAAAGCAAGATTTTAAAATCACCCCCCCACCATCTTTCTCAGTTTGCAAAATTCATTCTGCCTTGCTCCTGCTGCTGAAGGGCCTGCAGTAGCCAGTGCAGAGTGCAGGTTCATCCTGTCCACTCTCTCCTCTCCTCTGGAGCATAATTTCACTAATCTGCCTGCCTGAAACTACAGTTGAACATAATAATAATTATCCAACTGCAATGATAATCATAACTCTCAACTGCTATGAATTTCACATAGCGCTATGATTTTCACACTCAAATTTACCCTTGCTCTGCATAGGTTTACTATTTGTAAAAAACCAAAACAAGGTGCTGTGTCAGCATGTGGTCTAAAAGCAAAACAAAATGGTTATATTAAATGCATGCTGAAAATAGAAAATAGAGTTAAAAATCTACGTTTCAACCTTAGGTCTTCTTCAGGAAATATCTAAAAGAGAAAAAAAAACAAGTTAGTGTAGAGGAGAGGTAAAATGAGAGAGATATATGTGGAGAAAGAAGAAAGGGGATGCTCAGGGAGAAGAAGTGATAAATGGTAAGATTAAGAGAGAATCTGTGAAACAAAAAGGTGATGATGGGAAAGATAAAGCATAATGGGAGTGGGGAAGTTCCCAGGTGGGGACTAATTAACAGGGCCTAGTAAGAAGGCTGAAAGGTGACAAATGTGTGGGAAGGAAACAGAAATGGAGACTTATGGTGAAAATGAAAAATAAAAAATAAATTAAATGAGTAGAAAAACAAATAGGCTTTAGGGAAAAAAAAAGGGGATGACTGAAAGATGTTAGTGGAAAATGAGTCTATCATTTAAACCAGAGGGCTGCTGGGAGCCAAGGCGGATGATCAGCTTGGCTTCCATGTTTTTTCCATGGTCAGGATCCCAGAAGCCCTGCTGAAGGACACACACAGAAAGGTCATTGACATTGTAGTCCCTGGAGATAAAGTGGGATACAATGGGTTTAGCAGTTTCACCATTCCTGACTGCTCTGTAATGTTCCCTGAAACGGTCAGCAAGACGCCTACCAGTTCTCCGATGTAAATAGCTGTACACTTCCTGCAAAGAATACAATACACCACATTGGTGGAGGTGCATGAGATCTCCTTGGTGATGTGAAAAACACCTGTAGGCCCCTGAATCTCAGTCACACTGGAAATAAATTTGCAGGTGTAGCAGCGAGTCCTGTTGCAAGGTTTGGTACCTGGGAGGGAGGAACTGTTAGGAGTAGGTAGGCTGCTTTTAACTAGGAGATTCCCCAGATTAGGTGGCTGGCGGTAGGAGGCAATAGGTGGTTCTGTAAAGGAAGCACCAATGTTAGGGTCAGTTTGCAAAATGGGAAAGTTACTAGTGATGATCCTGTGAAGAGAAGGTGTGCTCTGATGGAAAGGAAGAACTAGTGGAATTTGCCGTTGTTCTTGTGTGATGGTATCCTTCCTGCAGGGGTCAAGGTTACGGGGCATGTTACTGACCCGGGAGAGTGCTCTGTCCACTGTGCTTTTAGGGTATCCCCTGTTGATAAAAAAAAATATGCATTATATCGGTCTGCTCAGCAAAATCATCCTCTTCACTGCATAACCTGCGAAGTCTAAGAAACTGTGAATAAGGCAGGCCATTCTTGACATGTTTAGGATGGAAGGAGCTGTGAAGGAGGAAACTGTGAGAGTCAGTGGGTTTGTAATAGACTGATGTCTTCAGACCAGTGTTCTGGACTGACAGCTGGATATCCAGAAAAGGCAGTGTAGAGGAGGATACTTCAACAGTGTAATGAAGGGAAGGATGGGCCGTGGTAAACTTGTCAAGGAAGACTTGGAGGGTCTCCCTGGATCAGGAGGTGGCCCCCCACACAGTCATCAATGTAGCATTTGTAGAGTTCAGGCACAGTCCCTGTGAATGAGAGAAAAAAATGTTCCTCCACCCAACCCACAAACAGATTAGCAAAGCTGGAACCCATCTTGGTACCCATGGCAACTCCACTGACCTGCTGAAAAAAACTGTTATTAAAAGAAAAAGCCTCGAGTGTAAGAACCGGTTCTGCCAGACAAGTTAGTGTGTGTGTGGGTGGCTGCTGGACATCCTGCTTATTCAAGAAATACTGCAAAGCTGTCAGACCATCATCATGGGGGATCACTGTGTAAAGAGATTTGATGTCCATGGTGAAGATCAGCTGATGAGAGTCACTGAATCTGAACCTGTCAAATAACTGGAGAGCATGGTTAGTGTCTTTAACATAGGAGGGCAGGGACTCAACAAGGGGTCTCATATGGCCATCCAAAAATGCGGAGATGTGGGATGTGGGGCAGGAGCAGGCAGACACTATGGGACGACCCGGGTTACCTGTTTAGTGGATTTTGGGAAGGAGATAAAACCTGGATGTCTGGGGATGCTGAACTATGAATTTCTTAGCAGAAGCAGGCAGCTCTTTGTTTTCAAAAGCAGAGGTGATGGTGGTGGTGACCTCAGTCTGATAGTCAGCAGTGGGGTCCTGTGGAAGAGAAGAATAAAACCTGGTGTCAGAGAGTTGCTGTGTGGCTTCAGTGATGTATAGCTCCTTTTGCCAGACCACAACAGCACCTCCCTTATCAGCTGGTTTAATAACAATGCAATTCCTACATTGTAGAGATCTGAGGGCTGCAAGCTCACCAGGTGTCAGGTTAGAATGGTTGTGCCTGCAATGAAGATTAAAGTTAATGGTGTTTTCTATGCATTAGTTAATAAAATAATCAACAGCAGCAAAACGTCCTGGAGGGGGTGTCCATGCACTTCGCTGGGGATTGATATCATTGATTATTCTGGTGATACTGTCATCATCTGTGGGAAGATGAGTCACATTAGAAAAATGAGCTGCAAGGCGTACTCTACGATAGAAGCACTGCAGATCAACTTGAACCTGGGGTGCATCAAGATATCTGGGTGTGGGCACAAAAGAGACCTTTGCTAAGGAGTGATTGCTCATCTTGTGTCAGGGGAAGGTCTGGAGGAATACAAAATACCAAATTGTTAGGTTGTGTCTGACTCGAGGGCTCATGTTGGTTGTTGATCTGCTGGGTGAGAGACTGGAGTTTTGCAGATTTGGTGTCCTTGAGAAACTGAAAGAGAGTGGAGTTAAGGTTTTGGATGCAGTGCTTAATAAAAGGAAGGTTATGTGGAGCCGTTCTGCTGGAAATCCTTTTGCCTTTGAATGGTTTTGTCCACAGAGATCAGCTGTGTTTTAATGGAGAGAATGGTGTGCATGATAAGTTTCCTAGAGAAAGTTTTCAAAAGTTTATTAGTAGAGGAAACATGTGTCTCAGATCCAAATGAACAAGGATTGAATTTCAAACAGAAACCTTTAGGAATAATACCCAGGTGGCAGTATTTGGAAAGAATGGAGGGTGGTTTGAGGGAGGCAATCTTTATGTCGATAGAGAAGGCCAATCCGAGAATTTATAGTAGAGGACAAGGTATTGATGTGGGTGTGGAAAGTAAGAGCTGAGTCAAATGTGATGCCTATTTATTTATAGGATGACACCTGTTCTAGAGGGTGTGGAGTACTGGGGAGAATGTGGAGAGGGGTATTTTTGGCTTTGTTCTGGTGGTGGGAAAAGAGCATGGATTTTGTCTTCTTGAGGTTGATGACCAGCCGGTGATCAAGGAACCACTTTTCGGCTTAGCTAAAAGTAAGTTGCAGGGATTCCTGTAGTGATGTGTGGTCAGGGTGGGATGCAATGAGGACAGCATCATTGGCATAGAGGAGTATGCTGCCAGAGCAGGCATTGGGAAGAGTATTGAGAAAGAGGCTGAATGGAACAGGGCCCAGGATGGAACCCTGGGGGACCCCAGAGAGAACTGGCCGGGAGCTGGATAGGGTACCATTAACCTTAACACACTGGGATCTGTTAGAGAGATAACTGGTGAACCATGTGAGGGGGGCAGGGGAGAAGCCAAGTTGTTGGAGGGAGTCAAGTAGGAGGGGAGTGACAGACAGTGTCAAAGGCCTTGGAGAGGTCAATGAACACAGCTCCCGCGGTGCCACAAGAGTCAAGAGCTGAGTGGAGGAGGCAGGAGAATTCCAGGAGGGCTGTAGTGGTGCTATGCCCAGGTCAGAAACCATGCTGTTCTGGACACAACAGGTTGCATTTGGCTAGGTATTCAGAGAGCTGTGAGGCCACTATTTTTTCAAGTGCTTTGGAGAGAGTAGGGAGAGAATGGAGATAGGCCTGAAATTACTTGGGGAGGACTTATCCCCACTCTTGTGGATTTGGGTGATTTCAGAAGTTTTCCAGGCACCTGGGAACTGGCCAAGACATAGTGATCGGTTTAGAAGGTTGGTTAGCGGAATAAGCACGGTGTACAAGACTAATCAGAGTATCCTGGAGTCCAGGGAATTGCAGCTGGGGCTGTTGCTAGCTAGGGCTTTTTGTAGATGAGGCCTGGCTTCAAGGGGGGATATGGTACGAAGGTAGAAAGGGGGGCCATCCAGTATGGGGGGGTGGTGGCTGGGATAGGGTTGAAGAAGTGGTTGGGAAGGACTGAGCTAAGATCTGAGAAAGCTGTATTGAGAGCCTCAGCTATGAGGGGTGGATCTGAAGTGACTGTACTGTTTAAGGCAATTTGAGATGGGGGGGATGGGACTTTCCATTTAGCTCCTTCATATTGTCCCAGAAGGCACGAGTCGAGCCCCAAGTGGATGCAAGGGAGATTTAATAATAAACGGCTTTTGCCTGCCTTATGGCCCAGGTGCACCTATTTCACGCTGCATTATAGGCTTGTCTGTCAGCCAGTTTGCTAGAGGCAATAGTGATATGCCATAGATTGTCTCTTTGTTTCAGTTTTTTGGATAAGGGATGGGGCGATCCATGAGGCGTTCTGTTTTATGGTGTGGGTTCTAGTCTGGGGGGCATGAAGGTCACAGGTCTTGCTGAAAGCATGGGAGAAGTAGGCTAGGGCAGAGTCAGTATCTGCTGCAAGCCGGATAGGGGACCAATTGTGCTGTGCTAGGTGCATTTTTAATTTTCTGAGACCCCCAGGGAGAAAGCGCCAGTGAGAGGTGAGCTGGAGCATTTGTTTTGGTGAGGGGGATGACCAGTGACATAGGACAGGAGCGTAGTCACAAGAGAGTCTGGCAGTACATTGATGTCACTGATTTTGTGGGGGCGGTTGGATAGAATTACATCTAGGAGGGTGCTGGAGCCACTTGACTGGTTAAATCTGGTGGGGTGAGGTAACAAGCTGGGTGATATCTAGAGCAGCAAAGGAATCCCTGATGTTGGAGGCAGGGGTGCCCAGCCAATTTATGTTAAGGTTACCTAAGATAAGCTGCTCTGCTTTGTGTGGCAGATTGGTGAGGTAATCGATGAGGGACTGGACAGCTTGACCCTGGTCTCTCGGGGGTATGTAAGGGACAGTGAGAAAAATTGGGACCTTGGCAGGGTCCAGGGTAACCTTAAGGGTGAGGGCCTGAGTGCTAATTCTGAGTTTGGGGGCTGGGAGTGCATGGGCTAAGAGGGTGTCGTGCAGAAAGACTGCACACCCGCCACCTCGTTTGCCTATATGGTCCTCCCTGAACAGAGTGTAGCCCGGGAGGGAGATGATAGAGTCGGGTGTTTTTTTGGAGATCCAGGTCTTGACTAGTGTTACAATATCCGGTCTGTGCTGCACAACCCAGCACTGGAGCGCAGCGCATTTTTTAGGAGGCTGCAAATGTTCATGGAAGCTATTCGGAGGCCAGCTCCTGTGGAGGGTGTGGAGCGACTAGTTGCCAGTGGCACGGGGTTGGGGTGAACATTTCCGCAGAGCAGGAGGAGTAGAGCGATTAGTCTGAGTGAACTGTGGCGACTGATACCCTTGGCTAGGTACTGATGCAAGGTCCCACTATTGGGGGTGAAGGGGATGGGCAGGGAGCGGAGGGTAGGTACAGCAAGGAAGGAGTGGTTCCCAGGTGTCCTAGAGAGGGATGGGGAGTTAGTTGGCAGTGGGTTCCGAGGAGTAACGGTGATGGCTAGGGTGGGGGGGTTCAGTTATGGGTGGTAGTGGGGGATGGGGCTGAGAGTGGGGGCATTGGAGTAGGATGGGAAAAGGGCTGAGCAAGAAAGGTAGGCTGATAGTAATAGCCATGGTGCCCATTGTTAATTCCTAAATTGGGGTATAAGGAGGATAACTGACCTTCAGTGAGGGTGACTGCCACCATGGAGTAGTGGTAGGACAGCTTTCTTTGGGGCCAGAGGTACCAGGTTCGAAACCCGGAGTGGAGAAGGGATTTAGGAACTTGGTAGAGAGGCTTGTGGGATTGGCAAGTGGGCTGTGAAAGGCAGGAAAATGGTGCTCAGAGAGAGTGAGGCAGTGACTCCTAGTGGTGGTTCTAGGTAATTGAGAGGGACAGGGGTGGGAGACAGAGGGGGTGGCAGAGGAGAGGAGCAGGGGAAAGGGGCAGAGAAGGGAGGTGGAATATGGTGGCAAGGGGGGGTGAGGTACTAGGCAGGAGACTGGGCAGTAAAGAGCTGGGTGGACAGAGTGCCTGCAAATAGTAGAGGTGGGGTATGTACAGAGAGGTTGGCTAAGATAGGGAGGGAAGTTCCCCACGGTGGCTGGAAAGTATAAGCTGCAAATGGGAAAGTGGGGACTTAGTTTCTGAACATAACAGGAAGTCATGTGACAGGATGTCACATGACAGGAAAAGAATAAATTGAGAATCTGGCCAGGCGGGTGTGGGGCAGTCAATGCACACAGCGCGTTGATGGGCTAACACCCCTCACAAAGATACAGCTGGAGGAGGTATTCTTTACCTCTTAAGCCTCCCGCTGTAATCCATGCTCCAGGAGGGAGCTGTCTAAGCTGGCTTGGCATCTGAGAGAGGAGGGGGACTGGCTGAGGCCTATAAGGGAGAGGAACAACGGGATTTTTAATATGCAGTGGAAGCTATTCTGTGGTCCTGCCCCTGAATGCGCATGCATGAACTGTTGGGCTATGTCCTGATTCAGTCGCCTACTGCGCATGAGTGGAAGCTGAGGAAGATGGTGATATTCACCTCCGACCATGCTACCAGGTAAGCAAGCAACACGCAGTTCAGAAGCCCCACAACAGTACTAAATGGCTCCTGACTGAATCTAGACAGTAGTGAAATATGAGCAGTAATACAGAAAATGCTATCAATATACAGAGCCCTGGTGTACAATGCAGTTTGCAGTTAGACATCAGTCGCTAGACAGTGAGTCTCCCCAGTCTTCAAGTACTTTTCACAAATAGCGTTGTTCACCGGTAGTACAGGAAATATCAGACTGAGCAGATTCTATCAGTCATTGTTTGGTTACATTAAATAGAGTCCATGTATAAACACCTCCACAAAGATACAGCTGGAGGAGGTATTCTTTACCTCTTAAGGCTCCCATTGTAGCCCATGCTTCAGGAGGGAACTGTCTGTGCTGGCTTGGCATCTGAGTGAGGAGGGGGACTGGCTAAGGCCTCTTAAAGCTCCCATTGTAGTCTGTGCTCCAGGAGGAGCTGTCTGTGATAGCTTGGCGTGTGAGTGATGAGGGGACTGGCTGGAGTCCCTTAAGGCTCCCATTGTATTCTGTGCTCCAGGAGGGAGCTGTCTGTGCTGGCTTGGCATCTGAGTGAGGAGGGGGACTGGCTCAGGCCTCTTAAGGCTCCTGTTGTAGTCTGTGCTCCAGCAGGGAGCTGTCTGTGCTGGCTTGGTGTCTGAGTGAGGAGGGGGACTGGCTGAGGCCTCTTAAGGCTCCCGTTGTAGTCCGTATTCCAGGAGGGAGCTGTCTGTGCTGACTTGGCATCTGAGTGAGGAGGGGGACTGGCTCAGGCCTCTTAAGGCTCCTGTTGTAGTCCTTGCTCCAGGAGGGAGTTGTCTGTGCTGACTTGGCATCTGAGTGAGAAGGGGGACTGGCTGAGGCCTCTTAAGGCTTCTGTTGTAGTCTGTGCACCAGGAGGGAGTTGTCTGTGCTGGCTTGGCATCTGAGTGAGCAGGGTATGGGCTGAGGCCTCCTATGGCTCCCATTGTAGTCCGTGCTCCAGCAGGGAGCTGTCTGTGCTGGCTTGCCATCTGAGTGAGGAGGGGGACTGGCTGAGGCCTCTTAAGGTTCCCATTATAGTCTGTGCTCCAGGAGGGAGCTGTCTGTGCTGGCTGGCGGGTACGAGCATAAATTAAAGGATGAGCAAGTAAAATAGGTCTTGGTACTGAAAAGGGAAGCCAAATGTGACAGTTATGATAGGTGAAAATTTTATACAAGATCTGATCAGAGCTGATACGACTGCTCAGTGTAGCGAGAGTACGGCAAGAGTGAATAAAAGAATAATCAGAGCTCTTGTCATGCTCTCACTGCACCACAGTCTGACATTCCCGAGATTGTGGTGCCGACAGAACTGTGCATGCATGACACTCACACATGCGCAGTTTGAGCCGGCGCCATAATCATAGGCATGGTGTCCATCATGTCTGCAGTTGCAGAATAAAAAGTACTGCCCCACAATGGGGGGGGTGTTATGAGGCCTGTGATGGGGAAGGGCCACATAAACTGCACCAGTGGACACTGTGGAAGCATACTGGACAGCGGTCAGGTCATGTTCTTCCACAGTGCTCTTCTAAAGATAATATGATGGCTTAACATCTGAGGAGCTCCACCCATGCAGCTGTAAAAAGGAGATGAGGATACATTTGAGATGTCTGAGATATACATTTTGAAAGACAAATGTCACCATGTGTATGAGGTGTGACTTTGGGGGAGCAAATTTTAGCAGTGTATAAGATGTGAATTTTGTGACAGATTTCAGCATATGTATGACATGTGAATTTAGTGGACTGAGTTTCTATTTCAGAAGTGGTGTGCAAATTTTATGAAGGGAATAAAAGACAGAAAATTTAGAAGTGGTGAGGGAGGCAACTTTTAAGAAAGTTTCTGATTTCTGGAGAAGCAAAGTGTACAGAAGTTGTGAAGGGAAGGGATAATACCTGTTTTCCTGTTTTCAGAGGCAGAAGGTACAAGTTGTAAATATATATATATATATATATATATGTAACATGAGAATGTTTATTTTGTGGGAAGGTCTGACTTTTTGCTCATGACATAAAAATCTGCAATAGGGTAGGCACTCGGGGGGGGGGGGTAGAAAAAAAGCTAGAGGAGTGGCCAAGGGTGTGGCAGCTAAGTTTCAATGTGAAGGAATGCAAAACCATGCACTTGGGGCACAGAAACCCAGGGGCAGAATACAAAAAAAGGGGTGTAGTATTAACGACCACCAAACAGGAAAGAGACCTGAGGGTAATCATATCTAATGACCTAAAGATAGTCAGACAGTGTGACAAATCAGTGGGGAGAGCTAGTGGGATGCTAAGGTGCATAGGGAGGCACATCACAAGCAGAAAGGGAAAGGTGGCGTTACTGCTGTATAGATCACTGGGAGACCTCATTTGGAGTACTGTGTCCAGTTCTGGAGACCACATTCCCAGAAGGACATAGACAGAGTGGAGGCTGTCTAGAGGAGGGCAACTAAAATGGTGCAGGGTCTTCATCAAAAGCCCTATGAGGAAAGACTAAAGGACCGCAATATGTATTTTCATTAGTGTGGGTGGGGAGTATACACTTTGGGCAGAATATATGTTTGCATCCTGGAATCTGGCAATAAGATGGGTTGCTCCAAGGTCAACATTGATGAATGGTAGATCAACCTGTTTTAATGCTATGTTTCCTCATTTTTGTACTGATCAGGTTAATGTGAAACAACCAGTGCAGTTACACTGTAATATTTATTTGAATTGTTCACCCTTTCCCTATATGATCTTTCTGTTTATCCAAGCCTGTTATTTTTAGTCTGATGATCAGCTCCCAAAGTAGGCATTTAGCACTAGGGTAAATTGCGGAAGTAATTTGGCATCTAACAACCTAGGGCACTTCTGTTTAAACACTGGATTTCTGTAAAAAAATTCAAACATTAATAAGAAAGAACAGAAATAAGCATTCCCATGATCTGAAGTGTATACGAATAATAATATAAAACTGAAGAAGATGGCCCACAAGCGCAGTAGTTGGATTTCTGTTTCTGGCGCCAGTGAATCGGGTTCAGGAATGGACCCGTATTGTTGGAGGGCCGGCCGGGGGGGGAAGGATTGAGCATCCTTGGACTGCTCTCCTTCTCCGGGGGTGAGGGGGGATCTGTGTGCTCGATGCCATGGTGACACCTAGCTGAGGCTTGGTTCACTGCAAGCACTGACTCCAAATTGAACTCAGGGGCGGGGTGGACACTGGTCATCATTGCATGTTCCAGCCCCTGCTCACAGGGGAGAAAAATATCCTGTGCCTGGCCGTCTCTATGAAGCTCTGCCCCCGGTGCCTCACTCAGTCTCCGGAGCCGGCTCCCCGACCAGATAATTGTATTGTGGCCCAATATGGGGGTCAGTGCCATGACCCCTCTCTCTGGGAGGAAAGCCAGGGATGACATGGTGAGTGCAGGCATATTCGGAGGTGGAGGCAAGGTGGTCCATGACCAGAGCAGATCCTGACAACTGGGTATGGACCAAAAAACATAGTAAATAAAAAAAAAATGAAGAAGAAACTTAATCAACTGGGAGTTTAAGCTTAACAAATGCATTTGTATACATGACTTTCAGGAGGTACTATATATCACTTTATTAATTATGATTTTCATTTGTTAGCAAAAACACAATAAACATGTAGGCTGAAGCATTTATAAGGAATCATGAAGTTATGAGTGTTATCAGCATGTTTCATTCTCATTTTATTGCAGACCCTTTCAGTTCTAGGAGGAATACGCAGCTCTATAGAAGATATAACTTTTTGCTGTGAACAAGCTGAAATACATCCATTTTCATTTCCATTTTAATGATGTTACTGGAAGATACATCACCCAGTTCATCTGCAGTCTGCAGCATCTGTAAAGGAAGAACTGTTTACAAGGACTGATGAGTACGACATTAAAGTTTCATATTTCTGCAATCTTGTATTTTTTCATGCTTCGTATTATTAAATGAACATGAAAATGCTAGTCTCAACTGTGACCAATCATACTAAATCAAAGAATCCCAGATGGATTCATTAGGAAGACTAGAATGATTTCCCTAGGGCACCAGATTCCCCAAAATAACTAAGTGTTTGATGAGATCAGTTTAACCATGATTATTGCTTAACCAGTTCTGGTCAACAGAGAGGATTTTAACTGGAGTGGATTATCGGAAGAAAATTATTTGGCTTACATAGATGCTGAGTGATAAAAACACATCACAACCAAGATCAACCATTTTTCTTCATGTCAGGTCTCTTGCCTAATGCATAAGTAGTATGGTTTTAGATGCTACAGCACTAATCAGGCAGAGCAATGGTGTCTGCCAGTGCTCTGTGATTGCTCTGTATAGTTTAGGCAGACACGCAGCATGTTCACACAGGTAGGTACAGTAGCTGAGGGAAGCTTGTTAGTTGCAGGAATTGTGGTGCTACCATCTTTCAGAGGGTGCTCTGGATGTATGGGGCTGTCCAGTGTGTAGGCAGTTTAAAGACTGCGGCTGAGATGGCTGCCCTTAGACATGAAGTGAGGTTCCTGAGGGGCA
Source organism: Neoceratodus forsteri (assembly GCA_016271365.2). Taxonomy (NCBI): domain Eukaryota; kingdom Metazoa; phylum Chordata; order Ceratodontiformes; family Ceratodontidae; genus Neoceratodus; species Neoceratodus forsteri. The sequence continues at coordinate 1,095,377,270 of CM057450.1, read as the reverse complement.
ATCCAGCACAAGGGGCAAGGATAACTGCAATGCAATTGCCTCAGTAGACCCCAAGGATTAAAGCTGCAGGATATATTATAGTGGTAATGGTGTGGGTTGGTACTAATGAGGAACGGCATCCCATGGTGGAAACTAAGAACCAGTCTTAGCCAGTGGTGGTGTTAGATTGAGCCACTGACTCCAGAGAGAAACCAGCAGTTGCAACCCAGAGGGATGACGTTGCATAATGCAGAAATGCACTGGGTGAGGGGCTAAGGTGAGGATGGCAAGGAGGAAAAAACAGAATAGTCTTGGGAGATTCTTTAGTCAGAGGGTGGGAAGTCTGGAGTGCTCTGCCAGCCTGAGCGAAAGACCTGTTCACTGTATCCCAAGGGCTACGGTGTCCAAGGTACCTTCCTCACTGGAGGAGCTGATCAGTGTAGATAAGGGCAAGCCAGATGCTGAGATACATGGAAGAATCAGCAATCCAGCAAACCATAGCACAGACAATGTGAAGGGCAGTTTCTGAGAATTACAATAGGTAGTGGGGTAAATAGGTGTACCATTTTTTACCACAATCAGTTTAAAACATTTCTTCTCTGACAGATATCCTGAGACATTTAGAGAGATTAAAGGTTAAAAGCTAAAGATTGCCTGATTTAAAACCCAAGTCCATTTTTATGACTAAGGCATTGAGCAGCTTATCTAAACTGCAATGACTTTAGGGTGATCAAGAAAGCTTCCTACTGTAGAGAGAAGTATTTGTTATTTAAAGGCAGGTGGTTAAACAAACTGGCCTGGATAGGATATTCAAAGGAGTTGAGCCTGGCGCAACCCCACATTGTGCCCTGGTGGGATATTGAGATGGCTGCCCGGTGCAGCACAAATCCCGATGTGCCATGCCGCAATGATAATGTATGCGGCGCAGATGTAGGGGGCATGCCCATGCATATGTGGCACATCCCGATATTCAGCCAGGGATGTGCGGTGCATATGCTGGTGTACCCCTGCACTGTGCTGCATAGGGGGGCTCAAAGTTGAGCCCATGCTGAGTAGGAGCAAAGCTCGGCCACCCACAGATGGGCTGCAGTATACACAGCAACCCAACTGTGAGTGGCCACTCGCCCACCCAGAACACCATCTGCAAGTACACGCACACCCCTGGTGGTCTAGTGGAACCCCACTGCCCTTAGCTGAGATCACGCGGTACATGTCAACAATGAGATCCCTGGTTGTCTAGTGGCTCCTCCAGTCCCTGAATCCCTGATGTGTAGGAAACATGACCAACCCTGGTGGTCCAGTGGTTCCCCAGTGCTCCGATACATGACATTATGATGTCCCTGGTGGTCCAGTGGTAACCCCCTCTCCCATTGCCATGATCATGGCAAAATCCTTTTCAGATGCCCTGGTAACTAGTGGCACTCCCCACCCACCCACACAGAATCTCTTGCCCGCTTCTGCTACCTCCGCCTTGGTGGTGGCTGCATCCCACCCACACATCACCCGGCTGCCTGCCAAATGGCAGGTCACAGCATGGGTTGTAGCTCATTGGTCCAATGATGGACCAATGGGCTTGCAGCATACTGTATTAGACAGTCCCAAATCTGTGAATGACTCCATTCACATATTTGGAACTATCTAGTACAAGTATGCTCTGCAAGCCCATTGGTCCACACTGGGGACCAATGGGCTTACAGCCCATGCTATACCTGCATTCAGCAGGTGTCCCGGTAGTGTGCAGGTGATGCAGCCGCCCGCTGATAATGGAGGGGAGCAGGGTGGGCAAGGGGTTCTGTGTGGGTGGGTGGGTGGGAGTGCTACTGGATCACCAGGGAATTTCAAGATAGAATTTTACTGTGATCATTGCAAAAGGCGGAAGGGTGCCACTAGACCACCAGGGACATCATAATGTCATGTATAGGGGCTTCTGGGACTTGGGTGGGAGAGGAGACCACTGGACCATCAGGGTTGGATATGTTTCCTACACATCAGGGATCCGGGGACTGAGGGGTCCACTAGACTACCAGGGATCTCATTATAAATTTATCCCGTGCAATTGCAGCTTTGTGGCGGGGGATGCCCCGGGATCCCCACAGCACACATCATGCTGTGCAGGGCACCAGGCACAAGTCACTGGCCTGCCCTGTGCAAGGCATGCAAATGAGGCCATAATGTCATACAAATGGCCCCATCTGCACCTTGCATATATTATGGCCTGATTTGCATGCGCCCTGCTGAACATTGCGGGCGATGTGCCTAGTGCAACTGCACTTGCACTAGCGCATCCCCATGCTCCCTATCTGTGGCTTGCACTGGTGCAGTGCCACTGCACCATGCACAGTTTGTGCACTGCCCATGCCTTATTCACAGCAGCATTGAATATCACCAGGACCTGGCCTCGGCGCAGCACAGTTGCGCTGTGCCCAGACTTGTGCCACTGCCTGGCACAGTCTGAATATCCTGACCACTGTGTTTACAGCTGTCTGTTTAAATCTGTAACATTCCACTCAGAGATGGGAAATAGATCTGATTAGGACTCAGTCTGTTTCATGGAAGTAGTATTTAAAGGAGGTACATCATAGCATGTCATGCTAACAATGAAAGTGAAAGTGCGAATGAAATTGTCTGATAAGAGCTGATCTGATTCTTTTCTTCTGCATATTAATCTAACATTTCTATCTTTAAGTGTAAGCAGGACATGAGTTACAGTTAAGTCCTTGCAGTTACTGTTTCAAAAAAATTATTTACGTTTTTTTTTCCAGAATGCATTTTTTTCTTAATCGTAGAATGTTTTTTATTAAGTTTTCTTTAAGACATTACACAACAAATAGTGCAGCCTCATACATGTGTAGGATCATGTACAATTGAAGCTAAACATATCACTATACCTGACTTAAATATTCAATAATTCTTAAGTACCATTAGGAAACAAAGTGGAGAGATGTATGTTTGTCTAACTAGTATATTCAAGGTAGAGGTAAAGGTAAAGGCGAAAGCTTACACCCTTTACAGTAGTGCAATAACAGAAAGAGACTGAACTGGAACAAAATGGCCTAACAGTCATAAAGGGCGATTTGCAGGAGGTGCTGGTAGTTTACAAAAGTCAGATTGTAGGTATGGACCTCAGTTGGCATGGTAGTACCACATGTTATTCCTTTGGAGATAGGATAGTCTTTCAAAAAGGGAGAGGTGGGCTAAAGCTGCATGCCATGCTTTCCGAGTGCATGGGCAAGGATGGTTGGTGCCAGAACCTGAGAAGAAGGTGTTTGGCTTCTAATAGGGCTGACAAAGTCCAGTCTTGAAGAGGTTTAGGTAGGCTGGCCAATGATAGTGTGTCACCTAGGAGCAGTTTAGTGTCACTGAGAGCAATCAGGGATTTCAGTACTTTAGAAAGCAAAGCAAACTTTATTTATATAGTGCCTTTCATAACCAAGGTGCTGCACATAATATAAAATCACAGCATAAATCATAATAATTTTCAAACAGTCATTCAATTTAACAATTAGTGATGGAATGCCAATGTAAATAAATAAGTTTTCAGCAGAGATTTAAAACTGCTGACGGTCGAACATTCTCTTAGCTGACGAGGTAGAGAATTCTACAAGGTCGGTGCTGCAGATGAAAAAGCACAAGCTCCTGATGCATAGATACATAGATACATAGACAGTGTCGGCAGATAAGGGCCTATGGCCCACCCAGTCTGCCCATTTGAGCTTGTAAGTTCAGTTAATGTTTTCCTAGAAAACTGTTGCCCCTTACCCCTGACCTCCAGAATTCCTTCATGTCTATCCCATGCATTCTTAAATCACGTGATTGTTTCAGCCCCCACCACTTCCTCTGTCAGGGTGTTCTACTTGTCCACCACCCGTTCTGTGAAGAAATTCTTCCTCATGTTTCCTCTGAATCATCCTCCCTCCAACCTCATCCCATGCCGTCTAGTCCTGGAACATCTTTTTCGCTTTAAAATAGTGTATTCCTGCACCCTGTTCCTCCCTGTAAGATACTTGTATGTCTCTATCATTTCCCATCTCTCTCTCCTCTCCTCCAGGGAGTACATGTTCAGTTCCTTCAACCTGTCTTCATAGGACTTGTGATGCAATCCATGCACCATCTTTGTTGCCCTCCTCTGAACCTTCTCTACCTTGTCTATGTCCTTACATAGGTATGGTCTCCAGAACTGTACACTGTATTCCAGGTGGGGCCTCACTAGTGTCTTGTATAGCAGAATTATGACCTCCCTTTTCCTGCTGGTGATGCCCCTGCCTATACATCCCAGCATCCTATTTGCTTTAACTGCTGCCTTGTCACACTGTTTCCCTACCTTGAGGTCATCAGAGATGATAACCCCAAGATCCCCTTCCTGCTTGGTGCATGCTATATCCTCATCCCCCAACTGATATATTGTGCTAGAGTTTTTGTGCCCCATATGAATTATGTTGCACTTCCTTGCATTGAATTTCAACTGCCAAACCCCTGACCATTCTTCAGGTTTCTGCAGGTCCCTTCTCATTTTTTCTACACCCTCTGGTGTGTCTACTCTGTTACAGGGCTTTGTGTCATCAGCGAACAGTGAAATTCTGCCTTCTAGGTCCTGCACAATGTCACTGATGAAGATGTTGAATAGGACTGGTCCCAGCACTGATCCCTGTGGTACCCCACTGGTCACTCTTCCCTCTGTGGAGTGACAGCCATTTACCACCACCCTCTGTGTCCTGCCACCCAGCCAGTTACCTACCCACCACACTACTGTCCTGCCCACACCCATATTCCCCAGTTGTGAATAGTCTTCTATGTGGCACAGTGTCAAAGGCCATGCTGAAGTCCAGATAGGCCATGTCCACTGCCCTCCCTGATCCACCTCCCTAGTCACCCAGTCAAAAATTCAACGAGGTTGGTCTGACATGACCTCCCCTGGTGAAACCATGCTGCCTTGGGTCCTATAGTCCATTGACAACCAGATGTTCCACCAATCTCTCCTTCAGTAGTGCTTCCATGATCTTCCTCACTACCGAGGTGAGGCTGACTGGTCTGTAGTTCCTGCTTCCTCTTTGTTCCCACTTTTGTATAAGGGGACTACATCTGCTGTCCTCCAGTCTTTGGGTGCCTCCCTGATTCCAGTGATCGGCTAAACAGGATAGCCAGAGGTTCAGCCACCACTCTCTTAGTTCTTTAAGGACCTGGGTGCACCCCATCTGGCCCCATTGCTTTATCAACTCTTATTACTTCCAGTTCCTTCAGGACCCTTTCTCGTGTAAAGGGACTTGTGTCCATTTCTGCACCATTCTCACCCCTTGTACTCCCTTCAGACCCATTACCCTCCTCTTCCTCAGTAAAGACTGAGCAGAAATACCTGTTCAATATGTCAGCTTTACTGTTGTTATCCTCCATGTGGCCCCCATCCTCCCCCTTCAGTCACACTATCCCTTCCTTTGTCTTTCTTTTTTCACTTATGTACCTGTAAAAGGTTTTGTCCCCTCTACCCACTGATTTTGCAATGTGTACTTCTGTCTGAGCTTTGGCATCCCTTACTGACCTCCCTGCCTCCCTTTGCTTCTCCTGGTACTTCTCCCTATCCCCTTCTGCCTCTGTCTTTTTGTATTGCCTGAATGCAATCTTTTTGGCTTTCACTTTCTTTGCTTCCTCTTTGGAAAACCATAATGGTCTCCTCTTCCATTTCCTCTTGCTAACCTGCTTAATGTATAATTCTGTTGCTCTTGTCATCCCCATTTTAAATACTGCCCACTGTTCCTCAACCCCTGATTCCTGCCCCATTCCCCTTAATGCCTCTTTCAAGTATCTCCCCATTTTCCCCAAGTCTGCCCCATAAAATCCAGGATATGTGTTTTTGTGTGGTTTGGTTCTGCTCTTTCTGTGATTTCAAACCACAATGACTGGTGGTCACTGTTCCCCAAGTGCTCCCCACCGTTACCCCCATCACACTGTCCCTGTTTGTGAGCACAAGGTCCAGTATTGCCTTCTGCTGAGTTGGTTCCATGGCCAGTTGCTTGAGGAAGGCACCCTGAAGGGAGTCCAGGATAAATCTGCTCCTAGTTGATGCTGCTGCTGCTGGGATGCTAAAGTCCACGTCTAGAATATTGAAGTCTCCAACCAGTACTACCTCACCCTTGTCTGCCATCCTTTGGATGGCTAGCATCAGCTCCCTATCTGTTTCTTCCTCCTGGGCTGGTGGTCTACAGACCACACCTGAGTGGATGGCTGGCCCCATTTTCCTTTCCAGCTTAACCCACAGTACCTCTCCCCATTTTGTTCCTCCTGGATCTCTGTGCCCTTATGTAATTTTTCACATACAGTGCCACTCCTCCTCCCTTCCTACCTGCCCTGTCTCTTCTGAATATGTTGTAGCCAGGTATGGCCATCTCTCAGTCATGGTTATCATTACACCAGGTTTCAGTGATGGCCACAATGCCCAGGTCTGACTGCACCATGACAGCCTCCGGATCTTCCATCTTGTTGCTAAGGCTCCTAGCATTGGCACACATAGCTTTCCATGATTTTGACCTCCCTAGACTGTTTCGCTGTTCTACTCCAGCCCCTTCCTTGGTTGTCCTTTATTCCTGGTTCTCCTTGCTGTCTGTTATTCTGCTGAATTTTGCCCCTTTTCTGCCTATCCCCCTCTTGGGTGCTAATCTCCATCTTTTGCACACTGCTTTGTAGAGATAGCCACTCCTCCGGTTCACTGGTTCCACTGCTAGCTGTGAGGGGTGAGCAAGTAGGTACCCTCCTTGTTGGCCTGCCACCCCCCCCCCTTTGCTAGTTTAAATGCTTGTCAATGTAGCATTTAAACTTATCATTGAGTGCTTGGATTCCCCTCCAGGATGGATGGAGGCCGTCAGGCTTGAACAAACCTCCATCCCTTTAGGTGGGTCCCCAGTCACCAATGAATCCAAACCCTTCCTGACAGCATCAGTTCTTCAACCATGTGTTAAAGTTCCTGGTGTATGCACCCATATGCTCTCCCTTGCCTCTCTCAGGTAGTACTTCTGAGAAAGTGACAGAAGTAGTTACTTGCTTGAGACCCCTCCCCAATTTCCTAAACTCTTCCTGAACTTCCTTTGGCTCCCCATTTGCCATGTCATTAATACCTAGGTGGATAATGACATCCAGCTCACCCTCCCATCTTGCCTTCCCAGTGATCCCCAGGAACTTCCTTCCTTCCCTCCATGCCATGGCACCAGGTAGGCACTTCACCTCCCTGTCCTCCCCCTCCTGTGTTCCTAGCTGGATTCCTCTTATGATGGAGTCCCCCACCAGGATTTGCTTCCTCCTCCTCTGGGGTCCACTGCTCTCCCCGCTGAGGTCACCTCCTTGGCTAACCTCCACGTCCTTTCCTTCTACTTCTCTGGGTACCTCTATTTGGTTGTCCCCATTTGCCAATGTGGCATATGAGTTCTTAAGTGGAATAGGATCTGGAATGTGCCTCTGCCTGACTGTTCTAACCCTCCCTGAGCCCACTGTCATCCAAGTGCTCCTCGTTCTCAGCATCCTTTGAGGCAGTTGCATTGGACTGGGTGGTCTCTGGATAGGGGTGATGGTACTCCTGAACCAGGTTTTTTAAGTAGTGGTTGAATGACCACCTCCTTTAGGGGTCTGGAAAGATTTCCCTCTCCAAGGATCTCAATACAATTTCAGCTCGGATAGGGCAGATGACATCTACACAACCCAATAAGAGGGGATAGAGCCCGGATCCAAACTACAACAGGTTGGACTCAAAGTCTGGACAATCTTCAAAATGTCCATGAATTCTGGTTGGCTGAAATTGGTCCAGACAGACCGGGTGTTCAACACCTCCCATCGATCTCCACAACCCCTCATAGAGAGAACCGGGCCAATTCTGGACCTGATGCTGGCAACCTTATCTGCAAAAAACTAAGCTAACTCATTACACTCAATTTGTGAGAAAAACTCTTCTGAATTGGAGGCAGATTGGATTGCACAATCTGTCAACAGTTCAAAAAAGTTGAGCCAGTCGCTTCTGCACAGCAGAAATCTCCCTGGACAGGAACTCTGCCTTCTCACAGGTAATTTCTGATTGATAGCCTTCATAATGTTCCATCAATCTAAGCCTGTCAGCATCCAGCCGGACTTCCGCCATGCTCTCTCCAGCCTTCGACCTACCCACCTCAACTCCTTCAATGACCCATCAAACCAAGGGGACCTTAGGAGAAGAGTAAGTGGTCGAACACGGACAGGAGCAATCAAGTCCAATGCCTCTCCCACTGCCTTAGTATGGGCTAGCATGAGATCCCCTGGACTCATGCTTTCACCAGCAATTGCGATAGGTCCAGTACCGCTGATAGACCATCTGCGGTAACTCCTCTTAAAGGGAGGTACCAGACCATCTCCACAGGGGTAGGTCCATTTAGAGGGGCCCTGAAACTAAACCCTTTGGTGTGATGGTCAGACCAACTGACTGGTTATACCCTCAGATCAGTGATCTCCATCGCCAGGAGGAACAGCAGATCCAATGAGTGAGAAAGGTCAGAAGCTACCATTTTCCAAAATGTGGCAAGGTGGGGGCATGATCAGAGTACATGCTTGAGGTGCGCGTAAGATTGGGAACATTTCCAGCATTGGTCATAACTGAGCAATCCTCATGTGTGAAGGGTTGCAGGGGTGCAGTACCAGAACAACAGAATTTTTAGCTGTAGAAAGCAACTGTTGGTATAACTGTGGGTCTGGTAGGTATCTTTGAAATAGGAATTCCACTGGCCTTCAGAGATAGGGGAGCCCAAGTGCTCGGCCCATTTCAGCCTACAAGGCAAAGTGGCATTCGGTTGTGAGTCTCTCCATGTGTTATAGAGGTGGTCGATGAGACCTTTGGATGTGGGAAGGGTATGCAGGCAGGCTAGCCATTGCCATGATGTAGCATCAATACAGCTGGTGGGGAGGGGTTGTAGGGCGCTACAGATCTGCAGATATGACCAAAGATCTTTATGTGGCAGGGAAAATTTAGTTTGCAACTAGGCAAAAGATAACAGGGGGGTAGTGCCTGATGGGGAGAGATCCTGAATCATCTGGATACCACACTTTTGCCAAGAAGACCAATGTACCAGACCTTCATCAATTCAAATAAGGTTATTGCACCTCAGTGGGGCATATTGTATCAGGCGGGACCAGGCTTGTTTACACACATGGGATTTGGACATGAGAAGTTTCCAGGCATGGGATGAACCTATGGCTGGGCAGGAGATGCTGGGGTAAGCATGCACGTGGTTTGAGGAGGGTGTAAAGGGCTATAGTGCTCACTAGGTCTGATTTTCCATGGTCTCAAAGGGGGGGGGCATCCAAAGGGTTGGGCACAACCCATCTGGTCGCATGAGCCACCATACAGGCCAGGTGATAGCCTAAAAACCAGGTCACATTAAGGCCCCTATGGGACCAATGTGCTCTCAATTTTTGCTTACTCCATCTAGGTGATTTGTAGTCCCAGAGGAAGCGAGAGGTTTGCTGTTCCAGAGGGGCAAACAGATTGGGTGAGAGAGAGAGGGATGGGTAAATTTTTAAAAAGGTACAGAAACATCCGAACTGCTGCCACTTTGCCGCTTAATGACAGTTGTGATTTGCGCCACTTCTTCACTTCTGTAGACAGTTGTGCCAGTAAGGGGAAAGGTTAGCAGATTCCAGGGTGGACCACTTGGTAGGTAGTTGGACCCCAAGATAGACAAAACCTTGGGCAGCCCAAGAAAGGCTGGTGTCCTAGATACAAGCTCTGGTGCAGTGTACATTCAAGCGGGCCAGGGTGGTCTTTTTCTGATTGACTCACAAGCCGGATAAGGCTCCAAAGCTGTCCAGAATCTGAAGCATCTCTGGTATAGACTGCTGGGGGTTAGACAGGGTTATAAGGAGATCATCCACATATGCCACCACCAGGTAAGGGTGGTCAGCAACTGCAAGGCCCTGGATCAGTGGTGAAGCAATAAAGGCCTGAATAAGTGGATCTAAGGCAACTAGAAATAAAGGAGGGGAAAGGGGGCAGCCTTGCCTGGTGCCCCAATGGAGAGGGAAAGGTGGAGAGATGTTGCTGTTAGTGAGGATATGGGCCATAGGTGAACAATACAGTGTGCATACCTATTGCCTAAAATGTACCCCAGATCCATAAAGGTGGAGGACTTCATATAGAGAGTCCCACTCTATAGAGTCAAACGCCTTAGAAAAATCAATTGCTAAGGCAGCCATGGGGTGGGGAACTTTAGAGGCAAACCATTTAAGGTTGAGCAAGAGTCTAGTGTTGTCTACCCTGGCCTTCCCCTGCATAAAACCCGCCTGAGTGGGGTGAATGATCGATGGGAGAACAGACATCATTCTGGTAGCCAGGGCCTTGGCTAGGATCTTTGTATCAACAGATAATAGAGATATTGACCTGAAATTGACACAGTCTAATGGGTCTGTGGATTTTTTGGGAAGGAGGGTAATGAGCGCATCCCTCATAGTAGGAGGGAGAGATCCATCTTCATGAGAAGCCTGCAGGGCGAGTTGGAGTGGACGAAGAATATCAGGGCTGAGGGCCTGATACAATTCCATGGACATACCATCGGGGCCTGGGGCTTTTCCTCAATCCATTTTTGAGAGTGCTAGCCAGAGTTTCTCACATGAGATAGGGGCATCTAACTGGGCTACCTGCTCATGAGTAAAGGCTGGGAGGGAGGCATGTTGACAGAAATTTGTAACCCCTTGTTGTAACTCAAGATCAGTATTGGTAGAGCGGGATTGATAAAGGGATTCATAAAACTGATTCATGGTAGTATTAATATCTTTGGGATTAGAGGCTATGTAGCCCATTGGGGGTATGAAGGGCATGGATCCATGTGGCCACTTGTTGTTTGCGGAGGCGGAAGGCAAGAAGCTTGCCAGGTCTTTCTCTGCTAGCCCAAAAGAGCTGTTTTAATCTAAAAAGTAGCCATTTGACTTTCTGATGCAATACAACATTTATCTGGTACTTGAGGTCCACGATTTGGTGATGTAGGTACTATTGAGCCTGGTCTGGGGGTGATCTTGAAGCATCATTCCAAGACTGCTAGGTCGGCCAGCAACTTGGTCAGTGTCACCTTGTGGGCTTTGTCCCGAGCTGCAGAAAAGACAATGATGCAGCCACATAGGACCACTTTGAAGGCCTTCCAGACCGTGCTGGGAGATACTCCACAGTCAGAGTGAAGAGAAAAGTGATCTCTGGTTACCTGTGTTAGCATGAGGTGGGAGTCAGGATGGTCTGAGATCAGGATTGAGCCAATACAGGAGTTAGAGATACCCTGGCTGCCAGATCATTGGCCAGCCAGAAGTCTATACAACTATGGGACTGGTGGGGTGTAGAGTAAAAAGTATAATCCCTACCAATAGGGTGGTCTGTACGCCAAAACATCAGTGAGGGCCCATTCATCCTTCAAGTCCCGGAGCGACTGCCTGGCCTTAGGAGTAGAATGTGGGTGGGGTGAGATTTGTCAAGGAAAATGTCACCTATCATATTAAAATCCCCACCCAGAATAATAGGGAGTGGCGGCCATCCGGCTGCAGCTCCTACAAAGCTTGACTGACTGCAGGGAAAAATTCCAGGTGCTCAATATCTAGCAATATAGAACCCTCTGGTGAGGATAGTCTGACCACCAGCCATCTACCATGAGTATCCTTTCTGACACCCTATGCTTTCCAAAGGGAGGCAGGTCAAAGATGGATAGCCGCCCCTTTGGATTTGGTGGTCGGCGGGCTAGCTAGGATCTCCCCCACCCAGGATTTCTTCAACCAGGTGGTTGATTTAGCCATGAGATGTGTTTCTTGAAGAAGTACAACATCGGCCTGTAAAGACCTTTGATGCTGTAGTACTTTTGTTTATTCGATTGGGTGACTGAGCCCTTTGACATTCCAGGATATCCAGCGATAACCCCGGGATGGGGGGGGGGCTGAAGCCATACTTCCACTCACCAAGTAAGAAAGAGGTACTTACTGTGGTTCTTGAGGAGGAAGCGGATAAGGGAACAACTGCTCCTGGAGTGATGAGGTATCTTAAATAGACCAGTACTGCAAATCCAAACCTTAGAATTGGGGGCGTGTAAGCATTGCCAGAGGAGTCAAAGAACATATCCATGAAATGAAAGAAGGCTGCAAAAGGAGTAAAAACAAAAAAGAATTAAACAGATGCCAGGAAGCAATATTATGGGCCAACTAGCCCAACAATATAACAAATAGATGTCAGAAAATGACACAACAGTACAAAAAAACACTATGAGGAAGGAGGTCAAGGCAAATGAGGATAGCGAGCTACCCTACAACTATGCTATCTCCAACGTTCACTAAGAGGGGTGTTATGTGGGTGACCAACCAGGTAAAAGAATCCTAAACCAAAAGGTCATCCAGGGTCATGCAACACGACCCCGTGGAGTGGGGAGGAGGGGTGGGAGGGGTGAGAGGAGGGGAAGGTGAAGAAGGGAAGGGAGGCATGGGAAAGAGATAAATGGGGAAAAGGAAAGGGGGCATGAATGGGTGGGGAGGGGAGGGGCAGGGGAGAAAAGGTGGGCGTATTGACCCACTGGATAAGAATCCAATGTCTTTAGGGCACCAGACCCTGTATTCAAAGAAAAAAGACCTATAACATGTAATGCCTGAAAGTGGCTCTGGAGGTTGAGTGCCCTAGTCCATCAGTCAGGCTAGAAGGCAGAAGAGAAGGGTAAGGGGGAGCCAAAGATAGAAACATAGAAACATAGAATTTGACGGCAGATAAGGACCGCTTGGCCCACCCAGTCTGCCCATTTTCCTACCTAACAGATAAGCTGCAGATCCTAGTTAACCAACAACTTACTTCCTCCTACACCCCACTAGGACTGCCTTATGCCTGTCCCATGCATTCTTGAAGTCCCCCCATTGTTCTTGACTCCACGACCTCCTCAGGGAGGCTGTTCTATGTATCCATAACCCGCTCAGTGAAAAAAATACTTCCTCGCATTACCTCTGAGCTGTCCCCATCTATCTTCAAATTGTGCCCTCTTGTTCTTGCACATCTCTTTTTCTGGAAGATGCTACCCTCTTGGACTTTGTTAATTCCCTTGAGGTACTTGAAAGTTTCTATCATGTCCCCTCTCTCCCTTCTTTCCTCAAGGGTATACATATTAAGCTCCTTTAGTCTTTCTTCGTATGTCTTCTGGTGCAGACCCTGCACCATTTTGGTTGCCCTCCTCTGGACAGCCTCCACTCTGTCTATGTCTTTGTGGAGATGGGGTCTCCAGAACTGCACACAGTACTCCAGATGGGGTCTCACCAACTGTCTGTATAGAGGGATAACAACTTCCTGTTTTCTACTATTGATGCCTCTTCCTATGCATCCCAGTATCCCCCAGCCTTCCTTACTGCCTTCTCACATTGCTTGCCCACCTTTAGGTCATCTGATATAATTACCCCCAGGTCCCTTTCTATTTTTACTGTTGTCAGTATCTCACCCCCATTGTGACGCCCCTGGGTTTTGTTTCCATGTGCATTACCTTGCACTTCTTTGCATTGAATCTGAGCTGCCATACATTTGACCATTCCTCCAACCTTGCCAAGTCCCTTCTCATCCTTTCCACTCCATCTTGTGTATCAACCCTGTTGCAGATCTTTGTGTCATCTGCAAAGAGACATACTTTCCTTCCAGTTCCTCTGCAATGTCACTTATCAAGACATTAAAAGGACCAGTCCCAGTATTGAACTCATGCACCCCGCTAGTAACCCTCCTTTCTTCACTGTGTACTCCATTTACTACTACCCTTTGCATCCTGTTGTCTAGCCAATGTTTTATCCAGGCTACCACCTTAGGGCCCACTCCAAGGATGGCTATCTTGTGTATTAATCTTTTGTGTGGGACTGTATCAAATGCCTTGCTAAAATCTAAGTAGGCCATGTCCACAGCCCCTCCCTGGTCTACTACTTTGGTCACCCAGTCAAAGAAATCTATTAGATTTGTCTGACACGACCTTCCCATTGTGAATCCATGCTGCCTTGGGTCCTGTGCCCCACTGGCCTCCAGGTACTCAGCAATTCTTTCCTTCAGAAGTGATTCCATCATTTTCCCTACCACTGAGGTCAAACTAACTGGTCTGTAGTTTCCTGCTTCTGTCCTGCTCCCACTTTTGTGAAGAGGAATCACATCTGCCCTCCTCCAGTCCTCGGGTACCACCCCATCCTCCCATGATTTGTTAAAGAGAGTAGTCAGCGGTGTCACTAGTTCTATGCTTAGTTCTTTTAGAATTCTTGGGTGAATCCCATCAGGCCCCATTGCTTTGTCCACCTTCAATTTTATTAGTTCTTTCAGAACCCTTTCTTCTGTAAATGGACTGGTATCGACCCCTGTCTTCAGAGTGTTTCTCTGGTTTAGGTAATTCCCCCTCCTCTTCCTTTGTGAATACTGAGCAGAAATATTCATTCAGCATCCCTGCTTTTTCACTGTAACCCTCTACCCACATTCCCTCCCCTTTATTAAGCTTCAGTATCCCTCCTTTGGTCTTTCTTCGCTCCCTAATGTACCTATAAAAGGTCTTATCCCTCTTCTTAACAGAATTGGCTATCCTTTCCTCGGTTTGGGCCTTTGCTATTCTGACTGCCTTCCCAGCCTCTTTCTGCTTTAACTGATAAAGTTCTCTGTCCAGCTCCTTCTGTGTTTCCTTAAATTTCCTGAATGCTGTTCTTTTCTCCTTAACCTTCCCTGCCACCTCTTTTGAGAACCATAGCGGTTATTTCCTTCATTGTGTTTTATTGATTTGCTTTACACAAAGGCTTGTTGCCTCTGTGATGGCTGTTTTGATCATTCCCCATTGTTCCTCCACCCCTCCTTCTTGCCTATTTGCTAGTGCTTTTCTGAGACACTCTCTCATTTTCCCAAAGTCAGCCCTCCTAAAATCCAGTACTCTTGCTTTTGTATGGCTTGATTGTATGGCTGTGTTTATCGTGAACCACACTGTTTGGTGGTCGCTTGTTCCCAGATAGCTACCGACTTCTAAATCTGAGATTCTTTCTCTGTCCCCATTTGAGAGTATCAGGTCTAAGATTGCTCCCTCAGTGGGTTCCAGTACCCCAAAGGCTTTGGCGGCTAAGCCATGGGGAATTAGTTAGGGCTAGGAGGCTGTCAAAATAAATGTGACATGCCTTTTAGTTAAAATGGAGGAGGGGGGAAGGGGGAGAGGGCAGAGTGCCCAGCCCAACAATGGAGAGGGTATGTCTAGCATGCAATCCACAAACAGCAAATAACCGGAAACCCCGCGGGGGGATGGATATAGCCGTTATTGCTCCCCTTCATCCGTTAACAGTATTGAGAACTGTGAGAAACAAAGGAAACCGAAAAAAGTTCATGTAGTTTGATCTTCAACAAGCTCGGGACAGCCTCGAGGGGTATCTCCAGAGTCTGCATGTGCTCCTGCCATGGCTGCTGCATAAGTAATAAGTCCAGGTTTAATAGGTGAGACAATGTCCACTGCTTCAACCAATGAGGCATCCGGGAAATCAGCCCAATCAGCCAGTTGAATTTTGTCCATCTCCTGAGAATCAGGTAATTCAGAGTCCAAGGAATCCAGAGCAGAGGAGAAATCTTCTCTATAGATTTTTGCAGGTGTTGCTGTGGAATATTTGCTAAGTGAGTGCTGAGGTCCACTCCTAATTTTCTGTCGGGCCTTGGAGAAGGAGTTATCAGGACGCTGGGGTAGAGAGGGCAAATTATGTTGAAATGCCTGGGACACAGCAGTAGCCTTTGTTGGTAAGGGGCCATTAGTCGATGGGGGACTAGATTGGCAGAGGGCTGGTCCGGCTGTTAAAGGGCTCCTTGGAGATCTAGAGGCAGAAGAAAAGTTCCTGCTATGAGGCTTTGCCAGAGGAGGTTCCCATAGCCTCCTGGGATTTGTAGTTGGGGATTGGAGGCCTGGCCAAGATCTTGCAAGCCAGTGCCTGAGCTCAACACGGTGATCTACAGTGATTTCGTGCCCCTCTTTGGAGAAGCAAAGCCTGGAAAGATTTTTAAACCTGAATCGAAAATCATGTTGATATAAGAAGTGTTTAATGGGACCGAAGGCTCTTCTGTTTGCCACGGTCTCCTGGGCAAAGTCCTGATAGATATTTGGACACCCTGCCATTTAAGTTCCCCGATGTCCTTGAAAGCATGAGGAATCCTCTCTTTGGTTGAGTAGCGAACTAAATAGGCCATTACTGGTCTAGGAGCATCAGCCTGTCTTTTGGGGTGAGTGGAAAACTTGTAAGCCCTCTCAACTTCTATTGGGCCATGCCAATGTTCTCCCAGCATAAGGGGGAGATTGTCGTTGAGGAATTTCTCCATCAGCTACCCCATGCCCCTTCTGGCAGCCCGATGATCCACAGATTATTGTGGCAGTTTCTATTTTAGTGGTCCTCTGCTCTGCACCACAGGGCCACAAGGAACTCCTCATGTTGTTGTAGACTCTGCCAGATTTGTGCTTGCTGAAATTCACAGGCTTCTGCCCTCTGCTCAACAACATTCATCTGATTCTGGAGTTGTCTGACCTCAGTGACAGTGCCCAACAGGGAGAAGCTTACGTCTTCAACTCTCGAGAGCAGAACCTCTAACAGATAGGTAATGTTCTGTAAGGAGTCCCCCATGGCTGCAGGCTGGTCTGTGCTCGGATTAATTGTAGGTACCAGAGGGATCACCATCAGGGGGTTCATTGTGCAGATAGCCAGTCAAAACAGTGTCCCCAATCTGTTCGAACACCTAATTCATGAAGGGCACTGAATGTGGTAACAACTGAAACCACTATGGAATGTGGGGCCTGTGCGGCCTACCTAGGTCAATAGTGTGATGAGACCCGGCGCTGTAAAAAACAGTACAAATTACACCGAATTTCACTGAAAAGACATGCCAACCAGTAAGTAGGATGTCACCCGTGCATGAAGTTGCAGAAGAGGGGTAAAAACTCCACGGGATTGCAGAGTCTGAGTGCGGATGGGTTTCATTAGGAGAGAGCACTTGGATTAAGCTGCCATCTTCTCGGTGGCTAAACCACATCCCCAGAATGTATTTTTAATAATAATAACTTTATTTATTTAGCACCTTTCAAATACCAAGGTGCTTTACATATAAAATCAAAATATACATATAAAATCAACAATTCAAAACAGCATCAATCCATAAAAGCCTTATTCCATAAAAAGTCTTGAAATCCCGCTTAAATGTTTCCATGGTCGCGCATTCTCTAAGCCGGCGAGGCAGAGAGTTCCAGAGGGTATGGGCCACAAACCCAAAAGCCTTAGCCCCAGAGAACTTTAATATAACCCTCAGAACCTTAAGCAACCCCTCGTTGGCTGAACGAAGCTGTCGCATGGGGCGGTAAGGGACGAGAAGCTCTTTCAAGTAGTCAGGGCCGAGTCCGTGCAGGGCTTTGAAGGTCAGAAGACCTACTTTAAAGGTGATCCGCCACTGTATAGGCAGCCAGTGCAGATCGCGAAGCATAGGTGTGATATGTGTCCTTCTAGTCACCCCCATCATTAACCTTGCAGTAGTGTTCTGCACTAGCTGCAAGCGATGGATATCAACCCCAGGAAGCCCCAGGTAAAGGGGGTTGCAATAGTCAATTTTTAATTCTTGTTTACTTTTTATTTTATTTTGTAAATGAATATCAACTATTTAGCAAGACGTAAGTGTCTGGTTATACTAGTTTGAGAAAGGGTATTTTTGTGAATGTCTGGGGTATCAATCCTTCCAAAACAGATGCTGTCATAGTCAATCTGAGCACTGTAATCCTTCCTTACATTAGGAAGTGATAAATTAAAAGCATTGGGAAAGAAGACCATAATCCCACCTAATGTTTGGATAGCCATCCTTGGTTTGATCCAGTGGGACTGGTTACTAAATACAAGATTTTGGCTGTCTGAAACATGTCAGTTTGCAATAGGGTGAGTGCAACTGCAGAACACAGAACAGGATGAACTAAGGTAGAGGTCTGTGCCAGGCTGGTGTGAAGTGGTTGCTTGCATGGATGGTGATGCATGGTTTGTGACAGGCAATAAATAAGTTGAGTGCAGCAGCAGTAGGGATGGCAACCTTCTCTGAGATACTGTCACATATCTCAGTGACCTCCTGATTCCTGTCTGCCCTGTGCGCTCACTCCACTCTTCCACTGAGGGCCTTCTAGGGATTCCAATGGCCCTGGCTGAAAACCTAGGGAGACAGTGCACTTGAGGTGACTGGCCCGGCCCTCTGAAACTCACTCCCAAGATCCTTGAGACAGGCTTCATCAGTGGAGGCATTTAAGTGGGGTCTGAAGGCACATCTGTTCAGAGAAGCATTTGGGACTCAGTTATAACCTAGATTTGTACTGCTGAACTGCTATTAAGATTTTATTTTATCGAGTTTTGTTGTGATCTGTGTATTAACAATTGTTTTATTGTGTTTGTTATTGCACCTCTGCCTTTTTTTGTTCATTGCCCAGAGCCTCTGGAATTGGACACTAAAGAAATAGGGTCAGAATTTCAAAGGCCTTAGATTGATGCAAGGTGCTTGCGTTAAATAGGTCTGATGCAAGGGCACCTTGCGCCAAGGGCTACGCCGTGTAGAAATTTGAAAGGCAGCCTGCATCACCCAGCAGACTGCCTGCACCAAAGTGTGCTAGCGCCATCCTTGCACCACAAAAGTGGCTGTAGCATGGCACTGGGTGCTTATGGCAGACCCAGACTGCCGCAGCCCTTGGATCCAGAATATGAAAGAACTCCCCAGGAACCAAGTACCCTTAGACCAGTAAAGGGCAGGTCTAATGGGACTTAGAAGGCTACTGGGGGGTCATCCTGTAGGTGCCATCCCCGGTGGGTGATCCTTGGTGGTCCAGTTGTCCCTCCTCACCACCATCATGGTCCCTGACACCCACATCAGTGCGTCCTGACAACCCCCCAGTACCCATCTCAGCACTCCCACCCTCTTCCCATACCCCGATCCAATGATCGGCACAGCCCTCCACACACCACCATGGCCGGCCGCTGAATGAGCAGTCTGTGCATGTACTGCAAACAGTATACAGGACATGCATGGACTGCCCATTCAGTGGCTGGACAGGGTGGCATGTTGTGGGCTGTGCCGGTCACCGGATCGGGGTATGGGAGGGAGGTGGGAGTGCTGATATGGGTGGGGGGGGCACTAGACCACCAGGGTACTGGGGAGTGTTGTGGCACTGGTGCAGTTGGCGCGGTGGTGTTGGGGACAGTGCCCGGTTGCCAGCCCCTGTCTGTGGGTGCTGTGGACTTCCTGAAGCTGTTGCGGCATTCTGGGTGGGTGCGCCATACATTAGGCGCAGCACCCCCATTGCCACAAGCCACTGGACTTAGGCACCAGGACCCTGTTAAATAGAAATTTGGGCTCAGGATCCCAGGCATACTGCACTTGGCACAAGCTGCCATTGTCACAGCTTGTGCCGGGGCTTTGGAATTCTGGCCCATAAACTTTTACTTATTTACACAAGGGAGCATGAATAGAATAAAATTAGAGCATTCAAAACATGGATAAATGTATGGAGTGTGGGTAGGAAGGCTTTTTTTTTTCCTGGGGACTGAGGCTCCCACTGAAAGGAATGCAGGCTATTCTCAGGGGACAGCATGCATCTGAGCAGAGAGGGCAAAAGTTCACTAGGGCAGAAGATAGATGAGGCAATTAGTGAGTATTTAAACCAAGCTGGGGAAGAGTAGTGATAGCAGGCAGAAATACACACACACACACACACACACACACACATAGAAATCCTGAATGACTCTCCCCTGATACACACAGGACAGGTAGTGAGGAGGGGGACAGTTAGTAAGTCAGTCGGGGTATAAAGAACTTTTGATATAAATGAAACCTATTTATTTTTAGCTGATTTGTTTTTACACCTGTATATTAACAGTTAAAGGGGAATAGTACAAAGTGCCCCCCCACACTCAGATAGGGGGCTGTTCCCAATGTGCACTTTGTGTGCAAAACATTTGGTTAGCATACTGTTTACTGTAGTATAGTTGATTGTATTGGACTAATTTTGCTTATTTCTAGGCTAAAATCTTCTATAGTGTATGGCAGAATGGCATTATGTATGGAAATCCATACACATAAAAAAAGTCATTCTGCTGCACTAGACATACCTATTAATGCAGAAAACTATTTGTTCTGCATTAGTAGGCATGTTAGAATGCAACCACCCCCAACAGCGCTGTTCATAAGACAGGGGGCGGTTGACTCCTGGCATGTGCAGGCAGGACATACCAGAAGAGTCGATCCCATTGGCAAACATTTCAATAGAACAATGAAAAGGTAAGCAATCTCTTATGTTTGGGCACATACACTATAAAGAAAAGTGTATGGGAGCCCAAATACACAACCATGGTATTCTCTATACCTCGTGGTTTCCATGATGAAAGGGATCTCTCCAGCTTCACTCTCGAGTTCTTCTTCATCATGGAAACCATTCAGTATGAGAATACCATGGTTGTGAAAGGGCTCCCATACACTAACCTATATGTTACTACAAATCCCAGAATCCCCTGCAGTCAGCATCAGAGCAGTAGGCAGCAGTGGTCAATCCAATAGCCTGCAGTGCATACTATAATAAATTAATTAAAATAGAATGTTTTTGCATACAGAGTGCACATTGAGCCCAGCCCCATACTTGAATGTGGAGGCCCTTTGTGCTGACTGTTCCCCCTTTAACTTCACTAGCACATTTGGTGTATCTTGTTGTTAGGTTATTTCATTTACTGTACATTAATCACTAATGTTCAGTTTACACTTAATTAAAGGTATTGGTCAATACCAGGGCAATTTAAGCATTGTCATCACTTTCGTTTGATGCCTTTGAGAAAGCATTACAATGGGAAATGCATTGTGTGAGGACTCAGATGGACATTTTTAACTTACTGTATTTTGCCTGTGTCACTTTTAAGAAACTTGCAAGTTTTATACCAAACTTCTGAATGCTTCAGTGTTGTATTTGAGGGGAGAGAGATCCAGTTTTATTACTTTTACGATTTATATGTCTCTCTTTGTTTTTGATATTTAAAACAAGTGAGTAATTGTCAAGTAAGTCTATAGTTTAACAATTACATTTGGTGAATGTATCTAATTGAGTCATTTTGTAGGCACTATACTTAGATTTATACTAAGGTTCAGTAGAGCAGGATGAGGCTTACAGTATGTGCCCATGAGAACTGCTTGCCCAATATCTCTGTGATAGTAAGCTAGGTTTCCTGTCTCTGTTAAGTATTTGTCCAAGTTTTTCTTATATTACACTTTAGTCTTTACTAATGAAAACATTTAATGGAAGGCTGATCCACAGCCCAATAACTAGTTGGGTAAAACAATATTTCATTTTTGTCAGTCTTGATGGCATTTCTTTTGACTTGCGGAGGATGTCCTAGAGACTTGGTGTTACTGATCTATTTGTGTTGGACAGAGGTGTCGGACATTATATATAGCAGATGAAATTGCCTATGGGAGCCCATGCTCAGGACAGACTTATTGGTAGAGTAACCACTGAGATAGGTCAATCTTCACTTACCGATCAATGTTGGTATTAATTTTGTTTTGTGAAATAAGAATAGGGAGCCCAACTATGGTAGCATGCAATTTTCCTCACCATTTCCCCTTTTATTTAGAACCCCTTACATACACACACACACACACACACATACATCTTATCTGCTTTTTTTATTTACCTGCACCTGTCTCCATCTTCAGTGGTTACAGCTGAAGGGTCATGTCTAACTCTCTCATTTCCTTTATTTGGGTACACAATAGTAGTAGTTTCTCACAGCATTGTTTCTGCAGTTATGATGCCAATCAGGAAGTCCGTATCAAGCAAATCCCACAAGAAATCTTTATCAAGCAAATCCCACAGCATTTCATTGGTCCCATGTCATAATAATGACTGAGGAACAGTGGTACATAATAACAGCACCAAACCCAGATCGCAACCACTTTTCCAAAAGTCCTTTCTTGTGAGGGCTTTGCCCCCACATCCCCTTACTATGGATTCTTCCTCTGTGGGGAATGCACAACTCAGAGAAGGGGGGAACCAGGAACACAAAAAAGTGTCAGTGCTCTGGTTCTGTCACCATTGTTATGCCTCGCCATTCGTCGGTCACTGTCTTCATGGGCTTCCCATTTCATTTGACCACAGTTTCACATGAGGGAGATGCCGCAGTTTGTTATATGGCATAGAGGCTATCCCAAGCAATTCCAAGGTAGTGACATAGTATGCCTACTCCTTCAAAAAGAACCAATAGGAATATTTTGCAAGCAGTTATTGTTCTTATAACTTTATTCCATGCTGTTATAGTATGGCATCCTCACAGTAGTAAATGCAATGCATTTACACAGTGCTTCTATGCTGCTGCTCAGAATATTGGATGAATTTATTCAGGTTTTCTGTGGACTGCAAATCAATTTGTTGTTTTTCTATTAACTGTACAACAGATGTTTTCCCCACTTCTGTTTCAGATGATACCATTTTTTAAAGTTACTGATGATTACCCACTCTAATTTAAAAGAATTTTTTCAATTAGGAACCAGCTGGTTTCTTCATTTGCCAGTCACTCTTAACAAGGGTATTTATCAGTGTTTTCCAGTGTTCAGTTATTTATACAAACTTTAGTTGTGTTTGTTGCTACTACCATAAATTTTACTGTAATAGTATATGCCCTCAACCATTAGTATAATTTTCAGTGTGTTACTACAAACAATTTTGCTCATGAACTTTTAGCATCCTTGATGTCGCTGTTGTGAGTGCAATGTTGTAGCTTCTTGAGGGCTTTGAAGTTTAACTTTACAATACTGCCCCATTGAATTTTGTCAATATTAGCTGTTCAAAATAAAACAAAATAAGAAATACCATGAAAAGTTATTTGTTTTTGTTTTCCATTCACCCTAGCTTATAAGGTGGTAAGTTATTAATTTTCTAATTTGTGGCCCAAACAAACATAACAGGCTAAATGCAATCACCAAAGAGATGTTATTCTTTATGGCTTTTAACCAGATTTTAGTGCTTGCCTCAACTGATCACTTGTCGGTTTGCATGATAGTATACACCAGTAACCTTATACATAAAAGGAACCATTATCATGCTGGTAGCCACATCCCTGAGGAAGACATTTTTACCTTGAAACACCAGGGCTTCTTTGCATGATGTAAGCAATAAGATATGAAGGGGTATGTGTAAGACATATATTACAGTATGGCCAGGGGCGTAGTAAGGCATGAGGCTGAAGTCCGAGTGACTTCAGCTGCTGGTCATGCTGTAAAATATGTTTTAAGCACATCCCTGAGTGCCTTATTGCGTTAAAAAAAATTGACTCGTTTTGTTTTTACTGTTTTACTGTTTGGAAAAGCATGTTTATATGTAGAAACAATAGATCTACTTGTGTGCATTTGTGATTAAATAGTCCTTCCACCAACAGCAAGTGATGTAATTGATGATGTCATTGTATTGTTGCCTACTTTCTTCTTCCTACATAGATACATAGACAGTGTCGGCAGATAAGGGCCTATGGCCCACCCAGTCTGCCCATTTGAGCTTGTAAGTTCAGTTTGTTTTCCTAGAAGTCTGTTGCCCCTTACCCCTGACCTCCAGAATTCCTTTATGTCTATCCCATGCTTTCTTAAATCCTGTGATTGTTTCAGCCCCCACCACTTCCTCTGGCAGGGTGTTCCACTTGTCCACCACCCGTTCTGTGAAGAAATTCTTTCTCATGTTTCCTCTGAATTGTCCTCCTCCAACTTCATCCCATGCCCTCTAGTCCTGGAACATCTTTTTCACTTAAAAATAGTGTTTTCCTGCACCCTGTTCCTCCCTGTAAGATACTTGTATGTCTCTATCATATCCCCTCTCTCCCTCCTCTCCTCCAGGGAGTACATGTTCAGTTCCTTCAACCTGTCTTCATAGGACTGGTGATGCAATCCACGCACCATCTTTGTTGCCCTCCTCTGAACCTTCTCTACCCAGTCAATGTCCTTACATAGGAATGGTCTCCAGAACTGTACACTGTACTCCAGGTGGGGCCTCGCTAGTGTCTTGTATAGCGGAATTATGACCTCCCTTTTCCTGCTGGTGATGCCCCTGCCTATACATCCCAGCATCCTATTTGCTTTACCTGCTGCCTTGTCACACTGTTTCCCTACCTTGAGGTCATCAGAGATGACAACCCCAAGATCCCTTTCCTGCTTGGTGCATGCTATATCCACACCCCCCAGCTGATATATTGTGCCAGGGTTTTTGTGCCCCATATGCATTATCCTGCACTTCTTTGCATTGAATTTCAACTGCCAAATCCCTGACCATTCTTCACGTTTCTGCAGGTCGCTTCTCATTCTGTCTACACCCTCTGGTGTGTCTACTCTGTTACAGAGCTTTGTGTCATCAAAGAACAGTGAAATTCTGCCTTCTAGGTCCTGCGCAATGTCACTGATGAAAATGTTGAATAGGACCGGTCCCAGCACTGATCCCTGTGGTACCCCACTGGCCACTCTTCCCTCTGTGGAGTGACAGCCATTTACCACCACCCTCTGTATCCTGCCACCCAGCCAGTTACCTACCCACCACACTACTGTCCTGCTCACACCCATATTCCCCAGTTTGTGTAATAGTCTTCTATGTGGCACAGTGTCAAAGGCCATGCTGAAGTCCAGATAGGCCATGTCCACTGCCCTCCCCTGATCCACCTCCCTAGTCACCCAGTCAAAAAATTCAATGTGGTTGGTCTGACATGACCTCCCCCTGGTGAAACCATGCTGCCTTGGGTCCTGTAGTCCATTGACAACTAGATGTTCCACCAGTCTCTCCTTCAGTAGTGCTTCCATGATCTTCCCCACTACTGAGGTGAGGCTGACTGGTCTGTAGTTCCCTGCTTCCTCTTTGTTCCCACTTTTGTATAAGGGGACTACATCTGCTGTCCTCCAGTCTTTGGGTACCTCTTCCTCTTCCTGTTTTTTTTTTTTTTTTTTCTCCACATTCAAGATATGGAATGTCTATCACTGAATATTTACCATGGAATACATGGATTTAAAATTCTCCTCAGTTCTACTGGCAGAATGTTTCTCTACTAACACACTGTACACACCGACAACAAAGGACTTTGTTACAGCCAGAGACTCAATTATCTCACTTTCAGGGCAACAAGAATAGAGTTCCCTGATGAGCAGGTAAAGATAGAGGGGGATTTTTCACTGTCAGCAAAGAAATAGTTGTAGTGAAAACTATAAACAATACTTGTTTCTAATTTGTTTATGTATGTAAGGAGAGTGTGATAATCAGGGAAACAACATATAATTAAATTGTTTTATTTTTTATTTAAGGCAGTTTTATTTTTAGGGCACAGCTGAAGTTGTTTTACAGTTTAAAGGTAGCAGCCATGTTTGTGGTGAAAGATCAGTTCTGGCTGTAGGGGGCTAATTGAATTGCCTATGTTCCAAATGCCCATTGATCTGGGTTTCAGACTCTTCTCTGCTGAGCAGTCCTTTTGTTTAACCATGTGTAAACCATCTTTTACACATTAATAAGAGCCAATCAGATTACTGGATTTTACCCTGCTATTTTATAAGGTCTTGATAATGCCTTTTACATATACAGTAATGCACTATGCAGTTTGATAACTATTTAATAAACAAGTTTAAATCCAGCAGGATTGCTTGCCTTGTGTTGTTTTCCATCTTTTTATTGTGCTGTGGATTTATTCATGTACAGTCTCACTCCAGTCATGTCAATGCTGTTGAAAAAATATAAGTATGGATGTTGTGTTTGTTGAGCAGTGTGTTCTGGTTTCTAATATCATAGATCACAGTATTAATCTCTGTAAATGATGACAAACAAACTAAAAGTTATTTAATACTAAACTTTTAAAATACAAGCCACAACATATAAAAAACTGTTATACAAACCATTAAGCTAAACATTTCAAAAATTAAAGAAAACCATATATTTCTGACACTCTACAATGACATCCTTCCACATCAAACTACACTAATATATACATTTTCAGAATTTAAACTTAAATAGAAACATAGAATTTATCAGTAGATAAAGAGGGTTGTCCCACGACCCAGGCCAAGAAAGTGGCAAGCTCGGAGGGGGATGGGGAGGGGGAAGGGGCAGAGCTGGGGGTGGGATTTAGAAAGGTGGGAGGTCCAGTTAGGTCACCAGGGGGCATGGCAAGGGACAAGGGAGAGAAGAAGTGGCAACATAGGAATGGTCAGAGTGAGCCAAGGGGACAGACAAAAAAGAAGCAGCTAAAAGGATCTGCACAGCAGTGGAGAGGTCACAATTTTTGCTTCAGAGTGATTTCTCCACCCTCCCACCCAGAAAACAGGGCAGAAAGGCACTGTGGTAGGTGGCACACAGTGCACCACTGTGATTGGTGGAACACAGTGGCTGTCTGCAGTATTTACTGCCGTAGGTGGATGGAAGGAAGGGAAAAAAAGGAAAAAGGGGGAAGAAAGACAAGAAAAGGGGGAAGGAAAGAAAATAGAAAAGGACACAGGTTGACAAAGAAGAAGAAGGAGCATGGTGTGTATGGTCATGCCCCCTGTGCAGGACATAAGAGGAAGAGACCAGGAGACCCTGCATGATGTACATCTGGGGGGCAGAAGAGATGGAGAGATCTGCTTTAGTAATTAAGAGACCAACAAGAGTCTGAAGGATATAATGTATGCACATAATGTAAATATAATGTACAGTATGTATACATGATGGAAAAGGATTACACAGGACATATGGAGATGAGATGTACCATTCTGAGCATTTATTGTGGATTGTCATAAGTATATCAAATCAGTCAATTATTGCCAAGACTGAGCAACCATACCTTACTGGTCAGTGTATTTATTGGCGGGGTTCTGGGGACAAGAACTGCTTGGCTCACCTAATTTTCCCATTTTTCTGTGCCTGTACTATCACTGCAGACCATAACTGATCTCCAGCTACACCGCCCCCCCCACACACACAAACACACACATTTTGTTTACCTATACTTTTCTGTCTACATGAAGGCAAACAAATCAAAATTAAACATAATATCAATCCATTTAAATACACAATTCAGGACTGTGAAAAAAAAATACTGCTCAAAAGTTAAATATTTTAAAAACTATTTAAAACATGAACTCATGACTCCCCCACATAAATCTTGCCTCACCATCATTCCAATTTCTAAAATGTACCCTTTTTACTTTTATCTGCTCACTATATAATAAAAACATGAAACCTCCAAAATAGTAAAGTTAATATTGATCCAAATAAAAGCATTGAAATTCATCTCAGGTACAGTATGTTAACTCTGATACCCAACTCATACTGATTGCCAATGGCCCAAACCTATTTTTTCAAACTTTAGTATTTAAACAAATACACAAATACACTAAGGATTTCATCCTGTAGGTAATTCTTCTGCACAAAACTACAATACAATCTTAGTTTCATATGTCAAAGTATCACAGTTTTTTTTTCCCTACCAGTGACCAAATATGTGTCTAAGCACATGAAAAATATTTATTTTAACTGCAAGAACACAAAAAAGGACAAAAGGGATATACATTAAACCTTCAAGTATTATATATTTTGTTACTGTCAGAAAACCCTGACAGTTTCATTCAAATATGTCAAATTATATTTGTGCAAGCACAAAGCACAGTCAAACTACCAATGGTACTGAGTAGTGCCAAGGTCACTACTGGTGCATGTCCATGTTTGTAGGTTCATGACCTCCCCTTCCCTCCCCTATCCCAAACTGCTTCTGCACTGGACCTAGCCCATCCCTTTAAGATGTACTCTTACCTTAAATTCTTTTTCATCTGTTCTACACAAAATCAGCAAGTACATTACCCCCCTCTACCACTTCACCTCCAGCCTCCATGCTCCCCGCCACTACCTTGCATCCCTCTCCTACATTTTGCCTTGACCTGAACACTCTGAATCTGCCTTCTCCTTTCCCACTGTCTATCTCCCCTCAACTAAGCACATCTACAACTTTAGTTGTAACTTCCCACCACAACTAAAACTAGATCATTATTTTGGACAACTGTCCTCACCTGCTGCACTCTGTGCTAACACCTCACCACCTTTCCCCCTGTCTGTTTTCTTAACAGCTGGAGCATTTTTTTTTATTAATAAGGCCCATGTTTGGGCTGCTCACTAATTTCCATTTTACCTTAAGTTGTTCCTTAATAACTATGGTAGTAACTATATTGTAACTCAGCCCTTTCTGTGGGCAACAACTTTTCTGCTATTTGTCTCTGTTTACTGGTACGTGTCTTGCTTGTATGGTGTGGACCTTTGTAAAAGAGCAGCTTGCTCAAAAGCTGTTCCCATGATTGCAATATATAAAATAAATAAATATAAGGTTTGAATGACAATACAATACAATACATCCATAACCACACATATGTATATATACACACACACACACACACACACACACACACACACACACATATATACACACACACTCTTGCAAACATGTACTGCACATTAGGACTTGCAGTAGCAATGCTTTCCCCAGAGGGACTATATCAATGCTGCAATACTCAGTGGTGTATTTTGCACCTAGAAGGCTTCCCTGATATTGTCACTTGCAGCAATGTCTCCCTGTCACAGAGGACCTTTATCAATTTACCAGTTGTAGTGAATCCACTGTCTGACAGTTTACCAAACTGCCCCTCCCCCAAACATATATATAGCCTGCTGTCATCTGTCAGTACATTTTCCTACTTAGTATGCTGTACATTTTCTTGCAAGTTACACTATGCTATCTTTTGTTTTTGATAATCACAACATTTTATATTTCCAATCATACTAGGTAAAAATACACATTGACTCAAGGCCCCCATATTCAGACACAGCCATTAAAGCCACACAAAATAGTTCATGGCCATCAGGGAGACAAATTCATAAGGCCACACCAGTGGCAGAGCTAGAGGAGGGGTCTGTGGGGGTCGGTCGCCCCTCCTGGCTGCCCCAGTGTGAGCAGTGTTGCCCCGCCGCCATCTTTATTCACTGTTTAGTGCGCATTGTGGAGCCTGTGATTGACTGAATTCCCCCCCCCCAGCTCCCAAACACTCCCTGGCTCTGCTACTGGGCCACACCTATGAATATGGAGCTGTGGTAGCATGGTACAAGGTGCAAAAGCATGATGCACCACAGCTCCTTATTGGCAACAGAAACCCAGGAGCAAACGGTGATAGCCCATCCCAAACAGAGAGGCACGTATGCTTCTAGGTGCCATATTCTGAGGCTTGCATTATAATAACCCCATTCAATATGCAAGGTACTAAGGGGCCATTATGTGGTCATTAGAAGCTCTACACAGTGCCTCATATGCAGAGCACTGAATACTGCACCCTAACCTCACTTGATCCATGTACACTAATGTATAAATCCTTGGCAGTCTAGTGATACACCCCAACCTCCTCGATTACTGTTGTGAACTCAGATTTCATTGGTAGTCTAGTGGTAACCCCTTCTGCACTGATTGCTGTAGTGACATGAAATTATCCTGGTTGTCCCTTGGCACATCTTTCCACCCTGATCTCTGATGGAAAAGAAATTACCCTAGCAGACCAGTGGTACCCACCTCTTAACCCGACCCCTACTGTGATGCTGAATAGAGGACAGAGCCTGTTGAACATTCTATTAAAAAGCCACTATCTGGCTACAAAAACACCATACACATGGCTACTCCAAAAATCATTTGGGTCCTTTCCTTGCTACTGCTGCAACATATGTAAATATGTCCAAAAAAGTAAGAAATTTGTTCACCTGTTGTGTGCCAGAAATTCAGAATTTGACACCTTATCACGTACACAACATCATGGGTTGTGTATGTGAATTGGTGCAACTGTGGGCTTATTTACACAGATTGCACAATCAGATCCCTCGAAAAAATATGCAGGAACATTACAGAATAATAGCTAACAATCAAAGTGACAGCCCAATCACCAGACACTGCACATCAGGGAGACCCTAGGTCTTAGATTTCTGGGGCTTGATTTTCAAAAGTAAAACTATGACGCAAGGTGCCTACACCAAATGGGTATGATGTAAGTGGCATCTCACATCATAGTTTGCAGCTATCCTGATTTTTGAATGCTGGCTATGACAAAATCAGGGTGCCATGCAGCAAAGCCCCCCTACACCACCCTTGTGGAAAATAGCATATATGTGCACCAGGTTGCAAGAGTGGTTGCACCATGACAGGGCCACACCATTCCCTTATTTGGTATTCTAGAAGCCCCACCATGGTCACAATAGGGGGTGAAGGTTAGACCAACCAAGAGGAGGTCTAAGTGCCCTGCACCACTGCCAGGCAGGGCAGCAGCAGGGGGACTGCAAAACAGTGACTAGGGGCAGAAGGAGCACGAGAACTGGGATAGGGCATGGCAGCAATGTGAGGAAGCTGAGGTAGCACCCTGCATAAATCTAGGCAGCCAATCAGCCCAGGTACTGGGATTTGGCAGGAAGGGACTGGGACATGGAATCAGGTGCATGCAGCCATGGTACCTGCCCCATAGGTGCCAATGATCCCAACACCATAGGCAGGCAGCATCCTGCCTCCACCTGGGGAGCCGAGTACCAGGGCACTTTTGCAGTGCTTAGGCACCATGCCCATCCACCACCTGCACCCTGCACTCTGCAGCCACTGCTGCCTCCCTATGGTGTTGGGGTCATTGACACCTATGGGGCAGGTGCCATGGCTGCTTACACCTGAGGCCAGGTCTCAGTCTATTTCTGACAACCCCTCATACCTGGGATGATCAACTGCCTACACTTGCACAAGGCACCCCTGCAGGGTGCCACCTCAGCATCCTCACATTGCCGCCGTGCCCCCAATGCTCACTATACTATCCCCATGCTCCTACTGTCCCCAAGCCCTGTCTTGCAGCCTTATTCACCTCACCTCATGACCTCTTGGGAGTTGTACTGGGTGGGGAGGTTTGACAGATACTTCCATCAAACCCTGTAGGTGCTCCACTTCTTTGGCACAACCCTGTGGCTGTGGCAAATCTTGGGTCTTGGGTGCAGGGACCCTCATTTTTATAAAATATGGTGCAGGGTCCCTGATGCACCCTGAGATTTCCATAGACCTAGATCTCTGCAACTTGCAGTGATCTAAGGGCTCTTTGAAAATCGAGACCCTGCTCTTGGAATTGGTGTCCCTTCTGCCCCATGAAGGTGACCGATTAGGCACACTGTTATAGAAGGAAAGTCAGTGGATTTTTAATCTACAAGCTCTCTCCTGACAAGTTACTGTAAATAAGGAGATAGACATCACACCAATCTTGTAAAATGTATTTGGTGTACTTTAATTCTACAAATCTCATTTTTGGAGAACAGACATCTAACTGTATACCCTGTCAATGCTGCAAAATCATTTTTTGTACTACTTCCCTCATTCAACCTTATTCCATGCCTGTCTCTTACTAACTTTCTCACTATCCCACAGCTCTTTTGCTGAGTTCATGCTGTTTCCTTAATATGACAAAGTCTCAGACTTACATCTTTGAGATAATTGTCTGCACTTTCTTTCTCTGCTGCCACTGTCCCAGTGGGGTGAAGACATCAGCCCAAAAGACACATGCCCAGGTACCCCTTCCCTGTTACCAACTAGTGGCTGGAGCCAGTGTCTCAGAGAGCTTGGGAGCAGATGGCTTCAGAAGGCAGGGTAATTGTGTTTAAAAGTAGAGCCGCACTCAGTGGCTGTATGGACTGTACCTGCACTTTATTCCTCTGCCTCCACTGGCATCAGAAGGCAGGGTAATTGAGTTTAAATATCCAATAGCCCTAGTGACTCTCTGCAGCGTGGCTGTCCATGTGAGTGGCTCCCGCAGGAATGGCGGGAGTCACCTGCAGGAGTCTACAGCGGGAGGCTACAGGGAGGCTGTTGTAATTTTTTTTTCATGATTTCACTTTGGTTCAGTGTTAAATTTTACTTATTGTTTTGATTTTAAATTGATGATTATTGCACTAGAAATGCTGTCCTTCAGTATACTTATGATTAGTTTTCTTTTTTCTGGGAGGGGGGGTTAATATTGTAATATTGAATACTGCAGTACTGTTAGTTTACAACCATTTGAAAGTTTTCCTCATATACAAAATGTCCGTTGGTTAACTGGGATGCCAGAAAAAGAATTACCTTTTCCACAAGAGATTCCAAATGGATTAAGGACAAGAGGTGGTATGGTTAGCTGGTATGTACACTTACAATGTTGTTTTAAAATGGTCATGGGTAGTGTAGAAAGTAACTCCCCATCTAGTAAGTTAAGGGTTCAAAAGGATGTATGTGGTCACACAGGCAGCTAATTTTGTTGCTACTGTTGTCTGGATCTGTACATCCTAACCCAGGACCATCAGATAGTCAGTCTTTGACAAACTCAGTTCACAGTCCTAGTACCTCCTCCTTTAGAGTAGCCCATTTAAATGTACAGTTTAGTGGCTAAAAAATCACTAATTGAATGCTGGTTATTTGAACAAAAGATTAATGTTTAGGCCTTAACTGAAACTTTGCTCACTGATAAATTTTCCAATCGAAATTCTAATTCAAGGAAATTCTAATTCAAGGATATACTATTTTCAGGAAGGATGGGGTTGGTAAGTGTTACTGAGTTATCACTTATATCAGATGACACCTATAATGACTCACTACCCAGGCAGTATAGCGCAGTGGTTTAAGGCTCTGAGTTGCAAATCTGGTGACATCCAGCAGACCAGACCTGGGTCTGAATTCCACAGCTTCCACTTGCATACTGTGTGACCCTGAGCAAGTCACTTAACTTCCCTGTGCTCCCAGGCTACACCTGTAAAAAAGCTTTCAGCTTAGTGTGCTATTCCTCGTTAAACAAACAAACAAAAAAAATCCTTATTAAAATTGGTCCCCGTAAAAATCTAATTATTTGTACTGTTTAAGCCATTCCCCCCAGATAATTCTAACATTGGCACACTCCTGTTTTTTAATAGACTTGCAGCTATACAAATTAATGGGGAGGTTATTATTTTGAGTGATTTTAATTTGAATTTGACATCAAGTAAAGCTCTGGACACCAAGAGTATTATTATGGATTTAGGATGGCAGCAGCTGATCTCTGATTCCACCCAGATTAACTATACAGCAGGATATGAATCTTTAATAGACTGGAAAATTACCAACAATCCACAGCATATTGTTAATTCAGGTGTTCTTCCAGATGGAATCAGTGATCACTGTGTTGCATACTGTAATTGGTCTGTTAAATCTCTTAAGGTAATTATATCAACATCTAAAAGCTTTGGATGAGCAGAAATCTTCTGTTGGGGAAGGGCGTGGTCGGACACTGGACGACATGGCTGCTTAAGCTTTTTGCTCTGTCCCTCCTTGGCACTTGATTGCTTTAAAACAGACCTGATGCAGGGTTGAACTTCATTTTTTGTCAGCTGAAAATCCCTCTCCTACCCCGCTGCCATTATTGTTTGACTGCTATCCTGCCCGGAGACTTGTTGCCAATGATTTTACTAATTTAGCTCTGTTAATGTGCTAGGCCACATAAGCCCCCGGTCGGTGTGTTTGCTTTCTTCGCTGAGCTGTGGCACGGAAATGTTTGCGCTCATGTGTAGTCCTGTCAGGTCATGGTTGCTAACTATATTACCGTATTTTCCCCTAAACGTGGAAGCGGTCTTTATTCACAGCGCAGTCCGTTCAATCAACATGGGTAACCACTGCGATGGCAACCCCTGTGGGCACCAATATTGGAGTGAGCTGTACTAAGGGCCTCTCTGAGCAGGCACAGGTGGAGGATGCCCTCACGAACATCACTCGGGTGTTAGAGGCCTTGCTCACTCAGGTAGATGGAATTGGAGCAGCCCTGGCAGGAAATGTGGTGGAGGTCAGACTTTTACAGGACAATCAAAATGCCCTTGAGCAAAGAACTGAGGATCTGGGAGGCAGCATGCCTTGGCATGGCAGAGATTGTGAGAGCATGAGGTGAAGCTTGCTAGGCTTTGGGAGAGGACCGAGGAGCAAGAGAATAGGGGGAGGAGGAATAATATTCAGATTCTGGGAGTCCCCGAGGGGGTTGAGGGCACTAATATGGAAAGATTCATTAGTCAGCTTCTTCAGGAACTCCTGGGAAACAGATAGAAAGATCCCACTGAGGTGCAGAGGGCCCACAGGATAACAGGCAGACTGGAGGGCTCCTCGGCCCCACATACCATCATTGCATGCCTGCTACATTTTTTAGTTAAGGAAAGAATAATGGGGGCTGTGGAAGACCTTGGAGAGCTTAACTGATGGGGCACCTCTATCTCTCTGTACCAGGACTTTTCTCAACAAGTGGCTGCCAGACGTAGGGCATTCGGCCCTATTAAAAAAGTTGTTCAGGCAAATTCATTCCAATACTGGTTTCAGTTGTTTACTGCCCCGAGCATCTCGAAAGGCGACAAAGTTTTCTTGGTGGGGTTCCCCCGGGATGCCGAAGTATGGCTCCATAACCACTGGCCTGGCCTTCTCCCCAAGACTACATCTCCCAGACGCCTCTGGGCACCCGGGGGTGCTGACAACAAATGGGCTGAAAAGAAGGAGAAACAGTCCCTGGAGGGCTCCAATTATAAATGGACTAGTCCCATGGCTAATGATTCCCTCAGCCCCTCTTCTATTGAGCAGGATAGATCCACTGATCCTAACACTGGCCCTTCACATGAACAGTCTCTGGCACCACAAGATCTTCCCTGATGACAGGATCAGGGGAGGCATCCACTACCTACATGTCAATGCCAGTGTTCAAGAAGCCCCTGCCCCATGGCTGTTGGTACCTCTGTATTCTCCCCCCCCCCACAAAGCTTCCCAGTGCTGAGGCCCTCTCTTCAGGCAAATCCCCAATTGCGACACACCCAAAGAGGACAATAGTAAACCTATGGACTCTGCCATCTCACTTACAGTAACTGGGCAGATGCTGTTGAAGAAATGGAGGAAGTGTTGGTGGCTGACACGGGGCTACTCAAACCCAGATCTAAATCCTTTGCTGAGGCCCTGGCCACACCACAGCTAGGCCACAGGGGTGAAGAGGTCCGCTCGAGCTGCCTTACTTCGCCTAGAAAGAATGGATGATTACTGGGACTGCTTTCCTTACAGGGCCATAATCTTGTTTGCTGTGTTACTCTCTGCTTTGCATAATGTTTGCTTCCTCACTGATGAAGGTGGCTCGCCAGGTGGCCGGGATGCATGTTTTTTTTTTGTGTGTCTCAGGTTAGCCCTGGCTGATGTGCCTGTTGTGTTCTCTAAGCCATTTCCTACCAACCCGGGGACCTCAATCTCCCCATCGTCTACAGTGGGACAGGGTTAATGCCCTCCCTCTTTCCTCCCCTCATAACTCCCAACCTTCATTATAATAATGTTCTTCCTCTTTTGGGGTCAAGGAAGACTGTGGACACCCCAGGGGTTAAATCAGTACATTGTTGCCTCCTTGTGGTGGCTGGAATCAACACTGTTGGTCCTGACTTTGTTTTTTGTGGTTAGTAGCAGGGAAGGGTTCCTTTTCCCCCTCCTCTTACATATTCCCCTTCCCGTCCCCTCTTCCCTCTTTCTTTTTCAGCTGCTATTGCCCTATGCATTACCTGCTAGCTGAATGCTGACTGGGAAACCTCTTGGCCTCGGGAGCTAACACTCTTCTGTAGTAGGAGGCCAGGTGAGGACAGGTTTGAGAGTTACTTGCACAAATCTTCCCCTTCCCACATTGGTACCTGAGTTAGTGTGGCTAGAAGACCTCTTTTGGGTCCTTCATCACACACCTACCTCAGAACCATTAGCTTGTTTATTTTCTTAAACACGTCACTCTTGTTGTTACAAGTATTAATTGTTTAGCACTGTTATTTAGTGTACTCCAGTACGTAGTTCTTTCTCCCTGTTTTGGTATTGTACTCATTGGTTAAACTGTTTTTTCTCTTGCTTGCTTTTTGTCTAAGTTCCATCTCAGGACCGTGTCACTTGCTGCAAGTTTCTGGGCTGTAGTTCATGGCTGGTAAGTCTCCCATACCCCAGGGCTGGAGGTGCATCTCATGGAACATAAAAGGGCTAAATCACCCTGCCAAGCGCACTAAGGTCTTGCAATTTCTGAAATCTATGGGTACTGATGTGGCTCTGCTCCAGGAGACGCACCTTACAGTCAGAACTGTTTTGTGGCTCAAAAAACTGTGGGTGGGATCAGTGATCATCAGCTGTGCCTCGAGCAAATCCAGGGGAGTGGCCATTCTACTGCACAAGTCATCCCCCTGGGTGCTGGAGGATACTCGCACAGACTCTTAGGGACAATGGGTAATGGTTAGATTCTCCTACCCTGGGGGGAGGGTGATCATTGCCAATGTGTATGGTCATAATAGCGACTCAGGGGTGTTTTTTCCTGGCATCAGCAGGCCCTTTCTACCCTAGCAGATGGTTTTGTGGACATACCTATTCTTATGGAAGGTGATTTCAACCTAGTTCTGGATATTTTTCTTGACAAATCCCTTCCCACACCACAGTCTCATCCCAAAGACCTGGTTGGGCTCACCGATCTGACATCAGAATGGGGTATGTGTGATCTCTGGAGGAAGGACAACCTGCAGGCGTGGGATTTTTCCTTTTTCTCTGCGGTCCACAATACTCATAGTCGTTTGGACTTCTGGCTGGCTAACCAGGCTGCCTCATCAGGGGCTTCTGAAGCCATAATAGGTAATATTTTTATGTCCGACCATGCCCCAATATCTCTCCTGTTTTGTTCACCGGGCCAAGGGGCCTCCATTATGAGGAGGAGGAGATGTAACCCCCTGCTGCTGCAGGATAGAGGGTTCCAGGCTTAAATAAGGGATGAAGCACGTACCTACTTTTCCCTGAACACCTCGGATGAAGTTTCCGCTGTCACTATTTGGGAAGCTTTTAAGGTAGTATTAAGAGGCAGGATAATCTCCTACTCTGCTGCCAAGAATAAGGTCTGAGCAGCTGAGGTCTGCAAGTTGCAGGTGGAACTTTCCTCCCTGGAATCCAAATTTAAAGCCTCAGCACTGCAGAAGGCTAATGCTTCTCTCCTTTCCACTATTGTGGGATTGAAATACTGCATTGATAGTCTCCTGGGTAAGAAAGTGGAATGGCAGCTTCTCTACTCTAAACATAAATCATGGGAAAGGGTGATAAAGGGGGCAGGCTACTAGCTTATTATTTACGCAAGCAGCAAGCTGCTTCCCGGATACTTGCACTTAGAAACAAAGAGGGGAAAGTAGTCTCAGCACCCAAGGACATTAATAAGATGATGCGTTGCAACTACCAGGCCCTTTATCAGACATGCACTAGGTATGCAGTGTCAGTGGCTCAGTAGGTAGCACACTCGCTTCTGAGGCCGGGAGATCAGAGGGCTGTGGGTTCAGTTCCCACATCTGGCACTTGGGTTAATATCCCAGTACTGACACTGTAGTGCAGCATGAGAGGGGTGCTGCACTTCTGAGGTGCCGTCTTTCAGATGAGACGTTAAACCGAGGTCCCATCTGCTTGGATTGGTGGTAGTTCAGGTGGATGTTAAAGATCCCATGGCACTTATCGAAAAAGAGTAGGGGAATTTCCCCAGTGTCCTGGCTAAATTACCCTCATTCACTAAAAATACCACCAACAGCTTAATGTGGTTCAAGGTCAGTTGGCATTCATCTGTATCCCCCTCCCCCGGGTCGTGCCTGAAAATAGGCAGGATTTGTCTAGTGCACTTACCCGGTCAACAAAAGCTAAAATAAATAAAAATAAATAAATAAATATGCCAGGGGAGCTCTCTGAGAAGCTTTCCAAATTTTGTCATGGAGTTCCTCTCCCCAAACTCTCGTAGGCAGACTGCGCCAATCTGGAGGCCCCTATTACTATAGAAGAACTTTGCACTGCTGTCTCCCAGATGGCCAAAGGGAAAGCCCCGGGGCCAGACGGAATGGGTGTAGAGCTTTATCAACTCCTCCAGTCCGAAATCACCCCTTCCCTATTGCAGGCCCTCCAGGAGGTGTATTGCATAGGTTATCTCCCCCCTACCATGTGGGAGGCACTTATTACGCTGCTTTCCAAGAAATCCTCTGACCCTCTGGATTGCTCCAAATTTCAGCCTATTTCACTGCTATCAGTGGATACTAAATTGGAGGCCAAAATTTTGGCCAATAGACTGCTTCATTCTCTTCCTACCATCATCCACCCTGCACAGTCTGGTTTTTCAAAGGGCAAATCTGGGGCTGACAACCTACGCCTGCTCCTCAATTTAAAGTTGTTGTCCATGCAGTCTCTCCTCCCCATGGCTGCTCTTGCAATTGACTTCTCAAAAGCTTTTGACTCCTTAGAGGGGAACTACCTCCATAGTATTCTACAACTCTATGGATTTGGTACCCACTTTCGTTCTTGTATATCCACCCTTTACCACCTGCCCTCAGCTAGAATTCTTACTAATCAAGATATTTCATCTCCCTTGTCCCTGCAAAGGGGCATCAGGCAGGATTGTCTTCTCTCCCCTCTTTTATTTCTTATAGCCCTGGACCCCCCTGATCAGAAAACTTCTGGGTACCCCCAGGATCACTGGGATCTCTGTTAAGGGGCATAATTTTCTAGTTAATGCATATGTGGATGATATGCTCCTCACTTTATCCAACCCAGATCTCTCTCTCTCTCCCAGTGGTGCTGTCCGTACTACAGGACTTTGCCCCTCTTTCTGGACTACTTATCAATCAAAGGAAAACAATGCTTTTCCCATTGAATCTCAGGTGCACCAGGAGCTGCCTTGCGGGCATGGACATTGCTTGAGCCCCACAGGGGTTTATCTACTTAGGTATTTTCATCTCTGCAGCATGGAGAGACCTTGAAAAGACCAACTTCTCTCCCCTTTTCTCTGCCCTTAGAGTTAAGGTTCAGTGTTGGCATAAGTTACAGCTATCCCTGAAAGGCAAATTTGAAGCTGTCCACATGTTTATGCTCCCGAGAGTCTCTTACGTTATGTCCAACCTCCCGATCCCTCTGTCCCCTACCCTGTTTTCCTGTCTGGATAAACTAATAATCTCCTTTCTATGGGAAAGGAAGAGAGGGCAATTCACTGGGGATGCTCTAAGTTGAGGGTTCACTGGTCCGGGGTGGTCTCGGGCTCCCTTGGTTAACCAGTTATCATTTGGCATACCGGGTGGCCAAGACCACTGCATGGTTTATCCCGAATCCCTCTTTCCCTCCACAGTGGGTCACAATGGAGTCATCCGTTCTTACATGCAACCCTGTCTTTTCCTTATTATCAGAAAGGAAGACCCCCCATGACTCAAATTACCCCAATTATGGTTGAAACCTGTAGAGCTTGGCGGCAGACCATGGCACTCTCGGGTACTCCTCTTTCTGCCTGCTCCCTCCGATACTCTATGCTTCCCTCTGGTGCAACAGCTCAATCATGGTAGACAATCAGTCCCTCTCTTGGTCCTGATGGGTAGCTAAAGGGATAAGAACAGTGGGAGATCTTCTTCTCCCGGACACCACAATGCTGATGTCCTTTGACCAGCTTATGGACCGGTATGGTCTGCAAACTCAGGACTTTTGAAGATATCTCCAAATTAGGAGTGTGGTTTGCCCTCTCCTGTCACGCTGGGTGGACATAGGGGAGTGGGGTTGCCTAGCCAAACTACACAAGCCTAATCAGAGGCAAGGCCTGGCAAGAACCATTTATAGAGTTTTGGGGGACTCGCAACCAGACTCTTCTTCAAAAAGCAGGGTGGTTTGGGAGCTTGAACTCCAGTGTTATATTTCCTCAGAGCACTGGTCTAGTCTCTTGAAGGCAGTGCACTATGCCTACGTTGATGCCAGGAGCCAAATGATACAGCTGAAGATTCTTCTTTGCTGGTACAGGACTTCAGCCCTGCTTTGCCAACTTAAGTTACTTACTCATAATAAGTGCTGGCGATGCCAAGAATCCCCAGCACATCTATTGTATTCCACATCTTGTGGACTTGTTGCACCCTTAGGAAGTTTTGACTGTCAGTACTGGAGGACTGCTCTAGGATCATCGGGCAGAGAATCTCCCATACGCAGACCCTCTTGCTGGTGGGGGATGTCTCTCCCCTTGAACCGCTGGCTACTCTGCACAAATACTCGGTCCTTGCTGCACTTACAGAAGTGAAAAGAGCTATTCTGACAAGATGGAGGCAGCCCACCCCACCCCCATCTATCCTATCTTGGTGACCTGCGCTAGCCAGGCTTGCCATTTTTGAATGCCTCACTGCTGTGGGATGAGGACAACTCCCAAGATGCCATGAGAAATGGAACCCATACCTGCACTCTCACATTTGCACTATCCCACCCATGCCACATGGGAACCCACCTCTGGCTTAACCCCTTCCATTTTGCTCCCCGTCCCTGTTTATCTGTTTTGCATATTCTAGCTGCCTGCATGGCTAATACTTTAACTGATCGACTCTTCCCTCTCTCTGCTCCTTTCCCTCATCTATATCTCATATTCTATTTTCACAATACATGGATGCAAAGGAAATAAAGGTGCTGCACTGATGGCCATATATCGGTTGTACCCTTATCTCCTTTTCTTGTTGGCATTCTTACTATCTTGACAATTAACAGTATGGTTAATTATAGTTATAGGTCTCTGAAATGGAATCTGGAGAATCATATGATTGGTCTTGTCTGATCTGATATGGCTCTGTTGATTGTGATGTACAATAAGGCTTGCCTCTTACTCTGTTTGACACCTGCCTCTATATTGTGTCTTGCTGATACTTGCCCTCTCTTACTGGGCAAGCATTTATTAAACACAAATCTCAATAAAGTCTTATATGATAAAAAAAAGACATTTTCTGTTGAAATTTCACCTACTGACTAATCTTTTCTGGATAGCATACAGGATATTGATATGGCCTATGACACGCTTTGTAAAAAAATGTATTTTAATTTGTGATAGACTTCTTCCTTTAAAAACTGTTAGCCTCCCCCCCTTATTTATCTTCCACCCCTTCTCCTTCTACCCCTCCAATCCTCCCCATCCCCTTCCCTCTCTGTTCTTTTGCATTGTTCTACCCCCACCTTGCTGGTTTCTCGGTATCCTGGCGGTCAATTTGGGTCTTGGCTCCCTACCCCCTTCTCTCCTCCCCCCAACTCCTTCATCCCTTTCTGCATATCCCTTGTCTCCCTTGCTGGGTTCTCTAACTTCAGAAGGGGCACAGATTCTTGTTTCATCTTTTCTCTATACCCTTACCTGCCTTATACTCTTCTTACCCCTCTTTTCATCCCACAACACCACTTAGCTTTCACATACTAGCCCCCTTGGGTTTGTTCTAGCATTTAATCAGCTTGTCTGCCTCCTCAATCCCTAGCACTTCACTAATGATATCTGAACTACCTTACTGTGCACTACCATGCTATGTTATGATATCATTATCTGTATCAGTTACTGTACTTATTACAGTGTACATGTTTTCTGCATGCTCTCCCAATCTTTTGTAACCCCCATAGCCCAGGACACTTCTGGAAATGAGCTGTTTGTTCAGCTCAT
The DNA here is from genome assembly GCA_016271365.2 of Neoceratodus forsteri. Classification (NCBI taxonomy): domain Eukaryota; kingdom Metazoa; phylum Chordata; order Ceratodontiformes; family Ceratodontidae; genus Neoceratodus; species Neoceratodus forsteri. The sequence goes on along the minus strand of CM057450.1, from coordinate 1,095,335,803 downwards.
GTTGTCTTTCCTGGTGAAACATTTTGGAAATAAATAAATAAATAATACGGTCTAGATAACTCCCAGGCTGTGTGCACTCATTACATCATGCAATAAGGCCTGGAAGTTGTTCAGAAAGACTAAACACTTACATCATAAACAAAAATATAAAGAACTGCGAAACAAGTGTCAAATAGCAATTTGTGCTGGCAAGACTGAGTTTTATAAAGAAAAACTTAGCGAAGAATACTATTAACATGATTTGGGGTAAAACAAGGGGTTCAAATAACTGTTCTATTGAAGCTGATGGTTCAATAATTTCAGATCCCATAAAGATAGCGGAAGCTTTTAACACTCATTTTTCAAATCTGGAGAAGGTTTAGACCTGGTGATGTGGCATCAAATGGACCTCTATAGCCGGTGATAATGATTCTCAGACTAAGGCAGCCTCTACTATTCCTTGTTTTTATTTCCGTTATCTTACACCTAGTGATGTTTATAAATATATTAAAAAAATGAATCCCAAACCTAATCTTGATTCAGATAGTTTAGATTATAGAATCTTAAAGAGAGCTGGATATCAGATTGCCTCTCTATTTACTAAGCTTTTTAATTTTCCTTTGTGTCACAGTGTATTTCCCAGTAAGCAGAAGTGTACATTAGTGAAGTCTATTTTCAAATTTGGAAATAAGACAAACCTGAACAACTATCGCCCTATCTCACTTCTTGCTCGACTATCAAAAGTGCTGCAGAGGGTGGTTTCTGACCAGGTGACCGAGTATCTAGAGAAATATGGACTTTGGTTGGAGTCACAGCATGGATTCCATCCCATATACAACACTGAGACTGCCTTTGTGAAGTTCAGAAGCTGGGTCACCAAGGCAATTGATGAAGGAAAGCTTGTTGCCTCGGCCTTCATGGACCTCACCAAGGCATTCGACTTGGTTGGTCATGCTGAGTTATTGAAACTATTGCCTGTTGTCCATTTCTCTGATGATGTGGTCACCTGGTTTGGAAACTACCTGTCAGGTAAGAATCAGAGAACCTCTATTGGTGGGGTAACATCTAATGAAGCTACCATAAGATGTGGAGTCCTACAGGGCTCACTGTTGGGGCCATTACTTTTTTCTCTTGTTGTTAAATCACTTTCTGATTTATTTAAGCACACTGAGCTTATTTTATATGCAGATGATGCAGATCTTTTTTGTTCTGGATATAATTTACCTTCACTTCAAGTAACATTGCAATCTGAATTAGGTTTACATCATACCTGCTTTGAAGCATGTAAATTAGTTTTAATTTTGGTAACCAAACTGAGCAAGTGACAGTTTTTAAGTATCTTGGCCTGTTAGACTCACACCTTTCATATGAGTTTTACATTCTTGAGTTAATTAATAAACTTCATAAGAGATTGGGCTATCTTTTTCAAAATACCAAAAAATCTTACAACTGAAGTTAGGTATGTGTTAACACAAAGTCTATTATTATCAGTTTTGGACTATGGCTCAGTGATCTATTCTTATACATCAAAAGGAATGTTAGCTAAATTAAGGTCAATTTATTATAGCATTATTTGGTTTGCCATTGGTTATCTCAAGTCTACACACCACTGTCTATTATGCAATGTTAAAATTTTTGCTCCATATTGTTCTTGCATAAAATTCAACTTGGCTTGCTCCCAAACAGTATAATCAAACTATTTTCCAGAAATGATAATTCAGTAAACACTAGAATGCATAGCAGATTTTCGTATAAAGTTCCCCTATATCATACAAAGTTTTTTCAGAATTCCATAACTTCCTTTCCTATTATTATTTATAACAAACTACCCAACATTATAGTAAGCTCTCCTAGAATGTCTAGCTTTAAGACACAGCTCAAGAGCCATATTCTTATGAACTCTGTATGAAAGTGCAATAATTGATTCTTAAACTATTGTTTTAATGTGTTTATCGTATTTTGTATAACTGTACAGTATATATTTGTTACACTTGACATCTGTGAAAATGGGTTATTAACCCACAGATTTTTTTAGTATAAAATAAAAATGAAATGAAATGAAATTGTCCCTATTCCCACTGCTACTTAGCCACACGTTTCTGAGAGAAGTTATTTGTGAAGCTGGTTGTCAGCCCCACTTTTTTATGTCTGCACCTTGCACTTTTGTCATTGTCCATCTAAATTAAAATTTACCATTGTACCTATCTGAATTGCGACTCCCTCCTGTCTCCTGGCTGGAACCCATACTCAGAGTTTACCACGTACCATAAAACTGACCATCTTGTGTATTTTTCATATTATATTTACAATTCATACATTAATAGCGATCAAGTAACACAAGGCAGGTGTTGGTCTCAGCAGTTTCGGGCTTGGACAGTAATTTTGTGTCTCCTTTATCTTTAACCATTTTCATTTCAACCGACACTTCTCTGTCACAGCCTGATATTTACTGCTAATTTGGTGCTGTGGTTGACTCATGATTGCTTTTGAAGCTTGCACCTTTATGCTTTTTGTCCGTTTATGCCAGTGCTGCTATTTTCACTTTTTCAGTGATCCTTCACCTTTTATTATTTTCAGTTCACATTTGGGTTTTAAACAGTTTTTTCTCTCATCTCTTTTCACATATCACACTGCCTTTTTTTCCATTATTTTTATCTCTTTATTTTATTCATTTGGCTGTTACCTGTTAGCATCATGCATATTATAAAACAGATTCTTGGGATTTGAGTTTACATGTGGCCTTCTAAAGATGAGGTACATGCTAAATTAAAAATCCCTGTATACAGACAACAATATGCATGAATTGTAGTAAATTATTAAATGATGATATCTTGTCCAATATGATATGCACAGGGAACCTTTGAAGGTCTGAGGGTCTTGGAATTTCTCCTACCTATTAAAAAAATGTTTTGAAGAGAGACAGCAACAATTATCAATTAGATCAGCATTTCATTACAGGAGCTAGTCATCTAAGTTGGCAAAAATATGATTCCTTAATTGTTGGTAGCAGGAACCTTTGCAAGTATCTACCACTCCATTTGACTGGGATTGTCTCATGCACAGTTTGGCTCATGTTTCAATTGGGTTTTGATATTCTACTTTGTTTTACATAGCAACTTAGATTCAATTTATTTCTGTAATTGGATATCAGTTTTCTGTTAACACTCATACTGAACTACTTAAGAGCCAAAGTGCCCTAACACCCCCTCTCCTAGATGAAGAAGCTTTCTTTGGCCTCAGAATTCTGGGGATTCATTCTTCTGGTTTGCTAAGCTCTGTCTGCTGTGACTTGTCGTGTTTAATGGTAAAATGAAAAAAAATGAATGCAGACAGTTTGACCTTTAAGGTCTTCCTTTAAATGTTAAATGTTCAGTTTAAACAATGTCAAGAAAATCATTGGGTTCACCAGTGGTGCAGTCATCCCCTTCCCTTGGAAACTTGTAAAAAGAAAGCACCCTGGTAGTCCATGGTAAAGGGGTAAAACCTCCCACCCTAATCCTGGTGGTAAAATGACATCTTGGCCCAGTCCACACACTCAGCACTCATCACTCTCCACTCCATGTGCAGCTCCTGATTCATCTTAAAATAGCCATGGATGTGGCAGAAAGAATGGTCAATGGTAACCTGCCCAGACACTCCTATCATCACCTCACCTGTCTGCCATCTGAATGACAGGGACTGACTGTGTGCATTATGTGTTTCTACCAAAGAATCAGTTTGGATTTCAAGTGCTGGAGTTGTCTCTAATATAGTCTCTCTTGTTTCACTTGCAGCAATAAATGCCTGTCATTTGCTGTCCAGCTTGATTTGTATTTTTGTTTGCACCACCGTTTTGTGTGTGTGCGACTGCACCCTATACTGATGTTGAACATTTGCTATTGCAGGGTTGTTGTTTTTTTGTAGTTACTAATTTTGGATTCCTAGGGAAAAAAAAATACCTTTTGCTGATTTTTTTGTGCTATAATCATGTTACTTTTATAAACAGGGGCTCGATTATCAAAGCCCTATGAGCGCCACAAGCCCCTAGTGTGCTGATTATTTGGCACACGGGGCTTGTGGCATTCACCCGGCTGGTGATTGGAATTTTCAATCCCCAGAGCCAACTGCCACAAGTTAGATTAGGTTTTCACTAGTCTAACTTATGCCATTTGGGGGACCCATTTTACAGGGCTCACGCCAAATATTTGTGGCAAGCTGCCATAAATCATGGAAAATGTTGCAGCTACATCCAGTGTACTATAATCCAGTGCAGTGGCATCACAAGAGTTTGGTGCAGCTACACCGAGGAATGGGGGATGATACACGGCTTGATACAAACCCTGCATCAACTTTTGAAGATCAAGTCCAGAGTATTCTTTTAGGCAACTGCAATTATACCTGATGAACATTTAGAATACTCAAGGTGCAACCATTAACAATACACAATTATTAAGTAAGTTAAGGTTCTTTGCATTGGAAACATATAGCATTTCATGACATCCAGTCTGATATAGAACTGTTAATGCCTGAAGATGATTAGAGTGTAAATATGAGGAGGTGGACATGGTGGCCATCATTGAAACATGGACCACCCAGTATCATGACTGGGACCTGGCAGTATCAGGGTATATGATATTTCAGAGGGACAGGGTAAAAGGAAAATGAGGGGGAGTGGCACTGTACATGAGGGAAGGACTGAAGTGTGTCAAGGAGGAAGGGGAGGAGGGCAGCATGGAGTCATTATGGGTGCAGCTCCAGGATGGCAAAAATAGGACCCTCAGGATGGGAGAGGTGTACATGCCACCCTCTCAGACTGAGGAGTCAGACAGGGAACTAGCGGGACAGGTCAGAAGTATCTATGGGAGGAACAGCACAGTGATTATGGGGAACTTCAACCTACCAGGAGTGGATTGGGGGTATCCCAGCCACCATGAATAGGAGGGAGCAGGTATTTATGGATGCCTTCCAGGACAGCTTCCTATTGCAGATGGTCAATGAGCCAGCCAGGTTAGGGAACACCCTAGACCTGATGCTAGTGTATGGTGAGTTTGTGAGAGAGCTGGGGGTGGAGGAACCACTGTCAGGGCATGACCACCACTTGGTGTAGTTCCTGTTAAACATGGGGAAAGGGGGAGTAGGAACAGGCACAGGGGTTTTAGACTTCAAGATAGCCGACTTTGGGAGGATGAGGGGAATTGTACAGGGGTATATGGCCAGGATCCATCCAAACATGGACACTAACCAGAAGTGGGAGGTCATTAAACTGTGAATTGAGGAGGCAACTGTAACATGTACAAGGGTCCAGTGTAAGAGGGCTAGGGCTGTGAAGCCTAGCGGGGTGAGTGGGGGGGATCATTGAAAAAGATAGGAAGAAAAGAGCTACCTTTAGATAGTACAAAAAAACAAGGAGAGGGGAGGACAGAGAGGAATGCCTGAAGGAGTCGAGGGAGGTGACAAGGGCAGTCAGGTCAGACAAGGCATCCAGGGAACTCAGCCTAGCACATGGCATCAAAGAGGGGGAGAAGGACTTCTTCAGGTACATTACAGAGAAAAGGAGTTGTAAGGACCAAATAGTAAGGATAAAGGAAAATGGGGGGTGGGTAGAAACAGGGGCAGAACAGGCAGAAGCATTAAATGAGTACTTCTGCTCAGTATTTATGAAAGAGAAAAGGGGAGCTGTACCCAACGGGGGTGGAAAGGTGGGCATTGGGGGAGGAGGTGACAGATGGGGAAATCACAGTGGGCTGAGTACTGGAGGGCTTGAGGGCACTGATGGTGGACAAGGCATCAGGGCCAGATGACATACACCCCAGGGTGCTGAAGGAGCTGGCAGAAGTCCTGGCAGAACCCTTGGCAGACTTGTTCAATGCCCCTCTGGACTCGGCGAGTGTACCTCAGGACTGGAGGATGGCACACCTGGTACCCCTTCACAAGAGTGTCCCCAAGAATGAGCCAGGAAACTACAGACTGGTAAGCCTCACATCCGCCATGGCAAACCTGATGGAGACAATCCTGAAAGAGAGGCTGGTTTCTCTCCTAGAGGCTAATGGACTGCAGGACAGCAAACAGCATGGGTTTGTTTCAGACAGATCCTGTCAGACCAACCTGGTGGAGTACTATGACTGGGTAATCAGGCAATTAGACAGGGGCCATGCAGTGGATGTCCTGTACCTGGACTTTAGTAAGGCATTTAATTTGATGCCTCATGGGAGGCTAGGAAGTAAGCTGGAAGGCATGGGGTGGGGGCGAATATGGTGGGATGAGTAGTGAACTGGCTGAAAAAGAGACAGCAGAGGGTGGTGGTGGGAGGAGAGCTGTCATCTCCCAGGGTGGTAACAAGAGGGGGTGCCACAGGGCTCTGTAGTGGGGCCGGTGTGGTTTGGTATCTTCATAGCAGACATCTCCATAGGCATCAAGAGCAAGATCAGTCTGTTTGCAGATGATGCCAAGATCAGAGCAGTAGTGGATGACTTAGAAAGATGCCAGGGTGGCCAACCAAGTGGTGCTGAGGGTTGATGCCACACCTCATGCCACATCAGTGACCCAGGTTCGGGAATGAGCCCAGGCCACCAGGTGTTGGCAGGGGAGAGAGAGGATTGAGCATCTGGAGGACTGCTCTCCTCTCTCAGGGAGGGAGGGAGGGATTGCCATCCCACTCATCAATCTCCCTCTGGTGGTGGCTGGAGGGGATGCAAGTTGGGAGGCATGTTGCCAATGTACACTGATGGTGGGGAAAATGGAGGAAAATGGAGCTGGCAGGCTATGTAATGGCTCTTCTGTGCCTGTCCTGGCTCCCCAGATATCTGGATTTTGGTCTGGGGTGGTGGAAAGCTGGCACCTCTTCACATTGGCCCTGTCATGGGGGGAACCCTTGAGGGATTGCAGGGGAAGTCGTTTGGGGAATGGAGAGCTGGAGACTGAGTCCCTCCAAGGGAGAGACTGAAGCCACCTGCCAGGCTCACAAAGAGCATCAAGAAATAATAGAAAAAAAAGAAGAGTGGCAGGGGTTGCAAGATAATCTGGCAAAATTGGAGGCCTGGTTGGACACTTGGCAGCTGGGGTTCAATGCCAAGAAATGCAAGGTGCTACATTTCGGTGCAACAAACTCAAGGAGGGGCTACCAGCTTGATGGGATTCAACTAGCCAAGAGGGAAGAGGAGAAGGATCTGGGGCTGATCATAATGGGAGCAATGAACAACTCAGCATAGGGTAGAAATACTGCTGCAAAGGCCAACAGGATGCTGGGTAGTATTACCAGAGGCATATCCTCCAGGAGGGGGGAGGTGATCCTGCCACTATACAGATCACTGGTTAGACCACAACTGGAGTACTGCGTGCAGTTCTGGTGATCGTACCTGAAGAAGGATATTAGGTTACTGGGGGGGGGAGAATGCAGCACAGGGCAACAAAAATGGTCCAAGGGTTAGGGGACATACCCTATGAGAGCAGACTGAGGGAGTTAAACATGTACTCCTTGGAGGAGAACAGGGATAGGGGGGACATAATAGAAATCTTCAAGCACATGAAGGGAATAAATAAGACAGGAACGGAGGGTCTTTTCAAATTAAGGAGGGCGAGGGATACTCAAGTGCATGATCTGAGGTTGGAAGGGCTATGGTTCAGAAGGGAAATGAGGAGACATTTTTTATGGAGATTGTGGTGTCTGGGTGGCACACACTGCCAGTGGAAGTGGTATCCTGTATTACAGTGGGCTGCTTCAAAAGGGGATGGGACAGGGTAAGGTGGAAGGTCATTGGAGGGGGGAGGGGCTGCTGCAGTATAAGGGCTGCTAGCTGCACAATCAAGCAGACTTGATAGACTGTAATGCCTTTATCTGCTGGCAATTTTGTATGTTCATATGTTCTTAACATTCATGCTTCATTTTTCCATGGGACTTTTATTTATATGTACATGTGTTTTGAAAGGCAATTTGTATGAAAAGGTATCATAGAAACATAGAATTTGATGGCAGATAAGGACCGCTTGGCCCACCTAGTCTGCCCATTTTCCTACCTAACAGATAAGCTGCAGATCCTAGTTAACCAACAGCTTACTTCCTCTTACCCCCCACTAGGACTGCCTTATGTCTGTCCCATGCATTCTTGAATTCCCCCACTGTTCTTGACTCCACAACCTCCTCAGGGAGGCTGTTCTATGCATCCACAACCCTCTCTCTGAAAAAATACTTCCTCACATTACCTCTGAGCTGTCCCCCCTCTATCTTCAAATTGTGCCCCCTTGTTCTTGCACATCTCTTTTTCTGAAAGATGCTACCCTCTTGGACTTTGTTGATTCCCTTGAGGTACTTGAAAGTTTCTATCATGTCCCCTCTCTCCCTTCTTTCCTCAAGGGTATACATATTAAGCTCCTTTAGTCTTTCTTCGTATGTCTTCTGGTGCAGACCCTGCACCATTTTGGTTGGCCTCCTCTGGACAGCTTCCACTCTGTCTATGTCTTTGCGGAGATGGGGTCTCCAAAACTACACACAGTACTACAGATAGGGTCTCACCAACTATCTGTACAGAGGGATAACAACTTCCTGTTTTCTACTATTGATGCCTCTTCCTATGCATCCCAGTATCCCCCCAGCCTTCCTTACTGCCTTCTCACATTGCTTGCCCACCTTTAGGTCATCTGATATAATTACCCCCAGGTCCCTTTCCATTTTTACTGTTGTCAGTATCTCACCCCCCATTGAGTACTCTTCCCCTGGGTTTTGTTTCCATGTGCATTACCTTGCATTCTTTGCATTGAATCTGAGCTGCCATACATTTGACCATTCCTCCAACCTTGCCAAGTCCCTTCTCATCCTTTCCACTCCATCTTGTGTATCAACTCTGTTGCAGATCTTTGTGTCGTCTGCAAGAGACATACTTTCCTTCAGTTCCTCTGCAATGTCACTTACAAAGACATTAAAGGGACGGTCCCAGTATTGAACCCTCACGGTACCCGCTAGTAACCCTCCTTTCTTCACTGTGTACTCCATTTACTACTACCCTTTGCATCCTGTTGTCTAGCCAAATTTTATCCAGGCTACCACCTTGGGGCCCACCAGGATGGCTAACTTGTGTATTAATTTTGTGTGGAACTGTATCAAATGCCTTGCTAAAATCTAAGTAGGCCATGTCCACAGCCCGTCCCTGGTCTACTACTTTGGTCACCCAGTCAAAGAAATCTATTAGATTCATCTGACATGATCTTCCCATCATGAATCCATGCTGCTTTGGGTCCTGAGCCCCACTGGCCTCTAGGTACTCAACAATTCTTTCCTTCAGAAGTGATTCCATCATTTTCCCTACCACTGAGGTCAAACTAACAGGTCTGTAGTTTCCTGCCTCTGTCCTGCTCCCACTTTTGTAAAGAGGAATCACATCTGCCCTCCTCCAGTCCTCGGGTACCACCCCATCGTCCCATGATTTGTTAAAGAGAGAAGTCAGCGGTGTCACTAGTTCTACCCTTAGTTCTTTTAGAATTCTTGGGTGAATCCCATCAGGCCTCATTGCTTTGTCCACCTTCAATTTTATTAGTTCTTTCAGAACCCTTTCTTCTGTAAATGGACTGGTATCAACTCCCATCTTCAGAGTGTTTCTCTTGTTTGGTTTAGGTACCTCCCCCTCCTCTTCCTTTGTGAATACTGAGCAAAAATATTCGTTCAGTATCCCTGCTTTTTCACTGTCCCCCTCTACCCACGTTCTCTCCCCTTTATTAAGCCTCAGTATCCCTCCTTTGGTCTTTCTTCACTCCCTAATGTATCTATAAAAGGTCTTATCCCCCTTCTTAACAGAATTGGCTATCCTTTCCTCGGTTTGGGCCTTTGCTATTCTGACTGCCTTCCCAGCCTCTTTCTGCTTTAACTGATAAAGTTCTCTGTCCTGCTCCTTCTGTGTTTCCTTATATTTCCTGAATGCTATCCTTTTCTCCTTAACCTTCCCTGCCACCTCTTTTGAGAACCATAGCATTTTTTCCTTCATTGTGTTTTACTGATTTGCTTTACACAAAGGCTTGTTGCTTCTGTGATGGCTGTTTTGATTACTCCCCATTGTTCCTCCACCCCTCCTTCTTGCCTGTTTGCTAATGCTTTTCTAAGGCGCGCTCTCTTTTTCCCAAAGTCAGCCCTCCTAGAGTCCAATACTCTTGCTTTTGTATGGCTTGATTGTATGGCTGTGTTTTTCATGAACCACACTGTTTGGTGGTTGCTTGTTCCCAGATGGCTACCCACTTCTAAATCTGAGATTCTTTCTCCATCCCCATTTGAGAGTACCAGGTCTAAGATTGCTCCCTCCTGAGTGGGTTCCAATATGAGCTGTCTGAGGCATGCCCCCTGTAGGGCATCAAGAATGACCCTGCTCTTGGATGTGCCTGCAGCAAAGGTGCTTCAATTAACATCTGGCATATTCAGGTCCTCCATCAACAATATCTCTCCTTTTTCTGCCATTCTAAGGAAGCCTTCTATCATTTCCTTGTCCATTCTCTCCCCCTGAGATGGGGGTCTGTATACAACCCCCATGCTGATTGTGGTGCCATTTCCTGTCTCTAGGGTGACCCAGAGTGCCTCATCTGCTTCCTGTTTACTCTTTAGTTCTGTTGCTTTGATCCCTTCCTTTACATAGAGAGCTAATCCTCCTTCTCTTTTACCCTCCCTGTCCCTCCTGTAGATTGAGTATCCTGGTATGTTGACATCCCAGTCATGGTTCGCTGTATACCATGTTTCTGTGACTGCCACAATATCCAGGCAACCCTCTTCCATCAAGGCCACACGTTCAGGGAGCTTGTTACACAGACTACGGGTGTTGGTACTCATCACCCTCCACTTTTTGATAGTCTTACCCTTTTAGCCCCATTCCTGTCCTTACTGCCTTTGCCTTTTTTTACATTTACCTCTGTCCTGCTCCATAATAACTTTTCTACCTTGGTGTTTACCTCACTAATTACCATGTTTTGTGGGGGGAGGCTGGGATTTCCCTGCTCCTTTTCAGTGCCTCCCCCCTTGGCTATTTTAAATGCTTGCCAATGAAGCATTTAAACCTCTCACCTAGGATCCTGGTTCCCCCCCTGGACATATGCAGACCATCGCACCAGTATAGGTCTGCATCCCTCCAGGTGGCTCCCCAGTTCCCAATGAAGCCAAAACCCTGAGCTCCACACCAGTTTTTCAACCACTCATTGAATTCCCTGGTGAGGAGTGCCCTAGCATCACCCTTGACATAGACAGGCAGCACCTCTGAGAAGGTTACCGTATGCGCTACTTGTCTAAGGCCCCTCCCCAACTCTACAAACTCCTCTTGCACTGCTCTGATCACATTCCTAGCCAGGTCATTTGTCTCTAGGTGGACAATGACATCCAGCTCCCTCCCTCATGCAGCTCCTCCCACAATCTTGAGGATTCACTTCCTGTCCCTCCAAGCCGTGGTACCAGGAAGGCACCTTACCTCCCTATCCCCTTCCTCACCCATTTCTACCCCCTAATGATTGAGTCCCCCACTAGAAGTTGTTTCCTTCCCTTGTGGGGTTCCATGCCACCCTCCTGTGGGTCTCCTTTGTGAAGGTTCCCACTATTCTCCTTGGTCTCCACTGCAGGTGCCTCCATGGAGGAACCACTATCCACCAGAAGAGCGAATGAATTGTGGAGAGGTACAGCTGGAGAGATGCAGCTCTGTTCCACCACCCTTTCCCTCCCTGAGCCCACCCTGGTCCAGCCTCTCCTCTTTCTTGGCAACCTTTGAGGTAGTGGCATTGGCCCTGGTGGTCCCTGGGTGGAGGAGGAGGTTTCACAAATCCTAGCCAGGTCAGTCTGGAGATGAGTAACCTCCTCTCTCAGACCAGAGAGGTGCCTGCAAATAGGGCAGCATTGCTGCTTCCAGAATTTCTCCCGGAACACTGCTGCCCCATAGCCATTGCACTGCACCACTCCTATCATGTCTTATTTTGTGTCCCCTCTCATGTTTCTCTGTATGCTTACTCTCTCCTCTCCTTACAACTCTCACCCTTCCTGTTCTGGGACAGCAACTTCTTATCTTCTTTAGTAGCCTCCTTCTCCTTGCTCAATGTCAGACCACCTGCAGCGGGGGGGGGGGGGAGTGAGCTACTTTTTTCCTTTAGGGTTGACAAAACCAATGTTTCTCTATGATCCTTCCCTTCCTACTACCAAACAGGAAGTTCCTGTTGACAGTCAGATCCAGTGGCTATAAAAGTAGAACTGGCTTAGGGTTGGATGGAGTGCAATTAGTAAGAAAAAAGGCTAGCAACAGGAAGTTGTAATTTGAGTCACCTGCTTTTATAGTGTCTAAGCCACACCCCCAATTAAGCTCTCTCTCCTCCTATTGGTTTAGCAAAGTCAGCTGATACAATACCCTTCCCAGCATAGAACACACACTGACTTTCTTTCTTTTCTTTCTTTTTTTAACCCTAAATAAGACCCCTTCTACTTCTAATAAAGTATCTGTCTACTTAATCTCAACAGACACTGACTCCTGCTGAGATATAAGTTTTAAATTAATAAGAAATTGTAGCTTTTTTAGGTAGCTGCTTTCTGTTCTACAAGCAAGGCTTCTCTAGTTCTTCTCTAGTAATCATCTAATGCGTCATATACAATAGAATAATGAAATGAAGTGACATTTCATATTACGGTAATAGATTATAATTTAAGGGTGTGCTGGCAATATACACCAGCTGTGGATATCATTGGTTAGACCTACATTACTAATTACTGTGTGAGCCTGAGCAACTCATTTAAACTCAGGGTGCTCCATTCCATCCAGCTATAGAAATGTGTGGAAGCAGGACTACACCGGAAATTAAATGTTTTGCTGGCCAAGGCACCTAGCTTCACCTGAGCTATTTCCTTCTAAGACTGATTGAAAGGCAGAGTAGAGAAACTTACCAGAGCAAGGGAAAAGGATTAAGACTTATTTTGGCTAAACAAATTTACTGTGTGGTGTTGTTTTTATTTTTTACTCACAGGGATTGCTACTGTTTGTTGCTAACATTTCATTGCTTTATTTTTCTCTGATTCAAATTGTTGTTGCTAGTATGCCTTCTTCTGCATTATTACAAGGGTGCCTACAGGTGTGTGCTAACAGATTACTGCTGTAATCTTCTGATTCAAATTGTCTTTTGCAAGGTATATCTTCTGTTACTGCTTTATTTTTCTCTGTAGCAAAGTGTTTCTTACAGGGTATAGCTTCTCTGAAATTACTGTATTACAGGTGGAGCTTACATTTTTGTGACTTTTTTACCATTGGGCTAAGCAAAATTACTGTTTGACACTGTGTTTTATTTTATTCTTGTTTTTTTTTTTGTTTGTTGAAAAGGTTTGTTGTCTCAGAGGTGTTTCAGTCTCCTTCTCACATTGAAGGAGCTAATTGCTTTCCTCCCACAACTCATTCCAAAGGAATAGGTGTGTATGTGGGGGGTGGAGCTGGCAAACTCAGTAATTTCCAACAGAAAGAAGAGTTAGAAAGTCAGGTTAGTTGATAGCTTGGAGGTAGAAGACTTGGGTTTGCTGGCCAAGGAACCTAGCTTCACCTGAGCTCTTTCCTTCTAAGACTGCTTGAAAGGCAGAGTAGAGAAACTTACCAGAGCAAGGGAAAAGGATTAAGACTTATTTTGGCTAAACAGATTTACTGTGTGGTGTTGTTTTTATTTTTTACTCACAGGGATTGCTACTGTTTGTTGCTAACATTTCATTGCTTTTATTTTTCTCTGTAGCAAAGTGTTTCTTAAAGCAGTATATCTTCTCTGAAATTATTACAGGTGGTGCTTTACAGGTTTTACAGTTTTATCTAACATTAAGATAAGCTTTCAGGTTACTGCATTTGTTGTTGACTGATTGTTTTGCTCTTACCTCCTTGTTCTTTCATCTGTGGTTCTTTTCGGCAGGAAGGGCCCAGCCACCCCCCATCCCCAACCACCCCACACACACTCCTCTTATAGGGTACCACAGTTGACATTTCCTGTGGCAGAGCAGGAAGGATGGATCAGTGGGGCCTCCACAAGGTGAGCTCATTTACAGGGCATTAGTAATTTAACTTGTTATAACAAGTTAAACAAACACAATCAAACCATTACTTGCATTTTTTCCCTTTTTCCTTCTAATTACTCTGACTAGGTTATAAACCCAGCAACTTATCTGGAATGGATATCATTAACTGCAGGTACTGTGGAACAATTTTCAGAAGGACAGTCTTACAGGATTTAGGACACTGTCCTACATGCTGGAGCCTTTGGAGATCTTGGGCTCAGCTCCAGGCAGCATGGGCAGAGATTGCACACCTCAAATTTCATATTCAAGAGGAAATACATTATAAGAACCACCCGCCATTTCCCCAGCATCCAACAGAAAAACCTCGACCGCAGAGGGTAGTTGGTCCAGGAGGTTGGCAGGTGGTTAGGAGGGGCAAATTGGGTGCCCCATCACTCTCTGCTCTCCAACAAATTACCTCCAAAAACCATATAAACACTACAAACAGGTATCTGCCTCTATCTCTGAAATCAAACAAAGAGGCAGAAGACACTGCAGAGCAGGACACTGCAGCACAGGAGCTAGCACAACAAAACTCACCTAAATCAGGAACCAAAACAAAAAAAGCAAAAAGGAAATCCAAAAAACTTCTGATCATAGGAGACTCCATGATTCGGTGAGTTGATACCCATCTCCAGCCAGAGGTAATGGTCAGATGTCTCCCAGGTACATCAGCATGGAGAGACACTGTCCGCATTACTAAAATTGTTCACAAAAGCAGGAAAACAGTGATGTCCTAGTACATGGGGCCGTAGTCTAAGCCAGCCCGGTCAGTTGTGGAGACCAAGGAACACCTGACCAGGCTGGGTGACAAACTGTCATCTATTTCGTCTGCATCTCCTTCTGAGATCCTGCCAGTCTGGAAGAGGAGCAGATGGACGGAAGGTCAGAGAAGGGGAGATAGGGAGCTAAACATGTGGCTCAAGGGCTGGTGCCAGGAAAAAGGACACAGATTTGTGAACTGGCAAGTTCTGGGAGCAAAACGTCTTTAAATTTGATGGACTGCATCTGACTAAGGAGGGAGTCAGTGCATTGGGGCAGAAGTTTGATGTCTTTTCAGAATATTTAAACTAGCAAATGGGGAGAGGGGTGCAGCACCCCATACGTCGAATGGGAAGAACACCCCTCCCCCCTCAGCTAGTGGTCAAACAGGGATTCAGCATGTTTGCAGTTCATTTGCATCACCAGGTAAGAAAAAAGGTTTGTCTCCCTATATGATGCACAGGGGTAATGCCAAACCTCACCTAACAACTAACACACCAAAATATGGCCAATGGAAAATCATGTACACAAATGCTCACAGCCTGGGAAATAAGATCCCAGACATGCAGGCAATAATGTCAGATGCTAAACTGGACATAGTAGCAATTAGCGAAATGTGGTTTACCAGTAACCACACTTGGGAGACTTCAGTACCTGGCTATGTACTGTTCAGAAGAGACAGAGATGCAAAAAGGGAGTTGGAGTGGCCCTGTATGTCAATGAAAATATCAAAGCTACAGAAATTCAGAATACACATAAGGAGCCAGAAGAACTGTGGGTCACCCTGAAAACAGGAAATGGGACAGCCATAAGAACTGGGGTTGTCTACAGGTCCCCAGACCAGGGGGAGGACATAGACACAATACTGTTAGAAGATATACAAAACATGACAGCTAAAGGAGAGGTTCTGATAATGGGAGACTTCAACATGCTGGATACAGATTGGTCAACACCAGCAGGAACATCTTCCAGAACTAGACACATAGTGGATTCCCTGCAGGGGTAGGGCCTCAAACAACTGGTACAGCAACCCACAAGAGACAGGGATTTCCTAGATCTAGTACTGACTAACAAGGAATGGATCACAGATCTCCAGGTAGAAGGTCACCTGGGGGCCAGTGACCATCACATGGTATGGTTCAATTTGGCTACTACATCTAAATCATCCCATTCCAAGGCAAAAATATGGGACTTCAGAGGAGCTGACTTTGATAAGATGGTCAACAGAGTTAAGCTAGCCCTGGCAAAAAGAAACACAGGTGAGGGGTACAGGCAAAGTGGGCAAGCATTAAGGTTGCAATACTTGAAGCAACATCCCATTGTGTTAGACAGAAAAGGAAGCAAGAAGAAGGAAACCACTTTGGTTCTCAAATACAGTAGCAGAAAGGTCAGAGCCAAAGGCTGGCCTTCAGGAAATATAAAGGAACACAGTGGGATGAAGATAGGGAGGCATACCAAACTGCCCTAAGGGAAGCAGGGAAGGCAGTAAGGCAGGCAAAGTCCCACACTGAGGAAACACTATTACGAACAGTAAAAGAAGGTGACAAGACTTTCTATAGATACATTAGTGAAAGGAGAAAGTCCAGAGGGGGTTTTGATAAGCTTAATGGAGAAAAAGGAGCGTGTGAGGAGGAGGACCCTGTAAAGGCATCTATCCTAAATAGATACTTTTGATCAGTATTTACTGAAGAGAAGGCAGGGCAGGGCCCACAGCTCAGCATCATGGACACAGGGGGGAGGGAGGTGAGCACTACTCCCTTCACAAAAGAAAGGGTCCTACAAGAGCTTGCTAAGTTCAGGGTGGATAAGGCAATGGGACCCGATGGCATACATCTCAGGGTACTTAAGGAGCTAAAGGTGGAACTAGCAGAGCCATTAGCAGAACTGTTTAGTGAGTCTCTAAGCACAGGAGAGGTCCCAGAAGACTGGAGAAGGGCTCATGTGATACCGCTCCACAAGAGTGGTAGCAGGGAGGAGGCGGGGAACTACAGACCAGTCAGTCTTACCTCAGTAGTGGGCAAGATTATGGAGGCAGTCCTTAAGGAAAGGATAGTTCAACACCTGGAATCCATAGGGGCACAGGATCCAAGACAGCATGGGTTTACAAAAGGAAGGTCCTGTCAAACTAATCTCATAGATTTCTTTGACTGGGTAACCAGAGTGGTGGACCAAGGGGAGCAGTTGATGTTGCCTACCTTGACTTCAGCAAAGCTTTTGACACTGTTCCATATAGAAGATTGATAAATAAGCTGGGAGGCTCAGGGTGGGTCAGAAGTTGGTCAACTGGGTGGCAAACTGGTTGACGGGCAGAAAACAGAGAGTGGTGGTAAATGGTATACAGTCAGAAGAGATGCAAGTCACAAGTGGGGTACCTCAGGGATCAGTCCTGGGGCCAGTCCTCTTCAACATCTTCATTAGTGATCTTGCAGATGGACTAGAGGGTAAGGCTTTTCTGTTTGCAGATGACACCAAGACCTGCAACAGAGTAGATGATCCAGATGGGGTGGGCAGAATGAGAAGAGATCTGGATAAACTAGCAAAATGGTCAGAAGAGTGGCAACTAGGATTTAATGCAAAGAAGTGCAAAATCATGCACATAGGGAAGAGAAACCCTGAAGCCACCTATAGACTGGCAGGGGAGTTGCTAGCAGTCACAAAGGAAGAAAGAGACTTGGGCATCATCATCACTGATGACCTGAAATCATCCAAGCAGACCTCTAAAGCAGTAGGTAAGGCTGGGGGTGGTGTTAGGGTGTATTAGTAGGGGTATCACAAGTCGTAAGAGGGAGGTAATAATCCCTTTTTACAAGACACTGGTTAGGCCCCATCTGGAGTACTGCATGCAGTATTGGAATCCACACCATCACAAGGACATTAACCAAATTGAGGCAGTCCAGAGAAGGGCAACCAAAATGGTGCAGGGACTGCATCAGAAGACATATGAGGACAGATTAACAGAGCTCAATATGTATACCCTTGAGCAAAGGAGGGAGAGAGAGGTGATATGATTGAGGCATTCAAACACCTTAAGGGCATTAACAAGGTGAAAGAGTCTAACATGTTTAAATATAAGGAAAGCAGCAGGACAAGAGGACACAGCACAAGATTAGAGGGTGGCCGATTAAGGGGGAATGTGAGGAAATTCTTTTTCACAGAATGGGTGGTGGATACATGGAATGGCTTACCACAAGAAGTGGTGGCTATGAATACAGTGCAGGGCTTCAAACAGGCATGGAATAGGCATAAGGGAGCAATACAAATGACTATGAATAGATAGGCCACTGACAGAGCAAAGGCCGATGGCACATTTATAAGGTAGAAAAAGAAATGGGTAGACTGGATGGGCCTTGCGGTCCTTATCTGCCGTCAACTTCTATGTTTCTAAATGTGACATCTCTGCTTGGCTGTCCTGGGTAAATATATAGTAAAAATGGGTAAAAGCAGGACTACAGTGACAATGAGATATTGCATCTCAGTGGGAGTATCCTGTTATTCATTTATACTGTCTCTTTGTATTTGCAGTTTATACTTGTAGTTTATAAGAGAGTTGTAGATGATAACATCCATTTGTCAATGTCTCCAAATTAATTAAAGTAATCATTTAAGTAGCCCTTACACATAATGAGCCAGAAGAACTGTAGGTCACCCTGGAAACAGGAAATGGGACAGCCATAAGAACTGGGGTTGTCTACAGGCCCCCAGACCAGGGGGAGGACATAGACGCATTATTGTTAGAAGATATACAAAACGTGACAGCTAAAGGGGAGGTTCTGATAATGGGAGACTGCAACATGCCGGATACAGATTGGTCAAGACCAGCAGGAACATCTGCCAAAACTAGATGCATAGTGGATTCCCTGCAGGGGTAGGGCCTCAAACAACTGGTACAGCAACCCACAAGAGTCAGGGCTATCCTAGATCTAGTACTGACTAACAGGGAAGGGATCATAGATCTCCAGGTAGAAGGTCACCTGGGGGCCAGTGACCATCGCATGGTATGGTTCAATTTGGCTACTACTTCTAAATCATCCCATTCCAAGGCAAAAATATGGGACTTCAGAGGAGCTGACTTTGATAAGATGGCCAACAGAGTTAAGCTAGCCCTGGCAAAAAGAAACAGTTGAGGGGGTACAGGCAAGGTGGGCAAGCATTAAGGATACAATACTTGAAGCAACATCCCATTGTGTTAGACAGAAAAGGAAGTGCAAAAGAAGAAGGAAAAAACTTTGGTTCTCAAATACAGTAGCAGAAAAGGTCAGAGCCAAAAGGCTGGCCTTCAGGAAATATAAGGGAACACAGTGGGATGAAGATAGGGAGGCATACCAAACTGCCCTAAGGGAAGCAGGGAAGGCAGTAAGGCAGGCAAAGTCCCAAACTGAGGAAACACTATTATGAACAGTAAGAGAAGGTGACAAGACTTTCTATAGATACATTAGTGAAAGGAGAAAGTCTAGAGGGGGTATTGCTAAGCTTAATGGAGAAAAGGGAGCATGTGAGGAGGAGAACCCTGTAAAGGCATCTATCCTGAATAGATACTTTTGCTCAGTATTTACTGAAGAGAAGGTAGGGCAGGGCCCACAGCTCAGCATCATGGACACAGGGGAGGAGGTGAGCACTACTCCTTCACAAAGAAAGGGTCCTACAAGAGCTTGCTAAGCTCAGGTGGATAAGGCAATGGGACCTGATGGCATACATCCCAGGGTACTTAAGAAGCTAAAGGTGGAACTAGCAGAGCCATTAGCAGAACTGTTTAGTGAGTCTCTGAGCACAGGAGAGGTCCCAGAAGACTGGAGAAGGGCTCCTGTGATACCGCTCCACAAGAGTGGTAGCAGGGAGGAGGCGGGGAACTATAGACCAGTCAGTCTTACCTCAGTAGTGGGCAAGATTATGGAGGCACTCCTTAAGGAAAGGATAGTGCAACACCTGGAATCCATAGGGCACAGGATCCAAGACAGCATGGGTTTACAAAGGAAGGTCCTGTCAAACTAATCTCATAGATTTCTTTGACTGGGTAACCAGAGTGGTGGACCAAGGGGGAGCAGTTAATGTCGCCAACCTTGACTTCAGCAAAGTTTTGACACTGTTCCATATAGAAGATTGATAAATAAGCTGGGTAGGCCAGGGGTGGTCAGAAGTTGGTCAACTGGGTGGCAAACTGGTTGACGGGCAGAAAACAGAGAGTGGTGGTAAATGGTATACAGTCAGAAGAGATGCAAGTCACAAGTGGGGTACCTCAGGGATCAGTCCTGGGGCCAGTCCTCTTCAACATCTTCATTAGTGACCTTGCAGATGGACTAGAGGGTAAGGCTTGTCTGTTTGCAGATGACACCAAGATCTGCAACAGAGTAGATGATCCAGATGGGGTGGGCAGAATGA
This sequence comes from Neoceratodus forsteri, assembly GCA_016271365.2. Classification (NCBI taxonomy): domain Eukaryota; kingdom Metazoa; phylum Chordata; order Ceratodontiformes; family Ceratodontidae; genus Neoceratodus; species Neoceratodus forsteri. Next base: position 1,095,315,687 of record CM057450.1, on the reverse strand, counting down.
GAAGAGATCTGGATAAACTAGCAAAATGGTTAGAAGAGTGGCAACTAGGATTTAATGCAAAGAAGTGCTAAATCATGCACATAGGGAAGAGAAACCCTGAAGCCACCTATAGGCTGGCAGGGGGAGTTGCTAGCAGTCACAAAGGAAGAAAGAGACTTGGGCATCATCATCACTGATGACCTGAAATCATACAAGCAGACCTATAAAGCAGTTGGGAAGGCTAGGGGGAGTGTTTGGGTGTATTAGTAGGGGTATCACAAGTCGTAAGAGGGAGGTAATAATCCCTCTTTACAAGACACTGGTTAGGCCCCATCTGGAGCACTGCATGCAGTATTGGAATCCACACCTTCACAAGGACATTAACCAAATTGAGGCAGTCCAGAGAAGGGCAACCAAAATGGTGCAGGGACTGCATCAGAAGACATATGAGGACAGATTAACAGAGCTCAATATGTATACCCTTAAGCAAAGGAGGGAGAGAGGTGATATGATCGAGGCATTCAAACATCTTAAGGGCATTAACAAGGTGAAAGAGTCTAACATGTTTAAATATAAGAAAATAGCAGGACAAGAGGACACAGCATGAGATTAGAGGTATGATTAAGGGGAATGTGAGAAATTTTTTCACAGAAAGGGCGGTGGATGCATGGAATGGCTTACCACAAGAAGTGGTGGCTATGAATACAGTGCAGGGCTTCAGACAGGCATGGGATAGGCATAAGGGAGCAATACAAATGACTATGAATAGATAGGCCACTGACAGAGCAAAGGCCGATGGCACATTTATAAGGTAGAAAAAAGAAATGGGCAGACTGGATGGGCCTTGCGGTCCTTATCTGCCATCAACTTCTATGTTTCTATGTTTTTATGTTATCTTTGAATGCATCCAATCTGCTTTTAAAGATTTAAATATTACTATTGGTTATTACTTCTGAAAATGTATTCCTTATACGTATGATTCTTTGAGTATAAAACATTTTCCTGTTATCTGTTTTGAAGTTAGTATTTTATGTTTGCCTCATGTGGCTTCTGAATGATATGTCCCAGATCAGAAGGTTATGATTAGGTCCATTAGTTATTTGTCATCCTTATGTAAGTTATGGAAAAGAAGGAGATCTCCTCTGATGAGTCTCCTGTACAGTATAACCTAATCAATGATAATCATTCTTATCGCATATCAGATGACATATTGTTCATGCTTCCTGTCATCTTTGTTACATTACATTGTATCATTTCCAACTTTCCTTTGTCCTCTTGGTTTAACCCACCCAGAACTGAGAACAGTAATCTATAACTGGTTGAATAAATGCCTTATCTATCTATCTCTATCTCTATATGCTATATATATATATTAGAGGCAAAAAACTCTGTGTAATGCATTAGTTAGTGCTGTTCCACAATGACGAAAGTGAGGAAATTCGCTGTTAGGGTTGAAAACCCTAACTTCGAATACACCCCTCCAGCACCACACACACACACACACACACACACACACACACACACACACACACACACGCACACACACACACACATATGCAAGTATGGGGGAGGACCGAGTCAACACAACCAATGACAGACATCCAGCAGCAGGTGACAGAAATAACAAACAATTGTCTAAATGCACTACGAGACATCCCCACCCACCTGACCAGGTATTGCATGCTCAGTGGAGATCAACAGCAAAACTGAGGCCATGTACACCAAACGTACACATCCCTGATTACAGCTGCACACAACGTACCACACTTAGCAGTTGCATGGCCTTACCTACCGATGCCCCACACCAGACCACACCACATGTGGTGGGCCACCTGAGCAATAGAGTTCAACAAAACCAAAGAGTTGTACAGGTATAATATCTCTGATTATAACAAGAGTTTGAGAAATTCAGCTTTCTAATTGTCTGTAAACATTGTAACAGCCTTATGTTTCGTTTTTATTAACATACATGTAGAGCCTAACCATATGATGAACATGGTTTAATGTTGTTTAAAAAACAGTTTTATTATGATAGCAATAAGCCATTCCCAGGTATTATGTTAATGGTCAGTTTATCACTGTCTAGCGACATGTGGCACTCGGCTATACCTCATTCAACATTAAACCCCTACAGGGTGATTAACAGGCCATTTAACATAACTGTTGGTCATGCCTTATTGCTTAATTATCTTTATGAGTAGATACTCTCCCTCTGCTAGGCACTGCAGCAGCTTTGCAACACAGTGTCCCACCCAGTTACACCATACACTGTCTAGTTACTGGAGAATGGCTGTGAATATGAACTCATGAAGCTGAACAGTGTAACTTGATCATTACAGTTATCGAAACCTTAGTGTGATTATAACTGACAGAGTCAGTGATAGAGAATAACCCCTGCTGTCCTAGTACATATACCCCATTGTGAGTTAAATCAATACTAAAAGACATTCTGTTTATATCCACACCATACCTACTTGATTCCTGTTGTACCACAATTAACATAGTTATCACTTTGATAGCATCAGTGACAGAAGTGTGGCAAACCCAAACACTAGGCATACAGCCTGAGTATGAAACGACTGTTAAAAAAAAATTACACTGTGTCCATAAGTGGCATAGATCACTCATTACAACAATAGTAAATGTATTACTATTTGAATATGTTAGTCATCACAGATGCAATGAGATTGTCTTTATCAGGTACAACATACTCAGTAAGTGCCTACAGGAAAATCTATCCTATATACATCTCCGATACAGGTACGTCATTATTGGCTCAGTAGTGCTATGATATTTAGAAGTTGCTTGGCCTGATCCATGCAATTACACTGTTTCCTACAAAGAATACTTACTGCATTTTTAGTATTGAAACACACTGAAGGTCTATGTATGTACATCAGCAGTACACCTTCATCAGTAAGAATGCATCTGATACTGGCAGTACGAATCTCACAGCGTTGAACAGGCAATGCTTTTCCATACGTTTACATCAGCCTCTCTATCTTGAGTAAAGCATTGCAGTAAATGTACTACTATGTAAATCACATACTAAATGTAACACTGCTTTTATCTTGAGCTTGCTAGTGTCTTGTAGTTAATTTATGTACTTCTCTTAATTAATGTATACTCACTAGTGTTAAAACCTTTCTACAACTGTCATCATGCACCTTCAGCATTTATATTGACTAACGGCACAGTACCAGTTGTGGTGGGGTGCGGGGCATCGGTAGGTAAGGCCATGTAACTGCTAAGTGTGGTACGTTGTGTGCAGCTGCAATCAGGGATGTGTACGTTTGGTTTACATGGCCTCAGTTTTGCTGTTGATCTTCACTGAGCATGCAGTACCTGGTCAGGTGGGTGGGTGGGGATGTCTAGTAGTACATTTAGACAATTGTTTGTTATTTCTGTCACCTGCTGCTGGATGTCTGTCATTGGTTGTGTTGACTTGGTCCTCCCCATACTTGCATGTGTGTGTGTCTGTGTGTGTGGTGCTGGGGTGAATTTGGAGTTAGGGTTTTCAACCCTAACAGCGAATTTCCTCACTTTTGTCGCTGTGGAACAACCCTAACTAATGCATTAAATGGAGTTATTTGCCTCTAATTTCCCTTCTTTTTGAGAATGATAATGAGAAATAGTGAATGTAATGTGGCGGCAGGAGCGCGGGGCCCTTGCCACATGATGTCTTGTGGCATAGTAACAGGAAGAGCAACACAAACAGAAGCACTAACAGTGGCGCACATGGTAACACAAGCGCAAATGACAACAGAAAGGGCAATGCACACGGTGGCATAGACGGGAACAGTCTGCCATGTGATGTGTTGTCACATAGTAACATGGTGCCTGCAAACGGAAATGTCAATGGGCATGGTGACACAAAGTGAAACAGAAAGAGAAACAGTACTGTAGACACAAATGGCAAAAAATTACAGAAATGCAAGCGCAAATGAAAACGCAAAGGATAACACACATAGGGCCCCGCGCTCCTGGCACGTAATGCAGCAGCTGAAGCGCAGGGCCCAAAGGGCCCCGCACTCCCACCACATTATGTCTTGTGGCATAGTAACCGGAACAGCAACACAAACAGAAGTGCTAACAGTGGCACACAAGGTAACACAAGCATGAATGAGAACAGAAAGGGTAACAAACACGGTGGCGTAGACGGGAACGGTGTGCCACGTGATGTCTTGTCACATAGTAACATGGTGCCTGCAAACGGAAATGTCAATGAGCATGGTGACGCAAAGTGAAACAGAAAGAGAAACAGTACGGTAGACACAAATGGAAAAAATAACAGAAATGCAAGGTGCAAATGAAAACGCAAAGGATGACGCACGTGGTGGCGCAGACGTCAGCGATAGAGTAAATGGTAATGGAACTGCAAGGAAAGGGCAACAGTAACAGTAATGGGAAAGCATGGCTGGTTTTCCCAAAAACCTGCATAGAGAAAGACAGTGAGTACAAATAATGTATGCATAATAATGAGTATCGGCGCAGAAAATGAGAACTTGGAATACCAAATACGTTATATCTCAGGAACCGTACGACATAGAAAAAAAATTTTAAAGTCATATTATTTACAACTGTCCTGGCTAACTTGATACTTAATGGGGGCTAAGAAATTTTATGACGAAAAGTCCGTATCTTGCACCGTTTCCGAGATACGGGCCCTGAAAGGCGCAGCTAACGCCGTAATGTTATCCTAAGGGAAAAAAAGAGAAGTTCGGAGTGCCATAACTTTGCCTCCCTGTAATATTTTTTCACCAAACCAATTAAAGGCACATCTGTGGGCTGTTGGCTATCTTCCCTCCAAATTTCAGGAAAAAAGACCAAACCGTTATTTTGCAGCAGGGATCCAAAGGATTTCTGTAATGTGTCGGGTGCCATAATGTTATCCTATGGGAAAAACCATCAACTTTGGAGTGCTGTAACTTTGCTGCCATGTAATATTTTTTCACCAAACCACTGAAAGGCACATCTGTGGACTGTTGGCTGTCTTCCCTCCAAATTTCAGGAAAAAAGACCAAAGCGTTATTTTGCAGCAGGGATCCAAAGGATTTCTGTAATGCGTTGGGCGCCGTAATGTTATCCTATGGGAAAAACTGTCAATTTTGGAGTGCCGTAACTTTTCTGCCATGTAATATTTTTTCAATACAACACTGAAAGGCACATCTGTGAGATGTCAGCTCCGATCCCTCCAAATTTCAGCACAAAACTCCCAACGGTTCTTTTGTAGCGCAGTGCCAAAGAATCGCTGTCACTTTCCCACAGATGGAAAACTACTGTTGCAATTTGTGAAAGCTTTCAAAAAAGTTCGACACTTTCGTGAGCACAAAAGTAATTTGTGAAAGTACTTTTTCCAGAAATTTGAAAAACATATTTCTGGGGTGTTTTACCACAAAATAAAGACATGGCAAGCATCCTCAGGGTCAGACTAGGTGAATACAAAAAGAATTAGGTTGCTAGAGGGTCCCAAATTTAAATGCCAACCATTTTTCTGATCACCAACTGAAAACAAAATGGCTGATTTGTGAAAGTAACAGGCCCATTTGCGAAAGTAAAAACGCATTTGCGACACTGTCGAACTTTTTAACTTTTCCAATTGACTTATAATGGGAAACTATTTTTGAATAACTTTTGAACCGTTTAATATTTTTTCACCAAATCTTCAAAAGGCACATTGGGGACCCCAGCCGCACGTTCTCTGAAGATTTCAGGCCAGTCGTGCAAACCGTACGACCTGTAGGCGTAACCGTAGAATTCCAGAAAAAGCGTAAACGCGTGCACAGATCACGCTTAATAACTCTGCAGCCGTATATCTGACTGGTACAAAACTTGGCAGATCCCAAGGCCTATGATTCTTAATCACGTATTCCAAATTTAAGGCAAATCCGTCAAATGGTTGCAAAGTTATTAAGGTGCAAAGTTTTGGGGCTTAACATAGAAATGGCTCCTCAACCCTAACTATAGTGTGGACTACGTGCCACTATTATATATATATATATATATATATATATATATATATATATTATATATATATGGATATGCGATGGAGGCCATGGGATAAAGGAATTATTTTCATGAGTATCTGGTGACCTCGAGGTAACGTCACAAGAGGCAGAGGGTAGCAGAGCCATGAGTGATTTACCCGAGATTGACAGGGGGATGACTGAAAATAACTTCTTTATCCCATGGCCCCCCCCATCACATGTCCGATCTATGCATTTTTGTTTTGCTTTTTTATTTTATAAATTATGTGAGATTTTTTTCCCCTGATACTGTGTATAAGTGTACCCTTAGTAGCAGGTTGCTTGGAATGGGAGTGTGCTTGCTAGGGACATGGCATGATGCCATTGAGAGAGTGTGCTTTGACTGGCTGCCTTTCTGTGTGTGGGCGGGTTGATCATTTAAAAAAAATGGTGGTTCCTTTTCTCTTTAGCAAGATGATGCAATATTTCTAGCTGTGGTACTTGTTTTAATTGTATTTACATTTTTTTTGTTTTGTGGTTGATTCTGCCATTTCAGTGTTATTTATGTGGTTGATTGTTTGAGTTGTGGAGGTGGTATTCTTTAGTGTTTGCATGGCTGCTAGGAGGTAATCTGTACAGAGGAGAATGAGCAGATAGAAAGCTGCTGTTTTTCTTTCTAAGGCAAAGAAAATATAAGTTTCAGCTATCTGGTTGATCCTGCCATTGAATGAAACTGTGTGTTTCATTATCTGGTAAACTGTGCATTTTCAGGTGTCTGTCAGGTCAGGAACAGAGAGCAAGTGTGATCGGGAGTAGGGCAGTAACCACAGTGCTAATTGTGTGCAGTTTCACTTTAGGGAAGAGAGTCAGTCATGGGAGTGTCGGCAGCAGCTTTGTCTCAGAGTTGGAAGCATATTTTTTTGTTTAAAATAGAAAGGTTGGTAATTTGAAAACGGAGCTGGCATGTCTGTTTTAGTGGAGTGAGTAAAGTATCTTATTAGCATTGCTGCAATGGGAGAGTGAGTATGGTTGTGTGCAGTGGGACTGTATTGGGTACAGGTAGGAGCGGAATGTGGAGCCGACAGCTAAACGAAGATGTGATTTTAAAGAAAAAAAGAAAAAAAGAAAACTATAAAACAGAACTAAAGGCAAACTAATTTATGAGGAGAGTAAGGGCTGACAGGGAGTAACCTAGATTTTGAGCAGTTTGTAAAGTGAAAGTAAAGGTATGTTGGCTGGGTGTGGGTGCTCAGTGAGGTTTTGAGGGGAGAATAGTGAAGTGCTGTGGTGTTGGTGGAAAAGCAGTGCCAGTAGTGGTAGTGGTAGTGGTGAAGGGGCTTGATTGACATCATGCATTTATCCCACATATGTGGGAAGAATTTTGGGTGCTGAGATTTATCCCACACATGTGGAGATAAATAAGGGATATGCAATGAGGGCCATGGGATAAAGGATTTAATTTCATGAGTGCTCCAGTGACCTTGGGTAACCTCATGAGTGGTAGAGCACAGTGTAGCCATGAGTGATTTACCTGAGGTCACCAGGGCACTAGTGAAAATAAATCCTTTATCCCACGGCTCCCCCTTGCATGTATGATTTATGCAATAGGGCATGGTGTATTTTTTTGGTGTTTTTGTCCTGTTTTCATTTCTTTGTGGGTGCTTTTGTGTGGGGACTTTTTTGTTGTTCTGGTTGTCTTCCTCGGTTTTTTGAGTTTGTGCTCTGTTTTTTTTTTTATTGCATCTCTATTTCTCCTTGTCCAGTACGGCCCCCATCTGATTGACTCTCCCAGCTTCGTCCCCCGGAATTACCAAGGCTTTCCTTACACCCAGTCCGAGGGCGGTGCCTGCAGAGAGTTGGTCACCATCCTGCCACTGGTACCTTTTTTTCTGTTTTTCTCCCCATTTTTTTCCTGAGGACCCCAGGAGAAGGACGCATGTGTGTGGAGGCATGCATGCACCTTACAGTCCTGGTAATGGCCCTCTTCTGCCCGCCCCATTGGCCTATCACCAGCAACCTTGCTTGCGCAGGCCCTTAGCCTCCACCAAGGGGTAGCCATGAGAGAGATGCCACCCCACCTCCCTGGAGAGGAGAACTGCCTTGATGGCCACTCCTATCCAGCTCTGCCCACCCCCCCATGTTGAACTCCAATGGCCCAGGCTCACTCCCGAACCAGGGTCGCCAGAGTGCCACTAGGTGAGACATCCAGCACCTCAGCCTTCTGCACCACGAGGCCAGCATATGTGCTGTGTTTTTTGAATGGGTTTTCTTTTGTGGATTGTGATTGGTGTTTTGTGTTGAATAGGGTTGCATAGTGGCTTTTGATTGGATAATGTAGCGTGGAAAAATGATTGTGGTTGGTTGGGGGTGTGGTTAGGGGTGTGAGGGTTATTGTGAGTGACAGATTGTGTGGAGGTTTGTGATTGAATGTGTCAGTTTGTGCATGTGTTCTGACTGGTCAGTGGGCATAGCTTCCAGTTGGGGTGCAGTTTGATGGAATGCTTATGGATGAAGGCATCATGAAGCTGTCTCTTCAGCGTTGGGCCTATTCAAGAGTGGGAGTTCATTGCTGTTGATGCTAGTGGATGAAGTCTTCTTCTGGGTGGCGGTGTAGTCGATGATTGGTCGCAGGATTGGTAGGGCATCTGGTCGTCGTGGAAGATTATTTGATTTTTCTTTGGGAGCAGGGCATCCTTTTTCTTTGTGGAGGTTTGAAGAGGAGTTTACGTGGTGGGTTACTTATTCGAGTGTGGATTTATTTTGAGATATTTGTTGGGGGGGTCTGGATTTTCACTGGAGTACCTGAAGGAGTCTTCATGTGTGGATTTGATATTCTGTTTTGGGGGTTTTCATATTGGATATATTTCTGGGTTCTGGATTACGACTTTTAAGATTCGATTTTTTAATTTACGGATTTTTTTGTGCATGTTTTTTTTTTTATTTACAGCATCTCTTGGAGTCAGGAATAACAAGGTAAGAATGCTTCAAAACTTTTTATTTTTAGTGCAAAACAGTGTAGAATAACAATTTTAAACTTGGAATAGTGTAAAGTAGTGTGGCTAATAGTATGTTTCTCTAGTTTATGGGGGTATGGGAATAATTTGGATAAGGGTAGGGAGGTGGTTGTAGGAGATAGAAATGTGGATGAATGTTTTAAGTTGCTTTTCAAGTTTTTTTTAATCAGGTCCACAATAACAGTAGTTTATACTTTATTATCAGTGCATTTGTTACAGCAATTTTTTTGCTACCCTTTTTCATTTCTGGGGTGTCAGGTCTGCTTTCTGCTAGCATCTGGCTAAGTTTTTTTTTACAAGTCAACAAGAACAGAAGGTTAAAGTTCATTACCAGTCTATTTGCTGCAGGAACTTATTATTTGCCATCCTTTTTCATTTTTGTGGTGTTGGATCTTCTTTCCCTTGGTATCTAGTATTTGACAGGTCAAAGTGTGTCACAGTTCATGGATTTGATGTGGTTTAATTTTGTTGCTTGATGTTGCAGGAGTTTTCTTCAAATCTTTCTGATTTTCAGATCTTATTTTTGCTGGGTTGATCTTTTTCTCTTTTTTTTTTGCAGGTGTTAGTGGTTGGTCGCTTTAATCTGAGTCAGTGTCTGAATTCAGAATCATGGGTCTCTTTCTGGTATAGTTGTCATATTTGTTTCCTGTATGGGGGGAGAAATATAGTGCTGTTTAGGGTTCAATTTCATAACAGCAATCACAAAATAGGGATCGCTATTATGGCGAGTGCACATTGGCGAAAAATAATTTTGGCGATTCGCACTGCAACACACTGTAAAATGGTGCCCAAAACCTACAGGTCTCATTTTTAATGTGAGGGCTGTGCCTCCTGCACTCCTCAGGGAGTCTTTGCCCCTACACCCCCCTATTTATAGATCAGTGGGGTACATGTCAGGGGGGGCCAATACTTGGGGCCATACATGTCGCCAGGTGGCAAAAAGAATGCACAAAGCTGGACTGAACCTGGTACCCCACACCTCCCAGCCAACCACCCTCCCCACAATGCCAATGATTTGGCTTGGCAGCTGCTCACCGCAACCCCTCCCACATGCCATCCCTCCCCCACATCTCTCCCCCCCTTGGGCATGTGTGCATGTATACCGGTAAGTTCCTGTTGCCTTTTTTGCTAACCCCAGTATCCGGTCACCCTCCTCCTTAGGTAGCCATGATCACAGTCACCGAGATTGAGTCACTGTTTTTCTAGGTGGTCAATCTCAGTTGCTATGGTCATGGACTACCGTTGTTTAGTGAACATGATAAGTACATTATTTATTTGGGGTGGGTTGGTTAGTATGGAAATAATAGGTGTGACAGTTAGGCTTGGGGTGGGATGAGGAGATAATGATTTTTTAATATTTATATTTTGAAAACGCTTATTAAACTTACCTTGGATGATATTGAATATTACATATTTGGAATTTATTGTAGGTGTGCTTATACATGTTCCAAGAAGTTCTTTGTAGTTAGCTGGGGTTGTGGTAAATAGGTGCTGTTGTGTTTCTGTATTTGGTTTTTGGACTTCTTTGCCATAAAGCAGAGTGTTTATTTCTTGTTGTTTTGTTTCATTAAGCTTGGGGTACTCATTGAGGCTCTGCAGTTGTTTGTGGCCTGATATTTGAATTATGCCCATAGGTGGAATGTCACTGTCAACCAGTTTTGTACTAGGTATTTACACACCGAATGATTGGTCAGCCTTTTGTGTGTTTGAATTCCAACATCAGAAATCATAGTCTTTACAACTGTAGACAGTTTATTGATGCTGACAGGTAGATTTTTGTACCATCTGGCAGATTTACATGCAGGTGTGTGTGTTTACTGATAGGAAAAAGGGTGCTTCTGAGTGGTTGCCTTGTTCTGTCCTGTAGCTTCTGTACAGTTCATAATTTTTAACTGGGTGTCTTATGTGGTCATTGTGGAGTTCATATGCTCGGAGTTTTACTTTTCTTATTTCTTTGGGGTTGGAGCCAGGTCTAGTCTTAGTCTGTCTTTCATTTGTATGTTGAAGGTAGGTTTGGTTATTTTCATCTTTTTTATAGACATGTCTCCCCATTTGATTGCTTTCATTTCTGTCACCCCCATTACTCCAAAACAGAGGCTTATGTTTAGCCACATTGTATTTAGCAGGCTGTTAGCTGTATATGGATCTAGCTGGTGGCAGTCATAGAGCTAATTTATGTGAGAGTCAGTTAATTCATCAGCTGTCTTTGGCTTGTTGCCTTTGCCATAGCTTTTAAGGTGCTTTTGCTTACATTGTAGTACCTCTCTTGTAGTTAGGAAGGCAGGTGATGTTGATATGGATTCTGAGTAGTGTTTGCTTTTTAAATACTTTTCTAGGCTCTGGAATGTAGCTCAGAGTGTAAGGGGTTCATATGTTGACCCATCTTTTTTTGGCATATTTCATGAAGTATGTTGCTAGTAGTTTGCCTAAGTCTTTTGGTGGTATCTGTTCCAGCAGAGTTTCTATTTTCTGGATGTCTTGTAGGTATTTCATGATGGTTCTGACATCAATATTGTTTTTTTTTTTTAACTGTGTTGGGGTTCTTGCCTTAGTCAATATATTTCTGTAGGGCAGCTTCATTTATCAGTGCTGCTGCTGCACTTGTGCTAGGTTGAGATTCTTCATTTTGTTGTTGAATATGCCTGGCTTTTTGTTCTGTGTCTGTTAGAGGCTCTGTATCTTATTCAAACTGCATTAGTATTTGTGTGAGCGCCATGTTTAATTCTGCATTTTGTGTTTGCTGTGCCATTTTTCTCCTTTTCCAGACGGTATGAGCAGTTTGCATTTGTAGTCGGAATTTTTAATTTTTTGCAAGGAATCGCAAATTGTCAGTTGTGTGGTATTTTGCCAGTAAGTTAGAAATTTATAAGTGTTGCTGTGGCATTTTATTGTGTCAAGTCATTACAGTTACTAAATTGAAACTGGTGATGTGTGGCAGCATGAGACAAAGTGCAGATGTTTTTTTAGCTCATGTCACTTTCAATTAAAGCTTGATTGATTATACCATACATGTGGTTGGTATTATGTAGGTCCTGCAGGCCAGGCTTGATTGACAGATTGCATTTATCCCACATATGTGGGATAAATTTAGGGTGCTTAGACTTATCCCTCATATGTGGAGATAAATGGATTTATGCAATGGCTTTTGTGTCCGCACCTATTGCATAACTATGGAATAATATATTTATTTTATTTATAATGAAAGTTTATTGAGATATTTTCCTATAGTCCATAACCACAGCCTGAGTACATCATAGAAAGAAAAAAAAGCAGAACAAGGGGATACATTTTATAGTTCAAAAAAATTATTGCAGTCTAAATAGCTGTGGCCTTTAGAAAACTCTGATTGAATAGAATTGTAGATTTGATATATATAAAATAAAGTAATATCTGTTAAAGAAATCTAACCAGCAATACCAATGTAAAGGGCAAGGCAATACCACATTCTGGTCTGCCTAATAAAAACAAGAGGATTGTTGAATTCTCAGCACTCCAGCAGATCAAAATCTAAAGGATAAAAATAACATTGACAACTGCAACATGGCAACTAAGGGACATAACTTGGATTCAACTGGAGCTGATAATTAACCCATGGTCCCCATATTTCCTCAAAAGTAATTAGTCTGTTTAAGTACTTGTACATAGCGTTTAAGACCATAAATAACATTTAGTATTTCATACCATTATTGTAATTCTTGGGATTGGGCCTTCTGCCAGTATGAATAATACATTTCTTAATCTATGATTAAAATTCCTTCTGATGTAATTTAGGAGATAATTTGCTTTACTGAACATCTCATTTACATTCTATTTAAGTTTTAAGTCTGCTGTTACCTTCACACCAAGATCTTTTTCTGTTGTTACAGTTCTCCATTTTATACCCTTCATATAATAATTTCTCTGTTGGTTGTTTTTCACTAAGCGCATAACTGCATTTTTCCTCATTAAACCTCATACTCCAAACATTAGTCCAACTTTTGACATTTTAGTTAGGTAATATTTTTTTTAAGTTAAGATGTCCATCTAGGATATTTACTGTGCCACCTATTTCTGTGTCTTCTGCAACTTTGTTGCACCAGTTTGTCATATTTGTTTGCGGGTCCACAATAAACAAATCAAAAAGTACTGGCCCCAGTATTGACTTCTGAGGAACCATACTCATGACACTTTCTTCCTCAGAAAAAGAGCCATTCAAACTTACCCTCTGTTCTCCATGACAACCAGTTCTCAACCCATCTCAAAACATTTTTATTTATTTATGGATATTGTGTTATTAATTTACTGATAAGCTATTGTTGGGGGACCACACTGAATGCCTACTTAGGTCTAAAAATATTATATCTACTACATTCCCTTCATCTAAGACTTTACTGACTGGTTCATAAAAAAACTATTAGATTTGTGTCAAATGACCTCCCCATTCTGAATCTCTGTCCAAATGGAGGCTCAGGGACATACAAACATTCAGCTTATTTATACAGTAGCTGGTCTGTCCTTATCCCCCTTCTGATTAATCACAGAACTTTCCCCTCTGTGAGTCAATGCAGGCCATGGAACCAGACCCTTCTGGTTCCAACCTCAGTAATGCAGCTCTGTCTCAAGTTGTAGGCCTAAATTCTCCTCCAATACCTGACCTTCTACTCAGAATCCCCCTGGATTGTTCAACCTACCACAGACTGTTGTTCCAACTCCTCTTTGAACTCTGTGTAGGGTTTTCTGTACCAATTAGAACCCTGTGGCTTATCTTTCTACAAGCTGTCAGCAGCACTCAGAGACAGGGGCAACTTCTCTGCACTTTTCCTTTTTCCATTTTGAGGTTTACATCAGCATTCAGAGACAGGCACAACTCCCCTGTCTCTTACCCCTACCTGGCCAGACCTACTACTCTGGGCCTCTGCAGACCCTTGAATCCCTTCTAGAGTGAGCAGTTAACATTCTCCCATGGAAATGCTTATAGATAATAGGATGACAATCAAAATATAGTCAATATTTCCTCTGACTTTAACAGTACCATTAATAATGTCTCTGCTGTTGGCCAAATAGTTGCTAAGTAGCCATTTGGAAATGCAAATCATCCTGGTGCTGATTGCCAAATATTTGCTGGGGCAAGGAAGATGTGGGCTCTCTAGTGTAGGTCAGGAACCTAGCACAGAGGAGGCTACACCTGGAAAAATAGAAAAACCAGGCAAGGAAGTGCTGTACTAACAGAGTACCTGTTTACACGAAACATAACTCCAGGACATCCAGGTAGCCACAGAAAATTGCATTGACAAACAGTTACTTTGCTATATCATCAGTGCAAATGGTGCAAATCAGGTAACAGCTGTCTGCACTTCACAGACCAGTGCCCCTAATTATTTACCTGAACCTGAAACTCACAATATGATGAGTAAGGTTCATGGCCAGCATGCTTTTTTAAACACATGCAGATTCACTTTTTACAATATTGGTCCTTGTAAGAACAGATCCAGAAGCAAATGTTTTGATACCTTTTATTGGAACAACATAGATGTTACAAAAAGAACAAAGTGCTTAAGCTTTCTGGACTAACAGAGTCCTTCCCCAGAAGCTTATGATAGTTATCCAGAAACTCATGTACTATTAACACCCAGATCATACATAAAAAAAAAACAGAAAGAATTCTCATTGGATTAAAATACTCATTTAAACCAACACTGAATATAGAAACATTTGAAACAGATCTCACCAGTTTGCTATTAGCTGAGATACCTTCAAGGTCAAATGTCATCTCAATAAGATAACAACCTTCCCAGCCGAGAGTTCAACAATGCACATGTATAATTTCCCTGTACTCAGTCTGGTAATGGTTCCCTGACTGAGGGGATCTCAGGGTTTGTAGAAACCATTTTAAAACCACTGGTTATGGAAAGAGATAGTTACATCCAGGACACTACACACTTCCTGTGTAAACTTGCTGGTTATAGGGACATACCACCTGGTACCATTTTAGCCACGATGGATGTAACATCCCTCTACATTAATATTCCACACACAGATGGCATTTCAGCCTGTCTTAAATACATACATGAGAAAGGACTGGACCAAAACATTGTCCCTGAAGTGGTGAAAAGCTTACTGAATTTATTCTGACACATAACAACTTCAGCTTCAATGGTAAAGATTATGTTCAAACTATGGGAACAGCAATGGGCACCAGGATGGCTCCACAGTATGCAAATCTTTTTATGGCAGATCTGGAGGAGGACTTTTTAAGGCACTGCACACACAAACCACTTGCTTATTTCTGTTACATGGATGATTTGTTTATAATTTGGACAGAGGGTACTGTCACACTTAAGGATTTTCATTGGGAACTTAATAACCTCCAACCAATCATAAAGCTTTCCCTGGAATATTCTGCCACCAGTGTTAATTTTCTGGACACCACTATCACCATCAAGGATGGAACTTTACGTACATATATTTACAGGAAGCCAACGGACCCACAGAGATACTTACACAGAAATAGTAATCACCCAAACCACACAAAAAAATCTATCATGTACAGTTAAGCACTTCAGTATCACTGTATCTGTTCAAATGAGGAAGACAGTGATACACATTTGGCTATGTTGAAAAACACCTTTATTGAGCAGGGACACTCTTCCAGAGAAACTGACAGAGCAGTAGAGCATGCAACATAGGTACCAAGAGAACAACTACTTCAGTATAAGGAAAGGACAACTTCCAACAGAATACTCTTAGTAGTCACGTATCATCTTGACCTTGAACTTCTACATACGATTATTAAGGACCTCCACCCAATATTTCATGAGGATGAGATCCTAAATTGTATTTCTCAAGAACTACTACTACTACTGTCTTTTAATCAACAACCTAATTTAGCCAACCTGATTATTAAGAGTAAACTTGGACCAGAACAGAATACCATGAGGCTAAATCTGTACACAACCCTGTAATCAACTCAGATGTAAAACTTGTGAGCTCATTTCCACTGCAGATGGTGTGGCTACATCCCAAAACAGACAATTCAGGGTACAGGGAAATTATACATGTGCAATCATGGAATGTTGTTTATTTCATTCAATGCAAGAGATGTCCACAAATAGGGTATGTTTCAGAGACAAGCCAACCTCTCCACACTAGAATGAACCTGCACAGGCATACTATTAATATGAAGATGACTAAAAAACAGTGGGGCAACACTTCTTTCAGCCTGACCACTCAAGTTCAGATACATCAGTAATGGTCTTAACAGGAAATTTTAAAAGTACACAACAGAGACGGGCATCTGAGATCAGACTTATTTTACTTCTCAATATGGTAGAAGGTGGCATGAACATTGATTTGGGGTTTATGGCACATTATAGGACTTAAACATCCACAGACCTTTACTTCAAAGGACAGACATATAATAGTACTTGAGCATGTTTTTGTTTTAATATTTATAGTGTCCTTTTAACTGGTTAGCAACATGTTGGTTCTGCACCAAAGAACTATGTGTGTATGGTGGGGGGTAATTTTTTTTTGTGTGTGGGAGGGAGTTATGTGGGTGTGACTGGTGTGGAGATTGCTGTTACATTGAGGCAGGCTTATATTTAGGTGCATGACATAATGGTGTTACAGCATGTTATGACTCTTAGTTCACATACATAATGAATATTAATTTCCTTCTAACTAGTTCTTTTCCCTTGGGGTGGGGGTGGTGTTAATTTCATTGGGTTTTTTGTCAGATTCCTTTGACTGTTACTGTTCAGACAGTAGTTTTATTATATACTGTCACATTTTTAAGCTCTGAACATATTGGGATGTATTATCTCATTTGCTTGGGAGTCCTAGACAGATTAAATTACATTGGGCAAATATTGTAGTGATTGGTGTAAATGTATTTATTTATTTTATTTAGCTTCTGTTCACCGGGTAAGTGCACTAGCCATAAAATGACTATTTTCAGGCATGACCTGGGAGAGTACAGAAATGCAGAAACCTAATAGGATAACAATTTATAAGTGCTTTACATACAATGAGTTAAAGAAGATACAATATATCAGAACATACAAAGTAAAGCGCTTTACATACAATGAGTTAAAGTGGATACAATATATTAGAGTCATACAGAGTAGACCATTCATCAGTTCATAGGTGCCTACCTATGCAATGAATACAGAGGACCTTGGACAATAAATTATCAGGTGACATATCATATGAACAGAACAAGGTACGCAAAACAAAAACAGGTAATACAAATGGAAGAATTAACCACTGAGAGCAGGGGGTGTCATTAAGGAAAAGATCGATAAGTGAGGAAGAGGGGAGCAAGCAATGAAAATAGATTATATGAGTATATGTAAGTATAAGGGAGATGCCTGCAGTGCAAGATTATATATGGGCAGGGAAAGGGAGCCAGGACAGGCTGAGGCAGTAAGAGGGTTATATAGAGGTGAGGAAATACTATTGTATGGCCAGAGACATCAGTCATTAGGTAGGGTGAAAGCAGGAACAGGTATCAGCAATCAGCAGAATTGAGCGCAATTTTCTCTTAAAGCATGTGTGGGAGCTAGAAGGTCTAATGTCGAGGGGAAGGGAATTCCACAGCTGTGGAGCCGCATGCTCAATTGCAACAGTTCCTTTCCTAGTGCGGTACCTTGGCAAATTCAGAAAGGATTTATCAGCTGATCGTAGACAATGGAGTGTGTCCTGAGGAACAAGCATAGCTGCAAGACACCTAGGGGTTTGGTTTTGAATTATCGAATCAATAAAACAGCCAAGGTAGTATTTCCTACTAGCTAACGGAGAGAGCCAACCAAGATCATTATAAAGTTGACAGTGGTGTTTAAGTCGAGAAGCAGAAGAGGCATAGTGACATATGTTGTTATACGTAATATCCCATCTGAGTAGGTCAGTTTTATGAGCAGCACCAAATAGGGGGGGCCCCATAGGTTAGGGTGGGGAGCAGAATCCCTCTCGCAATGGCCATTTTAGCCGATGGTATGAGCATATAACTACTCTTATTTTTAACACCCAGTTTGGAGTTGACAACTCTGCAAACAGACTGTACATGAAGATTAAGATCAAGAGATTGATCTAGCAGGATGCCCAGGTACTTGAAAGAGGTCACACATTCCAGTAATTGACCTTCTAAGTCCTGCACCGTCAGTGCTGTTGTGCAAGCCCGGAGCTTTGGGGCCGATTCAAGCAGCATGGTTTTAGTTTTGCTAGTGTTGACAGTCAGTTTGTGGTCGTATAGCCAGTTTTGGATATTGTTAAAGTCAGAGGAAAGGGTTGTATTGATAGTGACTATATTAGTAGAACTTGTATAGATGACAAGATCATCAGCATATAGAATAGCAGAGCAGGATTTTAGAGCAACTCCAATGTTATTTATATAAAGAGAGAATAGGAGGGGCCCTAGGATGGAGCCCTGAGGTACACCAATGTTAATGGTGGTACTGTTCGATAGAGAGGAATTAAATTTCACCACTTGAGTTCTATTTGTCAGGTAGCTTTCAAACCAGTCAACAACAGAGGAGGAGAAATGTAGGTGTCGAAGTGAGGAGAGAGAGAGAGAGAGAGAGAGAGAGAAGCAAAGTGTGATCAACAAGGTCAAAAGCCTTTGTGAGGTCAATAAAGACAGCCCCAATCAGCTTGCCTGTATCCATTTTTGAAAGAGTGTCTGTGGTGAATTTAAGGAGTGCAGTCGTTGTGCTATGTCCTTTCCTGAAGCCATGTTGGGTGTCCGAGAGCAGACTGTGTTTAAGCAGATAGTCAGTTGTCTGAGTTGTGACAATTTTCTCCAGGATTTTGCTCAGTACTGAGAGTATGGCAATTGGTCTGTAGTTCATGACAATCTTAGGATACCCTTTTTTAAGTACAGGCATTATCCGAGCAGCTTTCCAGAGGTCAGGGACCATTCCACCTGAAAGTGATAACATGTAAATTTTGGCCAGCAGTAATGCAATAAGGGGAGCTGCAAGTTTCAAGAGGCGGGGTTCCAGGGAGTCTGAGCCAGAGCTGGTATGATCAGAGATGGACCTCAGGAGCTTCAGGACTTCCTTTCTAGACACAGCCTTAAAATAGAATGGAGGAGTATAAGGAGGCACAGGAGACAACACTTCCAGCTTATCCAGACAGGTTCCTGATGAGGAGTGGGAGGACACTGCAGTGGGATCAAAGGAAGAGGTATATTGGGAGAGATCAGAGAAATGCAGGTTGAAAGAATTAGCTATGGTTTGTGAGTCATTGCAATGCACATCATTTATCAGCATATCACCAGGGGGTAGTTGACTGAGGATCCTAGGAAGGGTTTGATGTGTGACCAGAATTTTCTGGGATCATTGGCTGAGTTAATCAGTAGGTCTTTACAGTACTTGCTCTTAGCAGCTCTGACTTGTCTTTTACATGAATTCCATAGCGTACGGTAAGCGTTGAAATCTGTTTGCTGGCCTGATGTTTTGTAGCGCGCTTCCAGAGTTTATCTCTAAGGCACAAACTTTTGAGTAAGTCTTTGTTTAGCCATCTTGTTTGTTTACCCCTCACTCTCCGGGTGATCTTTGGGGCATGTTTACATTGAACAGTAAGGAATTTAGTGATGAAGAGGTTAAGAGCGTCCTGAGAACAGTGTGATAAATAGATCTCTGACCAATCAATTCTGGAAATGTCATAAAGATACACCTCTTGGTCTAGGTGAGCAAAGTTCATGAGAGTGATGAGATGTGGTGGAGGAGATGGAGGTGCCCCCAAGGACAGGATGCAGAAAGTAGGAGAGTGGTCATTTATGGCATCAGCAACAGTACCAGCTGCTGAGATATGTTCGATCCGGTTTACCAGCACCCAGTCCAATAGTGTGCCTAGTGGTAATGAAGACATACTTCTAGTCAGCACTGTTACCATCTGATGCAGGTTGTAGCTATGAGTCAGAGATTGAAGAGAACTGAGAGCTACCCTAAGCCAGTTTAAGTTTAGGTCCCCTAAGATGACAACCTCATTATGATTAAAATTCTGAGAGGCATTTTCCAACAGGTACTCTAGATCCACAGTCCCTCCTGCTGGGGGTTATACAGTATGCACAGATAACATGCAGTTTCTTGGCTCCCAACGCAAGGGTAGCATGCAAGTATTCACATACCAATTGAGCATCCGGGGTAGTGAGTAGAGAGACAGTCAGATTATTTTTGTCGTACAGAGCAACTTCACCACCACGTTTGTTCAATATCCTATCCCTTCAAATAATAAAGTAATTTGGCAGGGAGCAGAGGGAGTCAGTAACAAATGGTTCTAGCCAGGTCTCAGTGAGACAGAGGATATCAGGATTGTACAGTGTGACCCATGACTCCAGTTCCACAAAGTGACACATCAAACTTCTTATATTCAAGTGTGCAATTAACAGCCCATGTTTGGACATACTATATATGTCATCTGCTGAGAAGTAAGCATCTAGTGGCCCAGGATTTGTCTCTACATCCCCAGATAGCAGAATGGCAATGATGACAAGGAACCATAGCCCCACGTTTAGAAAAGGATGGGATAATGCAGACTTGTTCCGTAGTTTCCTAAACATATAGAGAGAATGGTAGGGACAGCCCTTTTGGTAGAGAAGGAGATTAGTTTTTAGTATCCTTGTACTATAAACAATAAGGTTGGAGAAAGTAAAATCATAGTGCTCGGTCCTAGATTTATTTGAGCAATCCTCATTCCATAAGGATAGTGTAATTCTGCCAAGGCAATGTAGGACAAGAAAAGATATGAGGGCAACCCCCAGGCAGCTGTTGGACATGGTGTGACTGTTGGTGCAACATTGGTCCAACTCATGACAGAAGACACCCAGGGTCACAGCTAGGCAGGGATTGACAAGAGGCTTTGGCTATGCAAGACCTTGCAGGCATACATTCCCCAGCCCCATTACATTGATAGCCTAGGGCACACCTACTCAAGTACAAGTGCAGGATGAGAAATCCTTTTGTCCTTGTGCTTCCTTTGTTATTTAAAGAGGTTGTTTAAAAGCACACAAATAGATCCCTTAGGAGCAAGCCAGACGAAAATGTGGATTCAAGCAGGACCCAGAGTCACTGGAGTTTGTCAGACCTAGTTGCTTGATTTCTGTTTTACTTGGGATAGCTTCCAAAAAATTGATTTTAAACTGAAAATGCAAATACCTTGTGGTGATGTTTTGCAGAAAATCCAGTCCAGGAGACCTTCACAGATGTAGTGAGCAAGAATGGTGTAGTTACTCCAAGCAGAAGATCTTGTAAATCCCCCAAAACTTAGCTACAGACAAACACAAACAGCCACCCACACAGACCTCAGTTTGCTGTTAGGTGGTCTGATGATATGTTAGGACTCTTGGCTCACATACATAGTGAACATGTACTTCCTTCTGACTGGTTATCTTACCCCATGTATGTGTGTGTGGGGGGGGGGGTGGAGGTTTTTATTGAGGTTCTGTTCAGATTCCTTGGACTGTTCCAGTACATACAGTAGTTATATTATATACTGTCACATTTTTGAACTCTGAACATATTAGGATACATGATCTCATTTGCTTGGGGGTCCTTGGCAGATTAAATTATATTCGACACATATTGTAGTGATTGGTGTAAATGAAGGTATGTTAGGACTCTTGGCTCACGTACACAGTAAATATGTACTTCTTCTAACTAGTTATCTTCCCCTGTGGGGGTGTGGGTTGTGGAGATTTTTTTTCCATTGTGGTTTTATTCAGATTAGTTGGGCTGTTACTGTACATATATTAGTTATATTATATACTGTCAGATTTTTGAACTCTGAACATGCTAGGATGCATGATCTCTTTTATTTGGGGGTCCTTGACTGGTTAAATTTCATTGGGCAAATATTGTAGTGATTGACGTAAATGATGGTATGTTAGGACTCTTAGTTCACATACATAGTGAATATGCACATTCTTCTTACTAGTTATCTATCCATGGGTAGAGATGCAGTGAAATTAAATTCTGCCTGCCAAGTGAACATGAAGTGGTCACTTTGCGTTATTATAATGCTATGCAAAGTGGCCACTTTGCATTATCATAATGCTATGCAAAGTGGCCACTGAAAGTGCTCACTTTGCTTTGTTATTATGACTTCGCATTGTTATTCTGCCTTAACGTGAAGTAAGGTGGAATGACAACAATATAGGCACTTTAGGCAGCCCCCCCCTACAAATCACATGGCTTACAGTACTGTAAGTCACATGCTTTAGCCAGGCAGGAAGGAAGTGAGTCATACAAGCAGATACTTTCACTTTCTCCTTTGCAGAGGCAAAAAGAGAAAGCATTTTGTGTAGGAGAAGAGAGTTCATTATTAGTTTCTTTCTTGAGCAAATTGCAAAAACCCAAAAGCTTTTTTAAAAGCTAATTCTTTAGTTTTTTTGCACTGTTTTGTCATTTCTTTTTGGTGACCGATTTCTTTGTTTTATAAGTTTTGTTTTGTGTGTGAGTGTGTGAGTGTGTGTGTGTGTGTGTGTGTGTTTGTGTGTGACTGTGTGTGAGTGTGTGAAGTCGCTCATCATGTCATAGACGGAAGGAGTGTTTTTATGTGTGATGGACCAGGGACAGTGTGTGGCCCTTGGGCGGAAGGGAGTGCACAAGTGTGGGGGTCGTAGCCAGGTGGTGTTGGACTGCTCCAGACTTTTTGGTCCTGCCTCCCTTCCTCCCGAAGCAGCAGCACCACTAAGTCTGCCACCACCGCCACCACCAGTAGTAGCTGCAGGAGCTCCAGCAGCACCACCTGCACAGCAGCAGGTGGAGCCCCAGGTGAGTGACCATGCTGCCAGCACTACATCTTCCCCTCCTGTGCCTGGTCCCCCCCCTGCAGCTCCCCAGTTTGTGTCAGGGGGGACAGCAGCCTTGTGGCGTGTCTGCTTTGTGGTGTGCAGGTGCACTGTGGCCCCCAGGGGACACATCTGGGGACTGGAGGCCTGCGCACACATATGCTGAACCACCTTAGGGTGAAGTGGCAGGCTGCCATCGAAAGGGCCAGGCCTCTACCTGCTGGCCTTTCTGTGGCAGTGGCAGAGGGCACTGCTGTTGTGCATCTCCACAGCAGGAGGAGGGCCACAGCAGCAGCTGCTCCACCACTACCCCCACCACTGCCACCAGCACCACCCTCGCCACCACCACTACTTGATTTCCACCCTGCACCAGTGGACCCCAAAATGCCTGCAACTCAGGCAGACATAGCACTTTTGTGGGCTGCAGTGGTGGAAAATAACAAGAGGGTGGGTGCTGTCCAGCAGCAGGTGGAGCAGATCAAGCAACACCAGCTACAGATTGTGTTGATGCTCCATCTGCTGCTGGAACATCAGGGGATCCTCCATTAGCTTTTTTTTTTCAGCATCCCCCCCACTGCTGTAGTGTTTTGTGTTTTGTTTATGTTTAATAAAAAACAGAGGGAAGGCCACAATATTAGTTTAAAGGGAAGTAGTCAGCAATAGGAGGTCCCACCTCCTGCAAGGCTTACCCTCTGGTTAAGCCTTTTAAGTATGTTGCGGCAATTTTCTCATGCCACAACATACTTTATTTTAATAAAGAAAAGTCAGTGACCCAGAAGTATGGCGGATGCTATGGGGGCTCCATTATGTGTACAGGTGCAACAGCGATGCACCATGTGCTTCAATACAAAACTATTGAAGCGTATGGTGCATTTCCACCGCAGCTTTGCTTTATACATAATGGAGCCCCATAGCATCCACCATACTTCTGGGTCACTGACTTTTCTTTATTAAAATAAAGTATGTTGCTGCTTGAGAAAAATGCCGCAACATACTTAAAAGGCTTAACTGGAGAGTAAGCCTTGCAGGGGGCAGGTTCTCCTGCTGCTGACTGCTTCCCTTTAAATATATACATACACAAACAGACATACATGCTCCTTATTGCCCTGTTGTTATATTCCAGTGCCTCAGTAATGTTTACTTTCTGTTGTGGAGTGGTTGTGGAAAAGTTGGTGTGAGCAGAGCAAGTATGATGTGCTAAATTGCATGTGTGCAGTTAGTTTTGTTTCGTGTGTGTGTGTGTGTGTGTCTGTGTGTGTGTGACATCACACATTGTGCAGCTTCTTGAAGACATATATTGCTGACTTGTTGCAGTGTTTATGATATAAAGAATAACGATAACAATAGCGTATATTTTATTGTCACCATCATCATCAGAGGACTAAGAGATACAATATTTTTTCAGAGATGTTGGGCCAGAGTGCACCTTAGTCACATACTGCACACATGACTTTTAAGGAGAGCATGTGTTTTTTGTGCTATGCTCTCCACAAAGTCATGTGTGCACTGTGAGTGACTGAGGTGCACAGTGACCCGATACCTCTGAAAAAATATCAGATCGCCTACTCCACTGGTGCTGATGGTACAAATATAATATACATCATATATGCTTTTTTATCTTTATTCTTGACATACTGCAACAAGTCATGCCAGATATATGTTTGCATGAAGCTGGGCAATGTCTGCACTAGAGATGCAGTGAATTAAAATTCTACCGGTGAAGTGCCCGTGAAATGGGCACTTCGCGTTGTCACTCCACTATGTGAAGTGGCCAATGCAAAATACTCACTTCACTTTGTAATTATTAGTTCACATTGTCAATCTGCCTTAACACGAAGAAGATGAAGTGACAACAATATTAGCAGCCCTTCACAGACACAGTCACCAAAATTTATGTGTATCCCCGAAATGCTCATGTCTTGTGTCCAGAAAACTCCCCAGTGCTGATGAAGTGTAATGAGAGCACAAGAAATGCAAAGTCTCCCAAAATCAATGGTGCACTCAGACGTCATGCATTCAGTAGTCACACACAGTCAACAGAATTAATGAGCATCCCCAAAATGCTACTGTCTTGTGTCCAGAAAATTCCCCGGTGCTGATGAAGTGAAATGAGAGTGTAACAAGAAATGCGAAGTCTCCCAGATTTAATGGCACACTCAGTTATGTGCGCAGTGATCACACACAGTCTCCAGAATTCATGTGCATCACCAAAATGCTACTGTCATGTGTCCAGAAAATTCTCCAGTAGTGACAAAGTGAAATGAGAGGGAAACAAAAAATGCAAAGTCTCCCAGAATTAATGATGCATTCCGTCATGCATGCAGTGGTCACACACAGTCACCAGAATTAATGTGCATCCCCAAAATGCTACTGTCTTGTGTCCAGAAATGTCCCCAGTGCTGATGAAGTGAAATGAGAGCATAACAAGAAATGCAAAATCTCCCAGAATTAATTGTGTACTACAAATGCACAGACAGATTAAGATTGTCCTGCGCACTTAAGAGATGCAGACGCAAAGGCACAATGACAACACCTAACCAGTGCTCGCAAGTCACAAATCCAAATCTGGAAAAGAATACCTTTTGCCGGTTGGGGGGGGGATAGTGCATGGCAGTAACAGTTCACTACCGGTAAAGATACCACAAAGTAGTATAAAAAAATGTATGCAGGTGTGGTGGATAGCAGGTTCACACTGCTGCAATTACTCTGTGGCACAATAAAAGGTGTCTGATTTAATGGCACTCATCGCACACACACTCACACACACACACTACAAGTAATGTTTAGCAAATTGAAAACCTTTAGTAATATAACCAAATGTTTTAAACAAACTGAAATTATTCACTGCTGCACCTCAACAATCAACAAAAAAATGTTAAGAATTATTGAAAATATTACTGTGTACTTGAACACAATTATACAAGAAAAATATAACCAAAACAGAAAGACTGCCTTTTTCTCCCAGTTAATCTACCTACACCACAGATATGCCCCTCCCCAAAGCACACTTCACAGTACACAGACTGACTGTTCTAAATTAACATTCAAAATCCACACACAAACAACAAACACTTGATAATATGAGCACATGAGGGTTTCCTATAATCTATGTACTAAATTCTGAGCAAAAAATTGCTCAAAAAGACTTTTTTAACAGCTTAGAGGACTTGAATTGCAGAGCTCTGAGAGTAAACTGTCTCCATCTTCCACTACACATTCACACTACACAGAACTGAGGCGGTGCAGAACAATCTAGAGCCCATGTGACCTGCAATCCCATAAAGCACTGCAAAATTTGCCTTTGGAGCTCAAAAACAAGGCGAAGTGAGGTGAAGTACATTGATTTCAACGTACTTCACCTTAAAACTGGTGGAGAAGTGGTGTGGGGAAGGCGAAATAACACAAAGTCATTGTTTCCAATGGACTTCGCGTTCCCCATTATGATGCGAAGTATTCCACTTTGGGGTTGCGGAGTACTTCATGGATTTCACGGAGCAAATTTTGGCCACTTCACCCAATACTAGTCTGCACATACAGGAAAGAACACTGATGGCACACGTGCAGTTTGGCACAACATACTTGCACTGCTCAGTTATGCTTTTTGTGAAACACTTCAAATCATGAGTCCCAACACAAAGTAAACATTACTGAGGCTCCAGAAATATTTCTTTTTTTGACATAGACATTAAAGTAGCAGTGTAACGATCTGGTGAAAATTTTGATGTATACTTTTTTATGCTATTTTACATTGCCTCTTAGCTTACCTCTTGACTTGTACGATACCATTCTTTCCAGTATTTGAGTCTGCTTTAGTACTTTTTTTCATGTCTGAAATAATAAAAGGAGCACTCCTTTTAATACAGTGCAGAACAGGTCTTCATCAGCATTTTCTGCTGTTTTTATCCATCAGTTGTAATGTATTACTTCTGTTGTAAAATTAACAACTATGCAGCAGGCAGTGTTTTATGACCTCACAGAACAATATTTATTCAAAAACAACTGCAAATAGTGATGAGAACCTGGTCACAACCATATTAAAAGGCACGCTCCTCTTTTTTTTCAGACATGGGAAAAAGTAGCAAAGCAGACGCAAATTGTCCAAAGAAGGGTATCATACAAATCAGGAGGTAACTAGTAACTGGCAATATAAAAAACATTAAAAAGTTTAGGTCAAAATTTTCACCACATTATTGCACTGCTGCTTTAATTTATAATTTAAGTGTGACATTATGTGCTCACAATCACAACACACAAAATGTAACTGTCATGTGTCCAGAAAATTCCCAAGTGCTGAGGAAGTGAAATGGAAGAATTACATCACATGCAAAGTCCACCAGAATGTATTGCGCAGTCACTCATGCGAACAGTAGTCACACAGAGTCCCCAGAATTTTTCTGCATCCCCAAAATGCATCTTTCTTGTGTCCAGAAAATTTCCAAATGCTGAGGAAGTGATACAGGAGTGATACACCACATGCAAAGTCCACCAGAATTTATTGCACAGGCACTCATGCGTGCAGTGGTCACACAAAGTCCCCAGCATTTTTCTCCATCCCCAAAATGCATCTGTCTTGTGTCCAGAAAATTCCTAAGTGCTGAGGAAGTGAAACAGGAGTGTTACACCACATGCAAAGTCCTCCAGAATTTATTGCACAGTCACTCATGCACGCAGTGGTCACACAGAGTCCCCAGAATTGTTCCGAATCCCCAAAATGCAACTGTCTTGTGTCCAGAAAGTTTACATACTCTGTGATAATGATGTCATGATGCATAGTGTCTTGCCAAACCATGTGAAGGAGGGATAACATGACATGAATCCATTCAGTGTTCCATCAGAAATGATGACCATGAGAGAACTGTTGCTGGTCCAAAGTGTGCTGCGATTCCCATGAATGTGATGCATTCACCTCAACTAGATGGAAGGGTGCCCTTTGTGTGTACACTAATAATAGCCTTGGTGAGATGATATATATATATATATATATATATATATATATATATATATATAATATATACATGTATTTTCTAGGTGGGGGTTGACATATATAGACATGTACTCATTGTATTGTTTTGTATCACAGGTCACATACTGTTGGTGTGCACATTCCAGTGCTTGATGAGAAATGTTGGCGTTGAAATTGGAAATAAAATACTCTCTAGCCAATGAAGGTAAGTATTTTTTTGGGGGGGGAAGATTTCATCTGAATCCTTCTCCAGTCTGGTGATGATGGTCATGTCATCGATTGAAATAACTACTGCGTATTGCTTGTCTGCCCCAGCCGGGGGGCAGGGAGCCTGATGTTGAAGAAGTTCTTTGCATAAGGCAACTATGACACAACAAAGCATCTGGAAGTTTCCTAAAAAAAAAAGAAATAAAGGACTTATTACAATTTGATTGCAGCAGTAAAACATTATGTTTAAGCTGTGACTGTTCCACGGGTATCTGAATTAACACAGATAGTAAGCTGTCCCACTGCAATCATCAGATCATAACTTAATTTAGTACCTGGCTGTGTAACAAATACACTTTGTCAGTGTCCCTGCGTCTCAACTCAAGTTACATTTAAAAACTACATCTTGTTAAGTAACATAACCTGGGTCCAACTTTTTCAACACTGTCATGGCTGCACAGCTGCAAATTTGGACTACAGTACATGATACGTTGCAGAAATATTTTTTGTGACATACATGTCACCTAGTTTATGAATTCTCAGTCGGATTTGTTGCACTCTTATGAAAAAAAGAAACAGGTGAAATAAAATTTATATACTTACCAGTATGGATTGGAAATGGATATTCCATAGGTTCCTGTAGACAGTATTGCTGCTGTACCATTGATACAGACCTTCAGCCAAGGAGAGTTGTTTGTTGTTAACCTGTAAAAAAACAAAATAAGTTGACTGTATGTGTTTGACCATTGCAGCTCAGAAAAGCAACAGAAAATAAAATACATAGCTAAAGGAAGTTGAATAGCATAAAAAACATTAGTACACATACTCACTTTATAGTTTTAATAGTAAGAAGCCTTGTGTCTGTGGCTGATGGATGTGGTCTCCATTTTCAACTCCCTCTGCCTTGGCATGGTCAATGTAATGGAAAAACATTGTCTCAATGACACTGGTGGTGGGTGCTGGTGGTCATAGCTGTGGTGCATGATGACATTCTCTCTCACATCTTCCTGCATCTGGTGGTGGTGGCAGTGGTGAACAGCAGTCTTATGGTGGTGGTAGTCCAGGGGAACACATGGTCACATTCCCTATGGTGGCAGTGGAGAACAACGGTCTTATGGTGGTCTTAGTTTGGGGGCCAAAATATACTGTGATCTGTGTTATAAATGTTATGATGTGACATATGGAATTTGAGTCAGTATGAGTGGGACAGTGATGTAACTTTATGAAAAAGAGAACATGTATCATACAAGACGTGTGACAGCTTTTTAACCACTTAAGTTAAAACCTGCCAACATTAACCTCATCATCATTCCTCATCATCCTCAGAAAGAACGCTGCCCTCGCAGTCTTCTATGTCTGAATTTGGACCACAGGGAAATTCTTTCTCCATTGTGCTATCATCTACATTAGTGGTAGGCTGCTTCATGCTGTCACTGCCACCAGGATGGTCCCTTTCATTAACATCAGCAAAACCATGAGAATGCCAGGGTATGAATACTGAGGTTGCAGTCTGAGCTGGTATGTGCCTCTCATTAATTTTTATTAATGTCAGCAAATGGACATTTGCAGGAGAGAGGTTGCTATGATGATGCCGAGCTATCGCACCTTCTGAGCTGAATACCCTCTTGACACAGGGTGGGCATGTCCGGTACTTCAGTGCCACAGTAGTCAGCTCTGGCCATTCACTGACCTTTCCACTCCAGTATAAAAGGGGATCATCAGTGATTGACAAATGCCAGTTTTGAGACACATATGACTCAACCATTCGCTGTGCTGCTCTAAGTCCAGTGCTTGATGCATCATCTGCTTCTCCAGAATCATTAAGGTCACAAATCCTCACTTGGGACAAAGCCTCCCAAAGTGGGTTAACACCAGCCACTTTCGATGACAAACCACCTGGAACTACAGTCTCCTTCCCCTTACAGGATATGCTTGCTACTACTCCTCCAGGTTCACCTTCAGCCTGATTATGCTGCTCAGGTTTCCTGACCTTGGCATGTGACATCCGTGCCCCATGAACCAAGCGCACCAGTTGCCCACTGACATTTTTTACCTGTTCAGGCCCGCCCTCCAGTACTGAGGCAATTCCATGTTTGTATTGTGGGTCCAGCATTGCTGCTATTGCAAGGTTGTCACTATGCTGAATGCTCAAGATGGGATGATTCTGGTTGAAAACTGTCAGCATGTGTTTTAGCAACACACTGCTGGCGCTGTCTCAGGCAACATCAAGGCTATGCTGTACATTCACCAATGCCTGCCTCAGGACTCACAGTTGTGGAATTAATTGGCTAATGGAGGCCAACTCACCACTCACTGCCTGTGTGGCATGTTCAAAAGGCCTCAATATTCTTATTACAGAGTTCATAAGGCACCATTATTCAGTCGTCATAGACATGGAGGCCCCGGAATTGTCATGGCTAGTTTGCATGACAAGATATTCTGAGATGGCTTTGTACTGTTCATATAACCTCTCTGCCATGTATAAAGTGGCATTCCACCAGGTGACAACTTCCAGCTTCAAGTGGTGCTGCAGGAGGCTGTTTTGGATCTGCAACTGCCGAAGTTGGTCATGGGCCTTTGCAGAGCATGAAAAGTGAGAATAGATAAAGTGTGCAACTGTCAGCATTTCTTTTATATCAGGGTGCTGCAGAAACTCATGCACCACGAGATTTAAACAGTGAGCCATGCATGGAACCCGAAAAAAGTCACCATTAATGATGCATTTCATCACATTTGATCCATTGTCACTTGTTATGAACCCAGCTCTCAGGGACAGGGGGTTCAGCCACTTCCCAATTTCAGTCAGTACCACATCCAACATGTTTGCACCAGTGTGCAAACAGGTCACATTGCACATTGCAATCGTTGCATGCTGTCGAATTCCTGGAAAATTGCTACCATGACACTCCACCTTACTACACTGATTATTCACACTACCAACAGCACAAACAACCCCCGGCACGTGCGCCAGTGTGCAGTTATACACAGATATAAACTTCCTGCTGTTTTGCCACTTGTCCACATATCCATACTTAAATGGATGAATGGAGAGGAAGAATGTTGAAGGGCATGTCTTACTGAGTCAGACACAGTACGGTACAACTCGGGGACAGCACAGGTCAAAAAGTATGTCCCGGATGGGACTTTCCATTTTGGACAAGCACATGCAGCAAACTGCAGAAACCCAGAATTCTCCACAATGGAGAAGGGCAAAAGATCAATTGCCAGTATTTCATCTACAGCAACATTAAGTTCATGTGACACTGTATGATTGGGTGGGTACTTCAGCTTATGCACAATAACACTCTGTAACATAGAAACATAGAAACATAGACTTTGACAGCAGATAAGGACTGCTAGGCCCATCTAGTCTGCCCATTTCCCTACTTACAGGATAGGCCGCAGATCCTAGTTAACCAACAGCCTATATCTTCCTGCCCCCCACAAGAATTGCCTTATGTCTGTCCCATGCATTCTTGAATTCTCCCACAGTTTTAGACCCACAACTTCCTCAGGAAGGCTGTTCCATGCATCCACTACCCTCTCTGTGAAATAATACTTCCTCACATTGCCCCTGAACTGCCCTCCTTCTATCTTTAAATTGTGTCCCGTTGTTCTTGCAAGTCTCTTTTTCTGAAAGATGCTACCCTCTTGGACTTTGTTGATTCCCTTGAGGTACTTGAAAGTTTCTATCATGTCCTCCCTCTCCCTTCTTTCCTCAAGGGTATACATATTAAGCTCCTTTAGTCTGTCCTCATACTGCTTCTCTTGCAGACCCTGCACCATTTTAGTTGCCCTCCTCTGGACTGCCTCTATCCTGTCTATGTCCTTGCCGGAGATGGGGTCTCAGAACTGGACACAGTATTCCAGATGGGGTCTCACCAACTGTCTGTACAGAGGATAACAACTTCCTGTTTTCTGCTGCTGATGCCTCTCCTATACATCCCAGTATACCCCAGCCCTCCCTACTGCCTTCTCACATTTAGCTTAACCTTAAGATCATCTGATATGATTACCCCAGGTCCCTTTCCTGTTTTGTTGTTGTTACTACCTCCCCACCCATTGTGTATTCTTCCCTGGGTTCTTGTTCCCCAGGTGCATTATTTTGCACTTTTTGCATTGAATCCTAGCTGCTAACGTCTGACCATTTCTCCAACCTTGCCAGGTCCCTTTTCATCCTTTTCCACGCTTCCCTTGTATCAACCCTGTTGCAGATCTTTGTGTCATCTGCAAAAGGCATACTTTACTTCCAGTCCTATGCAATGCCAATGATGAAGACATTAAAAGGACTGGACCCAATACTGAACCCTACGTTTCCCACTAGTAACCACCCTTTCTTCAGCGTGGACTCCATTTACAATTACCTTCTGTGTCCTGTTGTCCAGCCAATGTTTTAACCAGGCTACCACCCTGGGACCCACTCCCAGGCTGGTTAATTTGACTAATAATCTTTTGTGTGGGACTGTGTCAAATGCCTGGCTAAAGTCTAGGTAGGCCATGTCCACAGCCCCTCCCTGGTCTACTACTTTGGTCACCCAGTCAAAGAAATCTATTAGATTCATCTGACATGACCTTTCCGCTGTGAACCCATGCTGCCTTGGATCCTGTGATCCACTGACCTCTAGGTACTCAACTATTCTTTCCTTCAGAGTGACTCCATCACTTTCCCTACCACAGAGGTCAGACTGACAGGTCTGTAGTTTCCTGCCTCTGTCTTGGTCCCAGTTTTGTGAAGG
Source organism: Neoceratodus forsteri (assembly GCA_016271365.2). Lineage (NCBI taxonomy): Eukaryota > Metazoa > Chordata > Ceratodontiformes > Ceratodontidae > Neoceratodus > Neoceratodus forsteri. The sequence goes on along the minus strand of CM057450.1, from coordinate 1,095,283,054 downwards.
GAATCCCTCCGCCTTCCTCCAGTCCTCTAGGTACCACACCATCCTCCCATGATTTATTAAAAGAGTAGCCAGTGGTTTCACTAGTTTCTTCCTTAATTCTTTTAGAATTCTGGGGTGAATTCCATCAGGACCCATTGCTTTGTCCACCTTCAGTTTTAGGAGTTCTTGCAGAACCCTTTCTTCTGTGAAAGGACTGGGATCGACCCCCCTATCAAGAGTGCTTCTGTTAATTGGATTAGGCACTTTCCCCTCCTCTTTTGTGAATACTGAGCAGAAATATTTGTTCAGTATTCCTGCTTTTTCACTGTCCCCCTCTGCCCACCCACCGTTCATTCTATTTAGCCTCACTATCCCTCCCTTTGTCTTTCTACGCTCGCTGATGTACCTATACAAGGTTTTATCCCCCTTCTTAACTGAGTTGGCTATCTTTTCCTCAGTTTGGGCCTTTGCTATTCTGACTTCCCTCCCTGCTTCTTTATGCCTTAACTGGTACAGCTCTCTGTCCTGCTCCTTCTGTGTTTCCTTATACTTCCGGAATGCTATCTTTTTCTTCCTGACTTTCACAGCCACCTCTCTTGAGAAACATAGTGGCTTTTTCTTTCATTTTGATTTGTTTATTTGCTTCACACAGAAGGCTTGTTGCCTCTGTGATGGCAGTTTTGATAATTCCTCATTGTTGCTCCACCCTCCTCCTAGCCTGTTTGCTAGTGTTTTCTGAGCACTCTCCCATCTTGCCAAAGTCAGCCTCCTAAGTCCAGTACCCTCACTTTTGTATGGCTTGACTCTGTAGCCGAGTTTAACGTGAACCACACTGTTTGATGGTCACTTGTCCCCAGATGGCAACCCACTTCTAGATTTGAGATCCTCTCACTGCCCCCGTTTGAGAGTACGAGGTCTAAGATTGCTCCCTCATGAGTGGGTTCCGAAACTAGCTGTCTAATGCCTGCCACCTGTAGGGCATCAAGAATGGCCCAGCTCTTGGATGTGGCTGCAGCAAATGTGCTCCAGTTAACATCTGGCATATTCAGGTCTCCCATCAACAGTATCTCCCCTTTCTCTGCCATTCTAAGAATGCCTTCCATCATATCCTTGTCCATTCCTCCCCCTGACATGGGGGTCTGTACACAACCCCTGTGCGGATTGTGGTGCCCTTTCCAGTCTCCAAGGTGACCCACAGTGCCTCTTCTCCTCCCTGTTTACTCTTTTTTCAGTTGCTTTTATCCCTTCCTTTACATAGAGAGCTACTCCTCCCCCTCTTCTCCCCTGCCTGTCTCTCCTGTAGGTTATGTACCCTGGTATGTTAACATCCCAGTCATGGTTCTCTGTGTACCATGCTTCTGTGACTGCTACGATATCCAGGCATCCTCTTCCATTAAGGCCACCAGCTCAGGAGCTTGTTGCCCAGACTCACGGGCATTGGTACTCATTACCCTCCATTTCCTGATGGCCTTACCCCTTTGCCCCACCTCTGTCCTTCTTGCCTTTGTCACTTTCTCCATTTACCCTGCCCGTCTCCGATCGACACCTCCATGTTGGTGTTTGCCATTTACTACCGTGATTGTTTTGGGGGCTAGGATTTTCCTGCTCCTTTCCAGTGCCTCCCCTTGGCTGGTTTAAAAGCTTGCCAATGAAGCATTTAAACCTATCACCCTAGGATCCTGGTTCCTCCCAGACAGATGCAGCCCATCATGCCAGTATAGGCTTGCATCATTCCAGGTGGACCCCAGTCCCCAATGAAGCCAAATCCCTGAGCTCCACACCAGTTTTCAACCACTGATTGAATCCCATGGTACAGAACACCCTAGCCTCTCCTATGCCATAGATGAGTAGCACCTCCGAGAAGGTTACCGTGCGTGCTACTTGACTAAGGCCCCTCCCCAATTCCAAAAACTCTTCCTGCACATCTCTAATCCCTTTCTTAGCCAGGTCATTTGTCCCTAAGTGGACAATGACATCCAGCTCCCTCCCCTGTGCAGCTGCTCTGGAAATCCTGAGGATTCGCTCCCTGTCCCTCCAAGCCATGGTGCCAGGCAGGCACCTTACCTCCCTCTCCCCTTCCTTGCCCAGTTCTACCTTCCTAACAATGGAGTCCCCCACCAGGAGTTGTTTCCTACCCTGCAGGGTCCCTTCCACCCTCCTGTGGGTCTCCTTTGTGGAGGTTCCCAGCATCCTCTTTGGTCTCCACTGTAGGTGCCTCCATAGAGGAACCACACTTTGCCAGAATGGCATAGGGAATTGTGGAGAGGTACAACTGGAGGGATGTGCCTCTGTTCCACCACCCTCACCTCTCTGAGCCCACTGTGGTCCAACCGCCTCTTTCTTGGCAACCTCTGAGGCAACGGCAGTGGCACTGGTGGTCCCTGGATGGAAGAGGAGGTCCCACAATCCTGGCCAACTCAGCCTGGAGATGAGCAACCTCCTCCTCAGCCCAGAGAGGTGCCTGCAGATGGGACAACACCACATCCTCCAGAACATCTCCCGGAAGACTGCTGCTCCACAGCCACTGCACTGCACCACTCCAATCATGTCTTATTTCTGGCCCTTAACTGTTTGCAATCCTTACTCTTTCCTCTGTTTTTTCCCTCTCTTCTTACTTTCTGCCTGTGTGCCCTTTAAGCTCCTGATTGTCCTGTTCTGAGACAAGAATATCCTATATTTCTCAGTAGACCACTTACTTGTTCAGAGGCAGACCTCCAGCAGCTAGACGGGGCCGGAGAGCTACTCTTGCCCTTCTAGGATGGTGGGTCCTTGGTGGTTCTGTGATCACTCACTTCCTGCCCCTAAACAGGAAGTTCCTGTTGTCAGTCAAATCCTGTGCCTATAAAAATAGAACTAGCTTTGGGTGGAGGGGAAGGAAGGAGGGCAATATAGTCCCAGCAGAGAAGTTCAGTCACACAGCAGTCCTTTCTCCTGGTGTCTTCTGCCAAGCTATTAGCAGAATCTTTCTAAGGCAGTCTTTAAATGTAGCTTCCTTCTAGCTAAGCCACCACCCCTACTTACCAGATCTTTCTACAAGTAATTTAAACCTCACAGCAGTTAAGTCCTTTCAGTCACCTGAGATTTACACTTAGATGACTTTTCAGTTACCCATTCAGTTCAGTTAACCCAAACACACACTTTTTTTTTGTTTTGTATGTTAGTTTTTTTACCCTAAATTAGAGGTCCAAGTACAAAAGTTCTTCTACTTTAGTCCCAGCAGAGAAGTTCAGTCACACAGCAGTCCTTTCTCCTGGTGTCTTCTGCCAAGCTCAATGTGTGCTGACTTAAAAATTTTACATAGGGTGTGATGACAAATGGTTCTGCTCTGCGAATGGCAGGGAGTGGAGTGTGGACGTGTGATGAAGACTGTTGCACAGTTGATGACAAACCAAGAAATGCAGTTATTTTCCCAGATTTGCCGACAGGGGTTGAAGTACCACTTGCACTAGACATACTGTATTGACCACCACCACCACCAAAACTGTTACTCTCACCACCACTAGAAAAGACTTCAAAATCATTCTGCTCTTCTACCCCATCATGCATGTAGTAATCCTCAACTGTAATTTCATCACTACTGCACACATTTAATTTTCTACTTGATCCTACAGTCATGGAAGGGGAAAACATGCTTCTTATGGCTGATGACGAGGGTGAATTCCCCACTGTGGTATAGGTATTAGCTGCCATCTTATGCTGAATCCACAGTGCCATGTGCCTATTCTTAAGATGCGTATGCTGTCCCCCTGTGCCCAGATGGCTCCCCCTTTTACTTCGACTCACCACGCACCTAGCAAAGCTGGCAGATTGCAACTGACTCATCATTTGCATCTTCCACAAAAAAATCCCAAACAAGGGATTTTGATGCTCTATTTTTTACATGTCCCCTCTGATGCTGCTTATTGGACTCTGTTTTTTTAAGCCATGAAGTGGGGGGTGTGCTACATGATTTTTCAGGCAGGACACACTTGGGCTGCAACTGGCCACCATGACTACCTAGCATTATTACAGGGTCATCATCAACTGAAACTGGTAAATCACAACTTTTTTATGGGGGGGGATCCAAACAGACCCAGACACAGCCACCTTGAGTTTCTTTTTCTCCGGTTCCCAACAGGGGTCACTGACATCATCACCATGTTCATCATCATCCATATCTTCTGCTTGGATGCTGGCATATGGACTGCATGTTGCAACCACAGCTACATCATTATCATCATCATCAGCAGCAGCACCATCATCACCCGAAATGTTTTCACCACACTGTGAATCACTAAATGGCAATTGCATGACCTGCACTACAGTGGAAGAAATGTCACTTTGTGTGCTATCATTGACGTGATGATCAGAATCCTCAAGTTCAGTTACTGGGGAGCATGACATCATCTACACTGTCACTCATTGCCACTACTTCACATTCCACTATATTTTTGGACATGGTAAACTGGTCAGAACTATAACTTTTTTTTGTTGTCAACTTTCTTTATGCACTCCTAATGCAGCTTGGGGTGAACTACCCCTATCAGGCGATGTAAGCTGATGTTCAACTGATCCAGGTGGAGCCAGCCTCCACCACGACTGCTGAAGTGAGGAGGACCATGGCTTGCCCCCCACGACGGGGCCTCTCCCAGCGAGGGGAGAACCGAGAGAGGAGACTGCATCATCCTAAGTCCTCGTCCCCGACTGTCGGGCTTTGTTTGGCCCACTGATCAGATCATCAGTCAGTGCCTTCATTCAGCTGCCAGGAGAGGATTTTTCCTTCGTAGTTACCCCCAGGAGCCGGACGTGCAATGATGCCAGCACGGAAAGCTGTAGGCATCCGCCATGCTCCTTCCATGAGCATGCCTGGCCCAGACAACATACCCAGTCACCAGCAGAAGTCACGACTGCACCAAGGGAAACCCAAACCCACCCCTGGGAGAGGAGAGCCATCCTCCAAACGCTCAATCCTCTCCCTCACCTGCCAACCCCCAGGGACCCAGGCTCATTCCCGAACCCAGGTTGCTGGTGTGGTGCGAGGTGTGGCGTCCAGTGCCTCAACCTTCAGCACCACCGGGCCAGCCAGAACTGTAACTTGAGGCAGCAATACTCATACCACCACCAGCAATTGCACTAACACCACCGGCTGGGACAACATCATCTCCTCCAACTATGAATGAAGCTACTGATTGCATTGTAAAAAACACTGATGGAGAAATAGCTTTCCTGACATCAGCAATGCACTTCTGCAACTGTGTACTACTATCACGCCCAGAGACAATCTTACCACTGGCAGCAGTGTCATGGTGAGAAACAGCTTTGCTTGCACATCCCTTTGTGAGCATTGTGGGAGACCAACAGGAATATTCTAAACAAATTCAGATTTTGGAACGTTCACTCTGGGTGGGGGCCTGGGGTGGGTGACACTGGATGTGAAGCCAAAAAAAACAACTGTGACTTCAACAACAGATACAGACACAAAGTCACAACAAGTTGAACAGCACCTTAACTAACCAGTGGTGTTCTCAAGTCACAAACAATCCAATCTGGAAAGGAATACCTTTTGCCGGTGGGGGGGGGAAGGGGAAGCACTGAATACAGATTACTACAGTGTAAAACCAAGAAAAGATACCACAATGGCAGTACAAAAATCACACAGCTGCAGTGGATAGCAGATTCACACTGCATGCATCTGCAATTACACTGTGGCACAATAAAAGGTGTATTATTTGATGTCATGTCATACACCGCGCACACACACACACACACACACATATGGAATTTGTCTACAAGTAATGAATACCAAATTTAAAACTTCAGTAATATACAACATATTTTAAACAACCTCAATGCTCCACCAGGTCCCTCCAGACCACAACACACACAATCAGCAAAATAAGTCAACAATTACTGAAAATATTACTGTGTGTACAATAACACAGTCAATTATACAAGAAAAATATAACCAAAAAAAAAAGAACTTCCTATTTCTCCAACTTCAATCTACCTACACCAGACACGCCCCTCCCCCAAAGCACACTTCCACTGTCTTTCAGTACACAGACTGAATATTGTACATTAACATTCAAAATCCACACACAAACAATAAACGCTTGATGATATGAGCACAGGAAGGTTTCCTACAATCGATGAACTAAAGCTTCAGCAAACAAAATGACTCAAAGAGTCTTTAACAGCTTTTAAAGGTTTGAATCACAGAGCACTCTCAGAGCAGACTGTCTCCTATGGCTCCCTATACACTACCCTGAACTGAGCCTGTGCAGAGCAATCTAGAGCCCATGTGACCTGAAATCCCATGAATCACTGCAAAATTCACCCTTGGAGCCTTAAAACACGGTGAAGTGAGGCGAAGTACATTGTTGTCAACGTACTTCACCTTAAGATTGGTGGAGTAGTGGTTTGGGAAGGTGGAGTAATGCGAAATGATTGTCTTCAATGGACTTTGCATTATCTATTATGACACAAAGTACTCTGCTTCACATTGTGGATCACTCTGCAGAACAAATTGAGGCCACTTCGCCCATCTCTGCCCACAGAGTGGTAGGGTTTACTTCCAGTAGATTTTTATTCAGAGTCCTTAGACTGTCTCTGTCCATATAGTAGTTTGATTATATACTGACACAATATTGAACTTTGAACATATCAGGATGCATGGTCTCATTTACTTGGGGGTCATTGACCGTTGTTTTTCCAATTTGGCACTTATACTGACAATTGATATTACCTTGTATAAAATCCTGTTACAACACTGAAGGTTTTAAGGTTTATGGAATATAGTAACTGGTTGAGTGTAAAGTTGGAAAAATGTCTCCAGATATGTTTTAAACTGCACAGCAGTGTGTAACAGTTGCTCACACTAGGTTCATTTTATTTAAACCATTTTAATGCCATATTTAGCAAATTTCAGTTATATAGTTTTTTTTTACATACAATAATATCACATTTTATCATGTACTTAATTGAGAATTGAATCCAATGGTTCATTATCACTGTATTCACTGCACATGCTGAGACATTTAGAATTTATGATAGTTGAACTTTTTGCTGGTAAGTTTGTTATCTTACCTAGATGACATTTGACCTTGACGGCATCTCAGCAAATAGCAAACTGATGAGGTCTGGTTCAACTGCTTCTAACTTCGGTGATAGTTTAAATGAGTATTTTAAAGCAATGAGAACTCTTTCTGTTTTTTTATATATGGTCTGGGTGTTAATAGTACGTGAGTTTCTAAATAACTGTCATAAGTTTCTAAGGAACGACTTTATTAGTCCAAAAGCTTAAGCACTTTGTTCTTTTTCTAACATCTATGTTGGTCCAATAAAAGGTATCAAACCATTTGCTTCTGGATCTGTTTTTAAAGACAGAAATAAAATAAATTTAGGAACTTCAGAACAATGTTCCGTTCCCTAACTGAGTACATGATTACAGGCATAGTTCCTCTGGAGTACAGAGCCATAGTCTCATAAATCCACACGGCTAACAAATTGTACACTTGATGATACCACTTGCCTTTACAAGTTAGTTGAACTCTTATCACAGGCAGAATCTCAGGATATTCCAGTTTCTAAAAATGTTCAGGAGTTTTAGTTTTTTTGGTGACATATAACCTCTTTTTCAGTAACCTAAGATCTAATGATTGCCCCAAACAAACATTCTACTGACACAAACCAGGGATAGGAAATGCAGATCCCATCACATACCCACCTCCTAAAAATGTTGCCTGAGGCATGCTTGGTAATTTTCCCAGCTCCTTTCCATCCTGAGAAGGAAAGTTGAATATGCTCCATGATCTGCCAGCAGTACAGGGAACTGTACTGCTATCCATGGGACAGATGTCCTGTACAGCATGAACGTACTGTGCTGTAGTCCAGCTCTGTTTAGCAAATCTGCCAATTACATTCAACCATTCTCTTCCCATTAAATTAGATTGGAGCACAGTATGTGGAGTATGTGTCCATACTCCCCATAAGTCCATTATGGAGTCTCCCATCATGTTGTGTAGTTCCCCAGACAAAAATCTCATGTGGCAAAAGAAAAAAAAAAGGAAAACTGGATGTTGAAAGCTGTTGCCTTATTATGAACATTAAGTACATCACTAAGTTAACGTATGCATCAATGACTGAGATCCCAAATTTACACTGCATGCTCCTTACATTTTTATGTTCTCATTCCGCTGAACCACCGGTCTGCGTTTGACACACTGATGTCTAAAGGGACTTTATAAAGGCACCCACCTTTGATACCCTAATCAGACAACATTTATTTGACCATTTCTCTCTTTTCCAAGGGATTGTTAACTATTGGCATACAACTCACGGGGGCCTCCCAAGAGTCTCACCTTTTTTCTCAGCATTAATACTAGCAGAAGTATTATATTTCAGGTTGACCTCAAAATTGGTATTTTGACCACCTATAGAGGTGGATGCATCCTCCTCCTCCTCCTCCTCCTCCTCCTCATTTTGTGTAAATGACTGTGTCAAATTCTGTAATGGATGTAATGTACTTTTTAGATTAGTTCCTTGACCTCCCACATATACCAGATCCTCTACCTGTTTGGATTCTCACTTTGTTTTCTCTATTTAAAGGCTACCTGTATTTCTCTCAGCTTATGGAAGTTGCTCAAACAACTGGGTTGTTTCCTGCAATAGGCATGAAACTTTACTGACTGAGTTCTGCTCCTTTCCCCTCAATGTTTCCAATTTTGAGCAACCTCTTAATGTTACCCTTCCTTATACCTGTTAACTTCAACTATAAATTCTTAACAACATTTTCATATCAAAGTACAATGTCAGTACTTAAACTGAGATCCATAGTGTGCACAGTAAGTACTACCTCATAGAGAGGACCCCCACCCTTTTCTCCCTCCTTTTTTATCAATGAAAGTTTCTTGGTTTACCTTCAGGATGACACAGTTCATTGTGAAAAAAATAGAAACATTTTTTTAGTCCCTCCTTACTAGGGTTCCTTTTATTTCCCATTAGTTAGAGTCCTTTTTATTATCTGGGTCTCTCTATATACAGAAGGTCTGGGAATACATCCATCTGTAGGTATTACTATGTTTGGACCTCCTTCCCCATCCAGAGGCACCTCCTCCCATGGAAGTCCTGGCCAATTTCCAATTAGAACATTATTAGACCAGTCTGCATGCAGATATGTTGCTTCACAACTTTCTAGGCAACAGGACTGTCAAACTTCTACCACCTCACAAAAGTCATTTTTGAACATTATCTGCACTGAGGCAGTGAGGTATTTATTAGTATCCTACTAAGGTTCATACTAAGGTACTTTAAAGAGCAAGGATGCTGGTGCCCATGACACTCTTATTCTAAGACAATGGATAACAGGAAAGGTGATACCCAGAATTAATTATTTTATCAAGTTGATATTTAAAAATGCTTTTAGTTTCACATATGACAACTTCCAGAGGTAGTTTATTCCAAGGACCAGTGGTTCTCAGGGTGAAAAAAATATTTTCTGCATTTGTGATTAAATGATTTATCTACAAGTTGTAAGGGGTGACCTCTTGTGTTATGAATATTGGTTTTGAATACAAGCTCAAGTTCTGACATGAAGTAAGGGTCCTGGATTAGGTCATAAAGAAACAAAAGGTCACCCCTTAGGTGACAGGTGGCAAGTGACATCAGGCTAAGGATCTCAAGTCTAGTATCATAGGGCCCGATTCTAGAAGGGTGGCACAAGTTGCCACCGAATGCAACTTGCACCACCCACACCTGCAACATTGACCCTGCACCCTATTCTAGTAGGGGCAGGATCATCGCAGCTCAGTCCTGTGACTTGCGACATGCGGCCAGGTATGCTGAACTGTAGGCATACCTGGCAAGCATGTCACAAGCCGCAACAAGAGAACGGTGTGGTCAACCCTCCCCACCCATGCTCTGACCCCTTAGTCACCAGCTGCAAATGTGGCCGATAGGTAGCCCTGGTAGTCTAGTGCCCCCCCAATGGTATATCAATAGCAATGAATCCTCACTGCCTGGTAGTCTAGTGCCCCCCCAAACTGTACATAAATAAAAAAAATGAATCCCCATTTCCCTGGTAGGCTAAGTGGCTTCCCACCCCGAACTGTACATAAATAATGAAGAAACCCCATTTCCCTGGTAGTTTAGTGCCCCACCCAAACTGTACATAAATAAAAACAAATCCCCATTTCCCTGGTAGGCTAGTGGCCTCACCCCTGAACTGTACATAAATAATGAAGAAACCCCATTTCCCTAGTAGTCTAGTGGCCTCCACCCCACCCAGCTGTGCAGTCCACCAGCACCCCACCCATCCCCAGCTGGTGACTGGCATCCCTCTCACCTCCATGGCCAGCCACCGACTGAGTGCAGTATTAAGCGCTACTGCACAGCACACCCAGAAATTAATTTCTGAGTGTGTCTGCAGTAGCATTGCTACTGCACTCAGCTCGACCACTGGCCATGGAGGTGAGCGAGTGGCAGCCACACCGGCTGGGAGATGGGTGTGGGTGCTGGGTGGCTGGCAAGGTGGGTGAGGCCCACTAGACTACCAGGAAATGGGTTTATTTCATTATTTATGAACAAGTTCAGAGGTGGGAAATACTAGCCTACCAGGATACGGGGAGTTCTTTTGTTATATATGTACAGTTTGGGGAGGCACTAGACTACCAGGGCAATGGGGATTCATTATTTTATTTATGTACAGTTCGGAAGGGCCACTAGACTACCAGGGCTGGATTATTGCTGCATTTGAGGCAGGCTACTCACAGTTCGGGGCAGGGGTGGGGAGACGGCAGCGCCATTCTTGCGGGGCTCCTGCCAACGGCTGTTCAGGGGGACTATGTATATGGGTAGCCCTGTGGGGCCCCATTGGGGTATGCTGGGCATTGGGGGGAAGGAAACTGCGCACTGTCCACTGGACAGCCAATGGGTCTACAGGACCCCCGGGGGCATCCATAAGTTATACCAGCTAAATGCTGGTATAACTTACTACTATGGATCTCCTTTGAGGTTTATGAATCGATGTGGGCACTTTATGGCTGCCCTTCTAGAATGGTGCACAACCTGCGTCAGAACCCCTAGTGCCATGTTGCAGGGGGTTTATGCGGTGTAACTGCTGTTTGGTGCAAGTAGCCTGCACCATGTCACAGGCCACTGTGTAGAATCACGCATGTCACAACTGCTGGCATAAGTTGCTACATGCTCCATTCTACTTGGCGCAACTGCAGTTATGCCAGGCCTAACACTCCTAGAATTGGGCCCCCAAAATGTGTTTTTTAAACTTCTTTTGTACTTTCTCAAGTGAAATGCAGTCAGTTTTCTTGTAGGGGCTCCAAAGTTGTGATGCATATTCCAAATGCGGCCTGGCGTATGCCCTAAAAAGAGACATCATCACCATGGAGTCCCTTGATTTAATATTGTGTAAAATTGACCACACTGTCCTATTTATTTTGTTGACCACCTCATGTACGTGTTTGGTTTGAGACAAATCATGTGAAATTACAATTCCTAGATCCTTCTCATTGGAGGTAGTGTTAAGTATAGAACCTGCCAAAGGGTAGGGATAATTTAGATTCTTGGGTCCAAGATGCATAACTTTGCATTTTGAAGTATTTGGCCTCATCCCCCATGTCTTTACACAGATGGAGATAATGTCTATGTCATGTTGCATAATTGAATCTTGATAAAAAATCAGTACATGGGCCCCCAATTTTGATATTATCGGCACAGTTAGTAGTTGAGGAAAAACAGTCCTTAGCCATGTCGGCAATAAAGGCCTGAAAAAGGCAAGGGCCCAGAATGGAGCCCTGAAGCACCCCGCTAGTAACTTTTCCTGTATTGTACAGCAGACCATTAATTACTATTCTTTGTGTCCTGTCCTGAAGCCAGTTACTAATTCAATTTGTCAAATTATTATTAATAATGTTAAGGATATGAAGTTTTGAAATAAGTGGTCAATATGGCATGACGTCAAATGCCTTATTAAAATCAATGAATATAATGTCACATGATGCTCTACTGTCAAGAAGAGAGCTGATGTGTTCATAGAAACACAACAGGTTCATAAGGCAACTTCTACCACTTTTAAACACATATTGCTCGTGCTGTAATTATCAAGAGTAAGAGTAAGTACGCTTTCTACAAAGAGTTTCATTTTTTTTTCTCCTTATTGGCATTAAGCAGAGAATTGCAGGATTCCATTAAAAGTGTAGTAATTTTATAACCATAGGGAGTGAGATACAACTGAATTTGCTTGATTGTTGGGGTTGAGACTTAGGATTTAGAGGGATATTTTTGCAACATTTTAAAAGTGTCCTGCTGGCTGAGTAGTTAAGTTTATATCCCTGGTTTCACTGAAAGATTTTGTGTATTGGAATCAGACAGCAGCCTACCTACAGTGAAAGGCCTGCTTACATCACAGGTGTCACTAGTCAATCAGTTGGCTTAATTCTTAAGATTTTCAGTGCAGGAAGAGTGTAAAGCACAGCTTACTTATTTTGGGGCTGACTGCTTTCAGAGCACAAACCACCAGGCTGTTTTGGGGCTGGGGAGGGTTACCTGTGTCTGAGTTGGATGTCTGGATTTTTCTCTGTTTGATTAGCAGGTTATTTTCTCTCTCAAATTGTTGTGTAGGACATCTTGCTGACAGGAAGGCACTCATCGCAGTGCTGGGTCAGAGCTTTTAGCTGATTGTTTTGCGAGGGCACAGTTTAGGCCCAACCCCTTCCCACCCCTCACCCCACTCACCCCTGGAAATAGTTCCTTTATACCTGGGGTTCTGACATCATTTCCTCAAGAGTGCAAGGTGCATATCACTGTCATAACCTCTCTAGCACACTGCACTGACAATATAAGCATACACATTGTATAATATATATATTTCTATATAACAAACCAATCACACACACACACACACACACACACACAAAAAAGTAGATAAACATGTGGGGAGTAGTACAATGTAATGGCTGTGGGGCAGCAGTCTTCCGAGAGTCTTTCTGGAGGCTGAGATGCTGCTCTAGTTGCAGACAACTGTCTGCCCTGAGGGAGGAAGTTGCCCATCTTCAGGCCATGCTGGACAGTAGTAAGGGAACCTTCTCCCAGGCCACACTGGATGGTAGGAAGGGAACCTCCCCCATCCAGGGAGCACCAGAGCCACCACCACTACCTAAGAGGTTGTGAAAAAAGTACAGCAGTTGGACCACAGTGGGCTCAGGAAGGGTGAGGATGGTGGAACAGAGGCACACTCAGTCAGTTGTTCCACTCCACAATCCATACACCATTCTGGGGGAGCATAGCTCCCCTATGGATGCACCCACAGAGGAGACTAAGGAGGCTGAGGACAGCTGTCACAAGGGAGGCCCACAGGAAGGAGACAGAGGACACCACAAGGAAAGGAAGCAGCTCCTGGTGGGGGACTCAGTTATTAAAGGGATAGAACTGGGGGGGAGCAGGGAAAACTGAAGTAAGGTGCCTGCCTGGTGCCATGGCTTGGAGGGACAGGAAGTGCATCCTCAGAATCATGGGAACAGCTGCATGGGAGTCTGAGCTGGACGTCATTGTCCACCTAGGGACAAATGACTTGGCTCATCATGAGATTAGAGCAGTGCAGAAGGACTTTGTAGAATTGGGGAGGGGCCTAAGACAAGTAGCACACACAGTATCCTTCTCAGAGGTGCTGCCTGTCAATGGCATGAGTGAGGCGAGGGTACTTTGCACCATGCAGTTTAATGTACGGTTGAAAAAATGGTGTGGAGCACAGGGGTTTGGCTTCATTGGGGACTGGGGTTCCACCTGGAGGGACACCAGCCTATATTGGCAGGATGGTCTGCATCTGTCCAGGAAGGGAACAAGTCTTTTGAGCAATCAGTTTAAATGCTTCATTGGCAAGCTTTTAAACTAGTCAAGGGGGGGAGGCACTGATAAGCAGCAGGAAAATCCCGGCCTCCTCCTACAAAACAGGGTACTAAATGAAAAAAAGACCAAGGTAGGAAGGTCAGTGGGGGATGCTGCAACAGAAGGTAAAGCCATCAAAAAATGGAGAGCAATGAGTACCAATGCCCATAGTCTGAGCAAAAAGCTTCCTGAATTAGTGGCCTTGATGGAGGAGGAACATCTGGATATCGTGGCAGTAACAGAAACATGGTACACATAAAACCATGACTGGGATGTAAACATACCAGGATACACTATCTACAGGAGGGACAGGGAGGGTAAAAGAGGAGGAGGAGTAGCTCTTTACATAAGGGAAGGAATCAAAGCAACAGAACAAAAGGGTAAACAGGAGGAGAAGAAGCACTGTGGGTAAAATTCTGGAGACCGCAATGGCACCACAATACGCAATAGGGTTGATACAGACTTCTTCTCAGGGGAGGATATGGACAAGGAAATGATAGAAAGTATACTTAGAATGGCAGAAAAGGGAGATATTGCTGATAGGTGATCTGAATATGCCAGATGTTAACTGGAGTGCAGTTGCAGCAGCCACTTCTAAGAGTGGGTTATTCTAGATGCCCTACAGGGGCATGTCTTGGACAACTAGTATTGGAGACCACTCGAGAGGAGCAATCTTAGACCTGGTTCTCTCAAATGGAGATGAAGAGAGGATCACAGATGTAGAAGTGGGTAGCCATCTGGGAACTAGCAACCATCGAACAGTATGGCTCACAATAAACACAGCAATAGAGTCAAGCCATACAAAGACAAAGGTACTGGATTTTAGGAGGGTTGACTTTGTCAAAATGGGTGAGTGCCTAAGGAATGCACTAGCAAATGGGCAGGAAGGAGGGGTTGAAGAACAATGGGGAATAATAAAAACTGCCATCACAGAGGTATCAAGCCTTTGTGTCAAGCAAATAAACAAAATGAAACAAGGTAAGAAACCACTATGGTTCTCAAAGGAAGTGGCAGTGAAGGTTCAAGAGAAAAAGAAAGCATTCAGGAAGTACAAGGAATCACAGAAGGAACAGGACAGAGAACTATATCAGTTAAAGCAAAAGGAAGCTGGGAAGGCAGTCAGATCAGCAAAGGCCCAAACTGAGGAAAAGATAGCCAACTCAGTTAAGAAGGGGGATAAAACCTTTTATAGGTACATCAGGGAGCGAAGGAAGACCAAGGGAGGGATAGTGAGGCTTAATAAAGGGGAAGGAGGGTGGGCAGAGGGTGACTGTGAAAAGGCAGAGATACTAAACAAATATTTTTGCTCAGTATTTACAAAGGAAGAGGGGGAGGTACCTAAAACAAACAATTGAAACACTCTGGTTACAGAAGTTGATACCAGCCCATTTACAGAAGAAAGGGTTCTAAAAGAACTCTTAAAACTGAAGGTGGACAAAGCAATGGGGCCTGATGGGATTCATCCCAGAATTCTAAAAGAACTAAGGGTAGAACTAGTGACACCACTGACTACCCTCTAACAAATCATGGGAGGATGGGGTGGTACCCGAGGACTGGAGGAGGGCAGATGTGATTCCCCTTCACAAAAGTGGGAGCAGGGCAGACACAGGAAACTACAGACCTGTTAGTTTAACCTCAGTGGTAGGGAAAATGATGGAATCACTTCTGAAGGAAAGAATTGTTAAATATCTAGAGGCCAGAGGGGCACAGGACCCAAGGCAGCATGGATTTACAGCGGGAAGGTCATGCCAGACAAATCTGATGTGGACATGGCCTACCTAGACTTTAGCAAGGCATTTGACACAGTCCCACACAAAAGATTAATATACAAGTTAGCCAGCCTAGGAGTGGGTCCCAAGATGACAGCCTGGGTAAAGAATTGGCTGGAGAATAGGACACAGAGAGTAATAGTAAATGGAGTCCACTCTGAAAAAAGGGGGGTTAGTAGTGGGGTACCGCAGGGTTCAGTATTAGGACCAGTCCTCTTCAATGTCTTTATAAGTGACATTGCAGAGGGACTGGAAGGAAAATATGTCTCTTTGCAGATGACACAAAGATCTGCAACAGAGTTGATGCACAGGTGGGGTGGAAAGGATGAGAAGGGACTTGGCAAGGTTAGAGGAATGGTCAAATGTATGGCAGCTTAGATTCAATGCTAAGAAGTGCAAGGTAATGCACCTGGGAAACAAAACCCAGGGAAGAGTACACAATGGGGGTGAGATACTAACAACAACAAAAATGGAAAGAGACCTGGGGTAGTCATATCAGATGACCTAAAGGTGGGCAAGCAATGTGAGAGGGCAGCAAGGAGGGTTGGGGGACACTGGGATGCGAGGAAAGGCATCACCAGTAGAAAATGGGAAGTTATTATCTCTGTACAGACAGCCAGTGAGACCCCATCTGGAGTACTGCATGCCGTTCTGGAGACCCAATCTCTGCAAAGACATAGACAGGATGGAAGCTGTCCAGAGGAGGGCAACTAAAATGGTGCAGGGGCTGCACCAGAAGACATATGAAGAGAGACTTAAGGAGCTTAATATGTGTAGCCTCGAGGAAAGGAGGAGAGGGGGACATGATAGAAACTTTCAAGTACTCAAGGAATCGACAAAGTCCAAGAGGGTAGCATCTTTCAAAAAAAGAGGTGCAAGAACAAGGGGCACAATTTGAAGAAAGAAGGGGGCGGCTCAGAGGTAATTTAAGAATAGTATTTTTCAGAGAGGGTGGTGGATGTATGGAACGTCTTCCAGAGGAGGTTGTGGAGTCACAAACAGTGGTGGAATTCAAGCATGCATGGGACAGTCATAAGGCAATTCTAGGGGGTGGGGGTAGGAAGAAGTAGGCTGCCGGTTAACTAGGATCTGCAGCTTATCCATCAGGTAGGGAAATGGGCAGACTGGGTGGGCCAAGCGTCCCTTATCTGCCATCAAATTCTATGTTTCTATGTTTCTATGTAAGAGTAATAAGGTCTTTGATGAGGCTTTCAAGGATTTTGCATACTGATGACTTCAGACTTATACTGTAGGTCAGTAGTTTTCCCAGCTATTGTTGGGGGCCCTTTTTGTGAATCGGGATAACATTGGCCTCTTTCCATTCTATTGGGAAATAATTTGCAGATAAGCAACTTTAAAAAAGTAGTTTTTAAAGGATGAGCTATGCAATTTGCCAATAAATATAGTAGATGTCCAGCTAGATTGTCAGGCCCTGTACAGTATTTACCCTTTAGGGCTAGCAGTTTTTTAATTATAACTTCCTCAGAAAAGCAAATGAGTGGGTCATTATTTTCTTTAGTAGAATGAGGGATATTTTAGTTTATAGGTGTAAAAATGCTGCAAAAGTTCATGTTAAACAGATCTGCCATTGTTTTGGAGTCATGAATGAAATGATTTTTCAATAATAATGGTCTGACCTGACATGCAGGTTTCTTTAGAGAATTTATATATGAATAAAAGTATTTCAATTTGTTTTGTAAGCATTACTAGCAAGATGATCCTTGATTTACATTTTTCTGGATGTTTGTATAAGAGATCCAGTTAGAATTAGTCTTAGCTTTAAGTGTTGTATTTTTTGTTTTTTATTTTATTATTTTTTTTTAATTGAATTATCTATCCATTTAGGTAGCCATTTAAAGTTGGAGTATTTTTGCTTTGATGGAATAAAATTGTCCCTCAGAAAGGTAATGGTATTTTTGAAGGTACCCCAGCTTTCCTGGGGGGGTTGAATTATTAAAGACAGAATCCTTATTAATATTATTAAGAGCAGATTTAATTACCACTAGATTATTTTTTCCACAGATGTAGGTGATAGTAGTACTGGGATTATAAACATAATGTTTATGTAGAATAAACTGAACTGAGTTATGATCACTACCACCAACTGGGGCCCCAACACTGACACTATTAATAACCAATTCTTTATTACAAATAATGAGGTCCAATATGTTATCACTTCTAGTTGGTGTTAATACACACAGTTTTAAATGTAGCTCAGAACAAGCAGACAGAAGTTTATTGCCTTTGCTAAAGGTGGCACTATAATCATGCCAGTTAATCTCGCTGAGATTAAAATCACCAGTGACTAAAATGTCCCCTAATTCACTTGCATTTTCAATTTCATGAATCATGGCTTCCAGTATCTCAGTAGATGAATTTGGGGGATGATAGCATGACCCAAATATGAGGAAGTCTAAATTAGTCAAAAAGATTTTAACCCAAATAGTTTCAAATGGGCATGTTGTGGGATTTGATGTGGTTAGTAATCTCTAGTGAATTAATTTTATTACTCACAAAGAGTGCTACACTGCCACCCTTACAATTGAGCCTGTTTAATTTGTATGAATGAAAGCTAGGTAGATGAGTGCCCCAAGATGCTTTATCATCTCTCCATGTTTCTTATACTGATATAACATCTAGTTGGGCCTGGATTGCCCTGAGTTTCAATTCATCATATTTATGTGTTAAACATCTGGCGTTAAAACTAAGGAAGTGCAATTGATGGCTGGAAAGTGGTTTATTGTGACACGCATTTAAATTTAGAGAAGAAGGCAAGCCCTTCTTCTCCCTCTTGCTACCTAGTTTAAATGGTTATTGATAGTTAATAGAAACTGTTTTCCCAGTAGGGTGTTGCCTCATCTAGTAAGATGTAGACCATCTATACAAAACAATTCATTCATATCAATAAATTCTTCCCAAAGTGTAATACAAGTAATGT
The DNA here is from genome assembly GCA_016271365.2 of Neoceratodus forsteri. Classification (NCBI taxonomy): domain Eukaryota; kingdom Metazoa; phylum Chordata; order Ceratodontiformes; family Ceratodontidae; genus Neoceratodus; species Neoceratodus forsteri. Next base: position 1,095,264,493 of record CM057450.1, on the reverse strand, counting down.
TTTGTTTTAAGCACCATTTATGAAGCCATTCATTAATGGTCTTGAATTTTGGTTTAAGTGTGCAGAAAATCTGGGAATTGAAAGAATTTCAGAAATGCAAATATCACACCTTAATTCAACTAATTTATTCGACATGGCAACAAAAGCCTGTTTTTTGTCATGAACAGAATCATGATATATATTGTTAGCTCCCAAGTGTGAATTTGTAACAGGGTTTTCCCCACTTTCACACATGATACTATCAAGCATCCTGATAAGATCAGTAACCTTAGCAAGACTGGAACTTGAGCATGTCCTGTTAACTTTGTCGGGGTTACAGATGGCCCTATTCAAGTGTTTAGTTATAGAGTCACCTGGTACTATAACTTGTTTTGTACTGGAATGTTAAAAGGAGATATTATTGGCACAGTCTCGGCATTTGCAATTAAGGGCCTATTATTGTGTGGGTCTATCACATCTACAATTGGGAGGTCAAATAAAGGTGAATCAGTAATCCCAGAGTTTGGCAGTTTGTATGAGGTTGGGATTAGGTCTCTTAATGTGGTATTAATTGAAGCACATGATATATTACCAGAGGAGGTACTAGGGGTAGGGTCTATTATCATACTATTAGTGTCCCGGAGGATGGTCACATGATGGCTGCCTGAGTAGATGTACCTGGCTGAGCTCCTGGTCCCTACCTGAATAAAATATTAAATTTCACTAACCTGGTGCCTTTTCTGAATTTCCCCTGCTGAGTGTGAAAGCGGCACTTGCCAAGAATTGCCTAGTTCAGGAAGACTGGTGATGATGGACACAGAAATGAGAGATTCTCTACCTAAACACACTCCACTGCCAACACCAATGCATGACAAGAACTCTAAGTAGGCCAAGGTATCCCCTGCTGGAGCAACTAATCAATCAAACTCCCAGGCCGCATTGATGGAGGCAACATTTCTGGAGATAATTGGGCCCCTACAAGAGACATTAAATAACCTGGCCACAGATTTTAAAACTATGAAGGGCTCAGTGGAGAAGCTAGCTACACAACTGCAGGCAACAAAGTCAGAATTTCATCTTTAGACAACTGGCATACTCACACATACCCTGAGCTAACAACCATGCAGCACAGAATTAAGAAAATGGAGGAGAAACTGGAGGACCTAGAGGGTCGCTTGTACAAAAACAACTTGATAATCTTAGGTCTGCCAGAAAGGTAGGAGGGATCAGACACAGTTCTCTTTGTCCAAAAATTATGCAACAAATTGGCAGGATCCTCTCCAGGTGGCTTCAATTATATTACAGAGAGGGTCCACAGATCACTTCATCTGATGCCTCCTCCAGGCTCCCCTACCCATCCTTTAATATTACATCTCCTCAACTACTTAGATAAACAGCATGTGCTGAGGAAACTTTAAGAGATGAAAGAGGTACAGTGGGAGAATAAGACGCTTCACATTACTTAGGATTTACCATTGTCCATAAGGCAGAATAGGTTCACTGTACATCCAACAGTCTCTAAATTAATTGTTGCAGGCATAAAATTTAAGATCAGATATCCTGCTACTCTGCGAGTGGCACATGGTGACCAGTGGCACACTTTTGAATCACATGAACAGGCGATAGTAGCCCTTTGATCTATCTACCTGGATCTCTTCCAATGATGTGACCTCTGAGCCCTGATCTCCAGTGTGACTATTTTTACAGCTAAGTATCACAATTCTAGAGTTAGTTCTCAGTCAAGGAGGTGCAGTTTGATTTGTGGAACCATAGCTGACTATGAGCAATTAAAACTGAATACCTGTCAGGTTTCCCCAGCCTTCCAAGATATGGAATGTACAGTTCTCATTCCAGTATCTACAATAAGTTTATGCAGTTGAGGCTGAAAATTTTGCACTACGTGGAAGTGAGTGTGGTGCAAAGGACTTAGCTTCATCATAAGAACATGTTCCTGGCATGCTATTTTACTTTTTTTAAAATAGCATTAGATGCAGAACTCCATGGACTGTTGCAATTACTTTAGTTTGAAGGCAAATGGCTCCATCTAGTGGCAAGACCCCTGTTCAGTATTAAGTCCAAGAGAGTAATGTTTATAACCTTAATATTTTGTCTCATTATTAGTTTACTTTGGGCTCTATCAGCAATACTTTAAACCAGATGGGTTCCTGGTAGTACAAAGTATTACCCTTAGATTTTGGAGCCATAACCTAAGAATACAGAATGATGTTTTTCTAATTTTTTGGAGGGGTTCTGCTTTTTGAAATACTGGGGGTGGAAAACAGTCCCTTTGGCTAACAGGAGGAAGATATTTGTATGACATAGTCCCTCCTGACATACGGAGGGAACAAATAACTTTACTATTATTCTAGTTCCTATTTCAAAATGTTCTTTTCGGACCATACCTTGTTCAAGGTTGGGGCCCTCCCCTAAGGGAAAGAAGGATTAATTTCAGGAAAAGGCCCTCTTCCAATTTTTTTGACATTCACTCTAAACTTTTTTCATTGGTTTGTGAATGTTCTATTTGCTACTCAGGACTTTGTGTGGGATGGGGCAGGGCTGAGTATAAGCTGGGTTTTACAAGTTACACCAATTCATCACTGGACGGAAGTGGCTGGACAAGTGAGAGGTTGCCTGCATGCTGTGAGTGCTGTGGAGGAGTACTTGCAGCAGGGCTATGATTTGTGATATATTCTATCTTATTAAAGGTATGCCACCAGTTTTATAATTGTGCCTTACTTGTGGCATTCTCTCTCTTCTCCCCAGTGGTTCCTGGTGTTTTCTGTTCCCGTAGGTGTATCACGGAGGTGGTGGTGATAGGTGATAGTTGTTTTTGAACCGTGGAGGATGTAGCGGCCCTTCAGGAAGGTCGAGAGCCTGGAGCCGAGCTGTGGAGTTGTGTGTGAGGTGACAGTGCTGAGTGAGGCAGTAACGGGAGCAGGGAAGACGTTGATGCTGACAGCAGGAGTGCACGAAAGAAAAAGGAGAGTTCTTGGTCTTTTTTTTACCTTGAAACTGAAGTTGCGTTCTGCAATAGACTTTATTTTTTTTGTTTACGTGTATATTTTTCCTTTTTGATTTGTTTAAATTTTCATTAGATTTTGTTTTAGTGCCATCCCTGTTTTAAAGGTTTAATATTTTTTTATAAAACATCTGAATTTTTTTTAGGTTCTTTTTGAATTTTCCTGAGTTTGGATCTGTCACGTGTGCCTGAGCAGACTATAGCCTGCTAGTCTTTTCTCCCTGGGTATTTAAGGTGCATGTGTGGCGTTCTCCTTAGATGTCTCTGTTTATAGAGGAGAAAGGATTACGGCTCACGTCTCACCTCGACCTTATTCAGGATTATCAGTTGCAGTACACTGTTTTTAATTTTTACCATCGCTATAAAAATATATAATATTCATATTCATTTTGTTTACTGATCTGATCTGCTGATTTGATCTGAACAAACCAATAAGGGTGGTTAAATAGAGGACACCGATTAACGACTGAGGCTAAGGCTAAGAAAGCTCTAATGTTTGATATAACAACTGCAACTAAAAGTAAGGGAAATTTTTAAGATTTTTTGAGATTATAAATATTTTATGAGCCTTTGATATACGATTATAAGCTTATAAATGGTTTTGAGGGGGGAGTATTTGATTTTAGAAAGATTTGTTTCTGAGTTTTGTTTCTCTTTTCCTTCATTTTGTAGTGCCCAATTATTGTATTGAGAGAGCATTCCAGCATGGTGCTAATGAACATTGGGATTTTAATTGGGATTATCGCTTCTATCAAATGTGGTGGAACTTTTATTAACATCAAGGGGAACTTTTGGATATCGCCTGTCATTAACGGGATTCCCTTTAAGATTCTGAAGATCTTCATCTCATATACCCTAACGATACTAACATTATACATGCCACAATTCTTCTGTAGTATCAAATATATGTGTCATGTCTGATTCTGTTGTTTCTTACCATTTCTCATAGAGGGCATGAGGAGCTAAAATTGCAAATTGTGACTGCTGTTCCTTTCCATAAGAACAATATAAAAAAGATACGGACATGGTTATGGTGGTCATCTAGATGTTGGTTTCTTTTAAATATTTGTAACTTCTGCTCCTAATTCTTTTTTTTTTAGAAGTTATAAGATCATAATAGCTCTATTGGATATCTGTGTTGATGTTCCCTTCTCCTGCACCTTCAGCACCTGATTTTGTATCTGAACAATAATTTTATGATAGTGCTTGAGGTTGTGTTTTGTATTTTGATCACATTTAATCTATTTGAAAAGAAAGGGGAATTTATATAATTTTCTAAACTTACTAAAGTTATTTACATTTTCATATGTATACTCGTAAAAGTAAGATGGTGGTTAAAAATAACAGGGGTGTGAACCAGCAGAATAAATTGTCAACTGACCACTCAATTTGGAACTTGAAGGTTAAAGGGGTTAAGGGGCCTAAGGGGGCTAATAGTAAAAATAATTGTTGTGTATATATGCAAGATTTAGTTATTATGGCTTTGACCCCTAAAGAAGTCAAAGAATTTGAATCTGAAGGAGCTACTTTATCTTCCTTTCCCAGTTTTCCTATAAAAGAACATGATGAGCAAAATTATGGGTCAATTGGTTTGGAATCTGATCTATGTACAGCTGAAGAGAGGGATTCTTTGCAGGGCATCTTATTATTAGAGTATTCTAATAAATCAGTTCAAGATAAAAAGGTAAATGGTGTTGTGTGCTCAAAAAAAATATAAACTGGGGTTAAAATGTCGAACAAAAAATGCTTGACTTACTCCAATAATCAATTTATAACTAAAGAGTTGGAATTAAATGGAGTTCCATCCATTCCATCTATTCTTCCTACTAGCACACTTCGTCAAGGCAAAATCACTGACTTTATTTCTAAAAGTCAGACTGGATCTCAGGAAGCTATAAATCTGAGTATCCAATCTGTATTATCTCATACAGAAGGTTACTTGGAGACTTCCTTGAAAGAACATATTATTGTTGTAAATTCATCAGGTGTTTCTGTTCAGCATGATTGGATGGGAGAATCAGTAAACTATTCTCCTGATATTAGGACAAATCAAGGGGCCTCGTTAGTGAAGGATGATGTTACATGTGATGCTACCTCTTGTTTTCCATCTGATATGAACCTGTTTAGCCCTTTAGAAATTTCAGAGGCCTCAATAGCTCTGGAGGGCTCAATTGTGGAGTTAGAGGAGCAAACATATTTATGTTTAAAAGAATCCCCAGATGAGATATTTGAAAGAATGGACAGAGAGGTACGGAATACTCATTTAGATCAGGACTTTATTTCCCAATGCCCTGATACTATATCTAAATATACTATCGGGGCATTGGCCCATCCAGTTATGTCAAATGTGGTGCTATTAGAGGCCTATAAGAGCATTAAAGTGGCCTTGGAAAATTTGTCACAATTCTGTATAGAAAGATTTGCTTCAATTGAACAACAAATTCTACTATTGGTTGAAAAAAGTGAGACTAACAGACCAAATCAAAATTTGTCATTCTCCTCCCTAAGTTTTGTTGAGACCCCAGGGAAAAAAAGAATAGAGAGGTTCAACAAGAAAAAGGGGGGAAAAAGGAGAGTAACCTTAGGAAAAAGTCTAATTACAGTAAAATTAGACAACAGAAAAACAAAAAGAGTAACAAAAGTGAAAGAATGACAAAAGGAGCTTCTACTATGGTAGAGACTAATGAGCATGCCAATATAGAGGGGGCCCAGATGCCCAAAGAACAAATAAAGTCATTTCCCCTATTGAACGGGATAAGTATGGAGCCAGTAACTAATTTAACAATAGCTGAACCTATTTCTTTGAAAGCTCAAGAAAATAAAATCAGTAAAACTATCCCAGTTCAAAAGTTAACTTTGTTGGAGAATTCAACCAAGAGAGATCAATCTAAACAAAGTTCTGGAAATAATTTAGTGCTACTAGAGGATGATAGTCATCCTGTAGCTAAAGGAGATCTTGAAACATATGATCTATTATGTACAGGCAAGCAAGTAATTTTTAAATTGAATTATATGTATTGTAAAGATTATGAAACTAATGCGACCTTGACAAAACTGATAGCTCATATGTTGAGAGCAGAATTGAGATTATCAGCTGTAGCAGATGCCCTTATTATGGTAACTAGGGATACAGATAATCCTCTTGGTTCAGTTTATTTTATGCTTCCAAATTTGGATGTAGCAAAAGAAGTATGGGCAAAGCAAGGTTTGATTGACTCACTAGGAATGGTACTCTCATCACCTGTGACTTGGGCCACAATTTGGAAAAATACTTATAACGGGATTAAACCAGCTAAAGTGTTAACATATGATAAATTTAAGTCTACCCTTGCATTGCTGAATTGGGAATTTCTAGCACCCCCTGAAGGCTCTATGTTTATTATTTTTGTGATATAAACACTGGAGGGAGAAACTGTTGATTATTTACCATTTTTTCTGAGAATGATTATGTCAGCTATTATTAAAATACAAATACACTCGAAAGAAATAGTACAAGTAGAGAGGGTTATGAAGGAGGTACAAGGCACCCAGATAAACTATTTCATATCCTCTGTACAATTAGTAGCACTGTTATTAGAGAATAGACATATACTGGATGAGGCGGGTATTTACTTGGTGGAACTGAATGAGTGGAAAACACAGGAACAATTTGGAATAATTCATACATGACTACAATCATCTAATAGCCAAGATCAGGATGTATTAATACATCAGGGGCAGAAGGTAACAAATAATACAAGTTGTAACATTCTCAATTGGAATATTGCAGGACTTTATAACAAATTTGCAGATCCTCAGTCGGTAAGCTTTGTTTCTACTTTTGAAGTTATTATTTTTCAAGAGACATGGGCAATAACTCAGCCTTATTTGAATGGTTTTGAATCAAATTTTGTACCTGCAACTAAAGCGAAAAAATATGGGAGAAATAAAGGAGGATTGGTAATTATGATAAAAATTAGGGATGGTTTAAGGGTCTTAAAAAGTTATCCCCTTACCTCTGAAATACTAATGATAGTGGTTGAGTGGGATTCTAATATTGTTCTGATTGTAAATATATATATTCCACCATGTTTTCATACTCACCCTACATATGATATTTGGACCCAACTGTCTATGGAAATAGATTTGATTACACAAACAAATAAAGTATAGTATTATTAGCAGGTGATTTTAATGCTAGGATTGCAAATTTTGACAGTATAATAGAGCTGCAAGAACAACTGTATATGCCAGATTTTGAACAAAGAAGAACTACAGATATGACTTAATGAGGCAGGGAGATGTTTTCAAACCTTTATTAAGGATAATAATTTTATCATCCTTAATGGGAGACTGGAAGGGGATTATGATGGTGAATGTACTTTTTTTCTCCCCTCAGATAGGAGTGTGATTGACTTTATCTTATGTTCCCTTCTAAGTTATCAATATTTTAAAAAATTAGAGGTGATTATGAGAACAGAAAGTGACCATGAGGCAATTTTGTTGGCCTTTAAGAATTTTAAGAATCCTGATAGTAATTCTTCTCCACCCAAACCTATGACTGAGCTTGAGATTTGAGAGAATAAGAAGCTAAGGTTGAATAATAAGGTAATGAATGAAGTATCACATATAATATACTCCTCTACCCTTGTTAACTTATATCAGAGTATACAAAAATATCTCAGAGCCGAGCATATTTATTATTTACTGAACTTAGGATACCAACAAATAATTAATGAGAACTATTATACTATTATCAATGAATTTAAGTCAGTATCCTGGTTTGATGATTGCTGTAAGAGGGAGAAAAAAATTAGCCAGTCTTATTAGACAACAAAAAAAACACATGATAAAAGGAGCATTGTTAAAATGAAACAAAGCCCGTAGTAAATATAATAAATTTCTGGTTAAAAAAAAAGGAGTTTAAATACAAACAATGGGAAGTAATGTATCAAGCTATTAATGAGGGTAATAGTAGGCTCTTCTGGTCATTGATGTCAAGAGGAACTAATTATCAGAATTTAAACCCTCCAATTTATATTCCTAAAGAAACTTGGACCACATATTACAATTCTCTATTCAATAAACATACTAATACGGGGGAAGAAATAGTAGATAGTTATATTAAAGGGTGAATATTTTCCTTTAGTATTTACAATAAGTGAAGTAGAAGATGGTATCTCGAACCTCTCATATAATGAAGCACCTGGACCTGACCTGATCCCTGGGGAAATTTATGAGGCACATTTAAATTATTGGGTGTATTGGGTATATTTTCTTTACAAATTTCTTTAATATATGTTTAAAAGAAAGATTTATACCATTTTCATGGACAAAAACTATAATTGTGCTAATCCATAAAAAAGGACATCTGCAATGACCAGCTAATTATTGTCCAATTAGTCTTACTGATATTAGTGGGAAAATTTTATCGAGAATTCTATTACAAAACTTACAAGACTGGACAATGATAAACTCTCCATTATCTATGTTTCAAGCAGGATTTTCTAAGGGTTTTGCAACCGCAGATTATATATATACACAATATATATATATATATATATATATATATATATATATATATATATATATATATATATAATCTCATTTAATAGAAAAAATAGGTTGTTTTGTAGAATGAAGTTGTATGTTTTGTTTGTGACTTTATGGCAGCATTTGATTCGGTGAACAGAAGTAAATTATGGGAAATCTTAAGAGGGGAAAAAATACCTTTGAACCTTTTGGTTCCAATTTACATGCTATATTCCCATACAGTCACAGCTGTTGGATATGATAATAAAGGTAATCTTACTGATTACTTTAATACATGTTCAGGAGTCAAATAAGGATGCCTTTTGGCTCCACTTTTGTTCAATTTATATATTGACTCTCTTATGACTTACACTAAGGTATCTACTTTGGATTCTCCTAAAACTGGAAATCACCCATTTCACAGTCTTGCGTATGTAGACAACTTAATTATCTTTGCCTTATCTATACAGGGACTATAAAACAAAATAATTCATCTTAATATTAAATGTAAACAGCTGGATTTAACGACAAATTTGAAAAAAAAATTAAGTATATGGTTTTTGCTCCAAAGCAGGGTCAAGGAAAGAAACCAAGATTCTATTTAAATAAAGCACATATTGAAGGTATAACTTCTTATATATATACTTAGGTGTTAAGTTTTCTGCAAATGGAGCATGGTTAAAGTTTTGGAGGGACCAAGTGGCAAAGGCCAAACTGATGGCTAAAGCTTTACTGCATTTTAATAATAAATATGCAGGTCATTTGGTTTATTCAGCATTAGTGGCTGCTGAGGCAAAAATGTATCCTATTTTAACATATGGAGCAGAGGTTTGGGGTGCAAACCCTCCTTTATGGTTAGAGATTCCTCTTTCTTTTTTTAATAAATCATTATTACAGGTTCCCATATCTATATCTAATCCTATAGTTAGGGCCAAACTAGGAAGATTACCCATTGCCATCATAATTGAGACCCATATGGTAGGTTATTGGTTAAAAATTATTAATCATCAGGCTAATAGCTTACCGTTATTATGCTTGAAATAAAAAAATTACATGGCAAAATCAAAATTTTAGATCATCTTGGGTTAAGTCTATCAAAGGTATTTTGGAGAAAATAGCTATGTATCATCTTTGGTTAGATTGGGAAAAAAGTATTATAATATCACCCTTTTACAAGGAACTGGTTAATATATATATATATATATATATATATATATATATATATATATATATTTGCTCAAGGCAAACAAATGGAGCTTCTTAGAGCTCAGTGTCAGGCTACTTGGTTAGCCAAAAATAAGACTGATGTATTTCTGTAAACTTATCTATCTCTACCTCTTACTCCCTTAGATAGGAAAATGATTACATGGGCAAGGATGGGCATTATTTGCTCTAAATATATATTTTTTAATAGAACAGTTGCCCTTACTACCTTCCCTGAAACATATAGGTGTAATAGGGGTTTCGTACCATATTACGATACAATGTCCTTTATACAAAATTCCGCATTCTAAATTACTTCATAATTTTCTTAATAAATATGTAAACACAGAATATGATCTGTTATTTGTAATTTTACATCCTCATACATTAGAAGAGGCTAGGATGACGTCAGGGTTCTTTTACCAAGTGATGAAATATAAAGAAAAACATCTCCCTGCCTTTGAGAAATAAATCTGTAGTCTATTAATTCAAATGAATCAAAATTAAGTAATTTGTTGATTCTTATTAAATGACATAGATATTGATTAAAGGCGGGATGGGACTAGCTAGAAAGAGAAAATAAAGGATAAGGGGGAGCTGATAATCCCTTTGTTTGATTATGCACATTATTACTATATAATAAGGATTTTTAATATTTATATTGTGATGTATTCTTTGTTTATGCACTTGTATGTACTGTAATGCATATTTTAATGTTTTATAGTATATTGTAATGGTAAATTACCGAACAATAAAACAAAAAAATGAACTGAACTATAATCTGTTGGCAGCGTTATAACATTGTGGCCCGTAATTGTGTAGCAGTTCAGTCGTTAGGACTGAGGGAAAGTATTTGTTCTGTTGGGGTTGTTTGGGCATTGAGGTTGGGGATGGGGTACACTTCTATTTTTTGGAGCATGGCATTCCTGTTTCATGTTTTTGGAAACATCTGAGAGGATGGGGAGGGACCTACACACGCCCAATCATCTGGGCTGAGTTTAAGTCTATGTGCCACTTCAGTATACGCTCACTATTTTCTTTTTATAATAGCCCTGGAGAATATTAAGATGGCCAGTTACTTCTTTTTCAGATGGTCAAGGATGTGTGAGGGCAGTATGGGTGGGGGGAGGGGTACTTAGAGGTATGACTTAAATATCGCTGTAAGACAATCCACTAGTTATATTAGGCCTAATAAAGACATATATAGAAACTTGGCTTCCCAGCCAAATGCCCTTTGGGGTAACCCTTGCCTCGGTGTTTGTGCACAGAGGTTCTTTGTCTTTTAAATAGTTTTTTATTTTAATGGGTTCACCACAATATATCCCAGGCACACTGCCTTAGGGGTAGCTGGCCCATTCCACTGGGGTGTCAAACAGATGAGGCATACTGATGAGTCCTGGTAGGACGAAACACATGTTTATGTCTTCTGTTAGCACCCTTTGCAACTGTGTGAGAGGCCTTTCGCACCATGCAATTCTGCTTAAAGTTGGACCAGCATAACATTCTGTGGATTTGCATATGCAGCCCATGATGCTTTGCATTGTGGGGCATGTGTGATTTTGTATTTTCTTGAAACTTGGCTTCCAGCCAAATGCCCTTTGGGGTTACCCTTGCCTCGTGTTTGCGCATAGAGGTTCTTTTGTTCTATATATATATATATATATATATATATATATATATATATATATATATATATAATTTTATTGAATGGCCATGAAATATATCACATGGAATGTTAAAGAAGTCCACTCCAGGATAAAACAATATCCGATCTTGAGACACTTGCAAGTATTACAATGTCAAATCACTTTCCTTCAAGTGATCTGCCTACTGTCAATGGAATGTATGCATTTCTGCATACAATCAGTTGGTCAAGTATTCACAGCTGGGAACTCCATGACTCAAAGAGGTGTATCAATATTTTTTTTTTTAAGGGACTACATTTCACTTGAATTAAGGATGGATCCTGCTGCATTGGGTTTCAGATCACATGGATGACTAAAGTGGACTCTTTATCCTACAACGTTTGAACCTCTGAAGTGGGGAAGGGAGGGGTGCTAAAGTTGTATTATTTGTTTGCTATTTTGTTGTAAGGATGATGGTGTTGTATTCTGAAAACAATAAAATATATTACATTTCAAAAATACTATTAGTGTTCTCTTGCGGAATGGAGTAATGGGGGTCAAACTGTTATGCAGAGGGATGCTATAATGTTCCACTTTTCATCCCTTTTTACTGACTCTGGTACTTTACACTACATACCATGCATCATCTCCACTACAGTTGTCATTGGTTGTGTCTTCCTCCCTAGCTCTTTTTTGAGTAAGCTCATAATTAGAGGAATGTGGGTCAGGACTTCTAGTAGGCAACATAGGGTCAGTGGGTTTGATGTTCAAGGCCACTTCCCTATTTCTAAGTGTAGGTAAGGTGTTACTCTGATTAACCTGCAGTGTTTGTGATACTGTTAGCAGGGGTAAAGAATTGATAGCATTAAAACTATTAGTCATGTCATGTTGACTCTTCTGTAAGGCAGCTAGACAAGAATTAAATAATGCAATTACATGATGCATTTTGCTGTTTTCTTTGCATTTGTTACATTGATAGAGCCATTAGGAAACTTCCTCAGAGATCATAGAGTACATGTAACAACCAGTTCATTTTAAGCCCACTTCACCAGTCAGGGAGATGATAGTATAATTTACATTGGAGGTCATATTAACAGTCTCAGTGCACGATAGGGGATGAACAGACATTTTAATAATATTCAATAAATTAAACACAGTTCAAGGACCACAAAACTCTGGTAACCTCAGTAGTGAATGGATACAATAGATATAGTCAGACTAACAATTGTAAAGAGGACGTGACTTGTATACAAATCAAGGTAGGGGGTACTATATCTCAGGTAGAAACTAGGAAGTGTAAGACAAGTTCTGTATATAGTCTGGAAATAACTTGCCACAGACTACACACAGAGGTGATCGTCTTTCTGTGTGCAAAGCCACATGTTCGCCCTGCTTGTGCTAGCCCACTCGCAGAGGGCCGAATTCTAAATACATTGTGACGTGGAAGTACAGGACTGGGTCATGCTCCCCATCAGTGTAAGGAAAAGGGTTTAAAACACTACAAACAGTGTAAAATACAAGCTAAAATGCCTGCTTATGATACAAAACCAGGTAATTAAGCATGTAGATAAAAATGAGACTCATGAGCGATAGTGTAGTTCCCTAGGTGGTATCAGAAACTACAGGTCCTGCAACTGCTTCCCTGGTCAAGCCTCCAGCCGGAGATCTGCAGGCAACACACTAAAGAAAAAGCTACAAGTGCAATTACTGAGCAAACCACTGACTCCTGTACTGCCTCACAGACTAGTATGACTGTCTCGCAGCATAGGGGGCCAGTATGAATCCGGCTCAGTTTAGCACTCACAGAGGGGTGAGTTCTAAATACAGTGTGACCCAGAAGTACTGAACTGGGTCCTGTTCCCCAACAGTGTAAGGAAAAGAGTTTAAAACACTGCAAACAGTGTAAAATAGAGACTAAAATGCCTATCAATAATACAAAACACAGGTATTTAAGCAGGCAGATAAAAAGCTGCAAGTGCAATTATTGAGCAAACCACTGACTCTCATGCTGCCTCATAGACTAGTACGAATGTCTCAAAGCATAGGGGGCCAATATGAAGTCAGCTCAGTATGTACACAATACATAAGCCCAATGAATTTAGCTCTCAGTGTCACAGATAACCTCTTTTCCAGGATCCCAAGGCCTGTAAATTTATCCAGGAAAACAGTCTCCTAACACAAAGAAGGGATGGTAAGTGGAGACCCCATCACTGTACCCCTAACTAAATCTCATAACCTACCAGTGCGCTTGTCCATGCCCTCCACCCCAATTCATACTAAAATATTGCCTCTTGAGCTGAAGAAACCTGTAAAAGTTCCATTTAATGATCCGATTTGACAAATGTTGTCTTTGTCTTCCCCCTCCCATAAATTCTCATAATATGATGTTCCTGGGATTTTACATTATTCTGAGTAAATACATTGTAAAAATGACTAAAAGCAGGATCCTGCTAGAAAGGAGGTGTCACACCTCAGCTGAGATATTCTTGACAAACACATTGTAAAAAAAAAACAAACAAAAAAAACCAAAGCATAGACCCGTAGACAATGCTGGCAGGAAAAAGAGCACTGGTCTATCCAGTCTGCCCTGTTGTACCAAATCCTACTGTAAGATCTGTTCTCTAGATGGAGTTTTTGCTCCCTCTAATCCACATTTCCCCCATTTACCCACACCCTTGGAGTAACTATTAAGATCATAAGTCTGTCTCAGCCATGTTTGAAACCTTGATCGTGGTTTCTGCACCCACCACCTTAGCCAGCAGACTGTTCCATGGCTCAGCCACTCTCTCAGTAAAAGAAAACTTTCTCACTTATCTCCTGAATCTCCCTCCACCCAGACTACACTCATGTCGCCATGTTTTTGACTCACTGTTCTTGCTGAATGGTTCTTCACAGTTCATTGGTAGCTCATTAAGCTCATTTTAACCTACAGTAAGTGTGCTGCTGCTATTATTTATTGCAACTCAAAATGCTATGTTCCAGCCATTTTTATGTTGATTGTGCGCATGCTCAAGAAACATTGTGACAGCTTTCCAGATGCAGGTAGTGGAGATGTGGCACTGTTGTGGCCAATGCTCCCACAGCCTTTAAAGGCTTGGCCCGCTTTCCTCAATGCCATGGCACGCAGCTGCTGATAATAGTTTACCCAGCATACCACCACCTTGAAATGTTTCAGCCTTTGCAATCAGGAGCTGCCTCGTCATTGCAGCATCAGCCATTTGCTGCAATGAGGGAGTGACCCGTCATTGTTGAGCGGAATGTTGGCAAGTGTAATATTGTTTGTGAACATGGTGGCAGTTTGCCATCATGGTCACTAATGATATTATGAACCCCCAGTGCTGAGGGGGTGCCCAATCCCCCTTGGCATCATGTGCCCCCCACAACGGTGTGTGTTTGCCGATGGGGGCCCCAGTCCCTGTCAGCTTCAGTGCCCTGCCCTGTACTTTGATGCTGCCGATGGGAGAACCCACTCCCCATCGGCATTATGTCCTGCCTTCCTAGTTTCATGTGCTGACAGGGGAGCCCACTCCCCATCAGCATAATGCCCCCTTCACAAACACCCAGGAGATTTGTGCCAAGGGGGTGCCCAATCCCCCTCGGCTCTTGCACCCTCCCTTTTGTGCCGATGGGGGTGCCCAATCCCTGTTTGCTACAGCTGCCCCCCTGAAAAACACTCTGTTGGCATACTGGGAGCCCTCCCCAGCATGCATATGCTCCTGTAAAAAAAAAAATCCCACAATGTTTTTTTTTTTAACCTGTGGAAAAAGAAAACGGTCCCTTGTAATCTCCCTGCCCCTTTCCCACAACCCATGCACACCCACTGTGCACCCTGCTTCCCCACACCCCTCTCACCCCATACTTACCTCCGGAGTCTGGCGTGATGATCTTCGGTGGACCAGGAACATGTCTGCACTCTTCAAAGCCGACTGCGAACTGAGGAAATGCCGATAAGCTGTATAATGGAATAAATAGGGTTTTTCCAACTTTGATGCATATCTCAGGCATTTTTTTGAATGTTGGCACCAAATTTTCAACATGGGGTTTTGGGACTCCTCTTCATGAATTCTGTCACTGTCATGCCATTATTTGGCCTCGAAAGGTGATTTTGTGGTCACTGTGCAGAATCCCCTTTCAGGACTGATTAATGAAATGACAGTGCCAGTGTTCATGAGGTGGGCTCTCATAAAGCCTATGTTGCAAATTTGGTGGAAAAAAAATCTAAAAAATGACTGTTTTATGAGTGTGCATTGTGCAGTTGCTACACACGCTCATAACTTTGCGAATTTCCAATATTTTCATGCCAGATTTTCAACATCAGCATTTTTTCACACCTCCTTGTGACCAGTACAGCTGTCATTTTTCACATCCTGGCCGAAATGTGTTTTTGCTCTTCTGGGGCAGAATAGCGCGGTTGCTGTAGGAAATCAGTGTTCAGGACAGATTAAGAAAATGGCAGTGACACTGTTCATGAGCAGAGGTCCAAAAATGCCTATACTGAAAATTTGGTGATGATACTCCATAAAATGACTGTGGTACGAGAGTGTATTGCACAGTTTGCTCGCACGGTCATAATTTCACAAATTAATAATATTTTCACTCCAGATTTTCAACATTGCCATTTTTTTTGCACCTCCTTATTAATGGTACAGCTGTCAATTTTTCACATACTGGTTGAAATGTGTTTTCTCAGTTCTGGCGCAGAATAGTACAGTCGCCGTGGAAAATCCATGTTTGGGACACATTATGAAAATGACAGTGACACTGTTTATTATCAGAGGTCCTAAAATGCCTATGTTAAAAATTTGGTAATGAAAGTCCATAAAATGAGTGTGTTACGCTCGTGCATTGTGCAGTTTCCACGCATGCTCGTACCTTCGCAACTTTGCAATATTTTCACTCCAGATTTTCAACATTGCCATTTTTCCATACCTCCTTATGAACAGCGCAGCTGTCATTTTTCACATCCTGGCCAAAATGCATTTTCTGTCTTCTGGTGCACAATTGTGCAGTCGCTGTGGGAAATCAGTGTTCGGGACACATTAAGAAAATCACACTGACACTGTTCATGAGCAGAGTTCCTAAAATGCCAATGTTGAAAATTTTGTGATGAAACTCCATAAAATGACTGTGTTAAGAGTGTGCATTGTGCAGTTTCTACACATCCTTGTAGGTTTGCAAATTAGTAATATTTTCACCCCAGATTTTGAACACTGGAATTTTTTCACACCTCCTTATGAACAGTACAGCTGTCATTTTCACATCCTAGCCAAAACATGTTTTTGCATTTCAGTGCACAATACACACGGCATCTGTAGGAAATCAGTGTTTGAACAGATTAGGATCGAGTGAGTGGGGGGGTGACCGTGCTCAACTGAGCCTCTCGGGACTGCTGCAGATTTCTTTGTGGGCAGGAAAAGCTGCCAAGCATGAGCAGGAGCCCAGTACAAAAGGGCAGCCTGCAGCGCTGGGAGACACAGAATGAGTGAGTAAGGGAGGGGGAGTGAGTGAGTGAGCTCAACGGAGCTCTGTCCGGACTACTGCAGATTTTTGTGGGCAGAAAAAGGCAGCAATGCACACAGGGGCCCAGTACAAAAGGGCAGCCTGCAGCGGTGGGAGAAACAGAATGAGTGACTGAGAGAGGGGGAGTGAGCCAGCTCAATGGAGCTCTCTCATTACTACTGCGGATTTCTTTGTGGGCAGAAAAGGGTGGCAATGCGGGCAGGAGCCCAGTACAAAAGGCCAGCCTGCAGTGCCAGCAGAAACGGAATGAGTGAGTGAGAGAGGGGGAGTGAGTGAGGTCAATGGAGCTCTGTCAGGACTGCTGCAGATTTCTTTGTGGGCAGGAAAAGGTGCCAAAAGAGGCAGAAGCCCAGTTCAAAAGGGCAGCCTGCAGTGCCAGGAGAAACAGAATGAGCTAGTGAGACAGGTGGAGTGAGCAACCTCAACATAGCTGTGTTGGGACAGCTGTGGATTTCTCTGTGGGCAGAAAAAGGTGCCAATGCAGGCAGGAGCCCAGTACAAAAGGGCAGCCTGCAGTGCTGGGAGAAACACAATGAGTTAGTGAGAGAGGGGGAGTGAGCAAGCTCAATGAAGGTCTATTGTGACTGCTGCAGATTTCTTTGGGCAGGAAAATGTGGCAATGCAGGCAGAAGCCCAGTACAAAAGGCCAGCCTGCAGTGTGGGCAAAAACAGAATGAGTGAGAGAGAGGGGGAGTGAGCGAGCTCAATGGAGCTGTGTCAGGACTGCTACAGATTTCTTTGTGGCCAGAAAAAGCTGCCAATGCAGGCAGGAACCCAGTACAAAAGGGCATCCTGCAGCAGCAGGAGACACAGAATGAGCAAGTGAGGGAGGGGGGAGTGAGTGAGCTTAACGGAGCTCTGTCGGTACAGCTGTGGATTTCTTTGTGGGAAGAAAAAGGTGCCAATGCAGGCAGAAACTGAGTACAAAAGGGCAGCCTGCACCGCCGGGAGAAACACAACAAGTGAGTGAGAGAAGGGGAGTGAATGAGCTCAATGGAGGTCTATCATGACTGCTGCAGATTTCTTTGTGGACAGGAAAATGCGGCAATGCAGGCAGAAGCCCAGCACAAAAGGCCAGCCTGCAGCGTGGGCAGAAACAGAATGACTGAGTGAGAGAGGGTGAGTGAGCGAGCTCAATGGAGCTGTGTCAGGACTGCTACAGATTTCTTTGTGGCCAGAAAAAGCCGCCAATGCAGGCAGGAACCCAGTACAAAAGGGCATCCTGCAGCAGTGGGGGACACAGAATGAGCAAGTGAGGGAGGCGGAGTGAGTGAGCTTAATGGAGCTCTGTTGGGAGTGCTGCAGATTTCTCTGTGGGCAGAAAAAGGCAGCAATGTATGCAGGGGCCCAGTACAATAGGGCAGGCTGCAGCAGCAGGAGAAACAGAATGAGTGAGTGAGAGAGGGGGAGTGAGTGAGCTCATCGGAGCTCTATCATGACAGCAATAGATTTCTTTGTGGGCAGAAGAAGGTGGCAACACAGGCAGGAGCCCAGTACAAAAGGGCAGCCTGTAGTGCTGGCAGAAATGGAATGAGAGAGTGAGACAGGAGGAGTGAGAAAGGGGGAGTGAGCGAGGCCAACGGAGCTCTGTCGGGAGTGCTGTAGATTTCTTTGTGGGCAGAAAAAGGTGCCACCAGTGGCAGGAGCCCACTACAAAAGGGCAGCCTGCAGTACTAGGAGAAAGAATGAGTGAGTGAGACAGGGGGAGTGAGTGACCTCAACAGAGCTCTGTCAGGACAGCTGCAGATTTCTTTGTGGGCAGAAAAAGGTGCCAATTCAGGCAGAAGCCCAGTAGAAAAGGGCAGCCTGCAGCATGGGGAGAAACACAATGAGCGAGTGAGAGAGGGGGACTGAGCGAGCTCAATGGAGCTTTATCATGACCGCAGCAGTTTCTTTGTGGGCAGAACAAGGCAGCAATGCAGGCAGGAGCTTAGTACAAAAGGCCAGCCTCCAGCGCCAGCAGAAGCTGAACGAGCAAGTGAGAGAGTGGGAGTGAGCAAGCTCAACGGACCTGTGTCAGGACTGCTGCAGATTTCTTTGTGGGCAAAAAAAGCCACCAACAGAGGCAGGAGCCCAGTGCAAAAGGGCAGCCTGTAGCGCCAGGAGAAACAGAATGAGCGAGTGAGAGAGGGGGAGTGAGCCACCTCAACAGAGCTCTGTCGGGACAGCTGCAAAGTTCTTTGTGGACAGAAAAGGGTGCCAACACAGGCAGGAGCCCAGTACAAAAGAGCAGCCTGCAGCACCGGGAGAAACAGAATGAGCGAGTGACAGAGGGGGACTGAGTGAGCTCAATGGACCAAAGTAATCAACATTCAGCATTGACAAATGCTTTTTTTTCATTATTTACTTTTAATTTGTGGAATTAACTGCAATCTGCTGTTTTTTTGCATGTTTAACTGTCTTAGCTACCGATCTTCATATGCTGTGCTATGCTCCATTCACCAGTCTCATTTCTAGCTTGCCCTACCTACAGGAATTTCTTTCCTTTCTCCCTACCTGGCTCCTCTAAATCCCCCCCGACTAACCCTTATTTCTCTCTAACTACTTCTCAGCTAGCTCCTTAGCTAATTATGCACCCTCCATGAAATCCTGTCTCCTGCCCCCTGCTGCTTCTTTGTCTCTCATGCCCTTCTCTCCTTGTCCCTCTGCCTTTTGCCACTCCCTCTCACCAGCCATTTTATTTATTCATCATCTCTTCCCTTTTTCTCTCTTTCAGCCTTACCTCCTGCCTAGACTGGGTGGTCCACAGAGTGGGACAGCTTCTCCAAGCTGCTGCCTTCCTCCACGCCAGCCCACCCAGCTCCTGCCAAGCTACTGACTTTGAATTTCGGAACTCTTTTGAGCTTTCTGTGATTGGCCTATTTCATCTCAAACCAGATTGGTTTGCATTTCTTTTAAACTGAAGTTTCTTCTGTTGGACTGATTTGCCTCTCTAATTGACTTACAAGCTAAAAATAAAAGCTAATCTGCTCTGTACAGCTGTAATCAGCTCTGGGCTTCAGTTCAGTCCTCTTACTAGAACTTCTTTCAACTCAGTCTAGATGTAATCTGCTGCTGTTAAGTCTAAAGGAAAAAAGCTTCTACTGCTGACTAATTTTTAAATTTAACTCAGCTAGAGCTCTGTACCTTTCTATTGGGCCATTGCTGAAACCTCATTAACTGTCTGCAGTTTTCAACTGTAATTGAGCTCAGCCACAGATCAATTAAATTGGAAGCTCATTAAGCTCATTTTAACCCAAGTGTGCTGCTGCTATTTATTGCAACTCAAAATTTTTGTCCTCCCAGCCACCCACCTGCACCCCCAGCACTCTTTAATTGCCCTACCTACTGAATAGGTTTACACCCAGCATGTGTAACTAGCTGTCTTAGCCACAATCCACCTTACTAGCTAGCTGCGAAAACATACTCCAGGTAGTGTCTGATTTCTTTTCCTTGGCTGGCTACTGCCATCTTTGCTTTGCTGACCATTGTCCACTGCTCACTATTCCTGCTCTATACTCCAAGTTCAGCTGAGTTACTTACTTATACTGTGGTTCCAATTAGTGGCTTCAGCTTCCTGCCATTATATAGGTGCCACTCTGTCTCTCATCTCATGCAGGCACCTTCTCCGTGCCCCTTTATCCGCCATCCCCTCATACCCAAGCACCACTGAGCTACCCTCTTTTCTGGGCTCTAAATTTTGTTACTTTCAGCTACATGACACTCTTACAGGGAATACACTCAATCACTATATGGCAGGCACTGGGCACAATGAAGCCTTGTTTCCTATCCCTTGCATTTGCCTGTCTGACAGGCACACTTCTGATACTCTGCTTCTCTGCTGGTGTACTATATCCTGACCAGTCGTACCTCCTTCACTTCTCTGTTGATAACCACCCTCCCTGTCCCCTGCCTTTCCTGCAAGGTGGGAAAAATCCCTCTTGGCTCCCTTTCTCTTGACTTCCTAAGTAACCTTGAGTGTCATTTATCTGACTAATTCCTATTTCACTCCTCCTATTTCCCCCTTTCTCCTGTCCACTGTACCCCTATCATCTACTACTCTCCCTGCTCTTACTAGCAGAAGATATCGAGTCAAACCCTGGCTCTTTACAATCTACCATCACCTCTATTAACGCCACCTGGGTAAAACCCCCTGGGCTAAAACTTGTCCATATGAATGTCTGCAGTCTCCCTTAAACATACTCTGATATTGAAGTCTGGGTTTCTCTCTACAAACCTCACATCCTCTACTTCAGTGAAACTTGGCTGAAGCCACAGTACCCAGACACCATGTTTCAATTGGCTGGGTACTCCTGCCTATGCAAAGATCAACCAGGAAAAAGAAAGGGAGGAGGTGCCACCATATTTGTTAGAGAACCCCTCTCTGCCTCAGTTACCCTCTGCTTCAACAATGCCTCCACCAGTGACTGGCTCATCACTGAAGTAACCCTGGCCTCAACAGAAAAACTTTTCCTGGGATGTTGCTACAACTCTCCTGACAGGGGTATTGAGGGCCTCCATAGCCTCCTAACAGGGTTTGGATCATTCTACCCAACCAGAGAAGTCATCCGTCTTGGGGATTACAACCTCAACTGGCCCAGTGCTTATGAGCCAGACTTTGGCAGCCTTCTAAATCAGTATAACCTGGTGCAAATGATCACTCTCCCTACTCGTTTCAATACTTGTACCTCGAACCACACACTCCTCAATTGGGTTGTCACTAACAGCAGAGACAGTGTTACCCAAACTGGCATGCTTTCTGACTCCATAAGTGATCACTCCCCTACCTACGTCATTCGTTCCACTGTGGTCTCCTGTCCTCCCCCCAGGTACCACTCTTATCATAACTTCAATTGCCCTGATATTTCCAGCCTTTTCAAGGACATCAGGGCCATAAACTGGTGGAATCTCTATGCATTCACTGATGTGTCTCAAGCCACCACCTATTTCACAAATGCTTTCCTGGCTATCAAGGACCACCACTTCCCTACCACGACTAGGTGTGTCAGAGTTGAGTGCACACATTGGTTGACAAAAGATCTCATGAAGCTGAGGGACAGCAAGTGGGCTCCCTACAAACTGACCCCCTTCCCTACCCTGCGGAATGAGTACAGGCACCTGCACAATAGATGAAAACACATGACCAGATCCTTAAAATGGGATTGCTACCACCAGCTCCAGAGAGAGAGCCTGGGCAATCCTTAAAACATTCTAGGACTCGATTAACTCTTTAGTAAATATCTACACACATAGCCCCTCCATTCACCTGAGTTTCCCTTCTGGCCCTCTGACTGTTCCCTCTGCAGTTTAACACCAACTTATCCCACCTGTCAGCTCTCCTCTGCAATCTCCCTTTCCCTGTACCCTGCATTTCCTCCCCACCCTCAAATCCCCTCCTTAGCAATGCCCCCCTCACCCCTCCTTTTTACTTTTCAACCATATCAACTAAGGTCACATCAAAGCTGCTAAAGAGGTTACCTAACAGGGGTAGCTCTGGCTCCATTGGCCTCTCCCCTGTCTTTCTGAAATTTGCCTCATCTCTTATATGCAAGCCTCTCACCTTTATCTTCAATCTTTCACTGTCACCTCCACCATGCCTGACTCCTGGAAGTCTGCTAGAGTAGTTCCTATCTTTAAATCCAGTGACCCACACTCTTCTGACAACTACAGGCCTATATCTATTCTCCCCCACCTAAGTAAACTCCTTGAGAGGATCGTCCATCTACAACTATCTGAGAACATTGCTAAATACAGCCTCTTATGTAGCCAACAGCATGGCTTCCATAAGCATCACAGTACTTCATCTGCTCTGACTCTTTACACCAATTACACACTCTCCAACATGGACCATGGATGTGCCACAGGTGCTGTCTTTGTTGACCTATCTAAAGCTTTTGATATGGTCAACCACTCCCTACTCCTATCCAAATTATCTTTGCTAGGTTGCTCTGCCGAGACCACTGACTGGTTTCAGAGCTACCTCTCTGGATGCTTTCAATCCATGTGCATTGGTATCACAATCTCTCCTCCCTTGCCGGTAACACAGTAGTTCCCCAGGGCTCCATTTTGGGCCCCTGCTCTTCTCTCTATTTGTCAACTCCCTCTCTGCTGACTGTTTACCGCAACTCCTACTCTATGTAGACAACTGTCATTTCCATAGTGACAAATCCTCTCGATATTTCCTCCATCCTCACCCTGAACTACTGTGCTGCTTATAACTGGTTCTCTTCTAACCGGTTGTTTGTCACTTCTAAGAAAACCAAGACTATGTTGTTTGAGTCAAAACCATTCCTTACTAAAACCCTCAATGACAACTTTTCTCTCCTCATCCACCCCCCTGATGTCCCCACCCTTGAACATGTCTCTTCCTTCAAATACCATAGGGTAACACTCGACCCTTCTCTCTCCTCCAAAGACTACATAAACCACTTAGTCCACAGAGTTAATATGAAGCTGGGAGCGGCCTAGTGCCTAAAGCCTTACCTCACCAAGGAGGCTTGCTTGGGTATTGTCACAGGTAATCTCCTCCCTATCTTTGATTATTGCTCCCCAACCTATTCTCAAGTCTCTACCACCCTTCTGTCTAAACTCTCAGTAGCCTACAACAGCGCTTGCCACTTCGCCCTATCGGCCCCTTACTCCATGCACCACTGTGACCACTATCAGTCACTTGGTTGCTCTCCTTACAGGGTCACTTTGACTATACACTTGGCTGTTTCTTTGATGCCACCCTTAGATGTAGCAACACTTCTCCTCTCTTTTCCCTCTTCAGCACCAGAACACTGACTAGGCACCTTCACTCCTCCACCACCCCCACCTTCGAGGTACCCAGAACCACCACCATTATAGGATGGAAAAATTTCTCTGTGGTGGCCCCCTCTTTGTGGGATGGACTACCCACCTCTTTGCGGGCGTCAAACACTCATCAATTTTTCGAACTTAGCCTAAAATTCTGGCTTCTTGAGAAAGGTCAATGCAACTGCCCCACCCACTAACACCCCATCCACTAGTCTCTTTTTCCATCTCCCATTTTACTACTTTTCTCCTCAACTTTCCTGCTCTTGTTGGGTATGAAGGTCTCACTGGGAACCTTCAAATGAAGATGGGATCCTCCTTATTTGGTCGACCTGCAAACAAGATATCCCTGTACCTATGTCTACCTGTAATTTGATTTATGTTGTTTATATTTGTCACTATGTATTCCCCGACAGGACTTTTTCTTTTTACTGCTGCTGCGTTAATACCCACCAATGTGCAGTCTTGTTATGTCCTACATCGAATGTAACCTGTATTTTAGTTTTCTACTGTAAGTTCTTTGTCGTGCCTTGTGGCCCGGATCATGCCTGTAAATGGTCCACTGGATAAATAAATCCCATTCTTTCCATTCAGGAACTTGAAGGTCTCTATTATATTACCCCACTCCTTTCAGGCCTCCCCCTCTCCTTTCAGGCCTCTTGTGAGTACATAATCAGTGCTCTATGTTGATCCTCATGGGATCTGCCCTGTTAGTCCTGAATCATTTTGGTTACTCTATGCTGTACTGTCTCCAGACTGTCTCTTTCTTTACTCAGGTGGAACTCCAGAACTGGGACAGAAGTCCAGATGGGGTCTCAACAATGAGAGGTAGTATTACATGGCTGGTAGCCACTGGCTTTTCTCTTTGCTGATTCCTCTCCCCAGGCAGTAAAGGTTATTGTAGTGGTTGGAACACTGTTGGAAATGAGAAGATTGCAGGTTTAAACCCTGCTCCAGTCAAACACAGTGTGATCCCGCCAAGTTATAAGTGGGACTATTTTGGGTAAATACATTATGAAAATGGCTAAAGGCAAGACCCCACTGAAATCAAGATGTTGAATCTTAGCTGAGTTTTCTTTAGTTCATAACTTGTGAAAAAGGGAAAACAACAGTATTGCCAAGAGCCACCCTCCTTTGCCCACAAAGCATAACAATTTCTCTTATACAACATACATTGTAGTGAGCAAAAAATAATGTGACCTACTGGCATTGAACCCAGACCACTGGAATACTGTCCCACTGGTCTACCACTGAGATGTAGGATCGCACGGTTGGATATAAAGTTTCTGGACAGACATCCTTTCTCTAGTATTGTATATCCTGTAATGAGAAGCAATCATGAAGACAGATGTTTGGTGCAGTATTACCCATGGCTTAGCAAATGAGTCACAAACTGTAGTGAGAAAGAATAAAAAAACAATGTATAACATGCAAGAAAATATTACTACATTTACCAATGCTTGTCTTTGTTGTGTAACAAACTGCATATGAATTTTAAATAAGTGCAGGTCCCCCCCACATACAGATGGAATAGAGTTAAGTACTTAAGTCTCTGCATGTGGATTCTTTGTATTCAATTTGCATTGAAACCTACATACATGACTCAACCAGAACTAATTAGGTCACCTGTTTGCAACTTAGAAATAACAATTCTATGGTCGGCAAAACTACTCCAAGCCCTATCACTGACATCAGAAATAACATCATTGGCCTGGTGGCAATGAGGGATAAGGCGCTGGACACCACACCTCACGGCACGATGGTGACCCGGGTTCAGTAACAGACTTGGGCCGCTGGGGTCTGGCAGGAGAGAGGGAGGATTGAGTGTTGAATGACTGCTCTCCTTCCTCTGGGGTAGATAGAGGGATTCTCATCACCCTGTAGCGGTGACTGGTGGAGACCAGCCGCACTACAATGGCATGCAAAAGAAGGGGGGAGAGCATGGCAGGCATCAGCACTATATGCTTGGAAGCCATTGCACGTCCGGTTCTCCACAAGGGGAGAAAATGTGGAAAATGGCAGAGGATGATCTCCATGGCTGATGGCTGCACCTTGCACCACTGGTAGGGGAACCTGAGAGAGGCACATACCCAGGTGTGCGTGAGCGATGAAAAGGCCGGCCCCTGGTGGTGTGGGTTCATGTGGCCCACGCTCATGACCAGGTCTGGGGATGCAGGGCCGGAGACCAGAGATCGTGGGGGCTGCTCTGACAAGGAGACATAAAGTATCAAAAAAAAAAGAGAAATGACATCCGCAACTCTGTTACTCTGAGTGAATGTAACAATAATCTTTAGTAAATGCAGAAAAGAGTATGCATGACAAGAGGTGCTAAAAACTGCTTGTTGGCACCTAAAAATGGGTATAACATAGTACTACTTATTGACCCTAACTATAGGATCTTTTACAGAACTTTTCTACTTCCATCAGCAACTGTCCATGGCCACTATTACAGAACTTTTCTACTTCCATCAGCAACTGTCCATGGCCATGTACTTCTTGACCACCCTCCCCTCAGTATTGCCCTGGCCATTTTGATCCCGTCATCCTCAGGCTATACCTGCAGGAATAGTTTCCCCCTGGCTAACAAAACTCAATTTTACCTTCTACATGTGTCTGCAGCAGTGATTTGCCTGACAATGTTTATGTTTATGCTCCTTTTATATAGTATACGGTATATGACTTATTTTTAGGGCTGCAGTGGGCATATCACTGCAGACATCTTGCAAACAAAAATGCAGTCAGTGCATTCCTTCTGACTGAACATGTTAGGATTTCAACACAGTTGTCTTCATGCCTGCGAAGCACTCTGCTTGTCTTAGTTGGAAGTTGCACTATACTATTTTTTGCACTTTGTCGGCAGTCACAGTGGAACACAACACACTCCGCCATGTCCAAGATGGTCACCTAACTGTAGTGCGCATGTGCGACCAGAAGAAGTGTAATGTGGTGGCTATCTTGGTTATGGTGGAGCGTGCTGTGCTCTGCTGTGACTGACAGTTTCTTTTTTTTAATTACATATCCTCCCACCCCACCCTCCTGGCATGAAATCACCTTTTGGACAGGAGATGAACATTTTCTCTGAGCTTATTCATGAGGCAGGGTCATAAGAAGGCTATAATTTATGTTTTCAGCAGTAGCAGTCAAAAGAGGCCTAAAAACATTGCTTTTTGAGCAAGTGTTTAACTTGACCTGAAAATAGCTATCATTACTTGTTGATATATTAATTTATTGAAGTACTATTACCTGTTTTTGGATTTATGGATTAATATGATATTATTGTGTTTTTACTGAAATATTGTTTAATGTAAAATATTAGGTAGATAGAATTTGTAATAGTCTCTGCCTCATATGCTGTTCTGTGAATGTGTGTTTTTAATATTGTTAAGCGCTCCAAGCCTTGGGGAAGGAGCGCTATAGAAATACAATTTCTGTCTGTCTATCTATCTATCTATCTATCTATCTATCTATCTATCTATCTATCTATCTATCTATCTATCTCTCTATCTCTCTCAATTTGGTATAAAAATATAAAAAAAAACAAAGTTAGGAGGCTATGTTGAATTTTTCAAATGCAGACTCATAACTTTGGTAATATTCAATATATTTACCCCAAACTTTCAACATAGCCATTTCTTGACAGCACCTCATGAATGTGACAGCTGTCATCTTTTTCAACTCCTGCTCAAATTGTGTTTTTGCATCCTGAAAGTTGATTTCACAGTCCCTGAATAAAATCACCTTTAGTCCAGGAGTTGAACATTTTCTTTGCCCTTCTTCTTAAGGCAGGGTCATAACAAGGCTATGCTGAAAATTTGGTGTAAAATATTAAAAAACACATTTTCTATATTTTTAACCCATATTCCTTAGCTGCAGCCCTATCGGCCCTGGTCAGAGTTTGTTCTAATGTTTTTAACACTGTTTAGTTTTTCTACCTCTCGATCTACCTCCACTTCCCTTAACTTCTAGGATGCATCAGGAGATGAGCTGTTAATAGCTCAGTATGTCTTTCCTGGTGGAAAGAAAGAAAGAAAGAAAGAAAGAAAGAAAGAAAGAAAGAAAGAAAGAAAGAAAGAAAGAAAGAAAGAAAGGTAGGTTTTAATTTTTGCTGTCTAAAGTGAGGCAGAGATATAATCAGCCTAAGCATTTGTGTTTCTTTAAAAGCATGCACACACATACTGTACACATGTATACACACACACACACACACTGAAAAGTGTGGGAATCAGTCTCCAGGGTGATGTCTTCGACTCTGAATCCTCCATACCATAGAAATATGGGTACTAAGGACAGATGAAGTCTTTATAGGTCCATTGAGTCTGCCACGAATACCTACAGTATCTTATTAAATTTCCAAGAACTACTTCTCCCCTTCCCTTCCAATGCTCCTCCACCAGTGATCCCCCATCTATGATGCTTTCCCTGACATTTTCCCACTATGATTTTATCTATTTATGGTCCCTGCATTAATCACATTGTTGAGCAGGCTGTTCCACATCTTCAACACCCTCTCCATACCAAAAAAAAAAGATTCTTGGTGTCTTTTCTAAACTTTGCCTGTCCACTTGAGACTGTCACCCACAGTGGTTAAACGGATCTTCATTTTGAACACCTTCACTTTGCTTCACTGCTTTTCCACTGAGGTTGTTTTTCTTTTAGATGCTGTCCTGTTTTGGGCTCACCTTGATCCACACCATTAAAATCAAAGGACTGGTCCCCCTACCCCTGGGCTGAAATACAGATGAGGCACAATAATGAGTCCTGAGAAAGTTGAAACACATGTCTGTCTTTTATTTTCAGGCTTCACCGATTGTGTGAGAGATCATTTAGCACCATACTGTCCTGCATAAAGTAGAATCAATCTAAATTATTTTGTGATGATTTGCATATATTTCACATATGTGTAAGTCTGTATTGCTCTAAAACTTGTTTTTATTGCTAATGCCCTTCCTGGGTAACTCTTGCTTAAGTGTTTTTGTTCAGAGGCTCTTTGTCTTTAAGGCTCTTTTCCTAGTTTGGGCTTACCATGGTCCAACCAGGATGACCATCATATATCTGGCCCCCCTTCCCTTGGGCTGAAATACAGATGAGACAGAGTGATGAGTCTTGAGATGCAAGGCACATATATTTGGCCATATCATTATCAGATCTTACCAAATAGACATTTCTTTCACTTCCATTTCACATCCATGAGATATCCCCACTTGCTCTGGAGAACCTTCCCTCAATTCTGCTCAGGCAATGTGCCATCCTACTATGTGTTTTTACCATAGGAGATGTCATTGTTCACTTATGTTATGCAGTATTCAGAGAGCAACCCATTTACTCCACATTGGGATGATTTTCTATTGTTCTAGGTATTTCAGACACAATATACTTAACACTTTTGGGGCTTGCGGAGGGATGAAGGAGTTTAAGTGCTAAAGGGTGGCTAGGGTGGGGTTTATGTAGATTATGTATGGATGGTGTGCAGAGAAGGTAGGTCACATACCGCATAGGTGAGGGAAACACTGATGTCTTCTCAGACTACCTATAAAGTCTATAATATTAATACAAATAAAAATACACCAGGATTGTGAAGAGGAAGGTATGGTGCTAGAGAGTGTGTTGGGTGGGAGTACTTATTTGAAATATCATGGGTGGTGGAAGTGGGATATAGTATTTCACAATGGGTGTGAGTGTATTTCCTTTTAACAGTTTTTTTTTATTAAAAACATCATTTTCAATAAACTTGAAAGTTTTTCATGAAACATGGGAAAACTTCAGTGTCATCTTTGATGAGTATGTGCTCAAGTTTTGTTACTATTCCAGCAAGGTCAGTTGCTGCAGACAAGAACTATCCTGCTTAGCTCTTTCATACTGTTGATAGGCTGCTAAATCCTTCCTGTCTCTTGTCAGTCAGAGCCTTTTCCACAGAAAAGTGTGAGGAGTTTGGACAATTTTTCTCTAACAAGGTGTCCACTATAAAATTGGATATTTCTCTGAGTGGCCTGTCATGGGCAGGTAGTGGTTGCTCTTTTGATGATGTACTGTAAATCTGCCTGTTTGGGATGAGTTTCAACCTGTTTCTGGGGATGAGTTTCAACCTGTTTCTGAGGTTGAGATGCTCCAGGTAGTCTTTAGTTTGTACCCCACCAGCTATACACTGGACCTGGGACCAACATAGCTGATTCTTGGCTGCTGTGAGCTCCTGGGTCTGGTGTTCACTGAGATCATCAGTGTTTCATTGAAGGAGGATGTTTTTTCAATCTGCCTTGAAAAAGGCTGTGGTTAGATCTCCCCCCCCAAAAAAAGCCTTCTTTGGACCTTGACCTTCTGGTGAATTACAGACCTGTCTCCAACCTTCCATTTTTAGGTAAGATTATTGAGAACATGGTGGAGCAACTTGTGGACTACCTGTAGACTTTTTCTGTCTATGAATCTCTCCTGTCAAGCTTTTGGCCCTATTGTAGCACTGAGTCTGCACTTATCAGGGTGACTCATGATCTCCTCCTAGTGAGGGACCAATGACTTTGTTCTGTCTTGTTCCTCCTATGTCTCTTATCAGCTTTTGATACAGTTGACCATGGGGTGCTAATGGATCACTTGAGGAACTATGTGGGTCTCACTGGCAAAGTTATTTGCTGGTTTGATTCCTACATAAACATGAGAAGGCAGCAGGTTACCCAAGGTAATTTTACTTCTGAGTCCTCTGCACAATCCTGTGGAATCCCTGAAGGCTCAAATCTTGCCCCATGTTGTTTTCTGTGTACATGCTCCCTTTGAGGGAGATCATCTAATGGTGCAGGGTTGAGTTTCACTGCTATGCAAATGATACTCAGCTGTAGTTGTCTTGTTCTCCTGGTGGAGATTATGCAGCAAAGGTTTTAGGATGATGTATTGAGAGATAAAAAAACTAGATGGCATCAGACTGGTTATGTCTCAACCCAGAAAAGCAGAAGTATGGTGATGGAGCTGAGACACTGGGGCTCAGCAGCAGTGGGAAGTCTGTCTCTTCCTCAAGTGGGTGGCCAGTCTGTCATGGCTGTTGATGTTAAGAACTGGGGGGTAATTTTGGACTGCAGACTGACACTAGAAATACAGGTGTCAGCTGTGGTCTGACCTGACTTTTACCATCTCTAGAACACGGTCAGGATTAAACCACACCTAACCCATGCAGACCTGGAGAAGATCATCCATGCTTTTGTCACCTCTTCATTGGACTATTGCAACATTCTTTACTTAGGGTTATCTGAAGGTTTGATGTGCCACGTGAAACTAGTCCAGAATACGGCAGCCTGGATGATAGTGAGCTCCTCTCAGAATGACCTCAGTACCCCAGTATTGTGGACACTGCACTGGCTGACTTTGTGGTGGCCCATCACCTTCAAGATATGCTTATTAACTTACAAAACCCAAGGTGGTTTGGGACCAGACTACTTGAAAGATATTGTCACGTACTGCCCAGTTCACCTGCTCCACTCCACTCCACTGATGTGACCTGTATGATCTCCTCCCTTCCTGGCTAAAACTCTCCATGGACAGAGCTTTTGGAGTGACAACTGCAACACTATCGAACACTCTGTTTGGTATATTCACATGGCCAGCATGGGGGAAGTATATAAAACATCTCTCAAGACCTTTTTATTTGAACAAGTTTTCCCTAACTAATCAATTTCAAGACCTGCTTGACATTTGTTTTATCTGATCATATTTTAAAATGCTGAGTTATGATGTAGTCTGGCTTGCATTTTCTAACTTGTTTTATGCACAGCACCTAAAGCCTTCAGATTGTGTGCTCTATAAATAAAGATTGTATTGCCTTGTCTTTTCTGTTGGTTTTAACTGTAGAGCACTGAACTCCTGGTGCAGCTTTGTGTTTTAACCACAGTGGAAACATATAAAAGCAAAGCCTAGTACATCCTAAAGTTGGCGAGAGGTGTGTAGCTATAATGCTTCACTCCGTGGGTAATGGGATACTGTTAAGACAGTTTGTTGAATGGTTCCCCTTATAGGACTAAGTCAGTGTTAATGTTCAAAAATGGAGGGGGGAACCAAAAAATACTCCACTCGGGCTGTTGTAAAATTTCTCAAAGTTCTTTATTTTTAATTGCCCTGACGTTTCGGACGCTTGTGCTTTTCAAAGGACTTTTCATATATTCT
This sequence comes from Neoceratodus forsteri, assembly GCA_016271365.2. Classification (NCBI taxonomy): domain Eukaryota; kingdom Metazoa; phylum Chordata; order Ceratodontiformes; family Ceratodontidae; genus Neoceratodus; species Neoceratodus forsteri. The sequence continues at coordinate 1,095,232,723 of CM057450.1, read as the reverse complement.
GTAAGAATAGTAGATAAATATTGTTTATAAATCTTACATTTTTGGATTCCATTTCTTTTCATTATTCTTCTATTAAGATTTTCTATTATACTTCATTACCACTGTGCTTCTTTCTCATGTTAATTATAGTACATACTCTGTGCTTTGTTCACTCTTATAATTAAAACTTTACAAAAATAGTATACAGTAATAGAGAATATGTACCCTGTATTTGTGCTTTGTTTCCACACTGGCCAGACACTTTTTACTTCTGCCTTTGCCTGTTCTACTGATTCTTCATGGCAAGGAATTGCACCAAACTTGTGTCTTAACTATAATATAGAGAATGGCCCAGATATTCAAAAGGGTTGCTCCATGCGCAACAGGGTTGCGCATGCGCAAGTCCTACATTGCGCCATTCTGCGATATTCAGCAGGAGGCAGTTGCTCCACTGGCAACAGGTTGCGCAAAAGAGCAATGCAAATGAATGAATGCTCAACAGGAGGGGGAGGAACCATGCATAACCTGCGCAACCTGATATTCAGTCGGGTTGTGCAGAGTTGTGCATCCGCAACCCCCAACCTGCGCCTGCACAACCTTGAGCCAAAAAAAAAAGGATCAAGTTGAGGGCCACCCACAGGTGAGCTGCTGTATTGCAGGGCGCAACACAGCAGCTGCCACCCCTGGCTGGCCCCCAACTCGGTCCCTGTGCCCCCCCACCAGCCCGATCGCGGGAATCACAGTTACATGAAACCCCCCACACATCTCCCACAGCCCGATCGCGGGCAGTACGTCTTATGAACCCCCCACACACACATCTCCCACAGCCCGATCGCGGGCAGTACAAATACCTTGAACCCCCACACATCTCCCACAGCCCAGATCGCCCGGACAGTACGTACATGAACCCCCACACACATCTCCCACAGCCTGATCGCGGGCAGTACAAGTACATGAACCCCACACACATCTCCCACAGCCTGATCGCGGGCAGAACCTGTGAGACCCCCAGTGCCCGATCGCGGGCAGAATGTAACCCTCCCCCAAGCTCGAATAACTCCCTGGTGGTCAGTGGACCGTAAAGCCCGATCGCGGGCAGAATGTCACAACACAACCCCCAAACATCTCCCTGGTGTCTAGTGTCCCCCCCACCACCCAGAAACCCCTCACCCGCTCCCCCCGCGGCGGCGGGCGACAGCATCCACACGCCTGCCGCCCGCCGCCCGCCGACTGACTGTCCGGTAGGGCTGCCGCGCATTGGTGCAGAGCTACAGCCAATGGGCGTGCAGCCATACCGTACATGACAGTCCAGATTTGTGAATGACCCCAGCGGCTGCTGCCTGGCAGGGGTGGCCAGGAGCAAGTCCTCGAGGATCGGTGCACCTACATGCAAATGGCATGCAAATGAGACCCATAAATGGTACAAATGGCCCCGCTTTCTGCATAAATTATGGCCCCATTTGCATGTCACCTTTGAATATCGAAATTTGCGCGTAGGCGCAATGGTACTCACCACCGCGGGTTTAATGCTCAACTCTGGCAGCTTTGCGGTGAAGCGCAGTTCACTGCGCCTCGCGCAAGTGCTAGTAGCTCGGGGTGATATTCAAGGGTTGCTCAACGGCGCGCTCCTTTGAATATCGCCCTGGCCACACCCCTGCGCAACTATTTTGAGCGGCGCAGGGGCTTGCGCCTCAGACTGGCGCAGTTTGAATATCTGGGCCAATATGTGAAAATGCCTTCAGCACCCTTATTTAGCAGGTTATTTTCAATACAATAATCACACAACTTTCCCTTATTGCTACCTTTTTCTGTTATAACCTTGTACCATTTTAAAAGATCTTAATTTGCTAAATTTTACCTTTTGCAGCTTTCTTTCAGCTCAGCATGTTCAGTTTCCTTTATTCTCTGTCTTCCTTGAATTTTAGGTTCTGTTTTTAATACATTTAAAGTTTTAATACAATCAAATTTCTTAGTAACTGTTTAAACACTTCTGCAATGTGTTTTTATCTGTATAACTGGTTTTAACACTTTTTACTCACTTTTGTGCTGAACGTTGTTTCCAACTCCTTATTTCTTTATTTTTTTATTTTATTGTAAATCCCTAAAAAGAGAATCAATTCTTTCAGTATCCTTCAATATTTTATTTTTTCAGTCCTATTAATCTTCAATTGTATTTTACTATCTCACTTTACCTGGCTAGTATGTGTAGATACTTTGGGCATAGTGTTAGAAGTCACCTTCAGTTCTTTATTTAGCTTTATTATGCAAGCCTTGTATCTGTATATAAAGAAAATAAGCTCTTTTAATCACATTTTAAATTTATTTGACATAGCTACAGCTCCTAGCTATCTAAATATTTGTCTTTTCTTACTGTGTGCTGGTTCTGTTGTTGTTCCTTGCATTGTTTGGTGCTGCTACTGTGTGTATATGTGTGTGTGTGGTGCAAACTCTCTTGCTAAATACCTCTCAGCCTGATCACCACATGCAGTTTCACCTGCAATGGATGAACTCCAATTAAGCTCAACTCATGGCTGCTTAGCAACCTTCATTGTGATCAGGCCATTGCCTGGCCACAGTGTGTATTTATTTATTTATTTAATTACTCATTTCAATGTTAAGTTTATTGAGAAACTAATGATGCCTTGAGGTGTTGGGTTTTCTTAATAAGCTGTGATTCTACAATGTGTTTAAGTTTGTGTTTAGTTTATGTATTCTTTATATGGGGAGGATAGTGCTATGGGGGGTAGGGGGAAGAATCTCAGAATGCCTTCAGATTGGGTGCTTTATAAATAAAGATTGTCTTGCCTTGTCTTTTCTGTTGGTTTTAACTGCAGCAGCACTGAACTCCTGGTGCAGCTTTGTGTTTTAACCACAGTGGAAACATATTAAAGCAAAGCCTAGTACACCCTCAAGTTCACAGTTTGATATTTTGTAGTTTTGACCCTTTAAGCTGGCAAGCCAATAAAAGAAACAAAATGGCAAAACAAGCCCATAAATTACTGACCCATTGAAAGACAAAGAAACACATTTTCACTTGTGATAAATGATTTCTTTCAGAGATATATTTTGCATCCGTAGTAAAGGCACTACTCTGGAAAGCTATTACATTTCACAGTAGCACAGATCTGGGAACTAAAAAGGGATGTCCCTAGGCAGAATACTTTGAAATATGCTGAAGCATTAGAGAGGGTAATATATGGTGAGAAGTGACAAAAACAGCCACAGGTTAACCCTCCCTCCAACCCAAAAAGGCTTAAATTACTGGCAAAAGTTACAGCCTTAAACATAGAAATTTAGTTTCAAAATTCTAATATTGATAGTTTTAAACAGATTTTTCACAGAAACATAGAATTTGACGGCAGATAAGGACTGCTTGTCCCACCCGGTCTGCCCATTTCCCTACCTAATGGATAAGCTGCAGATCCTAGTTAACCAGGCAGCCTACTTCTTTCCACCCCCACCCCCTAGAATTGCTTGATGACTGTCCCATGCATGCTTGAATTCAGCCACTGTTTTTGACTCCACAACCTCCTCCAGAAGGCTGTTCTATGCATCCACAAACCTCTCTGTGAAAAAATACTTCCTTACATTATCTCTGAGCCACCCCCCATCTTCAAATTGTGCCCCCTTATTCTTGCACACCTCTTTTTATGAAAGATGCTACCCTCTTGGACTTTGTTGATTCCCTTGAGGTACTTGAAAGTTTCTATCATGTCCCCCCTCTCCCTCCTTTCCTCAAGACTATACATATTAAGCTCCTTTAGTCTCTCTTCATATGTCTTCCAGTGCAGACCCTGCACCATTTTAGTTGCCCTCTTCTGGACAGCTTCCATCCTGTCTATGTCCTTGCAGAGATTGGGTCTCCAGAACTGCATGCAGTACTCCAGATGGGGTCTCACCAGCTCTCTGTACAGAGGGATAACAACTTCTTGTTTTCTACTGGTGATGCCTCTCTCTATGCATCCCAGTATCCCCCCAGCCCTCCTTATCACCCTCTCACATTGCTTTCCCACCTTTAAGTCATCTGATATGACTACCCCCAGGTCTCTTTCCATTTTTGTTGTTGTTAGTATCTCATCCCCCATTGTGTACTCTTCCCCTGGGTTTTTGTTTCCCAGGTTCTTTACCTTGCACTTCTTAGCATTGAATCTAAGCTGTCATACATTTGACCATTTCTCTAACCTTGCCAAGTCCCTTCTCATCCTTTCCACCCCACCTTGTGCATCAACTCTGTTGCAGATCTTTGTGTCATCTGTAAAGAGACATACTTTTCCTTCTAGTCCTTCTGCAATGTTGCTTATAAAGACATTGAAGAGGACCAGTCCTAATACTGAACCCTGCAGTACCCCACTAGTAACCCCCCTTTCTTCAGAGTGGACTCCATTTATTATTACCCTTTGTGTCCTATTCTCCATCCAATTCTTTACCCAGGCTATCATCTTGGGACCCACTCCCAGGCTGGCTAACTTGTATATTAATCTTTTGTGTGGGACTGTGTCAAATGCCTTGCTAAAGTCTAGGTGGACCATGTCCACAGTCCCTCCCTGATCTACTACTTTGGTCACCCAGTCAAAGAAATCTATTAGATTCGTCTGGCATGATCTTCCCACTGTGAATCCATGCTGCCTTGGGTCCTGTGCCCTCTGGCCTCTAGGTACTCAACAGTTCTTTCCTTCAAGTGATTCCATCATTTTCCCTATCACTGAGGTTAAACTAACAGGTCTGTAGTTTCCTGCTTCTGCCCTGCTCCCACTTTTGTGAAGGGGAATCACATCTGCCCTTCTCCAGTCCTCAGGTACCACCTCATCCTCCCATGATTTGTTAAAGAGGGTAGTCAGTGGTGTCACTAGTTCTTCCCTTAGTTCTTTTAGAATTCTGGGATGAATCCCATCAGGCCCCATTGCTTTGTCCACCTTCAGTTTTAAGAGTTCTTTCAGAACCCTTTCTTCTGTAAATGGGCTGGTATCAACTTCTGTATCCATAGTGTTTCTATTGTCTGTTTTGGGTACCTCCCCCTCTTCATTTGTAAATACTGAGCAAAAATATTTGTTTAGTATCTCTGCCTTTTCATAGTCACCTTCTGCCCACCCTCCCTCCCTTTATTAAGCCTCACTATCCTTTCCTTGGTCTTCCTTCACTCCCTGATGTACCTAAAAAAGGTTTTATCCCCTTCTTAACTGAGTTGGTTATCTTTTCCTTGGTTTGGGCCTTTGCTGTTCTGACTGTCTTCCCAGCTTCCTTTTGCTTTAACTGATACAATTCTCTGTCCTGCTTCTTCTGTGATTCCTTGTACTTCCTGAATGCTTTCTTTTTCTCTTGAACCTTCACTGCCACCTCCTTTGAGAACCATAGTGGTTTCTTACATCATTTAGTTTTATTTATTTGTTTCTCACAAAGGATTGTTACCTCTGTGATGGCAGTTTTTATTATTCTCCATTGTTCTTCCACCCCTCCTTCCTGCCCGTTTGCTAGTGCATTCCTTAGGCACTCACCCATTTTGGCAAAGTCAGCCCTCCTGAAGTCCAGTACTTTTACCTTTGTATGACTTGACTCTATTGCTGTGTTTATTGTGAACCATACTGTTCGATGGTCGCTAGTTCCCAGATGGCTACCCAATTCTACATCTGTGATTCTCTCTCTCCATCTCCATTTGAGAGAACCAGGTCTAAGATTGCTCCCTCTCGAGTGGGTTCCAATATAAGTTGTCTAAGGCATGCCTCCTGTAGAGCATCTAGAATAACCCCACTCTTAGAAGTGGCTGCTGCAACTGCACTCCAGTTAACATCTGGCATATTCAGATCACCCATCAGCAATGTCTCCCCTTTTTCTGCCATTCTAAGTATACTTTCTATAATTTCCTTGTCCATTTCCTCCCCCTGAGAGGGGGGTCTGTATACAACCCCTGAGCAGATCGTGGTGTCATTGCCTGTCTACAAATTGACCCACAGTGCTTCTTCTCCTCCTTTTTTACCTTTTTGCTCTGTTGCTTTGATTCCTTCCCTTATGTAAAAGAGCTACTCCTTCTCCTCTTTTACCCTCCCTGTCCCTCCTGTAGACAGTGTATCCTGGTATGTTTGCATCCCAGTCATGGTACTGTGTGTACCATGTTTCTGTGACTGCCACGATATCCAGATGTTCCTCCTCCATCAAGGCCACTAATTCAGGAAGCTTGTTACCCAGACTATGGGCATAGGTACTCATTGCTCTCCATTTTTTGATGGCTTTACGTTCTGTATTTACATCTCCCACAGACCTTTCTACCTTGGTCTTTTTCTCATTTAGTACCCTGTTTTGTAGGGGGAGGCTGGGATTTTCCTGCTGCTTATCAGTGCTTCCCCCCCTTGACTAGTTTAAAAGCTTTCCAATGAAGCATTTAAACTGATTGCCCAAAAGATTGTTCCTTTCCTGGACAGATGCAGACCATCCTGCCAGTGTAATTTGGTGTCCCTCCAGGTGGAACCCCAGTCCCCAATGAAGCCAAACCCCTATGCTCCACACTATTTTTTCAACCATTCGTTAAACTGTATGGTGCAAAGTACCCTCGCCTCACTCATGCCACTGACAGGCAGCACCTCTGAGAAGGATACTGTGTGTGCCACTTGTCTTAGGCCCCTCCCCAACTCTACAAAGTCTTTCTGCACTGCTCTAATCTCATGATGAGCCAAGTCATTTGTCCCTAGGTGGACAATGACATCCAGCTCAGACTCCCGTGCAACTGTTCTCGTGATCCTAAGTATGCGCTTCCTGTCCCTCCAAGCCATGGCACCAGGCAGGCACCTTACTTCAGTTTTCCCTGCTCTTCCCAGTTCTATCCCCCTAATAATTGAGTCCCCCACCAGGAGCTGCTTCCTTTCCCTGTGGAGTCCTCTTCCTCCTTCCTGAGGGCCTTCCTTGTGACAGTTGTCTGCAACCTGCTTAGTCTCCTCTGCAGGTGCATCCATAGGGGAACTATGCTCCCCCAGAATGGTGTATGGATTGTGGAGTGGAACAACTGACTGGGTGTGCCTCTGTTCCACCACCTTTACCCTCCCTGAGCCCAGTGTGGTCCAACTGCTCTGCTTTCTTCACAATCTCTGAGGTAGTGGTGGTGGCTCTGGTGCTCCCTGGATAGGGGAGGTTCCCTTACTACTGTCCAGTGTGGCCTGAAGATGGGTAACTTCCTCCCTCAGGGCAGAGAGTTGTCTGCAAACAGGGCAGCATCTCAGCCTCCAGAAAGACTCCTGGAAGACTGCTGCCCCACAGCCATTACATTGCACTACTCCCCACAGGTCTGTCTACCTTCTTATTTATATTTTTTTTGTGTGTGTGAGATTGGTTGGTTATATAGAAATATGTATATTATATAATGGGCATGCTTATATTGTCAGTGCAGTGTGCTAGAGAGGATATGACAGTGATATGCACCCTGCCTTCCTAACGAAATTATGTCAGAACCCCAGGAATAAAGGAACTATTTCCAGGAGTGGGTGGGGTGAGGGGTGGGAAAGGTTTGGGCCTAAACTGTGCCCTCATGAAACAATCAGCTAAAAGCTGTGGCCTACCAATGCGATGAGTTCCTTCCTGTCAGCAAGATGCTCTACATGACAATTTGACAGAAAATACCCTGTTAATCAAACAGATGAAAATCCAAACATACAAATCAGACACAGGTAAACCTCCCCTGCCCCAAAACAGCCTGGTGACTTGTGCTCTAAAAGCAGTCAGCCCCAAAACATGTCAGCTGTGCACAAGGACAGACACAGTAAACAGTAGTCAGTCCCTCTGGGTTTAAACTCTTCCTGCACTGAAAATCTTAACAATTGTAACAAAAGTAAAGCAAGGTCCACCTCCCTCTGTTGATTGAAAGACTGCCTTTTCTGATAATTCTAAGTTCCTTATTTCACCTTTCAGTTAGAAGTTGCCTCCACCTGAAGAATATTAACTTTCCTAATGAATCTGCTACAAACTAAAGACAACTGTAAACTGTAAGGTTCACCTCCCTCTGTTGTGAGCACAACTTGCTTTCTTGCAAATCCTAAGTCCAGTGTTGCAGCTTCCAGCCACAGGTAGCTTCACCTGAAGAATATTAGGTTTTCTGATGAGCCTGTTAAAAAAAATACTTGCTTATAGTACTGTTGTTATCAGATCTGTAAGACTCTTCCAAAGCTATTGGCTGATAAGAAGCTGTGATGTAAGCACTTCCTGACACAGTCTGGCCTGGCCTTTTAAGGCACACAGAGATACACACACACACACTCTTTCTGCACTGAAAATCTTAACAATTGTAGCTTCACCTGAAGAGTATTTTATTTCCTCAGGACAACAAGGTATCAAAATTGTTGGGAGAATCAACCACCAGTGGCGCCACAGAACACTGCTTGCCTGTCTGATTGCCAGGCACATGAATAGCTAAATGATGTTTCTTGGAGAATTCACAGAATGACAGAAATCTGACAGCAGAAAAGGACCTCATTGGCCCATCAAGTCTGCCCTTTCCCCCCTCCCCTACTTATCTCCATTCTTATGGGCCCCCCTTCCCTCACTTCCCAGTTCCATATGTCTGTCCCATGCCCTCTTAAATCCCTCTTCTGGAAGTTTATTCCAGGCCTCCACCACTCTCTCAGTGAAGAACCACCTCCGCATATTGCTCTATATCTTCCACCTTCCGATCTCAGGCTATGCCCTCTAGTTTTAGCCCCCTCCTTCCTTCTGACCAAGCTCCCCTCCTTCACCTTATTGATCCCCTTCACATATTTACAAGTTTCAATCATGTTCCCCCTTTCCCTTCTAGTCTGCAATGGGTACAGGTCCAGTTCCCTACACCTGTGTCCATATGGTTTCCCCTGCATACTATGCACCATCTTGCTTGCTATTCTCTGAACTCTTTCCATCACATCAATGTCCTTGTGTAGGTGCAGTGTCCAGTACTGGACACCATACACCAGGTGTGGGCTCACCATGGCCTTGTAAAAAGGCATCAACATCTCTCTCCCCCTCCTTCTGCTAGTTATGTCCCTACCAATGCATGCCAACATTCCATTTGTCTTCCCTACTGCCTTGCTACACTGGCTACCAACCTTAAGGTTGCTTGATACTATAATCCCCAGACCCTTCTCCTGCTCTGTTTTTTTCATTTCCTCCCCTCCTAGAGTGTAAGTAGCTCACAGGTTTTTGTGACCCTGCTGCAGCACAGCACACTTTTTGGCATTGAATTTCAGTTGCCAAGTTTCTGACCACCCCTCCAGAATCTTCAGGTCCTGCCTCATGGCCTCCACCCCCCCCTCGGGATGTCCACCCTATTGCAGATTTTATATCATCCACGAATAGGCACAATCTTCGCTCTAGACCTTCTGCTATATCACGGATGTTTATATTAAAAAGGAGGGGTCCCAGCACAGACCCCTGGGGCACCCCACTAGTTACCCCCTCACCATGGAATACACCCCATTTACCATCACTCTCTGACTTCTGCTTGCCAAAAAGTTTTACACCCATCTAGTTATTTTCTGTCCCACCCCTAAGCTTTCTAGTTTATTTACTAGCCTTCCGTGAGGGACAGTGTTGAAGGCCTTACTGAAGTCCAGATAGGCCATATCCACCCCCTGGTCAACCACCTGCATCATCCAATTGAAGAATCTATCAGATTCATCTGCCAGGACCTCCCATGTGAGAATCCATGCTGCCTTTCATCCTGCAGACAGATGTCCACCAGGCAGTCCACCACCTTTTCCTTTATTATTGCCTCCACCACCTTTCCCCCCACCGAGTTAAGGCTAATTGGGTGATACTTTTCCACCACCTCCTTACTGCCCCCCCTTGTGCAATGGCACTACATCTGCCCTCCTCCAGTTCCTTGGCACACACCCTGTATCCATGGACAAGTTAAACAGTCTCATTAGTGGGGCTGACAACTACTCCCTCAACTCCCAAAGTACCCTTGGGTACAAGTCATCTGGCCCCATTGCACTGTCCATCTTTAATCTTCCCAGTTCCTCCCTTACCCTGTCTATGTTGAACATACTAGGATCCACCTTTTTGCCTTCCCTGCCCTTCTCCCTTCAGCTCTGGTCCCCTACCTTCCCCCTCCTCCTCAAAGAAAGAGCAGAAATAGTTATTCAACACCTTTGCCTTCACAAAGTCCCCTTCCAATTGTATTCCTCCTTCCCCCCCTCAACCTTACTATCCTGTGCCTTGCCTTTCTTCTTTCCCCCACATAACTAAAAAAAGTTTTATCCCCCTTTTGACCCACTTAGCTATATTCTCCTCAGTATCCACTTTAGCCCTCCTTATCTTCTGTGCTGCCACCCACCTCTTTTCTGTTTAAGCCTCACTGTCCTCCCCATTTGTGTCCTCTTAAAATCCCTGAATGCTCTTTTCCTTTCCCTGACTGCCCCTGCCACCTCCCTTGTAAACCAGAGCAGTCTCCTCCTTTTTTGTTCCTCCTCACCATCTTAACACAAATTTCAGTAGCCTTCAATGCCCCTCCTTTGATAGCTCCCTATAGCTCTTCAACATCCCCTATTTTCCCCTTCCCTGCCATTCCTTCCTCAAATATCCTCCTCATTTTGTTAAAGCCCATCTTTCTGAAGTCCATTACCCTCGTTCTAGTCTGATTTGTCTACCTCCCCATTTTTACCTTGAATCTCACAGTTCTGTGATCACTCGTACCTAGTCCGTCACCCACTTCCACCTCTTGCACACTGTCCCCATGTGTGAGGACCATGTCTAACAGGTTTTCTCCCCTAGTGGGCTCCCTGACCAACTGTTGCATGAATACCCCTTATAGGATCTCTTGGATCCCCCTGCTCCTAGCTGATACCACAGATGGGATCCTCCAGTCTACATTGGGAAGAGATGAGAGATGGACAAATTGCAAACAGGTAAATAAAGATGCAAATTATGAGACCACTCAGGCACAGAATCACCTATATCAGAATACCTGACTGAATACTGCATCAAATGGTTACTAAAGTTGAAGATCCTATGCCCACAAAGACAACTGGCACATATTCTTGGATGGTTTCTATAAACTGACTTACCACTTATTTAATAAACAAAATTGTAATGCTTATAATATTATAATAGTATTTATTAAATGGATCATACATTAATGACATAATTGCTTACTGTGATACAGGGACTCTGGTCAAAGAGGTTTAAGGAGGGTATGTGCTGGTTGTCATGAGGGAACCATGACCACCAAATTTCAAAAACAGCAGTTGCTGCAGACTTTTATTTTAGACATCAGCAGTCACCCCTGCAAGCCCAGTGGGGCTAGCAATATATTGAAAAAACTAATTTAGCCAGGGATCTGCATGGGATAGCTGAGATGGGAGCAGGAGGGTATCCATTTTTGTTGACAAGGGCAGGGATCAAGGACAGTCTGCACAAATTAGACTACACATAAGTCACACAAATCAGTCTTTTTATTTTTAATTATGCTTTTTCTGAGCCACCTGCTGCCACCCTTCAGCCTCGGTCATGGCCCCCTCTGCTCCCACTCCCACATTAGCCGCAACTCCCCGATACCCCCTGGATTACCTCCCAGGGCAGGATTGTGGCACTGGCTCAATTGCTGCAAAGTCAGGATAGGTCAGGGAGCTGGCCTGGGAGCTCATCAAAGAGGAGGGGCAGGCTTCATCCAGGTTCCCCTGTATGTGAGGGATGGTGACGTGCAATGATGGCCAGCATCTGCCCCGCCCCTCAAACTACGTTCTGGTGCCAGCTGCTGTGGTGACCCTGGCCTCCACCAGGGTCCACCAAGCACTGGTCACACTCACCTCCTTCCCCCCAGAGAAGGAGAGCAATCCCTGGGATGCTCCATCCTTCTCCCCCGGCCAACCCTCTGATATCACGGGTCCATTCTTAAACCTGGGTCACTGACATCACAAGCAGAAATCCCACTGCTGTAACAATGGGCCAGCCAGCAGTCTTTCTTTTTTATTTATACAAGGTTTGGGCCAGGAAGGAAGGCTTGATATCGTGAGGAGGGTGTAATTTTTTATGTTTGCTTGCATGCATGCATGCACAAAGTGGACATATTGTTACTGTAGTGGTGGGGGCTGTGAAGGTGTGTTCTGTATAGGCTTATGGATGCAGAAATGCAGGAAGCTGGAGTCACACGATGCTCCTGCTCTAAGTTGGCTGCTTGCCTTCCCGCTCTGCACCCTTAACTCACAATATCATTGTTTTAACATGTTTATTTTGTTCCTGCCTCATTACTTTGTATTTTTGTCTTTATTTGAGCATCCCAGAACTTGATCAGAGTGTGACTTTGCCTGGAATATGAATATGCTGATGGAACCAACTGCTATGCATCACTCACCATTGCAGACTCCTGAGAAAGATCGTTGGCCTAAATGGTCTAAGGTTGATGTCCCCAGAGATGCCGGACCTTCTTCAACCTTTGAGGTTCTCACGGTTGCCTGATTTCTGCAGGAGCATATCTAGTTGTGAGATACCATCATTTCTCTTTCCTTGGATATCAAAGCTATACTTCCATCTACTGAGGAGCTCTCCAGGCAGATTGATGATTTGGAAGTCAGGGTTAGCTCCTCTGAAGATCGGAATAAAAGGGTGGATCTTGACATTGTTTCCTTGTGGCATAAAGTGGTGATGTTTGAGCAGTAGATTGAAGATTCGGAGGGGCACAGCTGCAAAAATAATGCTATCATTGCTGGGCTGCTAGAACAGGCTGAGGGCTCAGATTGTATTGCTTTATTGCAGACAGGACCCTCACCAAATGGCCCAGTGTATGTGGTGGAGCATGCCCACAAGGCGTTGAAACACATGCTACTGGAGAGTGAACCGCCATGGCATATTATTGTTAAATTGCTCAATTTTCTTCATAAGCAGCACATACTAATGAAAGTGCAGACTTTGCAGGAAGTGTCCTGGGAGGTAAAACGTCTTCATATTTTTGAGGATATGCCTCCAGCAGTCCAGTCTTGCTGTGCAGCATTTCACTCTTTGATTGCCAATCTGGTGGCGGTGCACATCAAGTTTTGTCTACTTTATTCTTCCTGGCTCTAAATATGGCAGAATGGTACTCCTACAACTTTTGAAACTGCGGAGCAAGCTCAATAAGGATTATTAAAGTTATTTCTAGACCTTTTCACTGAGGGCTGAACTCCAATGTTTGTCTTTCTCCTGGTTGAAGATTCTTTTGTCCTGAATGTTCTACTCTTTAAAGACCTTCACTGCTCTTTAATGGATTGAGATGATGCCTCTCATTGCTTGGCCCCGTTACTTCCCAGATTATCTACATATCTTTCGGGACTCTTTAGCTGCTGGTTGCTCCATTTCTGTTCTTGCTAGCATTTTTATTTAGTTGAGGGACATATTTTTTATGTTCGACATCTGTGCTTTGCTTTGATTAGTTCCATTTTTCTTGGTGCCTGTAACAGTCTGTTTGTCAGTATTTTGTGTCAAATTCTGACCCCCCCTCCATCTACATAATGCTTGTTTTTTTGTTTGCTTGTTTATTCCTCTCCTTCCGGCAGTGCTGTGCTTACTTTGTTGGATTCTCTGTTACTTTACTTGGTGTTTATTATTTTTTGCTTTTAATTTTACTTAGCTGTTTTTCTGCACTGGTTGGCCTGATGGGGTCACTGATATTTAAACGGGTTTGGTATGTAGGTTCAGTTTCCCCTTTACCCCTTGGCAGCATACTAAACCTATCATTCCTTTTCTCTAGTTGTCTGTAGTTTGTCACAGTATTTGTGTTGACCCCTGGGTCTTGTCACAGTCTGTATTTAGAGACTGCAGGGGTTGGCTATCAAATGCCCCTGCCCCATTGTCCACTGCTGCTTTTCTCCTCTTCTCTGCTACATGATTTTTTTACTTCATAAGCTTATTATTTTCCCAGTGAGACTCTCATTGATGCTCTATGTTCTCACTGCGAAAGGGGGGAGGCCATAATGTCTGCATGCCCCCGTTCATGGTGGGGTCTCCATGTTAATCTTGGTATGTTCAATTTTGTAAGTTGTGGTTAGGGAGTGGGATGAGGGAGGGGCTAAGTTCCTTGATGGGAGATCATCATGGACCATAGTTGCTTAGGCAGATGGTCCCTGGGACTCGGGTTGCAATTCAGGCATTTAGTGTTCATTTTACTTGTGTTAGCTTGGGTGTATTTAATAGTAATGTGGGTTTTCATGAGTGTGGGGAGGGTCCTGGAGTGTGATTTCCATAAGATGTTCTTAATGGAGCTTTGTCAGTCCCTATTTACTTTAGACATTAGCTTATGAGTAATATTGTGGATTTTGTTACATGGAAGGATAAGGAGGCCCAGAAAAGATGCAAGTGTCATATGATTATCAGCCACTTAAAGTAATTACGAGCTGGGGTCATCCTTCTCCAGGAGACTTGTCTTAAGCAAGAATTAGTACACTATTTCAGGAGGGAATGGATGGCCCAGGTCTATGGACTGGGGAATTAGTACTAAGAGGGGCGGGGTCACAATTGTTCTTGCTCGATGTATTGCTTTTTCATTGATAAAGGAGATCTGAGACCCTGAGGGCAATCATCTTTGTTTACATGGACAGCTCAGTTCCCACAAAGTTGTGTTAGGTACCATATATAGAGAATAATGCATAGGGTACTGATCATTATGAAAATTTAATGTTCACCCAAGGTGAGGGATGCATCATTAAACCCCGAGAGTGATGCTCGAGGGGTTTATCAATGCATCCCTCACCAAGTGTGAAATTCAATTTTCTTAATGATCAGTAGCCTGTCTTATTTTTTATAATTGCTGGCGTAAATTTTTTTCCTGACATAGATTGATTACACACAAAAAAATGCTGAATTCAAATAACGTTTTGTTTCACTTGCTGCAAAAAAACAGAACTCACTTTCAAATACGAGTCCATGCAGCATTTTGCTTCACTCAAATGACAAATCCCAGAGCTGTGAGACCTCTGTGGGAACTTTGTATTTTCGTGTGCTCACTATCCATTGCTGCATGATAGTTCATCGCCATGGCTACGGAGGTCATCTGACGAAGTCCCTGAAATGAACTAAGGGACAGTGGTAAAATTCTCCTATTTCTGTTTTTTTTTTTTTTTTAAAGTGTCCAGACATGGGATATTTTCATCCAATGATTAGACTGAAGAGCAGCTTACAAGCTGGTGGAAATTAACAGTTTTGCGAGTGCCACATTCCCTAGCTGTTTGATTGCGTGCTCTAACCCTCATGCTGAACTAATGTGTGCACATGAAACTCATAGTAACTGACTGGTGATTACGGGGAATATCAACTGGTTTTCCCCATTGATACAAATTTGCACCAGTAATTATATGGACATAACGTGGACTCTCCTTGATTTTGTATGGCTCTTGCACCCCTTTTGGCTCCTTTTACTCACATTCCTATTTTATTGGGGGTGATTAGAACCTCCCCCTTCAGACAGAGTTGGATAAGTCGGGTAATATCAGACGTTTTCCCTCTCCGGGCCAACATGGCCTTCAGGAATTAATTGTTGAGCTGTGTCTGGTTGAGCTCTGCTGTCTCCTCCACCCAACAGGCAGGCAATACACCTTCTACTCTCTCCCACGTAACAAATACTCTAGAATTTATTATTTTTTGATCAATCAAGAGAGTCTTTCTGAATTGTTGTCTGTTGACATTCAGCCACTGGTGATTTCTGATCATGCCTCCATTCTTATGTGGCATGCCAATGGGGGGGGCAGAGTATGGTGGTTTAATTCTTAACTGAATCAAGACCCAGAAAGCCTCACTAAGATCAAGGAATATGTTCAGACATTTTTTTGATCACAATGAAGGAACTGTAAACTCTGTAGATGTTCTTTGGGGGCTGCGAAGTGTGTTATCGGGGGGAGTATCTGTCTAATCACCATCTGACATAGATTCCAGAATTTGTTACATGAAGTTTGGGCCCTTGAAAAACGACTTGTCCTGGGCACCAAGGAATCTGACTGGCGCAGGCTAAATTTGTTAAGTATCCAATATGCAAGCCTCCTTGCAGAAAAAGCAGAATTGGTTCTTATATGCACCAGGATGCAATATTTGGAACCTGGAGAACATGCTGGGAAATTTTTGGCCCTTCCTTGTTAGAGGTGATGTATGCTATTCAACAGCTCCATCTCGATAAGGCACCAAGGCTGGATGGTTTTAAAAAAAATTTTTATAAGGCATGCTCTGGGCATTTGCCCCTTTCCTGACCATAATGTTTAATTACCTGTTCGCGTTCAGCCTTTCTGAACCTTCCCTAGCAGAAGCCTGACTTTGTTTGATCCTCAAACCAGACAAAGATGAATTATTACCAGGCAGTTACCATCCTATTTCTTTGATTAATTCCAATTTTAAAATACGCGCTAAAGTGTTAGCTAATATACTTCTCCAAATGTGGGATGGCTTGATTGAGGCCACATAGTTCAGCTTAATGAGGGGTTCAGGTGTCCGTCAATCACCTCTGATGCTTCATTATTTGATTTCTTTGACCAGGGATGGCACTGCCCTTGTGGCACTGGTCTCCCTGGATGAGGAAAAAGCATCTGATCAGGTTTCATGGCCTTATTTATTTGCCATCCTCACAAAATTTGGGTTTCCAGAAGAAAGTGGATTCAGGTATTGTATTATGCTCCCACAGCCTGAATTTGGTATAATGGGGTGCTATCAGATCCCATCCGATTGCAATGGGGGATGAGACAGGGGTGCCCATTGTCCTCTTTCTTTTTTAAGCTATATATTGAAACCCTCATCTGTAGTCTCCATGGCAGTCCTGCAATAAAGGGAATTAGGGTCGGTGGTGTCAATTACAAAATCTTGACTTACGCTGATTATCTTCTTTACGTGCAGGAGCCTCTTGTTTCGATCTCTGCAGCTTTGTTAGAAATTCTGAAATGTTCAGACATTTTGGCCTATAAACTTGACTTAAATAAGACAAAAGTACAGTATTGTCCATAAATTATTTTCTTAGTAAGCAGGATGTGCTGGATATGGGGTTGGTCTGGGAACTTCATATGTTAATGTATCTAGGTATAATGATTTCTCAAAACCCCTTGAAGTGTTCTAAAACTAATCTACTGCTCCTCCTTCAAATAATTAAGCTAGACTTGCATCACTTGTTGACTATCACCTTTACCCTTTTGGGACATGTCAACATCCTTAAAATGCACCCGCTCGAGATGCTATGTGTTTATCATCCCAAAGCCTGGTTTCTCCAACTTCAACATCTGACTAACAATTTTCCCTGGCAGGGAAGGGCAGTTTGCCATTCTTTTATTTTAAGTTAACTATTTTAAAGACATTGGGGGGCCTTCATCTTCCAAATTTCTTTTTGTACTATTGTGTCTTTCACTCCAGTAAACATCTACTTTGGGGGCAGGATCCAGATAGTAAGTCAACAGTGGGGTACACTCCTTCTTGGTTGTATATTGAGAGGGATTTATGTAGGATGTTGGGGCTCCAACTCTGTAGTCTCTTTTTTATTAAACCATCTCAGCTGCCAGCTTCTCTGAAATTGACCCCAATGTTTTGGTCGTTCAGAGCCCACATTCAGCTTGACTCATGTTTTGGGTTTCAATGGATGAAAGCTCATACTTAACCCTTATTCAGCATCCCTAATATTCTGATAAGAGTCCCACCCCATCCCATCTTCGTTTTGCCCACAACTAAGGAGTTCTACTGTGGGTACTGTCTTAGAGGAGAATAATCTACCTTTGTTTGTCTTCTTCCAGGAGCAATTCCACCTCTCCTCATCCTTTTCTTTTAAATTCCTTCAATTGTCTCGAGCTATTGTATCCCATTTAGGTTCTTATCCCTGGTCCATGGAAGTGGGTTCCAACTTAAACACATTAATAGCTGTGGCTGCCAAACCCCATTCTATTTCAGGTCTCTTAAATGCATTTCGAACCCTGGACCCTGCCAATTCATCTGGAATCTGTTATTATTGGCAGCAGTCTTTAGATTTGCAGTGGGATCAAGCCAAGTGGCAACTTGTCTGGCAGAATCTGTTTAAGTTTATCAAACAAGATCATTACTGGCTGATCCAATATAAAATACAGTACTATCTCTACCATACTCCTCAGAAACTTTTCAAAATGGGTAAATCTGCTTCTCTTCAGTGATCTAAGTGCAGGCTCGCTGAGGGTTCCCTCAAACATATCTTATGGGACTACCCCAAAGTGATCCCCTTTTAGAATGATATTAGAAGTTTTCTGGACACTTTTTTGGACTTAAAAGACTTCTTTGTTCCAGAGGTGTGCTTGGTTGGTTATTCCCCTCTGTACCTATTTTGCTTTTGTAAAGGTCTTGATTGCAGTTGCAGCGAAGACAGTCATTCTCCATCTCTGGAAAGATGATCAGATTCCTACCTGGAAGTAATGGCACCGGGGGTGTTGCAAGCTCTGCAGGTAGAATGACAAAGCATTTTCTACCACTGTTTTAAAGTGCTTACAGCTCTTCTGTTTCCTTGCTCCTCCTGCACCCCCCATCCAAGCACTCTGTCTTGGCACTGAAAAGTCTAACTCTCCTTTGTCTTGCTAAACTGCTCAATCTAAACCCTTTCCTACCTCTATGCTATTTAAACCCTGCTATTTTTTCTTCTCTCCATCTGCCTGCCCTTGAACAGGGCTGCTTCAGTTCCCCCACAGTCAGCCGGCACCCAGCCAGCCACCAACTGAGACCAGGATACCTGCCTGCAGCTCCTTGGAAGGTACGGCGACAGCGCAGCCAAGCCGAACACGGGCTCTTCCAGCAAACCCGCTCTGATTGACCAGGACTTTTCCCATGCTTTTGTCACCTGCCACTTTTTGCAAACAGATTTTATATAGAACTAAGCACATTTCAAGTGTGTAATAGAAGTTTTTCAACTGTATTAGCCAGATTGTAATTTATTAACTTCTACTACTGTTTTAAAGTGCTTATGGCTCTTCTGTTTCCTTGCTCCTCCTGCACCCCCTATCTAAGCACTCTGCCTTGGCACCGAAAAGTCTAACTCTCCTTTATCTTGCTAAACTGCTCAATCTAAACCTATCCTACTTCTATGCTATTTAAACCCTGCTATTTTTTCTTCTCTCCAGCTGCCTGCCCTTGAACGGGGCTGCTTCAGCTCCCCCATGGTCGGCTGGCACCCAGTCAGCCACCGACCAAGACCAGGACACCCACCTGCATCTCCTTGGAAGGTACGGTGACAGCACAGCCAATCGGAACACAGGCACTTCCAGCAAACCCGCTCTGATTGGCCAGGACTTTTCCCCTGCCTTTGCCACCTGGCACTTTTTACAAATAGATTTTAGATAGAACTAAGCACATTTCAAGTGTCTAACAGAAGTTTTTTTTTTTTTAGTTTTCCATTAGCAGGTTATACAGACCTGCCACTAGAGGGATTCTTGTTCTTTCATTTAAAAAAAGTCTACCCTCTGAAAGACACAGTTGCTTTACTTGCTATAAACCTTCCTTCCCACCCTCAAGATCCTCTCGAACTAGGTAAGACTTCCCTGAACCTCGGGACTGCTGACAGTCACGCCATTGACCCTACGGTATCTGTACTGCACCCTGATTGGATGCTCTCTTGCCTCCTGCTCGGGGATTGGCTCTTGAGCCAGCTAAAACTTTGCTCTGCTCGGGGCTGCTGCACCTATTAATTTCTATGGCAAACATCTGAAATTTTATGCCCGTCCCCCTCCAACCTTAACTTTATAGGCTTTCCTCCATGCCCCCTGGTAGCTCCGCCCCCCCCACTCATGCTCCATTTGGTACCTGTTTTGGGACTTCCCCCATCTTTTAGTCACCACTTCCCACTCCCTGGCTGCCTGGCCTTCCTGGCTGTATCCTCACTTCCCACTGATCCAGCTACTGCTCTTCCATCCCTTCTCCTAGCCCTGCCAGCCTGTCTTAACCCGCTCCTTCTGCCTACCCCAAATCCTACCATAATCATGTGCCTCCACCATTCTCTACCCCTAGTCTATTTCTTCTTGCCTGTCTTCTTCCTCCCCAACTGCACGTCCCAAAAGCCTGCTTTCCCTCCCTCCCCTACAGCTTCCACATTCCTACATCCTTCCTCCACATAGGCATGCTGCACACTGGTCACTGCCCCTTGCCCAGGGTCCATACTACTGCCAGGAAACTGTCCTACCCACACTGGTCCTAGCCCTCCTCTGGTCCCCCCTGTCTCAAACACCTCACCACTATCGTCAATGCTGACAATTTCCGAGATATAGCAGGAAAGCATTCCCTTAAAGAAATACAGTGCAGCTCCTTAAGGCTAGTCCTCCTCCTCCTAATGCTGTCAGGCAATGTGCACCCAAACCCTGGCCCATTCTGCTCTAAAGCCAGTAATCTAGGCAAGCCTTCTGGTGCCCTATCATTCATATCAATCAACATCTGCAGCCTCATTCCTAAAATGGATGCCCTACAGCAGGGGTAAACCTTAACTTTTTTTTGCACTGGCCAGCCAGACAAGTTGATTAAAAATTGCACTAGCCCGCAGATGGTTGCACTAGCCCACCATAATAATGGTCAATTTTGATCAGTTATACAGGAAAAATGCAAGCCAAGAAATAATCTTATTGTATATTTATCCTGCTCCACACTGCTTCCTGCCCCAGGAAAAAAAAAAAAAAGACTGCAGTCCAGTCACACTCGGTGTGTACCCCCATTGTTTTTTACCATGTGCCCCTTGCTTACCCTTTTTTCATCTCTAGGCCAATCCAGAAAATACCATAATAGCAAATGTTCAGTCAGGCAGTTCTAGCTCTGCACACACAATAGCCAACATCATCATGCACGTCACCATAGTCCCACCCTGACCTGCAGGGCAATGTACAGAATCAGGCAGAAAGACACTCTCATCCCCACCCTGTGATTAACCAGACCTGCACATCTGAAAGTTTTCTTACACTACGAAGTGAGCCAGGGAAAGTTTTAGGATTTTTTGGGAGAGAGTTAAACAAACACTGGTGGCTTGGTATGTTAAGAAACTTTGACATATCTGTTTATATATACCAGGCACAAAAATATTGATTTAACATGCTCTCCCCTAACAAGAACAGATTTTTCATAACAGTGTCCTTTCATCAGTCAAAGGGGAGCAGTATACAGATATGATGCTGTACTATCTCTTTCTATATAGGATGATCTATGCACACCAGTAATACCTTTTTTTAACCTTTCAAATTATATATTTTACTAAGGTTTTGCTTTGTATCATACATGCTCCAACACATTGTTTTTAGGATGAAATGACATGCTGGGTGGTACTGCATTGATGGCATTGATTGGTGTGATCCATTAAGAGGAGCTGTGAACACCTACACCAGTTAGTTATGGCAGTGCTGGATACAGACACTCAAAAGGTTGGGAAATGAGGCACACTGGTCTTAATATCGTGGGACAAATCAAAGACAAGTTCAGCATACTGGAAGATAGTGACTTAATAACTCTACCCTTGATCACAGCATTCACACTAGTTAACTGTCCTAGCAATTGAGTGATAACGACTCACATTGAGTCTTTTGTTGGATCTCCCTCTTGAACTGCCAGATAATTGCAGCTCTTAATGAGCTGCTAATCACACCAAGCCACCTGGCACACTGAGAGAGATTAGCAAAACAACTACAGCCTGCTAAAGTAGGGACTTTTTCAACTTCATTAACAGCCATGAACAATCTGCACTAGTCAAGACGGACAAGTAGAGGTTCAGCTGCACTAGCCCTGGCCAATTTTCACTAGGTTCAGGGCTAGTAAAACAATGTTAAGGTCGAACCCTGCCCTACAGGCCTTCACCAGCCAACACTGCCCTGACATCCTGGCAGTTGTTGAAACGTGGCTCATGCCATCAGTACCGGACCATGCAATCAGCCTTCCTTGCTACAGTGTTTTTAGGCTGGATCGCCTCTCCAAAAGAGGCGGAGGCTGTGATCTCTACCTAAAAGACTCCATACAGGGGCACTGCATCATTACCTCACTCCAACCCAAAACTGCTCAGATACTGCCAATGAGAATCCTCCTCAGAGCCCAAAACAAAACTCTCACTGTTGGCACCATCTAGATCCCTTCCAAAGAACAGGGAACTGGTCTAACAGCTGTTCTTGACTTTGTAAAGTCACTCCCACTGGACACCGAATCCATCCTCCTAAGTGACTTCAACATCAACTGGCCTGTGGCCGATGCTGGTGCACACAGGGATACTATTGCTGCAGTGAACCTCACACAAATGGTTGACTCACCAACCAGGAAAAATTACAGGACCGGCACCAGCACACTCTTGGACTAGATCCTTACCAGTCACCCATCGTGGATATCTAACACTAATGTCCTCCCTGACTCTATCAGTGAGCACTCCCCTGTTAGCTGCACCTGGTCAAATAAATTCATCAAACAACTGCCAAAAACTATCACCAGCAGGGTTCTACCCAGTGGTCACCTTCCTCAACTCAAATCCCACCTCCTCCGTCAAGACTGGTCCCCTATCTTCAATGCAACCAACGTAAACACTGCCCTTGACCACTTCATAAACATCTTCACTGTGGCCTGTGACACATATGCTCCTATTAAGAAATGCAAAGTCAAATCACTCAGTAACCCTTGGCTCACAGGTGACCTCCTCAGGATGCTAAAAACAAGAGACCACCTATGGGAGCTGGCCAGAAACTCTTGAAGGCAAAACGACATCCAAAATTACAAACATGCCCGCAATGACTGCACCAAAACCATCTGACAAAAAATGAAGTCCACCTACTATAAGCATGCCCTCACAAACTCCTGGGGCAATGGTCTGGAATTCTGGAAGAACATAAAGGAACTCACCGGGAATCCACCCAAACCCCCCCCCATCAATACTCAACATCAATGGAACCACAACCTTCAACCCAAAAACCACTGTAGATATCTTTAACAAAGCCTTTACTGACCTCAGCGCTGTCTTACCCCAGAACTACTTCAACAATGGTGAAGCCACTCTGTCTGCAATGAACACTACTCCCAACAGCTCCCCCCACTTCTACTTCAAAGCAGTCAAGGCTCACCAAGTACACAGATATGTTGCCAAAGCCCTTGCTAAATCAAGATTCAGTAATGACACCCTCGATCTCAAAATCCTGTCTCTCACACTTGATGAAGTGCTTAGTCCTCTGACCAGAATTTTCAACCTCTCCCTCAGCCTTAGCCAGTTCCCGGACAGATGGAAATCTGCCACTGTCACCCCAATCCATAAAAGTGGTGACAAAACTGCCCACGATAACTACAGACCTATCTTCCTACTACCCCCACTCTCCAAAGCACTAGAACGCATCATCTTGGACCAGCTCACAGAATACCTGGATATGTACAACATCCTGTGCAAGCAGCAACACGGGTTCCGCAAAGGTCACAGCACCTCCACAGCCCTACTTGAATTCACCAGTGCAATCCACAATGCACTTGACTCCGGTGAACTACTAGGCTCAATATACATTGACTTAACTAAAGCCTTCAACACTGTCAATCCATGCCTCCTGCTTGTCCAGCTTTAGAACACTGGTCTGTCAACTGACTCCATTGGCTGATTTAATAGCTACCTTGAATAACGGTCCTAAACAGTAAGAATTGCTGATTCACTCTTGGACCCTAGACCAGTCTGCTCGGGAGTCCCCCAGGGCTCCATTCTGGGACCCCTCCTCTTCAGCCTATTCTTAAACTCACTACCGAACAGCTGCCCAGAACAAAAAATTCTCTACGCCGACGATGCTGTGATCCTCACCTCGGACCCATATCCAATCCAATTACAAAATAAACTTCAGCGGGCCTTCTCCTCCATCGAATCCTGGTTCCTAAATCATAAACTGCTTCTCATACAGAAAAAAACAAAGTCTATGGTCTTCTGCAGCCCCCACAACAAAAACAAATAACTCCACCTCTCCATTGCAACCGAACAAGGAGCCATCCTAGAGCAAACATAATCGTTCAAGTACCTCAGCATCACCCTTGATCCCCACCTCTCATAAGCTGTCCATATTAGCAATGTTACAAAGTCTGCCAATGTGAGGTTAGGCATATTATTCTGGCACAGGAAACACTTAACCCCAGAAGCACTGTCAGTGGCCGTCCAAAGCTCCATCGTCAACATCATAGTCTATGGTCTTATCATATATGGGTCTGCAACTATCACTGCTCTCAAAGGTATCGCGACCTCCCTGAATAAGGCCTGTCATCTCATCACTGGCTCACATCGCTGTACCCACACATGTGACCTTTATTCCCAATCTGGATGGCTTCAACTGGACAAATGCATAAAATACCAAACCTGCATCATGGCCAAGAAAATTATAATGGGGCTTGCCCCACCTGGTGTCTGTGCCCTCCTTAAGCCTAGACATAGGAACGTCACCACAAGGAGATCTAATTACCATCTACTACATATCCCACGATGTCACATGACCCAAGAACAAAGATCATTTACCTATCAGGCATCCAACTGGCTCAACTCTCTTGGCAGCGACATAGCGACCGCTCTAACACTTGGCCTCTTCAAGTCCAAGCTGCGCCTCTCACTGCTTGTATCCTGTGATTACCCATCTTAACATTCCCACCATTCCAGCTGCACTTGCCTCAGCACCCAGAACTTACAATCAGTCTTTGCACCCCTATCACCTTACCAGTCATATTCCCTCAACAAGGCCCCCTGGCTGCACTGTCTCCCACCCTCGCCCACCTCCCCCTGTATCTCCACCCTGCCCCCACCCAACCACCTCCCATACTCCCCTCACCCTGCACCTCCTTCCCCTCAATCTCCAACCTCACTCCCCCACCCACCCCTTCCCTTGTCTTTCTCATAGCTCAAGTCTTTGTACTGGTTATTATATGTCTGTAAGTCAATGACTATATGTTTGTAACTAAAATGATGACTGTTGCACACGCTGACGTGGAACCTTTGTAAAAGAGCCTCAGCTCAAAGGTATTGTAATCCTAGATTGAAATAAATAAAAAATAAATAAATAAATAAATAAACCTTTCTTTGGCACCGCCCTGATCTCTTTCACTCCAAGTGGGAACCACTATATGCTGTTTTGTCTTCATTATCTCCTGAACTTTGATAGGTAGTGCTTTATTTGTTTGAAGCAATTGTATCTTTTGCTACTTTTCTTCCCAACAGCTTCCCCTAGTTTTCTTTCCTGTTTTTGTGTTTTCACACTCTGGGGTGGGTGGGTAGGGGTGGGAAGTATTTGGGGTATTTTTCTTAATTGTTTGTGTGTTTAACTTTTGTATGGTTTTTACTTGTTCCTGTTAAGTGGTGCTTATTTATTATTGTTATTTTATTTTATTTGTACATCAGTTTACAACCTTTGAGCCAGAAGCTCATTTCCTTTTTAAATGTAAGCTTTATTAATACATTTCCATTATAAGGGGCAGTTACAGCAAGTTGAGATGAGACACAGTTCTTGAACAATAAAACTGCCTGGCCCACCCTCCCACCCCATCCCCTTACAGCAGCAACAAAATTTAATCGCTCTAACATGCAGTGTGTGGTTCAATGGTACGTATGGGTAAAACCAGAATGTGAGATAACTTCAGTGAGGTAACAAGAGTAAAGAGTGAAGGGGATCCCATATCTTGCTATATATCTCTAATCTGTTATGAAGGCTTGCAATTGCCTTCTCTGTTAGAAGGTTAGCAGTGATTTCATGTAACCATTCCTGGAAGGAAGGAGCCAATTTTTCCTTCCAATGACATAGTATAAGTTTCTTAACTGATAGTGCAACCATAGAAATATGGTATTTCCTAATTCTAGTATTAACCAGGGACATGTCCCCTAGAAGACATACCTCCGGAGTGAAATACTCCTGTAGGCCCAGTAGGGGGATCAAGAGACATCTTAATTGAATTCCATAAGGAGGAAACTTTGGGACAGGACCAGAACATGTGCAAGAGAGTATCATCTTCTTGCAGGCACTTAGTACATGTACTAGAGTTCGAGAAGCCCCATTTTTTTAATTCGGTAGGGGTACAATACATGTTATGTAGAATGTGGTATTGCATGAGACGCAGTCTATCTTGGGAAACATACTTATGACAGGGTCTCCATAGGGATTGCCAGTCCAACTGGTATTGAAGGAGGAGTGAGTTCCAGAAACTAGTAGGTCCAAAGGTGTCCCCATACTTTTTATAGTACAGCACCTTGTATAGCTTGGATATTATGCCTGAAGATCCGGACAATTGGGAGAATTCATGAATCTGAGCTGATACCTTCTGGGAGGGGGGAGAATTCCCCAGGGCTACAATGAGAAGGTGTCTTAACTGCATAGCTTTAAAATGGGATGAGCCTGGAATATGAAACTTGTCAATAATTTCACATGAGGACATCCAGTGCCCTTCCCCATCTACCAGGGAAAGCAGTTTTCCATCACCTAGTTGAGGCAGCCAGTTTGAAGGAATCCACTGTCCGCTAAGAGTGAAAGAAGGGGAATTCCAAATGGACTGAGCTAAGTCAGTCTGAGGGGAATAATGAAGAAATAAAAATAACTGTGTGTAAACTCTTAAAGAGGTACTTATTGTGGTGCAGTTAACCATCTTTACATGAGACAACTTGAGATAAAATAAGTTTGAGGGATCCAGGCGTTTAGATTTAATTGCATCTAACTCAGTTTTAAGCCACACTGGTTGTACCATTTCAGGGCCTGGGGAGATCCATCTCTGACAATATGCTAGATGACTGGCCCAGTAGTATAGTGCCATATGGGGGATCCTCAGCCCCCCCAGATTTTGGGGCAGCTAGTTTATGATAGGCCAACTGAGGATACT
Organism: Neoceratodus forsteri; assembly: GCA_016271365.2. NCBI lineage: Eukaryota > Metazoa > Chordata > Ceratodontiformes > Ceratodontidae > Neoceratodus > Neoceratodus forsteri. The sequence continues at coordinate 1,095,206,026 of CM057450.1, read as the reverse complement.
TATCTGCCCAGATAAATCTGGTAAATATACTGTGCAGTTTCTTGAACCAGCTTATGGGGTTAAAAGAGTTGAGAAGGGATAAGGGGTAATAAATTCTAGGAAATACATTCATCTTAATGATGTTAATCCTGCCCCATAATGATATAGGATGTTTAGACCATCTGTCGAGGTCATGCATAATAACCTGTGAGAGAGAATCTAGATTATCTTTGACCCACCTCGAGGGGTTACGGGATAGCCTTATGCCCAGATATTTAATTACTCTAGGAGTCCAACCTAAACCTAAGGGGCAAATATCATCTTTAGATACCTTGTGGTTTAGTGGGAAAAATAAGGATTTACTTGCATTCAACTTGTAGTTGGATAACACACTGAACCTAGCTATTTCGTTCAATGGGGTGGTATTGAAGAAACCGGATGGGAGAGATATATCAGCAAATCATCTGCGTACGCAGTGAGTTTAATCTCATGATGCCCAACTCTGATACCTTGTATAGAGATGTTTTGGAGAATGTTTTAGATGAAGGGTTCCAGATATAGGTTAAACAAGAGAGGTGACAGAGGGCAACCCTGCCTAGTGCCTGAATGAAGTGAGAAGTAGTCCGAGAAGGCCCCGTTAGCTGAGATTCTTGCTATATGGGATTTATATAGTGCAGCAACCCAAGAAATGAATACCGGAGGGAAGTTAAAGGCACTCAAAACCTTGAAGAGAAAACTCCAATTCACCTGATCGAACGCCTTCTCGGCGTCCAAGCAGACCAAGCCTGCAGGGAAGTCAGCATCTCTGGAGGCCGAGAAGACATGGGATAACATACGCAGGTGATCCGCTGAAGAGCGTCCCTTCATGAAACCTACCTGATTCATACCTATTAACTCGGGGAGCACCACAGATAACCTGTTAGCTAAAATCTTTGAGGGGATCTTGATATCCTGATTTAGGAGGGATATAGGCCTGTAGCTCTGGATGAGCTCAGGGTCTTTATCTGGCTTAGGGAGGAGCACTATCAAGGCTTCAAAGAGATGACGATCAACTTCTGACCCAGATAAGATTTGCTGGAATAAACTATTAAGTATTGGCAATAAAAGATCCCGAAATGTTTTATAGAAAAGGGAGGAAAATCCATCAGGTCCAGGAGTTTTATCCGAGGGAAGACCACTAATAACCTCAGAGATTTCCCCCTGAGTTATGGGAGAGACCAGAGAGGCTGTGTAATGTACCAGGAAGGAGGGTAGATGTGAGTCCGTCAGGTACTTCTCCACACTTACTGGGCTGGGAGGGTACTCCATGTCCCATAAAGCAATTTGTAGTAGTATGCTGCAAACTCTTGAACTATCTCTGTGGGAGATGTTTTCATGGATCCATCTACAGAAGCCTTGATTGAAGGGATAAATCTCGCTAATTCTTGTTGTTTGATGCGAAGTGCCAAAAGGCGCCCGGCTTTCTCACCTTGGTCAGTATAACTAGCTTTAGTATGTACGATAGCTAACTCCACCTTTTCTCGGAGTAGTTCTAAGTATTTGTCTCTCTCAACCCTAGGAGCCTCACCTTGTCCTCCTCTGAGGAGTTAACTGAAACATTGGATTCCAGAGCCCGAATTTGGGATAACAAGGACAGTAATTCTCTCTCCCTAACTCTTTTCCTAGCCACTGTGAGGCCAATGAGAACTCCTCTCATGTAAGCCTTGAAGACCCCCCATATTATATCTGGTTTTGCACTATTTAAAGGGTTGGACAGAAAAAAGGTCTCAGTGTGCTCCCTTATGGTATTGCAATAGTTAGAATCTTTAAGTAGTTGATCATTAAGCTTCCATCGTGTTTCTCTCTTTGACACATCTTGACTTGAGAGATCACACAGTAACAGAGAGTGTTCGGAGACAGGGCCAGGCTGTATCAATGAGGACTTAACCCCGGGCAGAAGAGTCTGAGAAATGAATATGTAGTCAATACGGGACTGTGAACCACGTACCAAAGACCTGAATGTGAACTCCTTGGAATCAGGATTTAAGACACGCCAGACATCACAGAGCCCGCATTGATCCAGTAATTCTCTAAAAGCCCTCTGACCTGGGGAGATCCCCCCGATACGCCTCCCGACCTGTCAAGATTGGAATCTGCAACTTGATTAAAGTCGCCACCCAGGATAATCCTTATGGGAAGAAAAGGCAGGATTGAATTTGTAAGTCTCATGAAGTATGCGGGGTCATCAGCATTGGGACCATATATACTGCCCAGTAGCAGAGGTATTGACCAGAGAGTACCTATAACTAAAATGAACCTACCCTCGGGGTCCCTGATAGTATGAGTTGGGATGAATGGAATGCCCCTGTTAATGATGATCATAACCCCACAGCTGTTTGAGGAGCCTTGCGCCTCATACACCGTCCCCACTTGTTGCCTCCTCACTTGTGAGGCTTCAGTTTCTAGTAAGTGCGATTCCTGTAGGAAAGTAATCTGAGTACGTAAAAGACTTAAGTGTTTGAGAACATGGTATTGTTTAGATTTTTTCCTGATCCCCTTGACATTCCATGTTGCAAAAGTCACCTCCTTAGCCATCTACTAAAGGATTCTAAGGGTACTAGATTCAGCCTTGCACACAGGGTGTGTAACACAAATAATCTAACCCCCCATTGCTGCTGTAAGGCCCTCCCACCACCCTAACCCCCCCAGCAGGAAGCCCCAATTCAAACCCTCTAGTACACCCCAACAAGCGCACATAACCTCTCCCTCCCAACCCCCACACTGTCACAAGCAATGCATAGCACTGGATTCTACTCTCCTCCCCGCCCGAACGTATCCCCTCAATGATCGCCTTATTGTTCAAAAATTCAAGGTAGTCAATAAGCTGCATTACTGAGAGCATAGTGTCAATGAGCGGTCTCGGGCTTCCAGGGCCTACAAACATCTGCTGGTGAATCCACTAATGAGAGAGAGAGAGAGAGAGAGAGAGAGAGAGAGAGAGAGAGAGAGAGAGAGAGAGAGAGAGAGAAATAGGACTAGATGCCATAAATGTGATTGTGAAAACGTCCACTCGAGTCTTGAGAGGGAGTTGAAAAAAGCTTGTTCCCTACGGGGAACTATTTCTTGAACCAGAGTGAAAATTAACATGTAGAGGTGAGCCCATCCTCGAGATAAAAACCTGAAAAAACAGATCCGGATGAGAAGTGAAACAAAATACAGAAATGGGAAACCCGTGGGAGTAACTACCTGGGGGTTGCATACCCCTAGCTCCGAGAAGCCTCCCCACGAAACCAGCATGACTTAATAACTGAAAGCAGTCCCTCTCAAGGCTGGATGACCGGAGTTGCATTAAATGGGTGGGCCGCGCCCTCTTGTGGACATAACCTGATCCAGCCCACCAGTCAAAGGCGCCCTGAAAGCCCGGAATCGCTCGAAAATCTGAGTTCCCCTCCTGCAAAGACTAAACAGGAGGCATAATACGAGACCTAGCCCTGTGTGTTTCCCCTGGATACTGAGCAAGCGATGTTATATCAGATGCAGTCCAAAACAAACCCCGCAGAAGCCCCCCAAGTACTCTCCCTGTAACACTATTCCCACCAACAGGCCAGGGCCTGTTAAAAGTAAAGTTGAGCCTCTACTAGTAGACCAGTTCTATTAGAGGGCATAAGTCGAGTGAAATCCATCTCTAGAAAGAACACTGTCCACACAAAGATCCAAACAATAGTTCGTTCTGAAGTTCCAGTGAGCCCCGAAGATCAGGAGGCCTTCTTGGGTCATGCAAAATAGGTCTGGCAACGCCGACTTAAGGTTTAGTAACGCAGCATCAGGATCCTCGAAATTAAACAATGAGCCATTTACAGAGACTTGTAATTTTGCTGGGTACCCCATCCTGAACTTTAATCTGGCCACTATAATCTTGGATACAATCGGGTGGAAGGCTTTCCGTTTCAATCGAACCGAACCAGGGATATCCTGAGCAATTCTCAGCTTCACCTTCTCCCATCTGACTTCTTGCAGGGCCTTGACTTTCTGTAGGAAATGCTGCCTTTCCAGATAGTTGAGAAAGCGGCAAATGATGGGATGAGGAGGTGCATCGGGTGGGGGTTTTGATCACAAAGATCAGTGGGCCCATTCTATTATGTAGTTTGGGCCAAAGGGAGAGGGACCAGTGACTTTTTCTACCAACTTCTGAATAAAGACAATGGTATTCTGGCCTTCTTCCCCTTCGGGGAGCCCGAGGATTACCGCATTATTTCTCCAGCTACGGCCTTCCAGATCCTCGAGTTTTGTTTCTAGTCTAGACAGCCTTTGTTTCGTTAGTAGAAGCTCAGGATCCATGCTTTCCAATTTTCTCTCGATCGAAAATATTCGGCAGTGTTGTCTGATACTGTTGTGGAGACTTCCTCTATCTTTCTGGAGAGGGACTTCAGGTCGATTGCCATATCTTTCATCTCCTCCCGGAATGGTTTGAATTCCTGTAAGAATCTATCAAGTGTTAGGGGTTCTTGGTCCCCAGCTTGACACGCAGGTTCAGGATTGTCTGGGCCACTCGAGGCTCGGGATTTCTTTGAGGCCTTCTTGGGTGTGGCGGGGAGGTATGTTTCTGTGGGGCCTTCTTCATGTAAGCCTCCATTTACCACACAGGAACCCAATACAGGAGCACACACTGTTCAGAGACGAGAAGAACTCTTGAGCAGAGGAGTTAGATGAAATTTAATGATATTAAATGACGATTTTGTATTCGGAAGGCAGGAGCTTAGCGGAGGAGCGTCTACTCAGCGCTCTGCATCACGTGATCTCCAGAGGCTCATTTCCAAAGGTACCTCGTCACATTGAGGACAAATACAGTGCAACTTTTTTTTGTTACATCATAGAGGTTACAAAGTTTAGCAATGGTTAATGTCTGTTTTCCATTTATGTTCAATAAAGTTTACTAGATAAAAAAAAATGCAAGAGATTTGCCTCTCAAAAGCCAGTGCTGAAAAGACTGACAATGACAGTGTCTAGCTAACTGATGGGCATAAACTTCTTGCAGTTCAAAGAAGAAAGCCTCACTAATCACATTGGTTTTCAGCGCATTAGCCTGCTAGCAAACATTATAAGGCTATGAAGATAAACATCAAGCCTCACACTGTGTGTGTGTGTGTGTGTGTGTATGTGTGTTTCCCCTAGTTATAGATAAGATGTATGTATTTGAAAGCACTAAACAAAGTTGGGGGGGAGCATGCAGATTGCAAAAGTAATATATGGATAAGCCAAAAAATACAATTGAAAGTGACACAAAAAAATCCTCTTAGTACCACAGTTCAACTGCCAAGCTACTACAGTTCAAATCTCTTAATAGTATCATTCAGACTTTGTTATATTATTGTTCTGACCTCTCAACAATAGTATTATGAGACAAATCCATGTCTGTGCACTGTTAAAATCCTTGTGCTTAGTGCAAACCAGCTTTTACTGTAACTGCCATGTACAGTAAAAGCTGACTCGCTGCTGACTACAAAATCATCAAACAGTTACATAGTCCCATTGTCTGTCCCCAATTAAACATACACACTCTCATCTACAGTGCAGTACAATGCAATGAGCTCCAAGCCATGCAGTGCTGTAAACAAGAACAACCTTGCATTGCTGAAGTAACTGCAACATGTGTCCTAACTGCACAAGAGGCAGCTGAAACAACAGATTGAATGAAATACAACGCAATGCACTGAGCACTTCAACCCCATGCTGTGTACTTTCTGTAATTCTGCAGTGAAACACTGGTTCCAGTCATTTATTTTTCAGGTGGGGGAGTAGCTGAATGCTGACCTCTCAGTACTGGTCTAATGTCCATGGCCCTAATCTTCATGCATCATAAGTTATCTGCACTAAATGGGAAGACTAAACTGTGTGTGGAAATGGGTCTGTGCTCATTTTTTTGGTCAAGCTCCCTTTTCACTATACAGCGAAAAGTATTCTCAAATTGTTACACTTTTAGTAGACCTATACTTTCCTGCCATACTGTGCATATTTTCTACAACCTAACTGGTTGGCTAAGAGAGATTTTTCAGCACATTTTCACAAAAAATAAAAATATAGGGGACTTTGCATTACTCAGCTATAACACCAACTTGAGGCTCTGGTGACATATTGGAACCTCTCAGGTTTTGCTCTTGAGGTTCACGTATCACCATAACCTCTCAATGGTATTATAACCTCATAATACACAGTCCCCTATCTATTATTTTATTTATAGTAGTTTCAAATATGTTACCAGCATGTCATTAATGAACAAAAAACCCATCAACAATAGTTGATTTAAATTATATATTATTTACTTTCCCTTTAATGAGCCATTGATACCAGTTAGGTAACTTTGAAAAATGTAAGAGACATGAATCAGTTTAGCATTCAAGTAGTTTTGCAATCTTTTTTTTACATATAGACTTTATCCACCTAACTGTCCCCATTGGCCCCCTTCTGCTGTCTACCCCTGGCCCCTTCACCTCACCTCCAGGACTTAACCTATTTACATCTTACCTCATTGTGTGAGTGGGTGCCATGGATGGTGGTGCCTGCAAGGTAGCAGCATCATCCTGTAGAGGATTATTTTCCCCCATTACTCCCCATAAGTCAGAGCTGGCAGAGAGCAGTGGTGCACACATTGACTGTAAAGACAGTGCACACTTTTAATGCCCACCTCTGACTTTCAGTTCTGGTGCCTGCTGCTGTGCCACCTACCCTTCACTAGGTGGCAGCAATGCATTAGTGTACACTGCCCCCCCCACCCCAAAGGAGAAGATCCATCAATGGACACTAAATCCTCTTTTCCACTCCAGCTCCTGCACAACCTTGGTCCATTCCCTAACCAGGGTCACTGGTTTGGTAAGTGGTGAGACGTCCAGCACCTCATCCCTCCATGCCACTGGCTCAGCTACAAATTTACTGGAGCTCAGATTTCCTTAGACGGTATTGTTTGTGGCCTTGAGGGTGGGCTGAACCTTCAACCCACTGTTTTACAGTTCTGAGCATTTACTCTCTGTACCATTTAGTCAGTACTGTACTATATTTTTGGGAACTGTTCCCCCCTTTTCTTTATTACTGAGGGAAGAAATACAAAACAAGATTGCTTTCCCTTGGACTTTATAAGCATTGGCTACTTGTCTACACATGACATCATAATGCCCTGTTTATTTTATTTATTTGTTTATTTATTTTACAAATTGGAAAGACCTTTGAGCCAAGGGCTCTTTTACAGATATTCCATGTCAAGTCGCAAGAATAGTAAATTACAATGGTTTCAGTAAGTTGTACAATATGAGGAAAGTAATTACATAAACAAAAGAACAATATGGCAAGATAAATATTGTGTCAAGTGCAGCCAGTGGCCTTGTCTGAAGAGGGGTGAAAGGTATTACAAGGAGAGACATACAGGGGGCAAATTGGGAGGTGGAAGGAGCAAAATAAGAGTAAGAAGGGATATTCCACAATGAAGCTTAAGCAGGAAAGACCCACAAGGGGTGAGGGGTAGAGGGTGAGAACAAGGTGAGGAAACAGAGGAGGGAGGGGGAGGTGGGAGTAGAGGGGTAAAGAAAGGGGGATGAGGTAGAATGAGAAGATGGTAGGAAAGTGAAAGGTATAAGGGAGGAAGTGCTGTGAGTGGAATAGCGAAGCAACAGGATAGGGCTATACAGGGGCAAATGGTAAAAGAGGGAGGTTCCGGTGCATGCAGCTGTCAGCACAGATTAGGTATAGCAGTCACAAGATGCTCTGGAAACTAGGAATTGATGCAGCTTCTACTTAAATGGCCCCAAGGTTCCAGTCATCATAATCTCAAGAGGAAGAGAATTAAATAAATTAGCAGCTCTAACTGCAATGGATTGCTGTCAGAGCGAGGTTCGACAGCGAAGGACAGTAAAAGTTTGGCTCACAGAACTTCGTGTGCTATGAGTGCCCCGGAAGGGACTGAAAAGCTGAAGAGAAACTGGTGGTAGGAGACCAAGATCTGCCTTCTTAGCCAGAAGGCAGGCTTGATATTCAATGTAAGCCTGGAGTTGAAGCCAGTTTGTTTGTTTGTAAAGGTCACAAGTGTGAATACGATAGGCTGCACCAGTTAGTAGATGGCATGCCTTATTCAGAGCTGTGGCAAACCGATGTAGGGTTGCGTCTGTGATGGAACTGTAAATGACCAAACCATAGTCAATAATAGAAACAATTGAACTTTGGATAGCCTATCTGAGGGCTTCGGTAGTAAGGCAGTGTTTCTGCCTGTGTAGAAGGCCTAGGCGAATGTTAATTGCCTTGGCAACATTCTCAACATGGTTGGAGTAGGAGAGCATACTATCCAGAGTAACTCCCAGGTATTTAAAAGATTGAGTCTGCTCAAGGACAGCACCCGTACTGTTTTTAATCCCCAATTGTTTTGCTGTGTGCATGCTGTGGGTAGCATGGAAGAGCATGACCTTTGTTTTTTTGCAATTAAGCACCAACTTAAGAGAGATGAACCAGGACTCAGCTTCAGTAAAACTTTTCTGAAGTTGGGCCTGAAGGAGGGTAGCGTCAGCAGTCTTTGAGAAAATGACCACATCATCCGGGTAGAGGAGTACTGGTTTGGAACAGGATGCTGGAAGATTATTGAGGAAGGTGCTAAATGGTGGGGGTCCAAGTATCGATACTTGAGGAACCCCAGAGCAGACAGGCAGTTTAGCAGAAGGGACAGACCCTGTTCTCACTTGTTCTGTGCAATTTGCTCGATTGCTGGTGAACCACTATAGGGCTTCATGCTGGAGGCAGTACCCAATTTATGACATCATAATTATCTCCAAAGGAACAGACCGGGATGTCATAAACAGAATTGTGACTGCCGAAGTAGAAATGCAGACAGGGCAGATATCATGTTTCCTTACAAATGTCCTTATCAATAAACAAATAAAGGCAACAACTACAAAAAAGGGTAAAGTATAATCTAAACTGTGTCTTGATGTGTTTTCAGAGTTGTCCCAACAGTATCAGGGGCTCTTTAAAGCCCTGTTACACTGCTAGCAAACATTCAACATTGACAAATGCTTGTTAAATTCTGGAGTCAGATATTGGTGTCAGGTTACAGCTGAGCATCAGGTGTTTTTTTAATTTTTTTAAGTGTCAGTCTGTCAGTGGAACCACATCTTCAGTGGCAGACAATTTTGCTGAGATATAGATCAGTATTAATTTACTATTAAATATTGGTATATGATTTGTTACATAAGACTCTAAAGCCTACCCCTGGTGGCATGCCATTTTTCTTCACCCCTCCCCCCACACAGAAACACCTCTATATTTATAGACCAATTCCTGTCATCATCTTTCAAATGGGCTGGGCCTTGTCTGTTTCCTTTTAACAAACACTGGGGTCTCATAGGATCTGCTCAGATGGAAGTGAGTAAAGTATATTTATTTTATCCCTGGCAAATCTGAGGTCCCATGGTGATACACTCATTACCATAGTGGTCTGTAGTGCACCTGGACAGATCCTGGTCTTCCATCTAGCAAAACAGTTAATAAAATTCATCTAAACAAACCTGATGATTTACGAGGGTGTTTCAGGTTTCCAGCAGGACACAATGACACTACTACAAATTAATGAATTTGGTTTAGTTTTTGTTTATTGCGATAAACAGCCTTTGAGCCAGAGCTCATTTCTAGTGGGTTCCATGGACAACTTCAAATACAGTGTTACTATACAAGCATAAATAACTCAAATATTAAAAAATGCAATAACAAGCACATAGCACCATCTATTAATACATAATCAAAGATAAGAACAATTTATATACAAACATACAAATATGCCAGCAGATAAAGGCCTTATGGTCTATCTTGTCTGTTCGAGTGAGCAGGCTTCCCCTGTATATCAGTGGGATCTTCCCCCTTCCACAAACCTACCTATCTCTCCTCAGTCCCCCACTCCCTCCATGGCAACTTTCACCTTAACGCTGTTTCTTCTTCTCTTGAAGCTATCCACCATTTTCAGGGAGACCACCTCATCTGGCAAATCTTTCCACGTGTTCACCACTTTGTTGGTGAAAAAGTGCCTTCTCATCTCTCTCTTCAGTCTTTCCCCTATCATCTTTAGGCTATTACTCCAAGTGGACTTGTTCTCACTGAGACTGAAGAGGCCTCCATATTCACCCCAGTGATACCTTTAAGGTATCTGAAGGTCTCAATCATATCTCCCTCCCTTCTGTCCTCAAGAGAGAGAACATGTTGAGCCCCTTGACCCTCTCTTTATAGGTGTTGCCCTGCTGGATCTTCTTGGCTGGCCTTCTCTGGACTGACTCCAGTAATTTGACAGCATTCTTAAGATAAGGGCACCAATACTGCACATTATGCTCTAGGTGTGGTCTTGCCAATGACCTGTACAGCGGCAGTACAGTATGACTTCCACCTTCCTGCTGGTAATCTCCCATGCTATGCAGCCCAGCATCTAATTTGGTTTTGCTGCTGCTCTCCTGAAATGTGCTGAGTGCTTCAGGTCACTCTTGATGATAACTCTCAGTTTCTTTTTGTCCTCAGACTTGGTGACCTGCACACCACCCAACTTGTATTTGTTCTCTGGGTTCTTTGCCCCTAAGTGCACTTTGCACTTTTTAGCATTGAATCCCAGTTGCCAAATGGCAGATTCCTATTCTAGCCTAGCCAGATCCTCCCTTAGTTCATGTCTCCCCTCCTCCATGTTCACCCTCCCACAGAGCTCTGTGTCATCTGCTAACAGTTAGATAGATTTTACTTTTAATCCAATCCACTATGTCACTTATGAAGATGTTAAACAACACAGGACCAGCCACCAAGCTTTGTGGGACTCCACTGTTCACTGGCCTAGCTTCCAATAATCCACCCTCTCCCTGAACTCCACTTTTGGTTTTTTGCCTTTCAGTTTCTAACTCATCTAGCAAGCATTGCCCCCACCCCCAGATCCTTCAGCTTCCTGACCAGTCTCCTATAAGGTACAGAGTCAAAGGCCTTGCAGAGGTCCAGATACAGGACATCTACCACTTTGCCCTGTCCACTGTCTTATTCACCCAGTCAAAAAAGTCAGCCAGATTAATCTGGAAGGACCTCCCCAATACAGACTCATGCTGCCTCTCATCTTGCAGCCCTCCAGGCACTCTGTGAGGATAGTCTCCATCAGTTTCCTCACTATTGAGGTCAGACTGACTGACCTGTAATTCCCTGGTTCATCCCTTTCAGCTTTAATAGAAAGGCAACACACATGCAGTTCTATAGTCCTGGGGCACACTCCTGGACTCCAGAGAAATGTTAAACAGGTCTGTCAAGGAGTACACCAGCCCCTTCCGCAGCTCTCTAAGAACCTTCAGGTGCATTCTGTCTGGCTCTGGGAATTTGTCTAGCTTTGGGACTTTTTGGCTCTTATGCACTCTGTCCACCTTTATTACACCATTGGTGACTCCCCCTTCCTTGTTACCACCTCCCTGCTCCCTTGTGGCACTGGGCCATCCTTCTGTGTAGTGAAAATGGAGCAGAAGTATATTTGATGCACCTCTGCTTTCTCTTCATTTACTTCTGTCCAACTCCCCTCCTTTTTTAATCTGACAGTCTCATCTTTAATATTTTTCTTCGCTCCTATATATTTGAAGAAGGCCTTTTCACCTGATTTTACTCCTGTGTAACCCGTACTTCCTTTGCAACATTTGCCTCTCAAACAGCTCTGCTCACCACTCTTGATTTAGCACTATAGACCTCCCTAGCCTCCTCATTCTGAGTACATTTGTACATCCAGTAGGCTGCCTTCTTTTCCATTAACATATTTGCCACTTCCTTTCTGAACCAACTGGGCTTTTTTGGCTTTAGATTTCTCACTTTTGATTTTGGCAGACTCACTTGCTGCTTTCATAAGCCCTTCCTTTACTGTGGCCTGTTTCTGTTCCACCTCTAACTCCTTTCTGATCTCAGCAAGGGGACCTACCAGCATTTCTCTCATCTTATTAAAGTCAGCTTTTCTGAAATCCCAAACTATTATCTTGGTCTTTTCCATCACTGTACTCATGTCCATGTGGAACCACAACAGGAGTCGGTTGCTCCCTGCAAGTGGCACTTCTCTTTTGCATCCTAGACATGCCTGAAGTTGGACAGGACCAGATCCAGTACATCTCCCTCCCTCCCTAGTGAGCTCCATGACACCTTGGGATTGATTTTCAGAGAGCCGCTAGATCACATGAACATACAAAGAAGCCAGCAGAAGAATGCCATTTAGTATATCAAGTCTGCTCATATTGCATGGTCCACAGCTTGAGTTAATGTCCCTGCCCCCCATCCCCATTCCTCCCATCCTCCCTACCCATGATCCTTACCGTCCCCCTATGCCTATCCCAGCCTCTCTTAAAGCTGCCCACTGTCTTCAATAAGATGATCTTTTTCGTTTATTGCACTGATCTTCACCAGTGGCAAACTCCGGGTGCACCCAGGACCCTGTGCCTGATTTTACTTCAGTGGGAGTCCCTGCACTAAAGTCCACAGAGTTGCCACAGTTGGACTGTTGCAGCAAATATTTAGCACACTGGAGAGGGTTTGACAGAGAGTCCCATCAAGTTACCCCACCCCCGCCGGTGCAATTCTGGCCTAGACCCTTAACGTTGGGGGGGGGCCTGTGAGGTGCAGTGAAAACAGACCTGGTGGGGTGCTGTAGTGGGTGGCATGGGCACAGCAGGGTGTGGCAGGGTACACTGGCTGTACCAGGGCAGTCATGCCCTGTACAGTTCCACAGATCCATGGACTGGGTAATGTGAAGTATGCAGGCACTGACTGTGTCCCAGACCCCCTGATTCTACCAGCCCTGCCAGTTGTTTTCCATCATGAAAACTCCCTGACCTGTCGTGAAAATCCATTGTGGCACAAGATAAGGTGTTGTGTTTGGACAGGGACAGATCCTGGGCAGTGTCACCTGCCCCGATGCACAGCTGTTTGTGTTCTATCATACTGCTGCTACAGATGCTATAATAGCTACACCAGGTGGGTAGGGCACCCCAGTAGGCAGGTGCCTCAATGGGGTCTGGTAGATGGCATGTAATGGACCTGCTAACACATATAACAGAGTGTGGAAGTTTCTCCCTGCCACTGTTGCCTACTGTGTTGGAACAGTGTACCGAAATGTCAGGTAGGTGGGGGCATACTGTGTGACACCCACATATCTGAAGGTGACAGTCCCTGACTGTATTATAGACTGTCAGCATGGCTCTAACTGTACCGGACCAGCATGGTAGGGTACAGTGGCAGGGACAAAGCTTCCACACTCTGTTATATGTGTTAGCAGATCCATTACATGCTGTGTACTGGACCTCATTATGGCACCTGCCTATTGGGGTACCCTACCCACTTGATGTAGCTATTACAGCGCCTGTTGCAGCAGTATGGTAATACACAGAGAGCCGTGTATCTAGGCAGGTGGTGCTGATCTGGGTACGTCTCTGTCTGAAAACAGCACCTCATACCATGCCACCATGGACTGTCACTGCATGTCATGGAGTTTGCATGATGAAGGACAGCTGACAGAGCTGGTAGCCTTAGGGGTCTGGGACACAGTCATTTCCTGCATGCTTCACATTACCCTGTCCGCATGTCTGTGGAATGGTCTAGGGCATGACTGCCCAAGTGCCACAAGTGTACTCTGCCACACTCTGCCATGCCAATGTCACCTATACAGCACCCCCCACTGGTCTGTCTTTAGTGTATCATGAGCTCAAAGACTTCCCCCCAATGTGGCATACTCCCGAACTGTGGCACAAGGCCTGTTAAACCAGCTCATGGCTGGCTAACAACAGCCATGACTTGTGGCCAGGGTGGAGTTTTCAAAATCCCAAATAAGGGGATGCTGCATCCCCAGCATGGCGCAAGCCCCTTTCAGCTTAAGGACACCACCACTTTGGCGCAAGAGTGGCACAGGGTGGGTTCAGCACACAGCTTCCATTTTCAATGCAGCCTGTGTTTAAAAATTGGGAGTTCCACAACTCTTGAGGGAAATGTCCACTTCTGTCAATTTACTTTGATGCAGACACTTTGCATCATAAACAGGGCTTTGAAAATCAAGTCTGCTGTGTCAGAAATCCACTATGGAATGCATCCAGCAGTACCTGCTCCCTGGTACTGGAGGTAGCAGGGATTTTCCAATCCATCCCAGGTAGATTGAAGTCCCCCATTATTACTGCCTTCCCCTTGCATTCCATTTCCATGATTTGGGAACTCCACTACGTTGTCTGACTCATTCCTCCCTGGTACAGGTTATTCCCTCCTTTACATACAGAGCCACTCCCCTCACCATTCCATATCCCTATGCTTTCTGTACATTTTGTACCCAGGGACTGTGAGGTCACAATCATGGTTTGGTGTTGCTCATGTCTCTGTGATGGAAACTATGTCCACCTCTCTGTCGGCCATTAGCACCTGCATTTCATATATTTTATTTCCTAGGCTTCTGTGACTCAGGGGCACTACTCTCCACTGTGACTCTAGTCCCCCATTATCCCTTTTCCTCTCCCTTCCCCCCTCAATCCCCAGTCCCTCCTTCCATCTTCCCCCTCTCCACTAGTTCCTCCCTTAAATAAACATAGAGCTATAGCCACAATACAATCATAAAAAAATTGTTATATACTGTACACCAGTCAGTAAAATTACACATATATATCAACAATTGGGGCAATAAAAAATTTAAGAAAATAACCAGTTTTTCAATCATACATAGGGTGGTAATGGACTATTTACAGGTTGTAGTGCAGTAGACAGCCTGTTCCATATTAGTGGAGGAGGGCAGGCACACCTGAATAAAGTATCTCATCCACTCCTTATGACTGGGGTCCCAAGTGCAGCAGGACACAGTGACCCAGTCACCAGTTTAGTAAAGCAGTCCTATACTGAAGAACAGGTTGCATTGACACACAAAGATACAACTTATTATTCAACACTGTGATCACAAGTGCATTGGGAGTAGGGGACAAAGCCTGACAGTCTCGTATTTTGCACTGAGGTCCCATGTACACTGGGACACAGTGCACAGTTGCCCATTCTGTATTCTCAGTGTACACAGACAAAGCATCACAGCATCCCATTTCATGTTCAGGCCATGGGTGCACCTGCAAAATACAGTAAAGCTGCCCATTTTGCATTTGTGTCCCATGTGCACTGGAATAAACTACTGTATGTCTGCACAATGGAACTGTATAGGGAACACAGATCATTTAAGTCAATGGGGCTTTTTAACTTTTATTATATGATTATCAAAACAAAATGCTAAATAGTACTTTTCAATCTGAGCAATAAATCAGAAATGTGCTTTACTGGTCCTGGTGTGCCTAATAAATGCATTATTTGACTCCCAGCTGGAGCCAAAGTAATGCCTGATGTGTGGCCTAGATGATTTACTCAATTTTCTGGTCATGCATGTTAACATTAATTAATTTCTACTTCTTTCCTTGGAGGGGAAAAACTGTGTCTGCTTTTGATGTGCTTGTGGGAAGGAGGATTCTATTAAATTGTGCTTTAAATGTATCTGATTTTAATCACATAGTTATACCCATCCTTATCAGAGAATAATAAAATGTCCAAAGGAATTAGTTTGCCTAAATATGTTAATTATCATAAGTCTTTGACTAGATATGCGTCTTCTCTGATTTATCTTATTATAGCTCTATACAACCCTTAGTTATGGTTGCTTGTGTCAATATAGCTTCATCTCTGTAAGTTAAAAGAATGTCTTTAAAGCAATAGGTTTCATTGGCTAAAACTAATGACACATTGCAAGCCACTAATTGGACAGTGGCTTTAGAAAACACACCATGTAAAGTCCTGCTTTCCTTACTTTGGTGATTCAAACAGTTTTACTTTTTCATATTGGGCCTGATTTTAAAAGAGACCTTACAGCAACACAAGTTGCGTTGCTCTAAGGGTTCTGGCAAACTCTGGGTGTGCAATGGACTCTGAGCCCGATTTTACAAAAAGCAGGGTCCTAGCATCAGATTCCCTGGGTTTTCCACAAGTCTCTAGCTACGCTAAACAGTTGGCACATCTGTGGACATTGCCACAGGGATCCACCCGGTGCAACATCAGAGGGATTGGGATGTGAGGAAGGAAAAATAGCACGGCATGAGTGGGCCAGGGCCATAAGAGGCATGGGAGGTGGTAGTAGGGGTGTTGACGGAGAGAGTTGTGCAGAAATAAGCTTGTGACAGCACCGATCAGTATGTGTATGCTGTAAAGTGTGACTGTCAATCAAATACATTCATATAGAAGCACCAAATCCCTGATGTCCCCTCTGAAATAGCCAAAGATTAGTCCCTGATGGCCTAGTAGACTGGTCTCCCTTCCTGTGATCACCCCCATATATTATGATATACAGGTGACTGTCCGTGGTGGACTTGTGAACCCCCACCACCCCATCAGGTAGTGTCCCACCACCCTGCCCCAGCCTCATCCTGAATCAGAGCCAATAACTAGCACAGATCTTCTCTTGCCACCACAGCTGGCCACCGACTGAACTTGCAATGAGCGTGTGCTGTATACAGTATGCGCTCATTGTGAGCTCAGTTGGCAGCCAGCCATGGTGGTGAGAGGAGGCTTTGCTGTTTGCCAGCTCAGGATGGCATATTCAGGATGGGGGAAGAATGGGGTGGTGGGACTCTACCTGATAAGATGGGGGGGTGGAGGGTCCACTAGACCACCAGGGACAGTTATATCATAATATATGTGGGTAATTGCGGAAAGGGAGAAGGGTATGCTAGGCCACCAGGAAGGGTTATACTAAATAATAGGGGAGATCAGAAATAGTGGGGTCTGCTAGACTACCAGGGACAAATCTTTAGTTATTTCAGTAGGAACATCAGTGATTGTAGGGGTTCTATATGAATGTATATGATTGACAGTCGCACTTTACAGCATACGCACCCTAACAGGTGCTGCCACAAGCCCTTTTCAGCACAACTCTCTCCAACACCTCCACTTCCACCTTCTGTGCCCTCTTGCACACCCCTACTACCACCAGTATGGCCACATCCCACTGGCGCAAGCCATTTAGACCACCTCCTGGATGATTTACGTGGTGCCCCTTGCTGCATCCATGGCGTGGCTGGTAAAATCCCCAAAAACTGAGATGTTGCAGCCCCGCTGTGGTGCAAGACTCCTTGAGACCTGGTGCACTGGGTTGCTTTGCACAACCCTGGGCAAGGTGGCTTTGGCACAGCAGTATCTGGATCTGATACAGGCTGCATTGTAAAATCACGTTTGACACACGTTATGACACCATCACCTCTTTTGTTAAATTCTTATTGATGCAAGCCCCTTGCATTGATCTAAATGCTTCTAAAATTGGGCCTATTGTCTTAATGAAAAGTTCTCTGGTTTCTCTCACATTCATGTCATTGACTTAATGAACATTACTGAGGGTAGACAACCCCCTACATTGTGATTGTCTAGTGATTCCCAAATTAGACATGGATATGTAAACTGATGGTTTAGTTTACTCTTTATATTTTTATTTTTAGGGATTGCACTTTATGATATAAACATTCTGTGCAGACTTGTGATCTTATAAGATCAATGAATACATTAATGAAATAATTGCAAAATAAAACATTTTCAGTTCAGCCTGGACCAGTTACAGTACAGTAGGCTCTTACATCAAAATGATACTGTTCAGTGCATGGTTTATTAATGTTGCACATAAGACTGTTTCATTCTTAACACACCTTGGGCAGGATTTACAAAGCACTTGTGCTCTGTGCATCTCAGATGCCCGGCACAAATGAGATGCACTGAGCACAAACTGTGGTATTCACAGAAGATGTGTCACCGGATGATCCCGATGCAACCCCTCTGTGAATACCACATTTTAGCCCAGCCCAAGAAGCACTGGTGCATCTCCCTGCACAGGCTGGGAAACCAAAGAGGCAGTGCATCTTCAGATGCACTGCACCCAGAATTGCCATTCAAAGCCACCAACATGCAAAAGGGGCCATTAGACATGTAAGGTGCAATGGGGCCATTTGCTTGTCATTATGGCTCCATTTGCATGAGATGTGCAGGGATTTACCCAGCAGGATGTGCCCAGCACCCTGCAAGCAAGGCCTGATTGTGCCCACAGTGCACATATGAACAGTTTCTCTGGTAGTCGTGTGTACCCCCCTCCCACACCAAAGTCTGTTTGTGTCTGAAATAGTTTCCAAAACCACTCCTTGGAAGTCTAGTGAACCCCCCACCTGACCCGATTGAACTTGAGGACCCAAATTCCAAATTTGCCATGGTGGTCAGTGGACTCCCACCCACTCAGGCACCCATTCCCCACCCACTACCCCATCCTCAAAGTCTAAAGTGGAGGGCAGCCATCCCACCTGCATACCACCATGGCTGCCAGCCAACAGAGCCAGCTGTGAAGCTGACAGTACTGTACTACTGTAAGCCCATTGGAGACCCTGTTGACCAATGGGGTTTGGCTCTATCACTGCAGGCTGTCATTTCACAACTTTATGAATGAAACAGGTCATTCAAGGTTGTGAATGACAGCCTATAGTATGACTGCAAGCCCATTGCTCAACAGGGTCTTCAATGGGCTTACAGTAGTACAGTAGCTGTCATTCACAGATGACACTGTTGGCGGGCAGCCATGGTGGTATGTGGGCGGGTTGTGCTGCCCACCAATCTTCAGGACTTGCTGGGATGGGTGAGTGGGGTGGGGAGGGGGTGCCTGAATGGATGGGGGGGTCCACTGGACCACCATGGTGAATTTGGAATTTGGGTCCTTGGTGTGATTGGGTCAGGGCAGGGGGTTCCACTAGACTACCAAGGAGTGTCTTTTGAAACTATTTTGGACATGACCAGACTTTGGGGTCGGAGGAGTTCCACTAGACTACCAGGGCTTCTGCTGAATGGACATTACAGTTACCAAGAATGCGGTCAGGGGTGGGAGTTACACTGCACCTCATGGGATGATACCAGGGGATATCATGGTACTGCAGGCAGTCAGGTGGGGGGACCACTGGACCACTAGGGATAGATGTGGTTTCAGATCATCAGTGCAATCATTTTGGGGTGGGGGAGTCCAATAGCCTACCAGATCTGATTGCCTGTCATTGTGGCATGACAGGGCTATGGACAGGGAGGGGGAACCAGTGGACTGCCAGGGTAGGCAGGGTGCCATGCTGTTGTCTGCAATATGGCAGCCTGCTTGTGGGTGGACACCCACTTAAGTCTACTTGTTGTTGACTTATCCTTTGGAGGCGCATCTCCAGACTTGCTCCAGGGATGTGCCTCTGAGTTGAGCTGTGAATGGGGCTATGCACCATATGCATGGGCATGCCCCTTGCACAATCCCTCCAGATGCACCGCATAACATTATGGGTGGTGTGTGGAGCATCTGTGATGTGTTGGTGCATTGGCGATGTGCAGGCGCATTGGCCCCCTTCCAGAATCATGCCAGTGCGCAACCCAGAGATGTGCCAGTACATCTCAGATGCACTGGGCGCATCCATTTTGTGAATCCCACTACTTGTATTTTAGTCTTCTAGACTCGTCGAGTTTCTGTTTATAGTGTGCTTACACTATGCCAACCCAAACAATGAAGCACATATGCCAATGTTGCTGTTAAAAAGTCTTTGCTTTAGACTTATATTCTTTTCAAAAAACTATGTTAATGCACCCGTTAGGGTTCAAGATAATGCCACAAAATTAGGGAAATGTGTTGAGGGTTTTCAACTCTAACCCCACCCACCCACCCCAAGCAACAAAAGGAAAAGACATCAGGGTTTTGGGTCTCCAGAGTCTTGGCAAATCAGTAGTCTGGTCTTCCTCCCATGAAGAAAGGACATCACATCTGACATTATTTGTTTAGGGAATGAGGTGGGCATTAGAGTTGACAACCCCAAGGAAGACCCCACTGATTCACCAAGATTCCAGAGACCCAAAACGCTAGTGTTTTCTCCTTTTGCTGCTTGGTGTGTGTGTGTGTGGGGGGGGGATTAGGGTTGGTAACCCTTACACCACATTTCTCTGCTCTTCTTAAATGTATTTTTTTTTAGGTTATTGTAAGAGACACAACATGTATATATCTGGCTTCAAACTGTAAAGATTCTGGTGCCGAAGCCCCAGTATCATGTGATACAAGGTTATAAGACAATGGCATATTAGTCACAATATCAATACTTTTTGGATCAAGGCAATCTGTGTAACAACAATACTTTCACTGTTTCTTTTTTTTTATATTATTATGCTAAGCTTGTCACCAGTCTATTTTTCATACAAAGTCTTCCCCCTCCCTCAGTGTAAGCAATGCCATCATCCAAACCACAAGAAGCCCCCTAGGGTACAACATCAGACTCTAACCACGTTATATACCATATCCATTGTTGCCATCTGATTATGAAAAATTGTACTTTTTTATGCAAGACAGCTGTTAAGTTTTCCATGTGGTAAATATTATTCACTATGGTTCTTCGTTCGCTCACTGTAGGGATGACTGGAGTCATCCATCAATGAGTGATTGCTTTCCTTGCTGCCAGCAAGTGTATGGGTAAAAGGGTTTGAGACCATGAGGGTCTGTGAGGGGGCAATTTAGTTAAAAAGAGTAATTTCCACCATCAGTTCTAATGGCTCTTCCATGCACTCCTGTAGCTTAGTCTACAATGTACATCAAAAAG
Organism: Neoceratodus forsteri; assembly: GCA_016271365.2. Lineage (NCBI taxonomy): Eukaryota > Metazoa > Chordata > Ceratodontiformes > Ceratodontidae > Neoceratodus > Neoceratodus forsteri. The sequence goes on along the minus strand of CM057450.1, from coordinate 1,095,185,417 downwards.
CTGTTAATAAAGGTCACCGCCAAAAAATATGTCCTAAGTCTGCCCTTGGGCATTTACAGCCTCTCCAGTAGACTCCATAGGATGATGGCAGGTATTTAAGGAGTGGAACCAGGGCTCTAATATATCTGGAGTGACATTTCCAGGCGTATTCCCTCCAGAATGTAGATAAAGTTATTTTTACCACTGGTTAAACAGATTTTAACCAATCTTCATATGTTACTGACATTTTCAAATCAGCATTCCATTTTTCCAAGATAGTCTGAGTGGTGCCTCCCAGTGTTTTCCTATAAATACGATACAAATGTCCTATAAGGTAGCAAATAAGGTTACCTCGATTAATGTCACTCAGGAGTGTTAACAAGGGTGGTTTAAGGTTTGGAATTTTAGTTTTTTCAGGCCCTTGGTGGAGAATATAGTCCCTTAACTGTGAAAACTATAATGATCTCTATGAGTAAGCCCATATTCACTCTGCAAGGCTTCAAAAGAAGAGATTCCCTGAGTTGTCATCACCTGAAATAAATATTGGAGTCCCAAATTTTGCCATCCCCTAAAAGCTAGGTCAGTCTGAGAGGGGCCGAAACGTTCATTGGCCGAGATAAGCCACATATAATAGAAGGTGTCTGCAGACTGTCTATGATACCTCAGGTGATTCCACACTTTCAGTGTCTCTATAGTAATTTTAGTGAAATGCCTCAGAGGGGGTGTATTCCTCCTGGAGGAGAATAATATTGAGGGTAAATCATAGAAATCATTTATATCACATTCAATGTCTTTCCAGGGGTCAGTATACACTGGAGACAACCACAGGAGCAATAGTTTCACAAAGGCAGCACAAGTATACCATTCCAAATTGGGTACATTTATACCCCCCAATTCCAGTGTAATTGGAGTATGGAAAGCGAATATGGGAGGCTGTCCCCCCATATAAAATTTGATATCATTTTAGACCATGATGTCACATTTCCCTACTTTTGTGGCATTACCTTAAATGCTAACTGGTGCATTAATGTAGTTTTTGCAAAGAAGTACCTTTCTGTTTGAGATAGTGGAGTCATATACTCATTCATGCAGATTTTGCAGGGCGCTTTGAGCACTGCACCAAGGGAAGGCTCTGTCCACCTATGGAAGTACCAGGCCATTGCAGGCCTTGCACTTCTGTGCAGCAACAAATGTGCAGAATACATGAGGCTGTCTGGTAGGCTGTGGAAGTGCAGTGCCCTCTGCTCCCTGCACTTTCACGTTACCAGAGATACAAGTACAAACAGTCCATCTGTCATTCAGTGTACAGGCCCTCTGTCACCTACAGGTGCAAAGATGCAGAGTGCTATGCCAAGAGAAGAGCTGTCTTCACTGTAAGGTACCCAGGCCCATGCAGGCAACCCTGCAGCTTTCATTCCCAGGCTGGAAGGGGTGTGTTGCATTACAGCACCATCCCAGTACACTCACCCCATGTAGTTGGGTCACCAAGCTCACCCCTGATGTCAGCATACCACCACAGGATAACAAAGCATAACAGCTGGAGTGAAGACTGGCGCTACACACAAAGTTTCGTAATAATTATAATTTTTTTTCTTTTGACCCAGATTTTTGAGATAGTCGTTTTATGACTCCCCTTATAAACATGACAAGTGGCATTTATATTATACTGTCTAAAACATCATTTTGCACCACAAATGCGAAAACACATCTCGCCAAGGATTTTAAAAAAAATTACACCTGTCATGCTAATAAGGTGGTGTGAAAAAAAGCTACCTTATTATGCCAGTGTGCACTCCCAATAAAAACATTCACTAAAAAAAACTAGTCAGATCAAAGCCAATTGCTCTCTCCTCTTTCAGATTCCTGAAGCAAGGTAGCCTACCTGCATCCCAGGGGCAAAAGTAAACAGTGGTAAGGGTTTGTAAAATAAATCACCTTATATATTGTACTTCCTGATGGGTGACAGTGGAGGGAAGAATAATTAAAATGCTAAGTAAAGTTGTTAATGAAATCTCTGGTGAGCTGGTGGGCGGGAACTGCAGTGGAGACTGATCCCTCTTCAAAATGAATAAAATACAAATTTAAAACTTTCCTTACAACCTAGTGATGATCAATAGCCCCTATCATGTTAGTGCAGCATATGAATCTCCTGTAAAGGACAAATTCTGTAGGCTTCAGTGTGTTGGTGGGGTGGGGGGTTGACCAGTAATGGGAACGCAACACAAGGGATCATGTTGTCCACTACACTACCCAACTTAGTTTGCATTCTAGAAAAGCTGGAGGTGCCACCTAATTTTGTTTTTATATCCAGCTGCTGCATTTAATCTGTCAGTCTCTTGCAGGATGTTTGTTTTTTCTTTAATAAAATACGGAGCTCACACTGATGGAGATGGGCACTGCTGTATAGCTTGGGAAGGTCCACTGCTGCCTGTCTCTGTTGTACAGTGCTGGTAACCTTTACAGTACTTGATTCAGACTACAATGCTGCTTCATAGAGACTGTTTGACAGCACTGTTAGAATACTGAGTAATCGGCGCGAGTGCGGCAGGTGGCGCCATAGCATGAACAGACATGTCATGATAAAATGGGCACACTCACTTCTCCTGAGTGAATACTGGAAAGGTTAGGTAAGAGGCTCCAGCAATGGCCATTTTGTAAAAATCAATGATTTTTTTTATAAAAAATTAAAAATAACAAGTAAGATTTCCTTTCAGCTAATATTAAAACCAACAACATGAGGAATAATGACAGGACACATTTCATAGGACAGGTTTCATTTTTTATTACCAGTCCTCTTTAAGATGGTTGATGAATCCATCCTCTGAAATATGGGATGTTATTATATATTTATGGTGGTTGTTTACAAAATCATCAAAAAAAAAAACATAAAGACAAAAGCAATGGAATGTTTGTTTTCCCCATAGACACATATGTAAATTGACTGCTTTAGTACAGTACCCTGTCTCATTTACTGATATGAAGTGTTATAATCAATAGTGTCCTTTTTGCAAAGGTTAGTTCTAGGATAGCTTGTTTTTTTATCTCACCATCGGGGTCCAGATTTTCAAAACTTTGCACAGTATACAAGATGTGAGAGGAGCTCATACGTTGCCTTCCCAAGAGAGAGAGTGTGTGGGGGCTGTGCAACAACGTTGTGACAGCTTGGTTAAGTCTTTATTTTCTTAAAGCAAGCAACTTTTTGAGCAGCATACAATAATAAGATTATTAAATAACAGGAAAGAAAAATGACTAGAATGCTGCCTTTTTTTCTATTTTTATCTTTAGGAATAACAAAATGATTTGAAATGCAGAGAAAATAAAAAAAAGTAATTGTAAGATTCAATCTTTTGCACAGAATTTACAGCTTTAAGTCACAGCTTATGGGTGAATATGAATGCACTACTAAACAAGTTATGGTGAACTATCTGCACTTTATAAAAATGAATTAGTAAAATTGTTAATGGATTTAAATCGTTTTTGGGCATATAACTTAAAAGAATGAATTGTGAAATGTACAACATATCTGAAACACTATATTTTTGGTAATATTTTAGAAGAACTGTGAGAAGTTGAAAATGGATGACAAAGTTTTCAAAAAAAACGTGTAAGGTAGTTTCCTTAAAACAGATTTAAATCTTATAACAAGTGGAATTTTAATTTATAAATAAAAAATTTGGGGTTTATAATTTGGTGAAATGTTATTAAACTAGGTCCTAAGAGAATTTGGAGCCAAGCATCTTGCCATGTTTAATGAGTGTAAGTAAATTCAATAATAGCACCTTAATTGCCAACACCTATATTGCTTGTACAAAAACTGCTTTACTTATGTGTAAATGCAAACATATTTTTAGATTGAAACCTATGTCCCCTGATGAAGGAGTGCATCTCTGAAATGGTGATTGCATGAATTTGCACCTGGTTTAGAAATGTCCTTAATAAATGTGCAGTATTTCTTTTATACTTTATTTTGTGAGTTGGACCTCTGTTTTCAGTAACACTCCCACAATCTGTGTATACAGGTTATCATCACTGAGCTGTCAGACATTCAGCCTCCCTATTGTCTTTTTTTTCTACACATACTTTTTCCTCCTGGGTATGCTGGGGACAGGAACTCCATTCTGCTCCACCCATCCACCAGCTGACCAACCCAACTATCCCCAAGAGCCCCCAAAGATTATCCCCCATGGTGGGGCCAGAAAGGAAGCTACCTCCCTTCCCAGAGCACAATCCAAATCTGGGGAGGCCATGACAACAGACTGGTGGAATGGGGGAGGGATCTCTTAGAGTACCCAGCTGCCATTTTCCACTTTTCTGTGTCTCTCTGGTGCACTAGGTGTAGTGTATGTGTGTGGGAACACATGCACACCACACCTGCCGGCTGTTGGTCTCCCTGTCTGCATCACCCCTCAGCTCCCACTAGAGGGCAATTGATGGGGAGGATGACAATACCTCCCTCCCCAAGAGAGTAGACAGCAGTCCTCCAGATGCTCGATCCTCTCTCCCCACTTTAGACCCCTTATGGCCCTGGCTCATTCTGAACCTGGGTCACTGTCAGTGCCACTGGGCCAGACTCCTTACTGTGTTTTTATGGCCCAGCTCAAGCATTAACTCCAGTACTACTGGAACGTGATCAGATTAGGTGCTGTGACTTGTTTCATTTGACTAGTGGTTGCCCCATGAAGCTAAGTCAGAGGCATCAGAAATGAATCACTCCAAGAGAACTGTGAGTGCTGCTTAGAGAAAAATCTATGATCTCTTACCCAGATTTCAGAAGTCTCTACACATCCCTCATCCCTGCCTTCTGTATAAGCCTGTGCAACATTCTACTCTCTCCACTAGGATCTGCCCTCCCTCACCCTCTTTTGTCACAGTGGGGTTGAAGCACCCTGCTGAAATCTCCCCATATATGAAGTAGCTTATTCCCATCCCCCACAGGTTTAACCATGTGGGGTTTCCAGAATTCCATGTGCTGTCTGGGTTCATTAGGTGGGTGCATATAAATCAAGCAGAATACAGCTGACCCTCTGTAGGTGCCTTCAACTTGGTTCAGCCTGTCTTGCTCATTTGCTGTAATGTTGTCTGCTATTAGTGTGGTATCATTTAGATTCATAGATTTGGTTACAAGTCCAGTCAGCAATGAGAGCCAAAAATGGACTTGCCACTTATTAGTATGCAAATTTCCATTTTTTTATCTCCCATATGTTGATACAGTAAGACCTTAAAGGCCGATATACTACCATGCTCAACCACAGTACTTGGAAGTGCATTCCACACCTCAACTATTCTCTGATTGAACCATCGTTCTCTTTTTGTAGTTCTGTAGATCTCCCCTGACAACTGAAATGAATGAGTCCTAGTTGTCCTACCTGTTTTTTCCTACATAAACCTGCCAACTCCCACAGTATTTCATTTCTAAATGCATTATAAACATAGCAAAGATCGCCTCTAGTTCTATGACATGGCATTGAATATAACCCTAGATCCCTCAGTCTCTCAGCATATTGTTTATTTTGTACTGTTTTTACTGTCTTAGTTAGTCTTCTTTGGACTCTATCTGTAAATCTAGAACCACTTATATTCTGTGGAGCACTGAGGGGCATACCATACCCAAGAACAGACCTCACTAGGGATTTATACAGGGGCACCAGAACTCTCTCACTCCTGCTTTTTATGTTCCTCAGGATGTTACCTGTTATTTTATTTGCACGTTTTGTCATCTCTGTATTATGTTTTTCAAATGTTAGTGTATTCAAAATAATAACCCTCAGGTCTTTTTCATCTTCTGTACTTGTTATAATGTTACAATTTATTTGCTACTGCGCTTTAACATTATTATAACCAAAGTGCATTACCCTGCACTTTAACTCATTAAACTTCATTTTGTGACTCCTTGCCCAGTCCTCTGACTTATACAACCGATCATGAAACTTTTGTATTAATGCTTTTCTGATTAGCACTGCCACCCCCTCCTATATGGATGGGCTAGGAATGATGATGCAAAGACCTCCCCCATGCTTTCCTTTCGGAGCTTTCAGTGTTCAGAAGGAGTGATGTGCATCTCCAGTATGAATGTCATTTTGTCCTCATTTAATTCCTGACAGACCCAAGTTCTCTTAACTGGTGAGTTTAGTCATTTAACATTGTCTCATAGCCTAAGTGTTGTATCATTGCCTTTGCACTGCAGCCTTTGTCATTTAAATTGTTTAACTATTTTGTGGTCACCATCACCCATGATTTGGGCGAATGCATAATAGCGAGCTGAAATCATGGCAAATACATAATGGCAAGTACTGGAATGGCAAAACCAGTATTTCCTTTCCCTGAGGTGCTACAACCTCAGAATTAGATAATAAATAATGGGGGTGTGGGTGCCAAACGCCCACATGCAGAAAAAGCATGGTTGCTGTTCTGGTCCTCACTATTTTACCTTTGCTGATATGGGCTCACTCTTTTGCATTCACCCATATCACATGGCACAGTTTCTTCCCACTCTTTGCCCTACAGTTGGGTGTTATGCAGATGTGACATACTGTTGAGTCCTAACAAGGATGAAACTCATGTCTTTGTCTGCTATGTTCAGCTATTGCAGATTGTAAGTAGTTATCGTTAAGTCTGTCATTTTAAGAAAAGTAGTCCCTGCCCCAATCTATACATAGCAGTAAAAACTTAAAAAAAAACAAAAGAAAGAAAAGTAATATGCTTAACCATAAAAGTCTCAAACCACAGACTCAGTTTTCTAACAGTGCTCTGCAAAAAGTTATGGGGCAGCAGTATCTTTTCAGTCCCTGTAACCCAACCGAATACTAGGGATATGCCCAATCTGACTTCAGGGTCTTATTGCACTGCTGCAAACAGGAAGGGTTGGATCACTCTTGGGCAACAAAATGCCACAAGACAACAAGGGCCAGATATTCAAAACTTTATCCCGGGGCTAAATTAACACTGCCCAGTGGGCAAACTTGGCCCAGAGCACAAAGCAAGCTATATTTATAGCCCGTGGCTGCCAGCTTCTGAATATAGCACGGGAATGAGGCCGAGCAAACTGGGCTGGAAGTGCAGGGAAAACTTAGCCCTGCAATAAGACAGCTCTGAATATAGCAACCAGGAAGTGCAAACCACAACAGCAACACAGTACACAGCGACGTGAAGGTAGGTAGAGGTGAAATATGTGGCCAATGTGTGTGCCAGCAAATGTGTAGACCCAGTACAGCTGCAGGCAGCAGTGCATGTGAAAGTACAGTGTTCAAAACTGTATAATATTCCCTGAACTGTTTGTGCAGCTCTAACACGTTTGCACAGGTTTAGCACAGGGCTAAACCGTTAACCCGGTGCAAACATGTTTGCCCGGTGCTAAACTTTGCCATATTCAAAAGTGACATGCAAATGAGCCTACTTAGGTAGTCTCTGGGCAAACATCCAGATTAGCATCTCATTATGCCCTGATTTGCATGCAGTTTGCCCTGCTTTACTGCAGGGTCCCACAGCTCCATCTGTAGGTCAGTCTGGAAGTACAGGAGCAGGCCAGGTCTGACCGCAGCTCCACCTGTAGGTCAGTCTGGCAGTGCATGATGATAGCTGTAGGCTACATGTAAACAGTACAGCATAGCACAGAATATTGTACCCCAGCAGACAACATAAAATAGGCACAGATGGTGGTGGTGCTGCATGCAGCTGTCACAATGTAGGTCATGCTACTGTTACATGAGGTCCCTGCACCCTAACTGGTACCCTCAGAGGTACACCGTAGACAGCTAACACTTAGGTATAGGTTATACCAATATTTAGGGCTAAGTGCATCTACCGTATAAGGGCAGATGTTAGGATATGAACGCATATTGTTGTAATACACTTTGCTTGCTAATACACATATATTCTGCCATGTATTTTCTGTGTATTTCTTACTTGTTAGATGCCAAGACACCTGTGTCCTTGAAGTAATTATAATATGTAAGACGGCATTGCCATCTTTTGGTGATTTGTACCACTACACTGAGTTATGTAAGACTCTGTATAAAATTTTTTTTGTTCTCAAACTGATGACTTTACAGAATTGTATAATGTTATCTTGGACCATGGAGCCACCTCTAATTTAGCCAATAGGGCTCATCTCTGTTACTAGAAATGTTTCTATCTTTTGGTAACCATAGTAATTATCATAGGTATATAATGTAATGCACAAGCCTTACACCTCGGAGACCCGAGAGACCCCAAGAGACAGAGAAACCTCGAGGTGTAGGGAACGCTTAGCACTGGCTCCTGGTTTCTATTGGTAAGAACTGCTTAGGGCAACTGTGATTTATCCCTTGGTAGTAATAAACTTGTTTATTACTCTAATGCAACGTGTCTGTGATTACTTGCATTCTCAATATCGTCAATAATCTGAAAGTGAGGTTTAGACCTCTCAACACTACAGTACACAGCAGACACTACAGTAACAAGGGGGCCAGTAGTGTGTGGACACAGCACTGCCTATGGTGCGTAGGCAGTGCTGATGACTGCACTATACACAGTGACAGACCCAACATGCAGGTGATTACTGACAGTGGACATTACTGTTATGCTGTTGTGTGACACACAGATGCTGCACCTCTGGCATGGGAAGCTCACAGTGACATATACATGTCCAGCTTTGTGTGCTTTGGCAGTTGTACAGCTGTGCGGTATGTGGCTGGGGGGGGCATATATTATCAGAAAGGCACACTGGTGTTGGGATATTCCCAATACTAGCCCATGTGCACTGCATGATGTGTCCCAACCTTGTGGTCACACCTGGTCTGTGGCACAGCCTGACCACCCGTACACTCTCCCCTCAATATCCTCAATGCCCACAGTGCTGCATGTGTTTTGGCATCTGTTGGTGTCCACAGAAGAGTGGTCTGCAGGTGTGTGCTGTATGGCAACATTGCCATGCTGTCCACTGGTGGCAGGGTCACCACTTACTGCCTGGCATGGCTAGGACTGATGGAAGATGATGGCATCATTATGATGCCATCAGTGAGCAGCACGTTTCCTCTATGTTTGGCTTTGTCTATGTATCATATTTATTTGTTAGGGTTACACAAAGCCATGCAAACACCACGCAAAGCCAAACTGTCACACAAAAGCTGATTGCCCAGGGTTAAGACTACCTTTTCCTGGGCGGTAATGTGCACCATGCTAAGTGTCATGCTATGTCACGCAAAACCACTTTACGTGGCACTAGTCACTGAATATAGCATTGTGCCTGTATTCATGTACACACACACCCAGTTTGTCCCTTGCATACATTATGATTTTGCCCAGTGCTAATGCAGTTTGCGCGCACTATTTGGTCTTTTGAATATTGCAAACCCGCACTAATCCCATGTTAAACCTGCGTAAACATTTTTTGCCTGGCACAAAATTTTGAATATCTGGCTCTAAATCTTTAGAAATTTTTCTTTATTTAAAATACCAACATTTTGTCATGATGCTAATGGCTTCTTCTAAGGGAAATTTGAAATGTTAATGCAAACAAAAAATGTCACTTAGAATACAAACATTAGTACAATTTTTCACAGTGCATTTTAGCTTGTACACATAGAATGTTCCTTCACATACCTAAATCAATTCTCAGAACTTTTTACTGTTTAGGAGATGTAGGTAGTCAAATTCAATTTTATTTAGCTGCAAACAAAGTCAAAAAAGTTTCCATTTTCAATGATTCCTGAGCCACTATAAATCACCTTGTGCCACCACATACTTATCTGAGAGGTGCCAAATGCTACAGCCACTGTGTTTACCAACCTCTAGGGCCTGTCTACAAGTGTTCAAGTAAGCACATATCTCTGTTTGTACCTTGATGGTTCAAAAATGCTAAAACAAGAATCTTATAATATGCTGACGTGTCCAAAAGTGCAATAAGCCAAGGAATATGCTGTAATGCATAACAAAGTAAAGAGATTGGAATAGTGATGAGTGACAGCACCTCTCATGGAATTGCACTGTTTTTTCCCTGTAAAAGAAATTGTAAAATGTGTATATGAGAACCTATTTACGGTACAACTTTTTTAATGGGCCAGCAGTAAGAGTGTACCTTGATGTCTCTGTGTTTAATGCAAACCATTCCTTGGTATTGTGGTATAACCTCTATGGACCCAAAATGTACATTTGTGTGGTATAATTCTATAAAACCAGTTGCATTCACAATTGATTTAGGTCTCATCCTGTGAAAAAATGAAAGAACTATGGTTAGGATATAGTGAGTCCCTTTTGTCGAATGGTGTCTTACCCTCAGTGCAAGTTCTCAGCAGTGTGCGGGGTGTACTTTTCTGTACTTTTCTGTGAGGTGAGTGATCCAATCAATCCAGTAGCAAGGGCTGAACCACAAGGCTCACTGTGCACCGACTAGCTGAAGCAAATGGTCTAAAATAGCCAATTAATCAGCAATTTCTCACCCTAGTCATACACTCTGGAAAGTTAAAATCAAAAGTTTTAACATGGACTTCCGCAACACTTAAGAAATATTTTACAAGTGAAAAACACCAAAGTACAATGGCATCACTTGGTATCAGTAATGAAAGTTTGAAATGGCTCACCACACTGCCTTATACTGTTGAGTGCTTCCTCATTGTCCCCCTCCATTGCCCTTAGGCCAAAGCAGTACCAAAACTTAGTAAGTTAGTCATTTTGTGTACTGCTTAACACCTAGCTGTTAGCTTCTTCAGTCACTGGTGTTGATCCCTCCTAGTGTTTCATCTTCCACTGTGCTATAGCTTCTTGGCTTTTGATATGGAGAGGAAGCACCCAGTTGCTATTTCATAGCACTGTGCTCACTCCATTGAAAATTATGTAGCTTAATCTCCCCAGGAGACTCACTGTGCTGACTGTTCTTCACCTGTATACAGTTCTGATGCAGACAGGAGGCAGTTTCATCCAGGCTTCTGAATAAGTTTACCCCACCAGCAGTGAATATCTTTATTTGGGCTGGTGCAATTGGGTGCACTTTTATGTTTTTTTATGTAGTTTCTTAACCACTGGGATTACCTTATAGCACTCGTCCATAACCTTGGGGGTGAGGATGTTTCCAGGTACACACAGGTGTCTTCATAAATTAGTTATTTATTGCTCCATGCATGCTGCTGTCAGTATCCTCATTTTAACTGAATTAGTTTCATAAAGCAGGTGACTATGGAGCATGGTATTGATTTTGGGTCCATAGGCTTAGGAGCCAAGCACAGTGTGCTCTCTCATTCTTGATGGGGGTGTTCTTTTCCCATTCCAAGAAGTCAAGAAAGAATGAGGCCACAAATTCCTCCATCTCTCCTTGTCTGGTGCCCTCCAGCACTCCATGTGGCCACATGTTATCCCCCCCCCTTGCTGCTCGAGTTAATCTATTTTCTCTGTCATTTCTCTCTCTCTCTTTCTCACTGGAAAAGATGGAGCAACACCATGTTGTCATGGTTCTCATGATCAATGATGTCTGTCAGGCCTCACTCGAGATCCCCTGTTCTTTTTTCCAATTTCCCTCAGCTCGCTCAGTTTCTGCCAGGTCAGTCTGTAAATATTTAAGAGTGCTACAGATTTCATGCAGTTCACTGATGAACCTATGGGACATAGCTGTACAGCTGGCCTTTTCTTCCTCCAGGTCACTCCCCTGCCTTTGTTTTTGAGTGCTTGGGTCAGGGTGGACCCAGTAAGCCATCGTTTTGGGAATGCAGAGGTTTATTTGGCTCGGGGCTCCCTAGCCACAAAATGATTCAGTCTGTGTCTTGCTGTCACCTTGATTACCAGTAGTTTTTCTGTTTTAGCATTTATATCAATGTTTTGAAAGAGGATTTCTGGTGACTGTACTGCTTTGGAGATGGAGCTCATCAAGCTAGCTGTGCATCATTCGATGACATCACTGAAAGTCCATGCAATACAATTTAATGACCATTCAGTTCAACAATTACAGTACATGTGACTCAGGAAAAGGCATGCCTGGCAATGGTATTTTAAGATTATCAAGGCCACAGGAATAGACAGTATACTGTATCAGTAGATGTTTACATGAGTGAAAATATTGGTGGAGTCCAGGCTTGACAAAACCATTTTATTATTGTTCTAAAAAGAAAATTTGTACCTGTAAGCAGGAGGGTAATCATATATTTTTCATTACACAACAAAGGAATATTGGCTGACCTTATTGTGTACAGACAAACAAGTTTAACTGCTATGATTGCAAAAATCTATGCCAGAGTTTTATTGTCCATGCAGTAATTCTGGTGAAAGGTAGAACGATCCTCTCGGAATGCCAAGCAGGCTTCCAAGAGGGGTTTCCCACATAAAACACATTTTATTTTAATCAACACAATAAGAAATATGTATTAGTGAGAAAACAATGTTTCTAGGATGCATTTATTGATCTTAAAGCCACCCAAGATTAATGATCTCAGAAATACTGTATAAATATACAGTAGTTGAAGATAACTAAAAAGCTATCAGATGTGATCATAGTGTTCTATCCTTATTCTCATACATAGTTAGATGTTCCTTTTGACATTAATGTCAATCTCAATGTAAACTTGATAACTACAAGAGTATTAGGCAGGGTTGTGTTTTATTTAGTTTCTATATTACCAGTCTTTTAAAGAAGTTGAAGGTGAGGTAATTTACTCAACCAACATAGAAACAGAAACATAGAAGTTGATGGCAGATAAGGACTACAAGGCCCATCCAGTCTGCTCATTTCTTTTTCTACCTTATAAATGTGCCATCAGCCTTTGCTCTGTCAATGGCCTATCTATTCATGCTCATCTGTATTGCTCCTTTATGCCTATCCCATGCCTGTTTGAAGCACTGCACTGTATTCATATCCACCACTTCCTGAAGTAGGCCATTCCATGCATCCACCACCCTTTCTGTGAAAAAGAACTTCCTCACATGACCCCTTAACTGGCCTCCCTCTAATCTCATGCTGTGTCCTCTTGTCCTGCTATTTGTCTTATATTGAAACATGTTAGACTCTTTCACCTTGTTAATGCCCTTAAGGTGTTTGAGTGTTTTGATCATATCACCTCTCTCCCTCCTTTGCTCTAAGGTATTCATATTGAGCTCCATCAGTCTGTCCTCATATGTTTTCTGATGCAGTCCCTGCACCATTTTGGTTGCCCTTCTCTGGACTGCCTCAATTTGATTAATGTCCTTGTGAAGGAGTGGCCTCCAGTACAGCATGCAGTACTCCAGATGGGGTCTAACCAGTGTCTTGTAAAGAGGGATTATTACGTCCCTCTTCCAACTTGTGATACCCCTACTAATACACCCCAACAACCCTCTAGCCTTAACTATTGCTTTAGTGGTCTGCTTGGATGATTTCAGGTCATCGGTGATGATGACGCCTAAGTCTCTTTCTTCCCTTGTGACTGCCAGCAACTCCCCTCCCAGCCTATAGGTGGCTTCAGGGTTTCTCTTCCCTATGTGCATGATCTTATACTTCTTTGCATTAAACCCCAGTTGCCACTCTTCTGACCATTTTGCTAGTTTATCCAGATCTCTTTTCATTCTGCCCACCCCATCTGGATCATTTACTCTGCTGCAGATCTTGGTGTCATCTGCAAACAGACAAACCTTACCTCCAGTCCATCTTCAATGTCACTGATGAAGATATTGAAGAGGAATGGCCCCAGGACTGATCCCTGAGGTACCTCACTTGTGACTTGCATCTCCTCTGAATGTATACAGTTTACCACCACTCTCTGTTTTCTGCCCCTCAACCAGTTTGCCACACAGTTGACAAATTCTGACCCACCCTGAGCCTACCCAGCTTATTAATCAATCTTCTATGTGGAACAGTATTGAAAGCTTTGCTGAAGTCAAGGTAGGCACATCAACTGCTCCCCCTTGGTCAACTACTCTGGTTACCCAGTCAAAGAAATCTTTGAGATTAGTTTGACAGGACCTTCCTTTTGTAAACACATGCTATCTTGGATCCAGTGCTCCTATGGATTCCAGGTGTTGCACAATCCTTTCCTTAAGGAGTGCCTCCATAATCTTGCCCACTACTGAAGTAAGACTGACTGGTCTGTAGTTCCCTGCCTCCTCCCTGCTACCACTCTTGTGGATCGGGATCTCATGAGCCATTCTCCAGTCTTCTGGGACCTCTCCTGTGCTCAGAGACTCACTAAACAGTTCTGATAATAGCTCTGCTAGTTCCACCCTTAGCTCCTTTAGTACCCTGGGATGTATGCCATCAGGTCCCATTGCCTTATCCACCTTGAGCTTATCAAGCTTAGGGAATAATTTGTGTGCAATAGATATGTATAGTATCATATGAAATGTTTTGTGCAATAATAATGTTTAAAATGGTTTTAAATATGTATTATTATAAAAAAAAATTGTAAAGACTTTTAGTCGAACAATAAAAGATTACCTACCTTATCAAGCTATTGAAGGACTCTTTCTTTTGTGAAGGGACTAGTGCACACCTTCCTCCCCCCTGTGTCCATGGTGCTGAGCTGTGGGCCCTGCCCTACCTTCTGTTCAGTAAATACATTTAAAATCCATTTAGGACAGATGTTTTTAGATGATCCTCCTCCTCACATGCCCCCTTATCTCCTTTGATCTTAGCAATACCCCCTGTGGCGTTTCTCCTTTCACTGATGTATCTATAGAAAGTCTTGTCACCTTCTTTTACTGTTTGTGCTAGTGTTTCCTTGGTTTGGGCCTTTGTCTGCCTTACTGCCTTCCCTGCTTCCCTTAGGGAAGTTTGGTATGCCTCCCTATCTTCATCCCACTGCGTTCCCTTATATTTTCTGAAAGCCCGTCTTTTTCATTCTGACCTTTTCTGCTACTGTTTTTGAGAACCAAAGTGTTTTCCTTCTTCTTTTGCACTTCCTTTTCTCTCTAGCACAATAGGATGTTGCTTCAAGTATTGCATCTTTAATGCTTGCCCACTTTGCCTTGTGCTCCCTCACCTATATTTCTTTTTGCCAAGGCTAGCTTAACTCTGTTGGCCATATTATCAAAGTCAGCTCCTCTGAAGTCCCATATTTTTGCCTTAGAATGGGATGATTTTGTTCTAGTGGCCAAATTGAACTATACCATGTGATGGTCACTGGCACCCAGGTGACCTTCTACCTGGAGATATGTGATCCTTTTCCTGTTAGTCAGTACTAGATCTAGGATAGCGCTGTCTCTTGTGGGTTGTTGTACCAGTTGTTTGAAGCCCTCCCCCTGCAGGGAATCCACCATGTGTCTAGTTCTGGCAGATGTTCCTGCTGGTATTGATCAATCTGTATCTGGCATATTGAAGACTCCCATTATCAGAACCTCCCATTTAGCTGTCATGTTTTGTAGATCTTCTAACAGTGATGTGTCTATGTCTTCCCCTTCGTCTGCGGGCCTGTAAACAACCCCAGTTCATGTGGCTGTCCCATTACCTGTTTCCAGGGTGACACACAGTTCTTCTGGCTCCTTATGTGTATTCTGAATTTCTGTAGCTTTGATATTTTCATTGACATACAGGGCCACTCCACCCCCCCCCCCTTTTGCACCTCAGTCTCTTCTGAACAGTACATAGCCAGGTACTGAAGTCTCCCAAGTGTGGTTACTGGTAAACCATGTCTTGCTAATTGCTGCTATGTCCAGTTTAGCCTCTGTCATTATTGCCTGCGGGTCTGGGATCTTGTTTTTCCCATGGAAAATGAGCATTTGTGTACATGATTTTCCATTGGCCATATTTCGGTGTGTTAGTTGTTGGGTGAGGTCTGGCATTTCTGAACTGTGGTTAAAGCATATGCAGATGATCTGTAATTGACCTACTGATGGAATTCACTGGAGTCCAGTGGTCCCACCCACTTCATGCAAACTTCCTAAGGCGGGGTCTACCCTGTGGCTGTGATATGTCCCCCCAAGGGTAATGGACTTGTAAAGTAAAACAATCTTTGCAAACTAAAGGAGCGTTTATCTGATAAACTTGAAGGTTGAATAACTCTGATAACTGGGGTATTCCACTTCACTTTTAAGTTATCTTCTTTCCAATGGACTGAGTAACATACATTAAAGTTTCAATGCATTATACTTTATTGTATTTATAAGTGTTAGAATATGTACTTTATGGGTCTGACTGGATTTACTGTAAGGCCTTCCTTTTTGCTGGCAGTTTTCTGTTTTTCTATGTTATGTCTTAGACTTTCAATTTGCAACTCTAGTAGTTATTTAAGTAGTTCAGTACACTTTTATAGCAATATATATGAAGTGTAGGTAATAAATTACTTTTTTTTTATTATATTTTTGTGCGCAAGTTCTATTATGATTGATTGATACTCTAAAGGGGAGTTGTGCAATATTAGAGATGACATGGGCCCCTGAATTGAAGAATCCCATAACAATTTTATGATATTGGACACCCCTGATAGGTGTTTACAGAGAATAATTAAAATTAGAAAGAAGAGATGTTTGGGTATTATGGGATCTGTTAAAGGAAGTAATCCACAGGTATCACATCAAAAGAGTGGACCAAATTGAACGACTCATAAATGAGTGACTCAATTTGGTCAAAAGGAGTTACAGCGACAGTGAGGACTTAATGAGGGTTGAAAATAGAGATGGTGGTGGGGAATAAGGGTGACGGAAGGGAATAGCAATGGAGGAGGAACAGAACAAGGGAGGGACCAGGGAGGAAACAAGGGAGGAACTGGGGAAGACAAGGGAGGAAATGGAGCCTGCTGCTGCCAAGTTGCCTGCCTAGCATGGTGGGCAAGGATGCTACCTGCGGTGCTGGTGATCCCGGGTTCAGGACTGCTAGCAGGTATGCTTATGTTTAGTTTTACAAGGAGTTTGTTTTTTTTATGTTGGCGTGCTTGTGCAGCCAACATCTTGTGGCATTGGGGATTTGGAGGTGCGGCCGCTGTTGGGCGAATGCAGGGCATGCATCAGTAGGTGCGTCCCTCATTCTCCAATCAGCCTGCATGCCGGTGCCACACCATGCATACTAATGAAGTGAGCACATCTAAGGAAAGGTCCGCTGTAATCTGAGCAAAGCTCGTCAGATGCAGTGGACCCTTCCTAAGTGCTCAGCCACATAGTATTCATGGCGGGCTGGCTGGTGGCTTGCTGTGGCCACAATGTATGTGCCGACAGGGGAGCCCACTCCCCATCGGCATAAAGCATTCCCATTTCTTATATGCTGAGGGTCAAGCCCAATCCCCTCAGCTCGTGCCCCTGCTTTCCTTTGTGTACAATGGGTGCCAAATTCCCATTGGCATAAATTACCCCTTTATTCTGTGCTGATGAGGGTGCCCAACCTCCGACAGCTGCAGTAACCCCCAAACAGTTAGGAGGCATGCTGGGAGTCCACCCCAGCATGCCAAATCTCCTGAGAAAAAAAACCTGTCCCACGATGTTTTTTTTCGCCCTGTAACACAAAAACGGTCCCTCGTAGTCTCCCTAACCACCACCCGCACCCACCCACTGTGCACCCTGCCTCCCTACACCCCCTCACCCTATACTTACCTCCAGAGCTTGGCACGATGATCTTTGGTGGATAGGGAACACGTCTGCACTCTTCAAAGATGACCACGAACTGAAGAAATGCCGGTAAGCTGTATAATGGAGTAAATAGGGTTGTTTTCAACTTTGATGTATATCTCGGGCATTTTTTAGAATTTATGTGCCAAATTTTCAACATGGGGTTTTTGGGACCCCTCCTCATGAAATCTGTCAAAGTTATGATGTTAATCAGTCCCAAAAGGTGATTTCGCAGTCACTGTGTGGAATCACCTTTTGGGTCCAGTTAACACAAGGACAGTGGCAGTGTTCATGAGGTGGGCTCACAGAAAGCATATGTTGAAAATTTGGTGGAAAAAATCCAAACAATGGCTGTTTTATTTAGCGTGTGTTGCACAGTTACACGCATGCTCGTAACTTTGCGAATTTGCAATATTTTCATGCCAGATTTTCAACATTGTCATTTTTCTACATTTCCTTGTGAACAGTATGGCTGTCATTTTTCACATCCTGGCCAAAATGTGTTTCTGAACTTCTGGCACACAATACCACAGTTGCTGTGGGAAATCAGTGTTCGGGGCAGATTATGAAAATGACAGTTACACTGTTCATGAGCAGAAGTCCTAAAATGCCTATGCTGAAAATTTGGTGACGATACTCTATGACATGACTGTGTTACGAGCATGCGTTGTGCAGTTTGCATGCACGCTCGTAAGTTCACGATTTTATAATATTTTCACTTCAGAATTTCAACACTGCCATTGTTCTGCACCTCCTTATGAACAGTGCAGCTGTCATTTTTCACATCCTGACCAAAATGTCTTTTCGCAGTTCCAGTGCAGAATAGTGCAGTCGCTGTGGAAAGTCCATGTTTGAGACACATTATGAAAATGACAGTGACACTGTTCATTAGCAGAGGTCCTAAAATGTCTACATTGAAAATTTGGGGCCAAAAGTCCAAAAATTAGTGTTTTAAGAGAGTGCATTGAGCAGTTTGCACGCGTGCTTGTGACTTTGTGCATTTGTAATATTTTCACTCCACATGTTCAAAATTGGCATTTTTCCCACTACTCCTTATGAACAGTACAGCTGTCATTTTACATATCCTGCCTGAAATGTGTTTCCGTATGTACGGTGCAAAATCACATGGTTGCTGTGCGAAATCAGTTTTCGGGGCAGTTTGAGGAAATGATGATGACACTGTTCATTAGTAGAGGTCCTAAAATGCCTATGTTGAAAATTTGGTGCCGAACATCCATAAAATGACTATACTGCAAGCGTGCATTGCCCAGTTTCCACACAGCCTTGTAACTTCGCATATTTTCAATATTTTCATGCTACATTTTCACCACTGGCATTTGTGCACACCTCCTTAATCAACAGTACAGCTGCTATTTTTCACAGCCTGCCCAAAACACGTTCCCGCAACTGTGGTGCAGAATGGCGTGCTCACTGTGGGAAATCACCTATTGGGACAAATTAACAAAATCACAGCCCCACTGTTCATGAGGGGAGGTCCCAAAATACCTATGTTGAAAATGTGTCTAAAAAACCTCCCACAAATAATTGGGTTGCAGACTTCTGCTGCGCAGTTTGTATGCATCTTCATTGCTTCACCAATATTTCATATTGCCACTCCAGATTTTCAAAGTTGCCATTTCTTATGCCTCCTCGTGAACAATACAGTTGTCATTCTCCACATCCTGCCCAAAACTGGGTTTTCATCCCTCTGTCACCAATTGCCACAGCCACTGTGCAAAACCACCTTTCAGCTAACAAAGTGATTGTGCCATTTTTCATGAGGTGGCCTGACAAGCAGCCCATGTTGAACATGTAGAGTGAAACTACCACTACATGCCTACAGTGTTAGGGTTTCCAACTGTAGCACCCCACCTGGTACAGACTGACAGGCATCAGGGCTGTGACTTGCGATCATCGGAAGTAATGCTCACACCATTCCGCCACCCCTCATGCCCACCCTGCAGCCACTGACAGGCATCATGGTGTGTCTTGCACTGTTCGGCCACAAACTTTGTCCCACACTCACTCCTATACTGCACCCATGTCAGTGTATTTCCTTATGGAATGAGGTAAGTATGATGCCCAAAGACCCTAAAGCACACCATGACACTTGTCAGTGTCTACAGGGTAGGTTGAGGTACATTGGCATGAGCTTTATAGCTGATGACCCAAAGGCACACCCCACTGCCTGTCCCTCTCTACAGGGTGGGGGTTGGGTTGCTGCCACTTCAGTACTTCACTGCCATTCCTATTATGCTCCTCTACCTCCACCACTGCCAATGCCAATGCCAGTGCAACAACATTAGGCATTGACAAATGCTTGTTTGTTGTATGGCATTCCTGTTGTTGGTCCCCCTCCTCTGAATTCTTTTTTCCCCCCAGTGTTATTCCCCCCCTCTGAGACAGTTATTTTAGTATGGAGGCATGGGGGGCATAGCCCCCGCAGTAAACATTATTTACATTTGCTCTCAGTTTGTGTTCGGCATTGTGTACTATGTGATCATTTGTTTTTTGGAAAAATACACTCACTGTTTTGCAAGTTACCAAAATGTACTTGCTCTTATGACATGGAACCAATCCACCTTCTGGTATTAAAATAATTGAGAATTATCCCTTGGAAAAACTACATAACAGAAAAGATCCCTCACTGCCACCACCCCCACACAATGACAGCTAAGAAGGTTTTCCAGGATGTTGCAGATCCCATTGGGGAGTCTGAACATGTTCCCTACTTGTAAAAGTAGTCCAACCAAGTACCACAGTGGACTGACCTCTCTCCCCATGCCAATAACCGTTGATGTGTGGTTGCAAGGGATTAGTCCCAAAGGGTGAAAAGGGCCACCCATCTTGGTCCAGAAAACTCTGCAGCCACCAAAGTAAGCCCTTGCACCACCCCAGAACACTGTGGGTGTGGGAAGCCTGTGATGAGACTTTTGGATAATGTGCCCCCTTCTGAGCTGGTATACCACAACAATTTATGGCATCTCCTGGGGAAAGCTCCAAGAACACCAGTGAGCATGTTGGCTATGTGGAGCCAAGTAGAAAGGTAATCAGACAAATTATCAAAAGAGACTTTTTGGAGCAGAACTACCCATGTACAGTATGTCGGAGCACATGTGTTTGAAAGAAATAGAGGACTGGACTAGGGATGGGCAAAGTGGGCGAAATTCCCTTCATGGAGTAATCCGCAAAATTCCACCAATTTTGCAAAGTGAAATGTGAAATTTCACCTGGTGGATAGGTGAAATTTCGTCCAGCGTAATGGCGAAATTCCACCTTCCATGTGACATTTCACCCACAGAAGGTAGAATTTCACCTGTGAAAATTAAAATTTTGCCGTGGAGGCTGAAACTTCACCTGGGTGAAATTCTGACTTAGGTGGAAAAATTTCACAAATTGCTCCACCAGGCTAATTTGCCCACTTTGCCAGCAGAATTTAAATTCACTGCATTCCTAGCCAGATTAGGAGGGATATAATGGGAAAGGTATAGAAGAATAATGGTATTACTTATAAAAGTGATGAGGCTTCCAAAAAGTAGGCCAAGCAGTCCAGACCATCCTGGGGGTAGTATTCCAAGGGCTAACCCTGTCTAAACATTATGCCCTGGTCCACTATATGGAGGCAAATATGGTGCAGTATAAAGTGCCAGCTATGGTCAATCCCTGTACAAAGCTGGATCCAAGATATTACTTTTGATATCCTTCAACCCATCAGCTGACCCACTGAGGTGAAGACATAGCCAACCCAATGAGGTGACCCAGTTTGACATCCCAGTGGTGTTCCAGCCAGATGCCAGTTTTCCTCTTCAAGAAAGTGCCAGCTTGTTGCTGAATTTATCATTTGTTGTTTTCTACACCCTCAAGCTGTGAGAGTAAAGGGGTAAAGGGGGATCCTGGGCCCCTGAAGACTTTTCAAAGTCTCTTCATAGACCTACCCCTCCTGGACTGAAGATCCCACAGTTCATCTACACTTACTGTAACAGACTTTGGCGACCCAGTGAGATTACAGGTTGATAAGCCCTATCATCAGACTGGTGATGTATGTTATTTTTGTTTATTATCTATTGGGGCAGATACTGCATGCCTCTATTTGCTTGTTGACTTATTTTAATCCCAGTGACATTCACCTCTTGGTCCAGAGACAGTTACTCAGTGGAATGTTGTGACTCAAGAAAAAAAAGAACATTTTCTACATGGACTCATTGTCATTTAGTATGTTTTTAAAAAAAATGTCTGTGTTTAAAAAATGGCACCAGTTATGCTAACCTTAAAGGGGACAAGAAATGTGTGCTAATTGGCAGCAGTTAATAATGTTCCCAATAAGAGAAATGAAAGACCTACCTCCAAATGAGCAACATTTACTTTAATAAATACCGATGTGAAAAACTGTGTTTTTAATTGTCTTCTTGTTATGGACAACATTCTGCACAGTTCTTATCATGGAACCAGTAATTTGGAGTTTTTACTATGTCATGGTGTGTGTACTGAATGCTAAACATGAGTTATTGTGCTTTATAAAATGACAAGAAAAAATCTAGAAATCTCATTGGCCACGAGACATCAGCTGACTGTATGTTAAATCTCTATATACGCACAGTCATCCTGGTCCTAAACCACGTCACACAATGAGCAGATCAGTCCTCATACAACCAGAACTATCTTTCATCAGTCCCCCTTCAACCAGAACTGATCTTCCATTATAAACATGGCTGCTGCCTTTACACTGTAAGAAAACCTTCAACTAGGCCCTAAAAATAAAACTACCTTAAATTAAAAATAAAATAAATTAATTAAATGTTGTTTCCCTGATCATCACACTCTCCGTACACACATAAACAAATTATAAACATTAAGTATTGTTTATAGTTTTCATTACAACTGTTTGTTTACTAACAGTGAACAATTCCCCTTCTGTCTTTATCTGCTCATCAGGGAAATCTCTTATGCTTGCCTTGACAGTGATATAATTGAGCCTCTGGCACTAAAACAGGCCTTTGTTGTCTGTGTGTACAGAATGTCAGGAGAGTAACATTCTACAAGTGGAATAGGGCAGAATTTTGAATCCCTGTATTCCATGGTAAACATTCCATGATAAACATTCTATGTCTTGAGTGTGGGGAAAAACAGAAAACAAAAAACAGGATGAAGAAAGTAGGCAATACAGTAATACTTTATAAACAGAAAGAAAAGGTGGAAAAACACAGTTAAATAGGCAGAGGCAGACCCAAAGTGTCCAAATACACTGCTAATGTTGATAAAAGCACGTACATTTGAATCTTATATAGCAGAGTTTTCAGGTGAAATCTACCCTCCTTGCCCACCAAAAAAAAAGGCAACCTGGCAGGTTTAAAGTTTTTTTTCCCTTACTAACCTTTCACTTCAATCCTATAGCAGTTTTCCTTTTATGTACTAGACCACAGCACATAAGTAAAAAACAAAAATAAAGAGAAGGTTGCCTTCAATGAGACTATGTAACTACAGTACAGTGTAATGAAAATTAAGTTTTAAACACAGCTTATGTCTTACAAATTTACAAATGTTACAGTGTATTTATATGATAAAATTTACATGTGACAAAGAAATTATTTATTTTCAACCAACTCTACTAATAAATACTTTTACTGCAAAGTACTATACTAGTTAACCTATTGCTGACATATCCTATTTTATGCATTAATAGGTACTCTTTTTTTCAGTTTTTAGATGTTTTAGAGGTGTAATGTATTATAAAATGGTCAAGAAAAAGCATGTCTCCTGATTGGTTGACAGGGCTTGGAATCCAGTGGTATAAGGAATAACAACCACCGGGTTGGGAACATTTTCCAGCCAGTTGTGCAAAGGCCACCCCGAAATAAATGCTTTCCCCACATTCTGTAATGGAATGCCCCACCTCCATGTTAGTAAAGAATCTGACTGGCAAGTGAAATCATCAAAATTTAAAAAATAACATGATCCCATAACACAAACGAGAACAAAATCTCACACAATAAATCAAGTAAACCTTAGTGGCCATTGCTAGCTTCATCACTGTCCCTCTCCTAAACTGAACTGCAATGTTCTGAGTAGGCCACACATCCAGCTGTTCACAGTAGATGAACAACCTGCGCATCCAATATCAGCTTCGGGAAACTGTCCTAACAGCTGATTGCACACTCGTTCACCCTTCTCTCCCAAAGCACTGACAAATAATTGAAACTGCTTCTCTCCCATATTCACTGAGTACTTTCCCCTCAGCATACACATGATAAAATGTAGGAATCATAATGCAATCCAGCCCTAGCTCCATCCCTGTCATACCACACGCCAGTCCCCACTGTGACACACAGCTCACATTCGTAGACTGGGTGTATAGGTGAATCGCCGGAGCAGCAGTAAAAAAAAAGAAACTGATACTTATCATGGCACTGATGTAACTCGCAATCCATAGAGGTAATCAGTCAGTGACATGGGCTATCAGTTAACTCAAACATACAACACAACGAGAGTGCAGAGAGGCATTGAAAAAAAAAGCTGATCACTTCTCGAGATGGAAGTTCGCGGTGCATGATGGTAGGCACGAAAAAGTTAAAGAAGTCCACCCCAGCATGGCAAAAACTTCCTTAGCCAACGGGGGTACCCAATTCCCCATTGGCTTAACTGTCCCCCCGCTGCCTGGTGCCACACTGGGAGCCCACCCCAGCATGGCAAAAGCTTCATTTGCTGACAGGGGTGCCCAATCCCCATCGGTTTCACTGCCCCCCAAAATGTTCATATGCCACACCGGGAGCCCACCCCAGCGTGTCAAAAACTTCTTTAACCGACAGGGTGCCCAATCCCCCATCAGCTTCACTGTCCCCCAAGCTACGCTGGGAGCCCATCCCAGTGTGGCAAAGTCCCTTGTGTGTAAATAAATTAAAAAACCTGAAACAAAAAAACTTCCTCTGATTCTTTTGCCCCTCCCCAACCCGCACCCACCTTCTGCACTCCACCTCCCACACCCCCACCTCACCCCACCTCAACCCATACTTACCCTCAAGCCTGGCACAATGATCTCCGGTGGACCGGGAACACGTCTGCACTCTTCAAAGCTGACCACGAACTGAAGAAATGCCGGTAAGCTGTATAATGGCATAAATGGATTTTTTTCAACTTTAGTGCATATCTCGGCCATTTCTGGGAATGTTTTCACCAAATTTTCAACATGGGGTTTTTGGGGCCCCACCTCATGAACTGTGACACTGTTATTTTGTTAATCAGTCCCGAAAGGTGGTTCCGCAGTCACTGCGCAGAACCACCTTTCCAGAATGATTAACAAAATGACAGTGTCACAGTTCATGAGGTAGGCTCCCAAAAACCCTATGTTGAAAATTTGGTGAAAATATTCACCAAAACGACTGTTTTATGAGCGTGCATTGCGCAGTTCCTACGCACGCTCGTAACTTCAAGCATTTTTAATATTTTCACTCCAGATTTTCAGTATTGCCATCTTACCACACCTCCTTATGAACAGTACAACTGTCATTTTTCACATCTCACCGAAATGTGTTTTCGCCCATGTAGCACACAATGGCATGGTCCATAGTTATTTCCCATTTTATAAGCTCAATAAGATACTCCAGGGTGGTGGTTGTTATGTGATAACCGCACACCTAGGTGCGGAAGGACACTCAGCCTTCGGCCTCGTGCCTCACCACGCACCTAGGTGTGTGGTTATCACATAACAACCACCACCCTGTCATGTCTTATTGCTTACATCAGAACCATGCTTAAAGTTCTGTGCACAAACCGTGACATACTATAGTCAAAATTCCAGGTCACTGATTGCATGAAGAGATGTAAGAGAATGATGCCCATGAAAACAAAATAATGCAAAGTACTGTTTTTCCCTTCATGTTTTATTCAGATACAGTTAAATAAGGATTGTTTAGACTTATGTTGAAGCCATTTTGATTTTTTTAGTCTGCAAAAACCACATCAAGGATTTAATCCACTAATAGTTGGAGCTGTATTTAATCCCCTAGGAGCTTGCAAGAAAATCATGGGTGACTATTTGAAGAGTTTGCTGAAATGTATTAAATCTAAACATCCGTATTCAGGAATAGTTGTGTAACATGACTTCAGTCACCTGCCCTTGAGTAGTTTAAAGAATTCCTAGAGGTTAGTTCAAGTGGTTGAGGCCCCAACTAGGAGTGACAAGATATTGGATATGATTCTAGCAAACATGTTTCCAATTTGTGAAACCCCCCAGATTGCAGACTACATTTTCCTGTCAGATCATAAAATAGGCTTCTGGGGTCTGTTATTTCACTTCCAAGTGCCAGAATGATTAAAATAATTTGTTTTCTGTACTAGTATCTATCATCAAACCATTACTGAGGACATCACTGATTTTGTAAAATGTAATATGAAAAGTCAGTTTGCTGGTTCAGCGATGGAACTTGACAAAGGTCTGGAGATATGGGTCAAGCACAGATAGGAAAACACACTGCCCAAAGAAAATTGTTTTGAAAAATAAAAGACAGGAGAGGTCTCTGAACCTTTTTCAGATATTTAAGGAGCTAGAGGATTCAAAATAGCAGACAACAAAATGTTACAAATTTTAAGAAATAGTCAGTGTAACTTACTATTGCTGAAGTATTTTTTTCTTTTTCCTTTTGCCTATTTGAAACTTTTCTACAGAATGTAATAGCATTATGCTGAATGTGTGGATTAACACTCGTCCCTGGTAGCTGGCATATTTATTTCAAATCCCCCACTGCATCATCAACATTGTGACCTCACTGATGGTGACAATGCAGTTGACTGACCGGACAGCTACCTGACAGCTACCTAGTGGTTCTTCCTGAGCAGCTGTGATATCACACTCAGTGAAGTCACAAGGTTGATCATTTAGTGGAAGGAAACGTGCAAGATACGTCATCTGCCAGTCAAAGTGCTGTTCCACTCATCACACCTATTAATATCAAGTAAAAGAAAATCTACTAATTGACCAAATAGAAAAGAAAAAGTACCTCAGATATAAAAGGTAATAGCTGGTAGCTTTTTAAAAACAATATTAGTTTTACGGAGTACAATAGGGCCCGATATTCCGAGTTGCGCCTGACAATGGCGCATGTGGTGATGCAACGCAACTGTGTTGCACTGGTGAGACCCAGGGACATATTCAAATGAGATGATCAATGGTACAGCTCCTCTAAATATATTAAGCACTGCGCACTGTGCAAATACTATGCACTGGCACATCCCCCCAGCCAGGGCAACAGAGTTATGCAGTGTGCAAATTCCCGATATTCAGCCAGCAGTATGCAAATGGGGCCATAATGTATGCAAGGCACAAATGGGGCTATTTGCATGCCATTATGGCCCTATTTGCATGCATTATGCAGGGCAGGCCAGCGACTTGCACCTGACACCCTGCACAGCATGCAGAACCCCCAGAGGATGTTTAATGGTAACCCCCCTCTCCATAGCCATGATCACCAGATATGAATGGATTACAATCCCTTGCAGTCCAGTGGTACCCTCCTCCCTCCCTGCAGCAGTGATTGCCATAAAAAACACCTGCACATATTCCCTGGCAGTCCAGTGGTACCCCCTTCCCTCCTGACACCATTCACATATTTGTGAATGACTATTACAGTATGCACTGCAAGCCCATTGGTACACAATGTGGACCAATGGGCTTACAGCAGATACTGTAAGCTGTTATTCAGCGGGAAGCCAGGTGGTAATTGGGTGGGATTGCAGCTGCCCGCCAATGACTGGAGGGGGCGCTTAGTGGGTGGGGGTCCTGTGTGGGTGGGGGAGTGGGGGTGCCACGGGACCACCAGGGACATATCTACATGGCACATACTGGTGATCAGGGATACAGGCATGGTGGGGGTTACCACTAGACTACCAGGGAATAGTAGATGTCATTTTACGGCTGTTGCAGCTATGGGCAGGGTGGAAAGGGTGGCACTAGACTACCAGGGAGGAAGCACATTTTTGTTTAATGGCAATTGGGGCATCAGGAGGAAGGGGGTGCCACTAGACTATCAGGGAGAGATTAAACATATATTTAATGGCGATCGGTGCATCAGGAGGAAGGGGGGTGCCACTGGACTGCCAGGGTATAGATACAGTTTTTTTATGGCAATCGCCACTATGGGGGGGAGGGGGTTCCAGTAGACCACTAGGGAGGTATGTGGGTGCTTGTGGATGGTGTTCTGGGGAGAGCCACCCATGGCTGGTGGCTGCTATGTTGTGCCCTGCACTAAAGCAGCCTGCCGTGAGTGGCTCCCATTTGAGCCTTCATTTTTGGGCCCAACTTTGTGCACCAGTGTGCGGTGCATCTCAGGGCTATGCCAGCATATGTGCCGTACATCCCGGGCTGAATATTGGGATGTGCCTCATATGCAGGGGCACGTCCCCTGGGGATGTGCTGCACAAATTATCTTTGTGCCCTGGTGCATCAGGACTTGTGCTGCACAAGTCCCTCTTTTTAATATTGCACTGGGGCACATTTCTGGGTTTGCGCTGGTGCAACACAGTTGCACCTGGCTCAATCCCTTTGAATATCTGGGCCTAGCTCTTTAAGGAACAAAGTTAACAAAAGTTATGGATGGATGAGAAAGTCTTGTTTAACAAATTAGAGAATTTGCCTGTCAGTGAGCCATGAACATGGTGGAGAGGGATTTGTGATTTATTAGGCAAAAACAAACATACTAATAAGAATCACACTTTTGATGAGAGGCTGCAAGAGTTAAACCTTTATTCTCTCAGGATAAGAAGGACAAGGGATGACCTCATTTAAGGCTAAAAAGCAGTTAGGGACTAGATATTGAGTGATTGCTTGCATATCTCAATCACAGCCACAAGTATTTTTATTCTAGGGGGCATAAATATTAACTGAGAGGGGAACACTTTAAGTCTGAACAATGAAGGCATGGCTCACAGGCTAACCCAGACAGAGTGTTGTTAGTTTAACACTGGAGCTGTTAAATGAAGAGACTAGACTGCTATCTAATAGACAAATCAATTATCTGTTACAAACATTGCAAAACAGCAGATCGAATAGATGGGCCACAGCCCCCTTTAGTTCATATATCACGTATTCCTGTGTGCGATTGGTGGACAAGATTTTAAAGTAACAAAGACAATGTGGATATTCTGGGCTGGATTTTCCAAGGTCCCTTAGATCAATGCAGGGTACATCAAACAGTCACCTTGCATCAGGTCCAATTGCACCAAATACTGTGAGCCATATTTTGCAAGAAAATCATTCTCTGTGGCAAAGTCCCACAAACTGATGCAAGAGGTTCATTGCATCAAACAAATGATGCAAGGGATGAGAATGATGCAAGATGTGAAAACCAAAATGGGCAAGTTGAGTCAAAAAAATGACTCAAGGAATGAAAATGACACAAGTTGAGTAAAAAAATGATGTAAAGAATGAGAATAACGCAAGCTGAGCTGAGTAAAAAAATATAGCAGATGAAATGGGCAAGAATAAGTCCCCAAAACATTTTAAACTAGTCCTGTAGGGGAATATTGTCCTTAATAATACAGTAGTCAGGTCTTCCCCCTTGTCATGGGCTTCTTTATATGCTGTGGTGTACATTTGACCATTTCTGGCTGGTCTAACAGCGACATGCATCTTAGGCACAAGGACAGGACTCAGATTGTTTAAAAATCTCAAATAAGGGGATGATGCATCATTTCAGTGATGCAGGCATCCCTTCACACACGGTGCAGGCATTTTCTTCAGCACAAGCATGGTGCAAGTCAGTCTGGCACATGCAGACCTGTTTTGGACACGAGCAACATTTGAAAATCAGAACTGACACAAGTTTTGACACATGCTGCTCCTTGTGTCAGTTGTTTTGACTCAAGCACCCTGCCTCATTCTCTGGCCTTTGAAAATCCAGCCCTCTGACTTTGGCCAGCCATGTTAGCCTTGAGTTCTGCAGTATGCCTCAGGAGTCAGACAAACTCTCCATTGTGGATTCACTTCAGACATGTGTGCTGTACCTAATCAGTTCCTGGTCACTGCAGAGCAAGTAAAAGACAGATTCGATAAGATTAATGTTCAGAAAGACATGAACATGGTCAAATTCTGGGGAGGCTACGAATGTCTTATCTGTTACTTATAATGTCTGTGCTTCATAATAAAATTATAATAGAAGGCTACGTTTCAAATGAGTGGAAACAAGTCGATTGTATCCCATTCCAAAATCTTACCCTTTTAAAACAGTATGGGTGATTTTCAAAGAGATCTGCCCAAGATGAATCTTTTGCTGTTTTCAATGCAGAAATGCGTTGAAACCTCTTGGACCATCTATTAGGTGCCATAACAGCATTTAAAGTGTGCATCCAAAAACAGATGCAGTTGCACCCAAAAATGAACACAGTTGCACTTGTGTCCAATTTGAACACAATTGCATCTGTTTTTTTTACCTCAAATTGTCATATTTTGCTGTACTGTAGATGGATGCAACCATGGAAAATAGCATCAGGTCTGCCTGGATGTAAAAAAAGGGATGCAGATACAGGTGCAACATACTTTTGCGTGCATGTCCAAACATTTTGAAAATTCTCCCTTACAATCTCACCAAAAAGCATAGCTTTAAAGAGCAACTGCTTAGTAAAAATGTATGTCTTAAAAAAGGAAGGTTTGGAGCCTTTAGATGCCATGCTAATCATTTTGTTTGCTTTATTTTTGTTCTTTAGTTAATGTTTCATCATTTTATTTTTATTCTGCCAACTACTAGTAAACAAACTCTTGTCAGAGCCACTATGACTGCTAATGCATTAACTTGATAAGGGTGTTCCATGGCCTTAAATGTAAAGATGAATTGCTGTAGTTAGCAATCTGGTTTATCCTGTGTTTCCCATGTGTTTACATGTAAGTGGCAAGTGCATGTTGTACCTTATGTGGAAGGAGAGGGAACTCCAGACCAAGCCCTTCAAGTAACAGTAGAAGGAATGGTGCAGAGAGGAAAGCTATGTCTACATTGGGTACTGTGGGCCAAGCTAGAAGGATGAGAACCTATACTGAGGTGATGGCCTGCTTTCATCCAAGAGGCAACCACAGTTCTCAGTGTATGATTCAACTGTTACTTTGATAGACATTTAAAGTAGCTGAGGAGAACAGGGGTGATGAAAGAAATAGGGGAGGCAGAAAGTGGGCCACTACAAACTGAGATAGAGAGTAGGGAGATCCCAAGGGGCAAGAGTCCCACCAGGATGTAAGATATTCAAGGAAGCAAGTGGTTAGCAAAGGAAGAAGTGGGTAAAGGAGCAGTCAAAGGAGAAAGATGTAGAAGGGTGAACAACTGGAATAAGGAGAAAGCAGGAAGAAAAGAGGTGAGGGCTGTCAAAATGGTGCAAGGTCTGCATCAGAAGCCCTATGAAGAGAGACTGAAAGAGTTCCATATGTACACCCAGGAGGAGAGGAGGAAGAGTGGAGGTGTTTTGGAGACCATTAAATACCTCTTGGGTGTTATAAGGTACATGAGGAAGATATGTTTCAGAGAAAAATGTACTGTAGAATAAGGTGTCATGAGATCAAGCTGGAAGGAGATAGATTCAGGAGAGATTTGAAGAAGTAGTTCTTCACAGAAATGGTGGTGGATTCCTGGAACAACCTCCCATAGGAGGCTGTGGGGGTGAAACCAGTGGTGGGTTTTAAAAATGCCTGGGACAGGCACAAAGGAATCCTAGGAGGAAGTAAGAGGGTGGAAGGTGGAAGAGACAGTGCTGTAGGGCAAGTTGGATCTGCAGCAAACGTAATCTTAACTAAAAATAAACAGACTAGATTGGCCCAGCAGTCATTATCTGCCATCAACTTCTATGTTTATGTAACACCCCCCCCCCCCGCATTGGGAGATTACTGGTCTATGCCCCACTCCCTTAGGATTTATGGTCTAATTCGATGCAGTAAGAAAAATAGTTAATTCTTCTCGGCAGTCAGGTGGAGTCTCCTATGGGTCTGGAGGTAGTAGAGTAGTAGTAGAGTCTATTTATTTTGGGCACTCTTCCCCAAAGGCTCAGGGTGCCATTACAACAAAATAGAAATATACAGCACAGCAATTAAGGAACAGTCAGTATACAATATATAAAATGTTTTACATAAACCCCATTAAAAAAACATACAGACTGATTCCCAGCTGTCTTAAGACTTAGCATAAATTCATCAGGTCCCAAAGGCTTGTTTATACAGGATAGTTTTCAGATGTTTTTTGATGAACCTTATGGAAGGTGCCTCCCAGAAGTACCCAGGCAGTGAATTCCTGAGGACCAGGAGTGCTACTGCAAATGCCCAGTTCCTGGAAAATTTCAACCTAGCCCTGGGGACCTCCAGTAGGGCTCTCCAGCTGAGCTAAGAGAGCAAGACAGTGCGCAGGGATGCAGAAGCTCCTTTCGGTAGCCTGGACCCATCCCATGTAGATCCTTTTAGGTCAAAGACCTACTTTAAAGGTGATGCACCAGCGCACTGGCAACCAATGCAGTTCACACTGCACCGGTGTAATGTGACTGAACCTCAAGTTTCCAGTCAACAACTGGGCCGCTGCATTCTACAGAAGCGGCAGGCACTGCACTGCACCTCCTATGACCCTGAGGTAAAGTGTGTTACAGTAGTCAAGCCTCAAGGCAACAAATGCATGTATCAGTGTGGCCAGGTCATCAGGTGGGATAAGGGATTTAATTCGGGAATGTTCTGGAGATGGTAAAAACCAGTCTGGACAACAGCCAACACCTAAGCATCAAGTGTTGGCTCATTGTCCAGAACAACACCCAAATTCTTCATCTTTGGGTAGGCCTCCAGTTTGCTCAGACCAATAAAAAGCCCCAGCCTATCCACAGAGGGCCCTTTCTCCTCCCTTCCCCTCTGACCTGGCTCAACAATCAGCACTTCAGTCTTCCCCAGGATAAGTCCCAGCCAGTTTGATGATGTCCAAAGCCAGATCTCTGCCAAGCAATCATTCAGTATGTTGACCGCATCAGGTCTCCCAGATGTGAAGAACAGGTAGAGCTAAGTGTCATCAGCATAGCAATGAATACTCAGCTCATACCACCTTATGACTTTGCCCAGGGACAGCATGTACACTGTGAACAAGATGAGGGAGAGGACAGAGCCTTGGGGAACTCCACAGGGCAGGTCCATCGGGTCTAAGGAATAATTTCCCAATATCACCCTCTGAGACCTTCTCCAGAAAAAAGACTCGAACCAGCTGAGGACCTTGCCGTTAAGTCCTACATACCCACTAAGCCAGTGCAGAGAGTGAGAGAGAGACACACACAGATGGGTACTGTTGAGAGTTTGGGTGCCTGTGAAAAATAATGGTCTGTTAGGCACTGTGAACTGTTTGGGACTTGTGCTGCCTTCAAACCTTTGTGACAATAGCAGTCCAGGGTTAATGCTGCCCTAAAGACTGTGTGACCTCCTTGGTCCAGGTAAAAGCTGCTATTATGGCCATGTGAAAGCTGAATGTGTAACTGGAGCTATAGTATGTGTGAATATGTTAAATGAATTTGGTATCCTTGTTGTTTCTTCAAATTCTGCGTGGACACTCCATTATTAAAAGGAACAGTTTAATATGAATTAATCTGTTGTTTTTATCCAGCTCCAGTGAGGAAAAGAGACCCTGTGTGTGACATCTGGGCCTGGGTAATGTGGTCACTGGAAGTGTTTCTGCTGCTGTGGGCGCCCCCTTCCCAGGGACATAGTTCATTTATACCCCTAGACAAGGGAAGACAGGGCTATATTTCTATGTATAACAGGTTATGTCATTCAAATGGATAAACCACACAGCTGTTACAGTTTTGTACACAAGCATTTGGTTTACAGAGCAAGTTTAGATATAAATGTGTGTGGTGGTTGTTGGGTGGAGGGGTAAGGGTTGAGGATTAAACAAAACTAAAAACAAAACAAAACAAATTAAACACCTGCCATACAGTACTATGCACTCCATCAAGCCCAGCAGTGATGAACATTACATACATATTCTGTGGGTTACAGTCAGTGATTTCAGAAGTAAATAATTATTTTATCCAAGCCATCACCTTCCAGTCAGTGCACAGAGTGAGCTTTATTTGTAAAAGGCTGGGAAATAAATTAAAAGTTTAATCTGACAAAAATGTCAAGTAAGTTATCACATTTGGTCAGCTTCTCCTTTCAGCATTTCCCTGTATAAGTCTGAATCTGAGAGAGAGAGAGAGAGATGGGAAGGAAGAATGGTGGAGTTCTCTTTATCATTTGGTCTTAGATCCATCCTGAAAGGGTAAACAGACTAAACAGAGAGCAGTAAATCATTGTACACTGCCAGACCCGCACACAGACGGGAGAGAGAAAGAGAGAAGAGTAATCTGAATCTTTGCTGGAACAATGTAGTCTCATTACAAATTCAGGTTTGAACAACAGGCAGTGGCGTAGTGCTAAATTTAGAAGTGTGGGATCTCCAAGAACTATGATGTCCTCAACCCCCCACGGGCTGGGGGTCTGGTGGCCACTTAGGCCCCCAGAAGCTATCAGGTTTTAGATGCATTCTGGTGCATTTTTAGGGTCATTTTGAGACTATGTGGCTGCTTTTAAAGCCTTCTTTGACTTGTTACAAACAACCAATATCAGTATCATAATAACTACTTTTTATTTTCTTAAAAAAAAAATTGTCAAAGCTAAAACAAAAAAATCCCACTCTGCCACCTTTCCAACACCCAATTATATACCACTTCTCTTGAGTGCAGTCAGCTATCACTGCAGCAGGCATTGCACTTGTTACCTTACAACCTGAACAGCAGACTCTGCCCCCCTGCCCAACAGTGCACCACACAGTCAGACATACAAGGCAATGAGAAGGGCACACAAAACACCAACTTGAAGGTGCATGTGCCTGTCATACAACAGACACATACACAGACCATCCATGCCAGAGAATGGAACAGATACACAGGACCAATTGGAGGGTCCCTCAAGGTCCAACATTAACACAGGGGGCCTGAATTTCAAAGACCTCTTAGAGTGACACAACTTGCATTGCTCTGAGGGTTGTGGCAAAACCGTGTTGCAGCAGGGACTGTGCACCAGATTTTAGAATCCCTTGAGTCTCAGAGCCAAACACCCAGGTTTGATGCAGACCACAAGATGTGCCGAAGATTTGGCCACATCTGCAGTATGTGGCTCAGGTGTCCAGCATCCCCTCCACCCTGCTTAATGCAACACTATAAGGGCCAGAGTAGTGGGGAGTGGAGAAAAACAGTAAACAAGGGGGTGTCAGGGTCATACCAAGAGCCATAGAGGTGGCAGTGTGGGCCCAGGGAGATAAGGTAATTCAAACAGAGAACCTGTTAGGGTGCGTATGCCATATACTGTAGTACAGTACAATGTGCTGCACATATCCCACCCATCCCTGATGACACCCATATGTTGTAAACTCCCATCCCTGTCGTGTAGCCCCGATCCCCCTGAGGTGGCTGCAAAGACCCTCCCAATAACAGCACACTGCCCTCCCTCCCCGCGATCACTGCCATAGTATGTAATTATAGTGTCAGTGGCTCAGTAGGTAGCACACTAGCCTCTGAGGCCGGGAGATCAGAGGGCTGTGGGTTCAGTTCCCACATCTGGCACTTGGGTTAATATCCTAGTACTGACACTGTAGTGCAGCATGAGAGAGGTGCTGCACTTCTGAGGTGCCGTCTTTCGGATGAGACGTTAAACCGAGGTCCCATCTGCCTGGATTGGTGGTAGTTCAGGTGGATGTTAAAGATCCCATGGCACTTATCGAAAAGAGAAGGGGAATTTCCCCGGTGTCCTGGCCAAATTTCCCTCATTCACTAAAAATACCACCAACAGCTTAATCTAGTTCAAGGTCAGTTGGCATTCATCTGTATCCCCTTCCCCTGGGTCGTGCCTGAAAATAGGCAGGATTTGTCTAGTGCACTTACCCGGTCAAAAAAAGCTAAATAAATAAATCCCTGGTGGTCCAGTGGACCCCTCACCCTGTCAGGTATTGACTGACCACCTCACACCCCTCCAATCCCAAGTAGCAGCTAGTGGCCAGCACAGCCCTCTTCTCACAACCATGACTGCCAACAGACTCACAATGACAGAAGCTGTTACAGTATGCTCATGAATGATAGCAGCTATCATTCACTGAGCATACTGCATAACAGCTCACGATCATTGGGGAGTTCAGTCGGACAGCGGTGGTGAGAGTAGGGCTGTTATTGCTGGCAGCTATTTGGGATTGAAGGGGTGTGGGGTGGTCGGGCAATACTGACATGGTGGGGGTCCACTGGACCTCTGAGGACATTTACATACCATGGCAGTGATAGCAGGGAGGGAGGGCAGTGTGCTGTTATTGGGAGGGTCTTTGCAACTGCATCAGGGGGATTGGGGATTGAGGGTCTGCAAGACTGTCAGGGATGGGATTTGCAACATATGGGTGTCATTTGGGATGGGGGGATATGTGCATCGCATTGTACTGTACTACAGTATATGGTACAGGCACCCCAATGGTTGCTCTGTCTGAATTATCTCATCTTCCTGTGTCCACACTGCCACCTCTCTGACTCCTGGTACAAACCTGGCATCCCTGCAGGACCCAGTTCCTATGGTGTACACAACATAGACCAGCTCCATGCTGGTCCAAGTGGTTACCCTTGCTGTGTCCATGGTGGGGCTGTGAAAATCCCAGAAAAGGGAATGTTGCAGCCCTGCCATGGTGCAAGCCCCCTTGCATCCTGGTGCACCCAGCTGTGTGTCACAACTCTGGCACAAGGGGGCTGTGCCACAGCTGCATCTGGAGTGCATGCAGAGTGTGTTTGAAAATCATGTTTGATGCAAGTTTGGACTCAAGATACCACTTACATCAAACTTTTTGGATGTAAACCCTTTGTGTCCCTCTAAGCCCTTTGAAAATCAAGCCCAGGATGTATATCAGGTCATGAATGCTTTTTCTGCATGTACCCTGAACTGAGATGGTTGGGGCATGGAGGGTAAGGCTCAGCAGGGACAGCTGCATGATAGATAGATAGATAGATAGATAGATAGATAGATAGATCGATCATTTATTAAGTGCCCATTTCCATACTCTGTGCACTGTACAAAGAACAACAATAAAACAAACAAGTTAATAAAACCAACCAAAATTCAATCACAGCAGTTCCAAATATGAAGCAAGAAATACAAAGCATATACAGTGACATCACAGCCCGCAGACTTCACATGCAGTAAGGGTTCCACAACCTGTGTGAGATCTCATACAATGGCATGACCATAATTATCACTGCTCTGCAGCAGGATGATGTTTCGTATTCATATCCAGTACATGGCAGCCAAACCCCAAATCCCCATACAGTATGTCATGCCCCTGAACCACAACACCATCAAGCACTCTAGCATAACCCACACATGATAGCCAACCAGCAGGGGTGCACAGCCAACTGTAACAGATGATGGCCTAATGCCAAGTATATCCCATGGCATGTACACAGCCCAGTCACATGGCAAGGGCAGGGGCAATGCCAGTGATAGGCCCATTCCACCCTAAACACCCACTCAGAAGTCATACCAGGCACCAATGCCAAAAGACACACATGACCTAATGCCTCATTCTAATCCAGAATAGGCTTTAATGCTGAAGAACTGCCATCCACCATCAGCTGCACGTGGACTTCACTTCATGGGTTCCATGCTCACTTACAGTGGGGTTGGGGGGTGAGAGGCTGGCAGCAAGGGGCAAGCTTGGGTGAAAGAGAGATCACTCGAGTCACTGAATGCAGTCCAGCCCAGCCCCTCACTGTCAGACAAGGCCAATCAAAACAAACAAAATTATTAATACAAAACAGCACACTTACCTCGCTGCTCCTTTTGTGATAAAGCCAGGCTGGTTATTATTTCATATTGTTTTGTTGGCACCAACCGTCTAACTCATTCAGTCCCAGCCAAGTCCCTACTCACGACTTTTGAGAATTAATTCCTCACAGGCTCATACGGCGCAACTAGTTGCTGATCCCCACTCACACTCCGACTAGTACCAACCGCACCTCCAGTTACGTAGGTACAGCTAACAACTGATTGTGTTAAAGGATTTTGGCAGGACATTCCCCAGATTGTAGATCTATCTTTCACATGAACAAAAAGTGTCAGCCTCAAGATGAGAACAAAGTTATCACTGCCAGGTTATTAAGTTACTAATCCTTCACGGAGAACATATTCAAACATGCTCTTCTTCTTTGCCACATTAAATATGTTACTTAAATAAATAAGTCCACCATACTGTTCTATCCTGGAAAAATACACAGTAAAAGCTGGTCCCCACCGAAAATGAGAAATTGCTTCTCACTTGAGATATCCTATGTAAATCCATTATAAAAATGGATAAAAAGAGGACCCCACTGAAAACAGAATCGTGCATCTGTGCTGTACTATCCTAGGTAAATGCAGTGTAAAAACTGGGTCAAACAGAACCACACTGCAAGCAAAACTCATCTGGGCTATCCAGAGTAAATACTGTATATTGTAAAACTGTAAAAGCAGGACCCTACAGCAGAACTCCACTGAAAAGCAGATGTTGCATGTAATCTGATCTGTCCTAGGAAAGTACGTTGTAAAAGCATACAGGTCACCCGTCTTGTAGCTGTCTGGTATATTCCTAGTGGTCTAGTGGTCCTCCCCAGGATGGCATCCGACCTCCTCCCAACTCACCCTTTCCGGCACCCCCCCCGCAGCCCTGGTCACATAATGCAAACTGCAACAATAGTGTTGACTGGCACAGCCCTCTGCTTACCATTTCAACTGCTTTCAATCTGATGGTCTCTGAGCAATCATAAGTATTGTATAGACACCTGTGTTGACTGTACTTATGATCGCTCACTAACAATCAGATGGTGGGCTGCCAAGGTGGTGAACAGAGGGCTGTGTAGGTTGCTGTCACTATTGTCATACTTTGGCTTAGGTGACCTGAGCAGGGGGAGGTTGTGGGGAGGGGGTCCTAGCAGGCAGGTTCACAGAGGATCAGATGCCCTTACGGCTGGGGGGAGACCACTAGACTACTGGGAGTATTCAAGACAGCTACAGGACAGTCAATCAGGCAGTAGAGGAACCATTAAACCACCAGGAATATTTGAAACAGCTACAAGACAGGTGAATAGGGTGTTGGGGGGACCTCTAGACCACAAGAAATATGTAAGCCAGCTACAGAATGGAGGGGCCATTCACACATGTTAATGGGCTCTTAATGGCCATTTAAATAGCCATAGTGCCTTCCATGCCCAAAGGGGTCATTAGTATTTTAGGGCTAAATATGGCCCACAGGAGCCCTGATATGATCCCATTTGATCCGTGCTACCTCCATTGCACTCCTTTCAACCATACTCAGACTGGGTCTATGTCAGCATAGCGCAAAGTCACTATGTACTGTACTGACATGGCCCCATATTTAGACAGTTTGCACGCTCCAGTTGCAGTAAGTTAATTGTCTGAATATTGCCCCCCAGACAGGCTGTGCGCAACCTGCTACAGACCGCACATGGCCAGCTCTGAATAAGGGGGCCTATACTCCTTAGCCCAGTGGAACCCAAAGACCATGAAACAATGGCTCATGGGGATAAGAAAGGCCTGCCTATAGCCTAAAGATACTGTTGTTCTAACTTGTAACAACATGAAAGCAAACATGTTTGGCATTGAAATATGCTTGTTTGTTTGGACAGCAAGACATATATAGGATTACCACATCAGCCAAATGCTTCATTTAATACAAACAGAAAAATATCAGACAAGTAGATACGTATGGGCCAATATGACAAGTCAAAGCAGAGCAGTGCATTGAACTCCAGGTCCGTGCTATCACAAGTGCATAATTAAACATCACCATAGGGCAGGTATCAGCTAAGTGTAATCCCAGTTTAATGTCCTAGTTACTCTACCTTACCGTTTACATGTTTGATTATAGTACTAAATAGAGGAGACTCTTGCTTACAGTACCTTGCAAGTCTCAGAGGGAAAATAGCCATTAGACACAGGCACCAATAAAACTACAGTCAATTCTGGATGTGTACACAAGGTCGGGACCAGCTGAATTTGTACATACATCGGAAAATGCACACAACCGAAAATACATTTTGGGACAGTGTGTGCTTAACTCCGGTACTGGGTAGGTTAAAAGAAACTAACAATGACAGTCTGGCAAGAGGAAATATGGTACTAAAGTTTAATAAGTTGTTTTTTGTTTGTTTAGGTAGTTTAAACTTGCTTATTAATACTGTACTACAATAAAAACACTTTATTCAGCAAGTTTAAAAAGATTAAAATGTTTGAAACACAGCTCCTTATTGTCCCGACAAACATTACGGCATTTGACTGCTAGCAGGATCACTCTGATAAAAATCAATAATGCTCGCTTGCCTGTCAGTCCTCATAGACAGCATTTCCAGTTTCTTTTCGAAAGCATAAATGTCAGCTTCAGTGAGTTCTTCACTAGCCGGCTCCTCAGAATCCCTCCTCGAAGGTGGCAGCTAGCATTCCGGGAGGTGGGGGGACAGACTGTTACTGGATGACTGAAACACAGACCTCAAACATTAAATCACAGCCATCAGGTCTCAAAAAGCTACTGATTATGCCTCTGATCAAGCTAACAATTAAATAGAGTGGGCTAACAATTGGACCGATGATTAACACCTGCTTACTGTCTAGCTAGTTGTCAGTTGTGCACACAGATCAATTAACACATCATTCTCTCCACAGTCTCAATGAAAAACTAAACAAACAACATGTTCTCAAGCCTAAAATGTATGCACACAACCAAAAATCAATGTGCACACATCCG
Organism: Neoceratodus forsteri; assembly: GCA_016271365.2. Classification (NCBI taxonomy): domain Eukaryota; kingdom Metazoa; phylum Chordata; order Ceratodontiformes; family Ceratodontidae; genus Neoceratodus; species Neoceratodus forsteri. The sequence continues at coordinate 1,095,145,185 of CM057450.1, read as the reverse complement.
AACGATTTAATACACAGAACACAGGAAAAGAATCGAGACCGGACGTTTTTGTGCAAACAAGCGGAATGTGCACACAACCGAATTGCACACAAGAGGAATTGACTGTATCACTTTATTATCAATCAAGCAGTATTTCCAAATAAACTCCTTACAAATGCAAATAAAGTGAAACCACTCAAATTCTTCCACATGCTTGTCAATACAAAACCTGGACAGATGATTACATGATCTTTACTCACCTTATTAAGGAAAGTAATTTTAACTTAGTAGACAAACAGATTTACTGAAAAATGACACTGCCTGTTTTACTTAATTGGAGGCTCATCTCAATGAATGTCTGCCTGTCCCAGCCCAGTGACCCCACTGCCACAAGCTGAAACATGATCTCAAATCACCTTGTGCTACTCTGTGAAGGAATTCAGCAGAGAGATAAAACAAAAGGCACTTTTGCACATGTTTTTAAAACGGAATCAGCGTTACCTGTGTGGCACCGTTGTACTCTGTTGCGTTCAGGTTCCTTTCTACACACTGCGAGTATTCCGGCAACCCTGTCTCCATTTGTTTCGGCTCCCCCAGAGTTTGCTGCTCTACAAATGTTGTTTTCTGCCTTTGTACCGGAATGGCTATTACACAGCACGACAAAACAGTACACAACGGTGCAAACCACAATAAGCAGAGATTGCGTTTTGGACGAACGTTCACCTAGGGACTGAAACAGATGCAATTTACACACAAGGGATGTAATGGAATACTGTTTCCATAACAGTTATTCCGTTACATAAACCTGTGAGAAAAAGCGCCTTATGTTCCTTTACAGCTGTGCTTCAAGACTGTTCAGTTGCTGATGTAAGACTGCTACCTGAAGAACTACATAAAAAAACACCATTGAAGACTAAGAAGTATGGGAGTACTACACCCCTGAAAACAAGGCACTGTTTAGATAAAAATGTGTAAAAAGAGGGTTTTGGTGTTCTTTCAGACTAAAACAAGCTGCCTGTGCTGTTTATACTCCACTGATAGTAATTTGAGCTGGCAGGAGAATATTTCACGTGGGAAAGGAACTCTTTGTCTTACTCCCCCCTCCCCCCCCTCAGTGTAGTGATTTCAGGTAGTGGAAGGATCGTGGTTCAACTCTGAAATTGTGCTTTGGAAGGTGTCTGAAGTGCCCTTTTTTCCCCAAGTGATAGAAAGACATCTGCAGGACCCTGCCCCTGCAGCCATAAAAAGAATCAAATGGAATCCTTGTATTATGAAGTCAGAAAATGTTTACTGTCAAGACTGCCAGTATATTTCAATGGGAAACTACACATCTATATTCAGATCTTTATAGCATGATAAAGCTTTCTACTGCCCATATTTTAGGGGCCAGATATTCAAAAGGATTGCGCCATGCGCAATAGGGTTGCGCATGCGCAAGTCCAAAAATGTGCCATCTTGCCATATTCAGCGGGAAGCAGTTGCGCTACCGAAAACATGCTGAGCAACAGCGCAATGCAAATGAAGGCATGCGCAACCAAAGGGGTGGATCCATGCATAAAGAGCGCAATGCGATATTGAAAGCCTTGCGTAATGCGCAACAGCGGATCAGCTGGAAGGTGCGCCGCGGCTGAAATGAGCCAAAATAAAAGGGCTCAAGGAAGAGGTGCAAGAACACTACAGGGAAGCCACATGAGGCAGGGAGACAGACAAGGCGAGTGGCAAACAGTGCAGGCCAGGGAGTGCACAGGAGAGAAGAGGGACAAGGGATGGTGTGTGGGGCCACAGACTGCAGAGGCCAGTAGGTGTACCTGGTGCAGTGGAGGTAGCAGTCAGGACAGCGGGGGTAACAGAGCAATAACAGCCAGGGGGGAACACAAGCCAGGGACATGGACAGTGCCAGCTTCCTCATGGAAGCTGCAATGAGTGGGGGTGAGAAGGCATGCTGCAGGGGGACGTGGCCGTGGAAGGGCCCATCGGCGGTACACCCCCAACAGGCAGTACCGTGCCCACGTCAGCTTTGAGCTGTACACAGATGTAGAGATTGTGGGCTGGTACCGCCTGAACAGGGCAATACTGAGGCGGCTCTGTGAGCTGTGCAGTGATGTGATGCAGGCACCCTCACGACGGAGTCACGCTCTGTCAGTGGAGACAAAGGTAACAGCCTGCATGTGCCTGCTCACCACGGGTACCTTCCAGAGGCCAACAGAGGACACCACAGGCATAACTCAGTCGGCCACGTCACGCATCCTCACCCAATTCCTCAGCGCACTGCTGCCACATGCTGCGGAGTACATCCATTTCCCCAGCACCGTGGCAGAGCATACAGCAAACATGCAGGAGTTCCACAGGGTAGCACATATGCCTGGCATGCTAGGGGCGATAGACTGCACCCATGTGGCTATTTGCACACCACCTGGCCCCGATGGGGCAGCATACCGAAACCGGAAGGGTTTCTCGAGTGTCAACTGCCAGGTGGTGTGTGATGCCAGTGGGCGCATCATCAATGTCTGTGCCACACACCCTGGCGGAGCACATGATGCCTTCATATGGTACTAATCTGCACTGTGCCATCGATTCAAGAGTGGGGACATCCCCACAGGACATCTAGTGGGTGAGTATGCATGTAGGAATTGCAAGGTTGGGGCAAGGGTGGGAAAACCACAGGTGCCATGGTAGTGGCACACAGGGATATGGGCAATATGGACCTGAACATGATACTTATCTCCACTATCTCCACACAGATGACAGCGGATACCCACTCTGTCCCTGGTTGCTCACACTCTACCGGTGCCCCATGACCCCATCGCAGCAATGCTATAATGAGGCACATGCCACCATACGCAACATCATCAAGCGGGTGTTTGGGATGCTTAAGGCACGCTTCCGATGCCTAGACACCTCCGGCGGTGCCCTACAGTATAGCCCCTCAAAGGCTTGTGGGATATTCCTGGCCTGTTGTATCCTGCACAAAATGGCCAAAGACTGTGGGATAGCCATACAGGTCAAGGAGGGGGACAGCGATGGGGCTAACGGTGATGCTGGTGATGATGGGGATGAGCAGCCCCCCCTTGGATGGTGGGACCCCCAACTGATCCGGCAGGCCCAGCTGCAATGGGACACCATCACAGAGGAGCATTTTGCACGACACAGGTAAGTCAAGGGGCCATGTGCAACCAACACTGTCTAGGCGCAACCCACAGGCACACAGGGTAACACACCAGGGGTGCATGACAGCAAGGGGAGTGGAAGGGTCCAGGCGCACAAACACACCATCAGGGAGGGGTGAATAGTCATATGGACACACACACACACACACACACACACACACAGGCACAAAGCGTACGTGGGCAGGTGCACAGCAGAACAGGAACAGACATGGCAAACACACGGATCAAGGGACCACCCCCACCACCTGTACTGTCAAAGTACGTGTGTCAGATGCTGGGCACCCTTGCACCTTGGTGTACAGTACAATGCAGGCATCATCATGCACATGCACCTGTGGACAGCAGTCTGGTGGGTGTGCAGGTGGTCCGTGTGTCGACGTGTTGGGAGGGCACCCACCAGTGCACTGCCCACCATGACACACATTGCACACAGGGCAGCATCAGACAGGGCCCACACTGGGAGACAGGTCACTCAGGTGGCACTGTGCCACGGCCACCTCGGATGCGTGGGCGGCCCGGCCGTGTCCCAGCAGCACTGGCAGGCTGATCATGGGCCACATGGGGTGGCACCGATGGACCACCAGGGGTCCCACTGCACGATTGCGACCTTGTCTGCACAGGGGTGTGCAGCATGCCAAACATACCTGCACCAGGTGTGCTCGGGATGCCCACAGTAGAACCTGGCATCGACAGTCTATGTGTCACACGACGCCGGGAACGGGGAGTGGAATGCGTACTGTGTGGGGTGTGCGGTACAGGGGCACCTGACTGTGTGCCCAATGTGGCCACGACAGAGACCACTGCCTGGGTCAGCCTGTCAATGGCGGCGGTCACATCTGTCCGCATTCTGACCATCTCTGCAAGGATCAATGCATTGTCCCTGCTGTTCCACTCCACAGCCACGCACAGTGCCTCCACAGATGTTGCAACCCGCATCTGCTGCTCTACTGATGCCCGCAGCAGGTGGGTGTGCTCGTCCAATGGGTCCTGTGCCACATCGGCATTCTGTCCCCCAGGGTATGGAAGGTCCTGATGCTCAACACCCCTTGAGGGTGGGCGCTGTTCACCAGGACCAGGTGTGGGCAAGTCAACAGGTGGTGTGCATGTGCCACCGCTGGACCCTGTACCCTCAGATCTGGTGGGTGACAGCTGCTGCTGCCCCTCCAATTGCTGTGCCCTAGGGACCACTCATTCCACTGCTGTGGCCACAACAGTGCAAAGCCACCAGTGCTGCCCAACCGGTGCTGACAGGCACAGCCTGGGACTGTGCTGATGTGCTGGCTCACACGTTGGAACCAGCTAGGTCCAAGGGCATGTGCTGGCCTGCTGTGTGTCTGTTATGAGACATACTCGTGTCACTGCCCATTGCAGTCCTTGCATCATCAATGGTGCAGGTTCGTGCAACAGCCACAGTCACAGCGTGCTGGCATGCTTGCATGCCAGACTGCTGAGACACAGGCTGTGCACCCCCCACACCTGACTCACCGACAACAGAGGTGGCAGTCAGGCATGCATGCTGGTGCAGTGCATGCTGGCTGGCAGCAGAGGTGGATGGACCCTCCACCAACACTGGCAGGTCTTCCACACTGCATGGTCCCACCACCACCATCCCCTGCAGATGAACAGGATCTGTAACAGAAAGTGAGAACATGTTAGTGCATGTGATCAACCTGCCCCCCCAACACCACCACCATGTCATACCGTGCAGTGATTGGCTTCCACCTGTCTGGAATCCACCTCCTGGTATGCCCTCTATAGCACTACACTGCATTGATGCAGCCAGACAGTCCTCCGCCAGGGTCAGCTCTGCCACCTCTGGCTGGCCACCGCCTGTGGCAGCGTGTGCCGCCCTGAGGGCTGCCACCTTCTCTTTGACCCATTTCCAGTCTGTCCCCATCTTTTTTTTGCATTCCTGCACGGAGCGCTAGTGGCTTCCGTGCAGGTTTACCGCACGGGCTACCCCCTCCCATGCAGCAGCATGGGCCGGAGGGGTGCCCCGCTGTCCACTCAGTAGTGGCTCCTCTTCCAGGTAGGCCTGGAAGAGTGCCTCTGTCTCTGACTTGGTGAAGTTGGGCCTCCTCTTTTGCCCACCATCTTCATCCCCACCTGGTCTTTGCTCGGTCATGTCGGTCTGTATGGGTGGAAGTGAACACCTGTCACTGTGCGGTCTACAGCGTTATCCCATGACCATTGCCCAGAACATCACACAGCTTGAAACTCACCTCTCACCTGCAGTACCCGAATCTGGCCAGCGCAGTCCACTGTCGCATATTTATAGCACAATGCATGCAAATTAGGAGTGGAGCAACTGTAATGAGATGCAAATCGCGCCACTGCACCTTTGAATGGCTGATCAGATGATTTGCATGTGTCGGCTGAATATAGCGCCGTTGCGATTTGCGCAATACGGTTGAGCTGGCTGAGCCAATGGCGCATTTCTGTGACTGCGTAGTACACCACATTGCACATGCCCAGGTAGCTTACGCAGGCGTCTGCCGTGCTGATGACGTGCTGTGCGCGATCAGCAATTCAGGACATGGCCACCATTGTGCCAGTGGCGCTACAGCGCTGGTCACCAAATGGCACTGTGGCACAACTGCACAATAGTCCACTGTGGCACTGGCACAGAGGTGACCAATCGCGCAGGACATGTAGACATCCGATGGTGCTGTGCGTGGCCTTGCGCCACTGACCCAAGACCTTGTGCCCGACCTTTGCCCCCTGGCGCTGTACGTCTGGCATGTGTACAGCTCTATCACGCTGTTCGGTGACAGCGCGATGTGGACCGACAGCGATAGGGACTCATGGAGTTGTATTGCGCAACATTTCCACGTGGGGTTGCCGCGCTGTGGAGCGCCATATTGCCACTGTACAACTGTGGAATGGCACGCAGGGGGGCCTTGGAGCTGGCAAACCTGGTGGCTGTAGTGGAGCCTCACCATGGGACACTGTTTGGGGGAGTGCCCCTGCAGATGGCACGCACCCATGTGTGGCAGCAGGTGGCAACTGCCCTAGAGCAGGCCACTGGGCAGAGGAGGACTCCTAAGCAGTGCAGGCACCACTATAGTGACCTGCAAAGGAGGGAGCGTGCTCTGCTGGAGCACCTCAGGTCTCGTGCCAGGAGGGGCATTGTGCCTAGGCCAGGTGGGTGTGCTGTGTATGCACTGGTATTGTCCGCATGGGTGACACTGTGTAATGTGACCTGCGCAAGGGGGTGGGTTGGGCTATGGTTTGCTGTGAAGGTGTTTGCAGGTGTGTGCTGTTTGGTTCTGGTTGTGTGGGCAGGCACACTCAATGGGGCAAGGGGCTGTCTGCTTTGGGATCTCACTGATGTGTTTCTCTTCATTTGTCTCCCACAGGTGTGGAGGAGTGGAGGCAGGCCCAGGCTGAGGCATGGGATGGCGGTGCCGGGATGGCTGGCAGAGGTGGTGTGCCACAGCCGCAGCAGCAGCAGCAGCCACAGCCATAACAGCAGCAGCCACAGCAGCACCAGCAGCAGCAGCTTGATGAGGATGAGTGTCATTACATCATGGATGCTATTGCATGCTGGGGGGGGGCACGGCCACTGTCCATGGACAACACTACCATGCACGCAACATGTGACAGTCATCACTGTCCAGTGGCACTGCATGTGTGTGTGTGCATCACTGGTGGTCCATGCATGCACTGGGCACATGGCTGTGGCACTAGCATCCCACCACATAGCCACGTCACTGGGCAGCCTTGGTTGTGCTGTGATGGACATGGGCGGTGTGTGAGTGCAGTGGTACACATGGCTGTTGCTGCCTGGTTGGGCATGTCTTGTGCACGGTCACTGTGGGTGGGTGCAGTCCATCACAGAAGTGGGGCACTTAGCTGTATGCCATGCATGATGGGTGGGATTCAGGGATGTGGACAGTCACAGCCATTTTCTCTGATCCCTTGTCCTAGGTATCCATATCCTGCATCAGATCAAGTGAGCACTGCGGAGGCTCACACAAGTGGCCATGGATTCCCACGCCATCCTTCTGGATACCATGCCATGCTTGTACAAGCACATGCTCATTCACTGCAGCTCCTGCCTCCCTGTCATCAAAGTTTTCATGGCAGTAGAGGAGGGGAAGGGGCTGTTCCAGTTGCCCGCGGGGGTGGCAGGATGGAGGGAATGGCACTGCGGACCCTACATCACAGTTAAAGCAACCTGCTCTGTCTTCTGACACACCAGCTCCTGCAGGGCCTGGATGCAGTGATTACTAGAGATGCAGTAAAGTTTAAATTTTCCTGCAAAGTGAAATAAAAGTGGTCAACTTCAAATTCCCATAGCACTATGCGAAATTTCCATGAAAAGTTTGAAATTCACCTTTAATGGACTTTGAGTTGTTCACTTTGAGTTCAGTTACAATTTGAGAAGGAGAAGTTGGCAAAGAACAGCCCACAAATCACATATCTGACTGTTTGCAGGTTACGTGATGCAGGCAGTCTGTTAATTAGGCAGAAAGTAAGTGAACTAGTTTCACGTTCTCTTGTAGAAGGAGCTGTTTAGTCAGCAGTCTATATATTGAGCATTTTTTGTGCTTTAAAGTTTTTTGATTGTGTTGTTTAAGTTTTGCAGTCAGTTTGAGTTGATTTGAAATCTTAGTCTATTAAAAAAAGTTGTTTATTTTTGTTACTTAGTTTTAGTTACTGTAGTTTTAGTACTAGTAGTTCTACTGGTATTTTTTCGTTTAATTTTTGATTTATGTTTAATTTTAGTTAATATGGAGAGAGAAGTGGTAAAAGTGGTGGACAGTGGGCACCCTGAATGCACGGCAGCCTAGGACAACCATTTCACCTGAATCACAGTATTGTTTCGACCTCCAGTGCTCTCTCACAGGCACAGCCCAATGCTGAAAGTGGTTGTGTGGTGCCCGAAGCAGCAGCAGGAGTAGATGCTGCTGCTTCTTTGTCAGTGATGAGTGTCGCAGCCACTGCCAGCCCTGTAGCACTGGAACAGCAGCAGCCTGAGCATCAGCAGCAGCAGGAACTGCAGTAGCAGCAGCTTGTTGCCCCTCCACCAACTGCAGCACAGCAGGTAACATTATCTGGTGCCCTCCCACTGCCTGTGCCTGGTCCTTCCCGCAGTTCTCCCATCTGGCAATTTTTCATCTGCATCCCCGGTGACTCAACGGTAGTGAAGTGCAAGTTGTGTGATGTGCTTGAACATCGGGGGTGCAATGGTGGCCACTGGAGCATGGGTGATCAGCAAACGCACTTTTTCGTACACCACCATACCGAGTGGGAAGTAAAACTGCAGGAGGTACCAGTCACTCTTGCAGCCGAAGCTGCTGAAGAGGGACAGCATCCACCTGCGTGGTGTCACCGACAAATGGCCAGAGCAGCAGAAGTGGTGGCTCCCACAACAGTGCCCGAGTGTGACTCCCTCATAGCAGCCTACCACACATGCTGACCTGGCTGTGCTGTGGTCTGAGGTGGAAGCCATCGAAATTGTAGTGGAGGGTGCAGTGCAGCAGCTGAACAGGCTTGAGGGTCAGAATGCTGAAATAATCAGCTTTTTAAGAACAATTAGTGGTGGTCAGCCCCCATAGGCCCAGTAAATAATTATTATTTAACCAACTCTCCCCCCCAAAAAAAACAGTCATCTGCTTTTCCTTTTTTCTTAAGTGATAATTTTTTTTATTACAGACTAAGTATGTAACTTATGTTAAATTAATGTTTTCTTCCTTATGTTAATTTTGTTAATCCTGTATTTCATGATGCTCATAATGCTAAATCTGATTCCCCACCTCTGCAAAATGCCCCCCGCCCCATTCTGCTTTCTGCAATAAATTTGTTTTTGTTCTTACTCCTTACTTTATTTTATTTAATAAGTCATGTGGTCACCAATTTTGCAGACACTGCATGCTTTCATTTCATTTGAAACTGTGGTGCCAAAATGCCCTCTTCAAGACACTTTTATTATAACTTGCGTTGCGGCACCACAGTTTCACCTGTAATGAAAGCACACAGCGTCCGCCATTTTGCCAACCCTCAGTCATGTAAAAAATAACTAAATTAAATAACAACTCCTAAAACACTTGTTACTTTTCCGAACATTTTTTCAGGGGATTATTCTTCCCATGTGGACACTAATACTGCATGCTGAATGATGTAATAAGATATCAGTATAATCCAGTCACATTCATAATAAATTAAATTATGGTGGGTGGTTGATTGTCATGGTAGGTGACTTTATGGTATTTTGATTGTAGTTGTGGGTATGTATACTATGAAACTGTATGTAACACATTAAACAGTAACCAGTGTTGGGTAGTAACTAGTTGCTTGTAACTAGTAACTGTAGTCTGATTATTTTTCTAGTTAACTCTTAATAGTAATTGATTACTTTTAAAATGAAGTAATAAGTAACTGTAATGACATTACTTTTCCATGAATGTAACTAGTTACTGTAATATAAATAGAATAACAGATGAGCATCCATCTGTTATGGTTGCTGCAATCCATCAAAGGCATGTTTCTGCTGACATTTTCATATGAAGGAAGGGGGCCAAACAGCTGCAAGTTGAAGGGCTAGCCGCACAATTGTGCAGACTCGATATACTGTGAAGCCTGTTTCTGCTGGCATTTTTGTATGTTCAGAAGGGGTTTCTGTGATTTGTTAAACCTTAACAGTGAAGCTCAAGAGGTTTATGACACCACAGAAATCCAGAGATTGTGCAGGTGTTTTTTGATATTCAGGTTTCAGTGTAAACAAAGGCTGCTCAATTAACTGTATGCTCGATTTATTATATCAGGCTAAAAAAACTGCCTTCTGACAAGCACTGCATGAGCACCCAGCATCTTCACCTTGCACATTGAATGCAAGTTGCCAACCATTTTTTGCCTTTTTTCACAATGAAAAGTTTAGACAACATTTCATGGCTGTGCGGTGCCAGTTTTTGTAACCTTACTGATATTCAGGTTTGAGTAGTAGCAATGTCTTGGTATTATGAGCAGCCCCGAGGTACAGGGTGGTGTAAACCCATGGCGCAACAACTGGAGCAAAGACATGCAGCTTTGTAACATTTAGCCTAGCAATTCTGACCTAATACTGATTTTCCCTACAAGGTCTTTGCTCTAACACAGTGGCTGCTACTACAAGGTAGCCTCATGTATTGCACCACTGCTTTCTATATGGTTACAGTCACTCTGCCTTTGGGTGTCAGGGTTGTTTTTGCCAGTTGTCTCATAACAGAAAATGTTGTTAGGCTGAATGGCTGTGGTGAGGAGTCATTGTGCTAGGTGTCCTTGTATCAATTGTGGCAGATCTGGTGTAAATCACTGGCCTCTCCAGTTTGAGTATTTCTTTAATCTGTAGAAAATGAAAATGAGTGTGCACACATAGCTTTCACCTTTCAGCATTCTTACTAGGTCCTGTTAATTAGTCCCTACTTAAGGACTCCTCAGCTCATTCACTTCTACTCTGCCTTTTCATACCTATCGTCACCTTTTCATTTTCCAGATTTGATTCTTACCTTAACTATTATCATTTTATAGTACCTAGCATTTTTTTTCCCTAAGGGGAACCAGTTTATAATTTGCCATTATAACCCATGGGTTATAATGGCAAACATGCACTGGCTTTCCCTTGGTCAACACACACACCTGCCGGAGCTCTTTTCTCCCTCTCTGCCTTTCTGTAGCACCTCACACCTGCATACTTCACTGTGACTGGCATTCAGTGGCATGTTAACTTAAAAAAAAAGGAAATACTGTAACTGGTCTATGTCTACTATTATGTCTAAGCTGTAAAAAAAAAAGCGGGGGAAACAAAATGTTTCAGCAGTGAAGCTCTGACAGCGGACTGTGCTGAAACCCTGGGATGGTGGCTGCACTGGGATGTGGCTTTATTTTATATAAATTGATGTGGTGAAAAAAAGCTCCCCAGCAATTATATAAAATAAAACATGGGGTGGTGTGTTTAACTCCAGATTTTACATACACCCTCAGTGTTGGATGCTTAAATAAACCCCATCGAGCTTCACTCTCAGGATTTATGTGGCACACAACACCTCAGATGTGTGTAAAATATTGTTAAACAAGCCACCTCATGTATTATTCTATATTTCTCCTACAGCCTCACCCTATTTTCTTTCCTCAATTGTATTTCTCTTATTTCCCTAACCTGTTTTTTTCTTTTAGATAAGATGCATGGTTGAAACATCGATTCTCACTCAATTTTAAATTTTCAGCATGCATTATATATTACAATTTTGTTCTATATTTGTAACATGTGCTGTGCAAATGAAAGAAAAAAATTGTGTTTCTCAGTTTGTTATTAAATATATCATTTTGCAACATTTGATATACAAATTATACTACTTATGCTCTGCTACATGGTGCAGCTAAGAATCACTATAGTAATTGATGACATTTGTTTGAGGGGGCAACAGTTTGGCCAGTTGATATACAATTTATAGATAGCTTGCTACATCGATGCATGTCATAAGTCGTGTCCCTCTACAGTAGCCATTGTGAACCCCGAGGGAATTGGGGACAGAATAGCTGTTGTAGGAAAAAGGGCAAATAGTCCATCTGCAGGCAGGGCTCAAGACCTATTTCCATCAACACCACATGTGCCAAACTGCCACAGCAGGCCTCTTGATGATCCATCTGCCAACCTGCCAGGTTTATCACCATCACCCACCCCAGCTCAAAGAAAATCCTCATCGAAGGGGTATGTACTGGAGTGCAACAAGTGTTTTGTGTTGTGTGATAATTTCATTGTAAGTGACACTGTCTGACTTCAGTTGTGGCATACTGGCAGTGGCATAATAGTCATGGCAGACTTAGTTATAATTATAATTGTGTCTCAGTGGCAGTGGCAAGCCAAGGTTCAGCTGTGGGAAAGAGTGTTTAAATTTTGTTGGGATAAGCAGGTGTGTGCTAATGGAATTTATTGTATGTGATGTGGGGTGGATCTGTGGTTGGCAATGGCAAAGTTAGAATTCAGGCTACTGTGGGGAAATGAGAAAAGATCACCAAGGCAAGGAAGGGCAGTAGATCTGCAGGGTGTTTGTGTGTGAGTGTAGGGGGAACTTTGTGAGGGTGGGATTTTATTATAGAAATTTAAAGGGGTAGTTGTGGTTCTTGGATAGTCAGGAAGAGAATACAGGCTAGATGTGGGAAAGATTGCCAAGTGCAGATGGTGCAGCAGGGTATGTGTGGCAGTATGGTAAGGGTGGGATGTAAAGGGGTAGTTGTGGCTGGCATTGTCAGGATATACAGCTGTATGGGAAAGATCCTCAAGGGCACTGGCAGTAGATGCAGTGTGTGTGTGTGTGTGTGTGTGTGTGTGTGTGTGTGTTGGAGGGTGAGTGTGGGTGTTATGGAAATGAAAAAGGTCAGGGACAGCAATGGTTAGCAAAGCCAGGATTCAGCTGTTGGGGGGGGGCAAAGATTACAAAGAGCAGCAATAGATGCAGGGTGTGTGTTTGAGTGTTTTTTTTTTAATAGGGCTCTATATTTATGGAAATGTAAAGGGTCTGTTGTGGCTGGCAATGTGAGATGGGTACTGTATTATAAGTTAACATATTAATTGCCTTTAGAATCTGTTTTATTTCTTTTATACACTTCTTGGGGTTTCATGAGCACATAGCTATGTTCAATGAGTAAATACAACCATGTGATCAAAAGTAATATGAAAAGTAATATACATTACAGTTACAGTTACTAACTACTTTTTATATAAAAGCAATAAGCAACTGTAACTGATCATATTTATTTGAAAGTAACTAGTAACTGTAACTGATTACTTTTTAAAAGTAACTTACCCAACACTGATGGTAAACAAAAAAGTAAGACAGCATGACAATTAAAGCATCAGTGCAAGAATACGGTTACAATTTTGACTGATAATTTTTTATTCTATTTTACATTGCCCCTTATCTAATAACTTGTGTAGATGTATGCTACCCTTCTTTCCACAATTTATGTTATTCTGCATTACTCCATTTTTTTAAAATGAGAAATAATAAAAGTAGTGCTCATTGTAATGTTACTGTGACCTGGTTTTCATCAGTATTCCTAGCTGCTTTTGAACAAATACTGTTCAATTATGTCATGTAGCACTGTTTGATGCATGTGACTTCATTGTAGTCACAACAGAACTGAATCTAAATAGTTGATGTCCAAAAGCTTGTGAGAATACTGATCCAGACCTGGTGCAAGGTCAGTTAAAATGAGCACTCTGTTTATTACTTCCAGTTCAGAAAAAAATGCAGTGCTGCATGCTTAAACTGTTGAAAGAAGGGTATCATTTGTATACTGTACACAAGTTATAAGATTAGGTGGCAATGTAAAATAGAATAAAAAAGTATTGGTGAAAATTGTAACCACATTCTTGCACTAATGCTTTCATTGTCAGGCTGTATTACTTTTTGGATACTGTTTACTGTGTTTATGTTTCATAGTATACAAACCCACAACAACTACAATCAAAATACCTTAAAGTCACCTAAAGTCACCTACCACAGAAATCCCCCCCCCCACACACACACACGCACACATAATTTCCTATCTTCTGAATGTTGCTGGCTTATTGTATACATCATTTAGCATGTGGTATTAGTGTCCTGATGTGAATAATAATTCCCTGAAAAAAATTTCATAAAACTAACAAGGATTTCTTGACACTCATAATTATAAATCCTCAGCTCACCCTAATGCTCCACCCCCATTATGGTTTCCACAATAGAAACAATTTTTTTTCTTATTACTTTCTTTATTTTATTTTTTAAAATTCCCATGGTCACCAACTTTTTGGATGCTACATGCTTTCATTTCCTTTGAATTCATGGTGATGAAAATCAAGTTGCAATACATTTATTGAAGTGGGCAGTGTGTCACCTTAGTGTCACCTGTAGTGAAAGTGCACAACATTTTCAATTTTGCTGACCCTATGACATTTTAAAAATAAATGAAAGTAATCAAGAACTCTTAGAAACTGCCTTTCTATTACAGAAAGCACAATGGTGGTGTGATACATGTATGAGAGGTGTGATTTAGATTAGAATTATGACTTTTTACCTTTCATTTAGTTAAAGCAGCAGTGCAATAATCACAATACCATTAAATCACCTACCATGCCCCCCCACAAATGCCCTATCTTGTGAACATCCCACTGTCTTCATTTCATGAAAAGTCCAGATAAAGAAGGATAAGGCCATACATGCATCGCAGTGTCCCAAGTGAGAACATTGTCTGGTGACGCCAGTTGCTGCTGCTGCTGTTGTCCTGCTGCTTTAATTTCATGAAAAGTCCAGATGAAGAATAAGGCCAGAAATGTGTCACAGTGTCCCAAGTGAGAGCATTGCTTGGTGATGCCAGTTGTGCTGCTGCTGCTGCTGATGTTGTCCCACTGCTTTAATTTTATGAAAAGTCCAGATGAAGAATAAGGCCAGAAATGTGTCACAGTGTCTCAAGTGAGAGCATTGCCTGTGTTGATGTCTGTTGCATCACTGATACATGCTGCACTTTGAGTGTGCCTTCAAACCACAAGGGTGAGCTCACCCCACTGTAATTTTTTTTTTTGCATAGACACAGCCATTTAATTTCTATTGAATCTCGTTCTGTGTTGTAAGCAGTCTGTCATGTTGTTCCATTTCAGGGAATCATCATACTACATAAGGAATGTTTCCACTTTACCATGTAGAGCATGATGATGACATCTATATGCCAGACATACGTTATGAGTCTGACACCTAATGTGGTACTGTAACATTAAATTTTTATTTGGAGGGTGGGGGGTTACTGCTATGGTTGACTGAAATAGAATCATTTCTGATTGCTATTTTTTCCCTCAGGTCATTGTTACAACTGCCATGAGCTTCTGAAGAAGGACTGGTTGGTCTAAAAGCTAGAGCACTTTGTTCTTGTTGTTACATCTATGTTGGTCCATTAAAAGGTATCAAATCATTTGCTTCTGGATCTAAAGCCCTTAAAAAATGAACACGTTTAGTGAGTGACATGCGCTGGCCCACTGTCTTAAGTTACATTACATCATGTGTTTTTAGAACCAGGATAACACATTGTACAACCCTGGTATACTGAAGTATGCCTGTCCCATCTGTGAAGAAAAAATATATTGAATGCTTTCCACCAGCGGAAAAAAATGAAAACAAAAAATGAAAGAGGAAATAAGAGTGATACTTACTCGTAGATATTATCCTTTAGGTGGTAGAAGTACTGTAGTCCTGCAATTTAATATGCCTGTAACCTGAGGAAACAAAATGAAAATCAGTTGCCTCTATTTGGTGACAGTGGCATCTTTAAAACAGTAAAGGAAGGATTCATACTACAGTTCAAGTCAAAACCATAGTACTTGACATTAGTACATACGTATTGTAAATTAGTGATAAGAAGCAGGGTGGCTATGGCTGGCTGTGGGTTCCTTGATTGGGCACTGGTACAATGTCTCTGTTACTCCCATGAAGCAGGGTGGCTGTGGCTGGCTGAGGGTTCATAGCTTGGGCACAGGTACAATGTCTCTCGCACTCTCAAGAAGCAGGGCGGCTGTGGCTGGCTGAGGGTTCATAGCTTGGGCACAGGTACAATGTTTCTCTCACTCTCAAGAAGCAGGGTGGCTGTGGGTTCATAGCTTGGGCACATGAACAATGACTCTGTGTGTCTCTCAAGATGCAGGGGGGCTGGCTGGGGTGCGTTACTGCTTTTCAGTGTCATGAGGCTATCTGTCATTCAATCAGTAGGATTTAAGTGGCTACAAGTTAACATTTGTGTTTAGAGGACTAAGGGTAATAATGACTGCACACATTCTGTGAACTGTACCTTCAAAATCAAGAAAGGGGAAGTCCAAATATAATGACATTCATTATTTATCATATGATAGTCAAGGCCACTATTTTTCATTTTTTAATGCAAAAAAATGGTAACATTACGGAACTGCGACAGCCTTCACTGTAGGTGATAGGTTAATACAATGGTCACGCACTATGGCATCCACAGATCTAAATACCATTTGCACACTTACACTGGAGGGTGGACAGGTCAGGTACTTCAGTGCTACTGACATCAGCACTGGCCATTCATTCACCTTGTCACTCCAGTACACAAAAGGATCATCCAATATTGTCAGAAACCTATTTTCTGCCAAATAGGCCTCAACCATGGTCTGTGATCCACAGATTCTTGATGAATCATCCACCCGTTAACAAGATTCATCAAAGTCACAATTTCCTACTTGGAACAAGGCACCCCAAAGCGGATTAATGGACAACTGTGCAGCTGACACCACCCCTTGCCCCTCAATCACCTTACAGGATGTACTCAGTCAACAGTGACCTTCAGTCTTGTTTTGCTGTGGTTTGCAGAACATTGCACATGACTTCTGTGCCCCATGAACCAATTGAACCAGTTGTCCAGTCAGATTTTGAACCTGATCATACCCTCCCTCCAGTATGGATGCTATGCCATGTTTGTAGTGTGGGTCCAGCATTGTGGCTATTCCAAATTCTGGAGATTGCTGAATAGTG
Organism: Neoceratodus forsteri; assembly: GCA_016271365.2. Classification (NCBI taxonomy): domain Eukaryota; kingdom Metazoa; phylum Chordata; order Ceratodontiformes; family Ceratodontidae; genus Neoceratodus; species Neoceratodus forsteri. The sequence goes on along the minus strand of CM057450.1, from coordinate 1,095,128,534 downwards.
GTGATGTGTCAATTGCTGTCTAATAGTGTAATCATGTGTTTCAGTAATGTACAGCTTGACCTATCTTTGGCTACATCAAGGCTAGGCTGCATATCCAACAAAGTCTTCCTCAGCACCAGAAGAAGTGAAATGGCTTGACTAACAGATGCAGTGTCACCACTCACTGCCTGTGTGGCATATTCAAATGGCCTCAAAATTGTAAATATGGTGTCCATGAGTCGTCATTGTTCAGTTGTCATAGACATTGATGCCCCAGAGCTGTCACCGCAAGTGTGCATAACTAGGTACTCGGAGATTGCTTTGTACTGCTCGTACAATTGTTCTGCCATGTAAAGTGTTGAGTTCCATCTCGTGACAACTTCAAGCTTGAGGCAGTGCTGAGGGAGGCTGTTTTGAATCTGCAGCTGCCTAAGCTGATCACGGGTCTTTCTAGACTGTGCAAAGTGGGCACAGATGCATCGTGCATCGTGCAACAGTCAGCATTTGCTTTATTTCAGGGTACTGCAAAAACTCCTGTACCACAAGATTTAAACAGTGGGCCATGCAAGGAACCCTCATAAAGCCACCATCGCTGAGACCTTTAACAATGTTTGATCCATTATCACTAGCTATGAAGCCAGCTTTTGGGGACAGGGGGTGCAGCCACTCATCAGTTTCTGTCAGTAGCAAGTCTAGCATGTTTTTACCTGTATGCGGCCCTGCTACACTACACATTGCAAGAGTGGCATTCTGTCCAATGCCATGAAGGTTGCTACCACCACAGTCTGACTTATTACACTGCTTTCCAAACCACTATCAAAGACAACCCCAGGTACTGTAGCTGTGCCCAATGTGCAGTAATAAACAGATAGGAACTACCCACCATTTTGCCACTTGTCCACATATCCATGCTTAAGTGAATGTGAGGTGATGCAGAATGTTGAAGGGCATGTCTTACAGTCTCTGTCACTGTCCAAAATAACTCAGGGACAGCACAGTGAAAAAGTATGTCCTGGATGGAATCTTCCATTTAGGACATGCATATGCCACAAAGTGCCAGAATCCTGCATTGTCTACAAAGAAGAATGGCAACAGGTCAATTGCCAGCATTTCCGCTATGGCAGCATTGAGCTCACATGCAACCGCATGATTTGGTGGGTATTTACTGTTCTGCACAAAAAGACGGTGCAACGTGGGCTGCATTGTTTGGTGTTATGCACGTGGCATGACAAATGGCTCTCCTCTGTAAACTGACATGGATGGGGTATCTTTGACGTGTGATGGTGGGTGCACAGGTGACAAGCCAATAAATGCATTTATTTTACCTATTTTAAGCACAGGGGTTGATGTAGTAGAACTACTACATGGACCACTACTGCTACTCTGACCACTACTTGAACATTCAAAATCCTCCTCCTCATGCCTGTAGTAATTCTCTAGTGTTATTTCACCACTTTTACCGACATGGCTATTTACACTAATGGAAGGGGATACCATGCTCACTAATGTGGATGAGGGTGAATACCCCACTACAGCATTAGCTCCCCTTTGTTGCTAAGTCCTCAGTGCCATGTGCCAGCTCTTGAGATGAGTATGTTGTCCCCCAGTGCCCAGATGGTGACCCTTTTTACCACACTTCACACACACTTGGAAAAGCTGGCAGATTGCCACTGTTTCATTGCTACCATCTTGTATGAATAAATCCCAAACTTGGGATTTTGATGCCCTACTCTTCACATGTCATGGCTAATGCTGCTTATGGAACTGCAGTTTTTGTGGCAATGAAATGGGGGTGTACTGCATAATTTCTGGTGTTGTGCACTTTTGGACTTTGACTGAACATTACAATCTTAAACTATTGCTTCATGGTCATCAACAGACACAGCTACATCAGAAATTTGAGGAGGGGAGGATTGACTAACAGATTGTTTACAAACAACTGCCTTCACTTTCTTTTTGTCTGGTTCCCAAATGGGGTCACTATCATCATCATCATAATCATCATCCAGAAATTCATTTTTGGATGTTGTCCTCCAGTGGAGATATTCTAACTACAGCCTCAATATTATTATTCACACTTTGTTCATCAACCTCTGAATGTTTGGACGGCCTAACCTCAAAATCAGGGGAAACATGAGACTGTAAGTCATCATCATGATTGGAATCATGTTCAACTACTGTGGCAAGTGGGACATCAACTACACTCAAGTCTGCGGATTCAACATTTTTCCCACCTGATAATTTTGCCCAGGTTGAACTTGTAGCAATACTCATGCTATTATCAACTATACAGTCACTAACTTTACTACCAGCAAAGACAACAGCATCTCCAACCAGCATTGAAGTGACTAATTTCACTATGAAAAACAGAGTCAGAGAAATCCCTTTACTTGCGCCAACTAGTACCTTTCCCTTCTGCTGCGTACTACCACGGCCATGACCACTCTTAACACTGCTAGACTTGCTAGTCCCTCATGAATCTGCCTCATCATCACAACTTCCACTGATAATAGTCTTCTTGGCAGCTGTGCCACAGTCAGAAATAGCGTTGCATGAATGTCTCTTTGTGAGCACTTTTTAAGATTACAAAGAAAATTAACAGCAACTTTATATTTCTGCAGTTTTTGGGGGATGGAAAGCAAACAATTAAAGAGATGCAGCTACATAGGCACAACACAAGACCTTAACCAGTCTTCAAATATCCAAAAGTCCCAAAACAATACCTTGTTTTGTGGGGGAGAGGGTACAGCAGTAGCTAGTAGCTAAACAGAAGCAGGAAAAAATATTGCAGACAGCTGAGAAATTCAGAGTACTGCTACTGCAGTGCCACAATAAAATGTGTATCAATTGACAGCATGCACACAGATTAAAGGTCAGGCAGAGAAACTTTAACTGTTCAGTAAACTACAACACAGACAGTCTTTTAAAACAACTGAATAAATGTCCAGCAAATAGAAAAAACTTGTAAAAAAATTAAGTGAAGTTGTACTGTGTGTACCTGAACACACAAATAATAAAAAACTAGCCAACATCAGGTGGAAAAACTGCCTCTCTCACTAATCTCCCTTCTACACCACAGATCCACCCTTCCCCTGAAACACACTTTATTTATTTATTTATTTGTTTATTTGTTTGTTTGTTTGTTGAAATGTTTCATCAGCAGGGCACACTGAACAACAAGTTGCTTGTCTCATGGTTGGACCCGAGGAGAGGGGGTAAAATGAGGATAAGAAAACAGAGATTATACAATTAATGGATGGAAGAATAGTTAAAAAATTATATAGGAGCAGGTAGACAAAATAACGCAACAGTTAGGGTGCGGTACAGAAAATTACAGCATGTAAAATAATACAGCAATAGGAGTCCACAGATTTACGATACAGTATTACAGGTGGTACAATAATATGGCAGAACAATCATAGTGCAATGATATACTGAGAGCTAGGCTCAAGGCAGTACACAAGTGCTGTAGGAGGAGTAGGGAGGAGGGTAGCTAATAAGCACTGTGAGGAGGCAAAGTGGAAAAGGAAGAGGTTGGGGGAGGTGAGGGAAAGCAGCCAAAACCAATTACTCTTTCAGGATGATAAGGACCCTGCAAGGGGAGTTGGGTGCTGGGGGGGGAGGACAGCCAAAACCTTTTCCCCTTCAAGATGCAAAGAACACTAAAAGGGGGGTAAGGAGCTGGTAGGCAGGAACTAGGAATAAAGGTAATGAAGGAGGGTTAAAGCAGGAACAGCTGGAGGAGAGGAAATTGTGGAGGGCAGTGTCAAGAGAGTAGGTGGATGAGGAGTGATGTATTTGGGGGGGAGGGAGTTCCAAATTGTACGGAAGCAATGGGCAAAAGCAGTCTGACCAATGAGGGTTAAATGGCATGGGATCACCAAGGTGTGCGTGTCGCTAGATCTGAGGGAATGGGGGGGTGGAGTGGGAGGATGAGAGGTAGGGAGGGAGTTCACCAAGCCAGAATTTGGAGGTTAGTTTGGCACAGTGGGAGAGGTGCCCATTTGATAGTGGAGGGAAGGCAAAGGCACAATAGAGTTCACAGTGATAGTTACGAGAGGGAGAGTCAAGGGTAAAAGCGGCAGAAGAATTGAAGACAATTCTACAGTGTCTGTCAGTATAGAGACAGAATGTACTAATCTAACATTCAATATTCACACAAAATCAATAAATGCTTGATGATATAAACACACAAGGGTTTACTACAATTGGTGTACTAAATTTTGACATAAAATGTTGTGGCAAAATTGCATTTTTAAAGGTTTTTTGATAGTTTGATTCTCAGAGCTCTGAGAGCAAACTCTTTCCAGCTTTCCACTACACACACTACACTGAACTGAGGCTGCAAAACAATATAGAGCCCATGTGACCTTACATCCCATGAATCACTGCAAAATTTGCCTTAAAGAGCAAAAAAAGAAAAGGCGAAGTAATGTGAAGTCCATAGAGAACAATGGAAACTTCGCATTACTTCGAGATGCGAAGTTATTCGCTTTGCTTTGCAGAGTATTACGTGAAATTTGGGTTCTACTCGAAATACTACGTGTAGCGAATTTTAGGCACTTTGCTCACCTCTACTACTGACTGCAAGAGTACTACTGACTGAGTCACTGATACTGCAGTAATTGAGAAAAATGGTTAAAATTTGGTTAATGAGCAAGAGATTATTTGTTAATTTGGGGTTTGTGTAATGTCTGGGAGATGCATGGCTGTCTCCATTAGCAAACTCCCTATTAGTCAATATCACATTGGCCAGGGATTGCACCTTATCTAAAGCAAGGCAATTTAGGTTGTGCATCTTATTGGCAGTTACATTTTAGAAAAGGGCCCCAGACGATGGGTAATCTACTGTGATGTTTGTTGGCTTGGTTGAAATACACATCAGAGCTCTGAACTGAACATTAAGAGACCCCACCCCCACTTCTGATAAAATTAGTCAGTCAACAATAGAAGCAGAAAGCAAACTGTTATATTTTAATGAATTGTCATTGGGGGGAGAGAATGTGCAGTGAGTTTTTTGCTTTAACTCCTAGTTCCATGGTCCTTCTCTGTCCTCTTTGGTGCTCTCATCCATTTCTTGCTCATTTTCAATGGACGGAGCTTCCTTCCCTGGTGCAGTGGATCAAATCCCCTCCTGGTGACATTACTGGGTGGCCTTTTCTAAAAAGTGCAGGTACTTGTTTGAGGTTGGCATGCCTTGTACATTTGGTATCCCATCCTCCTAGCCCTTCTCTACCTCCCTCCCTCCCTCCATTCTCCCAAGCTGGGTTTCTGATCCCTCTTCCTCAACAGATTCTTTAGTCCTATTAGTTGTTACTGACCCAGGCTCTCTAGTAGTGGATTTCTGCCCTTTCAGACTCCCAACACCTGAAGCCTCCAACTGTTGAGACAATATGTACCCAGAGCAACTTCTCGGTTATGACTGCCCAACCACCCTTACACTCCCCCACTCTGCCAGTAATGTCTCACCTGCTTGGAATGTGTGATGTACCTTAGTGCCTATCAACTGTTAGTCTCAGCTTTTGCCCCCATACTCGGCTATACCCTAGATAGGGATTTTGCTACCCTCAGTAAAACAGTAAGTTCACCCTGCACATAGACATTCATAATGCCCTATCACAGATATTGTAGGGATGGCTACAGTCAGTTAAAACACTAAGTGCCACCTGCATTCACAGATCTCAATAAAGTCCTACCCCAGATATGAACTTGTTTAGTTATTGCAATACCAGTTAGAATATAATGCTATATACTGACAGTGACATAGCCTTATCCTAGGTAGTGATTAGGCTATTCATCGCTAGACTGGTAACTCTGTAACACGTGTTCTTACCTTACTTGAACCCATAAAAGAAACAGCACCCTGACAGTGCCAGGTGGACTTTTTTGTGAATGCCCCTGCAGGTGTCGGGCACCTTCTTGTGTTGATGTTCCTGTAGATGCTATCCTTCAACTTGTGAGCCTCACTCTTCATGGTTGCACATGTGCAGAGATGTATGAAGTTGCCTAAATGTTCTCCACAGAAAAATCCATGAATTTCAGCATATTCACAAAGCTAAGGACTGCAATTCACATTGAGCCCTATGCATCAATGGGCACAAAGTATGCAAAAACCCAACATAAATACAATGCATATGTGCACGACACGCAGGACCAGGTGACAGTGTGGCATGCACAATTTGATCCACTCACCATGCACTGACTGTGGGCATGACCATGGATGGTGCAGAGTGGAGTGCGGAGGCTGCACAGGTGGCCCAGGCTATGCGGCCTCACCCTGTGACACTGCCATATATGGGCAATGATGACACCCCCAGTGCACATGAAAAAGTGAATGCAGAACACAGGCCAGGCAGAGAGAGGATGGCAGAACCAAGGTGTTCCACGGAGATAGACATGCATAGCCTTGCGATGCCCAAGAACGAGCTGCAAATGGGAGGGTATGTACCCAGCAGTGGCCGCGGTAGCGGCTGGTTGAGGTCCTCCAATTTTATGGGGGCATGGGTGGCAATGATGGTCAGTAAAATCAGCATCAACCACTCATGGCTATATGGTGTGCTGTGCCTATCCATCCCCGCTGAGGAGAAGGTGTGGCTATGGCTGGACATCCAGCCTGCAGTGAATGCCATAGACCCAGAGGCCTGTACCCTGAAGGACATCAAGCATAAGTGGAGGGACCTTTGCACGGCCGTGAAGTGAAAGATGGTGGTTGGGACACATGCCCAGAGGGCCATGGGCAGTGATTCGCTCACCCCAGACAGTCAACTGACACCCATGGAATGTGCGGTAGTGGACACCATCACCTCCTTCAGAATACATGGGAGCAAGCAAGCAAATCTTTATTTATATAGCGCCTCTCAATATCAAGTCACTGTACAGCATATAAACCATATATATACAGACAAACAACAGTATAGATTTAAAATCAGTCTGGGAAAGCCAGTGAAAATAAATACGTTTTTAACAAATATTTAAAACTACTGATGGTCAGGCACTATCATTACCGATGAGGTAGAGAATTCCACAGGGTTAGTGCCACAAATGAGAAAGCTTGAGCTCCAGATGTTTTAAGATGAACCCTGGGACTCTCTAGCAATCCCTCTTCAGTGGATCAGAGGGGGCGATTGGGGTTGTAGGGAGTCAGGAGATCTTTCAGGTAGCCAGGTCCCTGTTCTTGTAGGGCTTTAAAGGTAAGCAAGCCTACCTTATAGGTGATCCACCACTGGACTGGCAGCCAGTGCAGTCTGCGCAGCACAGGCGTTATGTGACTGGACCAAGAGGTACCAGTCAACAGCCTGGCCGCAGCGTTCTGCACCAGCTGCAAGTGGTGGATATCAACCCCAGACAGCCCTAGGTAGAGGACATTGCAGTAGTCAGGACGAGTAGTAATGAAGGCGTGGACCAATGTTGGAAGGTTGCCCGGTGGAACCAGATGTTTCACCCAGGTGATATTCCTCAGATGGTAAAATGAGGATTTAACCACAGCTGACACCTGAGATTTCATGGTCATGCCATTGTCAAAAATAATGCCCAGGTTCCGCACCCGATCAGAGGTAGTGAGCTGGACACCGTCAAGCCACAGGTTTGACATGTGCCCAGCCCTCAAACCCACCCCAGGTGACCCGGGTCCACAACCAACACTTCAGTCTTATCCAGATTCAGTCTCAGCCAACTGGAGCTCATCCAGTCTTTGATATCAGAAAGGCAATTATTTAACATAGAGATTGCATCAACCTGTCTGGGCACAAAGGATATATACAGCTGAGTGTCATCTGCATAGCCATCAAAACTCAAGCCATATCACCTGATGATATCTCTCAATGTCAGCATATACACTGCGAACAACATGGGTTCCAATATAGAGCCCTGAGGCATCCCACATGACAGGGGGAGGGCATCAGAAGAATAAATTCCAGTGACCACCCTCTGAACCCTGCCTACGAGAAATGATTGAAACCATTTGAGGACTGTACCCGACAGTCCACAGAGAAACCGCAAGGTCTCTAAAAGCACCCCATGGTCCACAGTGTCAAAGGCTGCTGAGAATTCAAGGACCAAGGTGGTATGAGGCTTTTGATCTCGCCATTAAGAGATCATTTAGTACCTGAACAAGGGCAGTCTCCATGCTATGCCTCTTCCTAAAACCAGACTGAAGACCTTCATAGACATTGTGAGTTACAAGATGATCGTCCAGTTGCAGCGCAACTACCTTCTCAATAACCTTCCCTACGAAGGGAAGGTCAGAGACAGGTCGGTAGTTAGCTGGATCGTCAGGATCCAAGGAGGGTTTTTTAAGGAGTGGTCGAATGACCGCCTCCTTTAGGAGGTCTGGAAAGACACCCCTCTCTAAGGATCTCCATACAATTTCAGCTAGGATCTGACAGATAGCATCAACACACCCCACTAAAAGGGAGGTAGAGCCTGGATCCAAACTACAACCGGTTGGGCTCAGAGTCTGGACAATCTTCTCAATGTCCATGAAGTCCAGTTGCCTGAAATCTGACCAGATAGACTGGGTGCTCACCACCTCCCATTGACCTCCGCAGCCCCTCATGGAGATAGCCTGGCCGATTCCGGATCTGATGCTAGCAATCTTATCTGTAAAGAACCAAGCTAGCTTGTCATGACTGGAGACAAATTGGATTGCACAATCTGTCAACAGTTCTGAAAAGCTGGGCTAGTTGATTCTGCAAAGCAGAAATCTCCCTGGACAGGAATTCTGCCTTCTTATGGGTGATTTGTGATTGATAGCCCTTATAATGTTCTATCATTCTAAGCCTGTCAGCATCCAGACTGAACTTCCTCCATGCTCTTTCCAGCCTTCGACCAACATGCCTCAACTCCTTCAAGGACCCATCATACAAAGGGGACTTGGGGTGAAGAATGAGTGGTTGAACACAAACAGAAGCAATCAAATCCAGGGTGTCTCCCACTGCTTTATTATAAGCTAGTACGAGATCCTCTGGACTTGTGCTTTCACCCAGCAATCCCAATAGATCCAGAACCACTGATAGACCATCTGGGGTAACTCCCCTTAAAGGGTGGTACCGGACCATATCTGAAGGGGTAGGTCCATTTGGGGAGCCCCAAAACCAAACCCTATGCTGTGATGGTCAGACCAACTGACTGGTTCCTCCTCCAAGTCAGAGATCTCCATCCCCAGGAGGAAGAGCTGATCCAATGAGTGACCCCATATATGGGTAGAGGAGGTAATCACCTGTGTAAGGCCCAGCATTGTCATTTGCTGGAGAAGATTTTGACCAAATGGAGAGAGTTAGTCATTGACCCATGCATTGAAGTCCCCCAGAATTATCCATCTGGAAGACTCCAATAACGTGTCGATGATGAAGTCCACAGTCTCCTGCAGGAATTAACCCCCATCACCTGGTGGATGGCAAATGATGAGTATCCTGCAACCTACACCCTCTCCCATGATACACTCAAAGGATCTGGTGATCCCCACTGGAACATCTGCAAGGCCCAGTTCGGTCTTAAAAAAGATGGCTACATCCCCACACCTACGATCGAACCTCGGGTGGTGAATCACCGAGAACCCAGCTGGAACTGCAGAAGCCAATACTGGGCCTGCATTTTCATCCAGCCGGGTCTCAGTGATGCATGCCAGATCTACCATTTCAACAAGATCATCTATAATAGCCATCTTCTTTTTGATGCAGGGAGGCAGAGGGTGTGGACACACTGGCTGGTAGGTGGCACACACACATCACGCACACCCACTGTGGTGCCTGGATGTGGGAGGGACTAAAGGCAATGCCTTGTCCCAACAGAACCAGCCATGGATGGTCTCCCCTTGGTGAGCATGGTGGCAGGGTGCCAGTCACAAACAGCTGGTGAGGCACGATGAGGACCCGTGCAGGATTACAAAAGCGCAGGTGAGTATGATGGCATGAACAGCATGGACACAGCCAGGGGACATACTGAACTACGCTAATTGAACCACACCTTGCCTCCTGATAGGCCCATCACAGACAGCAGTGGAGGTGCTGCAGGACACATCGAAGGACATGACCATCACAAGTGAATCCAATGAGGGGGACACCGTGGTAGCCAATTGAATGGATGATGATGATGAGAATGAGTGCATACACACCTGCCAGCAGTGGGAGCAAACAGCACAGCGGTCTCAGGACCATGACGGCAGTGGCACAATACCCGCTTGTAGCCAGCATGTGCAGCCTCATGGAGGGTTGGGGCAACCTGTACGGTATGTGACAACGGACAGCGGTGACAAGGGGCCATCCACCAGACTTACCAGCCACGCCTGGCAGGTGCACATCAGTGTCATACCAGACCCCAGTATGCCACACTGCACCAGCTGGAGCTAGACAGGCTGGAGGCTCAGCTGTGGCACATGTAGGTGCTCGTGGCACTCACAGGCCTGGTCCATGCCATGAGGCATGACATGGCATGGCTGGCCAGTGCACAGGAGAGTACACTGGAGATCATGTCTGCCTGGGGAGAGCCATGCCACAGACATGCAGGGGTACATCACCGGTGGAACAGCAGACCATGGTGGTTCACCGACGTGCGATGACCGACAGACTTGGGGCACCATGGTTGTACAGGACATGGCCGATGATGGTGGGACAACTGACAGCACAGTGTCTGGTGACACCCAGGAGATATCCACAGTGGGCAGAAAGCAGGAGGACATGCAAGGCATGAGGACAGCATCCTATGTGTTGATGGATGGACAAGCGGCTGCAGGAAAAGACATGGCACAGGGAAGCAGACACCAGGGCCAAGGCAGAAGGGCCCAGGGAACAGCATGACAGCAGGAGATGCTATCTTCAGTGAGACAACAGGCATCCCCATATGGCTCACCCACCAAGTGATGTGCATGACTGGAGGCACAGCTAGCTAAGGGCACAATGGCGGGATGTGAGGCTGGCACATATACACACAGGCTGTATAGCACAGTGGTTTAAGGCTCTGAGCTGCAAACCTGGAGACCTGGGTTTGAATCCCACAGCCCCCACCCTCATACTGTGTGACCCTGAGCAAGTCACTTAACTTCCTTGTGCTCCCAGGTTGTACCTCTAAACAAGCTTTCAGCTTGGCGTGTATCTCCTGGTAAAACAAAGGTAAAACACACACACACACACACACGGGTTGCAGTGTGAGAGGGAAGCACACAGTGGTGACAGAGGGTCGTATGTGGGTGGCAACAGGCATCACAGTAGAGCGACGTTGACAGTAGACCCCTGTCCATCTGACTACCTTGCAGGGCATTGCAGACCATTGCAGAGATGGGTGCAGTGTGGACCATTGCACACCTTTGCAGGGCCTATCCCCCAAGCGGTAACATTGTCGATGGGCAACAGCACCAATGGCACACGGTGTGGCTACCATTGCAATGTCCAGTGGATGAGAACGACATGAGCTGCCCACCCCACAGCTGTCTTCTAACTGTGGCAGTGATCAGTGCCCCGTGGCCCCTGTGGACTGTCTGGTGACTGGTAGTCTGGCATTGGTAGCCTGCGACGCACAGCCATATTGTGCAGCATCATGCACATGGAGAAGACACAGCATGCGTGGAACAGTGCAAGCATGATCATCCCACCTGTGCAGCCCAGGCACCAGAACCACATCTTCAGTATGCTGATGCTCCTCTCCATGATGAATCTTGTCTATAGGTGTGCCATGTTGTAGACCTCCTTGGCTGCTGTCGCTGGTGCCAGGAAGGGTGTCCACAGGCATGGCCATAGTGGATAGCTGCTGTCACCTGTGGGGAATAGGAGACCAGTCAGTCAGTGTATGCCAACACTCTGGCCCCCCACTTGCATATCACACCTACCAAACAGCCAGCCATCTAGCCATCCTGCATGGAGTGCAGTGCCCAGCCCAGAGGTGTCCAGGATGTATGCATCACGGCATGACCCTGGGTATTTTGCACAGATGTCTGTGAAGACACTGGCCATGTCACACACCACTTGGCAAATCATATTGTGAAACCCCTTCCTGTTACAATAGGCCTCCTCGGTGATGGAGGGTGTGAGGATGGTGATGTTTGTGCCATCCACAGCACCAAGGATGTTCAGCATCCTGTGTAGAGTGTAGAATGCCTACTTTGTGGCACGTACTTCTGCATCTGTCTGTGGGAGGTGTATGTAGTCACTGGTGTATGCCAGCAGCGTGTCGGTGACCTGTGCCAAAGCACGTGACACCGATGACTGGCTCATGCCGATTCCATCACCCACCACGCGTTGAAATGAACCAGACACATAGTAGGCCAGGATGCACATGGCCTTGATCTCCATGGTCATGGCCTTGGAGTGGCATGTCCACGGAGCAATGCAGTCATGGACCAGGTCACACAGCTGTTCAACCATGGGCCATGGCAGGTGGAAATGCTAGATGCAGTGCATGTCCCGGAGCTTGCTGCCTGATATGCATGGCCAGAACACACATTCCCATGGCCACATATGCTGGGCCGTGGCATGCTCTGGAGGAGGAGACACCAGCAGCAGCAGCAGAGAGGAATGCCTATGGCAGAAGTGGCTGTGAGGGGACAGTCCTGGAGTGAGTGACATGACACCAAAGGCCAGGGACCATTGCATGTCAGCCGCAACCTGAGGGGTGCTGGTCAGAGGAGGGCATTAGCCTTTTACCACAGTTCTGTGCAGTCTCAGTTTAATACCACTGTGATGCGTCTGGGACATCCAGGCTGGCTGTATGCCAGTTTACAGTTTTATTATTAAAGTATTTCTATTGCCATTCAGAGTGTGGTCACTGTCTCCTGTGTTTGCCTGTGTGTGTGTGTGTGTGTGTGTGTGTGTGTGTGTGTGTGTGTGTGTGTGTGCGTGTGGTGCAGGGGGCTGGGCAGTGCCCTGGTGGGGGGTGTTGTCCTGTCCTGCCTGCTGTGCGCGGGGTCTGTGCTTAGCTGGGGGGGCCTGGTTAGCCTCTGGCTGCCTTGGCAGTATGCATCTGGTGGTACTGTGTGATGGCCTGTGGCAGTGTGCAGCAGTGTGCAGTGTGTGCGCACCCTGTCGGTTGTACTCATGCTCCATAACATGGCAGTGGGTGTGCACAGATGGCACAACCAGACATGGTGGCAGGGTCCTGATGCGCCAAATGTTTGTCCGACATTGGCACCGCATGTGTGCAGCATGCCCTGCCATCGGCGGGGTTCTTACAAGGGGTCTAGCCCACAGGGGAATTTCAGGTGGCTAACGTGGTAGTTGGGTGGAAGCAGTGCCCCATCATACTGCACAATTACTAAGTGAGCATCAGCAGCAAGCCACCGGTGTGTGGTGCCATTGCCAGAGGGGCTGTGCCCACTGTTGTAGCTGCTGGTGATGTCCTGTGCTTACACACCCACTTATGGCAGCCCTGCAGCGTGCATATGTGTCCACACCCTATGGAATGCATATGGGCAACGCCTGCACCTTCATGCATGCGTGTAGTGGGTCTGTATGCACCAGCTACCTGGCCATGCCCCGGTGTACATTTCACATGGGTGGCACATGTCCCTATGTGCTGTGGCCCTCCACAGTTCTTGTGCACACTTTGTGCATGCCGCCGATGGGTTGCGAGCTTGTGCCCATGCAGCACATATGCATCCTACTCACGCCATGCTGGCATTATGCATAGGGCCCATTGTTATTTAACAGGATGGTTGTCCAAATTTGCATGGTGAATGGCACTTCACCTGGCAAGTAGAAATGCAAATTGCATGCTACAACCCCTCCCCACCACAAAATGATAAAACTACCCCGACCTCATCCAAAAGGATAAAACCACTGTAATACCCTCCAACCCCCCCCACTGGTACTCACTGTGACTCCTGGCCAGCTGGTTATGATTGCTTTATGATATTTGTATATAGAATGTGGTATGTGAGTGTCTCTCATTAGACAGCCTGTGGGATGCCCCCCCAGGTTTCAGTTAAAATGACAGGATATATATTAAACCAGCACATCTCTGTAATGTGATTAACTTCCTTGAGACATTGCATTTTATGACATGTTGCTGATTTGAAGTGGAAATGAAATGGGACTTTATTTGTCTGCCAGAGGATGGAGATCATAAACTGTTATGACGTCTTAAGAGGAAGAACATTTAATATCAGCTGGTGTTAAAAAGCTATATTGCACCTAAGTGAGATATGGAAAAGTCATAAAAATCCTTTGATGTGGCCTGGGAAGAGGAACTACTCAAGATCAAAGAGAGGATGTTAATTAAGGAGTCATATTGGGAAAGTAGTTATTGCTGAAGTCACAGTATTTAAAATATCTCCTGACAGGAAGATCCTTGTTTATATAATTTTATATTCTAACAGGGGGAGCTAGATGACACCATAGAAGGGGGTGGAAACACAGAGTTTTATCCTGTATTCTGTGTTTCAACAGACACACTCATTGTCTTTGTGGGCTCTTAAGAAACAAGAACTAACTTAAGCACTGTAAGAAGGTAATACATTAGATAGAAAAAGTCTAATTGTATTGTGGTAGGAGTTTATGTTTTGTACTTTAACCATGTTCTTTTAAGTGATTGTATGTTTTGTGATATAGTATTCTGTGTTTACATTTTACCTATTTTGATCCATTTTTAAGTAAACCTCTTATTTTAAAGAGACTTCCTGGGTGTGTCTTCCAAGTTCTTTCTTTTTGCATGTGATGTATACATGGTTAAGCTAATAGCTGATCATAAGTTTGATGGTGTTATCAGACTGGGAAAAGGTAAGAATATACCTAAGGTCTTTTATAGAGTTTTAAGGGTTCATTTTGGATACCTGGTTAGGTGCCCTTAGGTGAAAAATATCTTGCATCCCCCCGAAAAGCAGATTATCTGAGCCTGTACATTTAGGTACACTAGCATAAGGTTCACAGTTTAAATCCCCCAGAACTTGAGACTAAAGGTGATTTTGACCCAGAAGCAGACAGGAGGGTTACCCTATTCTGTTACCTGTTCACAATATTGCACTCGGAGGTTGGCACTGTGGGAGCAGAGGGCCTGACCTGCTGAGTGCATTTGTGACACTCACTTCCCCTCCTGCCCCAGGGAAAAGCTGCTCCATGGGACCTTGCTTATAAAAGTAATCCTTTCACCCCACCTGTATGCCAAACAAACTTCACCCACTCCCTATCTGAGTTCCACTGTCTGTTAATAAGCACAGAGTCAGACTTAGTTTCCTGACCCCCACCCAATCCCCATCTAGTTGCCACCACCCTCCTCCCCCAGGCACCCACAAATTAATTTGGAATAAATAAAACAGTCCTCTTATGCAGTGTGTCTGCTCTGTTCAGTGTCTGGGAATGAATAGTGATGTCTTTGCTCCTAATAAAACCTGATTGATTTAATTTTCAGCCAGTCAGGTTTTACTAGGGGCAAAAACGCCACTACTCATTCATTCATTCATGCCATTACGAGACAGGCATTGAATAGAGCAGATGCTCTGCACTGGAGTAGTCTTTCCTTTATTCGGGGTTGATTTTATGGGTGCTGGTGGGGGGAAGAGGGTGGTGGGGACCAGAGAGGGGTTGGGTGCGAGTCACAGGACTAGGTCTGACTCAGTGCAAATTAATGTACAATGGAACGCAGATGGGGGAGGCACATGGAGCATGTTTGGCACACGGGTGCAGGGTAGAGATTAATTTTGCAAACAAGATCCCACAGAGTCGCATTTCACAGATGCAGGTGGAGAAGGATACCAGTAAGGGGGGGTCATGGTTTTAATTATTTTAGGTGTGGGGAGGGAGTGGTTTTTACAGCACAGTGGGTGGGGACAAGTTGGTGCATCACCTGTGGAGCTTAGCAAATTTCACTCATTTCCACAGATTCACACCAACTTCACCAGTGCAACATCTCTACTCACATGTGGGGTCACTTGGTTAAAAAGTGGACTGCTAGGACTGATTTGCCTGTTGCAGAACCTGGCCTTTACCTGAATTGAATTCCGTTCTTCCTTTTGACCTTCCTAAGCCTCATCTCACACAAAAGATATGAAAATCAGGGTGTTTCTGTAGCAAATTAAAAGCCAATTAACAGCTGTCCCTCCCCTTTAACCACAGCTTCAGCTCAGTTTGCCCTGTTTATCTCTCTCTTCTCTAGCATGAAGAAATTATGTGCTGCACAATTTCTGCTGCAAATGGAAAGATTGTGTTAAATCCTTTTTAGTTCAAGAAACAAGACATTTTCAGTAAAAGAAAATTTCACTGGGGAATCAGTTACTTTTGCTATACATTTTTGTATGTTTACTGGGTTATGGAATCATACTGTATTCGTACATGCTTTTTGCTAAATGTCTATTTCAGAATGCCTACTACACATGCATGATGTTTATAAAAGGCACTTTTGTTAACATATAAGGCCCAATATTTAAAGATTAGTGCACCTGCAAATAGGATTAGCAGGTGCACTAATCCGAAATTGTGCTGGCTCTCCCAGCTGGCCCATGTTCAAAAGGTCCAGCAACACCAATGCAATCTGGAAGTGCCAAAGCATTATAATACTACTGTGTCTATGCAAATGAGGGTGTCCCCTATGCATATCAGGACAGTAGGATCTTCAGAGGTTTGCAGCAGCAGTTAACAGCCCCCGAAATAGTGCAGTTTACCGCAGCAGAAAATGACCTCTTACTGGTGTGCTCCACCCTCCCAAAAGTAGGTGCGGCTATAGTGCAGCTTCCCACCCCCCGATCCCTCATTCCATAGTCTATATAGTCATGTCTGGTGTCTAGTGACTCCCCTCACCCCCTAAACACCTGTCCATTTTCATCATACCTATTCCTGGCATCTAGTAGCACCCCAACCCCCCAAAAAAATTTCATGTACTATTAAATATCCGTGGTGTCTAGTGGCAACATACACCCCATGAACACCAATTTCATGTACTGTAGATATCCTTGGTGTCTAGTTGCATCCCACACCCCTGAACTACCATCACAAGTACTGTTAAATACTTATGCTGTCCAGTGGTTCTTCACCCCCCAAATGCCTGCTTACATAAGTAAGTGTAATCACTGGTGGTTCAGAATCCCCCCACCCACTGCTCTTGCTCACATAAAGCACCCATCACTCTCCCCCTTACCAGGGTGTGTGTTGACATCCACTGAATGCTGATGTGGTGACAGGCACAGCTCTCTCTCTTTCACCTCCTCAACTGGCCTCTATATTAGCTGTCAGTGGCATGCATACAGTATAAATACTGTACTTGCACTAGCTGATGATTCATGCACTGGTTGGCCTAGGAGGTAAGAAGAGGGTTGTGCCAGTTGCCATCTCAGGATTCAGTGGATATTGATGGATGGGGTGTGGGTTTACCCATGCCGCAGCGACAGACTTAATGGAGACATCCCCAACAGCGACAGCCGCTGTGCCAACTGTTGGCATTGCAGTGTTAGGGATGCCTCCATGTATCCATCGGTGGGCTGCACCCCCGAACACCCCCACATGGGGGGATCCACCCCCCCACACCCTCCGGTCTCTAGGATTCTAACTCCGAGTTGGAGTTGGACTGGGGGAGGGGCAAACACCCAGTGAGGCAGTCCCAATCACCATACAGATCACCACAGGGACAGGTGGATTTTGCCTGATTCCTGTCACTGTGGTGGTCTTCGTGATCTGTAAGTCGCTGCTGCAATGGTATACTTGGGGTGTAATGGGTGGTGGTATGTGAGTGGGCAGGGAGGGTGGTGGGGACACTGGACCACTAATGATCACATTTACTTATGTCAAAGGGCATTCAGAGGGATGTTGGGAACCACTGTACACAATGGATATTTAACATTACATGGAATGGGTGTTCAGGGGGTGGCGGTCCCTACTAGACACCAAGGATCAGTATGATGAAAATAAAGTGTGATTATGGGTGGTCGGTGCCACTAGACACCAGGGATAGGTTTGATAAAAAGGAATATTTATTCAAGGGGTGGGAGGTTTTTTTAATTTTTATTTATTTTTTGTTGACCGGGTAAGTGCACTAGACAAATCCTGCCTATTTTCAGGCACGACCCGGGGGAGGAGGATACAGATGAATGCCAACTAACCGTGAATCAGATTAAGCTGTTGGTGGCATTTTTAGTGAATGAGGGAAATTTGGCCAGGAAACCGGGGAAATTCCCCTACTCTTGCTGCACACGACGCAGACGCGTTGCAGGAGAGTTGAATGGAGGTCAGTGTAACTTCGGATATGGAAGGGGAAGGACGTACTGTGGAACAGTTACCAGAGGTTGTCGGAATCCAAGTTACGACTGGTATGGAATGCCAACATTTGGGGGCTGACTCTCAGCCTCCGGAACCTTTTATATCGAGAGAGCTGCTCATGGCTGTACAAGATTCGGAAGAAGAGAATCTTTGATGGGATTTGGATGTCAAGAAGTAACAACTATTGGACCTCATTACAGTAGCAGAACAAGAATTTATGGCTAGTAAACTGTCGTTAGAGGAACGAAAATGGAAAAGTTCAGTATTAAGTCCACTGCCTGGAGGAAGTAAACGGTTACCTTTGGAGCCTGAAATGGATCAATCTACCCTTTTGTCTGAGTTACCTTCAGTAGAGGGTCAGGAACAGGTTGATGACATCACATTTGAGACGCTTACCCCAGATACTGAGTGGACCCCTGGGGTGGCGTTGCAGAACACCGGATGGATACAGGAGGGGGATTGCTGGATTCTGGATCCAATCACGCCCTTACCGGGGTCTCTAGAACCTGTGGTAGCTTCTTTCTCGACTGCCTGGAACGGCGACTTTCGGCCACTGATTGTGCAAGATGGGCCTGCTGCTCAAATGGAGGCTACAGTAGTGTCCTCCACTCCGCGAGCTATGGTGCACGGACAAGTACTCATAGGCCCCCAGGGGTCTTGTGTACTGCAAAACTCAGAATCCTATACTACTCTTGATTGTGCAGCTTTATCGGAGATTCAAGGTAAGACTATTTCGGATTCTTCACTTAATGGAACCAAAGGTCCTGAAAGAACTACACCAGTTAAAGAATTGCCTAAAACATTTGCAGGTCTGTTTAAAAAACCTGCAGAAGCGGCAAAGAGACGTTTTTTTGGTTCATCTCAAATATACAGGGACTGCACCCATGGCCCCGGATCAGATCTGGGTGGGTAAAACACTAATTAAGGACTCTATGGGCTTTGCTCCTTCAGAAGTATATGCATTTATTCATGCTCCTGGGGATCGGATATATGACTTAAGCTTTTGTACTATGCAGTCACTGAACAAGTTTTGGAAATTATACTATACTCTTCGGGATTTTGGTGCTTGGCATGACTTTTTAGCTATTCCGGTTATGAAACCGACTATTAAAACTGTTACTGTTTTGTTTCAGAATGAGGGGGTCTGTACCAATGACATCATGTTTTGGTTAGAAAAGAAATGTACTGTTATGGAACAGCCAAAGCCCATTATAGATGAGAACGGATTTTGGAATGGGGGTTGGTTATTCAGAGTACAATTGAATCAGACTGAGGTCAGTATTTCACACTTGCCCAGTTCCTTTTTTTAGGTCAGGATCGGGGAGTCCTGTTTTATGCAGGACAGCCCAAGAGCTGTTATAGATGTGGGGCATTAGATCACCTAAATGTTGATTGTGACTAGACGAGGTGTTTCCATTGTGGGATGTTAGGTCATACTGCTCCTCAGTGTACTGCCCGGCCATTTTGTAATCTATGTAGGGAAGAAGAACATTCTTTTCAGGATTGTCCCTGGGCTGCCCACAATATGGAGGGGGAATCAGATCATGATCATTTACTGAATAATGCTAAACAGCGTTTTGATCATGCCAATGAACAGCCTCATGAAGGTTCTTTTCCAAGCCGTGGTAGGGGACGGGGCCGTACACCAGGACCTGGGTTCTGGGGTGGCTGTCCTTCCGATTCTGCTGCAAATGTGGCTTTAGACAACTTAGAGTTACTTCCAACTTTCTCTTCTAAACCACAAGTTCAGTTACGAAATGAGCAAACTGGCTCTGTAACCCCTTTTGCCACTCCACATAGCTCATAGTAAGAACAGTGACATTAGATAATTTTCTGGCAGACCATAGTGGGAATACTCCAGATTTGTCTCTATTGGACCCTTCAGCGATTGCTGTGATAGATACTGCTGCTCCTCTTTTGGTGGATAAGAGTGATGAGTCAGGTATTTCTGCAACTGAGGATGGCATTTTGCTTCCTCTAAAGTCCCGATCCCGTTCACAGAATAAGGAAGTGATTCCTCTTTCTCCTTTGCCTTTATCAAATAGGTTTTCAGTATTTTCCTGGAGTGAGCAGGTGGAGTCTGACTTACCCATGATGGGGATGGACCCAGACCTCTTTCCTCCTCTAACTACCAGCTCTTCTACATAAAAAAAAAATAAACCTGTGCCTATACAAAAAAGGGTGACTAGATCCAGTGGTAAGATAGTAGCTCTCCCTCCCTAATTCATCTGGTTTACGGGTTGCTAGTTTGAATGTGAATAGTGTATTATCCAGGAAAAAGCGCCTTGTTACTTTTGGGATTCTTCAACAACTGTCTTATGATGTTTTCTTTTTGCAAGACACTAGAATACACTCTCTTAATGATGAGCATCAGATTGAGAAAGAATGGGAAGGAGGTTTATCCTTTTGGTCCTCGGTTGTGGATACTTGTAGTAGAGTACTATACTAGAGGGTACCTACTTGCTCACCCCCCACAGCTAGCAGTGGAACCAGTGAACCAGAGGAGTGGCTATCTCTGCAAAGCAGTGTGCAAAAGATGGAGATTAGTGCCCAAGAGGTGGATAGGCAGAAAAGGGGCAAAATTCAGCAGAAGGGCAGACAGCAAGGAGAACCAGGGATAAAGGACAACCAAGGAAGAGTCTGGAGTAGAACAGCTAAACAGTCTAGGGAGGTAAAATCATGGAAAGCCATGTGTGCAAACACCAGGAGCCTTAGCAACAAGATGGAAGATCTGGAGGCTGTCATGGTGCAGTCAGACCTAGACATTGTGGCCATCACTGAAACCTGGTGTAATGATAACCACGACTGGGAGATGGCCATACCTGGCTACAACATATTCAGATGAGACAGAGCAGGCAGGAAGGGAGGAGGAGTGGCACTGTATGTTAAAAATGACTTAAGGGCCACAGAGATCCAGGAGGAACAAAATGGGGGAGAGATACTGTGGGTTAAGCTGGAAAGGAAAATGGGGACAGACATCCGCACAGGTGTGATCTATAGATCACCAGCCCAGGAGGAAGAAACAGGTAGGGAGCTGATGCTAGCCATCCAAAGGATGGCAGACAAGGTTGAGGTAGTACTGGTTGGAGACTTCAATATTCCAGACATGGACTGGAGCATCCCAGCAGCAGCAGCATCAACTAGGAGCAGATTTATCCTGGACTCCCTTCAGGGTGCCTTCCTCAAGCAACTGGTCATGGAACCAACTCGGCAGAAGGCAATACTGGACCTTGTGCTCACAAACAGGGACAGTGTGATGGGGTAACAGTGGGGGAGCACCTGGGGAACAGTGACCACCAGTCATTGTGGTTTGAAATCACAGAAAGAGCAGAACCAAACCACACAAAAACATGTATCCTGGATTTTAGGGGGGCAGACTTTGGGAAAATGGGGAGATACAGTACTTGAAAGAGGCATGAAGGGGAATGGGACAGGAATCAGGGGTTGAGAAACAGTGGGCAGTATTTAAAATGGGGATTACAAGAACAACAGAATTATGCATTAAGCAGGTTAGCAAGAGGAAAAGGAAGAGGAGACCATTATGGTTTTCCAAAGAGGTAGCAAAGAAAGTGAAAGCCAAAAAGATTGCATTCAGGCAATACAAAAAGACACAGGCAGAAGGGGATAGGAAAAAGTACCAGGAGAAGCAAAGGGAGGCAGGGAGGTCAGTAAGGGAAGCCAAAGCTCAGACAGGAAAACACATTGCAAAATCAGTGGGTAGAGGGGACAAAACCTTTTACAGGTACATAAGTGAAAAAAGAAAGACAAAGGGAGGGATAGTGAGACTGAAGGAGGAGGATGGGGGCCACGTGGAGGATGACAACAGTAAAGCTGACATATTGAACAGGTATTTCTGCTCAGTCTTTACTGAGGAAGAGGAGGGTAATGGGTCTGAAGGGAGTACAAAGGGTGAGAATGGTGCAGAAATGGACACAAAACCCTTTACACGAGAAAGGGTCCTGAAGGAACTGGAAGTAATAAGAGTTGATAAAGCAATAGGGCCAGATGGGGTGCACCACTAGGGTCCTTAAAGCACTAAGAGAGGTGGTGGCTAAACCTCTGGCTATCCTGTTTAGCCGATCACTGGAAACAGGGGAGGTACCCAAAGACTGGAGGACAGCAGATGTAGTCCCCTATACAAAAGTGGGAACAAAGAGGAAGCAGGGAACTACAAACCAGTCAGCCTCACCTCGGTAGTGGGGAAGATCATGGAAGCACTACTGAAGGAGAGATTGGTGGAACATCTGGTTGTCAATGGACTACAGGACCCAAGGCAGCATGGTTTCACCAGGGGGAGGTCATGTCAGACTAACCTCATTGAATTTTTTGACTGGGTGACTAGGGAGGTGAATATGGGGAGGGCAGTGGACATGGCCTATCTGGACTTCCTCAAGGACTTTGACACTGTGCCACATAGAAGACTATTACACAAACTGGGGAATATGGGTGTGGGAAGGACAGTAGTGCGGTGGGTAGGTAACTGGCTGGGTGGCAGGACACAGAGGGTGGTGGTAAATGACTGTCGCTCCACAGAGGGAAGAGTGACCAGTGGGGTACCACAGGGATCAGTGCTGGGACCGGTCCTATTCAACATCTTCATCAGTGACATTGCGCAGGACCTAGAAGGCAGAATTTCACTGTTTGCTGATAACACAAAGCTCTATAACAGAGTAGACACACCAGAGGGTGTAGACAGAATGAGAAGGACCTGCAGAAACTTGAAGAATGGTCAGGGTTTGGCAGTTGAAATTCAATGCAAAGAAGTGCAAGATAATGCATATGGGGCACAAAACCCTGGCACAATATATCATTTGGGGGTGAGGATATAGCATGCACAAAGCAGGAAAGGGATCTTGGGGTTATCATCTCTGATGACCTCAAGGTAGGGAAACAGTGTGACAAGGCAGCAGGTAAAGCAAATAGGATGCTGGGATGTATAGGCAGGGGCATCTCCAGCAGGAAAAGGGAGGTCATAATTCCGCTATACAAGACACTAGTGAGGCCCCACCTGCAGTACAGTGTACAGTTCTGGAGACCATACCTATGTAAGGACATAGACAGGGTAGAGAAGGTCAGAGGAGGGCAACAAAGATGGTGCATGGATTGCATCACAAGTCCTCTGAAGACAGGTTGAAGGAACTGAACATGTACTCCCTGGAGGAGAGAAGGGAGAGAGGGGATATGATAGAGACATACAAGTATCTTACAGGGAGGAACAGGGTGCAGGAATACACTATTTTTAAGCAAAAAAGATGTTCCAGGACTAGAGGGCATGGGATGAAGTTGGAGGGAGGACGATTCAGAGGAAACATGAGGAAGATTTTCTTCACAGAAAGGGTGGTGGACAAGTGGAACACCCTGCCAGAGGAAGTGGTGGGGGCTGAAACAATCGCAGAATTTAAGAATGCATGGGATAGACATAAAGGAATTCTAGAGGTTAGGGGTAAGGGGCAACAGACTTCTAGGAAAACATAAACTGAACTTACAAGCTCAAATGGGCAGACTGGGTGGGCCATAGGCCCTTATCTGCCGACCCTGTCTATGTATCTATGTATCTATGAGTAGGTTTTTGTTTCACTTCTGATATTCGATGTCTACGTATGGTTGATATTGAACCAGGCTGTGCTTTTTTGTTAGACATAGAAATGAAAAATGTTCATTGTAGATTGATTAATATTTATGGCTATCAGTCAAAAGCTCTTAGAATAACGTTGTTAAAAAAATACAGCCATATTTATATACTAGTAGACTTATTTTTTTGCAGGGGATTTTAATATTAATGTATTACATGAGGGTTCTTCCCATAAAGTTTATTGTGACCGAACATTTTTACGGGATGTGATAAATCACGCAGGTTTGAAACAAGTATCTGTTGGGAAGTCGAAGTTGGTAAAACCTACCTATTATAGAGGTCGTTTGACTTCCTGTATTGATATGATTTTTATTAACAAATCATTAGAGCAAGGTGCTATGTTTTCAATACCAATTGAATCTTCCGATCATATGTTGATTGGGGTTTATATAGATTCTCCTTCTCAAAGAATGGCAGGTCCGGCTTATTGGAGGTTGAATTCTTCACTTTTAAAAGACTCTGTAATTTTGTCAACTCTATCTGGGATACTTCAGGATAATCTTTCTACTAGGTTTCTGTATGATAATTTGGAGGAGTGGTGGGAAGATCTGAAGTGCTGTTTATGTGCTTTTTTTAAGGAACTGGGACAGGGTCAACAGTTTTCAAAATACTCTATGTATTTACTATTAAGGAAACAATTAGGTGACCTACTCACCAAACATCATTTGGGACAAGTAGATGTGTCTATGGAAATTCAAGAGATAAGGATTAAGATGGAATTGTTTCAATATGATATAATGTTGTCACTTCAACAGGAACACATTTTTGGAACCCAAGGGAAATTGGACCAGGGGAACCCCTTTATTAACTGTCAAAAACTAACAGAAAAGAAATTCTTTCATGGTTTGACTACATTGAATGGTGAGTCTGTTACTGATAATGTGGTTATTATGACAACTTTGGAAGACTATATAACATCAGTGTTTGGGACTCCGAACTCAGATATGGGGTATACTGACCAAATTTTGAAATCTGCTGCTTTACCCCAGTTATCTTCTAGTTCACAGGCTGACTTAATTTTACCGTTCTCTTATTTAGAACTGGATACGGTTATTAAATCTTTAAAAGGGGATACGGCACCTGGTTCGGATGGCTTGACCGGTGAATTATATAAACTTATTTGGCACTTTATTTCTCAGGTCCTTCTGGCTGTGTTTAACTACTTTTGGACAGATTTCTTTTTACCCTCTTCTATGTATGAAGTCTTGATGATTTTTTTTGTACAAATCAGGTGAGCGGGATGACATTCGGAATTGGAGACCTATTACTTTATTAAATGTTGACTTTAAAGTATTTGCTAAATTAATTAGTAACAGAATGACATCGGTCATGGATCGGCTTATTTTTCCCACACAGTTTTGTTCGGTCCCTGGTTGTCGCATTACAGAGGCTTTATTATTGTTACAGGAGATATTGGATAGTAAGAATTCTTTAACAGAGTCGGTTGGTGCAGGGTATATCGTGAGTTTGGATCAGGCGAAAGCATTTGATGGGGTTTCACACTCCTTTCTTTGGAATTGTTTAGCTGCCTATGGGTTTCCAGATTTATTTATACAACGGATTAAACTTTGTTATGCATTAGCATATGTTAAACCTTATGAAAATGGCTGGATGGGACAGAAGATTTTGCTGCAGAAAGGAGTACAACAAGGTTGTCCTTTAAGTCCTGTTTTATATGTCTTTACGTTGGATCCATTGCTTCGCATACTTCAAAATTCACCAAATATTCATGCTTTAGGTATGGGTAAAGTGTTTCAACATAAAGTACTAGCCTATGAGGATGACATCTGTTTATTGGTTCACGATAGTACTTCTGTTCGGATAGCTTGTGATTTATTACAAGAACTGGGTAAAATTACTGGAGCCAGGCTAAATGTAGCCAGATCTTGTTGTTTAGATGTTACCGGTTTTAATGATTTGGTAGACTGTATAAGCGATATTCCCATTTCTAGGGTACCTTGTTGTATTTTGGGTCTTTATTCTGGTGGGAATGATATGGCATGCACAGATTGGGAAATAATCTTAGATACAGGACATTCTAAAGTTAAGTTATGGAATAGGTGGAAGTTATCAAAAAAAGAAGGATCTTTTTA
Source organism: Neoceratodus forsteri (assembly GCA_016271365.2). Classification (NCBI taxonomy): domain Eukaryota; kingdom Metazoa; phylum Chordata; order Ceratodontiformes; family Ceratodontidae; genus Neoceratodus; species Neoceratodus forsteri. The sequence goes on along the minus strand of CM057450.1, from coordinate 1,095,102,663 downwards.
TTAAAATCCTTTTTAATACCCGAGTTTTTGTTTCTTAGTTCAATATTTTCCCTGCCATCATGCTTAGAAACTTCCTTAATGGGTTGTTTCTTCTCTTGTGTATGGGGTAGCAGGTTAAATCCGTTAAAACGGGACGTTTTATATAACCCATTAAATCAGGGGGTTGGATATGGTACATCCAGTGGTATTTTTCTTTACAATTTTTCTGTATAATAATATTGTTCCTTTAGTTAAAGGATGTACACAGCTATGGAGCAAGTGGGAGTACGCAGCATTAGTAGGGGAAATTAAGGAATGGTCAAACAATAATTTTTTACATAAAAATAAATGTACTCCTCACCTACCAAAACGATGGGATGGGGTTATTGATTACATTAAGAAATGGGGAGTATTGATGAATGATACCATCCTTCTTTCCAGGAAAACCATTTATAAGCAAATTATTATACAGTATTTTAATATACCAGTATTTATAAACTTTACTCAGCCTGAGCAAAAACTAATTTCAGAATATATTTTGGATTCCAGACTTCCGGCTCTTATGTGGGATACTGTTTGGTTGGGCTTACATGGGCGCATTAATGTAAAGAGAAATCATAAGCATAAGGCTTTAACGGATCGATATATTGTCCCAGGGAGACATGTACGTTATAATTGAAACAATGGACCATTTATATTTCCAGTGTCCATATATAACTGACTTTTGGGATGTAGTTAAAAATAGATGGAAAAGGATAGGTTCTGTTCCTCCGGCACCTAATCTATTGTATTTTGGTATTATTCCATCCTTACCTCTTGGAGTACATCATGGAACATTCAGAATTATTTATGCTCATTTTCTTTATTGGATTTGGATAACTCGTTGTAGATTAGCTTTGCAACAACAGGTTATTTCTCCTTGGGAACTTTTTCAGATTATTCATACAGAAGTGCATAAATGGAAACTGGAAGAAAGAGAGAAGTTTTCTGGTATCCAGTGGTATGTTTTGTGGAAGAACCTTGAGTTTGTAGGAAATTAGGCTTGTATTATGTCTAGGATTTTGGTTTTTCGATAAGAGGGGGACGATGGATTTTTCTACTTTACTCCTGTCTGCTGAAGGGATTACCATGAGATTATTTTTTTTCCCCTTGATTAGTATGTAGGATGGTTCATAGATACCGTATTGCTATTATTTTTACTGAACTGTATATGATTTACTATGTTATCATTACAATATTTTTTTCCTTTCTAGGAGGGGGGGGGTTCTTTCTGTTTTTGGGATTTGATTTAATTTTTCTGCTTTTTCTGATCTGTTTTGATTTGGCATGCTTGTAATGCCATTATTATGTTTCAAATACTTTCTTTTGTGTGGGCTAATACTGTTCTATATTGTTTTTGATTTTGTTATTCTAATACTTTGGCGGGGGGCTTTACCTTTAGGGTTTGGAATAGATTTTATTTTTGTGTTAGTTTTTTTGGATATGTATGACAGTAATACTTTTTGCTTTTCTTATGGTTTGTACTTTTCTTTTGTGTGAGGAAACACTGTTTTGTATTGCTTTGATTTGTTATTCTAATAAAAAATTCCCCTACTCTTTTCGATAAGTGCCATGGGATCTTTAACATCCACCTGAACTACCACCAATCCAGGCAGATGGGACCTCGGTTTAATGTCTCATCTGAAAGACGGCACCTCAGAAGTGCAGCCCCCCTCTCATGCTGCACTGCAGTGTCAGTACTGGGATATTAACCCAAGTGCCAGATGTGGGAACTGAACCCACAGTCGTCTGATCTCCTGGCCTCAGAGATGAGTGTACTACCTACTGAGCCACTGACACTGACATGCCTCAGGCCTCTGGACATCATGGAAATCTGTAGCTACACATCAGGATGAGCGCTAATGTGCTGCTGCGTGTGTGTAAATAAGCCCAAATGATCATTCAAAGGGCCTCTTAGCACCTTGCATGCCCAATGGGCTTATTTGCATGTTATGTCTAAATATAGTCCACAGGGACCTTGGCACTATCCATTTCAGATAGCTTTATTCCCCATGGGCTATATACAGCTGAGGTATGTGTTGGGGCAGTGTAGTTGCACTTAGTGCTGCACTTAGCACTGCCCTGACATGGTCCAATATTCAGTTGAATAGCACTGGCCCACTCACTATCTGACTGAATATAGCAGCTATCAGGTTAGGCACTAGCACAAGCACGGCACAAATATTTGCTCTATGCTTGCACTCCATTTACAACAGTGGGGCTTTAACATTACAATTGATTACTGCCCATCGCAGCACTGAGTCTCCAGCTGGTTCTCTATTTTATCAGTTTTTAGTTGCTGCTGATTTTAGGTATAGAAATTGTTCATTTAAAAGATAACCTGTTGCTGGGAGCCTGTGTGCATGATATACAGACTAGAATGGTGCTGATAGTATAGCCTAGATGTTAGAGTAATGAGTTGTGAATGAGTTTGGTACACACAGCAGGCCTTGGTTTTATTCCAACAACCTCCACTTGCATTCTGTGTGATTCTGAGCAACTCAAATTAACCTCCCAAGTGCTCTTGGGTTGCCCTAAAAAACAGGCATTGTGCCTAGTGGGCCTTACCTGGTAATCAAAGAATGAAAAAAAAATACACAGATATGTGTTTAATGTGGTTATTGCAGCAAAGAAATGCACAACCAGTAAATTGTTATAAATATACATCTTAGGATAAATAGTGGGGCATACTGAATGAACTATATTGCATGGAAAAGGAGGCACACATTGTGATAATGTAGGATGATGCTTACATGCCTCAGTAAAGCAACAAATGCCAAAAGGTCTCAGTGATTGAACAGAGACCTCCAGAAAGCTGTGAGCCTTTAAGACAAGGCCTGGGGATAATGTAAGGAATATCGTCTATGATCTGACTGTCATGCCTACAGAAATCTGAGAAACGCTTGCAAATCAAGTCTCAAAGGTGCCAAGAGAACTTACCCCAAGTCCCTCCAGACCAAACATCTGTCTGACCCCCAAAGTTTCTAGAATCAAATAAACTGTCTTCTCAAGGTCTGGTCCAACACATCATCATGTTAAATTATAGTTAAAGGGTACCTAAACAAGCATTTTTTTTAAACTGCAAATGCCAAAATCTGGCTTCATTGTAAGGTAAAGTAAAGGCTGCTGTTTACAATTATGCTAACACTACATTTATGTAAATTACATAAATTTACTTTCAAAGCTTTGGAAAAATGTAAACAACAGCCTTTCACTTTCAAAAAAACAGCCTTGCTTGCTCCCTAAAATGTCTTCCAAGTGTGTTAAGTGATGAGTCATTATGATATAATTGGACCCAAAGACAGAGACCCAAATAGCTCCCTATAGTGCTAACTAGTTCTTTTTTCCCTCTTTGTTTTGAATTGTTTCACCAAAATGATCAACACCATGTGTTAACACGTGGATTAGTTTGATCAGTACACATGTTAGGCAATTGTTTTGTTCCTTTAGTTTACTTTAACTTGCTGAAAATGTTTTGCAATCCAGCCCACTTACTCTTTGGCAAACCACAGTACAGTACAATACTTCAAATACCTGATGATCTAGTGGTTATGTGATGCCCTAAAATATGTAGCGAAGTATTGGTCTGGTCCAATTCCAAAGCTCATGCTTTCTTGGTAATCTTCAAATAAGCCTCTCTTATAGACTTTTTCCACGTGAACCTCCTGCACCTTGCCTGCCTTCTGTTGAACACCCCACTATCCATACTCTGTCCTTAGTACTGCCTGGGGCCGCTTATGAGCTTGCATGCTCATTAAAAGAATTATCACACCTCAGATTGTAATCTTGTACCTCAGAGAGTTGTGCACACCTATATCGATATGCTTCATCAGCTGACACTGTAAAAATCTGCCTCCCAAATCACTCTCCTGTCCACTTTCTCAATGTTTGACTTCTGCTCCCAGAGTAAACATTGAGTGGATCACCACCCTTCTGCACAATGAAGGCAGTATGTACAGTCCCCCTGTTGTGTTTTTTTCCTGCCTCATTAGCCAAAAACTAACCTAGAGGGCCAAGCAATAAGCATCAGGACCCACTATAAAAACTGCTGTTCATGTCTTCATAAGGGCTGCATGTACTATGGATAACAATATTATTAGCAGGAGAGGCATATTAATGCCTTGAGCGAATCCACCTGACTTCCAGTGTCGGTCTACTCCTTTATCTGTGATCTGCAGAACCCCACAGGACAGTTCCTGGCAATTCTTCTCTAGTACTTTTCTGTGCCTACTTCACAATGCGAGTTGGCTGGCTACCACCCTTCTGAAACTTGAATGAGCTATACGCAGCCCCCTCGATAATGACCTAACAAATGTCAACATCCCCCCCACCCGAGGGTAATCTCCCCACACTGAATTCAAGTAGCAGTTTAGGTGCAGCCCTACCACTCTGAGAATTTGTCATCGCTGGCTGCTCTCATCCACAGTGAGGTAGTAATCATGGTGCTGGCAGCCCCACATCTCAGATCTCACAATGATCTGCTCAACATCCCCCTTCCTGTCTTCCCTTAACCTGAATATAGCTGTAACCTGCTGGAATGACCTCTTCAGTCCCTCTCTGGCATTCATTCTTCTCACCTGCTCCCCACCCCAACAACTGGTGAGCTCACTACCCTTCTGCATCATTAATGTGGTTAGTACAGTTTCCCGTGTTATTTTTACATATTAATAAAAAACGTGATCTTCTGGTAAGCCAGGCTGATAGTAACAAGGCACAAGGGGAAAAATAGGCTTTCCTACCCATATAAGATCTAAGCCACCTATGATTAGGCACTATTAAATGATATGCATAATGATGTGCACACCACCCGTAATTTAATAGTGCCTAATCAAAGGTAGCCTAGATCTTTTAAGAACAGCAAATCCCATCTTTCCACTTATTCCCTGCTATCAGCCTGACTTACTGGAAAGATTTGTTTATTTTTGATATGTCAAGAAACCCGGGGACTGTACTGCCTGCATTCATGATGCAGAAGGGTGATGAGCTCACCAGTTTTTGGTTTGGGGAGAAGGAGTGAAGAATGAATACCAGAGGGGGACTGAGAAGGCCACTCCTGCAAGGTACTGTTATATTCAGGGAAGGAGGAAGACAGGAGGGGAGAAATATGAGCAGATCACTGTGAGATATAAGATGTGGGGCTGCCAGCACCATGATCACTACCTGACCCCATCGTCTTGGCCAACATTCCCCCTTCCCATAAAACCAGTTCATGCAATTGTCCAAGGCTGTGTGTGGATATTAATGTGTGAAATGGCTGCCACTACACGTTCAGTCACTTCACTATCAGTCCAGCATTGCTTGTAAAGCTCTTTGTAATACAATGTGTATGAAAAGCACTATATAAATGCTGATTAAGCAATAATGCCCGACAGGGTGTGTGTAGTGCTGGGATAACGTCACACCTCAGGTGGTTGGGCACGAGGCCGCAGGCCGAGTGTGTCCAACAACTGAGACGTGACGTTATCCCAAATGACACACACACCGAGGGCATTATTATTATACAATGGCTCGTTGTTATACAGCATAAAAAATATTTTAAAGATGTTTTCGTGTGGAAAAAATGTTTTGTTTTTAAGAGCAGATGAAACAATCAAGCAAATGATGAGCATGCTGCTGCTGCTCATCAGCAGGTTCACAGTGAGGCTGAGACTAGACCCGTGATGTTGTACTGATTAACAGCACGGGTCCAGCCAAGACTGACCAATCGAGTCCAGGATTTTCTTGCCATTGAATTAATTAAATAGCAATGACCAGGGTGTGTATATCATGGGATATCATCACCGGTGGTTGGGGCATGAGGTCAGTAGGCCGAAAAGGCCCAACTAATTAAGTGACGATATCCCACTTATATATCACACTCCTGGAGTGCCTTATTGCTATTATGAACTGGCTTTTTAATGTTTAAAAATAAAAAGTAAAATAAACAGGTTTTAAAACAAGTTTTGGGCGTGTAGGGTGACATTTTGGTAAAATAGTTCTAGAGACAGTAGGTGGCGCTATGATACTGGTAGTTGACAGTGGTGGGACTGTTGTGTCTCTGAACTCATCTCTCGTTGCTGCGGATGTGATTTGTGGGTATTTTGAAGAGGTTTCTGTCGAGTCAGGGAGTCAGCTTGAAATACTGCACATTGGTGAGTAAGTAAATGGAGTAGTTGCAGCTGTTGTGTTAATGGCAGAGCGATTGTTTTTATTTACAGTACAAGAGAAAATCACCCGTTACTGTGAGTCACGCGGTGCTGCTTTTGAAACCAAGTCAGAAGTTACCGACCGTAACTTCTGTGCAGCTGCTGCTCGACTCCGTTTAGTAATGGATTTATTTTTTTTTGTTTTAAACATGTGGCTCGTTGTATGCCATTGTAGGACAGCTTCTGTGTCGGGAGAGTTTTGCAAGGGTCATGAGGGATGTAGAGAATGCTGGCAACAGCGGGAATTTTTTCAGTGAGGAGGCTGGTTGCCGGAGCTTTTTAAAAGCCGTGATGATGTAGCCCGATATCATCACAGCTTTAGAGAGCTGTCGGCCAATCAGATTGCTCGAATTACGATCGCCGGTTCATAATTCTTATTATCATTTACCATGGAAAAAGAATACAAGACAAGCATATTTTTGATTTCCAAGAAAGTATGAACTCTGGCATTGGACTACACGAGAGTGGTGGATCTAAGGGGAGGTGAAGGGTGCGGCTGCACCCTGCCACCACATTGTAACTTACGTGCTTGCTGCTGCTGCATTTCACTTTATTGAAGAAGTCTGATTTATTCAGAACTATGGATTACATTTGTAGGTTCTGTCACAAACGTACTAAAAAAGAATAATAGCAGACAATATAAAAGTTTAATAAAAATGCTGAAAAGTGCATATCAAGTATGCACACCACCCCAGCACACCCCATTGCAGCATCCTGGATCCGCCATAACCACTAGACCACCAAGTTATTTAAGATTTGTACTGCACTGTGGTTTGCCAAAGAGAAAGTTGGTTGGATTAAAACACAATTTCAGCATGTTAAAGTAAACAAAATGAACAGAACTATAGCCTAAGATGTGTATTGATCAAAATAATGCTCATGGGTTTGACCATTTTGGTGAAACAATTCTATACAAAGGGAAAAAATAACTAGTTAGCACTACAGAGAGCCATATAACTCTCTGATTCTGGCTCCAATGATGTCATCAATTAACACATTTGGCAGCCATTTTAAGAAGAAAGTAAGGCAGTTTTTTTAGAAATTGGAAGGCTGAGTCACGTGATGGCAGCCTGAAAAGCGGCAGCAGCCCTCCGTAGCTCCGTGACTCCACTACATAATACAGTTTTTGGTACAATTCCTCAACTTGAACTTGCCACAACTCTGCGATATTTCACTGGGTAAATACCTGAGGCAACCGTATTTGATCGAGAAATGGAGGTATATATGAAGAAAGTGCCTCCGAGGCACTCACCCCCTGCCCTCCCCAGAGAAAGACAAGGCCGCAAAGCATCCGAAGCAACAGACAGTGGGCTCTAGAAAAACTGGTACCGCCCAGGGTGCTCTCTCAGAGGAATGGTTCCTAGAGGTGATGCAGCCTCTGCAGGAGAAGATCGCGAGGATATATGAGGATCTCCAGCAGGTCAAGACCTCTGTACAGTCCCTGACAATTCAGGTAACTGACTCAGAAGTCAAACTAGTGTCATTAGAGAAGAAACATGACAAGGGTGAGCTGACTATGTCTCTTCACGGAAAGAGAATTAAGAAGCTTGAGGAGAAAATTGAGGATTTGAAGGGAAGAAGCAGACAAAATAATCTGCTAGTAATTGGAATTCCTGAAAAGGAAGAAGGCGATGCCCCTATTCTCTTCCTTCAGAAACTGTGAGTGAATTGCCGGTCCCTCCCCGAATGGAGCTGCTTATATTATACAGAGGGCACATCCGGCCCTTCGACCTCCTCCACAGCCTGGTTCCCCACCTAGGCCTCTTATCTGTAAAATGCTCAATTACTTGGATAAACAACATGTCTTGGCGAAGGTGCGTGAGCTACAAGAAGTTCGATGGGAAGGGCATAAAATTTGGATCACGCAAGGCTTGCCACAATCAGTGCGGATAAAGCGGCAAGGAATGCATCCCATTGTTGCGAAGCTTATTGCAGCAGGTACTCCATTCCGAATGAAATACCCGGCGGTTCTTCAGGTGAAAGTTGGAGAGAAATGGGTATCCTTTGATTCACAAGAGCAAGCACAGCAGCAGCTGAAAATTTTCTTCCCAGACCTTTTCAAGTGAGAGATCTTAAAAGGGTTATTGGTACATGTATATCCTGCACAGTGGTTTTGCTCCGAGAATTGAAAGAAACTGTCAGAGTTGGATAAAGATAACATCTCTGAGATCAGAGACTAAATATAAGTAGAACCCCTCATTGGAAACTGGTGGAGCGTTAGCTTTTCCCTTTTGTTCTGTAATTAACTTTCTTCTCCTCCCCATAGGCAGAGTGTGGAGATGTGATGGAGACAGAGACCCCCCTTGTATGGGGGTTGTTTGAAGGGCACCTGTAGCAACATGCTGGACATGTCAGATACCAGTTGAAGAGTGGGTTAGTCCGACTACTGATTTTTCTGTCAGGCTAAGGCTGTGTAGCCTCTCAAGCCAGTTATGCTGATGTGACCGAATTCAAATACTGTGGACCAAGCGCGTCTTGTTTTTTTGTTCTTTCTGGAATGGGGGAGAGCCTGGGTGGTGCTTAAATGGAAGATCAAATTTTTGCTGTTGTTATGTTAAATCATGGCATTTATAGTAAGGATTTAATCAGTTTGAGGGTTCTACATATGTAATAGTCAAATGGTCAATATAGTTGGAATCTCAGACAGGGAATATAACTGTCGGGTGTGTGGCGGGGCGGGGGCGATGGAGGAGGAGAGATAGGAGGGTAGCTGGTGCAATTCAGTTACTGCACTAGGACATCACTCACCTGAGAGTGAATTGTGGTGCAGTTATTAGAACTGGGGGTGGTATTGGGTAGAATGCTGTTAGGGGTCCGTAGGGATGATGGGGGGATAGGGTGTCGGGGGACAAGATATATAAGTTTCCTTTCTTAGTAGTGTATGGGGGATTGGGGAGGGTTAACCAGGTGTGTCGCTTTAAGTTCTCGAGTGTGAATTCTCATTGGTGCTCAGTCAAATTGGATGGGATCACAGATGCCAAAATGACCCATAATATTTCCAGTTTTGTTTGAGAAACTCAAATATGGCAAACCATTATAAGGTTGTAAGCTGGAATGTTAAGGGGGCACACGACAACCGCGGCAGGCACTCGGGACAAACAAGCAACACAAGCAGCTCACCTGAGGAGCTGAGGAAGCTGAATTTCCAGCCTGATTACTTTCAAGGCAGCCCCCCCCCCCAAGCCCACTGCCAACTGCGGCAGGCACTCGGGACAAACAAGCAACACAAGCAGCTCACCTGAGGAGCTGAGGAAGCCGAATTTCCAGCCTGATTACTTTCGAGGTAAAGAGAGCCTCTTCTCTTCATCTGGAAACCTGCAGGGGGGTGCTACCTGATGAACACTTATATTTTATGAACTTTGTTCCCTGTTCACTACTGGGTGTGCTTATTTGCTTTTCTTTGTGCTACTAATGCTGAAGTGTAAAGCTAGGAATTCACTGGGTGCCCAAGAGTTGCCTTGTTGATTATATCTTAAAGCCAGACATACTAAGCAGCTAATATAGAGCAGACTTGTTTAATTTTGTGGTATTGGATCTAATTGCTGATTACACCTTAAAGCCAGATATACTAAGCAGCTAATATTGAGCAGGCTTGTTTAATATTGTGGTATTAGATCTAATTGCTGATTATACCTTAAAGCCAGATATACTAAGCAGCTAATATAGAGCAGACTTGTTTAATATTGTGGTTTTGGATCTAATTGTGCTTGTAACTGAAGGTATTAGGATAGCTGGGTCCTAGTGTGACCTCATTTTTGGAATAGCCCTGTTTGCTTAGAGTGGAGCCCCTTTGTGTAAGTCACAATATTTTCTCCCACTGTACAGTAATGAGAGGCTTTGTTTTCTCCGCTACATAGGCAGCCCCCCCCCCCAAGCTCACTGCCAACTGCGGCAGGCACTCAGGACAAGCTAGCAACACAAGCAACACAAGCAGCTCACCTGAGGAGCTGAGGAAGCAGAATTTCCAGCCTGATTACTTTCGAGGTAAAGAGAGCCTCTTCTCTTCATCTGGACGCCTGCAGGGGGGTGCTAGCCCGATGGCGCTTCACGCCATCTGCCCCCCCCACCCAGGGGTGGCTGTCAATTTAAGGATCCACCCCCATGACATCACATCCGGTGACATCACGTCCTGTTGCCCAGAACCTATCTCCCCCCTTTCCCATTTGCATGTTATACCTGCTGGCCACTAGAGGGACCTATGCTCCCCTCGCTACTTCCTACTCCAACCTGTACAGTACTCCTTCCCTTGGATCTTGCTCACCACAATGTATTGGCTCTGCCTCACACTCTGCCTGTGCCTATCCCCACTAACAGTGCACTTGCCCACTTACCCATCTGCTACTCCGCACTGTGTCCTGGCACCCCTCTCCCTCCCCTTGCTCCTGAACCTGTTCTCTTGCCCCTTGGGACCTCTGTGTGTCTCAGTCCTCCCTGCCCTCCCCCTAGCTTCCTCCTCACCTCAGGCACATCTGGGAGTCTTCTTATTCTTGCCTTCCCTTCCTGTACCACCCTGCCCACCCCCTGCTCTCTTAACGTCCCCTCCCCCCCTCATGTCAATCGTAGGAAAACCTCTCACCATCTCCCAGCCAGGGTGTTAGTCATGCTACTACTCCTGTCAGGGAACATTTATCCAAACCCTAGCCTGGTTCCCAGGAGCTCCCCGACTAGCACCACAGGCCTATGCATGGTCTCCATGAATATCTGTAGCCTCCTAAAAAAGTTTGACTCACTACAATGCCTGGTCACATCAATTAACCCTGATGTCATTGCTCTGGTTGAGACTTGGCTGTCGAAATCCTCCCCTGACTCCCTGGTCTCCCTTCCTGGTTTCACCCTCTTCCGGTCCGACCGTGTTGGGAGACGGGGGCGGTGGCTGTGCTATTTATGTCAAGGAATCTCTCCCCATACTAGCCCTACCTACTCCAATCCTTGACTCCAGGGCCCAGGCGCTTATGCTGAAACTAACCCCTGACCCTTTAAAGGGACCCCTTTATCTGACTACTGCATACATGCCCCCCAGGGACCAAACGCAGGCTATTGCCTCTCTTACAGAATACCTTTCCTCACTACCTCCTTCTGCTGATCAAATTCTGGTGGGTGACTTAAATGTCAACTGGCTCAGCTCCTCCTGCTCCTCTACCCGTGACTCCTTTTCTGCAATAGACCTAACACAACTAGTTACCCAACCTACCAGGACTAACCCCAAGAGAGGCTCCAGTACCCTGCTTGATGTGGTACTCATCAACCGCCCTAATCAGATCCCCAATGTACAAGTCCTCCCATACTCTCTCAGCGATCACTCCCCCATTCTATTCCACTGGTCATCCTCAGTCCCCAAACCCATAGCACAGTCCACATGCCGGTGGCGTCTAATACCAGGTGGTCTGACAAAACTTAAGGAACTTCTGTCCCAAATTGACTGGTCTCCTATACAGGCAACTCCTGACATTGACACAGCTCTCTCCTTCTTTACCCGAACTTTTAATAATGCCTGTGATATCTTTGCCCCAATGTCGACCCACTGTTCTAAAAGGCAGAATGCCCCCTGGGTAACCCCAGCTTTGATCCACCAACTCAAACATAGGGACAACTTATGGCACCATGCCATTGAGACTGGCCGGCCCAGTGACAGGCAGTTATATGCTGCCACTCAAAACAAGTGCACTCGGGCCATCAGAAAGGCCAAGTCTGTGTACTAACGGTCCTCACTCACAGCCTCATGGGGGAACCCCAGAACCTTCTGGGATAACATTAAACAGTTAAATGGGAGTGCACATTCCCCCCCACCCACTCAGATCAACATTAATGGTGTGATCTCTTCAGACCTAGCCCTCATAGCCAACCACCTCAACACCTTATTCACTGACCTCAGCACTATCCTCACTACAAATTTTTTTGACCCTTCTCCCCCAGCGCCTGCCGTAAATCTTTCTCTCCCTTATTTTCTCCTCCGCCGTGTTTCTGCCCAAGAACTTAGGCCACACCTTGTCACTGCACTCAAGAGTAATAGTACGGGCAGTGACACCTTGGATCCATGTATCCTACGGCTGGTCTTAGACACAGTCCTTACCCCTATCCCGTGCCTCATCAACCACTCTCTTTGCCTGGGGAAAGTTCCAACTGCCTGGAAAGTCACCACTGTCACCCCTATCTTTAAAGGCGGTGATAGGACTGTGGCTGGAAACTATCAGACAATCTCCATTCTCTCTCCTCTCTCCAAGGCCTTGGAAAAAGTGGTAGCCTCTCAAATCTCTGACTACCTCTCCACCTACAATGTCCTATGTCCTGAGCAGCATGGCTTCTGAGCGGGCCACAGTACCAACACAGCCCTCCTAGAGTTCTCCAACTTTCTCCACTCCTCCTTAGACACTGGTTCTCTGGCTGATGCAGTCTTCATTGACCTCTCTTAAGCTTTTGACATTGTCTCCAACCCCCTCCTTCTTGATGCCCTTAGTCTCTCTTGTTTTGCTGCTGGGCCTATCTTCTGGTGCACCAGTTATCTGTCTGACCGCTCACAGCGTGTAAAAATTAATGGGACCTATTCAGACATCTGTCCCATCTTTTCTGGGGTTCCCCAGGGCTCCATTATGGGCCCCTTACTATTCTCCCTTTACCTTAACACCCTTTCATGCTCTTGCTTGGGAAACATTCTATTGTACGCTGATGATGCAGTCATCTTTGCCTCAAGTCGTAACCCTATTGCGCTCTAGGACTCGCTGCAGAAGTCCTTCGCTGAAGCCGAGGGCTGTTTCAAGGAACATAGATTGGTGATAAATCTTAAAAAAACAAAACCATGTTCTTCACTCATCCTCAAAACAAGTCCTGCAACTTCAAACTCCTCATTCACTCTGGGTCCTCTTCCCACTCGAACAAGTTTGCTCCTATAAATACCTAGGGATCCATTTTGACCCTCCCTCTCCTTCCATGGACACATCGCTGCCCTAGCCACTGCCACTAATATCCGATTGGGCATCTTACATCGGTATAAACACTGCCTCCCCGGAGCTCTTCAACTTCAGTCACCTCCTCTATCCTGTTCCTAGTGGACTATGGACTGCCAGTGTATGGTGCTGCTGATCAGACCGCACTCCATAAAATTCACTTTCTCTGAATAAGGCCTGCAGGTTAATTACTTGGGCACCTAGCTAACACACACCTGTCTACTGTCGCTAAAGCACTGGTACTTGATCTTGATGAGCGCCTCAAATATCTGACCTGTACCCTTAAAAAAAAGACCCTCCTTGGGCTATCCCTGCCTGGATTGACCACCACCATCCACTGCTCTGTCCCACTAGTACATACTCGGACCTCTGGGAAAATCTCTCTTGTTATCCCTAGAGCTAGGACCTCTCACGGCCAAAGAGCCTTCAGCTTTAGGGCCCCCTCCTGGTTCAACACACTGCTACCCTCCATCTCCGAAGCTCCAACTATATCGTGCTTCAAAACGTCCTTACGGAACCACCTTGTTAACACCCGAAGCTATAATTGCCACTAGTCAAAGCCTTACTCAATACTAATGACAAAGCTTACTACTAAGCTGCTAAGGACAACATAACTCTGGTATTGTTTGCATCAATCCTACCTGTACCAGCTTGTTTGTATCTATGTCTTAAGTTACTGTTATACTGTGTTATACTGTTATACTGTGTATTTTCGTTTGTCTTACTGTGACAAGGTACCTTTGTAAATGAGACTATGGCTCAAAGGTTTTCCAAACTGCTGTCTAAATAAATAAAATAAAAAAAGAGACAGGTGGTTCTTAGGCATCTACACCAATTACAAACTGAGATTGCCTGTCTCCAGGAGACACACCTCCGAAGGCAAGATGTTAATTTATTTCTCAAAGCGTGGGTGGGACAAGTTTATGGAGCCAGAAAGTCCATGGCTAGTGGGGGAGTTGTGATATTAATATGGAAAAGAATTCCATTTAAGTTGGATAGGGAACTTTGGGATCCAGAGGGCAGATACATAATAATAAGAGGGTCCCTGGAAGGGCGGCAGATTACCCTAGAGTCTGTGTATGGACCTAATTCTGATTCACCCCACTTTTTCACCAAGCTTCTGGATCTTCTGGTTACTGATCCAACTACTTTGAGTATAATCGGTGGAGACTGGAATGTGGTACCCTCCACAGACATAGATAGGTCTGATTCCCGGAAGCGGGGTCTGTCCCCCTCTCAGAGGGCACTGCGTGATCTCATGACAGGTGCCGATCTCCTGGACGTATGGAGAGTTCTCCACTAGGGAGAGCACAAGTATACTTATTTTTCGCCCCCTCATAAATCCTTTTCCCATATTGATTTTTTCTTGATGAGCTCCTTTGCATTACCTGGAGTAATGGGTGCGGATATACATGCGATGGTTATTTCAGACCACGCCCCTATTTCCCTTACATATCTCTTGGGATCGAGTATCCAAAGGGATCTCTTCTGGAAGTTAAATAACCAGCTGCTTCAAACGTCAGAATCTCTCCAACATATTAAAAGGTTTACGGTTAACTTTCTATTAGATAATAATGGATCTATAACTAGGACTGACATGATCTGGGCAGTGCTAAAATGTTCCCTTAGGGGTGAATGCCTTAGGTTGTCAGCAATTGCTTTAGGGATAAGATGGCAACCTTGCTTTCATGGGTACGGGCTATGGAAAGTACCCTATCTCGGCATTCTCCAGATAAAGACTGGGTTGTGTTGCACCAGTTGCAGAGTCAGTACTCTGATCTTATATACCAAAAAGCAGAGCTCGCCTTGAGATGTACTAAAATGAAGTATCTAGATGCTGGTGAAAGAGCGGGTAAATTACTGGCCATTAGGCTCAGGCAAGCTGCAGCATTGCGAGCTATTCCCTGCATCAGGTCTGTTACCAACAACAGTTTAGTGACTTCACCTCGGGAGGTGTCCGAGGCTCTGCGCTCTTACTATCAAGGGCTATATTCTGAAACCCAAGAGGGTAGGCATATATCCCAGGATATAATTGAGTACCTGGAAACCACTGACCTCCCTAAGCTAAAGACCCTTAAAGGGGAACACCTTGGGAACCTAATCACACTGCAAGAAGTGACAGCATCAATCAAGCAACTTGTATCAGATAAATCCCCTGGCCCTGACGGTCTCTCTAATAACCTGTATAAAAGCTGCTCACAAGAGCTTGCTCCCCTTCTAGTTGAAGTCTATAACTATTGGTTTGCCAAGGGGTTGTCTGAGTCCAATTTTCTCAACGTGATAATTACCCTTATACATAAGCCTGGGAAGCATCCCACACATCCCGAAAGTTACAGGCCTATCTCCTTAATTAATACGGACATCAAAATTTTAGCTAAGATTCTGGCCATGAGACTGGGTACGCTACTTCCCATGCTCATTAGTAGAGAGCAGATAGGCTTTATGAAGGGCAGGTCCTCAGTAGACCATATGCGTAAATTAATGTATATCCACTCGGCATCCAAGGATTCAAATATTCCCTCTGTTTTGGTATCCTTGGATGCCAAGAAGGCATTCGACATAGACTCTTGGGATTTCTTTTCCAAACCCTCGCCTACCTGGGTTTCCCCTCTAATTTTCTTAGATGGATTAAATTGCTATATACAACCCCATCAGCACAGATTTGGACTAATGGGACAATGTCGGCTCCTTTTCTACTTCAGAGAGGGACCAGGCAAGGCTGTCCCCTCTCTCCACTATTATTTAACCATTATCTAGAGCCCTTGATTAGGAGATTGCTAACCTCGCCCAAGCTCAAGGGTGTTGTAATAGGAACACAAAGATGCTCCCTTTCTGCATATGCAGATGACCTTCTTTTACACCTTCAATACCCGGAAGTGGGCATCCCAGAGCTCCTGGCTGAGATAGAGCAATTTTCCGTAGTCTCCCACTATAAGCTCAATGAATCCAAGACCAAAGTTTTTCCCCTAAATAACAATACTTCCCGGTCTGTGCTTGGCAATACTAATTTAATATGGGAACCTAAGTTCCTTATGTATCTTGGGATTAAGATTGCCAGGGATCCCACTATGTTTAGACTTAATCTTACAGAGCTGCTGCATATAATTAAATTAGACCTAGACAGATGGGGAGATATTTCTTTCTCTATGGGAAGAATAAATATTACAAAGATGAATGTTTTGTCCCAATATTATATCCCTTAGGAATGTTGGGTCTGTTTATCCCTAAAAATGGTTTGGCAAATTAAATCAAATACTAACTGCTTTCCTTTGGAGAGGTAAGAGTGTTAGGCATTCCTATTTAAAACTCTCGGCACCCAAGGAGCGAGGGGGTTTAGCAGCCCCTTCCTTTTTCTCGTATTATTGTGCTCATCATTTGGCTAGGATGTCATACTGGTCAAGAGAGGTATTGAGGGATGAAAGACAAGTGTATGTGCCTTTATGGTTAGACATCGAACAATACCTAGCAGCTCAGCATGGTTGCTCTCTCCCCGCCCTGTTATACACCACTCCGAAAGCAATCCCAAAGCCTCTTCAAAATGTACCGCTAGGTGGGTCCATTAGGGCCCGGCATCAATTGCAAACTCATTTATCCCACATCTGGCATGCTTCTTTGGAGCAGCCGATATTGAAGAATCCTCACTTTCTAATTGATCAGAAGACCATTCCTCTGGGATTCTTACCTTTGCTCAATACCGCTAAACTTAGGGATGTATATGAGGAAGGCCGAATAATTTCGTATGATCTCTTTAGAACTACGTTTAAAGTGCCTGTCACAGCTTCCTTCAAGTATGAACAACTCAGGAGGGCCGTTCTTACTTATTTGGGATTAGGGAGAACAAGTCAAGGATCAACAGATGTCTTTAATACGCTTCTGAGAGCATCGAGGGAACCCAATGTTGTGTCAGCAGTATACAAAGCAATTCAGAGAGTGGATTTGGGGTTGCCACAAGGAGTGTGTTATTATTGGCTGCAGGTATTTTCCCTTAGGGCTGAACCACATTTCTGGACTACAATCTGGCAGAACCTGTACAGATTTGTCAAACAGGATAGATTGCGGCTGATGCAATTTAATGTTATGCATAACTTATATTTTATTCCACTCAAGCTATACAAATTGGGAAATAGGCCTTCCCCTGATTGCCCTAGATGTGTTACGCATACTGGGACACTGTATCATATGTTGTGGGCCTGTCCTACGGTCCAGAAATTTTGGTTGGCTATTAAGAGTAAACTTGATCCCTTGCTGGGATTGGACCCTCATATTAACCCAGAGATTTGTATACTAAACTTATTCCCGGAGGGCTTTCCCAATGTTAGGAAAGCACATTTGGCTTTGATCTCAGCAATAGCTAAATTAATTATCCTGAGACATTGGACAGAGGAATCAGCCCTCCCAGTTATTGAATGGCACAAAGAAATGCTGTTTGCCCTTCAGCTAGAGAAGCACATTTTAGCCATGAATAATTGATTGAAGATCTATCAGAGCAGATGGGGTCCCTTAGATGCTCTACTTACTTTATGGAAGCCATGATAGCTCTTAATGTGAAAGGCTTGTTATTATTATTATTATTTGATGACTGAGCATGAGCACGCCTGGCAGGGAGGGGGAGGGGTGGAGGGTGGACGGGGTTTTTGGGGGTGGATATATGGGCAGATGTATTCTGACTCTTGTTGTTCTCTCATGGTTTTCACTGGGGGGGTGTTATTATTGTCTGTCTAATTGCTACCTATATAAGTATTGAAGTTTATGATATATCAATAAAGTATATTGAAATATAAAAACAAACAAGAAATTGGAAGGCTGATTTTACATTTTTCAAATGCTTTGGAGCCACATTTAGGTAAATTATATAAATGCAGTTTTAGCATTAATGAATACAGCAGCCGTTTCTTTAGTCCCCTATGAAATCAGATTTTTGAATAGTTTTTTTTTAGTCAAAATGTTGTTTAGGTATCCTTTAAGGGACAAGTCTTGTCTGACCCAAAATCCATGGTAATAGAATTTATTAATTAATAGGTCATGGACTTAGATCAGTATAAGCCCCCCCCCATGGGTTACTTCAGTTGTCCCTCATTTCCTTGCCAGCCACCTAACCTTGAACCTCAGTCTAAGTTCCATTTTAGACTAATGTCATGGACGGAGCTCCTCACACACCTTAGACACAGAAAAAGTGAAGAGACAACAAAATTTGATCATTTGGAACCCAAATTCCTCAAACTTGCAGCCCTCATCATTGCCATTCCTCACAAACACCTTATTAATGAATCTCTTCTCTTGAGTATAGTTCCTGAAAAAACCAAAAAGTCACACGGATGGTTCCTATCCACAAATGTGAGCAGAAAGAAATGATTGAAAACTACAGACCCAGCTCACAACTCTGCACACTTGCTAAAATTTAGGAGAGGCTGTTATACAACCAACTCTAGGCCTACCTGGAGTACTATGACAACCTCACAAGTGTCCAGCATGATTTTCATAAAAAACAGGGCACTGATACTGCACTGATGCATGTCCTCAGACGTCCTCAATGTTATTGAGAATGGCAAGGCTACAGGAGCAATTTTGTTGACCTTACCTATGTGTTCAATGTGGTCAATCATAACCACCTGCTTGCCAAACTAAAGTCAGTAGGGCTAGCGACCTTTTCTCTCACTGGTTCTACAACTACCTGATCAACTGAAAACAAAGTGTAAAGTGGCAAGGTGGCATAACTGATTTTAGGATTATAACGGATGGTGTACCACAAGGTTCTATTCTTGGTGCCATACTATTTTCCCCATTCATTAATGATATGCCCAGAAATTGCAAAATGACCATGTTACAGCGCTATGCAGATGATGCTATTCTTTGAAGAACTTCTGCAGACATTGCCGTGATAAACAATGAGGCAGTATAGCACAGTGGTTTAAGGCTGTGAGCTGCAAATCTGGTGACATCCAGCAGACCAGGCCTGGGTTTGAATCCCACAGCTTCTACTTGCATACTGTGTGACCCTGAGCAAGTCACTTAACTTCCCTGTGCTCCCAGGTCACGCCTATAAAAAAAATTTCAGCTTAGTGTGCTACTCCTGGTTAAACAACTAAATAAATAAAAAAAAATACAGTAATCTGGAGAAGGACTTCCAACAAATGGAAAATTGCCTCTTGAGAAACAAACTTGTCCCTAATGTTAAAAAGAAAGGTGAAAAAGTCTTTATCTTTAGACATAGGAGGATAGGCACTGAGACACATCACCTACTTAATTTGTCCACTACTGGTGGCACTCACTTCAGAGTGGTGAGGTCACTGAAATACCTTGGTGTTCTGCATGACCAAGAAATTACATTTGGACCCCATGAGGATGCCGTAGCCAAAACACTGCATCAGAAATGTGGCCTCCTCTACAGGTTTTCCCCCCTGTCTTTCAAAGGAGGCACATCTTACCATTACAAGTAGCACTCTGATGCCAGTACTCCTTTATGGTGCTCCCATCCTACACTCCATTCGTGACTCAGGCCTAAGCAGGCTCAAAACCATTTATAATAGAGTAGGATACTATGCTGCTGGTGCTCCTTCCAGTGACTGGCACTAGTTTAGGATAGTGAATTATAAGAAAAGTGCTGTCAAGAACAGCGCAATACAAATTGTGCTGTCAACAACAGTGCCAGGAAAAAACACAGTGAATCAAAACAAAGCCAATGGTAGCAGTTGTAAACCACACTGATGACTGCTATGATTGCTAAAAGCAGACTATACACTTTTGTTTTGCGGAGGCTCGGGCCCCACAGCTTCATAATTTAAATAACCATCTCAGGGGGGTGATCTTGGGGAAAAGGAGAAAATTGGGGGGGAGTTTTGTTTTGGCTAATAGAAAAAAAATGTATACTTCAGGTGGGGGGGACATGAAACTGCATGTGTCGGGAGACCAGGAACAGAACCCTTGTCTCCTGCTCTCTGCTGCCCAAGCTGCTACTGCCTTAACCATCTCCACCACAAGAGCAACTTGGCCAGCTACTGCACTTTTCTTTTACTTGTGCACCCTCACCATTGTCTGTGTAGTGACAGGGGTAGTAGTACCTGACATATATTCCACCCCTGTCGCTATTCAGGCATTACGCTGTCCTGACAGCATGGTTAGGTCAGTGCCCTTCAGGTGACATTCTTCTAACAGCATACCCAGTGACCACAACTGTGGAGTGTTTGCAGCTCTTGGTTGGCTCTCATTTGATGCAGGACTGCAGTACCAAATGCACTGCCTAACCTTCGAACTTGCAGGACTCTCTCCACCCCCTAGCTTTAAGGGAATACTTAAGCTTAAGCAACATGTGAGGTTCCTGCATTCCATTGCTAGCCAGTTACTTCAAACCCCTAGGGTACAGTCAGCATCTGGTAGGAGATCCTTCTCATTCATAGCCCTTCTCTATGGAGCTCATTACCTTGTGACTCGTGAGATTCTAAACTGCCCCAGTCTTGCACAGTTCAAAAAGAGGCTCAGATTCTACTCAGTTGGGGTGAACCACTGCAAGTGCAAATGGAGACATGTTGCATATTTGGGTAAGTAATTTCTCAGGGGATAGCCTGGTTCACTATCAACCTCCTGGTGGAGTTTTGTCTTTATTTCTCCAACTGTCTTTTTTTTTTTTTTTATGAATGTTGCTTTGTCATAAACTGAGATCCTGTAACTTGACATTGAAGGTATGTTTCATTATGGTATGGTTGTAACTAACCTTTGTACCTTGTAGGTATAATTATTCTGTTGAAATTTATTTTCTTGTAATGTTTTTTTTTTCCTTTTTTGTTTGTACTCTGTAAATGTTATGACATTTCTCTCAGTGTACTGTATATACAGTAACTAATTCAGGTTCACACCTGAAAAAGGAACTTACATGTCTCAGTAGGCATACCCTGTTATCAAAATTCAAATAAATAAATAAACAATATCACATTTGAATATATGGGTTGCATTTATTACACTGATGATAATTACATTTCATCCTTAGGGACCCTTTTCAGTACTGGACTGGAACATGTGAAATTTGTGAGTTGCCAGTCCACATAACTCTACAGTCCAAAGATGCAACATTTATAGGGTGGCCACCTTTGGATAAGGAGAAAACCGGATTCTCAACTGCACCCCAAACTCTACCTCTGGCTCTACTCCTTCTTTGTGTGGCATGAGTATATCATCCTTCTCCATAGCATTTTTGTAATGTCACATAATACTTTAAAAGTGATCAGAGAATACTTTAAAAGTGATAGGAAGTCATTTTATACTGTTATGTTTCATTAAATTGTTTATTCTTCAGTAACTAGGTAAGGCCCATTGGGCACAAGATCCATTTACTGGGGTGACCCAGGAGCACAGAGAGTTTAAGTATCTTAGTCGAGATCACACAGTATATACAGTACGTGGAGGCTCGAAGCCAAGTCTGCTGGATGCACCAAGCTTTTTCACAGCTCATTGCTCTAACCTCTGTTAAACAACCTCCATTTTCCTTTCCAAATAAAGCCATGTAGTCTGATAAGTTTTGACTTGCTTTTGATATATTAATTATTGATGTTTGTGGTACCCTCAATTGTGCATTGTGTTCCTTTTAACTCAACAGATGCCGCTGTTTCCTTTCATATTTCTAAGACATTCCACAAGTCTGCACACACCTTTCCAGGTTATTCATCTGAACGGCCTGTAATGGTGAAAGTATCATGGAATGTTCTGGTAGTATGAAAAATGAAAGCAGTACCTGCTGAGGACTCAGGAGAGAAACAATTGATGTAGTGATAAAAGCAATAAAAATGAGATAAATAATTCAACAAAAATGGGTCTAAAACACATTAGATATAGGACATACAAAAAGAAACACAAGAGAGCATATCAGAGCAAGGAGGCAGCTAACTAAGGAGCTAGAATTTTACCACTAAAAGGGCTTTGTTTTCTGGCTACAGCAACAATCAGCAGCTAAGGAATGAGTGTCAAAGGACACTGCTGATCGTTTTTACCTTGTAGATAGATCACTGGATAAGCACGGTTTGTCATAGAAGGGGATTTACTCATTGGGGCAGGTTTAGCCATTGACTGCAATCAGACACATGGTGACATTCAGTGCCATAAAGCAGTAGCTTCAACACCCTAACTACTCACACTTCCCACCCAGTCACCCAGAGGAAGTCTTATTTTTGTAGGCAACAAGAATGATTAAAAGCAGTTACTTCCTGGGCAAAAAAAGGAAGTGAGGGTGTAAAAAAAAATCTTGGTTTTCAGGATGGAGGTGGTAAATTGCAGGGGCTGCAGGGCACTCTTCTTCAGGAGCCACCTCTGGAGGATGGATCAATGTCCTATGTGTAGGAATCTGAATGACCTTCAAACCCAGCTGAATGCAGCATGGAGTGAAACTGCCAGCCTGCATCATCAGCTATACCAGAGTTTAAGCCAACCACGTCATCTCCCTCAGAGACCCACTGGCCCTTGGAGTTGGAGGACAGTGGGTATGGGGAAGAGGAAGATTTCAAGGATGGACAACAGAAGACCTGTTCAGACCAATGCCATCCCGACAAAGAACCTCTTTTCACCACTGGAAAAGATGAAGGATTCTGACTCATTGAGAAGTGACCCTGAGCTCGATGAAGGGACCAGGCAGATCAGAGAGATGGCATCCAAAGAAGACAAGGAAACATGAGGTGAAGCCATGAGTAAGCAATTTCTTGTTCTGGGGATTCTGGGGACTCAATAATCAGAGGAGTGATGTCCTATCTGAGAAAAGGTACGCAAGCTAAGGCGATGGTTAAATGCCTCCCTGGAGCATCAGTACTGTGAGACACCAAACATATCAGTAGGTTGGTTGACAAAGTAGTGGAAGGAACCAATTTCGTAATTCATCTCAGTACAAATTACCTGTCTGCTGGAATGGTGGATAAGAAATCAAACAGAATTTCATTAAGCTGGGGGAATGGCTGGAGGCTAGCAGGACCACCCTGACATTCTCAGAGGTCCTCCAAGTGTGAAGCAAAGGGTATTGTGAAAACAAAATCAGGAATAAGGACACTGAGGAATTAAATGTTTGGTTACACGGGTGGTGTCATAAAAAAGGATATCATGTCATAGGCTCATGGGGAGCTTCCAGGAAAGGAAGCTTTTCAAGTTTGATGGACTTCTTCTGACAAAGAAAGGAGTGAGTACACTTGGGTAGAATTTTGACATTCATATCTTCTTTTTAAACTAGGAAATGCTAAGGGTACCTATCTGAAAGCACACTTCTGATAACATCTTGGTCGTCACTCCCCAACAAGCAGGAATTTCTCTCCCATGACCTAAGAAATCATGTAGGAAGTGGTTGGAAACTATCAGGAATGGGACACAGGGCCCCATATATCCACAGGTGGCACAAGGGCAGAACTAGTATTAGTGAATAACTGCAGGGGTACCAGACTTTGGAAAGGGGAATGGATCAACATCAGAAGCCTGGGAAATAAAATAAGTGACCAGCTGGCAATGATGGCAGATTCCTGCATGGACCTGGTGAATGTCATGGAAACTTAGGCCTCAGGGAAAAATGACTGGGACCTTTCAGTCCCTAGCTATGCCCTCTTCAGACAGGATAGAAGTGAGGGCAGGGGGGAGGGTAGCGTTATATGTAAAGGATGGTATACAGACCATCACAGTAGATAGCATCAAAAAGTAAGGCATGAAAACCCTGTGGATGCTACTCAGCTTGGCAAAGGGAGAAAAGATCCACATAGGAGTTATATACTGGCCTCCAGAGCAGGCTGAGAGCAGGGATGAGGTGCTCTGACATTTTTTTTTAAACCTAAGCAGTGTGTGGATCTCTCTGCAGGCTCTTTGCTTTAAAACTACAAGCTATTTTAAAAAGTACTGGGATTCTGTTCTGTGTTTGTGTTTGTGCATACTACAAGTGTGTGACTGAGCCCTGCTGACATTTTGTCAGGAAGCAGGAAGAGGGACTGTAGTTCTTTTGACCAGACTCGAGAACTACAGTTCAAAAAGGGACTTTTCATTTTTAATTTGGGGACTAGCATACACTAATACTCCACCAGCTCCATGCATGAGTGGTTTTCGTGGAGTTTTAAAAGGGCATTAAAAACATTAAATCTCGAGGGGGTCTGTGACCATGTTTGAGTACTTCCGGGTCACGACATCCTATTTAAACCTCCTGGTTTGTTTGTTCTGTTCTGCCATTTTTTTTAAACCTAAGCAGTGTGTGGATCTCTCTGCAGGCTCTTTGCTTTAAAACTACAAGCTATTTTAAAAAATACTGGGATTCTTTTCTGTGTTTGTGTTTGTGCATACTACGAGTGTGTGACTGAGCCCTGCTGACATTTTGTCAGGAAGCAGGAAGAGGGACTGTAGTTCTTTTGACCAGACTCGAGAACTGCAGTTCATAAATGGACTTTTCATTTTTAATTTGGGGACTAGCATACACTTATACTCTACCAGCTTCATGCATGGGTGGTTTTCATGGAGTTTTAAAAGGGCATTAAAAACATTAAATCTTGAGGGGCTCTGTGACCTTGTTTGAGTACTTCCAGGTCAATCCTCTCCATTTATTGCACTTCTTATGCGAGCAGGGCAAGCAAGGGAGCAGGCCGTGCACGACTCTGTGCGCGAAGATGTGCACTAAGACACGTGCATTCAGCGCATGTTAAGCGTGTTAGGCGGTGTTAGGTGGAATAATTATGGCCATGTTGTCACCTTCACTTATACTTGTGAGTACTATTACATTATGTGGTTCTGTTGTTTCACCTCTAACACATGGTAATGGCATCCTTCTTAAATCTACCAAGCAATATTAATGTGCTTGTAACCACTACTAAAGGGGAAACAGGTATACAATGCACATCTTGCTATATGTTTAGCTTATCAGCCGATATTGCTGATAATCTCCCCTTTCAATGTGCAAAATGTACTGACAACATTGTATTACAATGTGAGAATAGCTTATACTATAAATGGATATTGGCATTCGAATCAAGAAATGATTCTGAACCTATAACAGTTCAGGATGCTTTACATGTAACAAATATCCCTTTAAATGAGATTTCCTCTACTTCTACTTACAGCATCCCTTCTGACAAAATAATATCTAGTGAGAATAA
The DNA here is from genome assembly GCA_016271365.2 of Neoceratodus forsteri. Taxonomy (NCBI): domain Eukaryota; kingdom Metazoa; phylum Chordata; order Ceratodontiformes; family Ceratodontidae; genus Neoceratodus; species Neoceratodus forsteri. The sequence continues at coordinate 1,095,077,430 of CM057450.1, read as the reverse complement.
TCACGCTACTATGAGTAGTTCAGTGATTTATCCATCTGATGTCTCTAAAAAAAGAGCTAGAGAAGATGAGAACAGTTTGGTAAACAGCATAGAAGATACAACTTGGTATAATGTGCAAGGGTCTAAAGATACAAAAAAAAGAAGGAGAAAGGCTGAGTATTTTAACATTCCATTACATAATAGCTTTGACACATTGTCCACTGCCCCTGTTGATTCTAATTGTATTCCTATTGAGTCCTCTAATGAAGGATTAAATTCTAAAAACACTTCCCAAGTCATGGTTGATATTCCAAATTCTTCAACTCCACCACCTTATTCCACGACTGATATTCCTTTGAATGATTTTGCTACTATTCAAACTGGTGAAGAGGCACCCTCTATGTGTGTTCCTAATACTGACGATTCACATACCAGGCAAATATTTGTTCTGGGTGATTCCTTAGTTAAAGATCTGGATAGGGTTTTATGCAAGCCTGACAAATATAATCGAACTAGTTCTAGTTTCAGTGGTGCTAAGAACTCAGATCTAACATATATGGTCGATAATATTATTAGCTCTCAAGACATAAATCCACTGTGTATTATCCATGTTGGAGCCAACAACATCTACAGGGACTCTGTTCAGAATATCAAATTAGCCTATGTTTCTATGACTAATAAAATGATTGATCTTGAGTGTGATATTATTTTTCCGGAGATTCTACCCATACCACGGTACTCCCGGTTTCTTAATCATAAAATTACAATTATTAACAACTGGCTTAGGGAATGGTGTTTACGACAGAATATTCAGTGCATGACACATTGGGAAGAGTTCTCTGATAGATCTGAGCTTTACTGTCCTGACGGCTTGCATCTTAACAAACTAGAGAATGCATTGCTGAGTCAACAATTCCTATCTACAATTAGCATAAACTTAAACTAAATAGTGTGGGGGGGTGCAAATGTACACACCTCTTCGTCTCACTCTTATAAATTCTCCAGTAAACAATTACAGTTTCTTAGTTTTAATGTGAGAAGTTTGACACAGAAATTCGATGAGTTACAAACTGTGATTTTGAATAAGGATTTTGATATTATTACGGCTTGTGAAACATGGGGTGATTATAACTCCCACTGGATCAAGCAACTCCCTGGATATATCTCTTATTATCTGAATCAAAGTGAAAGAAAGGGTGGAGGTGTTGCCTCATTTATTAACAATAAAATCAACTAAGTCAATATTTCTAGTTCTATAAAAATTCATAATCTCCCGACTGAGAGTTTTTGGCTTAAAATTTTCCTATCCAAACAGGATTTTATTATCCTTGGGACGTGTTATGTTCCCCCAAATTCATCTAGTTTAATTATGGATGCCATTCTTTCCGAATTTGAAATATATACTCAAATGGGTTATGTTATTATTACAGGGGATTTCAATCTCCTAGATATAAATTGGCAGTCATTCACAACATTTAGTAGTATTAGTAATACATTTTTGTCCACTTGTTTGGAATTGGACTTACAGCAATGGATAACTTCTGCAACCCGAGGTAATAATATATTAGATCTTGTTCTGATTAGTACCGCCTTAGATATTAGGGATGTGCATATTTCATCACCAAATGGCAGCAGTGATCCTAATTCTATTTTATTTAACTTGCAGAGACATATTGTCTTTAATATTAATTCTTCGATTATATACCTGTATGACAAAGCTGATCTTCACAGTATCAATCTATACCTTGAAAAAATAAACTGATTATCTTTTTTTGATAACCAGTCCTTATATCAAAGTTGGGTACTTTTCAAATCACTTATTTTGACTCTTCGTGATACTTATATTCCATCAAAAAATAAGAATTCTAATGGGAAACAGATTCCTAGACGGATGAATAAAAACATAAAACGTTTAATAAATATAAAAAATAAAAAACATTGTAACTACCTAAAGAATAGGACAACTTCTAATTGGGAATCCTATTTAAAATCAAGTAGGAAGTGTAAATTAGTCATCCGTAGGGCCAAATCTAGATGGGAAATGAAATTGGCAACAACAACTAGTAAGTCTAGTTACAAACAATTTTACTCTTATATAAACTCCCTCAGGAAAAGTCCAAGTGTGGCGGGGCCTCTTACAACAGAAAACATACTTATCCATGAGCTGAAAGCCATGGCTGATGTATTTAATAATGAATTTTGTAAAGTTTTCTCTGCATCAGAAGTTCAATCACCTGTACCTATGATTTCACCATCAGATACTTTTATCACATTCTCAGTTGAGTCTATTCTTAAAAACTACACTTACTAAAAGGTAAATTTTGTTCAGGCCAGACAATATAGCAGGGCATTTACTTTACCTATTATCTAAACATATTGCCTTTCCACCAAACTTTTATTCACCTTTTTACAATATAATTTTATCACTTGTGAATGGAAAGAGGCATTTGTGGTACTAATACATAAGAAGGGATCAAAACATCTATGGGAAAATTATCGGCCGATTAGTTTGACTTCATACATATGTAAGGTGTTAGAAAGTCTACTAAAGGATATTATTGCCCCTATTATTGATGCATCTGATTTGGAACAACATGGCTTTAAGAAGGGTAGAAGCTGTCTGACAAATTTGTTCTGCTTTTATGAACATGTTAGTTCTTGTTTGGATAACCGGTTAGCCTGTGACATTGTCTTTATTGATTTCAGTAAAGCTTTTGACACCATGCCACACTGGGCTCTAATTCAAAAACTCACAGGTCTTGGTAATAATAGTCATATGATTACATGGATTCATAACTGGCTTTCAAACAGAACTCAAAAGGTGATGATTAATGGGGCATTTTCTAACTCTGGTAAAGTTTTAAGTGGTGTTCCACAAGGCTCGGTTCTCAGCCCCTGTCTTTTTCAGGCTTTTATATCTGATTTAACTAATTCCTTCCTTTCATTTACAATTAAATATGCAAATGATTTGAAGATCAGAGGACCATGTTCTAATTTAGACCAAATACCTTGTATTCAGCATGATCTTGATATTATTAGTACCTGGGTTAATAAATGGGGCATGAAGTTAAACTCTACAAAATGCAAAGTAATGCACTTGGGTTCTAATAATTTAAATTTCCAGTATATTCTAGATGATTTACCATTGTGTGCCACTAATGATGAGAAGGATTTGGGTATAAACATTTCAGATGACTTAACATATTCCAAGCATATGCATTTGGTTATTAGTACATCTAATAAAATTATTTGGTCTATTTTGCGTAATATTAGATCTCGAGATCAGTAGGTGTTGTTACCCCTATTCAGGTCCTATGTCCGTACCCATCTTGAATATGCTTCACAGTTGTGGTGTCCTTTTTAAAAATCAGATAGTTACTCTCTTGAAAGGGTTCAGCGAAAATACACTAAAAAAATATCTGGTCTCGAATCCTCATCTTATGAGTTTAGGTTGGATACATTGAAACTAATGCCTCTTACTATCAGACGCATTAGAGGTGACCTTCTCCTCCTATATGGCATTATTCATGACCCCTATATCATGACTGAGTTAGGATTTTCTTTTAAGTCATCAATACATAAAACTAGAGGTCATGTCCTCCAGTTAACTGGTAAATCTTTTAAACATAATAATCGTAAGTTTTTCTTTTCTGTAAGAACTATTGGGCCTTGGAATAGACTTCCATCTGATGTAGTAACAAGTAATAGTAAAGAGATTTTTAAACATCGTCTCGACATGTTAATTATGTCTGGGTATGACTTAACATTCTACTCTATGGCCTAGCATAGGAGCATTATGGGCTTTGGCCTACTAGCTCTTTCTTCTAACCTTAGTATGAACCTCTTAGAGGAGATCAGGGGTGTAGAACAAAAAGGGGATATAGTGGTGGTAGGTGACCTGAATATGCCTGATGTTAACTGGAGCATCCCAGTGGCAGGTTCTAATAGGAGTCAAAAAGTAGTTGATGCCCTTCAAGACTATCTACTTACACAACTAATTAGTACCCCGACTAGGCTGGATACCATGCTAGATCTAGTCCTTACTCATTTGGAGAGATTAAGTGTTGCAGGGGTTGGGGAGCAACTGGCCAACAGCAACCACAACTCTGTGTGGTTTGTGTTAGCCTTGGGGTAGAAATATTGCAATCCAAGACTGAGGTTTTAAACTTAAGAGGAGACAATTTTGACAAAATGAGGGAAGTAGTTAGAAACAGGCTGTTAATGATACAGGAGCAGTTAGATGTGAAAGAAATATGGGGGCTGGTTAAGCTAGCCATTTTATAGGCTACCGTACTGTGCATAAGAACAGTGACCAAAAATAACAAACATAAAAAACAATATGGCTCAGTAGCCAGGTAAAGTCTGCAATTAGGGCCACAAGACAGGCCTATAGGAATTATAAAAGAACTCAGGAAGCCAACGCATGGGAAGCTTATGTTCAAAAGAACAAAGAAGCAAAGAGAATGGTGAAATCAGCTAAGAACACAATGCAGCTTCGGCAGGCAGAAGGGGTTAATGAGGAGAGGAAACCATTTTTTTTTTTATATGTATACAAGAAAAAAGAAAGAAAAGGGGAGGAATAGTTAGCCTCAAAGATGGTGACAGAATAGTGGAGGAGGATGGTCAGAAGGTCACTGTTCTGAATAACTTTTTTTGCTCAGTGTTCACCTAGGAACACATAGACCTTCTACCAGACAGCGGCATCAAGGCTGCTGACAAAGGTGTACCACAAATGGAAACACCTTCCAGTCACCAGCAGTGGGGTTAGGAAGGCCCTGGATCAACTCAGAGAGGACAAGTCACAAGGGTCTGATGGAATATACCTGAGGGTGCTAAAGGAACTAGCAAGTGAATTGGCAGATCCCTTGGCACATTTATTCAGCAGATCACTTCAGATGGGGGTAGTATTGGAGGACTGGAAAAAAACTGATGTGGTGCCTCTCCATAAGAGAGGGAGCTGGGTGGAAGCAGGCATCTACCAACCAGTTAGTCTTATGTCAGTAGTGGGGGAAACTGATGGAAATCTTAATAAAACAGGACTTGGTAGAGTACCTAGATAAGAACGGTCTCCAGGATGACAGGCAGCATGGGTTTGTAGCAGGAAGGTTGTGCCAAATGAACCTAATCACATTTTTGACTGGGTCACTAGGGAACTAGACAGAGGCCACCCAGTGGACCTCCTCTACTATGATTTCAGTAAAGCCTTTGATTTGGTGCCACACAACTGCCTGCTGAAAAAGTTGGATGACCTGGGTGTAGCCAAGAGCATAGCCTGCTGGGTAGGTAATTGGCTTAGGGACAGAAAACAGAGAGTAGTGGTCAATGGGGAGAGGTCCGATGAAGGCACAGTCACTAATGGTGTGCCCCAAGGCTCAGTGTTGGGGCCAGTTCAGTTTAAGGCCTTTATCAGTGACATCAGCATAGGTATTCTGGGCAAAACTGCCCTATTCATGGACTATACCAAGCTAGGAGGAAGGGTAGACAGTGAGGAGGTGGTTAGGGACCTACAAAAAGACCTACAGAAGCTGGAAAGATGGTCTAATTTGTGGCATCTGAGGTTCAATGCAATAAAATGCAAGGTGATGCATTTGGGCAAAGGGAACACAAGGACAGAATACTACCTCAATGGAGTCCAGCTCAGCACCATGCAGGAAGAAAGGGTCCTGGGTGTCATCATAAGCAACACCCTTAAACAGACCAGCCAGTGCAACACTGTTTATAGCAAGGCCAAAAAAATACTAGAGTGCATATGGTGGGGATTCAGCAGCAGGAGAAGGGAGGTGATACTGCCACTCTACAGGTCCCTGGTAAGGCCCCATCTGGAGTACTATGTCCAGTTTTGGAGTCCACATCTGAAAAAAAGAATACAATTAGGATGGAGGCTGTCCATAGAAGAGTGTACAAAATAATTCAGGGCCTTCAAGGGCACTTGTGCGAGGAGAGTCTGGACGCATTAAATATGTTCTCACTAGAGATAAGGAGGGAGAGGGGGAACATGATTGAAACATACAAGTTCCTGAGAGGAATAAATAAGATGCCATCCTCTGACTTGTTCAACAGAGTCTCTGACTCTAATACTAGAGGGCACAAGTGGAAGTTGGGGGGGACTTCAAGAGGAAGCTTAAGAAACATTATTTTACAGAAAGAGTAGTGAAACCATGGAATAAACTACCAGACAAGGAAGTGGAAGCAAGATCCATGACATCTTTCAAACTGGGGTGGTGCAGGACTATTGCACAATCAAAAGCAACAGGAGAAGTAGGAGGCATTAGGCAGAAGGGAGGTTAAGTCCTGGCATCTGAGTAGGTCCAAGAAACAGATAAGCAGACTAGGCGGACCCTTGGTCTCCTTCTGCTGTCTCTTTTTCTATGTTTCTATAAAAGTATAGAAATTGTTTTCTATCACAGCAGTAAAAGACCATACTTAAAACTCAAATTGGAAACGATCAAGTTGATTTACTGCTAATGTCTAATGACCATACTTTATCCCAGACTGACTGGTTTTACAAACAAAGGTCTGTGCCATCAGAACTTCTTTGTAACCTGTACATTTTTTAGGGCTGTGAGCCGAGCCTACAGCCCTATTAGGATCAGACTGTAGCTCTAAAAACAGCTGATTGTGGAACTCCCATTTTGGACATTTGGAAGTGTCCTCTACAGCTGCAAAATAGTGCACTCCCGCTCTAATTTTGGCTATTTACTGCTCTATGTTAAATACATCTGGAGGGAGGGGGGATGCTACTGTATTGTACCTCTGAACTTCTCAGGATATTAACAAATAAAACCTTTTGAAACTGCAGTTTCTAGCCCCCTCAATCGAACCATTGCAGGGCTGCAGATTGAGCATCTGTCCAGCTCAGTCTAATAGATTTATTCTATTTCTTTCAGAAAACTGTGGGTTAACTCATTATCTGTTGTACTGGAATTTATTGAAGCTCTGAAACAGTCAAACAGACTACAGCGTCATATTACAGACAGTCCAGCTGCAGCTTTGTTAGCTCTTTTCCCTTTACTGACAAACTTAAGTTTTTACCGTTGTTCCTATGGGCATTTATTGGGATCTGAGACCATTTTCTTCTGTTTTTATTTATTTTATTTTTTTTACATATCCCTATTCAACCTTTGTATATTTGCTATCCAGTGCTAGTGAAAGGTGGAGACTCTCTTTATCCACAGAATCAGGTTCACTGCTGCCTTTTCTTCTCAATGCTCATACAAGGTACAGATGAGATAGCACTAGATGGTAAACTAAAGCTCTTTGTTTATCCACAGGGACAGGTAATGTGCAGCCCCCCCCCCACACTCACCCACTGTGATGAATTTAGTGCTGGTAAAAAGTAGATAAAGCCCTCAGTTTTTCCACAGGTACAGTACCATGTGGGGCAGGCTCAGTGCAAACTTACCCACACTGTGATGGATTTAGTGCTGGTAAGAGGTAAGGGACTGATACCACTTGGGCTTTAAACCCTTGGATAATCCACAGAGACAGCTACAGTGTGGGGGCAGGGTAAGTGCTTGGTTTCCACACTGTCTGCATTTTGTCCTGGTGAATGGCGAGACACTGCCAGAACTGGGGACTATAGCATTTTGTTTATCTACAGTGATAGGTTGCATGCTCACACATATATGTGTACACACACACACACATATGCATACACACAGAGAGCATGACTAAATAAATTCAAGAGGACTGAATTAGCAGCATGCCAGTTTTTGATGATTGTGACTGAACAGCACTATATGGCGCCAACAAGAAAATAATAAATTGCTATCCGAAATGTTTATCCAAAATCATATTTGAGTGAAAGTATGGGAAAATAAATTAATAAAAGCTGCTTTCCATATTTAACCATTGCTTCTTAATAGTCATATAATATTACTTCAATATGTAGTGTGCATTTTAAATATTTAACTTATAAACACTGTTTATACTTGTTATCACGTCACGTACAACAGCAAAAATAATCTCTTTCAAAATAAAAACTCAAAAAGGGAATGTATTTGTATTGGAGACAGAGATATTGTAAATTTATAGTTCGCCAGTGATGTTGGTAAAAATCTGGGAATGTCACACTTCCTGAAGCTTTGCAAAGTTCCCCAACCTCATAACAAGTTTGCTACCAATTTTTGAATATTAAAAAATTGCATGTTCGCTCTGCGAAATCACCTTTTGGGACAAGTGAACAAAATTACACTGGCACTCTTCATGAGGAGGGGGTCCCAAAAAAGGCCATGTTGAAAATTTGGTGCAATGCCTCCAAAAAATGACCAGGTTACACCCGGATGTTGCATAGTTTCCATGCACATTTGTAACTTTGGTAATTTGGTAGATTTTCACAGCCCTATCGGCTCTGGCTAGAGTTTGTTTTATATTTGGCAATGGCAGGATCTCTCTCTCTCATCAAGTAGGCTGGCTGACTGTGGTGTCATACTAAGCAATGGCAGGAGTTCTCTCTCAGCAAGCAGGTTGCCTGGCTGTGGTGTCTTATACTAAGCAATGGTAGGAGTTCTCTCAGCAAGCAGGCTGGCTCTGATGTCTTATACTAAGCAATGGCAGGATCTCTCTCTCTCCCTCTCTCTCTATCTCATCAAGCAGGCTATCTGGCTGTGGTGTCTTATACTAAGCAATGGCAGGAGTTCTATCTCAGCAACCAGACTGTCTGGCTGTGGTGGCTTATATATTGCAATGGCAGGATCTCTCTCTCTATCAATAAGTGTGCTGGCAGTGGCTACAAGGTGAAATGCATTTATATGAATAATGACTGAACACATTCTGGGAACTGCTGGCAAAAGCAAAGAAGGAAAAAATAATGAAATGTCATTATAAAAGTTAGAAGAGGAAGAAGGACTTTTATGAAAATGTTGTCTTTATGCACTGCCACCAACCTCCTCAGGAAGCGGCCCTCTCAGTCCTCCAGTCTGGAGTTGTTCCTACTTATGAATTCTTTTTCCATGAGGGCATATTCTACCTCAATGGAACTCAATTTGCCACTACCACCATGATGGTCTGCTTTCCTTCATCAGCACCACCATCATCATGGCTGGGTACAAACACAGATGTGCTGGTCCTGGGTGGAATGTGGCCTTCATTCATTTTTTTTTAAAAGTGTGCATGCCCACATGTGTATGTGATAGGTTAGCACACCGGTCCCTCACAATGGCCCGAGCTGAACTAAATACCCTCTCCTCACTTACACTAGAGGGTGGGCAGCTGAGGTATTTCAGTGGTACTGATGTAAGCGCTGGCCATTCATTCACCTTGCCACTCCAGTACACCAGGAATCCTCCAGTGTGGCCAGATGCCTGTTTTCTGCCAAATAGGCCTCCTCCATGCTCTGTGCTGCCCACAGTCTTGATGACTCATAGTTGTCAGCTTGTTCCCCCCTCTTCCTCAAGGTCACAAATTCTAACTTGTGACAAGGCATCCCAAAGTGGATTTATGGGCAAATATCCACCTGAGAGCATCCCTTGCTTTTCAGCCACCTTAATGGAGGCACTGTGAATACAATGGCCATCATCCTGGATATGCTGTGGCTTGGAAAACTTTGCCTATGACATCTGTGCCACATGAACCAATCTGACCAGCTGATCAGTGAGATTTTGCACCTGATCATGCCCCCCCAAGTACGGATGACATGCAATGTTTGCAGTGTGAGTCCAGCATTGTGGCTATTCCAAATTCAGGAGATTGATGAATGCTTGAGATGTGTCTATTGCTGTTGAATATTTGAAGCATGTGTTTGAGTAATGCACAGCTTGACCTATCTATGCCCGCGTCTAGGCAAGAGTGGAGATTCAGCAAGGTGTGCCTCAGCACCTGTAGCAGTGGGATGGCTTGACTAATAGATGCAGTGTCCCCACTCACTCCCCGTGTGGCATGCTCAGAGGGCCTCAGTATAAGGATTATGGAATCCATGAGTCACCACTGCTCAGTGGTCAAAGACATTGATGCTCTCGAAGTATCATGGCTTGCATGCATCACAAGGTATTCTGAGATTGCTTTGTACTGCTCGTACAAGCGCTCTGCCATGTAGAGTGGAGTTCCATCTCATGGCAACTTCAACCTTGAGGCAGTGCTGAGGGGGACTGTTTTGGATCTGCAGCTATCTACAGTAAGTTGGTTGCAGGCCTTTCCCAAATGAGCAAAGTTAGCACAAACGCAATGGGCAACAGTCAGCATTTTCTTGATTTCTGGGTATTGCAGAAACTCATGCACTACAAGACTGAGACAGTGTGCCATTCAGGGAAACCCCAGAAACCAGCCACTGCTGATACATTTCACCACATTCAAACCATTGTCACTTGTTATGTAGCTAACTTTCAGGGACAGTGGGTGCAACCACTTATCTATTTTGGTCAGGAGTAATTCTAACATGTTTTCACCTGTATGCCACCCTGCTACACTCCTCATTGCAAGCGTGGCATGCTGGTGAATACCAGAAAGGTTGTTACCACCACAGCTTTGTTGATTTGCAGTTCTTACCCATCCCAGCATCAAGGACTACCCCAGGTAACTGTGCCCAGTGGGCTGTAATACATAAATAAGAGCTACCCACTGTTTTGCCATTTGTTCACATGTCATACTTAAGTGGATGTATGGTGATGTGGAATGCTGAAGGGCATGTCTTAATGTATTACTCAGTCTCCTATATAGCTCCGGGATAGCACGGGTGGCAAAATATGTCCTGGACAGTATCTTCCACTTTTGACAGGTGCAGGCCACAAAGCATCGGAACCCTGCATTCTCCACAAATGAGAACTGCAACAGGTCAATTGCAAGCATTTCCACAGTGGCGGTATTGAGTTCACATGACACAACATGATTCAGTGGGTATTTACTATGATGCTCCAATGGGTTCTGCAGAGTTGGTTACATTGTTTGCGGTTTTGTCCTGGACATGGCAAAAGCATGTGCTTTGTGAACTGGCATGGATGGGGTAGCTTTGAGCTGTGGTGGGTGCACAGGTGACAATCCAATGAATTATGTTATTTTACATTTTTTAAGGACCGGGGTTGATGTAATAGAATGACTACATTGGCTTGAAATAGTGACACCACCACTGATACTGAATGCTACTCGAGCATTCTAAGTCATCCTCCTCCTCATGCCTGTAGTAATCCTCCAGGGTCACTTCATAACTTTTCCCTGCATTGCTACTTACAGTGAATTGGGAAGGGGACACCTTGCTCAAAAGGTTGATAAGGGAGAACACCCCACAACATCAGCTTCCCTATGGTGCTGAGTCCAGAGTGCCAGGTGTCTGGTCTTGAGGTAACTATGCTGGCCCCCAGTGCCATGGTGGCTACCATTTTTCCCATGCCTCACATGTGCTTGGCAAAGCTGGCATATAGCAACTGTTTCATCCTTTTCATCATGAATGAAAATATCCCAAACTTGGGATTTTGCTGCCCTAGATTTCACATGATGGCGGTGCTGCATAGGGGACTGCAATATTTGAGGGGTTGAAATGGGATGTCTGAGGCATGAACTCTGGTGTGGTGCAATCTTTGACTTGGACTCATCATCACAATCTATTGCTATGACTCCTAGGTCATCCACAGACACAGCTACAGCAAAATAACTTGGATTGGGGGGGGGAGTGTTTTACCAATGACCTGTTCCCCTACCTCCACCTTAATTTTCTTTTTCTCAGGTTCCCATATAGGGTTGCTATCATCATCATCCACACCTTCACTTATGAGGTGATCCTCTGGAGATATGACAACTTGCTCCTCCCCCTGATCATCCACACTTTTTTCATTACCCTGTGTTTGTTTTGATGCCCTGACATAGTATCCATATAAACATGATACTGTGACTCATGCTCAGGCTGTTGTTTGACTATTTTGGGGACATCAGCCACCCTCAAGTCATCTAACTCACCCACGTTCCCACATGAAAACTTTTCATGGGTTGTTGCAATACTGCTTCTGTTGTCCGCCATGCAGTCACTGTCACTGATTTGGTGGAGAAAAACTTAGCCACACTAATACCTGTACTTGAAGGAACCACTCCATTTCCCTTATGCTGCTTAGTACTAGTATTACAACCAGCCTTAACAGTGTTAGCCCCTGATGAACCTGCCTCATCACAGTTTGGACTGCTACCCTTTGGAAGCAAACAAGGAAGTGTCTTGGCAGCATTGCCACAGTCAGAAACAGCTTTGCAAGACCATCTCTTCACACGCATTTCCTTATACTACACAGACAGTCACCAAAAAGAGAAACATGTGCACCACCCAAAAAAACTGTTTCCCTTTTGGGAGGGGGTGATAACTTCAAAAGAACACACAGTGAAATAGTACAATGGAAGAAATACAGCAATAATTTCCTTGTTTTTATTATTTATTTTTTTTTGTTTGCATGCTGAAATATGCACAGGACAGAGATTATTCAAAATACTCTGGGGAAACACACTCTAGTACTACAATGGCAATAATTTAAACAGCCAGTAGAAAGAGACGTAACAGCAAGGTTATAGTTATTGTGTTTTGGAGGGTTTGAGGCAAAACCACAAGAGAGACTTCAAGATGGAAACAGGGGCAACAAAGCAAGACAGCACAGGCACAAGACCTTAACTGAACAGTTTACAAATCCAACAATGGAACAAAGCTACCTTCTTTTTTGGGGGGCTGGGGGGAAGAATTACAACAGCAACTAGCTAGCAGCAGACAACCGTAAACAACACGAATTTCAAAATTAATACTATGGCTCTGACTCCAGCACAAGAATCTGCCTTCTTGCTTGCATGTACACAGAATAAAGGTACCTCACAGAAAGTTTAATGCTTCATTATAATAAACTGCACTGTTCAACACAAAGAAAGTACAAAATGCACAGCAAACAGCATAAAATAATCAAAAATCACAATTGGTATTGCTGTGTGTACACAACTGAACAAAGCAGTACTACTCACTAGCCTACAACAGTTGGCAACACTGCCTTTCAGACTGTGATCTGTGGAGCTACAGCACAGATCTTCCCCTCCCCAAAGCACACTTCTGAACTGTCTCTCTCAATACAGATACTGAAAGTACTAATTTAAGACACAAAATTAACACAGAATCAATAAATAATTGATGATACAGACACACAAGGAAATAAGAAACTGAATAGACTAAATTTGGACTCAAAAGTCCAAACGCAGATGCTTTTTTATAAATGTTTAAATCTCACAGCTCTGACAGCGGATTAACTCCAGGTTTCCACTACACACACTACACTGAAGTGAGGTTGTGCAAGTCAATGTAGAGTGCACCTGACCTGCTATCCCATGAATCATTGCAAAATTTTCCTTAGGATCAACCACTATCGTGAAGTAAAGCCCCTCAGGGGCGAAATGGCATTTTCTGCTTGTAATATGGGGTTTTTGCAAAGTTATAAAAAGTGAAGTTTTACTTCACAGTGAGTATTTATTTTGTGAATTCTGCATTATTTGCAAAATTCTCCATGTGGAGAAGTTGGCAGATTCGCCCATCTCTAGTGGCAACCCTAGATGGGTCATGCATGCTGCAGGATCCTTCCTACTCCTCCTTTATTGAATGCCATTTGAGTAGAGAAGCCTACGCGTTACAGTACCTAAATGTGGCACACAGACATTATGATTAGGACACTATATTAATACCTTTGAATATAGAAGATGTCACATGAGATATGCAGAGCTAGAAGAGACACTGGTATCAAAAGAGTGTTAAAATAAAACCTAATGGTTAATACTTAAAGTGAGGTATACATTATAGGTTAAGGTCTGCTGCCAATATAGACGTTGGAAGAAGGGGGAGCTATTGGTGCTATAGCACCCCCAGCTTCTTAGGACATAGTAAACTGCCCTTTTAAAACTGTCATCTTTACAGCAGCAGCTGCTCTTTTAATCCCTTCTTACTAGAATTAAATAGAAGTCAATTAAAAAAGAGCCACATATGCTTCTCTCAGGTGTGAAAGGGGTTAATGCTGCCTCCCGTTTAGGCAGAAAGCACACAAGATACTTAATCAACTGTTTCCTTTGTAATATAATCAGCTGCAATTCACACTTTATTTTTTGTTTTTCTTTCTTGAGACTTTTGTAGAGTTTGCTGAGAAACGAAAACAATAGACCCAGCCAGTCATACTGTCTCCTTGCCATAGCCATAAAGTGAAAATTAAGAGTCATACATAATTAACATCACTTATCAGTTTCTCCACATCCTGTTCCTAACAGCCTCTATGCGTTGCTGGTCATTCCATAGGTATCCCATCACAGCGCTCCTCTGTGGTTAATTTACTAGTGCAGTGCAGCACTATGTGCCTAAACTTGCCTATGCTATATACAAACAGCATAGAAATCATCCATCTGATCGATCCTTCCTTGTTGTGTTGAGTCAGCGATGGCGTCATCAGCCGAACCCAACCAGAGAGAGATCTACACCTGACTACACTCAAAGTAAGCAAGCTGAAAATGATGACTTGTGATGTTGTTTTGACAGTCAGCACCGCACAACATGGCTGTATGATTTCAAACTTTAAAGTTTCTATTTCAGTTGAATTTGTGCATTGTGCTGTACATAATTATTCAGGGAGGCTGCCAGCTGGTTAGTGTTTGATTCCAATGGCTAGTACTTTTTTGATCGTATCCCTATTCTGTAGTTATTTGTTGTAGCTGGCTGGGCACTGTTATCTGATTTACATATAGCCTGGTGTAAGAAAATACAGTACAATTTTGTGAATGGTTTCCATAGGATAGGCTTGTATGTACTACAGACCAAACAGTTGTAGAGTGTAAGCAAACTATAAAAAGGGTATATCTGTTTTTCATTTTTCTCTTAATTCAGTGGTGAGCATGTGTATGTGTGAGAGTTACTCCAAGGACTACACATTGCTACAGTGTAAAACCACGTGCATGGTCCCCCTGGTACAACTTTAAAGAACCTGTTTCTCATACATGCAGTTGTTTTATATTATCTTCCAGAAGGCTTCAGAGAAAATCCAGCTGCTCAGTCTGGACTGCAGTCAGGATGTGTGACATTGTGTTGTTGCTTAAATAGTATGGAAAACACAAATCTGACAATGTAATCCTATAGAAAATCTGTCTGCTGTTTGTATGCAGGCAGGTATTCCTCTGTCATCCTTTCAAAAGAGTTCATGACATCACATAGGAACATTGGAAAACTATAAGCATATATGCGTACTTTGTTTTGCCATTTATTGACACAGGATAGCCCAGCTTGACACTTAGCAAAGTAGTCTTGCTTTTCTTATTTTTTTGCAGATGAGCAGAGCAAAACAAGAAGTTGTGTTGATTGACTTGCTCAGCCTCATACCACCATTAAGCTGCTCTACAATGGGATTTGAACCTGCATCTCCAGGTCCCAAGCCTATTGTACATATACTGATCCACAGCTGGGCCGCAGTTAGGGAGATCGTGAGGGTTCAGAAGCTGCCCTCCCCTACACCGACACACTGAAGCTGGGCAGTAGTTAGGGAGGTCATGAGGGTCCAGAAGCTGCCCTCCCCCACGTTGACACACTGAAGCTGGGCTGCAGTTAGGGAGGTCGTGAGGGTCCAGAAGCTGCCCTCTCCCACGCCGACACACTGAAGGTAAGGACCGACAGCATTGCTTCTTGACCAAGTGCTGATACGCAGTTCTATCTATTATGCTGGACATACTTAAAGGGGTTTAATTTTGTGTCCCCTCACATGTGATGATAGTTTTTTGTTTCCTGTTCTGAGCCCAGAAAGGCTGCATGGTCTGGTATTTGAAATCCCTGAAGCCATTTTTGCTTTGTTCTGGAATCAGCAGTTTGGCACCAAAACACAATTTAAATATGTTGTCCATACGCTAATGTTGCTTAATTTAATTCCTTACTAAGGGTCTCACTGTAGCCTGAAGCCTGAAAACACTGAAGCCCGGATATTCAAACTGCGCCAGGCTGTGGCGCAAGTCTGGGCACAGCTCAACTTTGTTGCGCAGGGGAGTGGCCTGGGCGATACTCAATGAAGCTGCACTATGGTGCAGTAGCTTTGAATATCGCACCTTGGCCACCCCCATTGTGCATGGCACAGTGGCACTGCGCCAGCACAAGTGGCCAGAGTGGAGCATGGAGAGGTGCTGGCGCAAGTGCCATTGCACCATGCACAGCACCTGTGATATTCAAATGGGGACATGCAAATGAGCCCATAATTTATGCAAGGTGCATGTTGGGCCATTTGCATCTCATTATGGCGCCATTTGCATGCTATTAGCATGCAGGTGCGCCGATCCCCAATGACTTGCACCTGGCGCCCTGCCAGGCAGCAGCTGTTGGGGACCGACGCCCCCTGCAGCCCGACCACAGGCATTCCTGTAATATAAATGAAAAAGCATCCAATATCCCTGGTGGTCCAGTGGACCCCTATGTGCCCAATCACGGGCATCAGTACAGTCCCCGCGAAGTCCAATATCCCTGGTGGTCCAGTGGACTGATCGCTGCCCAATTGCGGGCATCAGTACCTCATCAAAGACCCCCACTACCCTGGTGGTCTAGTGTACCCTGACCCCACCTGTCCACTGAGTGCCACTGCCCCGCTCCACCCCCGTCAGCCGGCGGGCGGCAGCACCCCATCCACCTGCCGCCCCACCGCCCGCCAACTGACAGCTTGGTAGGGCTGCACACCCATTGGTTCACAGCATGAGCCAATGAGCATGCAGTCCATATTGTATTATCTAGTCCAGATATGTGAATGAGTTCATTCACATTCTGACTGAGTAGTACGGATGGACTGCACACCCATTGGCTCATGCTGTGAACCAATGGGTGTGCAGCCCACCAACTGTCAGTCGGTGGGCGGCGGGCCGCAGGCAGGTGGTGCTGCCGCCCACTGGCTGATGGGGGGGAGCGGGCGGGGCTCAGTAGGCGGGTGGGTGGGGTACACTAGACCACCAGGGTAGTGGGGGTCTTGATGAGGTACTGATGCCCGCGATTGGGCAGCGATCGTCCACTGGACCACCAGGGATATTGGACTTGGGGGGTTCATTTACAGATGCCCACCATGGGCATGGGGGGCACGCCAGGTGTGCAGGACCGTGTGGCCACCCACAGGTGGCAGCTGCTGAGTTGCGCCCTGCAATGCGGCAGCTCACCTGTGGGTGACCATCACTTGTTCCTTTTTTTTGTGGCGTAACTTTGTGCAGGCGCAGGTAGGGGTTGCGCATGCATGACTCTGCACATCCCGAGATGAATATTGGGCTGTGCAGATTATGCATGGCACGCCCCACCTGTTCCTGAATACATTACTAATGCGCCTGACAAAGATCTGGATTTGTACGCACACTTTTCCTTTGAATATCGAGTCAAGCATATCAGTGAGTTGTGCATGGCACAACACTGCTGGGCGCCATGTGCAACCCTTTTGAATATCTGGGCCTGAATGTTTAAAAAGCAATTCTAAAGTAAAACGCTGCACGTAGACTAAGTCTGACTGTAAGATTAATTTAATTTAACTCCTGACTAAGTCTTTCACTGTATGTTAAAACCAGTTGGATTACTCTCAGTACAAGGCTGACTGTATTTGTAATCCAATCTAAGAGTAAAACACTGTGTGTTTCCAGTTGAGAAGTAAGGGAATATATGCAGTGTGCAGCCATCACCCCGATCTCTTGCGGGTGCCTCCCCTGTGATTTAGGAGTTTAAGCTGTCCCTCCCCCAGCCTTTTACCTGGATATAAATGTTTGCTCTCTCCCTCTCCTTATCCACAGCTGGGCTACAGTTAGGGAGGTTGTGAGGGTCCAGAAGCTGCCCTCCCCCATGCCGGCACACTGAAGGTATGGACTGACAGCATTGCCTCTCGACCGAGTGCTGATACGCAGTTCTGTTAGCCCACCCCCACCACCACCCTTGGCAAACTCAGTATCTTATAGTGAAAGTCACATGATCAGTAAAAAACAATCATCCCACTTTCCCACCTGCAGTGTATACTCTTTCACCACTAGTGGCCACCATTCCCATCCAATCCTATATCTCACACTGGAACAACATGCATATCCATACCTCTCAACTGTCCCTGATTCATGAGGCAAGAGGTTGAGAGGTATGTGCATATCTACCTGCAGATGCTTGTCATTATTGCCACACTGCACCCTTTCACTACACCAGCCCCTACCATGCTCCCAGCTGAAGAGCCACATACATGGGACCCCAATGACTGGCTCCCTGCATGTCCACTTCTTATGCTCCCTCTAAGCCCCAACTACCACAGACTACTCTACACCTACTATACCTCCTACTTACTCGGCACTGCCTCCATGACCCCCTTGGGATCTCACCCTCTCAAGTCCGCTGATCACTCCAGTCTCAGTCCTCATTCCTCTCTACCCTCAGCACTTCTATCCCATCTCTTAAGAACCCTCCATATATCTGTAAGACCTGCCAAAAACCACACCTCTCCTTACTTCCATCACCTTGCGCCCAAGCTACTAAGGAAAGCTAATCTCTGTCTTGTTCTCCTCCTCCTCCTACTGTCAGACAATGTGCATCCAAACTCAGGGCCATACACTCCTGGTGCTACAACAGAGGGCAAGCTAGGAAGCCTACAACTAGCCTTCCTCAATATCTGCAGCCTCCTAAGTAAATTTACCCCTCTCCAAGGCTGGATCGCTCAACACACCCCTGACATCCTAACATTATCAGAGACCTGGCTCTCGAAAAACATCCCTGATGCCTCTGTTACCCTCAGTGGGTACACCATCTTTCTCACTAACAGACTGTGCAAATGAGGAGGAGGGTGTGCCGTCTATGTCAAAACCACACTACAAGCCCTTCTGGTCTCCCTTCTTCCGCCGACCCATGGTTCCCAATCCTCTACCATTAAAATCACACTTGGCAATCATGGAAAAACATTATGTATTATGGCTGTCTACATCCCCCCCACTAACCAAAAGCCAGCCTTTAACTCCATACTCTCCAGCCTCACCCATCTCCCTCCCAATAGCGAGATCATTATCATGGGTGATTTCAATGTGAATTGGCTATCCCCCACATCCGACACCTACAAAGATGCAGTTCTAGTCTATGACCTCACTCAGGTGATCCTTTCCCCGACCAGACTTGACCCCAGAACTGGGTCCTCCTCTCTTATAGACCTCATCCTCACCAACCACCCCAAGAACCTCTCCCAGGTTAGAGTGTTTCCTGATGCCCTAAGTGACCACTCCCCTGTCACCTGCTGGTGGTCAAATAAACTCCCACCTGGCCTCCCTAAAGTAACAGTACAGAGGCGACTCAAAAAATGTGCCCTCACCCCCCTCAAATCGTACCTTATCTGATGTGATTGGTCACCCATACATGACGTGCACTCTATTGATACTGCCCTCCTCTCCTGTCTCACCATCTTTAATGCTGCCTGTGACATCTTTGCCCCATACACAAAGCATATTTTTAAAAACAGGGATACCCCCTGGATCTCACAGTCACTGCTTAATATGATGCACCATAGAGACAACCTCGGGCATAAAGCCCTGGACTTACAGCTGCCCCAGGACAGGCAACTCTACAGAGAGGCCAGAAACAAACGTACCTGGACCATATGGCTAGCCAAGGCCACTTATTACAAACATGCCCTCACCACCTCCTGGGGCTCAGGGAAAAAATTCTGGCATAGTATAAAAGAGCTGTGTGGGAAAACTGTGTCCCTGGCACCTCACAGATTCGAGTAGATGGTACCCTTACCCAGGACCCCAATGCCATAGCCAATGCCCTTAATACCATCTTCTCAGACCTCAGTCATATCCTCCCACTTAACTTCTTTGACCCAATTCCCAATGCCCAACTAGACACCTCTACTGCCAGAGCACCCACTCTCTTCTGGCTAAGAACCATCTCTTGCAATGAGGCTAAACGCTGCCTCACCAAAGCCTTGATGAATGCACACTATAGCAGTGACTCTATTGACCTCAAAATACTCAGACTAACCCTGAATGAAACCCTCCCACATCTATCAAAAATTCTTAACTGGTCGCTATGCCTCAGCCATTTCCCCATGCCATGGAAAAGATCTATAATTACCCCTATACTGAAAAATTAGGATCCCACATCCAGCAGCAATTACCGATCCATCTCAATCCTCCCCCCCAAAGGCTCTCAAAAAATTGTGTCGGACCAGCTCCCCAACTACTTAACCAATTACTCACTGCTCTGCCATGAACAACATGGGTTCTGGAGGGGGCACAGCACCACTACAGCCCTCCTGGAATTTACCTCAAACATTCACAAGGCCCTGGAGCAGGGGTCCATAGCTGGAGCAATATACATCGACTTGACCAAAGCCTTTGATACCGTCAGTCATGCACTTCTGCTCCGTGCCCTTCCCTCCCTACATTTCTCCCCTGAGGCCACATCCTGGTTCAAGGACTATCTCTCTGGCTGGACACAACAGGTTAAAATCAGCGCCACCCTCTCCTCTGAAATACCAGTCCAATCGGGTGTCCCCCAAGGGTCCATTCTCGGCCTATTGCTCTTCACCCTTTTCCTGAACTCCGTCCCTCAATCTTGCAAGGGGAAGTTCTTGCTCTATGTGGATGATGCAGTACTGCTCTGGAAGCACCCCCATCCTAACTTCCTTCAATCAGCCCTACAAGGCTTTTTTAGTGAAAATGAAGCCTGATTTACTTAATACCACCTAGTACTCAACTACAACAAGACAAAATTGATGGTCTTTGCCTACCGACAAAGCCCACTCAGCAGTGCCCCACTACTCATTTCTAACTCCCAGGGCCTCCCTCTTGAACAAGTGTCTAGTTTCAAATACCTTGGAGTCACTCTGGACAACTCCCTCACCTACCACACACATTCAACACCTCTAATCTGCTGTAAACACCAGATTGGGGATCCTATACAGTCATAAACATTACCTACCCTCTCAGGCGCAACATCTTGCTGTAACCTCCTCTGTTCTATCTTTGGTTGACTATGGCATTACAATTTTTGATTCTGCCGACCAAACGACCCTATGCAGCATCAACATTGCTCTCAATAAAGCCTGCAGATTGGTCACTGGGAGTGCTAGAGACACCCACACATGTGAGCTCTACAAACGTGCTAACTGGCTCAACTTTGAAGATAGGGTTAAGTGCCACACCACCCTTCAAGCAAAACAAATTCTCATGAATATAGTACCCAAAGGTCTCCACACCCTCATCCAGACTATCCCACACAGAAGGGCCCCAAGATGCACCACTGGCACCTCTCTCCTAGTCCCCCACTGTAGGACCGCCCTAGGCCAATGGTCCTTCCGATACCATGCTCCCCTTTGGCTAAACAGCATACCAGCCTCTATCTCCCTAGCCCCTAGTCTTGGTCAATTTAAATCTGGCCTCAAGGACCTCCTACTTGTATCAGCCGCCTGTGACTGCAACCATTAAGGTAGACACTGTGCCTTACTCCTGTCAACTTCCTCAGGCCTCACAATCACTATGTATATAATATCTGACTCAGGGTTCTATTTAGAACCCCCCGACTCTGTAAACTACCTTTGGTCACAGCTAAGCCCTAAAATCCAATCTCATGTCCATGACACAATGTATATACTGTACCTATGTATATTATCAGTAAATGTTGTGTTTGTTCTTTCTGTACTGACGTGGAGCCTTTGCAAAGGAGTCCATGACTCAAAGGATTGTAATTCCGATTCTCTTCAATAAATAAATAAATAAGTACAGTAACTGCTGTAATTATAACAGTTTGTAGAGTTCCATATCTGTGTTGTATTTCTTGTGCTTACTCCTCAGACCCCCCCCACACACACACACACTCACACTCTGTCACAGCTGGAAGCCCTTCCCTGTCTCTGTTTACCAACCTGAAAAAAATAAAAAAATGGTTACCTACTAAACTTCCAATTTTCACAATTACTAGGCATAATGGCATCTATTAGGTGCATTAACAGGTAAATTATTCTGGTGGGCTGAGAGCAAAGGAACAAATATGGTGAACAAAAGTGCTGAATGTGATAAAAGTCAGCTGTGCTATGACAAAAGCATTTATACAATAGGGGTGAGGTGATACACAGTGGAATAAAACTGTATTTTCACCCCATTGAATAAATGAGTGCTGACGTATGCACAGTGGCATTCCCGTAGAAATATACAAACAGTGCATACGTCAGACTAGTAATATCAAGTGCTTGCATACGTCAGCAATCAGTACAGCTTCCTTGTGCAATACAGAAACATGTGCCCAATTAGTTTAAGCAATAATTAGATGCACCTTAATACCAGTACAAGCTACTAACCTGCATTTCTAGCTTCATTTTCAGTGCAGCATCTCGCACATCCAAGCAGCCACATCGCATCCAAGTCGCACCTTACAAAACAGAAACTGGCATTACAATGTTTTCCAAAATGTCAACGGCAAAAAACAATATGTTGTTTCCTAAAAGCATGGAACAACCAACGGAGAATAAATTAACTCTGAAATGGAAAAAAAAAGTTATAAATATTCCTGAAGAGGTCATCCTTAGCTACAGTCAATTCAAGAAAGATGAAGAGCCGCTACTAGACCCAAACGAGCAGACATACAACACTATTGAGAGCAAACATTCAGCTGATGGCACTACTAATACTATAGCAATGGACACCGAAGAAATTGACCTGTTTATTAAAAGTACCAGAAATGAAAATACCACCCGGAAAACAAGTGCAGATATAAATGCCTTACAGAAATTTATGAAGGACACGCTGCACATTCACACGCCTATTCAGCATGCACCTTCTGAACAACTACTGTGCCATTATTTCATGACTTAAAAACGGCAAGACGGTACAGACTATGAGCCTCTAACACTCAGATCCAGATTCCAAAGCGTTGAGCGATATCTGAAGGATTACAGTTACCCAGAATCTATTAGCAGTTCTCACACATTTTTAAAAACCAGACAAGTGTTACTACCCAAACAAAAGCTACTGAAGGAGATAGGCAAAGGCAATCGACCTCAAGCTGCAGACGAGTTAACAGATAACATCATTGACCAGCTTTATTCAGAGAAACAACTTGGACATGATGGCCCTCAAGTCCTGCTTAATACTATGTGGCTTACTGTAACACTGTATTTTGGCATTAGGGGAAATACAGAAACACGAAACCTAAATTGGGGAGATATCCAACTGAAAAAACATGAACAAAACAATCAGTATTTAGAATATACAAAGGAGAGACAAACCAAAACAAGAAGTGGTATTAATCCAAAAGACACTAGAGCAGTCAAACCTAAAGCATATGAAACAAAAGACGGTAACAAATGCCCTGTATTAAACTACAAACTGTACCATCACAAACGACCAGACAAAGCAAACCACTCAGATGCACCATTTTTTTAGCTATAAATTATACACCGACAGCACAATATCCTACTGGTTGGTACAAAAAGCAACCACTTGGTATAAATTCACTCAGCAAAATAGTCAAAAATATGGTCGACAAAGCGATAATCTCCACTGACAAATGGCTCACTAATCATTCTATCCGCAAGCATTTAGTGCAAAAACTGATAGATTCTAATGTGTCCCCCAATGATATTATTCAAGTTTCTGGCCAAAAAAATTACAGACTCTGAATGATTATTCGAAATTGAATGAGGAGAAACATCAACAGATTTCCCACATACTAAGCACATCAGATAGTGATCCTGGAACCTCCAAAATAAGTACTCCTGCAGAACCTGGAAAAGAATGCAGTGCATGTTTTAACAGCCCTACCATTAATGCAACAAATATCACCTTCAACATTGTGCACGGTACCATGAACTGCAAGTTTCGCACAGTATAAATAAACATTTGAAAGACAGCATGACCCATTATTAACACTTGTGCTTTCTTCCCACAGGTCACAAATACGAGAGCCAGTGCAGAAAAAGAGTCAGAGTTATCGAGTCTGACACAGATTCTGATTAAAATAGCTGCTCAGCAATTGCTGCCACCGAAGTGAAATATTTTTCTTCAGTCACCTAAACAGAAGCACCTTCCTAAATCTCCGAGAAGTGCAGCAATGTACAACTGATGCATCATTATATACTAACAAAATCCGGTCAAAGAAACCGGACGAAAGTACAGAAAAGCAGTACATACCATGTTATCTCAATAAATAAAATATTCAGCACCCAAAAACTTTAAAAATATGTCTCCGACACTGCAAAAAAAGAATAAACTTTCCATAACAACCCACATCCAGCAAACTTGTACGCACATACTAACTTGCTAACTCACGTACCAACATAGTCCAGCCCATGCACACATCACAACCAATCAGAGCAGACATTACGTAGCAAGAACTAATACTAACACAGCACACACCTACCCATTCCTAGAGCAACTCCATAAGTAATAACCAACCAAACTCACACTGCCACATTTCAACCAATCGAACAGAACACCAAAAAACAGCCAACCACTGCACAGAGCACACAACATGACCAATGAACCACCACAGCACAACTACCAATCAACATAGCAAGTCACACAACACACACCCAGCAACAGAAATGAAGAAGTCCACCAGAAAATCACAGCAACTGCAGCATTTCTCACAGTTTTATTCCACTGTGTATCACCTCACCCCTACTGTATAAATCACATACATGATGATCAGGAGTGTGATATGGAAAATATTCCCACTCCTGCATTGTGAGGCATTGATTTCTCACTTGTGCCGGCACCCGTGAGATATCTATGCCTCACGATGCAGGAGTGGAAATATTTTCCATATCACTCCTGATTATCATGTATCCCTATATATAATATTACTACCACACTGAGTTACATACAGAATCACAGTGTGCTGAATGTGATATGCTGTGGGTCACCCTGGAAGTGGGAAACAGAGTCACTATATGGACTGTTGTCATCTATAGACCTCAGGCAGAGGGGGGAGTTAAATAAGGTACTGGTGGAAGACATTGGCAAAATTGCAGAAAAGTGGGGGATGCTGCTGTTGGTGGAGTTCAATGTGCTGGATATAAATTCCTGGCCATGCTCCTGCTGTTGGATTGGTTGGAGACGGAGCAGAAGCGATTTGTTAAAGCACAGGGTGGTAGGCCCAGAAGCACCTTTTGGGCTAACAAACAGGTCTGGAACTTTATTCAGCCATGTAAAGTTAGCAAGGTCTTGTTTCTTCTGTTATATCGGCCACTGCTCAGAGTTGTTACTGCTGGGCTAAATGCTGGTGTAACTTACATTGTCGGTTCTCCTTCAGGGGTTCTTGTAGAATCCCGACATTGGGGATTTTGTTGCTGCCCTTCTGGAATGGGGTGCAACTGCTGCCATAAACCCCCTAGCACCATGTCACAGAAGGTTTATGGTGCAACTGTTAGTGTAACAGCTGTTTGGTGCAAGTCGCAGGCCACTTTGTAGAATCACGTATGTTGCAACTGCTGGTGTAATTTGCTACTTGAGCCATTCTTCTTGGCACAACTGCTGTTATGCCAGGCATAACTCTTCTAGAATCTGGTCCCTTGTCTGCAATGGTGCCATTCTGTGATAGGGACAGGGACAGAAAATACTTAGGCCCTGGCACAGGGGTGGTCACTAATGTTATTGAAAGGTATCCTGTGAGAAGGGCGAACACTATTGAGCACTTACAATAAGGGTGACTCAATAGCAGCACCTGCTCACAGGGCTACTGGATGGGGGGGGCAAATACTGGTATAGTGACATTCTGTCGCTATATGTAAACTTGCGTGTTGGGGGGGAGTAAGCAAGCCTTGCAATGGGTGGAAGGGGAGGGAGGGTTTTTGAGGTATACTGTGATGGTGGGTTTCCAAGCTAGCCATGTAGCATGATGGGTTCCTGGCAGGCTAGGGTTCAGAGGGTACCAGATTCGGTGATGGGTGTCACACTTGGACCACTGATTCTGATCCATGTATCAATTTTTTTTTAATTTATGTAAGGGAAGGGTAGTCAGAAGACCCACAGTCTTGCTGAACTGACTCATCTAAAAATAACCTAGGGATAAGTTCAAAGAACAGGACATAGCTAAATCTACAGCTATTTTAAAATGCAATTTATTTGTTAAATTTTCTTTGAAGGCAGGAACCAAAGTATCCACTTTATAATGCCCTCAGGGAGATCCTTTGACTTGCAATAGTTGCCAGGAAGAACCTGTGTTGGGAGGGGTGTCACAAGGAGCCCTTGAATTACATCAGAAAGACCTTTGATGTGTAGATAACAAGGATCCAGATGAATTTGGAAGGTCCAAAACACATTCCCAGGATGCTTTGGAAGGACATCACAGAAACTGTTTATGTGTGTGTGTGTGTGTGGCAGAACAAAAACCAGTTCTGACCAGTTAACCTGAGGAAAGGAAATTGAGTATGTCACTTTTTTTTTTAAATCTTGTTGGGACATCCTGTGCTGTAAAATATAACTTTTAACACGCCAAGGTGGAGTTTAATGACCTCAGAGAGGAGGCTGGCTCAGGACTGCTTTTATCCAACTGGGCAAGCCTTAGAGAGACACATTTTATTTTATTTCTGACTGAGAGAAGAAGGACAACATCAACACTGTAGGAGATAAGTATTATGTGGATAAGAGAACTTAGTTTATACTTTAAACACCTGTTTTGTTTTTAAGATTGTATGTGTTTGGGATATTTGTTTTGTATTTATTGTTCTGTTTTGATATTTTAAAGTAAAGATATATTTTACAACGGAAACTGCCTGGAGTGCCTTGACATTTCTTTTTATTTAAGTGGAGCTTTTAAAGGTTACAGTTAACACTGTGTATGGGCTTATTGATATACCAAACTGGAAAACAGATAGTGTTCTCTAAGTCTCGCATAGAGTTCTAATGGTTCGTTTGAAAGACCTGGTTGGGTGCCCATAGGCAAAGATATCTGGGCCCCCAAAGACAGAATTATCTGAGCATGATAATTGGGTACACTAACACAAGGTTATCAGTTTGAATCCCTCCAGAATTTGAGACTAAGGTGACTTGAACCCACAAAACAGACAAGATGGTTACCTTTTTCTGTTCACTGTCCACAAATCATATGCTCAGAGGTTGGCACTTTGGGAGTAGAGGGCTGACTGGCTGAGTGAGTTTGTGACAATGGGCACATGGGACTTTCGTGCCGGTTCGCCAAAATGTTTTGGTTTTTTTTTTCACCCCGTGACATGCACCCCCTGGAGTTAAGAATCTTTAGTAGTGGGGTGCAGGAGGCACAGCCCCCCGCATAAACAAAAAAATAGCAAGTTCTTGGTGCCCTTTTGCCATGCACTGGGAGTGCACATCAACTAAATGGATTTTCACCAATGTACATTTGCCCAAATGGCGATCGCCTTTCCACGATCACCATAATCACATAGACCCTTATTGAAATAAGTTGGCTGTGCAGAGCCACTGGGAGTGGGTCAAGATCTTTAATGATGCAGCACCCTTGGGGGGAAACATTCTAGTGGCCCTGGGTTGCCCACAGTGGTCTGTGAAGGTTGTTTGAGTACCACCCAAACTGAACTGTGCTGTTTCCTGCCTAGTGCCCTCTACAGACTGTATTTCCTGCAAAAACTGAACTGTCTGTTTAAAAATCTGAACTCAAGATCAAAAGATGCAGAGTGCTGAGTAGCAGCTTCCTCAAGCAGCTCCCACTTCCCATCTCTTATTTAGCTCATTTTGGTGTTTTAATTTACAATTTTCTCTTGTTTCTAAGTTTTTACACTGTACAATAGCTGTTGCAATCTGGTCTGGTTATCTCTCGAGCAGATGAAGGCTTATATGAAGAAAGCCCCACAGAAGCATTCCCCTCCAGCAACTCCTGAGAAGGCCCCTAAGAAATCCAGGGCCTTGGGTGGTTCTAGCTCTGATCTCCCGAGCCAAAGTGGTGATCAGAAACCCTTAATGCTGGTCAGATTTCTCGAGGAATTCAAACCCTTTCAAGAGGAAATGAAGGATATGGCAACGGACTTGAAGTCATTATCCAGAAAGTTAGATGAGCTCTCCGTGTCTGTTTCAGACAACACAGCCCAAATTGTTTCTATTGAGAAAAGAATTGGTAGTCTCGACCATGAACTGGTTTCAATGCGCCAGAAACTGTCTAGTTTGGAAGCCAAGCTTAAGGACCTAGAGGGTCGGAGTCAAAGAAATAATGTAGTGGTTCTCAGTTTACCAGAGGGAGAGGAAGGCCAAAATGTTGTGGCATTTATTCGGAAATTGGTTGAGCGGGTGGCAGGCCCATCCCCATTTGGCTCTGGCTACATCATTGAGCATGCCCACAGGGCTTTACGGCCTAAGCCACCCCCTGAGGAACCCCTCCACCCTATCGTGTGCCGGTTCCTGAATTGTCTGGAGAAACAATATTTTCTACAAAAAGTGCGTGCTCTGCAAGAGGTTCGCTGGGAACATACAAAGCTGAGAATCTCCCAAGATCTACCCATTTCTGTCCACATGAAACGCAAGGCATTTCACCCTATTGTTTCCAAGCTAATTGCTGCAGGCCTGAAGTTCAGAATGAGTTATCTGGCTAGACTACAGATTTCAACTAACGGATCCTGGAAAAGCTACGAAGACCCTGAAGAAACCCTGAGGAGCCTTAAGTCTATGCTGCCTGATCTCTTCAAGGACCCTTGAATGGTGGTGGTGTAGTAACGAGTATCGCACGGAGCCAAGAATTCGAACTTTTGTTTTTCTTTCTTTGGAGAAATCTTAAGAATGTGAAGATTTAGGTGACTGCATAGTTTACAGTTGACTTGGGGGGTCACCGCAGACTGCCCCGTTCCTTCTTTTCTTTCTGTTTCATAATTGGCCCCTAGTGGTCCAATGCATAGGACACTGGGGTCTCAGGCCTTCTTGGGGGGGGTTTGTGAGCCAGGATTTTTTGGTGACTATTTTTGTTGGGGGTTGAATGGGCCCAGTTTGGTTGTGGGCTAGTTTCTCATTTTTTCCTTTAAGGCTGTTGCTGGGATGGTCCTGGGCTTTCTCCATCTCACTCTCCACTTGGGTTGGGCCAGGGAATCGACCGCTAGAGGGTGTTCCTACCTCTGGGGACTTGCAGGGAAACTCTACTCACTAGGGATTTAGCAGGGGCACTGCTTAGCTGGGAGGCAGCACTCTCAATTTCTCACAGAGGCCCTGTTTACCAGACACTGACTGGTAGTGGGGAAAGGTAGCTTTTATACCTTCTCCTCCAGTCTAACATTTCCAGCTTTCCTATTTTAACTCTCGCTCTTAATGCAAGCTGGGGCATTTCTCCCTCCAGGTGTTGCTGAACCCGGTGCCACCGATTTTAATCTGGGATACCACGAGTGAGTGAGCGATGAGATGGCCTTATCATAGCCCCCCTATGTTATTTTCTCTTATACCCATGCCTTGGTTGGGCTGAGGCGAAGGCCCAGGACTATTCATTCTTGTTGGGGGTACACCTGACAGGGCTCGATCTCTGAAGGCTGTGATTTGTGTGCAACAGTGCTAAATAGCAAGGTTTAGTATTGGGGGCAGGAGTAGAGGGATTAGAACTAGTACTGTGTTGAACGTTGCTTGTGACAGATTGGGGGGAGAGTGGGGGGGACAGGGGTGCGGTTGGGGTGAGGGGTTAGAGGGAATGTGCAGTATCTACTTCTGGGTGGGCTAGGAAAGAGGGTGGGCTTTACTGCAGTAACCCCAGGAATATATGTAAAGGAAATTTGCATCTCGTGTGCGGAGTATAATTATTTTAGTTTGATATCTCTTCTGGATGGTAAATGAGTTAAAATTTGTGTCTTGGAATGTTAAGGGGATCAGAAAGCAACATAAACAATTTCAGGTTCTTAAACACTTAAGTCTGTTCAATTCACAGATAACTTTTTTGCAAGAAACCCATTTATTAGAAGGCGAAGCTTGCAATTAAGGAAGCAACAAGTGGGATCGATTTACAGTGCCCAGGGCACAACAGATAGTTGTGGGATCATGCTCATGATTAACAGGAGTATCTCTTTTTCTCCTACACAAGTGATCAAAGATACCGAGGGTAGGTTTATTTTGGTCAGATATATGCTCTGGTCTGTCCCAATTCTATTGGGCTGTGTTTATGGCCCTAATCTGGATGACCCCGGGTGTTTTGTAAGACTTATATCTATCATTCTCCCAATGATTCCCATTAAAATTATTTTAAAGGGAGATTTCAATCAAGTATTTGATTCTCACTTAGATAGACTGGGTAGTGGCCCAGGTGGAGTTACCCCTGGGCAGAAGGCATACTGGGAGTTATTAGATCAATGTGGGCTCTGCGACGTCCGGCGTGTCTTACACCCTGATTCCAGGGAGTTTACCTTTAGGTCCATGGTGCATGGTTCGCAGTCCCACATTGACTATTTACTTATTTCTCAGTGCCTCCTGCCCGGGGTGAAGACCTCCTCTATTCAACCTGGCCCAATCTCCAACCACTCACATGTGGTATGCAATTTGGTACTGCTCAATTCATTTAACAGGGAAACTAGATGGAAGCTCAATGATCAACTCCTTAAAGACATTAAATATTGTAAACTAATTAGGGAAAAAATAGAATATTTTTCTTCACAAACCCTTTAGAGGGTGTAAAACCTGATATCTGGTGGGGGGCCTTTAAAGCCTTCATGAGAGGGATACTGAATAGCATGGCGGTTGGTAGGAAAACAGAGCGAGAGGAAGACCTTAAATCCCTATTATCCCAAATTAGATCTCTGGAAACAAACCTTCCGACTAATCCCCTAGATGAGGATATTCAGAAACTCCTGAAATTAAAGGATAAATATCGGGTGTTACTTCAAGAGAGAGCAGAACTAGCTATTATTCGTACCAGAGCTAAATACACAGATCAGGGGGAAAAAGTGGGATGTTTACTGGCATTGCGTATTAAACAGCAGGAGTCAATGAGATTTATCCAGCCTATCACGTCATCAGCAGACGGAACTCTCAAAGTGTCTCCTAATGAAATAACTCAAGAATTTGCTGCTTATTATTCTAAACTGTATAGCGACATGGAGCACCCTCCCTGCCCAGAAGATATACAAGGTTATTTAAGAGGTTCCTACTTGCCCCTTCTTCCTGACAGGTGCGGTGAAACTCTGGTTGTCCCTATTTCTCAGGATGAGATTGCTAAGGTTGTTAGCGAATTGCCTGCTGACAAGGTCCCTGGTCCAGATGGATTTTCTCCTTTATTTTACAAGGTCTTTTGAGACCTTCTTGTACCAATACTTAGTCGTTTATTTCAACAAATCCTATCTGGGGAGTAGACAGATCCATATCTCTACGAGGCCCTGATTGTTCTGCTTCCCAAACCTGATAAAGACCTCAATAAGGTTCAAAGTCATAGATCCATCTCTCTTTTAAACCAGGGTGTTAAGATTCTCTCTAAAATACTGGCCAACAGGTTAGCACTGGTTCTTCCAGGGTTAATAGGTACAAATCAGGTTGGATTCATGAAAGGGCGATTATCTTCTGATCATTTACGCACTTTGTCGCATGTCTTCTTGGCTACCAGGGATGCGGAGTTCCCAGCGGGCTCGGTCTCCTTGGATGCTGAGAAGGCATTCGACCGTGTGAATTGGAATTTATTGTTTCACACTTTGGAGGCTTTCCATATCCCTTCTCTGTTTATCTCCTGGATTGCCGCCCTTTATAAAAAACCCTCAGCTAGAATTTCTGTGAATGGGGCCTTTTCCCACTCTTTTCTGCTTCATTCAGGTACTAGACAGGGGTGCCCCCTCTCTCCTTTATTATTTAACTTATATCTGGAATCTCTTATCCAAAACATTCTCAATAATGACTCCATACAAGGAGTGAGAATTGGCCGGCACGAAGTGAAAGTCACCGCATATGCTGATGATCTCTTAATACATTTGTCCCATCCAGTATCCTATATTCCAGCCTTACTAAGTGAAGTGGCAAGATTCAGTGCTTTGTCTAACAACAAATTGAATGCCAGTAAGTCCCTGTTTTTTCCCTTAAATCACAAAGTTTTCAAGACTGATATTAGTCCCTTGGGGCTATGCTGGACTCCCAGGTCTTTTAAGTATCTAGGTATTAAACTTTCACGTAACCCCTTAGTATGGTTCAAGGAAAACCTAAATTCTTTACTGGAGGGAATTACACACAATCTAGAAACGTGGTTGAAACTCCCTATCTCTCTGTGGGGCCAAATTAATATAATTAAAATGAATGTATTTCCTAGGATTTTTTACCTGTTGTCCCTTCTTAATGCTTTTGTTCCTTTATTCTGGTTCAAAAAGGTTCACTGTATTTTTACTAAATTCATCTGTTCTGATAGGTACCCCCCCCCGGCTTACCATAAGCTGGCAGCTCCTAAACTGGAAGGGGGGTTGCGAATCCCCCACCTGGCTATATATCGTTGGGCTAGTCGCCTTGCAAAATGTTTGCAGTGGGTATCTCCCAGCCTAGAGGAAGTGCAACCCATTTGGCTCAGAATATAATTGGATGCAATTAAGGCCAATAATCTGGACCCTCTCGCGTTATTTTTCTTTAAGATATCTCAAGTAAGTATGGCTGTAGATTGTCCCATAACGACCTCTTTAAAGGTCTACTTACAGATATGTTCCTTTTTGCAGTATTCTCCCCACCTGGACCTGGCCCAGTCTATATGGAACTCTTCATCATTTACTATTAACAAGAATCAAATCTCCCATCTTTGGTTGCCTCAACTCGAAGAGGGGAAGCTCTTAACCTTTACTGATGGTGAGGGGCATTGGTTATCAGTGGAGAAGATGGTTAGGAAATTTCACATCCCGACTTCTTTCTTCAAAGTCTTGCAATTGAGCCATTTACTGGTAATTTCCTTGGGAAGTACTTCTTCCTCTCAGAGCATCTCCTCTCTGGTACCCGAGCTATCCCCACTTTCTGGGTCATCTGGTGTAATCTCTAAATTATATCAGGTTTTGTTTCACAAAAAGTTTGGGGGCCCATTTGGGCCATCAAGATTTTGGAGTAACTTTTTCCCCCATCTGCAGTTAGATTGGTATTCTCTCTGGAAGTCATGTCACAAATTTATCTTTCAGGATAGACTGCGTCTCATGCAATATCATGCATTGCACAACCTATACTATTCCCCGGTTAAACTCCACAAGTGGGGCTACTTAGACTCCAATAAATGCAGTAAGTGTTTGTAAGATGAGGTACGCTTTTTCATATGCTTTGGTCTTGCCCAAGTATTTCCACTTTTTGGGTTTCAATCCAAACTTCCTTAGACCCCTTTTTGGGCCTTCAAGAATACTTTATCCCTGAGGTATGTGTGTTGGGGGACCTGTCTTCCATTAGAGTCAAGGTGCATAAATTTCACATATCCATGGTTGCCTTGTCAGCTAAGAAAATAATTCTCCATCATTGGAAAGACAGGTCCTCCCCTTCTTTCCAGGAATGGGTAAGAGAAGTTTTTTCCAACTTGCACACAGAAAAAGCAATAGCAAGCCTACATAACAGACTGGCAGTTTATGCTAGAATTTGGGATCCCCTTCACTCATTAATCTCTCTTTGGTTCCAAACTAAGTTTACAATAGGCTCAATGCTTTTATAAGGCCTTTCGATTAGAGGCTCGGCATTTACAGGCACTGTGATGGGTTACTGCAGTAAGGGGAGGTGGGGGGCAGCATCTTTTTACTATGCATCAATGAGTCTCTGTCAGCTTCTTTGTATGCTGCCTTTTATGGTGGAAAATGTGTGAATAAACTTTAAATTAAAAAAAAAATCTGAACTGTTTGCTTGCTACTGAACTGTGTTATCAGATTATGCCCTAGTGTACCTGATGTCCAGCTTCACCTTTGCTGCCCAGACCAGCTTCACTAGAGCCTTACGCTGACCCAGGGAGGTCCCCAGCCAATCTGCCATCTGCACCAGAGCCACCTCCAGTGACATCATCCTCTTCCGAAGTTCCACCGCAAGTGTTCCAGCATCAGTCCTGTGATGATAAGTGGTAGAGAGCCACTAGTGAGGTATCCAGTAGTGAGTCAGCCCAAAGATCATACCGCCATCAGTCTTCTTAGTGGGAGATCATCTGGGAGCTGGGGACCTGCCAGTGGTCGTTGCTGTGGATCATCCAGAGAACCATCTGCTAACCAGAATTCTTTCCCAGAGTCACAGAGGATCGCCAAGTTATTTTTCATCCAGTTAGTAGTGTTTCTCTTTGTGTTTTGTTCATCTGGGGGATGCCCCATTATGGCCTGTTTATAACAAGTGCTTTGTGGGGTCAATGCCCACCTACTGAACAGCCGACGCATAGGAAAGCCAAAGCTTGGTTTGTCAGTTGTTTTATCATCTTGAACAGGTGCATACCGGACTTAGACTAAAAGGGGTTAACCCCCTGTTCTTGGTTCAACCAATTGTTGATCCTGATTGTAATGTTTTGTTGTTTATTTTTATTATCCTGTAGCATTGTAGAAAAGTTATCTTGTTTTTATTGTTTCTGGTAAATATACCTCTTGCATCTTGGTCACTGAGTAAGCTTTCTGCCTCTCCTTCCAGATCCATGTTTCCTGTCCTGAAATTGTAAGGGAACCTTCCGACCTGCCACACGTAGAGTGGACACAAACTTACTAAAACAGTGAGTAGATTTTACAGTTTTAACATGAAGGACTTCTATCTCCAAAAGATGCACCTTGCACAATGATTTGTTTTTTGAACTGTAATATGTTCTGTAAAATAATCTGTGAGCTGCCACAAGACACTTTTTTAAGAAAAAATTGGCTTATGAAGCATTCTTCTATTAGCTTAAGCGATCCATCCCAACCTCTGATAAAGGAGGCAGTGGTGGGTCTACCTTGGACAGTTCAGAACCAGTCTAGCCAATGGATGATAAAGAACATCCAAATTATGGATTTGTAACAATCACACATGAGTGTGATGTGCATATTTATGGAACACATACAAAGAGAGGTGAGAAAGAAGTAAGTGCCTAAGCTGGGACTTGAACCCAGGCTGCCGGGAATATCGTTCCAATTGTGCTAACAAGTTGTGCCACTGAGACAACTGGAACCTGTGCTGTCCCTGAGCACATTACTCTTTCCCAAATGCACAGCTCAGTGACAACACAAATATTTATTTGTAACAATTGAACAGGAGTGCGATGTACATATTTATGGAACACATACAAACTGAGGTGAGAAAGATGTAAGTGCCTCAGCTGGGACTTGAACCCAGGCTGCCAAGAATACCATTCCAACTGCATTAACAAGCTGGCCTGGGTTCAAGTCTCAGCTGAGGAACTTACTTTGAGAAAGAGGAATGTGTTCGGGTACAGCACAGGTTCCTGTTGTCTCAGTGGCACAGCTGGTTAGCTCAATCAGAATGGTATTCCAGGTGGCCTGGGTTCAAGTTCCAGCTGAGGCACTTACTTCTTTCCTTCTTCTGTTCGTATGTGTTCCATAAATATGCACACCACACTCCTGTGTGATTGCTGCAAGTAAATATTTGTGTTGCCATTGGGTTGTGTATTTGAGAAAGAGTAATGTGCTTGGGAACAGCACAGGTTCCAGTAGTCTTAGTGGCACAACTAGTTAGTGCAATTGGAATGGTTTCCACCTGATACATGTACTTCTTTCTCACCTCTGTTCGTATGTGATCCAAATTATGGAGTCTATCTACCATGGCATTTTTGTAAAGGAGGTCTACAAAAGCAAACAATGGTAAAACCTGTACTTAAACAATCTTCTGCATTGTCTCAGAATCCAGGCAGCCATGATTTCTGTAGAGAAGTCCAACCCTGATTCCTATTTTGCCTGTTAAATTATCCAGATATTTGTTTCCTGTTTGATAAGTATCTGAATAGAAGCCAAGATATTTTTTATGAGCCAACAGTTTCCAGTTTGGATCAGTTTTCTGTTTGAATTACAATTTCTGGAATTTTTTGAGTTTTGTTTGATATCCAAAAACTATTAGCTTTGTTTTAGAAGCATTTAAACACAATTTAGAATCTTTAAAACATGCCTGGAGTTCATTAAAACTCCTTTGTAGGCTATTTTGAATATAAACAGCAGATTTACTGGCCATATAGATGACAGTGTCATCTGTGTAAAATGGTAATTTTTGTCGCTGACACTATCACCCAAACCCCTTAGATGTATTAAACATAATAATTGTCCTAATACAGAACCCTGGGGGCTCCCTTGACAATTTCAAGAGACACTAATCCTAAACCATTTACCATAGTTATCTGCCTACAGGAGGTTAAATATGCTTTAAACCACAGTATTTCATCCTTGTTAATATCCATTTGAAACTATCTGTATAGTAGAATGTAATAGCCTACTGTGTCAAACTCCATGGTGAGGTCAACAAAGATGGCCCTGTTAATTTGCCCAGAATCCATAGCTTTGCTGACATTGTCTAAGACCCTTGAATGATAGCCATGGCACTGTTTTTTCTTTTCAAAAAACCGACTGGAATCTATCCATCAAGTCATTTTAATCAAGAGATTTGTTAAGTTGTTTTGCAACTAGCATTTCCAATATCTTGGAAGTAATAGAAAGACGAGAATACAGTGCTAGTTTGTCATCTTATTCAGATTCCCCCCTTAAAAATATGTATGACAGGGGCACATTTCCAATAATATGGGAGTTCCCCTGTAGAAAGGGACCAGTTAAAGAGATAAGAGAGCAGTTCAACAATTTGGAAGGCAGACACTTTTAATAGTAATGGAGCGGATACCGTTAATATAGCTTTGGAATTAAAGCGCTGGTCAATACAATGCAGGCAAAAAGTCAAAAGACAAAACCTCATCCATGCAAAACAGCTAAAGGAAAAACTGCACTGAGTCCACTGACCTACTTTCTGCCTGAAATTTCACTGGAGTGGTGATCCATTTTGGCATGGAGTTGGAACAGTAAATCTGCACTTGATGGAAAAAGTGTTGGAGAAAACGTAAGTATGGGACAGAAATCTGCGCTGTTTTTCCCTTAGCTGTTTTGCAGGAGCAAGGTTTTGTCTTGCAGCTTTTTGCCTGTACTGGTTTTTCCAGCACTGTTTAATTTTAGCTATTTTGTGGAGCACCCATAATGGAGACAGTCCATCTTCATCAACACTTTTCCCAGCATTTAAGTTAAGTAAATCCTCCAGTACTTCTTCAGTTCTTATGTCCTGGACCCCAAAATGCTTTCCATCCTATACTTGCCCAGATGTCTGAAAATTCTGCAATAGATTATTTTCCTTTGATCCAAAACATTTTCATGTTTAGATAAAGAATGCATTAAAAAAATCCACTAACTGGCATTCCTGTACCACTGTACCATTTTCACATGAAATGTTTATATTGGGGGTATGTTTAACCTGACCATTCAAGTTTTCAAAGTCTATGTTTTAATGGTCGACCAAAACTTTTGTTGGATCTCCTGCCGATTCTGTGTTCATTTCTTTAAAAAACAGATTTTTTGCATTCAACACCTCAAAGACATACTTATTCCTAATATTCTTGTATGTATCCCAGACCCTTTGTAAATTAGAAGAATGAGTCCCTTGCCAGGCCTTTTTTTTGTCCCTTTTTAATCTTGCAAGAAAAGGGGTAAACCATGGAGCTGATGTGCTTTTGACCATTTTGGTTTTATATGGGAGATTTATCTATTTATGTATTTTTTTATCTATCTGTTCACTGGGTAGGTACACTGATCCCAAGGACCATTTTCAGGCATGGCCCAGGCCATGAATAGGGCACATATGCATACATACAGACATAAAAATTATACAACTTGAGTATGGTATAGGTGATTACACAGACTGGAAATATACAATGATATGTTGTGAACACTGAGGCATACAACACAAGTACAGAATACACTGGAAGACAAGACACACTAAATGGAAACAAGTAATGTTTATGAATCACTTTGAAAAATTCTGTGGTGAAATAATCCTACCCCAGTTGTATTTTGGGAATTAACCATAACCTATTCCAGTTTATCTTTCAAGATCTGAAATGAATGCTAAATAATCAAAAAGCTTGAAAGATCTAAATTCCAAAAATTTGGGGGAGGGGCATAAATGTATCTCTTCCATGTATACAGTATACAGTATATTATTATGATCACTATATAAATCTGCCAGTACTCCAGGCTCCTTGTAGTTGTAGGAGGCATTTGTGAATATAAGCTCAAGTAAAGTGGAAGCCTCAGGATTCTTTACAGTAATACTTGTAGGGTGATAATAAATTGGTCAAGGCCTAGCTGGAGTACAAAACGTCTAGCAGATTTCAATTTATCCAGATTTAGCTAGTCCACATTGAAATTACTGCCTATAAAAAGTTCATGCAAAACTGAGTAAGGTAATAATACATCTACAAAATCAGAAAAGATGGTAGTGCTAAATTTATGGGACCTATACCCTCCCATCAATAAGACTGTTTTTTTCTGAATGCAGTTTTATCTCAAGGGCTACATACAATATTTACAGGCAGACTTCCCAAGTGCTAATTGAATCTTTATTGGAGAAAATCTTTCCTGGGCATAAATTATCAAGCTGCCCTCTTTTTTTCTTCTGTCAGCCCTAAATATGTTATACCTTTCTAATGCAATGTTTGAATCCTTGATTTTACTATCTAGCTAGTTTTACTAATGACAGTGTTTACCAATCCCACTGTTCTCTCAGGAGTTATTACCATCCTCTATAACTTTACTTAGCCCCTGGAGGACATCAGAACCAGCAAACTAAAAATCAGAGGTTATAAAAATTGTAACATGCAATGCAGACTATGGAATCTCCCACTGTTGCCTCCCAACTCCGACATCAGCTGCAGGTGATTCTGGGATTTCTGGTTACAGCAAATGCCAGCTTGGGAGTCAACAGAATAAGTCTGTTATAATTTACTGTCCTGCTGTGAACAGTAAGAAAAAAATGTTTTTGCACACAATCTGCAAATAGGGACCAGCCACATACTTGTTTGTGGGCTTATTAGTGCTGACTGTTCCCCTTTAATGAATAACCAACATCATCATTATGGGTCATTAACTAAAGCCCTAGCGGTGAACCTGCAATAGAATGTTTCAGTTTCTCTGATAGGTGACACCTAATTTTTATGGGAAGCTTTAATAGAGTTTCTTAGATTTATGGGCAACCTTCCATACTATCTCTCTCTCTCTCTCTCTTTCTCTTTCTCTTTCTTTTTCTCTTTCTCTTTCTCTTTCTCTTCTCTTCTCTTCTCTTCTCTTCTCTTTTCTGCTTTCTCTCTCTCCCCTCCATCCCAAGGCAGGGAACAGACAAATATAATGGATTCAATTGGCTTACTCAGCTTAATATAGTGTTATGCTTGAGAAACTTGTGAGGAACCTTTGTGACCATTCACCTCTTTATCCACAGGATATACCACCTAGTAGGGGTACTAAGGCAAGGAATCCTAGCAGAGGGCTCTACCCCTAGAGGTGCATGAGAATGATTCCCTTGGCTATCAGTGCCTTAGGAAAGAACCCCTAAAAGAAAAGATCATAGAGCAGAAAGCATTACCAAAGGATGAGTATGTATCATTAGGGAGGACCAGCACATAGGTCAGTAGGCACTGTGTACTGTGGAGCTTGACGTATCACAGCAAGAAACAGCAGGAACAAATTATTTTCCATTTCATAGGTCTGAATTATAGCAAGAGGGCATGACTTCCTAAGGAGATTGTGACTGAAAAGGGAGACCACCATCCATCTCCATCCTACAGCAGAAACTTACTTAAATAGCCTAGGGAATATTTTACTGCAACCTGTCTAGGTATTATGACCATTGGTATGGAGGAGAGGGAAACAAAACTCTTTGAGGAGGAAATATCTGGGGATCCAAGGCCTAGGTCACCTTCCTTCCAGGCTTGGGGACATTTTGTTTTAGTCAAGGCTGACAATACATCAGACAGGTCAATACTGACAAGACAAAGACTTAGGAGAAACCCCAAAAATGCAGAGAAAAACAAAGATGATGGAACAAGGGATGGGGGTAAACAGAGAGCCATGGGGTGAGCGGCACAGACAGATGTGGGACAAGCGGCAACTGAAGACAGCCATGGGGAGAGTGGCCACAGCACACACAGCTGTGGGGTGAATGGCAGCAACACAGACAGTGGCAGGCAGCAACAGGCAAGAGAGGAGAGTGCTGCAGGGTAAATGGCAACAGCACAGAGAGCTGTGGGGTGAGAGGCAAAAGCACAGATGGTTTCATGGTGAGCAGCAAAAACACAGACAATTGTGGGGTGAGCAGTAGTAGTACAGACAGTGGCTGGGTGGTGGCAACAGAGGAAAGAGCCATGGAGTGAGTGGCCACAGCACAGATAGCCAAGGGGAGAGTGATCACAACACAGACAGCTGTGGGGCAGATGGCCACAGCACAAACAAACACTGGGTGGGGCAACAGCATGGACAACCAGCAATGGGAGACCAAAACACTAATTGATATAGCAAAGGGTAAATAAATGGATTTAGATTCCACCAGCTGTAAGCCATGCTTACCCACCATGGATTGAGCTGACATACCTAGATTGAATACATAGGCAAGTAGGAAAGGTAGATATGGAAAACAAATGCATAGCAGTCTTGATGCAGGACTAGGAAAACAGGAAATATATGAATGGTCTGAGGAACCATAGAGAATGAAGAACCAGCAGTGCAGAGCTGCTAAACCGCCCTCAACCGAAATATCAAAGCAGATCCCAGAGGCAGTGCTAAGTGAAGGTCTAGAAGGCTAAGCACTGTATGAAATGAAATAATGGGAAAGAGAAGCACCAAGGGTGATGGGAAAGGTAGACCAGAATATAAGAGGTGAGAATGAAGTGGTGGTATGACAGGGAGGCAGGCAGCAGGGATGAGACAATGGGGCACAGCAAGTCACGAGCCCATGGAGAGAAGACAGACCAGAAAAAAAGCACACGGGCAGCAAGGACACAAAAAGGTGGTGAAATGAACAAGGGGAGGGAGAGAATGGGGGAGCATGGATGGGACACCGGGAATCAGTGACACAAAAATAAAGATTCAGAGAACAAGCCACAGGGCTATCAGCAGGAAAGAAGAGGGACAAAAGGAACACGAGAAGGAAGGGGAGAGACAAACACACGAGTCAGCCATGGCAAACAGACAAATGATCTAGTGAGAAGACAAGCCTCGGAGCCAGCGGCAACAGAAAATTAGAGGGGGCACAGACAGCCACGGGGTAAGTGGCAGACCAGAAGAAATGATGGAAAGGGGAGGGAGGGGAGATGTAAACACACCAGCCAGTGTGGCAAACAGGAAAACATACAAAAGAGTGGACAAGTCATGTGGTGAGCAGTAACAAATCGAGAGGGAGCACAAACAGCCATGGGGCAAGTGGCAAGGGGAACGGGACTGAGGAGACATGCCACTGCAGGTGGGTGGTTACAAAAACAGGAAAAACAGGGAGGGAAAGAAGGAAAGCAGGGGAAGCAGAGCATTGGCCAGAGACAGACAGAAACATGGGGAGATGAGCGTGAGACACAAATCATGACAAACAGGATGAAACAATGGTGGTACAACAAGCAGAGGTGGCAGAAGCAAGCAGAGTGGAAAATATGGAGAGAGAGAGAAGGGGTGACAGAGCCTCAGGCCACAATGAAAAATGCTTCAGAGAGGAGGTTGAAAGGTGCAGTTTTTTGTGGCTCGAGTGGGGGGAGTGGCTGGTTGCTACATCCCATTGAACCACAGGCACAGCCTTCCAAGAAGAAGCATGCTTAACTTTGTATCATTTTACTGTGCAATGCAAATTATTTACTGGCATGAGTTGGGCAACAAAGTAATCCCAAGCTGCAATGAGGTTGGGAATTAAATATTACCTGCCTCACATAATAAATTCAAGGTCATTAATGAAAGCAAAACAAAATATCATTTAAAAAATAAAACTAAATTTGGCAAATCTGTGGCTACCAAAAGGTAATGAATTACATCTAAGAAGGTACACTGGGGTTAATTCTTGTTGGACTTAGAATGGAGTGCTCAGTTTCCAGACTGAGAACTCAAGAGTGGAAAAAGGAACCCAAGTGTGCCATATAAAATGGAGGGGTGGTGCTGCATAGCACTACAAAAGAAATGGAACTACAGTAATATTTATGACATTAGAAAGCCTAAAACAGACTACATACTGCCACAGTGTGGTGGGCAAAGCAAACAGGGTGCTGTGATGCATAGGGAGGTCAGGCGGTGACCCTCCCACTATACAGTAATTGGTGTGACTGCATCTGGAATACTGTGCAAGCTACTGGAGTCCACGCCTGAGGGAAGACTGCAACATGGTGGAGGCAGTACAGTGCAAGACAACCAAAATGATCCACAGCCTTAGGAGCAAGACATACAGTACGAGGAGAGGCTACAGGACATGCATATGTTCAGAGTCACAAAAAGAAGGGGAAGAGGTGGCCTTTTTTTATATGTATTTTATTTGTATCTTTTATCATGAGCATGACAGTAGATCATATTACATATAGCACACAGACCATTAAAAGAATACACCATTGAGAAAATTATTCTCTGAGATACAGGGTAGACATGCATGTGCCATATAGTGGTACAACATTCAGGGGAAACTACATACTGTTTCTAAACTGAGTCCTGATAAATGTTGATTATGGTAGTCCATGAGCCACATGGCTGGAAATCAGATGAAAAGGATTGTCCAGCAATGCCATTCCAAACAGTCCAGAAATCCCCTGAAAGGGATAAAATGGTGCCATGTCAAATGCTAAATGAAAGATCTCATACAAGTATGTGCAGCCTATTAATCTAACAAACTCTATTTACGTTCTCAACTGAACTGTCTTCTCATTGTCCCCTTTCCTAAGGAGATCCAAAATCACAGTGTTGTGCTTTATTAAACATTAAATGTCTATAAATGAACAGATGAAAAAATGGAGAAACAGAAGGCAAGTTACTTACATACCCCAAACGCTATGAAAACTTAACAATTGCTCAACTCCTCACAACAGAACAAGGCCAAATGACCATTGAGGAGCAGAGACAGTAAGAATATCATTTATATTAAGTAATTCAAACTTGGTTTTAATTTTTAGTCCTCATAGTCCCTGAATGAAGTCATGTAGGGTTTAAAGTCTCATCTTCATCATCTGAATTGTTTGTTTGGGAACGCAGCTCAAGGGCCCTGCGATCTGCCCATTTGCCCACTTCAACAGAGTTCAAGAAGATGCAAACTTTACCCTGACAAACAAGTTGGAGTCTGGCAGGAAAAATCATGGTATGGGGAATCTTGAGCTCCTGAAACTGCTGATGAATGCCATCAAAGCACTTTCTGTGCTGTCATGTAGCGTAGCTGACATCAGGAAAAAAAGTGTATCTGCACATTGTCCTGAAATAAAGGGGCAGCTCTCCACACATATTTCAAAATATAATTTCGCTCCCCCACACCCGTAATAATAAGCATAAGTGTACAAGGTTCTTCTGAATTCGCAGACCGACCATGTGTGTTGACTTTGTAAGTTTTCTGGATTTCACATGTTTCCTCATCCCTTCAGGTAGTAGTTTTTCTGTGAGCCACTCTCTGAGATACATTAAAGGGTTATCTCCCTCTGATCCTTCAGGTAAGCCGACAATCCTGATATTTGCAGCCCTGGACTGATTTTTGAGTGTCTCGATTCTTGCTCGAAGGTGTTGGTTTTCTTTTGCCATCAATGCTGCAGCCCCCGTGGAGGCATCTGCTTGTTTTTTAGTCTCAGTCATGTCCCCTTTCAAACCGTCAATGGCATTCTCCAATAGCACAACTCTACCATTAAAATCATCAACTCTAGTATTCAGGGCCATCACAGATTGTATCAGCAGTTGTAGCTTACATCCCAAAGTATCTATAGTTTATCTAGTTTCTCCAGAGCCCAAGCCTTCAGCAGACTCTGTGGTGTCCTCCGGGTGCAAAGCCCCAATATTTCCTTTGCTTTTCCCACTGCCACCAAATTGTCTCTCCTTTTTAGGGTTACCCATTTTCACTAATTCAGGGTTGCTCTATCCAATGATCTGAACAAAAATTTAAAAAAAGCCTCTAAAATGTAGATTTAGGGCTTATGAAAGTCTAGCTCACAGAGAGCTCTTACAAAGCTGCTGCACATTGCTCGGGCTCCACAGTGCTCAACCCCCCCCCC
Organism: Neoceratodus forsteri; assembly: GCA_016271365.2. NCBI lineage: Eukaryota > Metazoa > Chordata > Ceratodontiformes > Ceratodontidae > Neoceratodus > Neoceratodus forsteri. The sequence goes on along the minus strand of CM057450.1, from coordinate 1,095,033,452 downwards.
TCCACCGAGGTGGCTTTATTTTTGTAAAATCAAGCCAATGTTTATTGACAGGATGATACTCCATTGAGTAGGCTCATTTACAAGGAGGTCCTGAACATACAAATATACAAAATATAACAAATGATACAAAAATAATAGAGTTCAAAAACAATAATTACAATCAAAACTTAGTAGGTTGCTAGCAGAAGGTAAATGCATGGTATTACACATGGCAGTCTAATGTACATGATTACAGCAGAGCAGCAATAATGCAAGCTTGATCAGAAATGCTAGGCATGTAGATTGACTTCAGTCTGGAGGGGAGGTATTGAGATAAGTGAGGGCATTTATAGGAGGGGAGAGAGAAAAACAGAGTGAGGCTGAGTGTGTGTGGGAGGAGGAGGCTGGCTTGGGAGGGTGAGGTGGGAAGAAGTGGGATAGATAGACAAGGGTGCTAAAGGATATGGGGATAGAGGTGAAGGTGAGAGAATAAGAAGGGTGGTGGAATGGGAGGGAAGTGCTAGGGGCAGAGTGGTGAGTATAGTTGCTTAAACAAGGTGTGAGGAATGAATGATACTTTGTGGCACATACAGGAATTGTTAAGTTTGCTGATGGCTAAATTCCTGAAGCTATTTAGGGGCATTAGTTTTTGCAGTTTGAGCCTTGATTGGGCTTTGTTCCAGGCAACCAGGAGAGCCCGGCTTAAAGCCATCTCGCCAAACTGGAAGCAGGCGCTTGGTACATCTAACATAATGTAAGTTTCTGCCTAGGGGGTATAGGCAGATTGTGCACTGAAAGAGACTTGTTATGTAAGGGGGAAGTTTTTACAGAAGGGCTTTGTAGAGCCAGGTGAGAGAACAGATGAGATGTCTAGTAGATAAGAAAGTTCAACCCAAAGAGGCATGTAGCTCGCAATGGTGTGTAAGATGGTGTGCGTTAGAGACGAATTGAATCTCCCCATGGTACAGAGTATCTAGTTGGTGTAGCAAGAAGTCTGAGCAGCAACTATATAGAATGTCGGCATAGTCAAGGAAAGGGCTGAAATCATCAGGACTATCCTTAACCTGGTGTCAGAGGTGAAGAGTGATTTGTTTCTATAGAAGAAGCTAATTCTTTGCCACAGTTACTTTGCAAGGGAAGTGATGTGGGCAGAGAAAGTTAGATGTTGGTCTAACTCACGTTATTAAAATTTGTTGACTACCTCGAGGTCATTGTTGAGGAGTGTCTTGATGGGAGGCAGGGAAACGAGGGCATTTGAGAGGGCAGTCATATGGCTGGAATGGAAATACATAACTTTTGTTTTTTGCTCTTAGGAGAAGTTTTGATTGGGCAAGGCTGTGTTGTAGCAGGTCGAACTCAGACTGGAGCACTGTGTGGGTTTTGGCTGCTGATGGCCTGGATAGGTATATCACAGTGTCACCTGTGAATAGGTGTAATTTAGCTGTGCTGATGTTCCAGGTGCAGTCACACCAATTACTGTATAGAAACATACAGGTATCTGAGCAGGAGACAGACCAGTGGTGCAGAGGGCTGAGTCACCTTGAGCACCTTACCTCTCCCATACTGGTGACCCTTATTTGGGAATGTGCTCAGGTCATCGGGAGTCAGCTGGAGGAGGGCTGGGAGAAGGATTGATTGGCCGTTTGGCAGCTCTCCTCTCTCAAACCAGGGAGGCAAGCCTTCCTGGCTCTTGGCTGCCATTGAATGAAGGCTTTGTGGTAGCATCAGGCAAATGGGGGACTGGCACTAGGATGGGTGGGTGGAATGAGGTCACCAGTTCTGGTGTCCATGCGTGCCTTCATTCACACGGAACCACCATGTTGCTGAGGCCTTGAGAGTTGAGGGAGAAAACTGGGGGGGGGGACATGTCCCCCTATTCCCGTAAGTAATGGCCCTCAGAACTCTTGGAACTTATACTGTGTGGATCCCAGCCAGTCCAATGGCTGGGGCAGTGTCAGGTGGGACTGGGAGTCCTAAGCCAGGGCCTGAAGGCAGGAGTAGGTGGTGATGGGCGAGCAAACAGCTGAATGGAAAAAAAAGTACCTGAACAGAGTCTGGTATGATTTCCCAACATGAATAATCCCAATGCTTGTAATCCCGATGCCAAAATCCCAGCACACTGTTCACCATCTGGTACAGTTTGTGACAGCTTGAAATCCCATCCCATAAAACACCTGCACAGGCATCCATGTAAAGTAATAAAACAACTGATCAGTGACTTCAGATGTACAGTATGAGAGGATACATTTTCCGCAAACTACAGAAGCATGTAGCACCACATGTAAATCTGCACACCCCATGGCACTGATCATATACCACCACAAACCTTGTTAGCATTGACAGTTTGACAACTGCCAAACAGATGGCAAAGTCGGCAGAAGGACAGCAGCATCATCCTGCCAGTCCTGCTCTATTCTGTGGTAGCAAGGTCCCCTGTGCAGTGGTAGGTCAAGTTCCTTTTCCCCTGATCTCGACAGGAATACCTTTGATCCATGGCTTCGCTGTGTGCTTAGACATTATTTATTGAAGTTATGAATTACGAATAAGCATTCTCCTGGGGCCCATCTCTGCCTAATGCATTCTGTCAGAAAGGGTCTTAAAAACATCATGGGCTTTTGAGAGGTATGTTGCCAATACATCCATATAGAGTATGTAGTGCATCTTGTCACTGAATACTGTACTCTACGGCAGTGTCTACCACACACAGCTTATCACAGCCTAAAATCTATTGACTTACAGTAAATAGAGCATTAAATAAAAACAAAAATACTTTATCTCTTGTACTTTCACTGTTCTTGAAATGGTGACCTGTATAACTAACTAATTTTATAATGATAGTAGTCACAAGCTATATGCGGTCCACCAACTACTGAGCAGTCTAAAGAACCTTAGCATTTTTAGAAAGTTATAGGAAAGGAGTCTTAATATTCCATTTATTATCACATCATGGAACATGCCATCTGTTGTAATATAATGCTATAATGTCTGTTATAAGGGGATTCCTACAAAATCCCCAACACTAAGTACTTTTTAACTGTTGCTGGCAATGTCAGCACATCGTGTGTCTACAACTAGTATGATGGGATCACATATTAGATGGGAACTTGGAGCCATGTTTGCTTTGTAGGGAATACCAGTGTCAGGATTTATTATGGATCCCCCTGAACAGAATAAATTGGGTGGGCATCATAGAACACATATTGAGTTCAAATAGAGGGGCAAGAAGGAATTCACTAAAACTTGTGGGGGAGAGGAAGATTCAGAAAGAACATCTGTAAGCAATTCTTCATGGAAGGAGTGGTGGAGAAGTGAAATAAGCTGCCAGATGAAGTGGTCCAGGTCACATCAGTCATCAGTTTCTACCAGAGATGAGACAGGCATGTGGGATTATGTTAGAAAAGAAGGAGAAGTAACTGAATGGGAAGGGTTGCCACTAGGGCAACTGCAGAGTAGTTAGGTAAGGTGGTCATACTGGATGGGTTGAAGAGCCTTTTTCTGCTGACAACTTCTATGTATTTTTTAATCTATGTATCTATTTTATGCTGTGCAGTGCTGATGAGTTTCAATGCATGGCAGTATGAGGTGGTCCATTTGCAGGTTGCGGAATCCTTCTGGTGTACCGGCCTCTGGGGAATGAGAGGGATTTTCTGCAGGAGGTGGTGGACTTTGTCACTGACAGAGTTTTGGAGTCACCCAGGTGATTAGTCCTGGGGATTTCAGTGCTTGAATTGACAAAAAAGTATCACAGTTTGGGAAAGATTTCCTCTAGATAATTAATTATCTGGAATTTGCACAAGTGGATGCTTCTGCAACCCACTGAGATGGGCATACCATGGACCTAGTACTTTCACAAGGGCTTAAGCTTAGCTATCTCAAGATTGATCCAGTTGCTTGGTCGGAACATTACAGTTAAGTTCTCATTCAGGGACCCTCTTTGTAGTCCTTTCCCTGTGCAGATGCTTATTGTCCTTTGAATGGGTTGTCCCCAGTAGGACTCCTGGTGGTAATGGATGTCTTGGAAGTGAGGGCTGCTTGTGGGAGAGGTGCAGGTGAGGCGATGGCAGTCTATAACAACGATGTACTCAATTCTGTTGCACATGTTCATATGCAACTCAGGTCTTCTCGCTTGAGACTCCTGTGGTTTGATGGGAAGCTCAAGGAGATGAAGACCAGGGGTCAGAGTTTAGAGTGGCATTGGCGGAAGTCTAGCTATGAGGAGGACAGACTTGCTTTGAGAATTCACTACTGTGAATATCAAAGAGTAATCTCCTATAAGAAGGCAGTATTCCAGATGGGGGAGATTGCTTCAAGGAAAAACAGACTGGCTTAGTTCTTCCAGACTATGGGCAAGCTACTCCTTCCTACTTCTCTGCAGTGTAATAAAGCAGTTTCAGCCAACAAGTGTGAAATGCTTGCTCTCTTCTTCTCAGACACGTGGCCTCCAACAGATCTGGGATTTCTCCAATGGGGCATTCTCATCCCCCCCCCAGTAGTGAGAATGATGCCGCTGGATGCACTCCTATTGTCTGGAGTGAGTTTAGGCCTGTGGGGGTTGAAGAGGTTTTTGAGGTAATCTCAAAGCTGTGGCCTACTTATTGCAAACTGGACCTGGGCCCCATCCATCTAGTGAAATGGATGGAGTCAATAGGTCCAGTGTTCGCTGAGATTGTCTGGTGTTCACTTTAGAAGGGGTCATTCCCTAGTGCCTTGAAAGATGCACTGACAAAGCCCCTTCTGAAGAAACCATCTCTTGACCCAGATTGCTTAGCCAGCTACAGGACAGTCTCAAATCTCACCTTTTTGGAAGAGGTCATTGAAAAATATTGCTCCTGCAGCTTGAGGTGCATCTCTCAGACTTTAACATCTATGAGCCTTTCAAGTTGAGATTTAGGTGCAGACATAGTACAGCAGCAGCACTGGTCAGGGTGCACAATCATCTAACTCATCAGTGCTAGAGATACAGGTGAATGGTAAATCATCTTTCTCTTCAATCTCTCATTAGCAATTGATACTGTAGATGATGGTGCACTGTTGGATAACCTAAGGGAGCTCTGTGGACTCACTGACACTGTCATCAGCTGGTTCAAGCCCATTCTCACAGGAAGGATGCATAGGGTAGTAAAGGGGAGTTTCTAATTGTTCCCAAATCCCCTGCCTAGTGGAGCATCTCAGGGTTCAGTTCTGTCACTCAAGCTGTTTGCAGAGTCCATGCTTCCACTAGGAGAGATCATTAGGTGTTACAGCGTGAGGTTTCACTGCTATGCAGATGACACGTAGCTGCATATGTCATTTTTACCAAGAACACATTGTGCAATTGCATTACTGAATGCGTGTCTAATGAGATCCAGGATTGGATGTCCTCTAACTGGTTGATTTTCAACCCAGACAAGACAGAGGTGCTGGTAATTGAGCATGGTCCTCGGCAGTGTGTGTGTGAGGATAATTGGAGAGAAGACAGGGATGAAGCTGGGCTTATCCCCACTTACTGCTTCTACTAAGGTAAAAAATCTGGGGGTCATTCCAGGTGATGGATTGACATTTGAGTGTCAGGTGTCATCTGTTGTCAGGAGGAGTGACTTTTACCTTCTAAGGAATATTGCCTTAATTCTGCCCAATGACTTGCCCTCACTGGTGCATGCTTTCATGACCTCCAGATTCGACAATAGTTATGCCATCTACCTGGAGGTTAGTAGAGTGGTCCTGCATCACCTGCAGCTAGTGCAGAATGCAGCAGCCAGGATGCTGATTGGTCTTCTGATATCCAGTCATGAGACTCCAGTCCGGCAGGGCAAGGCTTGAGTTTAACATTGTTTTGCTAGCCCATAACTTAGTGCAAATTGGCCAGGGCTAGTGTAGCAAGCCCTCTACATGAACCTCAAAGGTTGCATAGGAAGAAGAGTGACTGGACCACAGTGGGCTCAGGGAGGGTGTGGAGGGATCAGAGGCACATCCTGCAACTGGTCCAGTTTAATAACTCCTATGCTATTTTGGAGGAATTGGAATGCCCCACAGAGGTGCTCACAGCTGGGACCAGGGAGGATGGTTGGTATCTCCAAGCTGAATCCCCAGGGAAGGGGGGGCAAGGGACCCCAGAGGAGGGGGAAGCTTCTCCTAGTGGGGGACTCTATTGTCCTGGGTGTAAAATTAGGGACACCTAACGGGGAGAGTGAGGTCAAGTGCCTTCCAGGAAGTACTGCACAGAGTGATGGGAAGTGAAACCATAGGAATACTAGGGCAATATCCAGGACGTAGGAGCTTGACATCATTGTCCATCTGGGGACCAATGACCTGGTGAGGAGAAGGGTAGAGTTAGCCAGAGTCCAGGAGCATTTCAGAAAGCTGGGGGGAGACCTGAAATAGGTAGCACATTCTGTCTTATTCTCGGAGGTGCTACCTGCCCAAGGCATGGGGGAGGCCAGGGCACTCCACATCTGAACCTTCAACTCCTGCTTGAAGGATTGGTGTGGAAGGGAGGGATTTGACTTCACAGGGAACTGGGGCCCAACCAGGGCAGATGCGAGCTTGTATCAGGAGGATGGCCTGCATCTGTCTGAAAAGGGGACCTCAGTCCTTACTGAGAAGTTGGAATGCTTTAGCAGAGAGCATTTAAACTGGCCAAGGAAGGAGATCCAGGACAGCCAGGTAACTTAGGAACACCTGCCTCCATGGGAACATGCAAAAGTACAAGTTGACAACAAGAACAACTGAATTGAGCAGTGAGGGGAAGGCAGGTAAAACATGCATAAGGGGGATAAAGAGGGGACAAGAGCACAAAAGCATGAATACCGGGGTGGGGGTAGGAGGCAAAGTAGAGAAAACAGGACAGAGGGAGGGGCAGGGTGTAAAACATGGAAGGTCATTTTCACAAATGCCCACAGTCTGGAAAATAAGGTTCCAGGCCTGGAAGCCTTGATGACGGATGCAGACCTTGACACAGCAGCAATAATAGAGACATTGTAATCTGCTAATCATAGCTGGAACATCAATATACTGGGCTATGCACTGTTCAGAAGGGACAGGGAAGGTAAAGAGGGAGGGGGGGTAGCCCTGTAAGTCAGAGAAGGCATAAAGGCTACACAAGTTAAGGGAAGGCAGGCGGAGGCCAAGACAATGTGGTTCATGCCTGAACCAGGGAATGGCACAGCAATACATACAGGGGTGATCTACAGACCTCTGGCACAGAGGGAAGAAGTGTACATGACACTAGTGGAGGAAATTCATGACATGGCAGCTAAAAGTGAAATCCTTTTGATGGGAGATTTCAATATGCCAGACGTGGATTGAACCACCCAGGTAGCTGCTTCATAGAAACATAGAAACATAGAATTTGACAGCAGATAAGGACCGCTTGGTCCACCTAGTTTGCCCATTTCCCTACCTAATGGATAAGCTGCAGATCCTAGTTAACCAACAGCCTACTTCCTCCTAACCCCCCACTAGAATTGCCTTATGTCTGTCCCATACATTCTTGAATTCCCCCACTGTTTTTGACTCTATGACCTCCTCAGGAAGGCTGTTCCATCTATCCACAACCCTCTCTGTGAAGAAATACTTCCTCACATTACCTCTGAGCTGTTCTCCCCTCTATCTTCAAATTGATCCCCCTTGTTTTTGCACATCTCTTTCTGAAAGATTCAACCCTCTTGGACTTTGTTGATTCCCTTGAGGTATTTGAAAGTTTCTATCTTGCCCCTTCCCCCTTTCCCTTGAGGCTTTACATCTATACATGGCCATCCTGGAATCCCTGCAGGGGGCTGGACTCAGACAACTGGTGCATGAGTTAACTAGGGACAAATTGATTCTAGACCTAATATGGAAGAATGTGAACAGAGTCAAAGGAATCCAGGTGGAAAGGCAGCTGGGATCCAGTGACCACCACATGGAATGGTTTGGCATGGAGACAGGAACAAAGCCCCACAAGGGCAAAAGCATTAGATTTCAGGAGGGTGGATTTCAATGAAATGGGTAGATGTTTAAGAGCAGCCCTCAAGAAGGTAGAGGTACACTGGGGGAGACTAAAAGGAATCATTATGGAGGTAACTAACCAATGCATTTGGATAGTGGCCAAAGGGAATAGAAGAAACAAAGCACTATGGTTTTCTAAAGAGGTGGGAGACAAAGAAAGGGCTAAAAGAGCAAGTTTCAGGAAGTATAAAGGGACTCAAAGGGAGGAGGACAGGGAGGTGTACCTTGAATGTCTAAGAGAAGCAGGGAAGGCTGTTAGAAAAGCCAAGGCACAGACAGAGGAGGGTTTAGCATAGACTGTGGAAAAAGGGGACAATACATTCTATAGGTACATCAATGATAGAAAAAAACTGGGGGGTAGATTGTGAGGCTCAAAGGAGAGGAGGGAGAGTATAAGAAGGGGGATCTAGACAAGGCAGAAGTACTGAATAAATGCTTCTGTTCAGTATTCACTGAGGAGAGAGAGAGGGTCAAGGACCACATTTGGGAGCAGAGGCAATCAACAGGGAGATATGGACACCAATCCATTCACAGTGGAGAGTATTCTGGAGGAACTCATGAAGCTGAAGGTGAATAAAGCCATGGGGCCAGATGATATACACCTGAGGATATTAAGGGAGCTGCAGAGGTAACTAGCAGTACCTCTGGCCACCCTGGTCACAGAATCACTCAACACAGGCATGGTTCCAGAGGACTGAAGGAGGGCACATGTATTCCCACTGTACAAAAGTGGCAGTAGAGTGGAAGCAGGGAACTACAGGCCAGTCAGCCTCACCTCAGTGATGAAGAAGTTCATGGAGACATTGCTGAAAGAAAGGATAGTGGTACACCTGGAATCCATCAGCGTCCTGGATCTGAGGCAGCATGGATTTACATCAGGAAGGTCTTGATAAACTAGTCTGATTTATTTTTTTGATTCGGTGACTAGGGAAGTGAATCAGGGAGGGGCCGTAGATGTCACCTACCTAGATTTCAGCAAAGCCTTCAATACTGTCCCATACAGAAGGCTGGTTAGCAAAATGAGTAGTCTGGGCATGGGGCATAAGGTGATACACTTGGTTAGAAACTTGCTGATGGACAGAAGGCAGAGGGCGGTGGTAAACTGGATCCAATCTATGGAAATAAGGGTGACCAGTGGAGTGCCACAAGGATCAGTACTGGGGCCAGTCCTATTCAATGTCTTCATTAGTAACATTGCAGAGGAGCTGGAAGGAAAGGTCTGCCTATTTGCAGATGACACCAAGATTTGCAACAGGGTGGATACTCCAGAAGGGGTGCAGAAAATGAAGAGGGACCTAGAAAAGCTTGAAAGATGGTCGGAGGTATGGCAACTGAGTTTCAATGCAAAAAAGTGCAAGATAATGCACCCGGGTAGGGGAAACCCTGGGGAGAGCTACAGGATGGTGGGGGAGGTGCTGACTGTCACCAAAGAGGAAAGAAACCTAGGGGTTATCATATAGCGGTGCACAAAAGCTGCAGGGTGGGCCAGTAGCATGCTGGGGATCATAGGCAAAGATATTGCTAGTAGAAGGCAGGAGATGGTGAGGTCATGTATAAAAAACTGGTAAGGCCCCACCTGGAGTACTGTATGCAGTACTGGAGACCACACATGTGTAAGGTGGAGGCTATTATAAGAATGGTGACAAAGATGGTGCATGGTTTGCACCACAAAAAATATGAGGAGAGACTAAGAGACCTCAATATGTACTCACTGGAGGAGAGGAGAGAAAGGGGCAACATTATAGAAATGTTCAAGTACATCAAGGGCATACACAAGGTGCAGCTGGGGGATCTTTTCCAATGTAGAAAAGATACCAGAACGAGGGAGCATAACATGAAATTGGAGGAGGGCAGTTTAAGAGGAAACATGAGGAAGTTTTTCTACACAAAGGAGGTGGTGAACGCTTGGAATAATCAGCCACAAGAGGTGGTGGGGGCAAGCACAGTGGATGGGTTTAAACATGCCTGGTACAAGCAGAAGGGAACCTTGGGTGGGAAGGGAGTGGTGAAAAGCCATTGACCACTTAGAGTGAGTGGACACATACATGTATAGGGACTACAGGCAGACTGGATGGGCCTAGCAGTCATTATTTGCTGCCAATTTCTATGTTTCTATGTTTCTATTGTCTGTCTTAACTAATGCAAGTTTTCCATGGCTGTTAATGACGTTAAAAATCTCCCCACTTTAGCAGGCTCTAGTCCTTCTGCCAATCTCACTCAGTGTTACAGATGGCCTGGTGTGATTAACACCTCATTAAGAAGGTAGCCCGTGATGCAGGCACCAGGGAAAGGGTGCCTACAATAAATGTGACCCGTTCTGCAGTGCATTTCAGGGACGGCTAGGTAGGGTAGGGTGGCCAGATAGGGGGTGGGTGAGTATAGTGACTTCCTGATGCTGTATGTATGTGCACGGGAGGGCGAGCACACACAGGAAGGGACATGAAGGGTTGTGCAGCGGTAGTTGCTGAGGTAACCCCAAGGCAAGGTGGGTGGGTGCTGGTTAGCAGGGTACTGGGTTCATGTCCGGGCGCTGGTGCGTTTTTTGTTGCACCCAGCCCGAACCATGGTTTATTGATGTTTTCACCCCCCCCAACATGCACCGCCCAGGAGTTGAGAATTCTTTAGTAGTGGGGGTTCAGGGGTGAAACCCCCCATATGGGGGATGTGGGGGGCACAGCCCCCACAGAAAACATTAAAAGTAAGTACCCAGTGTCATTTTTCTGTGTGCTGGGATGTCACAGTGCTGAAACAAAAACTTTGGCATTGTGACTTCATGATAATGGTGATAGCCTTTAGGCTTTCGTCATTATCACATAGAACCATTGAGAGCTGCAGTTATATGTCAGTTCAAGAAGGGAATCCCACAAAAGGCTCAGTGTGAGTAATTATCATTCCACTTTTAGAACTTTCAACTAGTGTCCTGGGTGTGATAAAGGGTAGAAGTTAAGTCACTAGCTTCCAGTTTTCAGAATGTGTCTATCTCACAATTTGTCCCACATTATTAAGATCTCATTTCTCTATGTTTTGAGTGTCTGTATCCAGCTCTATTCCAGCCTCACCATAACTGCTCCCTCTTCCCCTTCAACTCCCTCAACTCTGTACTTTCCCTACATGTTCCTACATTTTGAGTGTGTCTATCTAACATTTCCATGACAAAATGCTAAGAGGTATACAGGGTCTGCTCTACATATGGGTTTTATCCCAGCTTCACCATAGCTGCTCCCTTTTCACCTCCAAATCTCCCAACTCAGTACTTTCCCTGTACATCACTGCAGACCATACTCTGAAATGCCTATCCATAGATCTATATCTGCCATTATTGGGAAATGTAGGGGTCCCTAGCTCTTCTAAATGGACCATGCCACCCAACGCCATCCATACAGTCCCACTCTTATCCCACCCAACATGTCCTTACATCCTAGAAACAAAGCTTTGGAGCATGTATGGTACAAAATATCATAATAAAACACATCATTTGAAAGGATAAAATAAGCATTCCTGGGGTGCATAGATCATCCTATATAGAAACAGGAGTAATACTTTATTTTATTTATTTATTTTATTTTATTTAAAATTGTTGACCGGGAAAGGCATGCTGAGCCGAGGCTCATTTCCAGGTGTGACCCGGGTGCATAGTACAACAGGAAGACATAGATATAGAAAAATATAGATATACAGAAATAATAACAATTAGCAGATGAAAAATGATACTGTATAGTAAATTACATGGAGATTGGTGGTAAGGTTACACTTTTGAAAAGCAGCAGAGTGGAGAAAACAAATTTATATATTTCATCTCTAGACTATAAAATTTCCTAGACTTTCAGATATGAGTATAAATTCATTTATTTACTGCAGTGGACTTCTCAAAAACTTGGGGTTACAATAGATCCAGGTAGGGGGGGATTGGGTGCACAGCTGTGGCAGGGAGTGGGAGGGAGGAGCCTGAGAAGCTATTTGAAGACGGATAGGGAGGGGGCCAGGTGGAGGTTGGGAGGGAGGTTGTTCCATAGGAGTGGGAGCCAGTAGGAAAAGGTAGCTTGCCTGGAGGCTGGGAGGGGACGTGAGAGGTGGAAGGTACGAGCATGTCTGTGGCGAAGTGAGTAGCCAGAGGGGTTGGCTTGAGAGAGGCAGGAGGAGAGGTAGAGGGGAAAGGAGCCGAGCCAATATTTCACTATGAGTGAGGCACTATGGGTTTTCTGCCTATGTGAGAGTGGTATCAGTGATAGAGTTGAGAGTAGTTGGCAGTGATGAGTGAGTGGGGGGGGGAGGCAGTGGCGAAGTGGATGAAGGAGTTTAGCAGGACATCAAGTTTAGCAAGGGAGGAGGAAGGGGCTGTGCCATAAATGACGTCTGCGTAGTCCAGTACCGGTAGGATGGTTTTTCGTATGAGTTCACTCCAAATAGGGAGGGGGAGGCAGGCTTTGTGGTGGTAGAGGATGGCAAGTTTGGGCCGGAGTTTGGTGCAGGTGGCATCGAAGTGGGTGGAGAAATTTAGGTTTGAGTCCAGCCATACTCCCAGGTACTTAAACGTGGGTACAGTTTCGAGGGGTATTTCTTCCAGGGTGTAGATCGGAGGGGGGGCAGGCAGGGGAGGCAAGTTTTTGTCTTGTATTATATAGTATCAAGCCTGTGTAGTCTTTAACCTGGCCTGATGAAAAGAGAATGTTTAAAAAGAAATCTGTTACTGTTGGGGCATAGCATGCTAAAATCAATACTTTTAAAAATAAAAATGTCCAAAAGTTTTCAATTTCCAAATCCCCTGTGTTTGTGTAGCCCCTTCCCCAAAGAAATCCTAGATGTGTTGCTGGCTCATTTGACACTGTACAAAGGTTTCCAGAAGTGCCAGACTCCAGTTGATCACAGGGTGGAGCAGAGAGTGTATTTTTCTGCCTGACTCTTTTCATTGCTCTATAGGTGATGGTGAGATTGTGGTGAAGTGCATGATGATGCCAGCTGTTGTATGTGCAGAGCTATAGTAGGTCTACTTGACTGAACATTTGCTGCTGTGTTATCCTCTGGTTTGGGGGGGAGCAAAAGGAGGAAGAGAGGATGTCATGGTACATAACAATGGGGGACACACTGTGTGTAATGGCATTGCAGTCTTTTTTCTGCTGGGGCCAGAAGCAATGGGGGAGCAGAATATATGTGCAATAATCCAAGTATTTTCTTGGTATGCATTTGTTCCTGTATAAGTGACCAAAATGTACCATTATGATTGTGGGCTAGTGCAACCATCTGTGGGCAAGTGCAATTTTGAATAAACTTGTCCTGCTGGCTAGTGCAAGGAAAAGTTAAGGTTGACCACTGCTGCATGGTCTGCACTGACTGTTGGTGAGGTGGAGAATCACCATCAAGGTCAGTATTCTGACTGATAAAGCTCTATATGGACAGGACCCTGTCTACCTAAAGAATCTCTTGCCTCCTTGCTGGACCCAACACTCTCTCTACTCCTCTGAGGCGAGCCCAGGGCCTGACTTAAATCATCATGAGATTGAGCTTCTGGCTGTTTCTGGCAGAAGAGAACTGGTTGCAGAGCAAGAAACAGAAGTCCAGAAATTAATTACTAATTAATCACTTCTGTCTCACCAGGAGTAGTACCTGTTTGGATTAAGCAAACAGATACTTTATTAGAAGAAGGGGGTCTCATTTAAGTAAAAAAAAAGTGTTTTTTTCTGAGGAAGGGGCAGTATCAGCTTCATTTACTGAGAGCAGAGAATGAATCTAATTGGGGTGTGGCTTAGCAGCTTACGTGTACAAAAGCAGTTGTTTCCAATTACAGCTTCCGTCTATTTCTGGCAGAAGAGAATAGGTTGCAGAGCAAGAAACAGAAGTCCAGAACTACAGATTTTTTACTAATTAATCACTTCTGTCTCAGCAGGAGTAGTACCTGTTTGGATTAAGCAAACAGATACTTTATTAGAAGAAGGGGGTCTCATTTATGTAAAAAAAAGTGTTTTTTCTGAGAAAGGGGCAGTATCAGCTTCATTTACTGAGAGAAGAGAGTGAATCTAATTGGGAGTGTGGCTTAGCAGCTTAGGTGTACAAAAACAGCTGTCTCCAATTACAGCTTCCAGCTGTTTCTGGCAGAAGAGAACTGGTTGCAGAGCAAGAAACAGAAGTCCAGAACTACAGATTTTTTTTACTAATTACCCTCCTTCCCACCCAAAGCCGGTTCTAGTTTTATAGTCATTGAATTTGACTGACAACAGGAACTTCCTGTTTGGCAGTAGGAAGGGAAGGATCACTGAGACACATTAGTTTCAGCAACCTTGAAGGAACCTAAAAAAAACTCTTTATCCCCCCGGCTGCTGGAGGTCTGAATCCAAGCATGGAGGAAGGAGACTACTGAAGACTACAGGAAGTTCCTGTCCCAGAACAGGAAGGGTGAGAGTTGTAAGGGCACATAGGCAGTAGGAAAGTAAGTGTAAAAATACATAGAGGGAGGAGACAATAAGCATACAAAGCAACAGCAGAGGGGACACAAAATAAGTCAAGATGGGAGTGGTGCAGTGCAATGGCTGTGGAACAGCAGTGTTCTGGGAGACATTCTGGAGCCTGCACTGCTGCCCTGTTTGCAGGCACCTCTCTGGTCTGAGGGAGGAGGTTGCCCATCTCCAAGCTAACCTGGCTAGGATTCATGAAACCTCTTCCCCCACCCAGAGACCACCAGGGCCACCACCGTTACCTCAGAGATTGCCAAGAAAGAGGAGTGGTTGGACCAAGGTGGGCTCAGGGAGGTGGAGAGTGGTGGAACAGAGATGCATCCCTCCAGTTGTAGGTCTCCACAATTCATATGCTGTTCTGGCAAAGAGTGGTTCCTCTATGGAGGCACCTGCAGTGGAGACCAAGGAGGATGCTGGGAACCTCCACAAAGGAGACCCACAGGAGGGTGGCACGAGACCCCACAGGAGAAGGAAACAACTTCTGGTGGGGAACTCAATCATTAGGGGGTAGACGTGGGTGAGGAAGGGGATAGGGAGGTAAGGTGCCTGCCTGGTGCCATGGCTTGGAGGGACAGGAAGCAAATCCTCAGGATCACGGGAGCAGCTGCACGAGGGAGGGAGGGAGCTGGATGTCATTTTCCACCTAGGGACAAATGACCTGGCTGTAAATGGGATCAGATCGGTGCAAGAGGAGTTTGTGGAGTTGGGGAGGGGTCTTAGACAAGTAGCATGTACGGTAACCTTCTCGCAGGTGCTGCCTGTCTATGGCAAGGATGATGCTAGGGTATTCCACATCATGGGATTCAATGAATGGTTGAAAAACTGGTGTGGAGTTCAGGGTTTTGGCTTCATTGGGGACTGGGGAGCCACCTGGAGAGATGTAGGCTTATACTGGTGCGATGGTCTGCGTCTGTCCTGGGGGGGATCCAGAATCCTAGGTGACAGGTTTAAATGCTTCATTGGCAAGCATTTAAACTAGCCAAGGGGCGGAGGCACTGAAAAGGAGCAGGGACATCCCAGCCTCCCCCACAAAGTGCAGTAGTTAGAGAGGTAAACACCATGCCATGGCAGAGAAGTCAGTAGGGAGCAGGACAGGGATAAATGCAGAAAAAGGTGTTAAGGACAGGGATGGAGCTAAAAGGGGTAAGGCCATAAAAATAAATGGAAGATGATGAGTACCAATGCCCGCAGTCTGTGCAACAAGCTCCCTGAACTAGTGGCCTTGATGGAAGAGGGATGCCTGGATATTGTGGCAGTCACTTAAACATGGTACACAGAGAACCATGAGTGGGAAGACAACATACCAGGATACACAGTCTACAGGAGAGACAGGATGGGTAAAAGAGGAGGAGGAGGAGTAGCTCTCTATATAAGGGAAGGGATTAAAGCAACAGCACTGAAGAGTAAACAGGAAGTTGATGAGTCACTATGGGTCACACTGGAGACAGGAAATGACACCACAATCTGCATGGGAGTTGTGTACAGACCCCCATCTCAGGGGGAGGAAATGGACAAGGAAATGATAGAGGGCATCCTTAAAATGGCAGAAAAAGGAGAGATATTGTTGATGGGGTTCTGAATATGCCAGATGTTAACTGGAGTACCTTTGCTGCAGGCACATCCAAGAGCAGGGTCATTCTTGATGCCCTACAGGGGGCATGCCTCAGACAGCTAGTGTTGGAACCCGCTCGGGAGGGAGCAATCTTAGACCTGATACTCTTAAATGGGGAAGAAGAGAGGATCTCAGATTTAGAAGTGGGTAGCCATCTGGGAACAAGTGACCACCAAACAGTGTGGTTCACAATAAACACAGCCATAGAGTCAAGCCATACAAAAACATGAGTATTGGACTTTAGGAAGGCTGACTTTAGGAAAATGAGAGAGTGCCTTAGAAAAGCACTAGCAAATGGGTAAGAAAGAGGGGTAGAGGAACAATGGGGAATAATCAAAACAACTATCGCAGAGGCAGCAAGCCTTTGTGTGAAGCAAATCAATAAAATAAAATGAAGGAAAAAAAACACTATGGTTCTCAAAAGAGGTGGCAGGGACGGTTAAGGAGAAAAGGATAGCATTCAGGAAATATAAGGAAACACAGAAGGTGCAGGACAGAGAACTTTATCAGTTAAAGCAGAAGGAGGCAGGGAAGGCAGTCAGAATAGCAAAGGCACAAACTGAGGAAAAGATAGCCAACTCTTTTAAGAAGGAGATAAAACCTTTTATAGGTACATTAGGGAGCGAAGAAAGACCAAGGGAGGGATACAGAGACTTAATAAAGGGGAGGGAATGTGGGCAGAGGGTGACAGTGAAAAAGCAGGGATACTGAATGAATATTTCTGCTCAGTATTCACAACAGATGAGGAGGGGAAGTGCCTAAACCAAACAAGGGAGAAACTCTGAATGGGGGTTGATACCAGTCCATTCACAGAAGAAAGGGTTTTGAAAGAACTCTTGAAACTGAGGGTGGACAAAGCAATGGGGCCTGATGGGATTCACCCAAGAATACTAAAAGAACTAAGGGTAGAACTAGTAACACCACTGACTACTCTCTTTAACAAATCATGGGATGATGGAGTGGTACCTGAGGACTGGAGGAGGGCAAATGTGATTCCACTTCACAAAAGTGGGAGTAAGGTAGAGGCAGGAAACTACAGACCAGTTAGTTTGACTTCAGTGGTAGGGAAAATGATTGAATCACTTCTAAAAGAAAGAATTGTTGAGTACCTAGAGGCCAGTGGGGCACAGGACCCAAAGCAGCATGGTTTCACAGCAGGAAGGTCATGTCAGACAAACCTAATAGATTTGTTTGACTGGGTGACCAAAGTAGTAGACTAGGGAGGGGCTGTGGATATGGCCTACCTAGATTTTAGCAAGGCATTCAACACAGTCTCACACAAAAGATTAATATACAAGTTAGCCAGCCTTGGAGTGGGTCCCAAGGTGGTAGCCTGGATTATAAAAACTGGCTGGACAACAGGACACAAAGGGTAATAATAAACTGAGTCCACAGTGAAGAAAGGAGGGTAACTAGCCGGGTACCACAGGGTTCGGTACTGGGACCGGTCCTCTTTAATATTTTTATAAGTGACATTGGAGAGCACCTGGAAGGAAAGGTATGCCTCTTTGCAGATGACACAAAGATCTGCAACAGCATTGATACACAAGGTGGGGTGGAAAGAATGAAAAGGGACTTGGTAAGGTTGGAGGAACGGTCAAATACATGGCAGCTCAGATTCAATGCAAAGAAGTGCAAGGTAATGCATCTGGGAAACAAAAACAGAGGGGAAGAGTACACAATGGGGGGTGAGTTAATAACAACAACAAAAATCGAAAGAGACCTAGGAGTAATTATATCAGATGACCTATGCTTGCCATTATTTTTTATTGTTTCTACCCATTATATTTTTGTAGCACTGCTGTACTGTTCTGTTTGTATTATTGTACCCATGTTGCTGTTATTCAACTGTTCTCCTTTAGTTGTACTCTCCCGGGTCATGCCTGAAAATAGTCATTTTATGGCTAGTGGACCTACCCGGTTAACAAAAACTAAATAAATAAATAAAATAAATAAAGGTGGGCAAGCAATGTGAGAAGGCAGTAAGGAGGGCTGGGGGGATACTGGGATGCATAGGGAGAGGCATCAATGGTAGAAAACAGGAAGTTGTTATCCCTCTCTACAGACAGTTAATGAGACCCCATCTGGAGTACTGCGTGCAATTCTGGAGACCCCATCTCTGCAAAGATATAGACAGAGTGGAGGCTGATCAGAGGAGGGCAACCAAAATGGTGCAAGGTCTGCACCAGAAGACATACAAGCAGAGACTAAAGCAGCTTAATATGTATACCCTTGAGGAAAGGAGGGAGAGGGGGGACATGATAGAAACTTACAAGTATCTCAAGGGAATTAACAAGGTACAAGAGGGTAATATCTTTCAGAAGAAGAGATGTGCAAGAACAAGGGGGCACAATTTGAAGATAGAAGGGGGACGGCTCAGAGGTAAAGTTAGAAAGTATTTTTTCACAGAGAGAGTTTTGGATGCATGGAACAGCCTTCCTGAGGAGGTTATGGAGTCAGGAACAGTGGGAGAATTCAAGAATGCATGGGGCAGGCATAAGGCAATTCTAGTGGGGGGCAGGAGGAAGTAAGCTGTTGGTTAACTAGAATCTTCAGCTTATCCATCAGGTAGGGAAATGAGCAGACTGGGTGGGCCAGCGGTCCTTATCTGCCGTCAAATTCTATGTTTCTATGTTTCTGTGTGTATTCGAGGTGGCTGCATTGACCCTATGGAACTCAATCCCAAGATCTTTGTGGGAGGCCCCCTCACTGGAGACCTTCAAGTGGGGCCTGAAAGGACATCAATTAAGGAAAACTTCTGATGCTTAGGAATATAAGGCTCCCTTATTGACTACTGTCTGGCTGATTGGATATCTTATGGGGATTGTTATTATGTTATTTACATTTTATTTTTGTTTGTTCATTATTAAGTAATTGTAAGTATGAATGTATGTTTTAATTATTTTAAGTCATTTTGAAATGTATTTATTTGTTTCTGTCCTAATACTGTACAGCACCCTCAGCATCAGGGAAAGGATGCTTAACACATCAGATTTTACTTACTTACAGTGATTGACTTCCATTTTAAGAATGAGCCAATGCCAAATTTTTCATTCAGTGAACATACCAAATTCTCAAGTGCTGGGCACTGATGTACAAGGTTTAAGGGAACTTTGTTTCCCTTCAGCACTTCAGCTGTTTCATGCCATGATGCAACACTTTTTACAGGGAGCACACAATGAGCATGTCCATGTTGCTGGGAAGCCTGATGGCCTACAGCAGCCTGTCACTGATGCTGGAGATCAAGAATGCCTCATGCAGCAGTTATCTCAGTGTCATTTCCATTTCTCTCTCTCTCTATCTCTCTGTCTCACATACTATATGTCTGTCTCTGTCTCTCTGTCTTTCTCTATCTGTCACATATTCTCACCCTCTGTCAGTCTCTAGTTCTCTCTCTCTCTCTCTCTCTCTCTCTCACACACATACACAGTGGAAGGATATGTGTTAATGGCTACTGAAGGGGCTACTTTAAGAGATAAAGAGTGATTTTGATTGGAAAACTTTCAAAATCATCAGAGAATCAGGCAGTATCATTCTAATTAGTGAATTCCCATTACATTCAACTGTAGTTCTGGGCATGCAGGCTTGTGAAGTCACTCTGCAGAGGAAAGGAGATGGAACACTGTGTTAGACTCCAATCCTGCACTGGCAGATAGAGACCCTAAAGCAGCTGTAGGGAAGCATAAATTCAGAAGACTGGGAAAGGTTCAGGGATGATTTTGAAGGATTTATTTGACATATATTTTGTGTATAGTATACATCGCTGAAAATCAGTTTTGGCGATATACACCCCTGGCGGACAGCAAAAGGGTGCTGGGGACGTAGTTTTTTTGCTTTATGGTTTCATCATCAGATGCCTTGTATGTCCAACAGGGAAGACTGCTTGCATTGCAGTGGGAGTGGATTGAGTGGATTTCTGGGGCTAATGAAACATGGTTTCTCTGGATGTGCTGTCCCTTGTCTTCCCTACTAAAGGATTTTCAGCTCCAGGGGGGTGCATGTCGTGGGAGGGGGTGCAAAATAAAAAATTAAAAATTCAGGCCGGGCACAACAAAATGTACATGCGCCCAGACATGAACCTAGCACCTCTGAAATCCCAGCCCACCACCCACCAACTACACCACGGGGTCAGCTCAGCAGCCCACTGTGGCTCTGCACCTCACAAACCCTCTATCCCATACTGCCCCTTGGTCAGAGTGCTTGCTCTCCCTTGCACATGTATTCAAGTAGCGACATCCTGTTGCTATATATGAGAACCCACCCATCCGGTCACCCTTCCTCATCGGTAGCCCTGTTGACATGCACTGCTATTGAGTCACCCTTTTTGAAAGCTCCCAACTGTGTTTGCCTATGACTCAGGCTACCTGCTCCACTATGTCAGCTCCACCAAGTACACATTCTTAAAGCAGTAGTGGTGGTGGAGATGGAGCTGGTCATGGTAAGTCAGGGACTGGTAATCATGGTTGTTGTGCTGTGAAGACAGGGGATAGCACATCCAGAGAAACCATGTTTCATTAGCCCCAGAAATCCACTCAGTCCACTCCCACTGCAATGCAAGCAGTCTTCCCTGTTGGACATACAAGGCATCTGATGATGAAACCATCCTAAGTAATTTAGAACACCAGTTCACACTCTTTCTCCTTCACATCCTTCCAGTTCTTTCTTAGAACAGAAATGATCCATCCAGAAATGTAATGTCTAGTTCCCCAAAAAAGTCATCATTCACCGCACAACTCCTCAAAGTAACCTCCATTGTTACTGGCATTTTTTAAAAACAGCATGAGGGGAGTGAGTCAAGCAGAAAGCCCAGATCACAAGTTCTGTTTCTTGATTCATGTTTTTGCACAGAGATACAAATACAGTCACAGACGCTTTAATCGGGACTCCCTGGTGATGGACTTTTTGTCCCAATTAAGCGGCCATCCCATATATTGGAAGTGCATTGATTTCTATGGCAGTAGGTAGACACAGTCAAACAAAACCACTGAGAAGGCATGGGAGTACATAAACTGTACTGAGGCTTCTAGCATTATTGCATGAAATTGCAGAAACCACCCCCTCCTTCCACACCCTGGATGGGACTATTTAGGAGTCTTGCCCCTCTTTTAGATATCTCAGGGTCTGGCTGGACCAGCAACTCAACATTTCTGTACACATCAATGCCATCCACTAAAAAACTTCACCCCAAACTGGTTGCTCTCTACTGCAATTGTGGTTGCATTCCTCCTGCCAGCTTGTAGGGCACTCATACAGAAAATTATTCTTCCCATCTTTGGCTATGGGAATATAGTTTACAATGCCTCTCCCAAGTCAATCTAGTCAGACTGGAACCAATTTTCCACTCTTTCTGCAGATTCACCATTGATAGACCGTCATCCACACACCACTGCGACCTCTATCGGTCTATAAATCTGCCCTCGCTCCACGGCCATCGACAGGCACAATGTGCCAAGCTTACAGCTAACTACTGGTCCCAGTCCTTGCCTCCATACCTCGAGACAATGCTCATGACCCATACTCCTCCTGCATACTCTCTGAGAAATGCTGACACCCACCTCCTATCAGTTCCATGTACATCCTCGTCAGCAGGACAAGTAGCCTTCAGACACTGCATGCCCAAATTATGGATCTCCCTCCCTGCAAGTACCCAGCTGACATCCCCCTCCCAGAATCTCAGTCACCTAATAAATGAATACTTCTCCACATCATTTGCATGTGGCTAGAAGTACTTTAAAGGGTTTCTCACTCCAGCCTTGCACCAACTTACTGTTAAGTAGGCACTGATCCTGTTCTGGGATTGTCTTCTGTATGATTGTATCTCAAGTGCTGCTATGTATTAATTAATATATATAAAAAATGAACTTATTTTCTGCTTAGGCATGTTTTGTATATACAGTGGAGCCCTCTTAAGTGCACACCCTCAGGATAAACATTTTTTGTGCACTTAAGTGGGCTGTGAGTTTAACCAGAGCATCTCTTCCAGGCACATTTCACTATTTCTGTAATGTGCTTTATTAAATACCAGGTGCTCAAGTTAAAATGACATTACTACACTGTCCTACAACACAGTACTACTTAAAAAAAAACAGTAATCTTCTTTTGCTTTGTATGTTTCAGTGTAGGATTCAAAATTAAACAAAAGGTTAAAGTCAGTCTTTTCTTTTGACAGAATGTATTTTCTTACTGTGGCCATGCTAGACAGCACCACAGTTGTGGTTAAGATGTTAAAGTTGACTATTTAAGGTGGTACTGTACAAAATGTGCACTTAAAAGCTGGGCTGGACAGAAAATCAATAGGAAAAGTAAAGAAAAAAATGTGCATTTAACTGAAATGTGCACTTACATGTAGTGCACTTAAGAGGTTCATTTAACATTGGATGAATAGGAAAAAAATTGGGATATGGAAAAAATGTGCATTTAAGCAAGATGTGCATTTATCCAATGTGCACTTAAATGGGCTCCACTGTACCACAATATATCATATTGCAATTATGTACCTTATGTGTTATATGTCTGTTGCTACTTTCCCCCTCCCCCGGGATGCACCTGGTATCGAGCAATACTCTACTCAGTGTGCCCTCCTGGTAAAACTTTCCAATAAATAAATTCAATTCATGCTTTAATTATTCCATCTTGGATTGCCATTAGTAACTCTGGTTTCAACTTTCAGATTGTTTTCTTCACCTGTTTACAAATGTAAGTGAGCCTGTGGTCTGAGTCTTCCCTTGTTTGTATTTGAAGAGAGAGAGAGCATTACTGATTAAGAGCTCACTGACTTGGAACTGCACATGAGAGAGAGAGAGAGAGAGAGTAAAGGTCAGAGAGGTTCGAGCAGCCCGACATCAGCATCATTTGAAGGGTAGAAAGGAATACTGCTAAATGTGTTTGAGTTGTTCTGAAGCCTCCCAAATCCTTTCTTTGCCATACTGTACCAAGCCGGAGAGTTTGTAGATTTGTGACTGCCAGGTAAAACATGGAAATTGGTCATAGATTAAGCACATAATCACTGGCTCAGACAATGCTGGGCAGGGAAGGCGAGGGGAGGAGGAAGAGATTAACACCTCCGTAGGTGTGAAAAAAGGATTAGCTAGGTAGTTAGAGAGGGACATGCTTGGGCAAGATCAAGCCAGATCATCCTAACTAAGCAGCTGGGACCAACTGTCCATGTCCTCTTTATGTGGTAGTGGCTGCCATAGAGTAACATAACCACTTAATAGGGTCCCAGCAGGAGGTCTCAATAAAGTGGACATCCCGTTTATCCACGTCCCAATTAAGTGGCTTGGATAGTATTCAATAATAATAATAAATACATATGATTTCAGATTATATCATATTCTTACATATCATACCTGATTTGATTATGTCAAATGATATTATCTTTTCATATATCATGTCTACTGCCCTGACTGCAGTGCTCAGTGCTATACAAGGGCAAGTTTTTCCATCTCGTAAAAGCCACCATATTCCTCCAAAAGATTCCTCCAGCCTCCCCACCAACACAAGTCAACTGTACCTAAACACAAATGGATCATCTGCATTGTGATAGTATTTTACAGATGGCACCACAAATCAGTTGAAAGTGGATTGCAGTCAGTGTGGTAAAATGATCACTTGGGGTCATTGAAGTCTACTCAAATTTTGTGAACCAGTGTTCTGGCTAATGATTTAAATCATATATGTGATATTCTCCCAACAGCCATGCCCATTCCCAATCCCCATTTTGGTCAGATGGATTAGCAGAAGCAGTAGAGACAGCTGGGACAGGTTAGTAATGGAACTGTTGGTATGGTGTGGTTCACTCAAGTAATCCAGCTATCACTGGTGGCAGCAGCCTGAGCCAACTGAAGCATACCTTGGTAATGAACCAGCACTGCTTCACAAAGTGTCCAACAACCAAAAGTCAGAACCAGGCCCAGTACACGGATCCAAGGTGGTAGAAGCATAGAAACATATTTTCTGTCCACTGAAGAAGATCACAAGGTATATCTAGTCTACACAAACCCTACCTACTTTATGTGGAGGCAAGGGGCCATATGCAGCTCCCAACTTCCCTCACCACTCTCTGGGTTATTCTCCTTTTTAATAACACACATGTGCCTATCACATGCATGCTTGAATCCCATCACTGTCTCTTCCCCACCACCTTCCTAGGCAATGTGTTCCATCTATCCACCACCCTTTCTGTGAAGGAATGCTTTCTAACCTCCCTGTTTAGTCTTGTTGCCATTCATTGTGTTCCATCTTGTAGCCACGTTCATGCTCAACCCAAACATTTCCCCACTCTCCACCTTGTTTATCTCCCTAGGTATTTGAAGGTCCCAGTTGTGTTCCTCATTGCTCTCTTATTCTCTGTGGAGTACAGGTTGAGGCCCTTTAGCCTTTCCTCATAGGGAATTCCTTGCTGCCCCTGTATCATCTTGTCTGCCCTCCTCTGAAGAGTTTGTTGTCCTTTACTGTACAATTTGTTATAAAAACAAAGTACAGTGTGCAGCCTAACTCATTACATGCCTGCACTAAACTGCCAAGCTGTCCTGCTGCCTCTTCAAGTGCAAATAATTCCTGAGACATCTCATCTAAAGTCTTTGCTTCTGAAAACAACATATCCTCTTCTTCGTCATCATCCTCTTACTCTCTCCATTACAAATCATGTTTTCTCAGCATTTAAATAAAACCGAGTTTATAAAAAAGTAATAATAATGCATTAACATAAACAGAGAAGTCAGCTGGGTCTGAAAACACATCCACTTTATAGTCATTCTTCTCCCTCCATCACAAATCAAATTTTATAAGCAGATTAATAAAGCAAAAATTAAGAAAAATAATAATTAGTCAAAGAAAACAATTGTATTTTCATAGAATCCAGTCTCAAAGGTTCATGGCTCTTCAGAGAAACAACAAATCAGCACACACACACACACACACACACACACACACACACACACACATATTAACCCTAACAATAACAAACATACTTACATTCAAATAAAAAAAACCGATAAAGTCAGCAAGCTAGTCCAGCAATAGTGCTGACCATTTACAATCCAGATGATCCAGATTCATCCCATGAGTCCAGGACATCTGGTGCCAAAATGCAAGGTGGGGTTCTGGCATCAATATTGGATGCCTACTGTCTTGGAGAGGCAGGGCACCTCCTTCTGATGCCTGAATGACCCCTAGTGGCATAAGGGGAGGGCATGTCATGCAGTAAGAAATAAGTTATCCTTCTGGAGTGACTGTACATCAGCACACATCTACTCTCCTGACAAGTGATGTGGAGGATCACATTCCCAGATTGGGGACAATAGGGAATTTTTTGAAGGTTGGCCAGGACTCATCCAGCCCTCTGATGGCTCTGAGAGGTGTTTTGCTGAGTCATTCCACAGGGACATGACCTGAAAAAGGATTAGGGAAAGCTTAGTGGGGAAAAATACCTTCTCCCTCCATCATGAATTATGTCTTCTTCATCTTGCATCACTGAGGCATGTTGGGTGATATGGTATTCTTCCCTGCACACTGCACAGCAGATGGTATATCCATCCATATATAGTATGAGGTGATGAAACTACTAGTTTATTTATTTTCTTATTTATTTAAAAGTTGATAACTGGGAAAGGCATCATGCGCCAAAACTCATTTCCAGATGTGACCCGGGGAGATGGTACATGAGTCAGTACAAACAACATAGTAGTACAGTAAACAGAAAGGTAAGACTGTGGTGTTATGTACAATTTTTGAAGATACAGAAATAGGACAAGATAGTTGTGCAAAAGATATTTACAGAGGTTTAAAATATGTACAGAACAGGATAACAGGATAAGTAGTTTGCATTGTAAATTATCGATAAGGAACTTAGACTATTTACAGTGGTACTCAGCAATGAGGGGAAATATGACACATGCTGTTATAGTTAAGCGGACTAGGAAGGGGTGCAGGAGTAGGAGGTTAGATGGGTATATCTGAGTAGGCATTTTATAGCAGTGAAGGAGGAAGAGAGGCAAGTTGGGGAGAGGAGGCTGTTCCAGAGGGAAGGAAATCTATAGGAGATGGAGAGTTTGCCAGCTGTGGTGCAGACACAAGGGAGGAAAAAGGTACAGGGGCTGTTAGACCTCGAATTGTAGGGCAAGGGAGAGGCAGGAGTGAGGAGAGAAGCAAGGTAGGAAGGTAGAGATCCAAACCAGAATTTGGCTATGAAGGTAGAGCAGTGAGAGGTGTGCCTCTGAGCATGATACTGGAGGAAGAGGGAGGAGTAAAGTTCACAGTGGTGGGTTAGAGGAGAGGCAGTTGGAGGCAAACCTACAGAAGGCATGGAACAAGACATCCAGCTTGGTGAGGGAGGAGAATGGGGCTGTGCTGTAGACTATGTCAGTATAGTCAAGATCTAGGAGGATCCACTTGACAGCAAGGTCACGTCTTAAAGGGCTGGCCTTATGGTGATGTAGTAGTCTGAGCTTAGGATGCAATTTGGTGTGTAGAGCGCTAATGTGGGTGGATATGTCAAGGGAGGGGTTGAGCCAGATGCCAAGGTACTTGTATGCAGGGACGTTGTCGAGAAGGGTATTGTCCACTGAGAAAAAGACTTGTAAAGAGTGGAGTTTGGCGAGTTTTTGCTTGGAGCCAAAAGTCATGGCTACTTTTTTTTTGGTGTTTAACTTTAAATAATTTGTGTCCAACCAGATACATGTAGTTACTGCTGGGAAGTCATTTTGCAGGGGGTTTTGGACTGCTAGGGTGGATGGACCAGATAGGAACAGGATGATGTCATCAGCATGTATGTGTATTTTGTGTGTGAGATCAGACTGAAGGTAGATCATTTATAAAGAGAGAGAGGAGGATAGGTCTAAGAATAGATCCCTGGGGTACACCAGCGAGGATGGGGGGGAGGAGAGTATATTGCATATGGACACTGCCTGGGAGTGACTGTAAAGGTAAGAACTGAACCAGGATACTGAGGCAGGGGAAGATCAATGGACCTGAGTTTGTGTAAGAGGAGAGGGTGGGAAACCAAATCAAAGGCCTTAGAAAGGTCTATGAAAATAGCTGAGGTAATGTGGCCACTGTCCATGGCAGAGTGGATGGTGTCAATGAAGCAAAAAAGGGAGGAGGTGGTTGAGTGGGATTTCCTGAACCCCAGTCGGAATGGGGAGAGTGTTGGAAGTGGTAAGGAATACATTTAGCCTGGTGAGGATGAGGGATTCTTGGACTTTTGCTCGGGCAGGGAGAAGGGTGATTGGGCGATAGTTCCCAGGGATGGTGGAATCACCACCTTTGAAGAGAGGGAGGACTGTGGCAGACTTCCAGGCTGCTGGAACAGATGCTGTGGAGAGCGAGATATTTAGGATGTAGGTTAGAAGGGTTACTATTGAGGGGGGCTGAGATCTTGAGGAGCTTGGGGTGTAGGCCATCTGGGCTAGACTTAGATTAATTTAGTGCAGTGAGAGCTCTAAGGACTTCAGATGGCAGGATTGGTGGCAGCTGAAACCCTGACAGGTGTGGAGGTGGATGGGGGGTGCAGGGAGGGTAGGGCGGGGGACCAGGTGGGAAAGCACAGGAAGTAAAGTATTTATTTAGGGTTTCAGCAATGTGGGTTGGATCTGTGATGAGGGAGCCACCATCTCGGATTGATGGGGCGGGAGAATCAGATTGGGGGTGCAGGAACGAGTTGAGATCTCGCCAGAAAGAGGATGGAGAACTGTTTGAGGGGTGCAAATGCAACTTCAAAAAATCAGCTTTTGCATGGTGGATACTGGTGGTGCAACTATTGTGAAGGAAGCCAAAGGCTTGAAGGGACAGCTGGTCTCGGGAGGATTTATAGGAGCACCATGCATGATCACAAACTTTACACTTGGTGAGGATGGAGGAGGTAACCCGGGGAGATGGGCACACCTTACTGTTTTGGTCTTGAGCAGGGTATGGGTATCCCAGATCCTTAAGAAGAAGGAGGTGAAATGGGTAAGGGCAGAGTCAACTGACCGGGTGGTAAGGACAGGTGAGCAGTCTGCCAGGGCCAGATCATAGAGGAGTTTGCACACATCTAAGGATTTGAGGGAGTGATACTGGATGTATTTGGGGAGGTGGGAGGTGGATGAGATTTCCTGATATAGATGGTGGGGCAGTGATCACTGAGCACATCAGGAAGGATGCCAGAAGAACAGATGTGGTGGGGGTGGGAAGAAAGCACCCAATCAAGTAGGAAGTGTGACTGACTTTTGGGGTTTGGGCACGTAGGTACTTTGATAAGTTGGGTGAGGATTAGTGCCTCAATGTGCTAGCTGGTACTAGTTAGAGATGTTGTGAAGCTTTAATTTGTTGGGGCAAAGCTCTGGTAAAGTCACCAAATTTGCCTCAATGGATCATTTTGTGAAGTTCCCACCCCTAGGCAATATAGGCCTCAGACAATATATAAAAATATTTTACAGTACATTACTATAACCATGATTGTAATGTACTGTGAAAGATTTTTATATAAATGCTGGGGGTCTGGAGGCCCCTAGACCCCCTGAACTCTATGATCCCTAGAGCTTCTGGGGGCTTGGTGGGCCCCATACCCCCAGCTTTTATATAAAACAATGGTTTTAGAATTTATTCCATGGAATGTCTCTATTGACAGTCTACAAGCTGTGTCTACAGTCTCTCCACCACACTCACAGTCTATTTCCACAAGTGCTGCCTGCCATCAGTAGTCTCTAGTCCTTCAGACTCTGATTTAATATTTTTGATGACAAATAAAAATTAATTCTTCTCAGGACTCTCTCTGCTGACAGTCCAACCCTGTGTGCTGCCTCAGTACTCTTCTTCAGCTATGATCTTCCCTTTCCATGCCTGACCCACCAAGCCAGTCAAGACAAGAGCTGCAGCCTACCCTACACTGCCTAAGGAAGGCTGAAGCTCACAACAGTTGATGATTTTGAAGGAAGGGTAAATAAACTTAGAAAGAGTGATAGAGAGAAACAGGGAGTTTTATGAAGCCAGAATAGCAAAATTCAGTGTAAAATAAATACAACTGTTGAGAAGCTGAATGATGTAGTAGACAGAAATGTTCAGTACATCTGAATAAAATTCACTAGTACTTAAGTGCCCCTTTCAATTTGAACATAGAACTGGGATGTATGCTTTATATAGAGAATAATGTATATCCAGCTATTGGTAACAAGCTGGTTAGTTCATTGAGAGGTTGCCATGGTGACCATTTGAATCTTGAGAGCGTAGCTCAAGAGGTTCAGTCACCATTGGTGACCTCAAGATCCTGGGAGCTCCTCTATACATAGAGGCATTTTCTTAGCTCCGATGCCCCAGTTTTGGTTCTGACTGGTGACTGTTGCAAGTGGGGCATACGATTATAGAGGGGGCCAAGCAGTAAAGGGCATGAAGAGAAAGAAGAACTTCCCCTCTCTCACGGATCTGGAGGTTGGGTACCTGAATGATGGAGGGGGTGGCATACTTAATAAACAAAGAACCAAGGGAGCGCACTATAGAAGGCATTGTCCCATGATGCTAAAGTGAACAGCGCTCATGAAGGATCAGGTACCCTATGTATGAGCAGTGAGAAGGCATAATCTGAGCCCCTTACTGCCAAGGAGAACAGTTTTAAACAATCCTTTGTCAGGAGGTCTAAACCTCACTCTCAGGTTCTTGGCAATATTGGGAATGTAAGTAATCACAGAGACATTACATTAGAGTAATAAACTCATTTATTACTACCAAAAGGATAAAATCACAGTTGCCCTAAGCAGTTCTTACCAATACGAACCAGAAGCCAGTGCTAAGCGCTCCCTATACCTCGAGGTTTCTTTGTGTCTCTTGGGATCTCCGAGGTACAAGACTTAGTGTCTCACATTATATACCTATGATAATTACTATGGTTACTGTAAGATAGAAACATTTCTAGTTACAGAGATGAGCCCTATTGGCAAAATTAGAGGATGCTCCATGGTCCAAGATAACATTATACAATTTTGTAGTAGTCATCAGCTTGTGAAACAAAAGAGTATGTATACAGAGTCTTACATAACTCAGTGTAGTGGTACAAATCACCAAAAGGTGGCAATGCCAACTTATATATCATAATTATTACAAGAACACAGGTGTCCTAACATCTCATAGTAAGAAATACACAGCGAATACATAGAAAAATATATATATATTAGCAAGCAGAGTGTATTACAATAACATGCATACATATCCTGACATCTACTCTTATATGGTAGATGCTTTTAGCCCTATACGTTAGTACAACATATACCTAAGCACTAGCTGTCTACGGTGTACCTCTGAGGGTACCAATAAGAGTGTAGGGACCTCATGTAACTTCCCCCCCTTGTTGCTTCCAAGGGCAACACAGGCAAATGTAGGGAAAGGTCAGGGAGCAGTGGCCATTTACAAACCCAATGCACAAGCGTTGTAAAGGAACTCGAGCTGCTCACGGTGTTGGCGCAGTGTGCGCCATAGGCAGCATAGCATGATAATTAAGAAAAATATAAAAAATGCTTGTATAATAACAAAGCCTTTAAAAGTAATTTCTAACCAGGTGTTAGTTAATGCATCATTCATATCGCCATCATTAATTAATGAAAGGATAGCTTCATTGGCCTTGGTCATGTTATTGCTTATGTGGATGAGGTGGGTAACTTTCCTGTCTAAAAGTGATTTTAATGGAAGTGTAAGTGTATCTATGTGTACATTAAAATATTATAAATATTCAGAAAGTGTGAGGAGATAATTGGGGTTACCATCAATGATATCTGCATCGATAAGGGGGACGAAGGTTATAACGGTATGTCCAATAACAGTTTTCTGGTGTGGGACAAAACAAAAATTGGGGGTATCAATAACGCATGTTTCAGATCCATAAGTATAGCTTTTGAAATTAGTAACCACGCAATACTCTCCATCGGAATTATACTGAGATCTAACAGTGGGGAGTCTCCACTTTGCAACTGTACCGGCAGCAGGTGTAGGTTGTCTTGGAAATCTAGTTGACAGGCAAATGAACCTCCTTACGATAAGATTGGTAGAGTTTATCCGGAGCTAATGTTGAGTCTGAGAAATCTGTGCCATTTGTGCTGATGTCATCATCCATGGAAAAGTCCAATCAATACTATCTGGAGAATAACCACATACAGGTTGAATAACATCAAATACATCACATGACACAAGTAAATATATTGTTTCTTCACACAGCAGTCTGTATGCGGAGTGACCCAGGCATCCAGGAAAGGATGAAAAACAAGTAGAGGAGATAGATCTAGGTGTTCTCTGTAGATGTCTTCATCAAGGTGCCCAATAAAGTGTACCAGTGCCAACTTGTCGAACAAAGCTGTAGTGGGATCAAAGCGTGGTAAAGAGACAGTAAAAGAAACAAACATAGTATCTTTTATAGAACATTTCTTAGAAGTAAAACAGGGACCAGTATTAGGGTGTCTGGTCACAAAACCCAGGTTTCTAGCTGTAGAGAGAGGAATAGTTAGAGACTGTTGCATACACATAGCAATACAGCCAGGGGTTTTACATTGTGGACAATACCATTTGGAAATGCGTCTGTCATGTATGATATCAGGGATTCTTCCAGATTCTAGATCATGGAAGAGATTGTTGATGGTAGTGATAATGTATGAGCCATAGGCAGAGCAGAGAATTTCTCTAGCAATGTATTGTTCATCTGCTTCTTTGTTATTCTGTGCAACAAGTGCGTTAATCTTCTCTTTAGAGTCTGTAAATGCCTTAG
This sequence comes from Neoceratodus forsteri, assembly GCA_016271365.2. Taxonomy (NCBI): domain Eukaryota; kingdom Metazoa; phylum Chordata; order Ceratodontiformes; family Ceratodontidae; genus Neoceratodus; species Neoceratodus forsteri. Next base: position 1,095,001,729 of record CM057450.1, on the reverse strand, counting down.
CAATGTCAAGCATATTGTATACAGTGTATCTTTCTTCCTGACTAAGGCCATCCACACCATGCAATAATGGGGGTAGTATATTATTCACCAAACCAGTCTGAAAATTGGCAGAATGAGATTTGATAGCAGCAATGTCTGCTTTATTCCACATAGACATGGCTGTACCAAAGAAACCTGTGACAGTACCTGTTGCACCAGTGACATCAGAACTGTCAACTTCATGTATATTGCATTTATGACTTTGATCATCAGGATTAGGTTTTCTCCTGAAGTTGCCTCTATGTTCAGTAGTATGGACCCGGCAATAGGGTCTTGAGTACAAATCTGAAATGCAGCTAAACTATCAAGCAATAACGTACTATAAAGTGCTGACTTATTAGTATTGTGACACATACCAAATTCTTTCATATTCCAGTAAGCAAGATTAAACAACACGGGTATATGCATAAATTGTAAATTGTTAATCAATGAACCAGGGAGGGCAGTAGCTGTTAGACCACTGCGGGGACCAGGGGTGTGTGTTGGACATTCCAAAAGCTGTTTATCAGTGGGTGGTAACAGAGAGGTACATGGCAGCAGAAGCCATGTTGTGTACAGCACAAAATTTGTAAGCAGAATCCTTAGACAAAGAATTACAATACAAAGGATCAATTAAGGCAGTAATATTGTATGAACCAGAATGCCTAGGAGCAATTTGCAGCAAGGACAGAGAACCATTTGGGGATAATTTAGCATTAGGCCAACCCTGGAAAGTTCCTTTGGGGAGTTTGGCCACAGGGAGAATTTGTCCTTGTGATGTGGTTTGCCACTCAATTTGTAGGGTAGATTGATCAGGAGCGACAACAAAGGCAGTGAGGTAAGCATCGGAACCTTCCTGAACTGTAATCAGACTATCGGGTATTTTGATGGATACTCCCTCTAAAGGAGATGCTGGATGATCAAGGTGTGGTAGGAGGTTTGGTACCATGCCTTGGATGCAGGGAATAACTCCTGAGATAAGGAGATAATGGAACAAGATAGCCATCTTGTCAGTGTATCTGAAAAACAAAATCAAACATAAGTAAGTCAGTATTATTCTGCCCAATGGGGTGAGGAAAAGTAACTAAGCTCCTTTATATAGTTTCAGTTGGTATACATGTAACCATTTGTCAGTCAGTTTATTATTTTGCAGGAGTCTAATTTGATAGACTGCCAGACTGATCTTGTTGACAATAGGATGTGGGCCTTCCCATTTATTGGCGAAGGAATGTGTGTGATGTGCAGATCAGAGGATCATTACCTGATCTCCAACCTTCCAATCCACTTCTTGTGTATACTTGTCAAACTGTATTTTGGATTGTTGCTGGGCCTTACCAATGCAATTAACAGCATGCAAGTGTGTGTGTGTGTGTGTGTGTGTGTGTGTGTATAAGGTCTTTTCTGAGTTTTTCCACATATTGATCTACAGACACACAGTCTGCAGAGGGAGTATGCAGGTCAAACAACAGGTGTCCTGGTAATCTCATCTGTCTTCCAGTTATCACCTCAAAGGGTGTGAGCTGGGTAGTGGCTGAGGGTATGCCCCTAATTGCCTTAAGGAATAATGGCAGTAGGGAATCCCAAGTTTTGGGATTGTCCTCAATGAATTTGGAGAGCATTTGCTTAATCCATCTGTTGGCTCTCTCTACTTGACCTGAAGATTGGGGGTGGTAGGGTATGTGGAACTTTTGTTGAACTCCAAGGAGTTCAAGGGATTCTTTCATTAACTCACCTGTAAAACTGGTTCCTTTGTCAGAGTCCATCTTAAGAGGTAGGCCCCACCTGGAGAAAATTTGTTACACCAGGATTTTGGCAGTGGTTTTAGCGGTGCATGTTTTAGTGGGGAAAACTTCAACACACTTAGAAAAGAGGTCAGTTACCACAAGAGCATACTTGTTATTTCGGCTGGCATTGGTTAAGGGACCAATAAAATCAATCTGTATGGCATACCAAGGGCCAGAGTTTCATTGTGGTAAGAGTTTGGCATTTCATTTGGTGGGGATGGAGTTGTTTTGTGCACAAACAAGGCAATTATCTATGTACTGTTTGACATCTTTGGTGACATCAGGCCACCAGGCGGTAGTCTTGAGCCTCTGGAGGGTGTTCTCCACTCCCTGGTGCCAACCAGTGGGTATATCATGCACTTGATGCAAAAAATCAGACCTAAGGTGTCTGGGGGCCACCCACAACTTGGTGGTGGAATCATCTGGCTGGTACCAGATGAGCTTGTCATCTGGCGACAAGTGTAACTTACCTTCATGCTTGCGGTAGGGGTTATGTCTGGGAAGTTTTTCTTCGCTACGCTTGTCAAGGAATCTGAACACTTCTTTGAGTTCAGTATCAATGTGTTGGGCTGCTGAGAGGTCCAAGGGGGAAAAGAGTTCAGGTTTTTTCTGAGTGCTGCAATATGTACGGCCATATTGGCCTCTGGATGAGCCATCATCCATGTGTCCCCCCCTTGGACCCCTTCCTTGGCAAGGTTATCTGCTGTATCATTGAAGGCACGATAGGGATCATGGAGGGAATGAGCCTTAACTTTGTGTACATAGAGTTTGAGTGCAAATTTTTGTGCCGGTGAATGTATGTATATTACCAGTTCCTTGTACTTCACTGGGCTGCCGTCAGAAGACAGGAAGGAGTTTTTCTGCCAGAAAGGAAGGAATTCTGTAAGAGAACAACAAACCCAATTAGAGTCTGTAAAAATGATGGTATCCTCAGTCCCATGCTGGATGAACTTGAGGGCATAGGCCACCACTGACATCTCTGCATACTGCGATGATGCTACACTGCAGTGCTTAGAGATCTTAACAGTGTTACCGTAAGGGTAAATCACTAGGATGCCCATCCCTACAATTTGTTCTCCCTGATAGTAGGAAGCTGAACCATCAGTAAAAATATGACACAAAGAGATGTTGTCAAGTATTTGTGGCATGGCAGGGAGAAAAGGGCCTGGATCTGGAAGATCAGGTGACTGCAGTCTACAGTCATGGGGTTCTCCTTGGAAAAGGAGTCCATAAGCCGGCACAGATGGAATTTTTGTTGGGTGCACCAGTATGTCTCTATCCTGGAGAAGAAGTGACCAACGTGTCAGCCTGGTATTAGAGACTGACCCGTCCTTCACTCTGTCTGAGAGCAGAAAGGTAGTTGGTGTGTGGTTGGTGTTAATAATCAGTGGAGAGTACCCAATGATATACAGAAAGTGCTTGACAGCCCAGTAGGTGGCCAGAAGGTTCCTTTCACAAAGGCTGTACTTCTGTTCCACTGGGGTCAAGAGCTGTGATACATATGCAATAGGTCTCAGGGTGCCATGAACCTTCTGGGCCAGCACTGCTGACATAGCAATGTCGGGGTGGCACATTCCAGATGGAACGGTAGAGATGGATTAGGGTTAACCAGAGCTCGGTCAGAGGCCAAGACCTGCTTCAGTGACATCACAGCCTGGGTATGTATAAGGCCCCAAGTCCATGGAATGTCCTTCTTTAATAGCTCATACAAAGGAGTGGCTTTCTGAGTAAAATCGCAGAAAAAATCTCTAGAGTAGTTCACCATACCTAGAAACCGTCGAAGAGTTGCCACGCTGGTAGGCAATGGCAAGTCTTGCAGTCCTCCTATCTTCTTCCAGGTAGGGCTTCAGCCTTGGTCAGTTATTTTTAGACCCAGAAAGAGTACTGCTTTCTGACATAGCTGTGCTTTTGCTGGATTGCATTTTAGGCCTGCTTTCTGAATGGGAGTTAGTAGTTCATCCAAGAGATCCAAGTGTTGTTCCCATGTGGCGGTTGCCAGCAACAGGTCATCAACATACTGCAAGAGACATTGGGGAGTAGAGAAACTCTCAAGGGTGTCCATCATATGTAGATGGAACAGGGACGGGCTATTATGGAATCCCTGTGGTAAGCAAGTCCACGTATACTGTCATCCTTCAAAGGTGAAGGTGAACTTATATTGACTTTTGGGAGCCAATGGTAGTGACCAAAAACCACTGGAAATATCCAGGGCACTGAACCATTTTAAGTCAGGGGTCAAAAGTTGTAGCACATCAGGTGCGGATGCCACAGTTGGAGTACAACTGGGGGTGACCTGGTTCAGTTTCCTGTAGTCAATAGTAAGTCTCCAGATGCCTGTGGGTTTTTTCATGCGCCACACTCAGGAGTTAGCAGTGGAAACGCATGTCCTGATTACCCCTTGCTTAAGAAGTGACTTTATTGTTTCTCTGAGAGAAGGCAAGGCCTCAGTTGGAAAAGGATATTGACTTTGCCTCTCATGTGCTGGGCCTGGCACTTTGATGACGGTGTGCATTCTGCCACAGTCATGTATGTTGATTGCAAATGCTTCCAAATGCTGTTGCAAGATGGGGAGAAGCTTTGGGAAAAGCTTATGGTCTTTGAACAAATCTTTGACGTTGTACTCTCTGTTGTTAGCAGATATTGTTGCCACAACATGTGAATCAGGGATCAAAATAGTGTGGTATTGACCCTGAATTTGTATCAATAGCATGTTAGCTAACTCCACCACACAGCCATGTGGTGCAAGAAAATCAATTCCTATGATACTAGAATGATCATGCAATACCATCAGTTGGAAGGTGTGTGAGGCCTTTAAGTGGCCTAACTCTACCTGCAAGGGTAGAGACCAATATGCAGGTAATCTAATACCATCTACTCCTGACATGTTGGTCCATCATCTGGTGGACCAAGGAGATGTGTCTGGGTGGTCATCATCAAGGCCACTGTTTTTCGGTTTTTACCGGAAAATCCGGTAAAATTCCGGAATTAGGGCTACCTGAAAACCAGTAAAAATGAAGGTTTCATGGAATCTGGCATTTTCTATCAGATCAGTAAATCTATAAAAAAGTGTGTTTTTCTTTTAATTCCTTCCTGTACTATTTTCAATTTGCTTTATTTAATGCTCTGTATATTAAGCCTTCTTTAATTCTGATTATTTTTGCACATACTAAAAGAATGATAATAGAATCCCTGTAAAACCCGGAAATTAGAGTAACAATCACCGGTGAAATTCCGGAATCTTAAGTCTTGAAAACGGAATCTAATTGTTTTAATCACCGTAAATCAGTGGCCTTGGTCATCATGTAATACAGACACAGCTGCATCTGTATCTAGTAACACTATAAGTAGGTGGCCCCCAACCTCGGCCTCAGTGCAGGGCCTTCCATTTGTATCCAAGACCAGCTTGATTACAATCCGGACTGGGGCCTGTAATTGTTAATCTGTACAGCTGGGAGCATGGAGAGGTTGGGTCTGGCTCCTTTGAACCATGTCACCATGCTGCACTGATGCTATATAGGGAGGAGCTTCTGGGTTCAGGCCAGTACGGGCCTGAGGGCCTGTACTTCCAGTGTCGCCATGGCCCATCCGGGTTTGGTCACTGCCAGGCAGTCACAAGGGAACTGAGCAGGAACAGCATTCTGCTACAGAGCGCACTTGCCCCAAGAGCTCTCGGAATTTCTGATTTTCTTTGGCTATCTCCCTATATATGAAGGACCTGTTCTTTGCTGTTGTTTTTCTCTGCCCTTATTCTTGTGCTTCTTATTCTTATGATAGTTTCGGTTCCCACCCCATTGCTTCTGTTGCTGTTGGGGTTGTTACTGTTGTTGTTGGGCCTGTTGGGGGTGTTGGTTGTCTGCAGGGAGGGGCTGTTTGTGTTGGGCCTGCCCTTCCACCATGTAGTGTGTCGCGGCCTCTTGAGTAGGCTCCACGGTGGCTACTTTCTTGGAACCGGAGCCCAGATCATGGATGTAGAGTTGGTAGACTCTCTCAGTTTTCCAAAGGATGTTGTCAAACCTGTCCATGTTGGGATAAGTGGTTGGCTCTACCTTTTCTCTTACTGTAGGAATCATGTTCCTAAGGAACAGAGTCTTGTACTCAATAAGATTGACATCTGCAGCTTCTTGTGCAAGGTGCTTTCCTGCTTGATAGGCCATCCAGAGTCTCAGGTGGTAAGTCACTGGACTTTCCTTTGCATTCTGTTTTACAGGGTATGCCAGCATTACTCCTACGACACCTGGGCTGTATGCAGAAATGAGCTCAGCTGCAATCTCATCAAAGGTGGCGTTGCTGTTCTGGTGGATGGCATCAGGGAGTTTAGCCCACAAACTAGGATTGATGGTCTGGCGTAGTATCTGGACCTGATATTCTGCAGTGAGGCTAAGCATCTCGCACTTGGAACGCACCTTTTCCAAGTGGCAGCTGAGATTGTCGGACGGGTTCATCCAACCGATACTGTCAGCTATTTGCTGAACAGAGTAGGCCATTTGTAGGGGATTATTGGGCCGATCAGGCAGAGTTAGGTTATCTCAGGTGCCGTCTAGGGCAGCCCCGGGCTGCAGCCTTGGCTGCAGTATGAACAATGCCATCCTGAGTGCCAGTCTGTTGTAGAAGCTGCCTGATTTTGGTTTTAATGGCCCGTTTACTTCTCTCAGGAATAGGTATATTACCTATTGCATTTTCAATCATTGTTTCTATCTCTTGCCTGTCTTCCACATTAATAACAGCTATAGGTGGTGCCATCGGGACCAGGCCTGGGCCTGCTCCCCCCCATAATGGGGGCCACCATGTTGGCATCTCCCATGATGGGCGTCACGACGTCGATGATGTATAACATGGTGTGGGTGAAGTGGGGACCCGCCATATTGTGAATGGCTGGGTGGGGTTTCTGGGCCATAGTAGGGCTGTGACTGGGCATTGTACTGAGAGATGTCATCATCTGATACCTCCCCCTTGGATGACGTGTGTAAGGCAGGGGCTACACCTCCCATTCCCTTAACATGTCCAGCCAGAACCTCCCACTGATGGTGCAGTTTCGCCATCTTGGTTTTACATTCAGCATGACTCACAGTTGCAAGATCCATATCAACCTCATCTTGCATTTGCTTTTACAATACCGTATATACGGCGCTTAATTCGAGATTGTCCCTAGTTGCCACTTCTAAGTCATTACGTACCTGGTTTATCTCATCCTGTAGCTCTCCCATCTCCTCACTCAACTGTGCGTTCGCTGTACTTAATAAGTCATTCATATGCAATGCCTGTCCCTTATCCTGTCTCAGACTTTCACACTCCTGCTTCAACATACAAAGTTCCTGTTCTCCAGCCTGAACTGAATGATGCAAAAGTGAATCCTTTTCGTTTCGCAGTGTTTGAAGTTCAGACTCCAAATTCTGCTGCAGTCTAATACATTCAGTTTTCTGCAAACGCATATCTTGCTTAAGAGATGAAATATGCAGATCAAGGGTTCAAAACCTTGCTTCGGAAGCTATCAGAGCAGCATAGAGAGCCGTGACCAGCAGCCCTTTGGCATGACGCTTATTGGTTGATTGTCTCGTCTCTGTGTACTGGGCTGAAATCCCCAGTATAGGGTTTTCGGATTGACTTGCATCCCGCGCGAAGTCAGCCCATCCTCCATGGGAGGCAAGGAAGTTAGAGACATCGAGTCTCAGTTTTGTGCAGATATTTGATACAGTGGCCATTGTGTGGGAGGGAATGAAAAATCAAACTGTGAAAAAGGAGCCGTGCTATGTATCGATCCACAGCAGGAGCACATTATACACAGTCGGGCTGCTGTAGGATTTGTAGGCTTACAATTCAAAGCTGTTGTGGAGTGGGACAAGTTGGCATTGACCACACCCAAGAAAAACAGCCAGACTTTGTAAGTGACTACCAAGTGGTTTGAAAATGGGAGAGGTGATATGGAAATGTACACCTACTGTCCGCATTGGGAAGGGAAAGTTGTAGCAACTAGTGAAAGCTTACAAACACCAAATATTGCCTGTACGTGGTTGTCAATTGTCAGGAGGTCTAATCCTCACTCTCAGGTTCTTGGCAATATTGGGAATGCAAGTAATCACAGAGACATTGCATTAGAGTAATAAACTCATTTATTACTACCAAAAGGATAAAATCACAGTTGCCCTAAGCAGTTCTTATCAATATGAACCGGGAGCCAGTGCTAAGCATTCCCTATACCTCGAGGTTTCTTTGTGTCTCTTGGGATCTCCGAGGTACAAGACTTAGTGTCTCACATTATATACCTATGATAATTACTATGGTTACTGTAAGATATAAATATTTCTAGTTACAGAGATGAGCCCTATTGGCTAAATTAGAGGAGGCTCCATGGTCCAAGATAACATTATACAATGTTGTAGTAGTTATCAGTTTGTGAAACAAAAGAGTACTTATACAGATTCTTACATAACTCAGTGTAGGGGTACAAATCACTGAAAGGTAGCAATGCTGACTTATATATCATAATTATTACAAGGACACAGGTGTCCTCACATCTCATAAGTAAGAAATACACAGCGAATGCATAGAAAAATATATATATATTAGCAAGCAGAGTGTATTACAATAACATGCGTACATATCCTGACATCTACTCTTATACGGTAGATGTCCTTAACCCTATATGTTAGTACAACATATACCTAAGCACTAGCTGTCTACGGTGTACCTCTGAGGTTACCAATAAGGGTGTAAGGCATCTACCGTATAATTAACACCTTCAAGCACAACCAGGGGCCTCCTTTCCTACTAACTGGGGCGAAACCAGCCTAGAGGAAAGGCCTTCCTCGAGGGACTTCTGACAGGGAACAGGGGTTCTCAGGGTGTGGGCACAAAAGAGAGGAGGAAGAAGGGCAGAGATGGGACACCTTTAAAAAGAGAAGGACATGTAAAACAGGGTCAGTAGGACTAAATGGCTAGCACCTCACTTAAGGGGCCTTGTCTAATGGTGGAGAATATTTTTCACACTTGAGGATTTGTTGTAAGAGCAAGAGGTTCCAACAGCAGGTGGGCAAGGGCATGACCTTGGTAGAGGCCTATGCCCCCACCCCCAATAGCTAGTCACAGGGATGATATGCAGTAGGCTGTGCCTGTTAGGGATCAGGGTAGGAGGGGGGAGAACAGATCGCATTAGCCAGCATGTCCACATACCTGCTATGGACGATATATCTAGGAAGGGCATTGTTTTCCCTAACCTCTTCTCTCCCTTTCCCCTAGGGCAAATATGTTAGAATGTGTTTAAGGGACCCTATATGACCACTCCCTCTCACCAGAATGAGAGTTACTGCAGGTCCCTTGGGGCCTCATATGCCTCTCTGTGATCACCTTTGACCTAGACCCTCTTTAAAGGGCACTGCAGGGAGGCTGAAGTAGTAGGATTATACCCCCCCCCCACAGGAGACTCCCAGTATCATTGGTAGTCTAGGGTGAATTTGGCTGCTTGATCTCCTATGGAAGATTCTCTGTTAAATAAAAAGAGTTTGAGAGTTTACATGTTCCAATTCTATAATTACATTCTGGTATCAATGGTTTTGATAATTAACATAATAACATTACCATTATGGTCAATCCCCAAGTGCAAGGTTAAAGTATGCTATCAATGGTTATTCACACCACGGGTATATTTAGGATATGTGGTTCATTTGCTGGTGATATGCAAAAGAGGAGTAATATGGACACAAGGGTGGAGACAAGATTTTGCCAAATTCAGCACTCAACAAGTGGGGTTAGAATTACTTAGGAGACCTGTGGGTGTAGGTCTGTTAGCAGCCTGGGAGGCACATTATGTCCACATAAGGTTTCAACTGAGGATAACAATCCTTCATGATAACATTAGATTGTAAATACTTGATTATGTCTAGTATGACGTCTATGGTGGCTACCTCATGAAATGTGAGGGGCCTAAACATGCCAATTAAGAGGAAAAAGATGTTTTCCAGGTTGAAACAACTGAAGGTACAGATAGCCTTCCAGAAACAAATGGAATTAACTGTTCTGGTCAGGATTGGTGCATGGACCCTACCTGGGACCATTCCTTCTTGTCCTAGCTTGCAAACTTTGTTAAGAAATTAGGTGAGACAGTGGACTTTTCTGCCTCACTCACTTCTCTGAGCTAGTGAAAACTGGCCAGGAGACTACAAAAAGTAGCAAAACCTTGCATAGGTCCTGTTTTGCTGCACTTGCTTCACATAGTGAAACACTGAAAGTAAGGAAAAAATGAAAAACTTTAAGACCACCGAGTCTGCCCCGAGGCCTGATCTTACACTAATTTCAGCCCTTTTCTGTGAGATCAGTTTGCACACCTCTATTAATAAGCTGAATGGGACATGCAGTTTTGTTCTGAAATAGGCACATGATTTGAATGGAAACTTAACACTGGAGTGTAACATTGCAACTATTTATCTAATAAAAATATGGTAATGAATAATGTAACATTAGTGAATAAATGCAATGTGTACTGTATCTAGTGCCTTTAATTTAAACCTCTATATTTTCAAGTGCTGCAAATGAGTACTTCTTTAATTAAAAACAATATTTTCTTTTCATCACAGTACTTACTTATTTTAATGTAAAGGAGCGCCTGCTCACTCAAGATAATCTGCAGCATCTCAATGTAAATCAATGCATAGTTATGCAAAGCAATAACATTTAGTAGCATTACTGGATATTTTTCCTGTGCTGCACTCCATGGAAGTGCCCTGTTTGTGCTTTGATACATTTTGTGCATTTTTCTTGGTATTAAAGTGGTGTCTTGATTTTTATTATAGTGTACTTAATCACATTTTGCTGACATCACCATTCATTAGGGTTTGTGGAGGTAAATTATTTTATTTAGGAGATTTGTTCCATCATACTAGTGCAAAAGAATATGTGTGTTGTGCACTGATGCAATTAATAATTTAAGCAGACGGTAATAGAGGCAAGTGGGTTGTATAATTTAAACAGGAAGGTCTCATTAGTAATTCAACAAAACAAACAAATTAAAGGCCCCCTCCCCCATCACCATGCACAATGCAAATTTTTAAACTTATTGAAGTCCACAAGATTTGAAACATTTAGGGCCTATGGTCTGGCACTCTGCCTGACAGCTAGTATTAGCAAATAATCCTGTTTAAATCTTTGTTTATCTGACAGTCATGTGTATTGTCCTGCTGGATGCCCATTACATTCCATCCCACAGATATAGTTGTTTATTCACCAGTCAAACATTGTAATTTTGTTTCTGCAATTCTTCGTCTTTATAAGGTTTCCACAATTTACAAGGGTGGTGACTCAATCCTAGTTGCTATAACAACACAGTGCAGAAGAATGGATGTAATTTTCACATGTAGCACCTGATTATTTTTTAATAAGTCTGTCCTTTGCTTCTAATAAAGCAAACAATAATATCTGTCTTCCTGCCTTGACAAATGTCATAATATTTCTTATACTGTGTTGAAACAATGTGAGATGACTGCAAGTGGCTACTGTCTATCAATTCTAAATATGCAGGGGATAATTTTCAGAGGCTCTGAGGCAGAGACAAGAGTAGTATCCAACCACGTCTGCTTTGGACATTTTCTGCTGTGAGCAGTTAGTGATAATTGTCACGATTTGCAGCAGCTGGCATCAAAATAATGATGCATCATTTGTCATTATTTTGCCATAAGTACTGGCATTTTTGACAGTACTTTCTCTGTGTGGCTGGCACTGTTAGACTGTTGAATAGATCATCTAGCTGTGCAGAATTAATGATGCCTTGATGATAGAGCTGACTGACTGATCGAGGATGGATCTACTTTGAAAATCCTTTCCCCAAAATATTAAAAAAGAGCACATAATTAACTTATTAGCCATAACCAGAAGCATGCTAAAGACAGGGACAGAATGAGACAATTACTGTAAACTGTGAAGGTTTTTTTATGCTACGGGTGCAACTGCCATTTTTAATTCTGGGTGGGACGAAATGGGGTATTTGCACATCAGAAACAAGAAATAATCTATAGTTTAGTGGTACCCTTATGAATATTTCTTTATTTATCAAATGTACAATATGTAAGTGGTGGGAGGTTAGGCAAGAGCATGAAAGCAAGTACAGTACCTAGTGGTATGAACGTTAAGAAAAACCTGCTTCAATCAAAGCTTTCTTTTGTCTGTCTACCAGGCTGTCTTATTCTTACCATGACTTCATCATATAAATAAAATCATCCTGCCAAATGTCTGAAAGATCACTTTGATTTATTCTGCAGTTCATGAACTCAATGGATACCTTTTTGTACAATCAGGCCTCTTGGGGCATGTTGTTCCAAATGAGCCATTTCCCAGGGAATGGCATGATTATCTCCTTTTCTTTAATTTCTTCCACCCATAAGGGCTGAAAAGAGCCAGCGGGTCTATAAAGGCTGTGCTGGGGGCCAACAGCAAAGACAAATACTGGATTAATGATTAGAAGGTATGCATTAAGCTTACACTTCACTTGGATTCAGTAAAATAAGGAATTCCTGTCTTGCATCCAAATGGATTGTAGATTACCATTAGGGATTGGAAAAGTCTGCCTGATTTTCTTCATATAGTCTTTGTGATGAAGTTTGAAAACTTCTGAAAATTGACTTCACAAAGGGAATTAGTTAGTTGCTGCATTGGTCCTTGTAAGAACAGATCCAGAAACAGATGGTTCACAGTGGACCACACTTGAAGAGGGACATCCAGCTCCTGGAGAGGGTACAGAGGAGGGCAACTAAGATGACACGAAGACTAGGGGATTTGACATATGAGGACAGACTAGAGGAGCTCTGCCTGTTTTCATTGGAGGAGAGGAGAGACGGGGGGAACATGATTGAGGTCTTCAAGTACCTCAAGGAAATAAATAGGGTAAACATGGAGGGGATCTTTAGACTAAAGCAGGGAGGTATTACCAGAGGGCATGGTTTGAAGTTGGAAGGTGGAAGGGTGAGGGGGGGAAGAGGAGGAGGAGGTTTTTTCACTAAGAGGGTGGTGGACCCTTGGAATGCACTGCCTGGAGAGCTGGTTCAGAGATCCACAGTGGAGGACTTCAAGAGAGGGTGGGACAGACACAGAAAGCATATGTGTCAGATGATGGCCTGGCCCGGGGGGGTTGGGGATGGATGATAGGGGTTTCTGGAACACAAGGGGGGGAGGGCCTCAGCACCCAACTAGGGATCTGAGGTTCGAGCAGACTCGATAGACCGTAAGGCCTAATCTGCTGGCAATTAGTATGTTAGTGTGATATCTGTTATTGGATCAACATAGATGTACAGTAACAAAGGAAAACAGTGCTTAAGCTTTCAGACCAACCATGTCCTTCCTCAGAAGCTTAATTGAGGAAGGGCTTGGTTGGTCCAACACTGTTTACTATTTATCTATGTATTTGGTCAATAAAAACATCAAATCATTTGTTTTTGGATCTGTTCTTACAAAGGGTGAATTCCAGGGGGGCAGAGCTTGCCAGCTAAGATGGTGGGAGCATAATTTGGGTGGAAGGGACCCGGGGACCTAATCTTGCCCATCTGATAGTCTCGCTAGCATAAAGATAAGAACTAAGGTCAGAACTTGCATCTTCAGTTCCTGAGCTGTCAAGCAATACCTATTTGGAGTGGCAATGGTTCCAGGGATGGCAGAATACAAGGAAAGAAAACAGCTGGCACTTACCTAATGGGATGGGAAATTGACAAGACTGAAGATCCCGACGTTACAGTACTGAGCACATCTGGCAGGAGGCTACACAGAGATGAACCTACTCATGCTGTGAATCCACAGAAAAATGGCACAACCCACATTGTTTCCAGCAATGAACAAACTGGCAAATATTACAAAGCTGCTGAAACAAATCCTGAGTAATACTGCAGAGCTTAAAGATACGACCACAAGTCAAGCGGTACAAGTGTTGACAGGGAGGGTTGCGGGCACTGAATGGATGGTTAAAAGCCATGAGGAGCTGATCCATGCTCATCACAACCAACTTCAGGAACACCATGGGGGGCAAATTCAATACTTGCTGCACAAGATTGACAACATGGAGAATAAAGAATGCCATAAAAACCTCAGAATAGTTGGCATACCAGATAGTTTAGAGGGTAGAGACTTAACTGCTTTTCTGAAAACCATGCTGCTGACCCTCCTGAAACTTAATACTGGGGAGCCTCCAGAGACTGAATGAGTCCACAGGTCTCTTTCACCAAAGCTGAAGCCAGGTGAATGCCCCTGGTCAATACTGTGCAGATTTCTCCAGTACCCAGTCAAGGAACTGTACTTGAGAAAGGCTTGTGAAAGGGGAGAGCTAATATGGGAGGGAAACAAAATCAAGTTGTTTCAAGACTACTCCCAGGAGCTGTCAAGAAAGTGGAGGGCATATGCAGGGGTAAAACATTAACTTTATAAAATGAATGTCCTTGCTTCTCTCAGATATCCGGCTCTGCTACATGTGCAGTACATTGGAGAATGTCTGATGCATAACAATCCATCAGAAGTGGAGCAATTTCTGTTGGAAATATGGGGAGGCAGAGAGCTGTCATGTCAGCCCCCATTGATGTCACATGGTGCCAGCTATCAGGATATGGAGATCTCACAGGCTGACCCAGGTTCTCAAGCTTCAACACCAGCTGAGGAGCCCACCCTCACAGAAGCATGACAGCAAGTGCAATGGAGAAGGCAAAGGAGAAGAAACAAGGTTCCATCCCAGAAAAAGTCTTCTCCACAAAGGGCCAGGTTGAGAAGCACCCAGCATCAACACTGATTATTGGGGACCAACAGCAATTCCCTGGGGGACACACCAATAAAAGTCTCCAATAGATCTAAAGCCCTCCGGGACCAGGCCCTGGCATCCCTGGATTTGTCTGGTGTGGCGGAAGATAAAGATGGTGCTGACCACTTGTTAGGGGCTACTTTTATAGACTAGACCCCTATCTGTTGAGACTGGGTGGATTATATAGCAGAATCTGTAGAGGAGTTTGCTTAGCCTGCACAATCTACACAAGCTCTGCTGAAGCCAATATCAGAGGTGAGTGAGCAGCAGTAACTTTTTTTGAAAGACTGAGCTGATTGGAATGCCCAGAGGAAGTGATAATAAGGGTCCAGGGCACTGCACATAACTGATTAGAACACTGGGGCCCTCAAAATGGCTGAAGGAACTGCCAGTGCAACCATTTTGTACATAAGGTGATGGTAAAGACTGTAGTGTATTGAACAGCCCAAGCTCTTCAAAGCACTGTACTTGAGGGCAGTTTTGGAGGAAGAGTACTGACCTCTCCTACTGACAGTTACATGTACTACAGTTTGCCCCCTCAGAAGAAACTCTCTGCACCGCAAGCACAAACTGGCTGCTCCCATCTTAAGGCAGGGTGATACTGTAGTCTGGAATAGCATGCATTACATTGAGGCTGGAATTTGCGAGACCGCACCATGGACTCGGGGTATTTCCAAAAACACAGCAGAGCTGTAACTCACAATGCCCCTCAGTATTTGTCTAAAATGGTTTCCAACAAGGTTTTCTTTTTCAGGAAGAGCAGCAGCTAACATGGTACTCTCTGGGGTGCTGCAAGCTGGACACATCTAAACAAATCACAGAAAAAATACAAAAAAGGGATAAAAGCATTGTTGTTCCAGGGGTCTAGTGTACCTATATGTCATCAGACCCTGTTGAGTTATTGCATGTTTTGCCTGTTTATAACAAGTTGTAGTTTACAAAGGTTTATACAGTATATACAGTGAAGTCTGCTAGGATCAAGCGTAGTGTCACAGTTTCCCTGCATGAGAAAAGAGATTAACTCCCATTAAAATTGCATTGTTCTCTGCAGTAACTCTACTGCAGAGCTCTGTTTAGTTGGGGTTGATCCTGGGGAGCTCCTCTATACATAGAGAGGGTTTCTTAGCTCTGATGCTCCAGTTTTGGTTCTGACTAGTGACTGTTGCAAATAGTGGGGCATATGATTATGGGGGGGCAAGCAGTAAAGGGCATGAAGAGAAAGTAGAACTTTCCCTCTCTCAAGGATCTGGAGGTTGGGTACCTGAATGATGGGGGGGGGGGTGGCATACTTAATAAAGAAAGAACCAAGGGAGCCCAATATAAAAGGTATTATCCCATGATGTTAAAGTGAACAGTGCTCATGAAGGATCAGGTACCCTATGTATGAGCAGTTGGAAGGCATAATCTCAACTCCTTACTGCCCAGGAGAACAGTTTTAAACAATGCTTCAAGCACAGCTAGGGGTCCCCTTTCCTACTTGCTGGGGTGAAACCTGCATAGTGGAAAGGCCTTCCTCGAGGGACTTCTGACAGGGAACAGGGGTGCTCAGGGTGTGGGCACAAAAGGGAGGGGAAAGAAGGGAGGAGATGGGACACCTTTAAAAAGAGAAGGACATGTATAACAGGGTCAATAGGACTAATTGGCTGGCACCTCCCTTAAGGAGCCTTGTCTGATGGTGGAGAATATTTTTCACACTTGAGGGTTTGTTGTGAGAGCAAGAGGTTCCAACAGCAGGTGGGCAAGGGCATGACCTTGGTAGAGGCCTATGGTCCCCCCCCAATTGCTAGTCACAGGGATGATACACAGCAGGCTGTGCCTATTAGGGATCAGGGTAGGAGGGGGGAGAACAGATCATGTTAGCCGGCACATCCACTACCGGCTATGGACCAAATATCTAGGAGGGGTATTGTTGCCCCCAACCCCTGCTGTCCCTCTGTCCTAGGGCAAATATGTTAGAATGTGTTTCAGGGACCCTATATGACCACTCCCTCTCACCAGAATGAGAGTTACTGTGGGTCCCTGGGGGCCCCATATGCCTCTCTGCTTTGACCTAGTCCCTCTCTAAAGGGCACTGCAGGGAGGATGAAGTAGTAGAATTATATCACTCCCCCCCACACAGAAGGCTCCCAGTATTATTGGTAGCCTAGGGTGAATTTGGCTGCCTGATCTCCTATGGAAGATTATCTGTTAAATAGAACGAGTTTGAGAGTTTACTTGTTCCGGTTCTATAGCTACATTCTGGTATCAATGGTTTTGATAATTAACGTAATAATATTAACGTTATGGTCAATGCCTATGGGCAAGGTTAAAGTATACTATCAATGGTTATTCACACCATGGGTACATTTAGGATATATGGTTCATTTGTTGGTAATATACAAAAAAAAGTAATATGGACACAAGGGTGGAGACAAGATTTTGCCAAATTCAGCACTCAACTAGTGGGGTTAGAACTACTTAGGAGACCTTTGGGTGTAGGTCTGTTAGCATCCAGGGAGGCACATTATGTCCACATAAGGTTTCAACTGAGGATAACAATCCTTCATGATAATGTTAGATTGCAAATACTTGATTATGTCTAGTATGACATCTGTGATGGCTACCTCATGGAATGTGAGGGGCCTAAACATGCCAATTAAGAGGAAAAAGATGTTATCCAGGTTGAAACAACTGAAGTCGCAGATAGCCTTCTTATAGAAGACAAAATGAAACAAGAAAGAAGCCCAAAAACTAACCAGAGAATGGGTGGGATGGAAAGCCCACTGTGTCTCAGGGAAGGCTAATGGTGAGGTGTCATTTTATGCCATAAGAACTTAAAATGGAAAACTATTGAACTAAAATCAGATGATAAGGGGAGGAGGGTTATAGTCAAGATGTCTACACCAAAAAGCCCAATAATTCTGGTTAATATCTATGCACCTAATGAGGACTGCCTCGTATTCTTTAAAGAGATTTGCCAAAAGTTGATGGGCATGGCTTTTGACAATCCAGACATCATCTTGGAAAGGGACTTCAACCTAGTCTTTGACCATTTCCTTGATAGATCTAATTCTTAGCCTGAACTCCATGTTAAGTCCCTGTGCTCTTTCTGTGACCTTCTAACATTGCATCAGCTGACAGATATTTGGAAACTAACTCATACAGCAGTGAGAGATTACACTTGCTTTTCAGCAGCCCATGCAATGTCAAGCAGGTTGGACTACTGGTTCAAATCACCAAGGCTTACTCTCAAGATCTCCGAGGTACTGTAAATATAGCACCGTTTTATATCTCAGACCATGCACCGATTTCATTAGAGCTACACTTTGATCCCCCCTCCCAAATCCTTCAAATGCCGGGTGGACCCCCTTGTATTGAAGGATACATAATTTAAACACTGGTTGTTAAATGAAACTAAGAATTATTTTTTTTACAATCCACAGGGCTTAGCAGCTTTGGCGATGATATGGGAGGCATTTAAGGCCAAAATAAGGGACAAAATCATCAGTTTTGCTACCTATCATCACTGTCAAATGGAGAAGGAGGGTACTAGCCTAGAGAAGAAGATCAAAATAAAAGAAGCTGTACATAAAAAGGACCCTTGTCAAATAGTTAACCCCAACTAGTGTGTGAAATCACATCTCTTAGGATCCAGCTCAATTGTTTAGCGACCAGAAATTCAGAGATACAAATCCAGAGAACAAAACATAAATATTGGGCCAGTGGGGAGAAAACCAACAAGTTACTTTCTTATAGACTGAGGAAACAACAGGCTGATAGGTATATAGTACAGCAACTCAAGTGGCAAGGTTGGTACATCACCAAAGGATAATAATAACACAATGGTTGAGTTCTATAGGGATCTATATAAATCACATGTCCAGTGGGAGATGGTTAAGTTCTTAGCTTTCATGGCTGGCCTAGCCCTCACCAAGCTTCTGGAAGCACAGAAAATGGATGTGGAGGCTCCTTTCACAGAGCTGGAGATCCAACAAGCCATCAGGAGTATGGTTCCCCATAAGTCCCCAGGAAGTGATGGCTTCCCTGAGGACTTTTATCAAATATTGCAGTACAGGATAGCTCAGTCGATGCTCCAAATGCTGCAGTAATGGCTTAAAAGGGAGGAATTACCAGATTCCCTCAAGGAAGCCATTATTACAGTACTTCTGAAAAAGGGAACAAAAATCACACAATTCTAGCCAATTATAGACACATATCTCTAATAATTGCAGACGCCACAATTCTGGCCACGGTACTGGCATCCCACCTGGAAAGAATCCTTCTCTCTATTATCCACCCATCACAGGTGGGATTCGTGAAGGACAGGGCCAGTGCAGACCACTTGAGAGCCCTTATTATAGTGTTACAGATTGCTACAAAGTTGCCCACTCCAGTTGTGCACATAGCAGTGGACTTCGAAAAAGCTTTTGATTTGGTAGAATGGGTGTACCTACCTGTGGTATTGGATCATTATAATTTTGGTGTGAACTTCCACACTTAGATCTGTACACTGCATAAGGGACTGGTGGCAAGGCTTCTCATGAACAGCACCATGCCTGATCCCTTTCTATTATATAGAGGCACCAGGCAGGGCTGCCCCTTTTCTCCTGTGCTGTTTGTCATTCCAATGGAGCCTGTGGAGGCTGCAATCTGGGTTCACTGCCAGATCTCAGAAGTTAAAGTAGGGCAAGCTGAATATTATATTAAATTGTATGCAGATGACTGGCTCATCTTCACCAGTAATACAGGAAGTAGCATACCTCATATCCTCTCAACATTGTGGGCCTTTGTGGATATCTCAAGGAGATAAGTCAGATATCCTCCCACTTAAAAACATAGATACATAGAAATTGTTGGCAGATAAGGACTGCTAGGCCCATCCAGTCTGCCCATAGGCCCTATACATTGTTTGTGACCACTGGCTCTATGTGATCAATGGCTTTTCATCACTCCCTTACCTTTCAAGCTTCCCTTGTGCCTGTCCCAGGCATGCTTGAACCCCTCCACTGTGCTTGCCCCTACTACTTCCTGTGGCAGACTGTTCCAAGTGTTGACTATCCTTTCTGTGTAGAAAAACTTCCTCACATTAACTCTTAATATACCCCCTTCCAATTTCATATTGTGCCCCCCTTATTCTAGTACTTTTTCTACATTGGAAAATTTCCTCCACCTTCACCTTGTTTATGCCCTTGGGGTACTTGAAAGTTGCAATCATGTCCCCCCACTGTCTCCTCACCTCCAGTGAGTACATATTGAGGTCTCTTAGTCTCTCCTCATATGTTTTGTAGTGCAAGCCCTGCACCATCTTTGTTGCCCTTCTCTGGATAGTCTCCACCTTATTTATGTCCTTGCACAAGTGTGGCCTCCAGGACTGCATGCAGTACTCCAGGTGAGTCCTTACCAATGTTTTTTACAATGACATCACCACCTCCTGCTAGTGATACCCCTGCCTATGCACCTCAGCATGCCACTGGCCCTCTCTACTGCCTTTGTGCACTGCTTTGATACCTTAAGATCATCAGAGATGATAACCTCTAGGTCTCTTTCCCCTTTGGTGACAGTCACCCAGTCACCCCCCCCCAACCTGTAGCTCTCCCAAAGGTTCCCTCTACCCAGGTGTATTATTTTGCACTTCTTTGCATTGAACCTCAGTTGTCACATCTCCGACCATCTTTCAAGCTTCTCCAGGTCCCTGAAGCTGCCACACGGAAACTAGTAGACACCTCAGGGCTAGCCTGGGCCCCTAAAGAAATTAAAGATCATGTACAACGGTTTTTACACATTTTTAATAAAAGCTTAAAAAGCTGAAATCCAAGTCCCCATATCATGATTAGTGTTTCCTGAAAATGTCATGCTGTTTGGTTTTGAGGTTTTCTTTAAATCAGCATTTGTTAAATTGCTCTACGGTGGCTGACAACAGTGGAGTTATTTCTTACAGAGTGATGACATCATTTTGGAGTAGCTTGCTGTTTCACATTCCATATCACAGCAGCACTCTGGAAAGTGAATGGTTTGCAGAGTTCTCCAGGTTTGTTACAAACCCAGTCACTTTGTGTTTAGATAGAGCAGCTTAAAATCTATCATTATGTTATAAAAATCTGATAATTTGAGTTTCAATGCTGAACTGAAGTAGTGGAAAGTTTTCTCTGTGAGAAATTATCTTGTATGTATCACAGTTCTGTTCTTTCTAATCAAAACTCAGATTTTTTTTCTAACTATATAACACAGGTCTGTTTAATGAAAATAAAATAATCTAAATTGTGTTCATCCACAGAAACAGTTTGTCTTTGATGTAGCCTTCATAAATGCATTCATGTAAGACAAGTTTTTTTTTCATGTCAGATTGACAAACAGGTGCCTGTCACACACTGCCACAGCATTTCATGCACATGTACTGTCTGAGCTCACAAATTTCAGTTCTTTGGTGGTTACCGTGTTAAAATACATCATGTGTGTACATATCTAGAAACACTGTATGGCATCCCGATGCACTGTGTCTGTACTCCACAGTTGAGGCAGCTGCAGTCTACTGCCACCAGCCTCCTGCCTCACAAGTCCCTGCTCCATATTCAAGGCTGTGGCACCCTGCTGCCCACTGTCTTCTCCCACACAATGAGGGACTGTGCACCCAGCTGCCTCCATCCCCTGCTTAAGTAATCAGGGCTGCTGCATCCTGCTGCCCCCTGCACAAACAGTTGGGGTTGCTGCTCCCTGCTGCCCTCTTTTCCACACCCTCACAGTTAGGAGTGCTGCACCTATTACCCCCTGATTCCTGTCTCCACAGTCAGGCTGCTGTGCTGTGCTAAGCCCTGGAGTGCATTGTTCTCTGCCTCCACAGCTGGGGCTGCTGCACCATGCTGCCCAAGCCACCAGAGGTGGTGCTTTTGCTGCACTCTTCTACCCACTTCCACTGCCCCAAATGGGCAAGGCTGCTGCACTACATGTACCCCATCTCACAGTCAGAGCAGCTGCACCCTGATTCCCCCTGTGTCCTGCCCCACAGTTGAGGCTTCTGCACCATGCTGTACTCTATCCCCTGTCACCACA
Organism: Neoceratodus forsteri; assembly: GCA_016271365.2. Classification (NCBI taxonomy): domain Eukaryota; kingdom Metazoa; phylum Chordata; order Ceratodontiformes; family Ceratodontidae; genus Neoceratodus; species Neoceratodus forsteri. The sequence continues at coordinate 1,094,980,144 of CM057450.1, read as the reverse complement.
GACAGGGCTGCTCCAACCTGCACCTTTGTACACAGTTGGGGTTGATGTGGCCTGCTGTGCCCTGGAGCGCTCATGCCTCTGCAGTTAGGGTTGCTGCACCATGCTGCCACTTGCCACAAGATTTAGGGCATTTGCTGCACCCTGTTGCATGACTCCACAGCTGAGGCAGTTGCACCCTGTTGTCCCCCTGCCACCAGAATCAGATCCTTTGCTAAACCCTGCTGAGATAGGAACAGGGGGCAACAGGTGCAGTGTTCCTGACTGTTGGGGTGGGAGAGAGAGGGCAGCAGAGTGCAGCAACCCCGACTGTTTGGGAAGGGTATAACACAAGAGTAAGGGCATTTGCTGCATCCTGTCCTCTGCCTGTGGAGGAAAGGGGCTCTGTGGTGCAGCAGGGCACAGTGGTGGCAGGGGACAGAAAACAGCAGGGTGCACAAGCCTTGACAGTGGGGCAGGACACAGGTGGGCATCGGGGTACAGCAGCCCTGACAATGGCACAGGGTTCACATTGTGAAGCAGCCCAGTAGATTTGGGACAATGGAAGTGTGTAACACAGTTCAGCAGCCCCAACTGTGGAAGAAGGCAGCATGAGACTCTAGGGCATAGTACAGCACAGCAGCCCTGACTGTGGAGATAGGAACAGGGGGCAACAGAGTGCCATTGCACTGACTGTGGGGGTGAGGACAGAGGGCAGCAGGGTGCAGCAGCACTGAATGTTTGGGCAGAAGATAGGGGTGGCACAGGATACAGCAGCCCAAACTGTGGGACAGGATGCAGCAGCCATGTCTGTTTGGGACAAGGGATGTTGGCAGCAGGGTGTATCAAAGGATCTGACTATGGTAGCAGGGGGACAGCAGGGTGCAGCTGCCTTAACTGTGGAGTCACGCAACAGGGTTCATTCACATATCTTGCTTGTGTAGTATAGTATGGTCTGCATGCCCATTGGCCCATGCAGTGGATCAATAGGCGTACAGACAGTACTGTATGCTGTCAGTCGTCGGGTGGCCGGGTGGCATGCGGGCAGGGTGCCACTGCCCGCCACTGACTGGGCGGGTGCTGGGTGGTGGGGGACCTCAGTGGATGGGTGGGAAGGGGGTAACACTGGACTACCAGGATTGTGTTCACTATTTCTGCCCACGATCGGGTGCTGGAGAGGTTTCACTGGACCACCAGGGATGTACTATACCTATGCCCGCGATCAGGCAATGGAGAGCAGTCCACTGGACCACTAGGGATATTTTTTACATATTCCTGTGATCGGGCGATGGAGAGTGGTCCACTGGACCACCAGGGATATTTATTACAAATGCCCATGATCGGGCGATGGAAAGTGGTCCACTGGACCACCAGGGATATTTATTACATATGCCCATGATCGGACAATGGAGGGCAGTCCACTGGGCCACCAGGGATATTTCATAGATATGCCCACGATCGGGGAAGGGAACATCGCTCCTGGGGTAGGGAGTTTGTGGACAGTGTTCTGGGCGCGCAGATGGCCACCCACGGCTGGCAGCTGCCGTGTTACACCCTGCAATACAGCAGCTCACCTGTGGGTGGCCAGGACTTATTCCTGATTTTACCAAGCACAACTTTGCCCCCCCACCGAGTGGCGCAAGGCAGAGTTGTGCCAGCATATCTACGGCACATCCCGGGATGAATATCGGGATCTGCCACATATGCATGTGCACGCCCTCCACACTTGCACCGCATACATTACCAATGTGCCCCGGTGCATTGGTAGTTGTGCAGCGCGACGTTCCCCTTTGAATATCGCGACGGGGTGCATTGATGGTTTGCACATGGTGCAACCCTGTTGCGCCATGCGAAACCCTTATGAATATCCCACCCCAAGTATAGATATAAGTTGAGTCTCTTACTTGAGTTCTGGGGAGCAAGAGGCAGGAGTCTTTAAGAGATGATGTCCATGGGTCAGAGTGCTGGGTCATACCCCCCTTGAAATCAATGGAGTTATTTCTTATTACTATTTTATGCATTATGATGGTGAACTGAAGAATAATGAAGGCCACTGTTCTATTAACAAGGCCTTTGTTAGTCGAGCGGTGGCATTCATTAATCTCCAACTCTTCATCAATTATGTATAAAATAGTAATAAAAAACAATATTCATTTCAATGGTACATGCCCCTGCAGTCTCCCTTGCCCTATGTCATAATGTGTCTGAGTGTGGAGATGTGGAGGTCAGCTTCACTTGGGGGGGGCATAAACCTGACTATAGTAGGGCTCTAATAGTCTGTTCATGCCATACCGTTCAACTGTCCTTGAATGCAAGGGACAGCCCTCATTTTACCCCTAAAACTGCTCTGCTCTTCATCCATCCCTCATAGGAAACATGCAGCTCACACAGAGGATGTCCTATAAATTTAGACTTCATGGCAGGGATGCCATTTCAGATTTCGGGGGAGGGGGGCAACAACCAGTGGAAGCCAAGTACTAGTTAGCCCCTAGGTGGCATGCTCTAGAATGTCTGGAATATCTCTAAAAGGTAAAACTTATTTGTTGTTACTGAAAAGTGATACACAAATCAAGAAAAATTCAAATGAAGAAGATTCATATGTCTGTACCCCAGATCAGCGCATCAGATCTGGGCTTACACCCACCCAGTTACTAACCCAGTTTTTTTTCCTAACTGAAGTTCTGATACCCCCCAAAAAAAACTTTGTCCCAGTTTCTCTCCCCGACTCCATTCCATTTAATACCCATCTCATATGGGTCATGAAACCACCCAAAGATGCAGAAATGTGAAAAACACATCAATATTTCAGTCTTTCCTCCTTCCCCAATCCCCCTGTAAAAAAATATTTATTTTTATTTTCCTGGCTATCTGGCTAGCACCTGCTGCCTGGCCCAGTGTGCCACCAGCAAAGTTTTCAGTCCGTTCATCCTCCATCCTTCTGCCAGAAGCTGGATGCTAGAACCAATCATCCCGGGTCCCCAACACAGTCTGTGACCAAGTCACCTCACCAACTGAACCCACCCAACCTGTGTTGCTTGCTTTTTGCTTGGATGCAGCTAAACTGCACTGATCAAGACCTATGGAGGCTGCACACACTACTGTCACCACTGCTGCTTGGAATAGCTTGCTGCTGCAGGGTCTATGCTGTTTTTTTTTTTTTTGCAATGCAAACATAGTAGAGTAAGTAGTTAGCATAGTTCTGAGTTAGCTTCAAGCTTACTCCCTGCCCCTTCTGCCACCAGGGGAGACAGAGACTCACTAAGAGTAGACCAACAAAAATATGCCACCACAACACTGCAATTGAAAGTTCAGTGCTCACAAACTTCTCCAAGCTGTGTTGTGCAGCCTGCCTACTCTGTGGTGGGAAAGACAGTGTCGCATTCACATGACTCATGAGATCTTCATGGCTGGAGCTCCTCCACATCATGTGTGATGGTGCCACCCCTAATAGGTGGAGAGAGTGGACAACACAATACAGACACAGTCGAGTCAGGGAGTGCACCTGCAGCATGAGCACACACAGGCGGGGGGGAGCACTTGTCATGAAAAAGATTCAATCCAAATTTAATGCCATTATTTCAACACCATAAGAACAACCTGGGCACAAATGGTGGTGGGAAATGTCCCACTCTGCCTTACCTTAATAGCACCTCTGCATTTTGGTAGAATCATTCTCAGATGCTAAACAAGTAAATGCGATGGTTTCCACTGTGTTCTGAGGCACTATATCTGCATGGATGAGAAGTTAAACCAAGGTCCCATCTGCCTAGATTGGTGGTAGTTCAGGTGGATGTTAAAGATGCCATGGCACTTATCGAAAAGAGTAAGGGAATTTCCCCGGTGTCCTGGCCAAATTTCCCTCATTCACTCAAAATACCACCAACAGCTTAATCTGGTTCATGGTCAGTTGGCATTCATCTGTATCCCCCTCCCCCCGGGTCATGCCTGAAAATAGGCAGGATTTGTCTAGTGCACTTAACCGGTCAACAAAAACTAAATAAATAAATGTTTCAGGATGTGGCCTTATCATTGTGAGGGTTAGTATACCTCATTTTGAGTGCCCATGTCCCTCATTTCAGTGACAAAATGTGAGGTATGGTGCATGCTTCCAAAACCCTACTCAGCACAAAGAGTGCTGAGCATGGCCATAGTGTATATGCTCCATACAGAATGACAAAGGGAAAGTAAATGAGCCAAAACAGTCTTGGAGAAACATATTTGTAGCACTAAATATGCATAAGAAAATTTGCATGGCCCACAAAATAAAGGTCAGGCTTCACAACTCAGAGGCTCCTGTTCGCACATCTGGAACGTGGGATGCTGGCTGACAATATACCAGGCATTTAATGCAGTAAGCAAACAATTCTTTACAAATCAATGGTGCATTAATGACAAAAATCAAAAGCCATTGAACAACTTAAACATTAAATGCTTAGGATATCGCCAGTCAACATCCACCATTCCAGATGTACAAAGAGGGGCCTCTGTGTTGTGAAACCTATCCTTTTTGTTTTGGACCATGCAAATTCCTTATGCATATTTAGTGCTACTAATGTATTTTCTCATGACTGTTTCATGTCACTTACTTCCTTTTGTCATTCTGTATTGAGCATATACATTATGGCCATGCTCAGTACTCTTTGTGCTGACTAGGGTCTTGCAAGCATGCACTATATCTCACATTTTGTCACTGAAATGAGGAACATGGACACTCAGAATGAGGGACAATGAAGCACACTAACCCATATGATGATCAGGACACATCATGAAACATGGAGATATAGTACCTCAGAACAGAGTGGAAACTATTGCATTAGCACCTGAGAATAAATTCCCACCATTAAGCAGATGTGCCATTTAGGTAGGGCAGAGGCAGTTGACCCCCCTCCCCCCATATGTGTGCCTAGGTTGTTCTTATGGTGTGGTAATAATGGCATTAAATTTGGATTAAATCTTTTGCACAATAAGTGCCCACCTGGCCTGTGTGTGCTCACACTGCAGGTACTCTCGAGACACGACTGTGTCTGTACTGTGTTGTCTACTGTCTCCACCGATTAGCAGTGGCACAATCACATGTGATGTAGATGAGCTCCAGCCAAGAAAGAGCGAATGGGTCTTACAAGTGCAACACTGTCTTTCCCACCATAGAGTAGACAGACTGCACATTACAGCTTGGAGAAGGCAGTGAGTACTGAACTCACAATAGCAGTGTTGTGGCAGCATATTTTTGTTGGTCTGCTTTTAGTGAGTCTCCATCTCCCCTGGTGGTTGAAGGGGCAGAGGATGAGCTAGAAGCTAACTCAAGACTAGGCTACCTACTTATTCTACCAGGCTCGCCATGCAAAAAAAAACAGCACAGACCCCCACAGCAGCAAGCTAGGCTTAGCAGCAGTGATGACAGTAGTGTGGGTCGTCTTCATAGGCCTTGATCAGTACAGTGTGGCAGCAGCCACTGCAGCAACCAAGCAAGAAGTAAGCAACCCAGGTTGTGTGGGTTCGGTTGTTGAAGTGATTTGGTCGTGGACCACACTGGGGACCTGTGACGGTCGGTTCTAGCATCCATCTTCTGGCAGAAGGAGAGAGGGGGAGCAGACTAATAACTGGGCTTGTGGCACACTGTGCCTGGCTGCAGGTTCTGGCCAAACGGCCAGGTAAGTAAAAGTAAATATTTTTTTTTACAGGGGAATTGGGGAAGGAGGAATGACTGAAATATTGATGTGTTTTTCATGTTTTTTCACCTTTGAGCAGATTCATGACCCATAGGGAATGGGTATTGAATAGAATGGAGTCAGGGAGAAAAATAAGGGCAAGGTTCTTTTATTTTGGAGGGGGGCAGAACTTCAGCAAGGAAAACAAATTGGTTAGTAACTGGATGGGTTTAAGCCCAGATCTGATGCACTGCTCCGGGGTACATACAGATAAATGTTATACATTTAAATTTTTCCTGATTTGCATATCAATTTTCAGTGTAAACAAATAAGTTGTACCTTGTTGTACATTCTACTGCTGTCCCTTGCATTCACAGACAGTTGAGCAGTATGTTATGCAAAGACTATCGGAGTCCCACTATAGAAAACATAGAAACATAGAATTTGATGGCAGATAAGGACCGCTTAGCCCACCTAGTCTGCCCATTTTCCTACCTAACAGATAAGCTGCAGATCCTAGTTAACCAACAGCTTACTTTCGCCTACCCCCACTAGGACTGCCTTATGCCTGTCCCATACATTCTTGAATTCCCCCACTGTTCTTGACTCCACGACCTCCTTAGGGAGGCTGTTCCATGCATCCACAACCCTCTCTGTGAAAAAATACTTCCTCACATTACCTCTGAGCTGTCCCCCCTCTATCTTCAAATTGTGCCCCCTTGTTCTTGCACATCTCTTTTTCTGGAAGATGCTACCCTCTTGGACTTTGTTGATTCCTTGAGGTACTTGAAAGTTTCTATCATGTCCCTCTCTCTCTTCTTTCCTCAAGGTATACATATTAAGCTCCTTTAGTCTTTCTTCGTATGTCTTCTGGTGCAGACCCTGCACCATTTTGGTTGTCCTCCTCTGGACAGCCTCCACTCTGTCTATGTCTTTGCGGAGATGGGGTCTCCAGAACTGCACACAGTACTCCAGATGGGGTCTCACCAACTGTCTGTACAGAGGGATAACAACTTCCTGTTTTCTACTATTGATGCCTCTTCCTATGCATCCCAGTATCCCCCAGCCTTCCTAACTGCCTTCTCACATTGCTTGCCCACCTTTAGGTCATCTGATATAATTACCCCCAGGTCCCTTTCTATTTTTTACTGTTGTGAGTATCTCACCCCCCATTGTGTACACTTCCCCTGGGTTTTTGTTTCCCATGTGCATTACCTTGCACTTCTTTGCACTGAATCTGAGCTGCCATACTTTTGACCATTCCTCCAACTTTGCCAAGTCCCTTCTCATCCTTTCCACTCCATCTTGTGTATCAACTCTGTTGCAGATCTTTGTGTCATCTGCAAAGAGACATACTTTTCCTTCCAGTTCCTCTGCAATGTTACTTATAAAGACATTAAAAAGGACCGGTCCTAGTACTGAACCCTGCGGGTACCCCGCTAGTAACCCTCCTTTCTTCACTGTGTACTCCATTTACTACTACCCTTTGCGTCCTGTTGTCTAGCCAATTTTTTATCCAGGCTACCACCTTGGGACCCACTCCAAGGCTGGCTATCTTGTGTATTAATCTTTTGTGTGGGACTGTATCAAATGCCTTGCTAAAATCTAGGTAGGCCATGTCCACAGCCCATCCCTGGTCTACTACTTTGGTCACCCAGTCAAAGAAATCTATTAGATTCATCTGACATGACCTTCCCATCATGAATCCATGCTGCCTTGGGTCCTGTGCCCCACTGGCCTCTAGGTACTCAACAATTCTTTCCTTCAAGTGATTCCATCATTTTCCCTACCACTGAGGTCAAACTAACTGGTCTGTAGTTTCCTGCCTCTGTCCTTCTCCCACTTTTGTGAAGAGGAATCACATCTGCCCTCCTCTAGTCCTTGGGTACCACCCCATCCTCCCATGATTTTTTAAAGAGAGTAGTCAGCGGTGTCACTAATTCTACCCTTAGTTCTTTCAGAATTCTTGGGTGAATCCCATCAGGCCCCATTGCTTTGTTCACCTTCAATTTTATTAGTTCTTTCAGAACCCTTTCTTCTGTAAATAGACTGGTATCGACCCCCATCTTCAGAGTGTTTCTCTTGTTTGGTTTAGGTAACTCCCCCTCCTCTTTCTTTGTGAATACTGAGCAGAAATATTCATTCAGTATCCCTGCTTTTTCACTGTCACCCTCTACCCACATTCCCTCCCCTTTATTAAGCTTCAGTATCCCTCCTTTGGTCTTTCTTCACTCTCTAATATACCTATAAAAGGTCTTATCCCCCTTCTTAACAGAATTGGCTATCCTTTCCTCGGTTTGGGCCTTTGCTATTCTGACTACCTTCCCAGCCTCTTTATGCTTTAACTGATAAAGTTCTGTGTCCTGCTCCCTCTGTGTTTCCTTATATTTCCTGAATGCTGTCCTTTTCTCCTTAACCTTCCCTGCCACCTCTTTTGAGAACCATAGCATTTTTTTCCTACGTTGTGTTTTATTGATTTGCTTTACACAAAGGCTTGTTGCCTCTGTGATGGCTATTTTGATCACTCCCCATTGTTCCTCCACCCCTCCTTCTTGCCTGTTTGCTAGTGCTTTTCTGAGGCACTCTCTCATTTTCCCAAAGTCAGCCCTCATAAAGTCCAGTATCCTTGCTTTTGTATGGCTGTGTTTATCGTGAACCACACTGTTTGGTGGTCGCTTGTTCCCAGATGGCTACCCACTTCTAAATCTGAGATTCTTTCTCCATCCCCATTTGAGAGTACCAGGTCTAAGATTGCACCCTCCCGAGTGGGTTCCAATACTAGCTGTCTGAGACATGCCCCCTGTAGGGCATCAAGAATGACCCTGCTGTTAGATGTGCCTGCAGCAAAGGTGCTCCAGTTAACATCTGGCATATTCAGGTCCCCCATCAATGATATCTCCCCTTTCTCTGCCATTCTAAGAAAGCCTTCTATCATTTCCTTGTCCATTCCCTCCCCCTGAGATAGGGGTCTGTATACAACCCCCATGCGGATTGTGGTGCCATTTCCTGTCTCCAGGGTGACCCAAAGTGCCTAATGTGCTCCCTGTTTACTCTTTAGTTCTGTTGCTTTGATCCCTTCCTTTACATAAAGAGCTACTCCTCCTCCTCTTTTACCCTCCCTGTCCCTTCTGTAGATTGTGTATCCTGGTATGTTGACATCCCAGTCATGGTTCTCTGTGTACCATGTTTCTGTGACTGCCACAATATCCAGGCAACCCTCTTCCATCAAGGCCACTAGTTCAGGGAGCTTGTTACACAGACTATGGGCATTGGTACTCATCACCCTCCACTTTTTGATAGCCTTACCCCTTTTAGCCCCATTTCTGTCCTTACTGCCTTTGCCTTTTTTTACATTTAAATCTGTTCTGCTCCCTAATAACTTCTGTACCTTGGTGTTTACCTCACTAATCACCATGTTTTGTGGAGGGAGGCTGGGATTTCCCCATGCTCCTTTTCAGTGCCTCCCCCCTTGGCTAGTTTAAATGCTTGCCAATGAAGCATTTAAACCTCTCACCTAGGATCCTGGTTCCCCCCGACAGATGCAGACCATCGCACCAGTATAGGTCTGCATCCCTCCAGGTGGCTCCCCACTCCCCAATGAAGCCAAAACCCTGAGCTCCACACCAGTTTTTCAACCACTCATTCAATTCCCTGGTGAGGAGTGCCCTAGCATCTCCCTTGCCATAGACAGGCAGCACCTCCGAGAAGGTTACCGTATGCGCTACTTGTCTAAGGCCCCTTCCCAACTCTACAAACTCCTCTTGCACTGCTCTGATCCCATTCCTAGCCAGGTCATTTGTCCCTAGGTGGACAATGCCATCCAGCTCCCTCCCTTGTGCAGCTCCTCCCATGATCCTGAGGATTCGCTTCCTGTCCCTCCAAGCCATGGCACCAGAAAGGCACTTTACCTCCCTCTCCCTGGCTTATATACCCACCCCAGTGAAGCTGACCTCCACATCCCCACACTCAGGCACATTATGACAGACAGCAAAGGTGACTGCAGGGGTGTGTATCATTGAAATGAATGGGGGTATTTTTTATTACTATTTTATACATTATTGATGGAGACTTGGAGATTAATGAAGGCCACCGCTTGACTAACAAAAGCCTTGTTAATAGAACAGTGGCCTTCATTATTCTCCAACTCACCATCATAACATATAAAATAGTAATAAAAAATAACTCCATTCATTCCAAGGGGGTACGCCCCAGCAGTCTGACCTATAGACATCATCTCTTAAAGACTCCTGAATTTGGCTCCCTAGTACTCAAGTAAGAGACATTGTACTTATATCTATACTTGATGTGTTGTCTGTAGCAGCATGGCCATACTCACTACAGTGTGTGTGCATTGGGGGGGTGGGGGGAACTGGTCATAGACTTTGACTTTGACGGCAGATAAGGACCACTTGGCCCACCCAGTCTGCCCATTTCCCTACCTACTGGATAAGCTTCAGATTCTAGTTAACCAACAGCCTACTTCCTGCAACACCCCACTATAATTGCCTTGTGTCTGTCCCATGCATGTTTGAATTCCCCCACTGTTTTAGACCCAATGACCTCCTCAGGAAGGCTGTTCCATGTATCCACCACTCTCTCCATGAAAAAAAATTTCCTCACATTACCCCTGAGCTGTCCCCCCTCTATCTTTAAATTGTGCCCCCTTGTTCTTACACATCTCTTTTTCTGAAATATGATACCCTCCTGGACTTTGTTGATTCCATTGAGGTACTTGAACATTTCTATCATGTCCCCCCTGTCCCTCCTTTCATCAAGAGTATACATATTAAGCTGTCTAAGTCTCTCTTCATTTGGTTTCTGCTGCAGACCCTGCACCATTTTAGTTGCCCTCCTCTGGACTGCTTCCATCCTGTCTATGTCCTTGCATAGATGAGGTCTCCAAAACTGCACACAGTACTCCAGATGGGGTCTCACCAACTGTCTGTATAGAGGGATAACCACTTCCATTTTTCTACTTGTGATGCCCCTTCCTATGCATCCCAGTATCCCCCTGGCTCTCCTTACCGACTTTTCACATTGCTTACCCACCTTTAGGTCATCTGATATGACTACTCCAGGTCCCTTTCCATTTTGTTGTTGTTAGTACCTTCCCTGCTATTGTGTACTCTTCTCCTGGATTTTGTTTCCCAGGTGCATTACTTTGTACCCTTTGCATTGAATCTAAGTTACCATATGTCTGACCATTCCTCCAACCTTGCCAAGTCCCTTCTCATCTTTTCTACCCCTCTTGTGTATCAACTCTGTTACAGATCTTTGTGTCATCTGCAAAGAGGCATACCTTTCCCTCCAGACCCTCTACAATGTCACCTATAAAGATGTTAAAGAGGACTGGACCCAGTACTGAGCCCTGAGGTACTCCACTAGTAACCCCCCTTTCTTCAGAATGTGTTTCATTCACTATTACCTTCTGTGTCCTGTTGTGCAGCCAGTTTGCTACCCAGGCTACCACCCTGGGATCCACTCCCAGGCTGGCTAACTTGATTATTAATCTTTTGTGCGGGACTGTGTCAAATGCCTTGCTAAAGTCTAGGTAGGCCATATCCACAGCCCATCCCTGGTCTATTACTTTGGTCACCCAGTCAAAGAAATCAATTAGATTCATCTGACATGACCTTCCTGCTGTAAATCCATGCTGCTTTGGGTCCTGTGCCCCACTGGCCTCTAGGTACTCAACAATTCTTTCTTCCAGAAGTGATTCCATCATTTTCCCTACCACTGAGGTCAAACTTACAGGTCTGTAGTTTCCTGCTTCTGCCTTGCTCCCACTTTTGTGAAGTGGAATTACATCTGCCCTCCTCCAGTCCTCAGGTACCGCCCCATCCTGCCATGATTTGTTAAAAAGTGTGGTCAGTGGGGTCATGTGGCTGTGTGTCAGGTTAGTGCTACTTTTGGATTTGCCCCTTAAGTCTGTTTCTGTGAAAGCATTCAAAACTGTGGAGATAAAATAGTAGGAGTACAGGCCTTACAGAAGCAATTAAGTGGTTTTCTGGGTAAGCTTGTGTACTGGAGTGGGAAAAAACAGATGTGTTTCCATTGATATGCGTGTTACAGTTCAACTGTGAAACTGAGATAAGTAAGAGATGAAAACTGAAAAGCATAATAGTGGCTACAAGCATGTCACATGTGTTCACAGGTAGTCAGATACAGTATATATTGAAGTACAAGCGAGCCATATGTGCGCAGACGGTACAGAATGGCTTAGTGGTTAAAGTCACTGAACTGCAAGCCAGGAGATTTAGAAGCATGAAGACCTGGGTTTGAATCTCATCAACCCCCACTTGTTTATGGTGTGATCCTGAGCAAGTCAATTAACTTTAACATGTGCAGTTATCAGTGACCATTTGCTTTTTGCATGCATGCCTCAAGCATTCAGCCTTTCCCAATTTAACATAAAAATCATGGTTTCCACACTTGCTTGCTGCATGCATGCCATATGCATGCAATCGGTTCCAATTTAACATTTAAATCATACTTGCAGCACTCATATCACTTGGGTAGTTTTATGCGTGCAGCATGAAAACATTTCATATAATTATTTCTGTAAGGGCTGTGCAATGCCTGGAAAACAGTAGTAATATTTGCAACAATATATTCTTGGTATATGTTCAGGAGCAGGATTGAATTCCATGGACTAGGTTGCAGAGTGAGCCTGAATCAGGTGAAACAATTTAGGTGTATAACATAGAAGAGCAGTTGCAGGGAAACAGCATTTGAGCTAAAATATGAGTAAATGGGAGCAAAATAGCACAAGCTTGGGATTAACAAAATACGAGCAAAGACAAAGGATTCTAGGAACAGGATTCCCCCCAAAGAAAGAGTACAAAACAGAAATACATAAACTCAGAACAGGAAACAAGCAACACAAAGAAGCACACAGCTGGAGGCAAGTGATACGAACCAAATGCAGCAGGACAGGAAAAAGAGAAGGCCAGCAGAAAACACAGGAAGCTGAAGGGGGGGAAGCCCCAGCAGGCTGCAAAGAAGATGACAGACTGATAGAGCCTCCAGCTGCTAGTGGTGGGTGAAGTGGGCTCAATTTGCTCTGCGAAGGGATTCATGGAGCAAAGGCAAAATCGCGGAGTACTCCGCAATGCGAAGCAGAGTACTTCACGTTATACTGTGTAATGCGAAGTCCATTGAAAACAATGACATCGCATTACTCCACCTTCCCAAACCACTACTCCACCAATTTTAAAGATGAAGTACATTGAAAATAATGTACTTCGCCTCACTTAACCCAGTTTTTAAGCTCCAAATGTGAATTTTGCATTGATTCATGGGACTTCAGGTCACATGGGCTCTATATTGTTCTCCACAGCCTGAGTTGGGGGTAGTGTGTGTAGGAAGCTGTAGGAGACAATCTACTCTGAGAACCCTCTGTGATTTAAACCTTCTAAAAGCTGTTAAAAACATCTTTTTGAGTAATTTATTTTGCTCAAACTTTAGTTCATCGATTGTAGGAAACCCTCCTGTGCTCATATCATCGAGCATTTATTGTTTGTGTGTGGATTTTGAATGTTAATGTACAACATTGAGTCTGTGTAGTAAGAAACAGTGAAAGTGTACTTTAGGGAAGGGGCGTATCTGTGGAGTATGTAGAGTTCACTTGGAGAAATAGGGAGTTCTTTGTTTTTTGGTTATATTTTTGTTATGTAACTGTCTGTGTTAATGTACACACAGTAATATTTTCAGTATAGAGAACAAAAAGGGCTCGCAACAGGAAAAGTAGGGGGTGCTCTTGGTAAAAATAATTACAGACACCACAACATCATAACCAGGCATCCGCCCAAACCACCAAGGATAAACCTGATACTGCAGTACTGTTTAAAAATTTGTTTGAATATGAAACAGTCTGATGCATTTCTGGTCACCGTGACCCTTTCTCAAAGACACATAATGGAGCCCCTTTAGTGTCTGCCATACTTCCAGGTCACTGACTTTTCTTTATTAAAATAAATTATGTTTCAGTGTGAGAAAGACGCAGGAACATACTTAAAAGGCTTAACCGGAGGGTAAGCCTTTCAGGGGCGTGACCTCCTGTTGCTGACTGCATCCCTTTAAACTAATACTGTGTTGCCTTCCTTCTGTCTGTTATTAAACACAAACATAAACAAAAGACAAAACACTACAGCAGTGTGGGGGGCAGGTGTGCTGGGAAAAAAAGCTAATGAGGGATCCCCTGATGTTCCAGCAGCAGATGGAGCATCGACACAATCTGTAGCTGGTGTTGCTCAATCTGCTTCACCTGCTGTTGGACAGCACTCACCCTCTCATTATTTTCCTCCACCACAGCCCACAAAAGTGCTATGTCTGCCTGCACTGCAGGCATTGTGGGGTCCACTGGTGTGGGGGGAAAACTAGGTAGTGGTGGTGATGAGGGTGGTGCTGGTGGCAGTGGTGGGGGTAGTGTTGGAGCAGCTGCTGCTGTGGTGATGCACAACAGCAGCACCCTCTGCTACTACTACAGAAGGGCCAGCAGGTGGAGGCCTGGCCTGTTTGGTGGCAGCATGCCACTACACCACCTTGTGGTGGTTCAGCATATGTGTGCACTGGCCCTCAGTCCCCAGATGTGTCCTCTGGGGACCAGGGCAGACACACCACAAGGCTGCTGTCCCCCCAACACAGTTGAAAAACTGCCAAACTGGAGAGCTGCAGGGGGACCAGGAACAGGAGGGGCAGATGTAGTGCAGGCAGCATGGTCATGCACCTGTGGCTCCACCTGCTGCTGTGGAAGTGGTGTTACTGGAGCTCCTGCAGCTGCTACTGGTGGTGGTGGTGGACTTGGTGGATGTGAGACACTGGTGGTGCTGCTGCTTCTGGGGGAGCAGGACCACACAGTCGAGGCAGTCCAACGCCACCCGGCTATGACCCCCATGCATGCATACTCCCCTCTGGCCATGTGCCACAAACTGTCCCTGGTCCATCACACAAAACACTCCTTCCCTCTTGGACACATCACGCGACGAGCGACTTCACACACACTCACACACGCGCACACACACAGACAGTCACACACACACACAAAACAAAACTTATAAAACAAAGAAATCCTTCACCAAAAAGAACTGACAAAACAGTACAAAAAAAAACTAAATTAGCTTTTAAAAAAGCTTTTGGGTTTTCTGAAATTTGCCCAAGAAAGAAACTAATAACAAATTCTCCTCTTCTACACAAAATGCTTCCTCCTTCTACCTCTGCAAAAGAGAAAGAGAAAGTATCTGCTTGTATGACTCCCTTCCTGCCTGGCTAAAGCATGTGACTTACAGTACTGTAAGCCATGTGATATGTGGGGGGCTGCCTAAAGTGCCTATATTGTTGTCATTCTGCCTTACTTCGAGTTAAGGTGGAATAACACAAAGTAATAATAACAAGGCGAAGTGAGTACTTTTCAATTGTCACTTCACATAGCATTATGATAACGCGAAGTGGCCACTTCGCAGTCACTTCGCCGATGAATTTAAATATGCTGCATCTCTACGGCTGCAAAGAAAAGTGCTGCAGAAAGAGATTAGGAAGAACTGCTTATATATCTCAGGAAGGGAGAATGACTGGCTGCTTGTCCATTGAACTACAGGCATAGCCTTTCAATTGTATACATACACTGTACATGATGTATTTTCACACATAAACCACCAAAATAACTGAAATTTGTGAGCTCAGACAGTACATGTGCTTGAAATACTGTAGCAGAGTGTGACAGGCACCTGTTTGTCAATCTGACATGAATGTATTTATGAAGGCTACATCAAAGACAAACTGTTTCTGTAAATTAACAACATTTAGATTTATTTTATATTCATTAAACAGTCCTGTGTTATATAGTTAGAAAAAAAATCAGAGTTTTGATTAGAAAAAACTGAGAGCTGTGATATGTACAAGCTGATTTCTCACAGCGAAAGGTTTCCACCACTTCAATTCAGCACTGAAACTCAAATAATCAGCTTTTTATAAGAAGATGATAGATTTTAAGCTGATCTATCTAAACACAAACCAGTGACTGGGTTTGTAAGAAACCTGGAAAGCTCAGCAAACCATTAACTCTATAAACTAGTGCTCTGTTTGGGAATCAGAAACAGCAAGCTACTCCAAAATGATGCCATCTCTCTCTAAGCTTGACTGAGAGGACAGCCACTGTAGAGTAAGTTAACAAATGCTGATTTAAAGAAAACCACAAAACCAAACAGCATGAAATCTTCAGGCAATTCTAATCATGACACAGGGACTTGAATTTCAGCTTTTCAAGCTCTTATTAAAAATATGTAAAAACTGTTGCACATGATTTTAAAGTATTAGGGAGTCTGAGTTACTCAGGACTTGCATAATTTAGTGGTTAGGAATTTTAACCCTCTGATAGCAAATCTCAAGGTGGAGGTGGAGAGATGGAAACACCTGAATTTATCCATGGCTGGTAAGATAGCAGCTATAAAGATAATGCTCACACCTAGGGTCTTCTATCTGCTGTCACATCACCCTGTGGAGATCTCAGATAAGTGGTTTCAGATACTGAACTCCACTATAAAGAAGTTTTTGTGGGGAAACTCTCCCCCTAGGTACATTAGGACTAAATTGAGGGCCCCATGGACAAAAGGTGAATGGAACTTAACACACTTTCCATACTACTCAGATGCCTTTCAGGTAGCCATGTCATGCTGCTTGTTTCAGGAGCATACCACTGATTCCCCAGCATGGGTGGCAATGGAGATAGCTGTACTACAGGAATTACACAAAGCAGCATATTTTGGTCAGCCCCTGCCAAAGCAGTTTCTGAGCTGGCTCACAATCAAAGCAACACATGTCCCTTGGAACAGGGTGGGAAAGACAGCTAAGCTGTGTCAAAATCTAAGGGAGCATACTTCTATGTGTAACAACCATCACATTTGTATAGACCAAAGCCCCATCCTCTGAAAAGAGAGGGAGAGTAAGTATATACATAACGTTAAGGATGTGCTAGCCACTGATGGAAAGATGTTTGAATCTTTTCAGGGGCTGAAAAGTAAGTATGACATACCCAAGGGGGATTTTTTGAGATTTCTCCAGCTGAGAAGTCGTAATAAATGGGCGAGGGAGAGGTGCATATGCCCTACCCACAAACAGGGGCCTAGGGAACACCACAACAGGTTTCCCATTCAAGTCTGGGATAAATCACCTAAAGGCCTTGCTGGCCATACACAGAAACTAATGACAGATGAAGCTCCAGACCCATACACCCCAGCTAAGGTAAAGTGGCAGAAGACGTGTAATATTACTGTCTCTGAGGAAGAATGGGACAATGTTGGGCCCTAGCACACAGGGCATGTGGGGACCAATGTAGTCTTTTAATCCAAAACAAAATTATGCTCCTCTGGTACCACATAACTATGGTGCTTATAGCTATGGGCCTGTTAACCCACGACAAGTGCTGGAGGTGTGGTGCCCTGGGAGCATACTTGTTACATGCTCTGTGGCAATGTACAGAGATACAATCCTTTTGGATAAAAATACTGGAATGTTGCTCAAATATTTTGCAATGTAAACTCCCCACATCCCCAGCCTTTCTGCTACTAGGTGTGTCACAGCTGGACATCCCCCCGAAAACTCCTCAGCAGATGTGACTGCTCCAGGTGACTGTGGAAGCAAAAAGGTTAAGTTTTGGTAAATGGAGATCCACAGATAATGAAATTTGGGGAATGGTATAATGCTCTGGAGATTCTAGCTATGAATTCTAGATTGCTCCATCTCTCTGCAAATATGAGTCACAAGTTCTGAACTATATGGTCCTCTTACTTAACATACATACAGAAATAGCTGTCTTTTACCCAAAGCTCACACAGTAAGGACCTCCTCATGCCCTCATGACGTGGGTCATATGGTGTGGTGGTATAGGAAGGTACTGCAACAGGGCTACCTCTCCCCCATGTCTGGCATCAGATGGGCCCACACTGGTGGTAAAGGCTATGAAAGTATAGAGTCTACCCCAGTTTAGGCAGGTGCTGGGTCACCAGTGCATAGTGCTTCAGTGTGACAGGGGTATATGAGCAATACACAAGTATGGCTACCCCTGTCATTCTGCACAGGAAGGAAAAGTGAATGTAACCACTGCTGGTCAGGTGCTCAGTCAAGTCGCTCCCATGTGAGAGTGACTAGAGCACCTGACCCAGCAGTGGAATGGTGGGGAGGGCCAGGGTTTGATTTCCCGCTAGGGAACCTTTTTACTTTTTTTTTTGTTTGTGCACTGAGGACAAGTGCCGGTCCAAATAGTCTTCTTGCCCCTGTGTCTACACCCCCTCAGAGTTGATTATAATGATTCCAGGGTGTGTGGGGGGGTGAAGCACCTCACATGGGGGTGTGCGGGGGGTGAAGCCCATGGAAAAGCAAAGAGACCATTCAGGTGAGTGCCCTTTCTGTTGCAGTGGCATTATGTGCTACTGCTCAGTTGCCACATCCTGTTTTACATACTAACATACTAAAATGCCAGCAGAATAGGCCTAACAGTCTTTTGTGTCTGCTCCCCTTGCCTTCTCTGGCTTCTCCCTTCCCAGTTCTGGATATTCTCGCTGCACTGGAGTTTGCTTCCAGAACCCTTCCCCTGTACCTGTCCCACTCCCTTTGAACCCCTCCACTGTCTCTGCCTCCACCAGCCCCCTGGGCAGCACATTCCATGGCTCCACCACCCTCTCAGTGAAGTAGCACCTCCTCCCTTCTCCCTTGAATCTTTCCCCCCTCCAGCTTCCACCCATGCCCTCTAGTTGCCCCCTCATCCTTCCTTCAAAGCACCCTGACTGATCCTCCCCTATTTACCCCCTTCACGTACCTGAAGACCAGCATGGGTTTGATGTGAGCGGTTTTATCTGTGACATAATGATCCCATGCCATTTAGGCACAACAGATAGAATTTGTGAACTGATGAAAGAAGGGTTCCTAATTTCTTGTGCTGTACAAATACCAACTGCAGTTTATAAGTTTGTAATCAAGGTGCTAATGTTGTCACTCCTGTTAGGTTCTGTAATCTTTTTAAAGCAGCGTAATAAGAGTGTTTATGTATGGTGGTGTTCCATATATACTCAATAAAAAGATTAACTGGGAAAAAAAAACAAATGATAAATTCTGCTTGGAAGACCGACCTGGACTTTGCCTTTGATGAAGAAGCAGCTTCACTTTAATTCACTTCACTGATGAAGCTACAGGAAGTGTTAGGATGATTTAATGCCGAATTTGCTTTCCATGAACGTGCTGCAATATAGCACTGTGGACCCCTGCAAAGCAGGTCTGAGGAACCTGATATCCCTTCAGCACTTCAGCATCATGACACGGTACTTTGTACAGAGAGCACATACTGACCAAGCCAATCACTGATGATGAAGCTTGAGAACTCTGTATTGCACACAGCTTTGTGCCATGCAGAGGTGGACAATGTCAGGGAACCTTTTGCTATGCATAGAATAGAGTAAAGTTTTCTGACTTTATGTATTGTGACATGAAACTTTTTGTAGATCTTCACTTGGTAAAGTACCAACATTGCCAAGTGAAGACAGCATGCAATGGTACTTTGCCAGTGAAGGTGCTACTTCATTTAGTTCCTGACAGGCAGAACTATGTTTAGTGGCAACTTCATCAGCCTAGTACCACTATGTGAAAGCTTTTTTTTTTTAACTGTATTTATTATTTAAATGTCAAGATAACCTACCTCTACTTATGTAGGCAAATTTTCTTGACACTCTTCCGCCACATCTGAGTACCAAAAGTTAACCCCTCCCCCGGTAGTACCAACCTCATACATTGTAAATCATAATTGAACCTTCTCCTACTGTAGCTAAATTCTCTGACACCACCCCAAACCCTACCCACCAGACCCAGTGAAATACACGAATATACTCATCTCCCCAGCATCCCACAACCCTCTCCCCCAACTCACCCCAAAGGAGATGCTGTCAAGTATTAAATTAACCCATGAAATGACAAATAGATAATTTGTTCAGTGGTAAAATTACTGCTTAGACAGTCTCTTTTAACTGCTGCTCATTGCACAGGAAAATGTAAGCAAAAGGCACTGTTGTGTAGGACTATCAGAATGGCACTTTGGAATCTATCTTTTTATGGCACTTAAACAGCGCACTCAAATAGGTATTTTTGCCCAACCTTCTTTATTGTGAGCTGCACTGTACACCATTGTTACATTTCTGAACAGTTAATTGGACACATGCAGAGTTCCATATCAGTAACTTCCACAGGAAAAGTTTCACTTCCTTCCATGCTCCACAGCTGAAGCCTGAGCGTGATCAACAGATCCTCACCAAACTATGCACACTCATATACAGTAGTAACTATCACCTTGTATAAAGGTTCTGTGCCATGGCACTGTGCATTGGACTGGTGATGTTGCTTAGTTTTCCATTCTGCTCCTACATCGAAATTTATTGGGTGCTATAGTTCCTGCGGTGGCCAGCAGATGTCACTATACAGCATTTATTCTGTACATGCAATATCCTCAAGTACAGCCAGGGGCAGCAACATGTAGGTGCACCAGGTTTTAGGTAACCTAGAATAATAAACATACCAGTACACACTCTGTATAACTGTACGCTAATATTCTATGCTTCAGCAGTACTGCTTATCTGGGGATATTTGCCTCTTTGTCCCATCCCATGTTTCCTGCTTGAATGACTCAGGCCTTAGCTCTGTCATGGTTGTGTTTTTGCACTATTTTTCTCCTTGAAACATGTATTATAAAAATCTGTGTTTATAGCTCAGACTCTGCAGCAGTGTGTCCTTCTCCCTCCTGGTAGCTAGAATACGTTTTTGTATTATGGTAGGTATCTAATGTGAACACATTTCTTAGTTTATTCACCTGGCTTCTCTGGGAGGGTGTTCATGTTTAATTTTATTTCTGTCTCACCTTTGTGACAATTGTCGATAAGTATGGGCCTTACTACAGTTCCATTGCATTAAATTTATTTCTTTTGAATGTCATCCCAGTTTAATGTTAATTTCTGTCTCACTTTTGTGGTGATTGCTTCTAAGTATGGGCTCTACTATAGTTCAGTTGCTTAAAATTTATTGCTTCAGAAAGTCATCTCTGTTTAATATTCATTTCTATCTCACATTACAGGTACAGTCATAGACAAGTTCAGATATTGTATGCTATATCTACAGAGGTTCTCTCTGGTGACTCACAGAAGTGCTTCAGGCAAAGAATTTCTCTAGAGATATCACAGAAATTTCATGAAATATCTGGCCATGTCTTTGGCTACAGCTGCAGTTTAAATGTTTTTTTTGTAACTCGCTTTTGTGGTGAGAGTTATTAACTATGGGCCTTTCTACACTTCCGTTGCTTAAAATTTATTGTTAAAGAAATTATGCACTGCCGTTAAGATGTGAGCTACTTGCATTAAAAGTGTTGTTCTTGACTGTTACCCCCACTTGCCCCACCAGCTCAAGAGCCATGATCAGGCTGGAAAGTTAATAGGTGGGTGTAACTCTACTGTACTTCCACCAAGTTGCCAGTCAGAACGTCACAGTTTTTTTGTTTTGCAGTGGCTGTGCCCCCCCACACACCCTGATTTTTTAATAACCAACTCTGAGTTGGAGTTGAATCAAAGGGGGCAAAACACCAGCAAAATAGCAAAATTCATACAGTGGGATCATTACAGAGACTATTTTGAAACTGTGGAGAAATGTGATGGACCTTTTGTTGTTTTTATGCTTTTGTTGTACAGACAAAGATGTGAACATACAACAAAGCCAGCAGAAAAAGGTTATTAGCTCTACCTAGTCTTCTCATATGGCAGGGTCCTCAGCATAAGTTAATGACCCTGGCTCCCCACTCCAATCCATCCTTCCCTTCTATCTACCCCTCCCTTGACCCTTATTTGCTCCCTTACCTCTATCCCAGCCTGTCTTGAAGCTGCACAGAGTTTTTTAACTAAACCACCTCCTCCAGAAAAACATTCCAACCACCACCAACCTGTCTGTACAGATGTGCCTGCTTGCCTCTCTGCTAATCCCCCCCCACACACACAATTTGAGACTCTGTCCCTTCATGTTTTAATTTCCACTAAGCTTCAAAAGACCCTCCTTGTTCACCCTATTTATTCCTTTCAAATATTTGAAGGTCTCAGTCATGTTCCCTCTCTCCCTCCTCTGCTGCAGGGAGTACATGTACTGGGCCTCCAACCGCCCTTTATCCTGCTGGCCTATGATCATCTTCATTGCCCTCCTTTAGACCATTTCCAGCAGGTTTATGTCCTTTTAAAGGTATGGGTACCGGTACGGTACACTGTACTCCAGATGCAGCCTCACAAATCACCTGTAAAAGGGCAGTATTACCTCCTCTCTACTGCTGCCAATCCCTCTGGCACTGCAACCCAACATTTTGTTTGCCATTGCTGTTGCTTTTCTACATTACATGGAGTGTTCCAGGTCACTAGTAATCATTGTCTATGTTTCCATGTTTCTAACTCAAAACTGTATAATGTAGGTAATGTCCATGCTCTTCTCTTGTATTGGGGCATAGAGTACATCACACAGTTTTAAAAGGAACTGACTGGTGTACCACTTCATAGATAGAGATGAGCTAAGCCTGCAAAATTTGCTTCGTGAATTAATTCACAAATTTTGCACAATTCGCAAAGTGTAAATTTGCTAAATTCACAGATTGCAAAGCGTGGAAATTAGCAACAAAGTGCAGAATTTCACCCCCATAATTTGCACTTCAACATGAAAATCTGCACCTCACAGCAAAAACTTCACATTTCGGGCAAAGTTGAAGTTTCTCAGGGCTGGGGAAGTTTTGCAGAGCTCTACGAAGTGCAAGTTTTCAGCACTTCACGTGAACTTCACTGGTGAAGTTTTAATTTGCCTTATCTCTAAATGTAAAGCAGAAACACTGACTTACCAAAGGCTGCCTAATGGGCTGTATAAATGAACTGTGGCAGACTGTTTGAATCTGTTTTCCATTGTGTTTACTACTGGATAAGGCCAGAGAAGGTTGAATGATAAAAGTTCAGAAAAGTACAGGTATGTTGGCCACTGTTTGAAACCTGCATGGCCTCTACATACAGTTAGAGATATTATAAAGTTCTAGTTTGCAGGCAAATTTCAAGTGAAGTTACAAACCTCACCTTCATGGATCAATTTGTGAATGTTCATCATTTCCTAGAAAATTTGTCTTTATTAACTTTGCCTGTGAACTTAACCTTTAACTTTACCTTTAGGGTGCATTTGAGTGATGTTTCCCAGAAAAACAACAGATCCTCAAGGTCACATGAATGAGCTTTAGCAACTCACATGGTACATCTCTTTACCGTGAGACTGCTTCACTTTCGGTTTTGCATCATTAGTCAGTGGAGGAAACAGGAACCTGACATGCTTACCAAGCAGCAAATTGTTGGATAAAATTCAGTTTAACAACTTTTTTTAATCGTTTTTCATTCTTATTTCATTCTTTGGGTTCTTAGCAGTAGTTAACTTTTGTTTCATCTACATTTTAGAACTTTTTAGTTATAGCCTTTTCTATTGGCGCTCTGTTTTCCTTTTTATGTTTGCTTGCGTGCATGTGCAAGAAATATTTCATCACAGCTTGGGATTGAAGAGGGGTTTTGGAGGTGCGGCACTGTGGGGGCCAATGGCCCCAGTGCCTTTTGAGGCTTGGCCCACTTTCTCCAATGTGGTGGCATACTGCTGCTGACACTAGTTCAGCCAGCATGCTACCACCTTGAAACATTTTCACCGCTGCAATCAGGGGCCACCTCATTATTGCAGCATCAGCCATTCCACTGCCATGAAGGAGCAACCGTCATTGCAGGGCAGTACCATGCCGTCCAGATTCCCTGAACCAGTTCATTTGCCAGTGGAGGAGCCCACTCCTCGTTGAATACAATAACCCCATCCCCCATTTGTTGTGTGCCGAGGGGGTGCCCTATCCCCTTCGGCATCAAGCATCCCCCAACCGTCTTTCTTTGCCGACAGGGGCCCCAATCCTGGTTGGCTTCAGTCCCTACCCCTTCCCAGTTCAATTTGCTGATTGGGGGGCCCACTCTCCATCAGTATAATGTTCCCCTCCCCAATTTGTTGTGTGCCGAGGGGAGCGCTCAATCCCCCTCGACTCTCCCCCACTCGGTATGTGCCGATGGGGGGTGCTCAGTCTCCCGCTGGCTACAATACCCCCAAAACACTTAGGTAGCATGCTGGGAGCCCACCCCAGTATGTCAAATGTCCCTGAAAAAAAAATCCTGCAATATTTATTCATTCTATTTATTTATTTTTTAAACCTGTAAAACAGAAAATGGTCCCTCATTAAGTTCAGTGGCTCCTCCCCCAACTTGAGCCCACCCTCTGTGCACCCTGCCTCCCTACAACCCCCTCACCTAATACTTACCTCCGGAGCCCAGCGCAATGATCTTCGGCGGACCGGGAACATGTCTGCACTCTTCAAAGCCAGCAGTGAACTGAAGAAATGCCGGTAAGCTGTATAATGGCATTAATTGGGGTTTTCCAACTTTGGTGCATATCTTAGGCGTTTTGGGGAATTTTGGCACCAAATTTTCAACATGGGATTATTGGGACACCTCCTCATGAATTCAGCACTGTCATGGCATTATTTGGTCCTGAAAGGTGATTTTGCGATCACTGCATGGAATCACCTTTTGGGACTGATTAATGAAATGACAGTGCCAGTGTTCATGAGGTGGGCTCTCAAAAAGCCTATGTTGCAAATTTGGTGGAAAAAATCCAAAATATGTTTTACGAGCATGTGTTGCACAGTTTCTATGCATGCTCGTATCTTCACAGATTTGTAATATTTTCACTCCAGATTTTCAACATTGGCATTTTTCCACACATCCTTATGAACAGTACAGCTGTCATTTTTCACATCCTGACCAAAATGTGTTTTAGCACTTCTGGCGCAGAATAGCGTGGTCACTGTGGAAAATCAGTGTTTGGGACACATTAAGAAAATCACAGTGACACTGTTCATTAGCAGAGGTCCCAAAATGCCTATGTTGAAAATTTGGTGACGAAAGTTCATAAAATGACTGTGTTATGAGTATGTGTTGCGCAGTTTCCATGCATGCTCATAACTTTGCGACTTTGTAATATTTTCACTCCAGATTTTCAACATTGGCATTTTCCACACCTCCTTATGAACAATACAGCTGTCATTTTTCACATGCTGGCCAAAATGTGTTTTTGTTCTTCCGACGCAGAATAGCATGGTCACTGTGGGAACTCAGTGTTCAGAACACATTAAGAAAATCATAGTAACACTGTTCATGAGCAGAGGACCTAAAATGCCTATGTTGAAAATTTGGTGACAAAAGTCCATAAAATGACTGTGTTACAAGCGTGTGTTGCACAGTTTCCATGTATGCTCGGAAGTGCGCAAATTTGTAATATTTTCACTCCAGATTTTCAACATTAGCATTTTGCCACACCTCCATATGAACAGTGCAGCTGTCATTTTTCATATCCTGCCCAAAATATGCATTTGCACATCTGGGGCACAATGGCACGGTCGCTGTCGGAAATTAATGTTTTGGACAGATTAAGAAAATGATAATGACAGTGTTCATGAGCAGAGGTCACAGAATGCCTATGTTGAAAATTTGGTGAAATAATTCCACTAAATGACTGTGGTACAAGCATGTGTTGTGCAGTTTCCATGTATGCTCGGAACTTCAAGCATTTTTTATATTTTCACTAGAGATTTTCAACATTGCCATCTCTTCACACCTCCCTATGGATGGTACAGCTGTCATTCTTCACATGAATGGTACAGCTGTCATTCTTCACATCCCACCTGACTTGTGTTTTCACACATATGGTTCAGAATGGCACGGTTGCTGTGGGAACTTGAAGTTTGGGACACATTAACAAAATCACACTGCCACTGTTCATGAGAGGAGGTCCCAAATGCTTTCATGAGGTGGGGGTCACAAAAAGGCCATGTTGAAAATATGTAGTGCAAATACCAACACACGCCCCGGGCCATTAGGGTTTCTAACCACAACGTCCCACCCTGTAAAGACTAACAGGCATCAGAGGTGTAACTTTGGATCACTGGCTATAATGCTCATGTCATTCCACCCCCAGCTTGAAGCCAGTGACAGGCATCGAGGTGTGCCTTGCACTCTTCAGCCCCCGACTTCACCCCATTCTCCTGTACTGCACCCATTTCAGAGTATGTCCTTATGAAATGGGGTGGCTGTGAAGCTGAACACCCCAAGGCACACCTCAACACTTGTCAGTGTCTACAGGATAGGGTAAGGTGAAATTCTGTGAGCATTATGGGCAACAACCCACAGGCACACCCCAATTCCTGTTCATCTCTGCAGGGTGGAGGTGGGATTGGCATGAATTCAGTACTTCACTGCCACTCCTATTCTGCATCTGTCTAACTCCTCCATGTCCAATGCTAATATCAGCAAGCAAACATTTGGCATTGACAAATGCTTGTTTAATTTGTTTCTATCTGACTTTTCTGTTCTGTCTCTTTCTGTCTCACTCTTTTGTTTCTATTTGTGAATAATGGAGTTTAGGCAAGGTTGTGTTCAGACTCACGGTGGAGGAATATGCCTGCACCAGACAGTGTCTGGTCTGAATGCAGAAGGTAGGGCCAGTGAGAGAAGTGACTGAGAAGCCCCCCCAACATCACCACAGCAATCTCCACTGAGGTTTCAGCAGCCACCTCCTGTGTAGCAGCAAACCACAGTTCCTCCAGCTCTTCAGTAGTAGCCCCCAGCTCTGCAGGAGCAGCCTGAACCCCTTGTGCCCCACTCATGTTATCACCATCACCACCAGTTGTTCCAACTAAGAGCCACATCCTAGTTCCTCATCTTTAGACTCCTCAATGCTCCATGCAAGGAAGTAGCCCAGGTCTTCATTTGTTTGGGAATTTTTCACCCTTGACCCCAATAATGAAAGTAATGTCAAATGCAATGTGAGCAACATATTGGTCAATCATGGGAAGAAGGCAGCTATCTAGGCTTCAGTGAGCAACATATCCACTTAGAAATCTGCCACCTGAGTCGGTGGGAGACCAGAAAACAGGAGGTGGTGTGGTGGTGGTAGTGGTGGTCATGGCAGAGGTCCTTCTGTGCCACTGAGGGGGCAGTGCACAGTTTGACCAAGTCCATGATGGCCATGCTGTAGTAAGGGGCAGGGGCACAGGGTAGCACCAGCAACCACACTGCCAATGCCAATAACTACCACAGAGGAGCTAGCACAGAGATGGGGGAAATCCATTGCAAAGTTTCTTCCAAAGTAGCAATTCTGAAGAAGTTACTTGAGAACCAACAAATGCTGCTTGACGGGATGAATAAGCTCCATTACAGTGGTGCTGTTGCTGCTCCATCTGGGCCTTAATCATTTTTACTTCATCAAGCTTTTTTCAGGCTTTTTACCTTCAGTCTTACTCACAGATCCTTCTTTTATAATGTGTTGCCGTATCTGATAATCCCTCCAGATACTCCCTCCTGTCTCCACTTAGTCTTTCTTCCCTCTCTTTTTTTATGAAAAAAATATAAAGGCTTTAAAACTAAGAAAAAACATGAAATGCTTTTCCTGTCTTTTTCTTGTACTGTTTGACATCCTTCTTTCTCAATTTGAATTCTGTCTCAGTACTTTCTCCACTTCTTAAAAAAAGAAACAGAAATAATTGTATTTTCTAGCTATATTTACTTTGATGACACCATTTTTTGCCACATCATTATTATTCTCTCTCACTACTGTTGTTGTAAGGCACTGTTGTTTACATATACAGTGGTGTCCCCCAGGATGAAACCCAATTCTGCAGCATTTTGCACTCTGCAGATGCTTGCAGAACCTACGAATTAAAGGCAATTTCAATAGCAAATAGTCCCTTTTGTCATTCAGGAAAATGTGACAGTGCCAGAATGAAGTGAATGCCACAGTTTCCTGCATGACAGAAGGGACTAATTGCCATTGAAATTACATTACTTTATTCAGTAGGTCTGCTGCAGCATACTGCAGAATGCTTTAAACATGGGCTTCATTCTGGGGGATGCCACTGTATGCATTTGAAAAGCAACATACTAAAAACTGTCTGGTCCATGAATATTTTTTTTTGTTCGAACAGTTGATACTACACTATATAATTCACCCAATCAGACTTCTTCCTTCCCTCAACACATTTGCTGTTTTCACTGTTCTTAGCTCCCACATTTTACCCCAATATTGTGCTCTTCAAATTGCCCTCTTGGACAGTATTTGTGAAGCACTTTAGTTAATACAGGTGCTCAAGTGCAATACAGTATATACATTTCTCACTTCTTGAAATTTTTCCCCAGGGTGGAAATATACTACTGCTGCTACAGCTACATGGCACTTAGCTGTGTCATTCCCCCCCCCACTACATTTTATGTAATGAACTCTATGGGAAAAGGTATGAAAAGTACTATATATATATATATATATATATATAACATTCTGTGGTGATTTGCATATGCAGCCCATGATGCTTTGCATTGTGGGGGCATGTGTGACTTTGTATTTTCTTGAAACTTGGCTTCCCAGCCAAATGCCCTTTGGGGTAACCCTTGCCTCAGTGTTTACGCACAGAGGTTCTTTGTCTTATATATATATATATATACACATATTCCTTTATTTTATACCTGTTAGCATAATGAGCATGTCTGCCCGCTTTCATATGTGATGAGTCATATATATAAATTCTGTGCTCCCAGAATTTTTCTCAACTACCAGAAAAGAATATATCAGGCTGCTGCATGCTGCTACGTGGTGCTACACTGTGTGTCTGCATGCTGTGTGTTTGTTCCACCATCACAGTTCTTGTAATGCACTTTAGGGGAAAAGTGCAAAAAGCACAATATCCATGAATTATGAGCTCCCAGAGTTATTCTTAGCCACTAGAATAAATATGTCTGGCTGCAACATGCTGCTATAAGGTGTTGCACTGTGTGTTACCCCCTCTGCCACACACACCACATTTATTGTAATTTACTTTAGGAGAAATGGTGTCAAAAGCACAGCATACTTAAATTCTGTGCTCCCAGAAGTTTTTCAACTACTGGAAACCAAAATCTGGTCAGATCCACCATGGCTGCATAATGAAGTTAGTGAGGTTGCGTGGAACTGTTAAGGAGACATGGAGAAACAGCATAATGATTTTTAACTAGTACGATTTGTTTTATTTTGCATTCTAAGGAAGGCAGACACATTATTAGGAAAAGACATGGAGGTGTAGATTTAAATGGAAGGAACTGTAAGCAATATAAGTTTGACAGGTAGAATAGATGGCAGTACATGAAAAAGTAATGGCTGGTATATGTTCAGTCATGGGATTATTTACACAGTTTTATAGAGAAAAACAGGGGGTTTGTCCACGCAGTGATGTAAGTTATATTTAAGTAATGTGTTGATGTCAGGCAGTCAGGTGTAATGATGGACTTCATTAGGAGAGAAAATGTGATAGTAACTTTTATAAGGGGTCAAACTGAAATCATCCAAGCAGGCCACTAAAGCAGTAGGTAAAGATAGGGAGATGTTGGGGTGTATTAGTAGGGGTATCACAAGTCAGAAAAGGGAGGTAATAATCCCTCTTTACAAGATACTGGTTAGGCCCCAACTGGAGTACTGCATGCCACATCTTCACAAGGACATTAACCAAACTGAGTCAGTCCAGAGAAGGGCAACCAAAATGGTGCAAGGACTGCATCAGAAAACATATGAGGACAGATTAATGGAGCTCAACATGTATACTCTACAGCAAAGGAGGAAGAGAGGTGATATGATCAAAACATTCAAATACCTTAAGGGTATTAACAAGGTTAAAGAGTCTAACAGGTTTCAATATAAGAAAATAGCAGGACAAGAGGACACAGCATGAGATTAGAGGTAGGCCAATTAAGGGGTAATGTGAGGACTTTCTTTTTTCACAGAAAGGGTGGTGGATGTATGGAATGGCCTACATCAGGAAGTGGGGAATATGAATACAGTGCAGAGCTTCAAACAGGCATGGGATAGGCATAAGGGGGCAATACAGATGAGTATGAATAGATAGGTCATTAACAGAGCAAAGGCCGA
Source organism: Neoceratodus forsteri (assembly GCA_016271365.2). Classification (NCBI taxonomy): domain Eukaryota; kingdom Metazoa; phylum Chordata; order Ceratodontiformes; family Ceratodontidae; genus Neoceratodus; species Neoceratodus forsteri. The sequence goes on along the minus strand of CM057450.1, from coordinate 1,094,950,460 downwards.
TGGCACATCCATAAGGCAGAAAAAGAATTCGGCAGACTGGATGGGCCTTGAAGTCCTTATCTGCCGTCATCTTCTATGTTTCTATGTTTCTATGTTGTAGTTGATGAGGTTAAGGTAGTTATGCCTGTGTTAATGGGAATATCAGGACAGTATGAGGTCTATACAGGAGTGGAGTACAAATATACACTGTATCATAAGTATGTGTTCAGAGTGCAGGCAAATGTAATATGCAGGTTTATTTTACATATACAGTAGCTAAAAATAGGAATAGATACAATTGATAGAAATATAGATAATTACATAGATAGATATACAGATGGACAGACAGACAGAGGGAGAAGTTATAGTCATGACAGTCTTTGGAGAGGCAACTGCCCCTAGAGTCACAGTCATGTTCACTAATTTGGGTAGAAAACTTTTCAAGCAGCACTATTTTGCTGTCAGTAATCACCTATGGGCTTAGGCATGTATTGGAATGTCTTAAAACAGTTATAGTATAGGAAAAACAATGAAACATACACGTAAAACACATGTTGCCACCTTGCTCCAATGAGCACCCTCCCCTTAGCAGAGTGCCAGTCTTAAAGAGCATCTGAAGCCTTCAGGATAAGTGAAAGAAAACATAACATTTAGACACAGATCAGTTTATATTTCATATTAGTTCTGTATTTTTCCCCCCCATTATTTTTTACTGAGGCCATTTGCATGAAAAGAGGACCGCTGCTCCTGAAGTGTTCATGTATTCCTGGTGCTTTTTCCCTACCTGAGATCATAATGCATGGCTTGTGACATCACAGTTACTCCCATGACAGTAGACTATGTTACAACATAGCATTATGACTTGACATAGGGAGTAAGCTACAGAGGCAGATGAACTCTAACAGATAAAGAGCATATATTTATCTAAATTTCCTCTGTAATAAAAGATAGGAATGAGAAATCTACAGAATGTATTTAAAATGTAAGCTGAGTTGTACCAAGTTATTAGTTTTTTCAAAGTTTTCACTGTGGCATCAGCAGCTCTGATTATAAAGAGGAGACCAGAAAAAATGTGTCTCAAAGTAAGTGCAGAATAATGTTTCTTAAATCTGTTTCAAGATATTAGGCCTTTCCTCTTTTTTTTTAATTTAATGATAAAAAGAAGTAGCACCTTTCTTCTGACCGGACTAATGTAAATTATGACAGTCAGTGGTTTGGGATGTGCTAAGTGTCCCCAGGAGCAAGGTGTGCTCCTTCGCTGGCTAGACAGTAGGCTATTATAAAAAAATAAAAATGAAAAACACATAGATCAGTCATTCTACCACCGAGACATGCAGAGGTACAACAATTGGGGGCAAGAGTTGTTTGGGACTGTGGCTTCCATTTTTGAAAAGGAAAAAAATTCATGTTGATCTTGTCTCCTGTTCTAGCCTGAAAAGAACATATTTTAAATGCCTGTTTTAAGTGTGTATAATGGACTGTTTTGCTATTTAGGAGCCAAAGAATGAATGTGTAACAGGTGACATTATGGTTACCTAGCAACTGTATGCCAAAGCAATGTAGGCATGTAATTAAGAACTGGATCAATGGAAGGCCATTGCCAGGTTATTATACACACTGGCAGAACTTAAATTATAAATAACAAATTGCTGCACAGTACTTTGAGGATGCACCAAGTGTAAAACATCAGTTAGGAATTTTAACAGCTGGACGCTGAGCTGGTGTCTTAAACAAATATGTAAGAATTCTATGTGGATGTTATATTTGCTAGCTGCTCTTTATCATCTTGCATTGAGACACCTATATTTTCAATAAGGAGCTGTCTTAGCACTAGTATTACAAGATGTGCCAACGGTATTCAACTGCATAAATGGAAAATGAAGGAGGTCTGCTTACTCCATTGAAATGAGATGTGTGCTGTCCCATTGTGTGTCATAGCAGCATTTCTAATTTTGAACTTGGCACCGCCACGACAGGGAGTTCTGTATTTCTTCAACAATAAAAATTAAAAAAGACACTTTGTCATCAAAGTGTGTGTTTACCAAGCACTGTGCCCAGGATTAAAATAATGTGAACCCCCTCCTTCCAAAAATGTGCCCTGACATGAAACTGCATGTTTAACTGTAAAGACAATTAAAAAATGTATTTCTAAATGCATTACTACAACCACTGCTTCATGATTAAAATAATTTGAACCCCCTCCCCCAAAAATTGTGCCTAACAAACTGCACTCTGGGAAGTTTGCCTGGGACATGATGCAATAAAACAACCTGAATAACAGGTTCCTGGGAGTAAATGTTAACATCCTGTTTCTAGTGTCCCTGATATAATGAAATAAAAAACACAGTTGAGATTTCTTTTTTAATGTCAGTTCTGTTCAGAATAGCTTTTAAAATCACCAAATGATTTCTTGTTCAATGTTTTCTAATACATACTTCTCAAACTTAAAAGGAAAAAACACACTTTATCATCAAAGTCTGTGTTCACCAAATACTGTGCCCAGGATTAAAATAATTTGAACACCCCACAAAAAAATGTGCCTGGACATAAAACTGCATGCTTAACTATAAAGGCAATTAAAAATGTATTTCTAAATGCATTACTAACTCCAATGCTTTCAAAGTTTTGAAACTACTAAAAAGACAAATTATGTATAAACTATATATTGAATACGGTAAACAAATATTGTTAATCCCAAAAGCTGAACTTTATGTTTGTAGTACATAAATGTTTAAGAAAAACATGTGGCTCTTACTTTAAATTTAAATGCTGTGTCTATGTTTCCTTGGGGGATGTAGTTTCACTTACTGTCTCCTTCTGAAGCCCCAAGTGGCTCTGATAATCATTTGTTCCAAAGGTTTTTTAAGTCAGTTTGAAGGCATTAAATATATTCTGTTCTCCTAGTCCTTAATAAAAGCATTAAGTATCTTCTGTTCTCCTAGTCCTTAATAAAATGCAGAGGCTCCACAACTTCACAGACTTGTTCTGTTGTTTGATACAGGTCCCAAACTAGTGTGTCTTGTTCAGCATGATAGAGCTACTTCATGCCCCTCTCACACAAATAAAAAAAAAGTTGGAGGTGGATCTTTAGGAGTTTCTCAGGTGGGGGGGGATCTGACCCTCCCCAAAAAATAATGCTGCCTCCCACTTCTCAGGTTCCAGTTCTTGTACCATTCATTTAAGAAAGAAAATAGTACCCTACAATCATTGACTAACATGAAAGTGTTATTTATTCGGGGGCGGAAAACATTGCTTGGATGAGGGTAAGGTGGAAGAGACTATTTACACCTATAGCCAGTTCTACAGACAGAAAACATGACATCGCTCCTTTTGTACATGCAAAACCTCTGCAGGCTTTGCCTACTGCAGCTGTAAAAATATGTCAGGCTGCATGCTGCTAAATGATGCTACAGTGTGTGTCAGTCACAGAGCCACAGGTGTGCTAATGCACTTTATGAGAAATTGTGTGAAAAGCATAATGCAGGTATACAGAAAATCTGTCCTCAAAGATTTTGTTTCCTCTATAAGTCAGGCTGCTGCATGCTGCTGCTCGGTGCTACACTGTATCGGTCCCACTAACACAGTTCTTGTAATGCACTTCAGGGGATGAACTTTAGTGCCCAGAAATTTTCAGTCTAATAATTTCTTCTGTCTGGAAATTTTCACATGAGGAAACATGAAAGTCTCCTACCACGTCACTTGTCCTGATGAACTATAGTGACCGGAAATTCTGGATATTTTCTCATGAAATAATAATGCCTGATTGGGGTACAGATCCAGATGATGATCTTCAAGTATTGTTGTGTGTCCTAGCAGCAAAGGTGAGTATTTATATTTTATTTTTGGCTGTGGATGGAGGATTGGAGGAGTGGAAAACTGTTTTTCTAACCCTCTTTTGTTGGTGTTTCTCTCCTTTCAGGTATTTATCACCAGGGTGAAGAAAGTATGTTGCTGCATGGGTCCAGCTCAGATTTCTCCTTTCAGGTATTTATCACTAGGGTAATGAAATTCTGTTGCTGCTCGGGTCCAGCCCAGATCTGGTTATTTAATATAGCAGTAGTTCCTACCAAAAGTATTCTTTTTTTTAATTCTTCAATGTTATTTGCATGTCATGGTCTAATTTTTTTCTGATCCTGTTTCTCTCACTTTATTAATGTTTCAGCTGTGTGACAATGTAGAATCAGGATGCAGTATCAGAATGATAACTAGTATCCATGCTGAATACAAATAATGTATTGACTTTGGTAAGACTACACATAGTGATGAGGAAGGTGAAGAAGGAGGAGGAGGGTAGGAGATCCAAGCAATAGTCAGCATTCTTGACCACATCAACAATCTGGTGGCAGAGATGGCAATCATGACTTGTTTGTTGGAGGAGGAGGCATTCATGATTGAATGGAAAGAAATCTGTGAAGACTGCCATGTACTGGTGGAGAAAGAGACAACTTAAGTCTCTGCCTTGTGGGCTATTGGGTTTGTGACTGGCTTACCAATCATCCCTGTGAATGGTCAAACCTGCAGTGATATGGAGACAAATGGAAAGAAAGGAATGAGGATCAGCTCACCACCAACACTGAGAATTAGGAATGTGAACAACAGTGAAAGTATCCTGCCATCACTGCACACACAGCTGGGCCTTACTGGACCTCAGGTCTTGCTGCCATGATTGGCTGGCTGCCTTGATGTGTGGCTAGAGGCTGCCTGGATGTGTACCTGGCTGAAGGTCTACCTGGAAATGACACTTACACTGGCTTAAGAGTCTGGTTTTCTCAATCTGGATTCACAGTGGCCCATGTTGTTGTTGGATGTGAAGGACACAAGCAGGCCAGAAGTTGAGGAGGAGGTGGTGTCTTGATTACTGGAGGGTGCATGGTCAGCATGGCTGGCAATGGCATTTCAACTAGCTTAAACATCTGCATTTCTCTATCTGGAATAATTCAATAGAGACAGTGGTAGAACATGGTGTTGGTGGATGGTGAGTATGCAAGCAGGACAGAGGGGAAGGGGGAGCAGGTGGAAGTGGTGTCTTGATTGCTGGAGGATGCATGATTAGCATGGTTGGCAATGGCATTTTTGCAGGCTTACAAATCTGGGTTTTTCAGTCTGGATGCATGCGGTGGAAGTGACAGTGGCTAATGTTATTATTGGCAAACATTGCATTTAATTATGTAGTGTTCACCACTTGGGGAAAATATAATGACAGGAAAACAAAACTGAATCATAAAGAAAATAGCTCAACTGATGAGCAAAGGATGGACAGAACACATTTCCTTTTTATGCTTCAGTCATCTTCATCAAGGAAGCAGCCCTGAAAATCTTCCAGACTGAAGTTGGCCTGCCATGGAAATTCTTTTTCCATCCATGATTCATCTGCCTGAGCAGAAAGCAGTTTACCAATGCCGATAACATTAGGCTCTTCAGGTTCATCTTCACCACGACTGCCGCCTTCATGTGAAAGGAACACAGACATGATTGTTTTCCATGGCATGTGCCTGCATTCATTTTAATAAATGCTAGCATGTCAACATTTCTTGTTGACAGATATGTATGCCTGTCCTGTACAATGGCCCTTGCCAAACTGAATACTGTCTCCACAATGATGCTCGAAGGTGGACAGCTCAGGTATTGACTGCTACAGAGGCCGTTGCTGGCATATCAGTGACCTTGCTACTCCAGTACAGCAAAGGCTCTTCCACAATGGTAAGGTGACTTTTGTCCAACAAATATGCATCCATCATGCATTGCATTGCCCATAATCCTGCTGCCTCATTAGTCTTCTTATCTTCCCTTCATCCATGTGTTCGTGCTGACACAAAACATTCCAAAGTAAATTTGTTATTTTTTTGGTCATATTGCATGTTTTATCAGCCTGTTTTCGATGTATGGTGATAGCATCACCAGGTTTCTGTTCGATTTTGTGTTGTGCCTTGCAAAACTATGACTTTAACATCTGTGCCCCATGTATCCATCTTATTAGAAGATCACTTATTTTTTTTTTCAATTCACTTTTTATTTAAAGTTTTGGTTACAGGTTACAGGAATACATCCAACCATACAAATCTAGAGGAAAAATAACCACATCAGACATTATATCTAACCCCATTCGGATGCCATAAACTGATCCCAAGACTATCTCCAATGTGTGCAGTGTACCCCTAATAAAAATGTATCTCCCTAGGTTATCTTGGAAAATTTGAATCGGTTTAAATGGAACTGACCTACGAAACAAAATCATTACCCCTCTGCTTTGAGTATTACCCTCCGAGGCGAATACCTGACTTATTTGGAGCCTCCTTAATTGGTTACTCTCTTAATGTTCCTTGCCATAGCTCAAAAGATAAGTGATTGTACAAGGACTAAAATCTTTATGACCAGTCCCATTTTCCTTGACCGGAACTACTACGTGTGCAGTGCTACCCCCCATTATTTCAAACTTCAAAAAACCAAAAAACCCCACACAACAATAACAAATCTCTAAACCCCATTCCCCTCCACCCTCATCCCTCCCGATCTGTCAATGATCATGTCTGTAGCTCACCAAACTTTACCACTTCCAGCCCCCTTCCACCCAACCTTCTTAAGTCAGCAATGATTGCCCCTAGTATACAGGATCAGGAGAACTGCACCTTGATCCCCATATTCTATCGCTTGCTCCTGTTAAACTGACTCATTAATAATAAAGGAGGAAGAAGGAGAGATTCCCATTGGTACAGCCCACGGTCATTAACATATACAAGCCCCAAATAACAGCTATTAACCACTCTAGCAAAGCTACTGAGCTTATAGAACTCGGCTCATACATTAACAGAACATTATTACTGTTGCTTGCTAAAAAACATTTCTATATGTTTCCAAACTGAGGACTAACAACAGAGACCCCAAAAGAACAGAACTGCTTAAACAAATGACTTTTGCATCCTGCCAGAGAAGCAGGAACCAAACAAACAACTGGGCATTACATCATGCTTCTTGAGTTCAGTTTATAATAAACATATTCAGAACGACATCTATGGAAGTGTTCAAAGCCATCTAACAGCCTCTGGCTCCACCTAGCTATAGAGAGTTACATCGCATCTTCATACACCAGCTCGCATAAAAATTACAATTCGGGAGTCCCTTTCACCGAAGTCCAGTACACCCACCATTTCCTAAGATACAATACACAGCTGAGACATCTTTCACATACTTAGTCCTGCATTATTGCAGAGGTCTATTACAGGACATCAGCTTCAATGTATTTCAGGGTATTTTGAACAGGTTAGGGAATGCGAGTTTAAGGGCTTCTGATGCGGAATCGTAGCTCTCATACCCACGCCAGGAACCCGCCACCAGCACCTGAAAACGGGCAGGGTAGCCCATCCTGAACCTAATATCAGCTGCAATTAATTTGGTGATAATTGGGTGATAGGTTGCTCTTTTCTGCCGTATGGACAATGGCAGGTCTTGCACTACTCTCAGCGAGGCACCCTCCCATCGCAACTCCTTTACTTCTTTAGCTTTGATTAGAAAATGCTGGTGTTCCAAATAGTTTAGGAAGCAGAGGATAAAGGCACGTGGCGGGGCATCAGCAGGAGGTGAGGCTCTTAAGGCTCGATGCGCTCTCTCTATTGTATAGGCATGCCCAAAGGGTGATGGACCAGCAATCTTTTCAACAAATTTCTGAGCAAACTTGATGGGATCACCTCCCTCTTCTTTCTCTGGGAGGCCAATGATTACAACATTGTTTCGATGACTACGTCCTTCCAGGTCCTCAATCTTGTTTTCCCACTTAGAAATATGTTGTCTCATGATAGCTAAGTCCGGCTCTAGCTTCTCGTTCCTCCGCTCCACTGATCATATACGGGCTTCATTATCAGAAGTCTGTAGTGTTAAGTCTTCCAGAGTATGGGTTATACTTTTGATTTCTCCCTCAAGCTCTTTCATTTCAACCTTGAAGGGTTGGAATTCTTTAGGAAAGCTGGCCAAAGTGAGCAGGTCAGTAACGTCGATATCCTCGGAGGGAGCTTGGGCTTGTTGTGTGGCTGAGCCTCGATTTTTTCGGGTCCTTCTCCGGAGATTCGGGCGTATGCCTTAGCAAGGTCTCGCATTTCAACTTCCATCAGGTGCGACCAGCCAGAAGGAGTCCTCTTCCTAAGCACAGACCAAGTAATAAAGATGTCCAAAGTTGCGAAGAACTTTTTTAAAAAACGCAAATGTAGGTCGGGTGGACAGAGCTCCAGGAAGAAGCAGCTAACTTGCGCTCTGCATCACGTGATCTCCCTAGAAGATCACTTAAATCTGAACCAGATCACACCCACTTTCAAGTATCAGTGACAGGTCCCATTTTTACTGTTGGTCCAACATGATGGCAATCCCTAAATCTGCAGATTGCAGTATGCAGTAAATATGGCTATTGCAGTCCAAGACGTGGAACATGTGTTCCATTAAGGCAGAGCTTGCCATATCATCAAGCTCATGTTCCAATCAGCTCCACAAAGCAGCAGCAATCATGGTATCAGATGTAAAGTCTTTATTCCAAAAGCAAGATGAAAAGGCAGTAGCAGCTAAAACAGACCAACGTTTCACTCTATCATGTGCTTTTTTGAGAAGTCACTACTTGTGACTGTGCGTCAGCCCTCTGAGTGTGACCTCCACTAGTGAGATCTCTATATTTAACACTGATGTCCTGAGGGTCAGGAGATACTTTCCTCAGATCCATTGGAAGTGCTAAATCTGTTCTCAGTTTTTGTTACACATGTTCCAGCTACTTACTGTGATGCCTCTGCACAAAAGCGTCAGTACGAAGGATGCTGGTAACTACAGAACAATCAGTCTCACATCAGTGGTGGGGAAGTTAATGGAGAGACTACTGAAGGAGAGGCTCATGGAGCAGCTGGAGACAAAAGGGATAGAGGGCCACCAGTCACATGGTTCCACAGGGGGAAAGTCTTGTCAAACTGATTTCATAGATTTTTTTGGCTGGGTTACCAGGGAGTTGTCTCAAGGGAGAGAAGTGGATGTAGCCTATCTGGACTTTAGCAAGGCTTTTGTCCTAGTGTCACACAGGAGGCTAGTTAAGAAACTAAGTAGCCTGGGAATGAGGGAGAAAGTGACAAACTGTGTATCAAATTGGCTAAGGAATATGAGTCAAAGGGTGATGGTAAATGTTAGCCACTCAGGCAACAGGAGAGGGATTAGTGTGGTGCCACAGGGTTTGATGCTGGGAGTGCTCATCTTCAATGTCTTCATAAGCAACATTGTAGAGGAGTTTGAGTGTAATGTGTGTCTCATTGCAAATGATACAAAAATCTTCAACAGGGTTGATACTCAAGAAGGGGTAGAAAGAATAGGAAGGGATTTGAGTAAACTAGAGGACTAGTCTAGGAGGTGGCGGTTGGGTTTCAATGCCAAAATGTGCATAATTATGTACTTAGGGCTGTGTAATCTAGGGGCTGTGTATAAAACAGGCAGAGTGGAGCTTACAGTAACCAAGCAAAAAGGAGACCTGGTGGTCATCAAATCTGATGAGTTCAAGGTAGATGGGCAGTGCAACAAAGCAGTGTGAAAGACTGGCAGGATGCGGGGGGCACTGGAAGAGGGTTTTTTAGTAGAAGGATGGAAGTGATGCTTATGGGTGAGCTTGAAGGTGAAGGAGCATTTGGGAACTGCTGAACTTAGGTGGTTTCTGCCCAGCCGATGCCGGTGTGAAGATGTTGTCTTCACTTTGACTCTTTGGCATTTCAGAAGGCATGATGCAGCTATAAATATACTGAGCATGTGCAGCACTGTCTAACAGCAACCCGACATTCAGCAACCAGTCAGGGGTGCAGAAGCTTGGCAAAATCAAGCGTTCTGCAGCTCTTTGTGCCATTGTAACTCTGGTATCAGGGAGGAAGGACCTTGCTGTGTGTGCTGTTGCTGCTTTACTCTTTGTGTCAGAAAAAGGTTGTCAAAATCCAACAATTTGTGAAGAGCAGTTTCTTGGAGTTAACTTGCAAGCTACCACTACAGTTCCACAAATTATGTTAGGCAGGGAAAGGGAAGGAAAAGAAGAGTATTTTGAAGGCAAGTGTGGGGGGGGGCCCATGGGCCCATGGCCTACCTGCTGCAGTAGTCCGGTGCTGCTCTTATACTAAGATCTTCCAAATCAAAGCTTTTGGTACTTTTCTTGACTGGGTGGGTGCCTAAGCCCCAAATCTAAACTTCATCAAATTTTAGTTTTGGTGATTGCGGGTGGCTAGTGGTTGTGCTGAGTAACGGACAGACTGCTGCCAGGCTCCAGCTTGTCTGATCCCCCCCCAAAAAAAAATCTAGTGAAATACTTTATCCAGTTGCAGCTTAATCTTCATGACAGGCAGGGTGAGCCATGCCAGGCCTGCCTGTTGGAACCGGAGCCTTCCTCCAAAAAATTGTTAATCAGTTTATCCAGTTGCAGCTCAGTCTTCATAACAGGCAGTGTGTGCCATACCTGGCCTGCCTGTGGAATCTGGAGCCCCCCCCAAAAAAAAAACCTTATGAAACACTTTATCCAGTTGCAGCTTAGTCTTCATGGCAGTATGTGCTATGCCTGGCCTACCATAAAGATGAAGCAAGGATGCCCTGAAAGGGATGCAGGAAGGACTGAGAGATGAGGAGGAGGAGGAGCTGCAGGGAATGTTCCAGTAGGGTACCCATCCCAACGGCAAGTAGCAGTTCTCAGCAGCATCTGAAGCTGGATACAATCATTATTGGGGAAGTGGTAGAGATGTTTCTGACACAACTTGAAGAACAATTGCAAAGCATTTGACTGGACACCCAGTTTGGCATAGCATCATTACTGGATCCCAGATATAAATATGTTTGCATTCCTTCTGCACACATTGACTATGTCAAACAGAAAGTCTTGCAGACAGTTCAGATAGAGAAACACAGAAGAAGCCAAAACTCAACCTCCTCCTCCTCTTGAGCCTATTTCCCATGCTTCCACTGCCAGCATGGTGGTGATGATGATGATGATGATGATGATGATGATGGTAATGATGATGATAATGACATCAGATGGAAAGAGGAAGAAACTGATGATCCAATTCCAGGAGACACAACAAAAGGCATATGGGAGCTGTTTGACACACAATACCAATGTCGCGAAGACATTATTAATGAAGGCAGAGAAATGACACCAGACTATATTAAAGGGCTGCTGTACAACCTAAAACTAATATTAGTTTTTAAAAACAATTAAACATTGCCTTTTATATTTGTGGTATTTTTTCTTTTCTCTTTATTTGATTAGAAGATTGTTTACCTGATTTTAGTACGTGTGATGTGTGGGACAGCACTCTGCCTAGTTGGTGATATACCTGTCTTTATTCCTCCCCCCCCACTACATCATCAGCATTGTGACCTCACTGACTGTATTATCACTGCTGCTTAAGAAAAGACATGCAGCGGCTGCCAGATCAGTCACCTGTAATGTGACTGCCAGTGAGATTACAATGCTAATGATGTAGTGGGGGGATAGGGAAAGACATCTCAGCTACCAGGATAAGAGGTGTTCCATACATCCAGCACAATATTATCACATAGAATACTTTCTAATGAGCAAAAGGAAAAAGAAAATACTTCAGAAATAAAAAATTACAACTGACTACTTCTTAAAATTTTTAATTTTTTCCTGTCTGCCTGTTTTCTCTCCACTAGCTTTTTAATAAGGCATATTTAGCAGAGCCACTATCTAGCCAAAATACTGATGCCATCAAATTCTGGCAGGTCAGAAAAGAGATCTGACTTTCACTGGCTGAAGTAGCTTTGTACTTTCTGAGATATCCCCCAACATAGGTTGCTTCAGAAAAGTATTTTTGCACAACTGGAGATTTTGCTCACCCCATTGCTCCTGGTTAGATCTGGACAGAACTGAATTCCTAGCTTTTCTGAAACTGAATTTACCATGCATCAACTTCACCTATCAATTTGATTATGTATAATTCTAACAGGTGCCATTAACTAACCCTATGCCTCCTGCAAGCAAGTCTCCCCTGCACTCCCACTGGCAATGGCAGACCCCGAGTCTGGCTCAGCACTACCAGTCCTAGCAGCACTGTCACCATCAGGGAAAGGATTTGGACACACCTTGATATCTTGAGTCCTCTGGAAGATAGTACAATGACTTTTACCACATTATCACTAGGAAAGAGTTCGACCAGGTAGCAGATGTTGCCTGCATCAGTGCAGCTCAGTCTCAACCTCACATGCTTACACATAGTCAATGGTACTTAAATCAGACCTGTAATGTCACATTAACCACTGGCATGACACTGTCAAAGGATGACAATGGTCAGCTCAGGCACATGAGATGGCAGCAGTCTGAGAGGATGTCAGAATGATGCTTCCATTGGGCAGCAGCTGTTACAGTAAAGCTTAGCATTAAATGTAAAAAATAAATTTAAAATGTAATAATATTTACTCAAAATTAAAAAAAAGTAGGGACTACAGTGGGAGCCTGAAGCTCAGCCAATGGAAAGTAAGAATTCCTATAGGTCTTAGTACTAATATTTACACAAAACTAAAAAAAAGGTAGGAACTATGTGGGGGGGGGAGATGGAGCTCAGCCATGGAAACTAAGAACTTCTATAGGTATTAGTACTATGTATTAGCAAAACAAAAACAAAAAAAACTTAAAAATGCTTACAAATAAATAATAAAATGTAGGGACTACAGTGGGGCTTCAGTGCAGCCAAGGAAACCAATAATTCCTATAGCTGCTCTTAGCACTACATGGTGCAAAGAAAAAATACTTAAAAATAGTTAAAAAAAATAAAGAAAAGATGGGACTATGGGGGAGGGCTTGAGCATAGCCAACGAAACTAAGAATTCCTATAGGGCACGCTTAGCAAAAAAAAAAAAAAAAGGCAAAAACGTAAAAATACTTTAAAAAAAGGAAGGGACTATGGGGGAGCTGAAGCACAGCCAAGGAAACTAAGAATTCCTATAGCTCTTATCAGTGAGCAGTACATATTACCAAAAAAGATAAAAAAGAAATAAAGCATCTTCAAAAATGTTTTTAAAAGTAGGGACTATGGGGGGTCCTTGATCCCAGGAAACTAAGAAATCCTGAAACTCTTAGCACTACACTGTAGCAAAATATTAAAAAAAAGAAAAGAAAAAATGTAACAATATTTACAAAAAAACTGAAAAGTAAAAAAGCAAATTTGGTAACATATGGTCAGCCAAGCAATGCCCTTGTATAGTATGGTAGTATTTGCACTTTTTTGGGGGATGCATATTGAGTATGATAGTACTTGCACTTTTTTGGGGGATGCATATTGTTTGGGGGGATTTATTTTAAAAAAGCAATGTGGGACTAACATAGTAATTGGCATGAAGGGCATGGGAAGCCTAGAGGTCATCAATGGAAACTATGAATTCCTACAGCTTTGATGGGAATGCTTCACAGTCATATGTGTTTGGCACTGTGGCGATCTCCAGCTGTGGCATGCCAACACCACCTGCCAGACATAAGCAATAGTAATTCATGCCTGTTGCTAACCTCAAAACTTTTTTCCCCCTTTTCCGTAGTGTGTTTTTATGTCCTATTCCAGTCAGTACATTGGGAGTGGAAGTGATTCAGCCGAAGTGTCAAAGCCAAACCAAAATCCCCCCCCCCCCCCGTTGAAGCCGAACCAAAGTTGCTGTCAGGGCACTTCACTCAATCTTAGTGGTGGTGCTGCTGTGGTATCACTCACTGGTGAGTACCCACCTGGAGTACTGTGTGCAGTTCATCAGGCTGCACCTCTGAAAGGTTCAGAGTACATTGAAAGGGTGGAGGCAGTACAGAGGAGGGCAACCAAAGAGGTAAGCAGGTTGCAGGAGAAGCCATATAAGGAGAGGCTGCAGGAACTCAACATGCACTCCCTGGAAGAGAAGAGAGCAAGAAGGGACATGACTGAAACCTACAAGTGCCTCATAGGAGTGAACTATGTGAAAGTTGAGGGTCTATTTCAGAGAAAAAAAGGTACTAATGTAGGGCTGTGCAGGGGCCAGATATTATTTTCAGAATACCATGAATAGTAGGGCTTCCAAATATTCTAGAAACAATATTCGGCTTGCTACAACATAAAAAAAAACTCCTTCAAAACCCCAAACCCAGTAAAATAAATGAAACCCCAATCCCCCACCATCTCTCAGCACCCCAATGCCACCCTTCTCCCCCCAATCACCCATAATTACATTTATTTTTATTTAATTTGAACATTGTTAATAAATACATCCTTCAATGGACAAATTGAATAACCTGCCCACCTCCACAGCCAGCCACAGTGTTTCCTAGCACTCATTTGTGCCTAAAAGTATCAGACTTATGTCCCTCCCCCCAGCCTGGCAGCACCTTGACCCAGCAGCAGCACCAAATTCTCTTAATTTGGAGAAGGTGATTGGCACAGACCCACCCTCCTCCATGGCCATCCGCCTTCTCACGAATGAAAGCACTCACATGCTTGCTCTCTCTGTATAGTAAAAACCAACTGCTCACATGATCAGCTGGTTTTACTGTACAGAAGAGTAAACAAACATTCCATTCATGTGGGAAGACAGCTGGCCATGGAGGCTGAGTGTGCTGCTCACCCTCCGTGAAGAGAGGATTGCTGCTGATGGGGTGCTGCCAGGGTGAGGGTGGGAACATAACTCAGACACCTTTAGGCACAAACAAGCTCTAAGAAAGATAGCTGCTGGTCATGGAGGTGGCTGAGCTAGGTCATCCATCAGTGGATTTATTTGTTTGCACTTTTCAGATTAAATAAAAATACATTAATTTGTGGGTGCTTGGGGGCAGGAGGGTGGCATTGGGCTGCTGAGAGAGGTTGACGAGATGGGGGCTATATAATTCTACTATGTTTTGGGATGGGGAAAGGGTGAGGGCCTTTTTTAAAATTTCATTTTAAATAGGCTAGTCGAATACCAAATACCAAAATATTTTGCTGCCAAATACTGAATATTCAGCTGAATATTCAGACACAGGTATTCACACAACCCTAGAAGGCTTAAGAGGGGGAAGGCTAGGATATGTGCAGAAACACTTCTTCACGGAAAGGGTGATGGATGACTGAAACAGCCTGCCAGAGCAGGTAGTGGGGCAAAGACTCTCGGGAGCTTCAGGCATGCGTGGGATATGCATTGGAGCATATTAAGTAGAGGAATGGCAGGAGTGACACCTATGATCAATTACCATTAGTGGTGACAGTATAGACAGGGACAAAGGGCACACTGGATGGGCCTAAAGGTCCTTTATTGCTGTCAAAATCTAAGTTTCTATGTTTTTGTTAGTATGAAACGTCGGTTTGTTTGTGCTGCTACTAGTCTTTGTTTGTTTTTGGAGTAAAGCCTTTATACCTGATAACAACACTGGTGTTGCTTTGTGGAGCCAGTTGGAATGTGAGCCCAGCCTTATCTTCTTCTAATCATGAGTACCTTGCAAGTGGGTCAGCTCCCAGGGACAGGTGGCCACCTTCTTTCTGTTTTTTTCTTCCTGTATCACCAGCTGCCTCCAGCATCTACTGTATATTCAGTTGTAAAATGGGATGGCCTGACTAATACAGCCAGTGTCCCCACTTACTGTCTGTGTTGCATGTTCAAATGGCTTTAGAATCATGATTAAGCCATCCATTAGATGCCACTGACCTGTAGTCAAAGACATACAGTAGATACTCTGGCACTTTCATGGTTTGTATGTAGCAACAGATATTCAAAGATGTCTTTGTACTGTCGTACAAGTGCTCGATCATGTACAGTGCAGAGTTCCATCCGGTGACAACATCCAGCATCAGATGTTGCTGAGACAGTTTCTTCAAGATCTGCAGGTGCCCTAGATGATCACTGGCCTTACCAGAACCAGCAAAGTGTGCACAGATGTAATGGGCTATAGTCATCATGGACTTGATATCAGGGTGTAACCACCTTGTCACCCGGGGTTACTAGAATCCCACTTAGATCTAGTGGCAGGTAGGGAAGACAGCTTGTGAGACACCAGTTAAATGGGTTTCACACTGTCTCACTCTGTCCTCAGTCTCAGCTGAGCTGGACAGATGACATCATACTGAATTCTTGCAGCAGCATAAGCCACAGTGGAATGTTGCAGCTGGGAGTTAGGTTACAATGTTGGGGTTTTCAAAGAGAGTGTTGAGCAGTCTGTAGTGAAGGGAGGAGGTGTACTATGGTTGGCAGACCCTCAGAGCCCCAGCTCTGTTCAGAGCTACCACAGAAGAGGGTGTGTGTTCTCGCTCTACAGAAGGATACAGAAGAATGCTTGCTGAAGTGGTTGAGACCGTTCCCCAGTTTGTCCCAGTGCCCCATCCCTGAGAGGGATGGGGGGAACCAGACCAGCTCTTCAGGGGCAATCCCCTGGCCCTGCTGGAGGGAGAAAAGCTGCCTGATGAGAAGATTTGTGCTGAGGCACCAGAAGCGTGTTTGTTTTCCTGTGAAAGAAGCCCTGGGGCACCTGCGAACCATGGTGAGTCTGCTCTGCCAGAGAGCCTATGTTTTCACCAAGACTGTAGTATAAAGTATCTGCTACTGTGGGTCAGGAAACGACAGTCAAGTACAGTACTTTGAAGTTATGTGTATGACTTGAAATGCATCTAATCAGTGGGGGTCTACAGGGATGGACATAGCCACTTAAAGAACACTGCAAGTCAGGACACCAGTTACCAAAGACAGTGGATTGTTAAATGTGATAAACATTTCAAGATAGCATTCTACAAACAGAGAGTCTCAAAGGAAAGGTGTTGACTCCAAATGAATGGCTGGGTATGGATTTGAGGCAAGAGGTGGGAAACCCCCCCCCATCTGGAGTAACCAGATTTACCTCCACGAATTCACTTTGGGCACCTATAACTTTCTCCCAGGCACTTGGCCAGTGTCTCCAGAAAGTACCCAGTCGTGGGATTATGGATATGTGTTTTTCCCTTAGGGCTAGGAAGTGCTCAAGGGTGGTAGAGGGAGCCACCATCAGAAATGTCCATGTCATATGGAAAGTGTGTACCAGAACTGGCCGAGAGCCATGCCAGGGAATCCAGGATAAAGAGAGTACCAGTTCAGGCTGAGAGCCCAGTGTGTTCAGAACCTGAGGGTAAAAGTTGTTGTGATGATGAAGAAGATGTGTTCTGACCTTTATAGTTCTGCATAACCAGTGAGTGTAGCCCCGTGGGGGTCCATCCTGCTTTGTATTCCTGTGTGTAAACACATAAAATCCCCACTTTAGAATCCCACTCCTGGTTTGGACATTCACAGTTCTTGCTTCCCGTGTCCGGAAATACTTGGGTGCCCCTGTCCAGAACTGCAAACCTAGCCCTGATGCCGAGCCCATGTTTTCTCCCCAAACCCAGGCTAACCAGGTAATGGGTTACAAAAATTAGTTGCCACCTTTGGATGAGATGAAAACTGAATACTAAACCAGGCCCCCAAACTCCACCCCAACCCCACCCATTTTATGACTAATGAGCGCATCGCTTGGACTCTGATTTGCTTGATTTATTAAGAATTGCTGCTGATTTAACATTGTGTACAACTTCTTTAAATTACATCATGATTATTATTTTAGGTTTGTTTGATTTAGATTTAAATATTTTAAATTTCAGTGTGTGTTAACATTTGGTGGGGTTAGAGAGGGGGTTCAGGGGACTTTTCATCATGTGTACACAGCTTAGTTGACAAATCGAGTGACTACTAGGACATCTCTGACAACTGGCTATTTTGGATCAGGTGGCCTTTTCTGGTAAAACTTTTTCAATAAATAAATAAACTACACCAGTAATGGTGGATGAGATGTAATTACAAATATCATCTGCCATTTTAAGATGTGCTACTGTTCCTCCCATTGCTCCTACTCTAAAGTTATTTGTAATGTCAGAGAAGTTTTTAAAAGTGGTAGGAACTATTCTATGCTGTTAAATACCTTATTTTTTCCATGTCAGTCATAGATAGCAGATAGCATGATATGTGATATGTAGCATGGAGGCAGTATAGCACAGTGGTTTAAAGCTCTAAGCTGCAATTCTGGTGACCAGGGTTTGAATCCTATAGCACAAACTTGCATACTGTATGACCCTACACAAATCGTTTAATTCCCTTGTGCTTCCAGGTTGCACCTGTAAATAAGATTTAGCTTAGTGTGTCTCTTCTGGTAAAAAAAATAATGCTTTGAGAAATTTTTGATAAATTGCCTTAATTTGCAGTGCCATCAAATCTAGATTGTGTTCCTGTCACCTCATCAGCTACTGCTCTCTCTCTCTCTCTTCCTTTTCTCATTTATGTGGCTTAGCATGACATTAGCCATATTATTCTGTGCTATTCATCTGAGATGCCTGGAATGGTCTTCCTGGAATATCCAGGCAGTATGAAAATTTACAGCAATAACTACTGAGGAGAGAGAGGTGTAGCATTGCTAGAAATGAAATAAAATATTAGATTATTAATTTAACAACACAAAGGGTAACAAATATTAAAATATAGGACAGACCCTAAAAGAAAAACTGGTGAGCATTTAAAGGTATAAAAGTATTCCATCTCACAGCAGTCAAAGACTATACTCACAATGCAGCCTGGAAAGGATTAGGTTGATTTGCTGCTAATGGTCTTAATAGCCCTACTTTACACCTCTCAGACTGACTGGTATACAGACAAAGGTCTGCATGACATCAGAACTTGTTTGTAATCTGAACATGCAAGTAAAATGGTGAAGGATTTAACAGAATCTGTTTTACAAGTATGTGAACATTCAAAATGACTGAAAAAGTACTACCTCTGAATAAAACTGAATTAGCAGGTAAAGTTTCTGAAACACATTGTACAGTCAATACTGGGACAGGAAGCTACCCTAATGTGGTGCCTGTCTGGTTTCAGAAAAATGAAGGTGTTAATTAAGGTGGTATTGTTTACCCTTCCCATGAATAATCTTCCAATTTGCTGGTGTGAAGTTAGAGGTGACAACTGGACAGACAGGGACACATTTGGCTCTTTTAAGTGCCCTGCACTTAAAGGCACTTCCTGATTAGCACGCACTGCAAGCAAGCAAGCACACTAAAATGTAAGACACTTGCTTACAGTCAGATGAGAAGAAAATGAAACAGTTAGTGGGGAATCTTACCGGTGCTGCTTGACCCACCATAAAGACAGAATTTGCAATGGTGTAAACAGGAGGACCGAATCTGGACATTCTGGACCTAGAAAACCAAATCCATTTGGTCAAAAACCGAGTAGGTGGTAACCTTAACAAAAATGGAGGCACCAATCACATAATATAACAACAAAACCCTAACCCAACGTTGGTTACAAAAATGGAGGGACTGCTGAGGATTTGGGTTTGAATCTAGGGAGAGAACAAGATGGATTTGCTCAGATTAGGGCTAGTGTTTTGGCTGTCTGGCAGTACGTAGCCCAAAAAGTGAAAGCATTGCCACTCAAATGTCCTGCTGTGTGCTGCTGTTCATGTGCTGCTGAAATTGTGCCATCAGTTTACCGAGGAGCAGTAAAGCCTGAGAGTGTATGCCCTTGTCCTGCATCAAAATTATAATGTTTGCCAGCTTTTTAAAGTAATGTGTGACAGGAAAAAGTGTGGAAAACTGTGAGAAAAAAACAGAGATTGGTGCCCTAGACATCGGAAATGCTTGTTGTATGGACAGAGAGAGTCGCTGAGTGAAATACCATGAAAAATGGTCAAAATGGTGCTCCTGCTAAGGAGCTACAGTTGAAAAAAAAAAAGTGTAGTTTGCAGTATAAATTTTGCCTGCTTGACGATCGCCGTGGAGGAGAAGAGCACAAGAAGAAAGAGGCTCAATTGCATGGCATCAAGTGATTGGTGAGACTGCAATCAGTCCTGCCCCCAAGCCAGCTCTAGAGTGACTGCACAGTGTTCGAGAGGGAGAGAGAGAGAGAGAGTAGTGTGTGAACTGGCTTGACAGGAGGAGCATTGCGGTGACTGAAAACATAAAAGTAGTAAAATCTGACTTTTCTGTTTAAAATCGGTCTCAACCCGCATTTCAATTCATCTGAGGAGAGAGGGCAGTGTTCAGAGGGACAATTGGTAGGACTGCCAGCCCGCTTCATTCCAGAGGCCTCCAAGACTGGCTGTAGGCTGAATTTTCCCATTGCAATAACCAGCTACTGATTAAATGAGTACCAGCCTTAAAAGCAACTCAAACCGTGTGTGATTTCAACTAAAGCCAGCTGAATCTGTGTGTAGTAGTGCGATCATTTTGCAAAGAAGGACTGTGTCATAACTGTGGGTTCAGCAGTAGTATAATTTTCAAAGCCATGTGAGAGACTGTGGGTTGTATGAAAGATGCAATAAGAAATACAGGCAATCCTGTGCAATGAAATACTGTGGCTTTAGGGACTTTTAAGCAAGAACAGTGAGTTACAGCAAGTAGAAGGTCCAGTAAAAAATCATATAAATGTGCTAAGGGAACAGACATGCAGTTTAAACAGTTTGAGTGAACTTTATCAGTAGAGTGTGTAAATAGGATGCGCAGTGGCTTGAGTCAGAAACAGAACATTGATGCGCAGGAGTGCTGCCGCTGCTATTACTGGATGGGGTAATAAAGTAAACACAGCAGCAGGGGAGCCATTTTGTAAAAGTTTTTCCAACAGAATGAGACTTGAAATAACAGTGAGCTTTGGTTTTTCTCTCCAGTCATGGCTTTGGGATCAGCCTGCTACCCGGATCATACTCGGGCTATGATAGTAGAAGAAGTTAACAGATTGAAAGATATTGAGAGATGTTACTACGGAGGACGTTTGCCTCCTCATGTGGCAATTCCTGGATATCCAGTAAGAGTGTGCATAATGTGCTTAAAGACTGGAAGGGACGTCTTCATGGTTCCTCACTGTTCTGGGTGCTTAGAGAGACATGGCATAACCAAAGCACCCAAGATTTGTTTGGCTCCCAAATGGACAAAAATTCAAGAACCTGCAGTTGGCAGCACACAGCACCAGGTAGAGTCTGTTGGAGGAGGCTCAGTAGAGTGTGGTACGAAGCAAGTGGGTGCAGAACTACAGGCAGAACAAAGTACTGATGTATCTGAGTCCAAGTCACAGAGAGACACTGCGGAGGGAGCATCAGCAGATCCTGGAGAGGGCCTAGCCCAAATCTCATAGGAGAAGATGAGATGAGGGAGACCCTTGAATAGGAGGTGTTAACCTCTGCACCCAGTGAGGAGGATAGTCTCAGGAGTGAGGACGACTGCTCACTCCTGGGCTCAGATCCTCAGCAAGGAGGAGAATGAGGGGGAACCTATGTGGCCTTATGAAGAAGGTGCGGATCCACAGCCTCGTGCTTTTGCCTCAGAGGAGCAAATGGAAGGAGAGATTGGTGACTCCACAGCCCTGTCCCCACATGGAGGAGTCAAAGATCCATTTTACATAGCATTAAGTATGCGCAGCTGGCAGAACCAGGACTGGCCACCCCCAAGCCAGGCCAGAGGTCTTAAGTTGACCAAGTGTAGTAAAGAGGAAAGACTGCTTTGTAGGAAGGTGAATGAGATCTATGGGATATCCTTTCCTACCTTTCCTCAGAGAGTCTAGGAGGAGAATGAAAGAAACAGGAAATCCTGGCTAGTGGAAGAGGCCACAAGATTTGCCCATCCCGGTGCAAGTCGGTATGTCCGAGACAGAGTGTTGCAAGAGAAATTGAGACAAAGGAAAGTGAGCAGAACACTGTTTATAGGCACTGTTCAGATCGTGGATGCAGGGGGACATGAAACCTTCTTCAGTGTGAATTATGAGTGTGCAGACGGGGTAAGAATTCTTGCACCTGACCCATTGT
Organism: Neoceratodus forsteri; assembly: GCA_016271365.2. NCBI lineage: Eukaryota > Metazoa > Chordata > Ceratodontiformes > Ceratodontidae > Neoceratodus > Neoceratodus forsteri. Next base: position 1,094,928,712 of record CM057450.1, on the reverse strand, counting down.
GTTACTTCCCACAGTGCAGACAACGTCCTGTGAATGTGCCCATGCTTATCAAGTGTAGAGCAGAGCAGTGGTAACCAGTGCTGCCATCTAGCCATTGCCGTACCTATGTTGTTCTGCCTGTCTGGCATTCCAGGAACCAGGTGCCCCAAATTCATCAGCCTTGCAGGGTACTGGCTTTCCAGATTCCATTGACTGGCCTTCCAGATGACTTCATATCCAGAGAGTACAACAGCCCAGCTGTATCCTGACTCATCGCCTGGGATTTTGGATGACTTCAGACCAGCTGTTTCCTGTCCTGTTTCCAAGGTTCCATCTCCTAGATGACATCAGATCAGCAGTCCCCAGATGTGCCATCCTGTCGTTTTCCAGAAGATGTCCACCCAGGTGTATCAGAAGAATGCTGCCAGGGAGAGTCTTCGGCTGGAAATCCAGGTATCGTATTGATTTCGTTCTTCAAGGGACTGGTAAGTCCAGACTTTTCTATTTTAATGACACTGCAGTACACACCCTACACCTAGCAGACTTCAGACTGTTTGAACTGTCCTCAAAGACTCTCCCCTTCGGGATAATAGTCCTACCAGAACTGTGCTTCACTGGGCTCCAGCCCAGGAGAGACTCTTTTTTGGACTTGTCTTCGGCCCTGTTGTCTCTAGATGGGACTTTTAGGGCACTCCATCCCAATCATGTGTATTGTAAATAATGTCATTGTTTTTCTACTGTTTATACTGTTTTTCTACTTTTCTAAAAAATATTTTTGGGATTTTCCAGTGTTTAGATGGTAGGGGTTGGATAGGTCTGTGTTTGCAGAATATGGGTTGTTTTGTCTTTTCTCTTGCAGATGTTCCTGAAGAAGACAAGAAGAGAAGGCAAGAAGAGGAGGAGGAGGGACTCAGTGGAGTCCTTAGTGTGCTTTAAAAGTAATAGTGTTTAAAGTGCAGTGTTGTTGTTTGCTGTGTTTAACTTTTCCTTCCACAGGTATGGTTGTGGGGAGTGTGGGAGTAATACCTAGGGTATAGTATTAGCTCCTTGTGTTTTGGTTGCTGGTGTCCAGGGTTGGGGGGAGGTTCCCATGTTTTAGGGTAATTTGGATTTTAGTCAGATAGATTTTCCCTAGAGGGATAGGGGGATAGACAGGCTGTGGTCCTGACCAGTCATAGGGGCCACAGTACTGATCTATTGAGAGCTATGCTCTGGACAATTCTACCAGGGCCACTAAGTAACCATAGAAAGATCATAGAATAGAGGCTGATGCATCAGCCCAATGGCCTCTGGGCCTTTAGTGTTGCATGCCTGTGCTGGTAGGAGAGGGCCTGATCACCCCTCTCCATAGGTAGCACAGAGGGTAGGATGGCCTCGGCGGGGATAGTAATGATTGTGGGCAATAATTTTCCTGGCCGAGGGTGGGTGTAACCTCCTTGTCAACCAGGGTTACTAGAATATCACTTAGATCTAGTGGCAGGCAGGGAAGGCAGCTTGTGAGACACCAGTTAAATGGGTTTCACACTGTCTCACTCTGTCCTCAGTCTCATCTGAGCTGGAAGGATGACATCATAAAGAATTCTTGCAGCAGCATAAGCCACAGTGGAATGTTGCAGCTGGGAGTTAGGTTAGAATGTTGGGGTTTTCAAAGAGAGTGTTGAGCAGTCTGTTCAGAGCTACCACAGAAGTTAGCAATCCTCATAGCCCCAGCTCTGTTCAGAGCTACCACAGAAGTGGTTTAAACCTTTCCCCAGTTTGTTCCAGTGCCCCATCCCTGAGAAGGATGGGGAACCAGACCAGCTCTTCAGGGGCAATCCCCTGGCCCTGCTGGAGGAAGGAAAGCTGCCTGATGAGAAGATTTGTGCTGAGGCACCAGAATTGTGTTTGTTTTCCTGTGAGAGAAGCCCTGGGGCACCTGCAAACCATGTTGAGTCTGCTTTGCCGGAGAGCCTATGTTTTCACCAAAACTGTAGTGTAAAGTATCTGCTACTGTGGGTCAGGAAAGGAAAGCCAAGTACAGTGCATCTAATCAGTGGGGGTCTACAGGGATGGACATAGCCACTTAAATGCTGCAAGTCAGGACACCAGTTACCAAAGACAGTGGATTGTTAAATGTGATATACATTTCGAGATAGCATTCTACAAACAGACAGTCTAAAAGGAAAGGTGTTGACTCCAAATGAATGGCTGGGTATGGATTTGGGGACAAGAGGTGGGAGACCCCCATCTGGAGTAACCAGATTCACCTCCACGGATTCACTTTGGGCACCTATAGCTTTCTCCCAGGCACTTGGCCAGTGTCTGCAGAAAGTGACCAGATGTGGGATTATGGATATGTGTTTTTCCCTTAGAGCTAGGAAGTGCTCATGGGTGGCAGAGGGAGCCACCATCAGAAATGTCCATGTCATATGGAAAGTGTGTACCAGAGCTGGCCGAGGGCCTTGCCAGGGAATCCAGGATAGAGAGAGTACCAGTTCGGGCTGAGAGCCCAGTGTGTTCAGAACCTGAGGGTAAAAGTTGTTGTGATGATGAAGAAGATGTGTTCTGACCTCTATAGTTCTGCATAATCAGTGAGTGTAGCCCTATGGGGGTCCAGCCTGCTTTGTATTCCTGTGTGTAAGTGAATAAAAGCCCCACTTTAGAATCCCACTCCTGGTTTGGACATTCACAGTTCTTGCTTCCTGTGTCCAGAGTTACTTGGGTGTCCCTGTCCAGAAGTGCAAACCTAGCCCTGATGCTGAGCGAATGTTTTCTCCTTGAACCCAGGCTAACCAGGTAATGGGTTACAAAAATGGAGGCACCGTGTGCATAATATAACAACACCCAACCCAATCCCTGGTTACAAGGATATGTTAGAAAGAAACTCCTGCAAAATGAGATTAAGACAGTGTACCAGGCATGGCACCCTGAGAATCCCCATCACTTAGCTAGCCTGGTGGCATGGAGGGCAGAACAAGTGATTACCTTACCACCTGCCACACCAGTGATCAGTGTTCAGGAACGACCATGGGTTGCTGGGGGTCATCTGGGCAGGAGAGAATCAAGCATCTCAAAGACTGCTCTCCTCTTCCGGGGAGGGGTGGCCAGTCATCTCGGCCCTTGACTGCCACCCAGTTGAGGCCTGCTGGTGGTGCAGGTGCAAGCAGCTCAAAGGAAGGGGTCATGACCCCACAGGGCATGCATTCTTCCACGCACATGTCCTGATTGATATGCTTGGGTCGTGCCTGAAAATGGTCCTTTGGATCAGTGCACCCACGTGGTTATCAAAGACATAAATAAATAAATAAATATTTTATTTATTTATTTAAACATCTAGTAACCTGGAAGGCATGCTGAGCTGAGGCTCAATTCAGGAGCGACCTGGGGAGCAGTGAAATACAGACAATAAATGCAGAGAATTAGTCAACAGAACAAAAGCAGCTAATTACAATCAATATAATACAGCAGTGAGAGCAAAAACATGCCATGTGATGAATATCTAGAGATGAACTATACAATAGTAAGTGCGCTACATAATGAATCTTTAATAAGTGCCTGGGAGGAATTGTAGGAAGGTAAAGTCAGTAGAGGTTGTCGGTTTATCTCAGTTGTGGCAGCGACATAAAGGTGTAGGAAAGAGAGGTAGCTGTTGCTTGCAGCTAGAGTGGGAGAGTGGATTTCTGATAGCAGGGGTAAGTTTGTTTCACAAGTAAGGAAGCCTGTAAGAGAAAGTAGCTTTGCTCACTGCAGAAGAGGGTCGGGGCAGTGTGAAGTTTCTTTCATTTCTTTGCCTGGGTTCATAGGGGGATAAGAAGTCTGAGGATAGACAATCCTCAAGAAAGGAGGGGAGCAAGTTAAACCAGTACTTAGATATGAGGTTGAGGGTGTGTATATAGTGCCTGTGAGATAAGGGGCTTAGTCTGAGGAGGGAGTAAAGATTGCAGTGGTGGTTGTGTGAGTTTGTAGCAAAGTGACAAAATGAGTTTAGAAGGGTATCCAGCCTGACAAGGGTGGTTACAGGGGCAGAGTTGTAAACCACATCCATATAATCTAGTATGGGAAGGATCATGTAGAGACAATTTCACATCTGGCAGATAATGGGAGAGAGTCCCTGTTCTGGTATAGCATGCCAAGTTTGGGGTGCAGCTTGGAAGTGATAGATTCAATGTGAGCTGAAAAAGACAGGTGGGGGTCAAGCCAAACATCCAGGTACTTGTATCTGGTGACTTGATCAAGTGAGGAGCCATCAAGAGAGGTGATGGGGGGGTAGTACGGCTAAGTTTCTGGGTAGAGCCAAAAACCTTGGAAACACTTTTGGTGGTGTTTAATTTCAGTTGGTTTTGGCTGAACCAGCGCTGAATCGTGTTAAAGTTGCTTTGTAGGGTAGCTTGGACTTCAAGCAGGTTGGGACCGGAGGTAAAGAGGATGGTGTTGTCAGCATACATGAGTATTGATGAACTGGTGCAAGAGGAGGGAAGGTCATTAAAGAAGAGGGAGAAGAGGATGGGACTGAGAACAGAACCTTGAGGGACGCCCACCAGGATGGGGGCTGGGGATGTGGTATCAGCGATTCTAAGATTGAAGTCTGGTGGATAGATAAGACTGAAATCACCTTACAGTGATGGGGGCAAGTCCAGCTGCCTCAAGCACCTGCAGGTGAAAAGGGTGGGATACAGAGTCAAATGCCTTTGCTAAATCGACAAATACAGCTGCTTTAAGAAAGCCTCAGACAGAGGCAGTTTGGATATGGTTGGTGACACGCAGGAGGGAGGAAATTGTGGAATGGTGTATCCTGAAGCCAGACTGATGGGGTGAGAGGATGTTGTTTGTTGCAAGGTAGTTAGCTAGTAGGGTGTGGGCCAAGGATTCTTGTAGTTTGGCTAGGGCTGGTAGGAGTGAGATGGACCTATAATTGCCTGGCAAGGAGGGGTCACTGCCTTTGTGAAGGGGAATTACGCAGGCCAATTTCCAGGATTGCGGAACTGTTCCTGTGGAAAATGAGAGGTTAAGGAGATGTGTAAGGGGCTTAGCGATTGCAGAAGCTGAGATCTGCAGGAGCTTGCGTTTAATACTGTCTGGGGTGGTCTTTGCAGGTTTAAGTGAGCGTAGGGCTTTCCATACCTCACGTACAGTAAAGGGGGTGAACTTGAAGTCTTTGCCAAGGGGAGGTGGTAGTGGGATTGGGGAAGGAGGGGGGAGCCCAGTGGTATGGCACAGGAAGTGAAAAATTGTTTCCGGATTTCATAAGCACAGGTCGGGTCAGTGACTGGTTGTCCGTGAAGTCCGAAGGCGGGGTGCAGGGCTGGGCTGGTGGGTCAAGGAGTGTGTGTGTACAACTTTGCAGAACTGAGGGGGCTTAGCATGCAAGAGTTGCAACCTAAAGTAGTCTGCCTTTGCTTTTCTTTTTTTCACTCATGGGTCAGAAAATACCAGAAATAAATAAATAAAAACCAGGGGGATAATTATCAGGCTGGTGTGGGCTACATGACACTGTTCCTACCTACTTCCATCCAAAGGCATCGGATGATCACCCTGCCCACAGTCTGGATGTGTGTCTCTGGGTGGGGGAGGACAGCCTTCCCCTTCCCAGCCCCACCATAAGGGACAATCTGTGGGGATCTTGGTACCGGTGGTCCAGAGCGGCAAATGCTGGGTAAGAGGAGGCAGGGACAGGGCTTAGTGACTGCCCACATCACCCACAGCAGAAAAACCTATATGGGGAAAAAAAAGAAACCCCATCACTGAGGCATTTTACTACATTTGAGCCATTATCACTTGCAGTGAAACCTGCCTTCAGTAAATGGGGGTACAGCCATTCAACAATCTCAGTCAGAAGTAATTCAAGCATTTTCTGACCCATGTGTGATCCAGTGTCACCCTTTATTGCCAGTGTGGTGAATACCTGGTGTGTTGCTACCACCACAGCTGTGCTTAATGCAACTTTTCCCCAGCCAGAGTCAAATACAGCCCCAGGTACCTATGCTCTATGTGATGTAATGCACAGACAGGAGCTACCAGCTGTTTAGCCACTGTTTCACATATCCATACTGAGGTGTACGTATGGTGATATTAAATGCAGCAGGACATGGATTACCGTGTGTGACACTGTCCCATAAAATTCAGGAATGGCATATGTGGAGAAGTAATTTCTTGAGGGAGTCTGCCATTTGAGACAGACATACACCATCAACCTTCTAAACCCTATGGGCTGGATTCTCAAAGGGTGGTGCAAGCTGCGTCAATGGGAAGAGTGTGCCTGTTGCTGGGTCACCAGAGACCATGTGCCCAATTATCTACTGGGTAGGACCCTGGCAGCAAATTCCCACAGTGTGTGGCAACTGTGGCCATGTGCCAAACAGATGGCATATCTGAAAGGTTTGATGCAAGCTGAGGGGTGGTCCGGTGGCACTCATGGCAGGTGATAATCAAGGGTGGGTTAATGCAAACACCCCTGGACAGTATCTGCAACATGTAATTTATATACATATAACATATACAGCAGTCTCTAGTGGTCTAGCGGACTCCCTTCTCTATCACCAAGTGCCCTCTTGATAAAACATATATCTTTCCCTGGTGGCCTAGCAGAACCCCCCCTACCTGTCCCAGATATCCCCTTAATAAAATACATATCATTTCCTGGTGGTCTAGTGGATTCCTCTCCCTATCGCTGATCACCCCCTCAATAAAACATATATCATTCCCTGGTGGTCAAGTGGACCCCCCTCTGTATCCCCAATCTGCCCATATAATAGAACACATAACTTCCCTGGTGGTCTAGTGGACCCCACCCACCCTGGCAAGTAGTGCCCCACCACCCCACTCACATTTGTCCCATCCCGAGCCAGAGACTAGCTCAGCCCTCTGCTCTCCACAACAGCTGACCACTGACTGAGCTGTCAATGAGTGCATACTGTAATAACTGATTTTATTGTATGCACTCATTGACAGCTCAGTTGGTGGCTGGCCATGGTGGGGACAGAGGGTTGTGCCGGTCACCGTCTTGGGGATGAGATGGAGGGGAGCAAGGTGGTGGAGCACTGCCTGCTGGGGGGGGGGACTACTAGACCCACAGGGAAAGTTACGTGTTATATTATACGGGCCAATCAGGGATAGGGAAGAGAGTCTGCTAGACCACCAGTGAAAGATATATGTTTTATTATGGGGGTGATCAGGGATAGGGAGGTGGGATTGGCTAGACCACCAGGGAATGATATACATTTTATTATATGAAGATCAGAGATATGGAGGGGGGTCTGCTAGACCACCAGGGAATTGTATATGTTTTACTAAGGGCATGAGCTGGGATAGGGAGGGGGGTCACTAGACCACCAGTGAATGATACATGTTTTATTAAGGGGAGATTGGGGATAAGGAAGGGGGTCTGCTGGACCACCAGGGAATTATATATGTTTTATTACGGGGGTGATCAGGGATGGGTGAGTCTGCTGGACCACCAGGGAATTATATATGTTTATGTCAACTGGAGTCTCAACGCACATATGGGGTGGGGATGGTGCAAGGTCTCTAGACTCCCAGAGGACACACTTCTAAGTACCCTTAGACCAGCCCTGGCCTAAGGGTACTTAGACATGTGCCCTCTGGGAAGGTTTAGAGAATCCTGATTTAGGGGATATGGCTGCTTGCATCTGTCACAAGTCCCCTAGCACTATGCTTCAGCTCATTTTGTGCCGCAAGGATGGCACAAGCCTCCTTTGGCACATGCAGCCTGTTTTGATGAAAGCTGCATTTGAGAATTGCTCTTGGTGCATCTTTTGGTGCAAGCCACACTTTGTACCATCCCTTGTGGGGCAAACCCTTTGTGCACTTCGGAGAGGCTTTGAGAATCGGGCCCATGACTGCAAAAAAAGAGAATGTCAATAGACCAATTGCCAGCATTTCATCTGCTGCTGCATTTATTTCACATGCAGTAGCATGCCTGGGTGGTATTTGTCATGATGCTCAAACATGCTCCAAAGCATAGGCTGGATCTGGGTGCTGGAGTACCAAACAGCTGGACTCGGCATGGCGGCATTGCTGATGGGGTAGTATTTGACTCCTAGGGATTCACAGGTGTTGTTTGAATGAAAGCAGTGATCTGTGGTGTTTTCTGCACTGGGGTTGCTGTGCTTTGGTGCCTCTGGGAACAGAGTACTTAACTCACCACTGCTGCTATGACCAGTACTAGGCTGTCCCATAGACGTCTACTCATCTTTGCAGTAGTCATCCTCAGTCAACCCTCCCTCCAGCAGGACTATTTCCCTGTCACATCTGGATGCCTTAGCCATTGCAGATGATAAGGGAGAGGGACCCTCTGCACCCATATCTTTTTGGTGCTAAGTCCAGCGTAACAGGTGTCTGGAATTTAGGCGTGTGTGTTCGTCACCAATGCCTAGATGGCTACCCTTTTTTCCCAGTTTGTGGGATTATTTATGCACTTTGACACAGGATGCCTAATGCAGTGTAATGGGCTCAGCACTGGTAAGAGGAACAGTTTTTGTAGTATTGGAGGAATTCGATGACATACTGATGTGTAAAGCCTTACAAGTTGAGCAGCATCATCCTTCCTCTTTATATTTTCCACTTCCCATAGGGATCCAAATAATCATCCCTTGCACCACTGATATCCTCTTCCTTCTGAGTAGTGGTGAGTGAAGTGAGAAAAATTCGCTACACGGAGTAATCCATGAATTCCACCCATTTCATGAAGCGAAATGCAAAATTTCACCTGGCGGAGTGGCAAAATTACACCTGCGGACTGGCAAAGGTTTGCCCGTGAAACAGTGAAATTTCACCTCCTGTGGCAAAATCCCTCCTTCTGCAGTGAAATTTTGTTGCGAAAGGAAGAATTTCACCCACTGGAGGTGAAACTTTGCCTTGGCAAAATTCTGCCCAAGGCATGGAAATTTTGGGGATTATTCCACGTGGTGAATTTGGCCACTTCACCGTCATTTCGCTGGTGGAATATAAATTCACTATATCTCTACTTCTGAGCTCTGTCCTCCTCATCTTCATTTTCTCCAGGCTCTCTTTATCTCTCATCATCATTAGTTAATGACACATTTTTTATTCAATTTATTCTTTTCTGACTGTGCAACAGTCCGATCACCCTCCTCAGGCTTTGACTTATGGTCAAGCTCCATACTCTCAGCTGGGAATGGGAAACTAGCATCAAGATCAGGCTCAGCCCCACCTCCACCAGCAGGAGTCATGGGGACACCAACCACCTCTTCTACTGCAGTGCCTGAGCCAGGCATTTTGTTACTTCACAGACTGCTCCTATTTTGTATCATCTCTCCCAGCCCCCACCAACATGGATGCCACAGATGTGGCAGAGAAAACGTGGCCACACTAATGTCAGCACTACTGTGACCAACTACTCCATTAATACAACTACCAGTCCTGGAGCCCATAGATGGTGCTTCTATTAGGCCTATGAATGCTGTGGAGAATATCTTCATATCAATATATTAAACTGGACTTTTGCATTTGCTATTAATTGTGAATTTAAGGCACATTGTAAAGGATTTATTAAATGTATGGCATTGGTAGTCAAGTAAAAAATGTAAGCAACATGTGATTGACACATTATATATTTAAAGCACCTGTTCACATACACTTGATACTGGCTCCTGAAGAAGGGATGGGGCTCTCCAAAGTGCCAGAGCTTGCAGTTTTTTTTCACCACTTGAGCTAATAAATGCTTTATTGCTGCCAAATAGCTTTGCTTTTGTGCCGTTTCTATGTTGTTTTTGTAGATGTAGTCTTTTAGCTTCAGCTCCCTTTTGCCCACAGAACTTGTACACTTCTTTGCCAACTCCCTGGCACCTCTCCCTTTAGTTGTGCCTCTCTACGCAGTCATTTTATGTATTTAGATTTATAGTGTTGTAAGGAAAACATTGCAAAGAGACCCTGCAGCAACACTAAATAGCAGCAGCAGATAACACTTCCTCCATGGGAATAGCAGTGTGATCTTATTCTGAACAGTTCAATTTACTGAGTTATAATACTTACAGTAAAATCACCTGACACAATTTTATTTATTTTTTCGGAATTTTGGTAATAGGGAGAGGCACACTGAGCCAAAGTTAATTTCCAGGTGCAATCTAGGAAGCTGGGGAAGAGGGGAAAATATGGTAAAAATGAAGTAAACAGCTTCATTACAATATACTGTAAGTATGACATTTACAAGTAATTAATAAATAACAATGGAAGTTGGTACAATCTGAGGTTAGCTGCAGAACAAATAGTCACACTTCACTTAACTGCACCAAACTGTACTATAGAAATAACTGAGAAATCTCAGATCACAGACAAAAAATAATTGTCTCGAAAAACCGAGGAAAGCAAACAGGAGATATCTGCTGCACACAGACTAGAGCTTCCAGTAAAAATATGCTCAGAGTCACTGATCTTTATGGGCTGTCTTACCAGCTGAAACACCTCCCCACCCCCATACAGCAGTGCTTCTCTAGAGAAAATAAAACCATTACTTTAAACTAAATAAATCAGCATAACCAGACACAGCACTAATCTTGCTGCACAAGGCCCTCTATGTCTTTTTGTGAGAGATTTTGTTTCAAAAGATTCCATTTTGGATTGATTTTAATTTTTTTTTTCCTCAGACCAGAGTGGAACAAATTAATTTGTGGGCTGTGGTCATTTGTTCACCAGCTTTTCAAATCTTGTAGCCAAAACAAATATTTTTAGTGGCCATCTTTTTAAAGGTTCTGTTCTGCATTGCTCTCATGGTGGGAAAAAACAACTTAGTAGGCAGTTAGCCAGCTGGCCACCAACTTTAAAAATCTTGTAGTGAAACATTTTTTTAGTGGCCATTGCCCACCTGACTACTGGATTTGTCCTACAGTGGCTCAGACAAGGATTGACAGACTTCTCTCCCACTCTTTTTCAGAATATTGCAGTCAACACAGTCTCCACATGGAATACAGCTCATTTCAGTATCATGTGACTTCCTGTCCCATAGTATAGCAAATGTTGCCTGTGTGCTCTACTTCACTGGTGAAGCTACCAAATTTGCCATTTTCGAAGTTATTTCTCTACTACAAATTGTCAGTTCGCAAGGTGGATTAACTTTGCGAATTACAGCAAATTCGTGAAGTGAATTTTCCAGCCTTGCACACCATATCACACAGTACAGTACACTGTAACACTTTCCTCGTCTCAAAGTATTATTAAACTTAACTTTAAGTTAAAAAAAGTCAAGGCATACTATGCGTTGTCACATATACAGTACGTTTTTCATATTCATGCAGTCATTTCAAGTACAGTAGCAGTGTTTTATTTCAAGCAGCTTTTGAACATTTTTCAAAATGTATGACGTGACAATTAGATGTTTTTGGTGCGGTATTAGCCACTGCTAAGCAATGTAGATCACACATTGTAGTGAGAAAGAAATAATGTGACCTACTGGGAATTGAACCCAGGCTCCCAGAATACAATCCCGGTGCTGTAACCACTGGGCTATGGGCTCACATGGTTGGCCTGTGTCTTCCTAGACACACTTCCTTCCTCTGGTATTGCAAATAGGAACAATTGACACAATTAGTTGCTTTAGGTGCAATATTAGCCACCACTAATCAATTTAAATCACAAATTGTAAGGAGAGAGAAATAATGTGACCTACTGGGAATTGAATCCAGGCCACCAAAATACAGTTGTGGTGCTCTAACCATTGATCTATAGGTTCACATGTTTGGTCTGATTCTTCCCGGCCACACTTCCTCCTTCTGGGATTACAAATCCTGTGACTAGGAACATTTGACAATCATCAAAATGTATGACAATCCAAACTTCCCCTAACAAGAGAACATGGATGTGATACTAGAGGCCATAACAAACAGTTACAGGGAAGAAAAAAGGACATACACAAGAATGTCATATTATACCCAGAAGATGGTGTCACACTGGTCTAATCTGCCCCAAGCAGTTGTTGCTGCTGTTAAGCTACTCCAAGCAGTTGTTGATCCTACCAATGAACAGTATGAATTACAATATAGCTCACAGATTGATGGATATTACGGAAATGATAAGGCAAATGACTGAGTAGTGGTGGAGTAGGCTGGAAGGACCAACACAGTTCTGTTCCTACTTGTACAAGCCATAGTAACCATAGTAACCAGTACTCACGTGTATTGCAATGTGCACATCACTGGCATGAGGCAATGTCAGAGGGGGTGCAGGGGACTGGGGATATGGTGCACACAATCTGGTCACGGGCAGACAGGGAACTGATGGCATATGGTGCCAACCACTGTTTCCCATCCACCAGCCATATGCACCATGTCCCCCCCCCCAGTCCTCTGCACCACCCCAGCCATGGGACTGATGAAGGCATGATAAGGACAGTTTGACCCACCTTGTCTGCCTGTTTCCCTACCTAATGGATAAGCTTCAGATCCTAGTTAAGCAACAACCTACTTCTTTCTATCCCCCACTAGAATTGCAATATTTCTGTCCCATGCATTCTTGAATTCCCTCACTGTTTTTGACTCCACAGCCTCCTCAGGAAGGCTGTTCTGTGCATCCACAACCCTCTCAGTGAATAAATATGTCCTCACATTACCTCTGAGCTGTCCCCCCTCTATTTTCAGACTGTGCCCTCTTGTTCCTGCACATCTCTTTTTCTGAAAGATGCTACCTTCTTGGACTTTGTTGATTCCCTTGTGGTACTTAAAAGTTTCTATCATGTCCCCCCTCTCCCTCCTTACCTAGAGGGTATACATATTAAGCTCCTTTAGTCTCTCTTCGTATGTCCTCTGGTGCAGACCTTGCACCATGTAATCCAAGGCACCTCCCCAACCCCCTGCATTACCTCAGGCTAGTGACACCCCCCTGGTATTACATCTGGACAGCTAGTGGAACAAAACATGTTTAAATCAATCAAATAATCTGAGACACACTATGCTTTGTCATATACACTGAAATTTAATCATTTCAAGTCCAATAGCACTGTGTTTTATTTCATGCAGCTTTTTAACATTCTTCAACATGTTTTGACAAATCACACCTCCCCATACTTGTTAGGGTTGCCACCTGTCAGATTTTTTACCTGGTGATCAGGTTTTCAGGGTCCCTATCAGGTAATCCGGTTTTGCTCTGTGCTGGTCAGGTTTTTGAGTCATTTTGAGTGTTCACATACTTTTGAAACAGAATGTGTCTTCTCATTCATTGTTTCAGCTACATGGCCAAATTATAAACAAGTTCTGCCATCAGTATAGCCTTTTCTTTGTGAAAACAGTCAAACTGGGAGGTGTAAAGTATGGCCATTAACACCATTAGCACTTACTTAACCTAATCTTTTCCACTGCTTCTTAAAGTGGCATAGCAGCTCAGCTGCCCCCACCTTTTGTAACAGCAACACAGGCATTTGTCTTCCACTTTTATTTGCTGGTAAACATTTTCTTCTCTAACAGAATTTAGGCATTTTAAATGTTTTAAATTATTTTTTTTCCTCAAGACAAAAGTATGGTCACTTCTTTGGCTTTAAAATAGTACTGTGGACATGAAAAGAAAATTAAGCCAGATAAATATAATAAAAAACACATTACAGGAAACTATTTCTTTATTATGTATTATTATATACCATGTATACTGTTGTATGCTCTTTATAGTATTTCCCTTGTCTCCCCCAGATCATATCTGTAAATGAGATTTCTTTTATCTCTGTATGTTTATCTAGTAAACCAATGTCAATAAATAAATATACAAATAAATAACTAGGAAGAACCTAGGAAAGTAACTTTAACAGGTTCAGTACAGTATCTTAACATTTTTGTTGAACTGCTGCTTTAAGTGTTGTCTTTATTGATATAACAAATGGCATTTTAGGAGGAACAATGCATGATGAGTCATCAAAAGGGGTGGGGCTAGGGGCGGAGCTTAGGATCCGGTTTTTGCCTCCTCCACAGGTGGCAACCCTAATACTTGTCTGTGTAGTGCACAGTGCACATCACTGGCATGAGGTAATGCTGGGCTTTTGGAGGGAGCATAGTGCAAGCCACTGGTCCCAATCTACCAGTGGTATGCACCATGTCCCCACAGGCCCCTGCACACTCAGCATCACCTCAAGCTATGTGCAGTGACATGCCATAGTGTGTCCTCAGAATCTTCATAGGGAAAGCAACAATCCAGCCAAGTGCATGAGGCAGTGCCTTGCAGTCAAAGTCTTGTGCTGCAGCCTGGTTGGCCTCATAGGCCATTTCAGCCCTGTCTCCCTTGCTGTGTGCATCTGCATGTTTCTTCTCCAGTGCCATGGTACCCCCAAACGCATGCATCACAACTCTTGCATGAAGTAATGTCAGGGAGGTTTGGGGGGCTGGGGGGCATGGAGCTCCTAACCCCCTCACCCCACCCCTGCAAGCAGACTAATGTAAAACATGGGATAAATCACCTGTCCTCAGCCAGGTGGTATATACCATGTCCCCCATCCTCTGTCCCCAACAGGGTACTGGTGAGACATAGTGCAAAGCACTGGTCCCCATCCACCAGCAGTATGCTACATGCCCAGCCTCCCAATCCCTTGCCCCCCACCCGCTACATTACCCCAGGCTTGTGGCTCTCCCCTAGTCCCCCACAAAATAAGTAAGTTAAATAAAAATGTAAATAACATACATTTAAATAAAACATGATTAAGACAACCACTTACTGGCATTAGGCAAGATATCACCCACCTTCTACCCAAATTCTTCTATGTAGTTCAAAATACCATAGTATGTATTGATCAGCTCCAAGCTTACAGGGGGGCACATCACCCCTGCAGTCCAAAGACCATTCCATGTCCACCTTGGTCTCTCATTCAATTCCACACCCAACAGCTGGAATTCCACTTGGTAACCTGATGCACAAGGTAATGCAGGAGGCTAGACAAAGGGATGGGGCACATACTTCCCCCCAGCCCCTTGTCCTCCCATTCTGGGCAGGGGACTGATAGGGACTTCAGCCAAATCACCTGTCCCCATTTAGGTGGTATGCATTATGTCCCCCTAGTTCTCTACTCCACCAGGCAGGGGAGTGGTGGGAGTACAGTGCAAACCATCTGCCAACAGCATGCACCTTGCTCCGCAGTCCCTTACTTCCTACTATCCAGCATTACCTCAGACTACAGTAGCTAGTGCATCTCCCACCCCCCAGTCTCCCAGAGAGCAAGTATTTCAATTAAAATTTACCAGTTCTAATTCCACTGGATTACCCCTGAACAGCACTTGCATGATATAATGCTTTACATTCCCAGTCTTTCATGCCAACCCACAGACATCCACCCACCCACTGACTAGTGTGCGGTAATGCCAGGGGTTGGGTGCATAATGCTGGGTGGCATGGAGCCCCCCAGCCCCAGTTCCCTACCCGGGGTAGGGGACTGATGGGGATCATGGTGCACATCACCTGCCCCTGGCCAGGTGGCATGTGCCATGTCCTCCCAGTCCTCTGCCCCCTAGGCAAGGGAGTGATGGAAGTATAGTGCAACCACTTGTCACCATCCACTAGTGGTATACACCATGTCCCTCCCCAGTCCCTTGCCCTTTCCCTCAGAATTAAAGCTAGCTTGTAGTTCTCACACCCCCAGTCACCCTCAAAACATTCAAATGCAGTGTTTTTCATAGTGCCACAGATGTTGCTGCTTCCAAAATTGCATCTGCCTCAGAAAAGAGGCTGTTGGATATTGGTAATGCTGCCCATTCCCCTTGGTCCAGTTGCTCTCTCGATGGTGATGGCTCATACACATGGACCCTCACAAGGCTATTGCCACCCTCCCCAACACACACGCTTCGCAAATGCATGAGGTAATGCTGGTGGGGTTGGGGGCAAGGAGCTGATGGGAACATGGGGCAAACTACCTGCCCAGGTGATATGGTATGCGCCACCCTCATCCTCCATCCACTGCAAGCAGGGGACTGGTGGCAGCATAGTGTAAACCACTGGACCCCATCCACCAATGGTACGCACCATATCTCCCCCATCCCTTGTTCACCACACCACAGCATTACCTAAGGCTAGCTAGTGGAACAAAATATATATATATAAAAAAAAAAGATTAAGTAATTGGTAGTGGCTCATATTTATATACCTTCTCCAGGCCTTCCAGCTGCAAAAACATTTCTGTCACCCAACCCATTGACACTTATCCTTTACCACACACACACACACACACACACACACTCTCACACACGCACATATGCTTCACTCCACTTGTATGAGATAAGGCGTGGGGTTTGGAGGCTGGAAGACATGGTGCCCCCTGCCCAGTCACCTGTCTTGTCACCGCAGGCATGGGAATCTGGCAAACATTGGGCAAACAACCTTTTCCTGACCAGGTGGTATGGTATGCACCATGTACCCCCAACTCACTGCCTTCCCCAAGTAGGTGACTTGTGGGGACATAGAGAAAACCACTGGAACCATGCACCACTGGTATACACCATATCCCCCCCCCAGTCCCTTGCCCTCCCTGGCATTACCTCAGGCTAGGTAGTGGAACAAAACATACATTTAAATAAAATGTGCTTAAGTAACTTGATTTAGTCATCAAAACTGAGTTCAAAATGTTCAGAAAATTCTCATGGTTCCACAGACACTGCTACAGCCAAAGAACCCCACCCACAGCACACCTCATCATACCACACACCCCACAGACACTCTTCCTAGCTGTCTGCATCTCCATGTTGCTTCTCTGACAAGATGCCTACCCTACCCACCCACACACTTCCCTCCACTTGCATGAGGGAATTCTGAAGGAGTTGGGGGCTGGGGTAATTGCACCTCCTCAGCCCTCAGACCCCCCACTATGGGCAAGTAACTGATTAGGAATATGTAGCAAACCACCTGTCCATGGCCAGGTGGTATGCCCCATGTCCCCAATTCCTCTGTCCCCACAGGCACAGGACTGGTTTTAGCATAGTGCAAACCACTGGTCCCCATCCAGCAGCAGCATGCACCTTGCCCGCCCAGTCCCCTGCCCCCCTTATAGTACTCCAGGCTAGCTTTCACCCCAACCCTGTAAGTTAAATTTAAATTTTTTAACAAAAATTTTAAATAAAACGTGTTGATAATTTAAATAAAACATGATTAAATAACATGACTAAGAAACATAATTGTCACCAGTATTGAGTACAAAATGGCCAAATGCCCAAATAATTAAAATAAATAATTGTCATTATTCCACAGATGCTATTTCCAAAGCTACATGCATCACAATATATATAGATTCTGTAGGAGGCTGGTAATGCTGCCCATTCCACTTCATCTAAAGGAAATTTTCGGTGGTGGCTTGTCCAGGTGTAGCTCCTCCAGGTGCCACTTCCACAGTCATATTTTGGTCACCCAATCTTCAGACACCTGCAGGAGAATTAACAGAACATATTATTCAAAAATGGAAAGAATAAGAATTTGTCAGGTGGAGGAAATTGCACCTTACTCTGGCTGGCAAAATAGCTGCAATAAAAATGGTGACTGCTCCCAAGGTTTTCTACATGCTCTCCCACATCCCCCTCCTTCTACATCAGAGCTGGTTGCAGAAAATTGACAGCCTTATGGGGGATTTCCTATGGGAACGGAAAAAGCTGAGCTTTAGCTGGAACAAGCTCCAGGCCCATTGGAGTCAGGGTGGATGGAATATGCCTTGGTTTGAAGGTTATAATTTAGCTTTCTAAACTGCCCAAACCAGACATTCATTTTCCAACACCTCAGATCACTCCCCACAGTGTGTCCACATGAAGCAGAGTGTAGGAGGTATTGGAGTAGCTGCATCTCTGCTCTACACCTCCAACAGGAAGCTGCTCCAACAGCATCCAACTGTAGCCTCAGCCAGTACATACTAGAGCAAAGTGCAGCACAAGAGGGATTAATAGCCTGATCCCACTCAAGTACACCCTCCTCTGAAACAACCCACAGATGCTGATTGATAAGAAGTCTATAAACTGGTCACAATGGGCCTCCAAAGGGATAAATTTCCTGAGAGACATACCTGATGGGGGTGAGGGCACAGTGGACACCTTCCACTCACTACAGTGGAAATGGAACCTTCCCACTAAAGACCATCGGAGATTCCTGCAAATCAGGGAAGTGGTCAGGCCTCTTATACAGAGGTGCATACCACCCCAATCATCTAAAGATCTCAACAGCTGGCTAAAGACACCTAAAGGCCTGGCAGGCAAAATATCAGTTAAGGAACGCCTTTCAGAGCCAGTCGGGTGACTCCAAGTGTAAATGGGAAAAATACCTAGGTACCACTATTACTGATGCCCAGTGGTCCTAGGCTTGACAATTCAAAACAAAATCCTACATTCATGGTACAGGACCACAGAAGTATTGCATGCAGCAGGAGTACTAGACAATGACAGGTGCTGGTGATTCCAGACAAATGGAGGTAACTTATATCACATCTTATAGTTCTGCCACAAACTGATGTCTTTCTGGAGGCAGATTTGCAGTCTACAGTAGGCAGGATGATTCTGCAGACTAGTGTTCCACTCTCACCCATGGTTCTATTGTTGGGCATCAGATCTCCAGGGTCAAAATTCTCACTGTCGGCCTTCAGATGGCTCTTGCTACTAGCAATACAAGTCAAGAGTACTCTTCTCTGCAACTAGTGTAGCCCCAGAATACCTACTCTAGGTGAGATTCTGTCCTCCCTTATGGGTCTGGTTCAGTTACATAAGCTCTCCCATTCCAAGAAAAACCATTTAGACCACTTCCGCACATGCTGGAATCCAAATATAGAAACATAAAATCTGTTGGCAGATAAGTAACATACAGTCCACCTAGACTGCCTATTTCCCTACTCACTGCTGCAGCCCCAGATCCTATTTGATATGTGTCTCTCCTGCTCTGCATATCTCCAGGGCACCCTTATATCTATCCTATGCACTCCTGAACCCCCATATTGTTTTCCCACCCACCACATCTGCTGAAAGTCTGTTCCATTGCTCCCCCACCCTTTCAGTGAAACAGTACTTCCTTTGTTTTTTGTAGAAATGGCTCTCGTGGACCTGTATGTCTCTTAGAAGTGCCCACTCAGCCATCATCTCTGCTTCCCACCATGATTCCCCTCCTCTGGGAATGAGATTGGAGCACCCCCTCCAGGGGCGTAGTTCATTTTTATAGGGGGGATGGCAAAATAACAACATAGTCATGATTTTCATGTAACGCGAGAGTGAAGAGCCCGGAAGCCTTAGAGTATGTGTTTTCTGATTTAATGGTGTTTCATATTGTTGTGCCAAACACAAAACAGCAGCCGGTGACTGTCTCTTCCAATAACCTTCAACTCCAACCAAGACTGTATGTAAACACACAGTAGTAGTGCCCTATACCAAACCAAAACACGTACAACAGATGGGAGAAAGACTGTGCAGAAATAGTAAATAGAAATACCAGCAATGCTTAATGTGGTTAAATCATGTCAGTTTGCTAACAATAAATGATCCCCCCTCCTCCTCACCAGCCTAGTGATGAAGGCACAAGGCAGGCTGAAAATAGGAAGAATGGTTTGTGTAGTTCTCCACTACCAGACAACAAAAACAGAATAAAATTACACAGCAGTGCTCACTGAGATGTAAAATCAGGGTGGTTAATGAGGTAAATACCAAGATAGAGCAGTTGATAGGGAGAAGGGCAGGGGTAAATGGAGAAAAAAGACAAAGGCAGTAAGGACAGACATGGGGCAAAAAGAAATAAGGCCATAAAAAAATGGAGTGTAATGAGTACCAATACCCATAGTCTAGGTAAAAAGCTCCCCAAAATGGTGGCCTTGATGGAAGAGGGATGCCTGGATATTGTGGCAGTCACAGAAACATGGTACACAGAGAACCATGACTGGGATGTCAACATACCGGGGTGCACAATCTACAGGAGGGACGGGGAGGGTAGAAGAGGAGGAGGAGTCTCTCTCTCTATGTAAGAGAAGGGATCAAAACAACAAAACAAAAGGGTAAACAGGTAGGAAAGGAGGCACTGTGGGTCACCCCGGAGACTGAAAATGGCACCACAATCCGCACAGGGGTTGTATACAGACCCCTGTCTCAGGGGGAGGAAATTGACAAGGAAATTATATAAGGCATCCTTAGGATGGCAGAGAAATGGGAGATATTGCTGATGGGGGACCTGAATATGTCAGATATTAACTGGAGCACCTTTGCTGAAGCCACATCCAAGAGCAGGACCATTCTCGATGCCCTACAGGGGGCATGCCTCAGACAGTTAGTTTTGGAACCCACTCAGGAGGGAGCAATCTTAGACCTGGTACTCTCAAATGGGGACAGAGAAAGAGGATCTAGATCTAGAAGTGAGTAGCCATCTGGGAACAAGTGACCACCAAACAGTGTGGTTCATGATAAATTTAGCTGTAGAGTCAAGTCATACAAAAATGAAGGTACTGGACTTCAGGAGGACTGATTTTGTCAAAATAGGAGAGTGCCTCAGAAAAGCACTAGCAAACAGGCAGGAATGTAGGGTGGAGCAACAATGGGTAAACATCAAAACCACCATCACAGAGGCAACAAGCCTTTGTGTAAAGCAAATAAACAAATCAAAATGAAAGAAAAAAACACTATGGTTCTCAAAAGAAGTGGTGGGGAAGGTTAGGGAGAAAAATATAGCATTCAGGAAGTGTAAAGAAACACAGAAGGAGAAGAACAGAGAACTGTACCAGTTAAAGCAGAAGGAAACAGGGAAGGCAGTCAGAATAGCAAAGGCCCAAACCGAGGAAAAGATAGCCAACTCGGTTGAGAAGGGGGATAAAACCTATTATAGGCACATTAGGGAGCAAAGAAAGACTAAGGCAGGAATACTGAGGCTGACTAAAGAGGAGGGTGGTTGGGCAGAGTGCAACAGTGAAAAAGCAAGGATAGTGAAAAAATACTTCTGCTCAGAATTCACAATGGAAGAGCAGGGGGAGATACCTGATCCAGTTAATAGAAGCACTCTAGATAGGGGGGTTGATATTAGTCCTTTCACAGAAGAAAAGGTTCTGAAAGAACTCCTAAAATGGAAGGTGGATAAAGCAATGGGGCCTGATGGGATTCACCCAGAATTCTAAAAGAACTAAGG
This sequence comes from Neoceratodus forsteri, assembly GCA_016271365.2. NCBI lineage: Eukaryota > Metazoa > Chordata > Ceratodontiformes > Ceratodontidae > Neoceratodus > Neoceratodus forsteri. The sequence continues at coordinate 1,094,907,697 of CM057450.1, read as the reverse complement.
GAAGAACTAGTAACACCACTGACTACACTTTTTAATAAATCATGGGAGGATGGTGTGGTACCTGAGGACTGGAGGAGGGTAGATGTGATTCCCCTTCACAAAAGTGGGAACAAGACAGTGGCAGGAAACTACAGAACTGTCAGTTTGACCTCAGTAGAAGGGAAAATGATGAAATCACTTTGGAAGGAAAGAATTGTTGAGTACCTAGAGGCCAGTGGGGCACAGGACCCAAGGCAGCATGGATTCACAGCAGGAAGGTCATGCCAGACAAATTTAATTGATTTCTTTGACTGGGTGCCCAAAGTAGTAGACCAAGAAGGGGCTGTGGACATGGCCTACCTAGACTTTAGCAAGGCATTTGACACAGTCATGCACAAAAGATTAATAAACAAATTAGCCAGCCTGGGAGTGGGTCCCAGGGTGGTAGCCTGGGTAAAACACTGGCTGAACAACAGGACACAGAGGGTAATAGTAAATTGAGTCCACAGTGAAGAAAGGGGAGTTACCAGTGGGGTACCACAGGGTTCAGCACTGGGGCCGGTCCTTTTTAATGTCTTTATAAGTGACATTGCAGAGGGACTGGAAGGAAAAGTATGTCTCTTTGCAGATGACACAAAGATCTGCAACAGGGTTGATATGCAAGGTGGGGTGGAAAAGGTAAAAAGGAACTTGGCAAGGTTGGAGGAATGCTCAAATGTATGGCAGCTTAGATTCAATGCAAAGAAGTGCAAAGTAATGCACCTGGGAAATAAAAACCAAGGGGAAGAGTACACAATGGGGGGTGAGATACTGATAACAACAAAAATGGAAAGGGACCTGGGGTAGTCATATTAGATTACCTTAAGGTGGGCAAGAAATGTGAGAAGGCAGTAAGGAGGGCTGGGGGATATTGGGATGCATAGGGAGAGGCAACACCAGTAGAAAACAGGACGTTGTTATCCCTCTGTACAGACAGTTGATAAGATCACATCTGGAGTACTGTGTACAGTTCTGGAGACCCGATCTCTGCAAAGACATAGACAAGGTGGAGGCTGTCCAGAGGAGGGTAACCAAAATGTTGCAGGGTCTGCACCAGAAGACATATGAAGAATGAATAAAGGAGCTTAAGATGTATAGCCTCAAGGAAAGGAGGGAGAGGAGGGACATGATAGAAACTTTCAAATACCTCAAGGTAATCAACAAAGTCCAAGAGGGTAGCATCTTTCAGAAAAAGAGAAGTGCAAGAACAAGGGGGCATAATTTGTAGATAGAGGGGAGATGGCTCAGAGGTAATGCGAGGAAGTATTTCTTCACAGAGAGGGTTATAGATGCATGGACCAGCCTTCCTGAGGAGGCTGTGGAGTCAAAAACAGTGGGGGAATTCAAGAATGCATGGGATAGACATAAGGCAATTCTAGTGAGGGGGTAGGAGGAAGTAGGCTGTCGGTTAACTAGGATCTGCAGCTTATCTGTTAGGTAGGGAAGTGCGCAGACTGGGTGAGCCAAATGGCCCTTATCGGCCATCAGATTCTTTGTTTCTGTGTTTCTAAAATGATACTTGAATCCTGCAAACTTGACAAGCAGTAAATGGTGGTTGGTTGTGGGATTCAATTTTGCATGCATCTCAAGGTTGCAGGTTCATAGGTCTGCTCTCCTACCATTTATTAGACCAAACTGCTTTACAGTTTTGGATCAGAAAAAGAAATGATGAAGATCAAATGACCTTGTAACAGTATGACTTGCTTTAATAATACAGTCTGCTACTCACTTTACAATGATGCAGTATTAAGGCTTAAGGGAAGAGAGATACAATTCATTACAATTCATCACAATTCGATTAAGAAGGGGGATAAAACCTTTATAGGTACATCAGGGAGCAAAGGAAGACCAAGGGAGGGATATTGAGGCTTAATAAAGGGAGGGAGGGTGGGCAGAGGGTGACTGTGAAAAGGCAGAGATACTAAACAAAAATTTTGCTCAGTATTTACAAAGGAAGAGGGAGGTACCTAAAACAAACAGTAGAAACACTCTGGATACAGAAGTTGATACCAGCCCATTTACAGAAGAAGGTTCTGAAAGACCCTTAAAACTGAAAGTGGACAAAGCAATGGGGCCTGATGGGATTCATCCCAGAATTCTAAAAGAACTAAGGGTAGAACTAGTGACACCACTGACTACCCTCTTTAACAAATCATGGGAGGATGAGGTGGTACCCGAGGACTGGAGGAGGGCAGATGTGATTCCCCTTCACAAAAGTGGGAGCAAGGCAGAAGCAGGAAACTACAGACCTGTTAGTTTAACCTCAGTGGTAGGGAAAATTATGGAATCACTTCTGAAGGAAAGAATTGTCGATTATCTAGAGGCCAGAGGGGCACAGGACCCAAGGCAGCATGGATTCACAGCTGGAAGGTCATGCCAGACGAATCTGATAGATTTCTTTGACTGGGTGACGAAAGTAGTAGATCAGGGAGAGGCTGTGGACATGGCCTACCTAGACTTTAGCAAGGCATTTGACACAGTCCCACACAAAAGATTAATATACAAGTTAGCCAGCCTGGGAGTGGGTCCCAAGATGACAGCCTGGGTAAAGAATTGGCTGGAGAACAGGACACAGAGAGTAATAGTAAATGGAGTCCACTCTGAAGAAAGGGGGTTACTAGTGGGCTACCGCAGGGTTCAGTATTAGGACCAGTCCCCTTCAATGTCTTTATAAGCGACATTGCAGAGGGACTGGAAGGAAAAGTATGTCTCTTTGCAGATGACACAAAGATCTGCAACAGAGTTGATGCACAAGGTGGGGTGGAAAGGATGAGAAGGGACTTGGCAAGGTTAGAGGAATGGTCAAATGTATGGCAGCTTAGATTCAATGCTAAGAAGTGCAAGGTAATGCACCTGGGAAACAAAAACCCAGGGGAAGAGTACACAAGGGGGGTGAGATACTAGCAACAACAAAAATGGAAAGGGACCTGGGGGTAGTCATATCAGATGACCTAAAGGTGGGCAAGCAATGTGAGAGGGCAGCAAGGAGGGCTGGGGGGATACTGGGATGCATAGGGAGAGGCATCACCAGTAGAAAACAGGAAGTTATTATCCCTCTGTACAGACAGCTGGTCAGACCCCATCTGGAGTACTGCGTGCAGTTCTGGAGACCCAATCTCCTGAAAGACATAGACAGGATGGAAGCTGTCCAGAGGAGGGCAACTAAATGGTGCAGGGTCTGCACCAGAAGATATATGAAGACTTAAGGAGCTTAATATGTATAGCCTCAAGAAAGGAGGGAGAGGGGGACATGATAGAAACTTTCAAGTACCTCAAGGGAATCAACAAAGTCCAAGAGGGTAGCATCTTTCAAAAAAAGAGGTGTGCAAGAACAAGGGGGCACAATTTGAAGATGGGGGGCAGCTCAGAGGTAATTTAAGGAAGTATTTTTTCACAGAGAGGGTTGTGGATGCATGGAACGGCCTTCCGGAGGAGGTTGTGAAGTCAAAAACAGTGGTGGAATTCAAGCATGCATGGGACAGTCATAAGGCAATTCTAGGGGGGGGGGGCAGGAAGAAGTAGGCTGCTGGTTAAATAGGATCTGCAGCTTATCCATTAGGTAGGGAAATGGGCAGACTGGGTGGGCTAAGCGGTCCTTATCTGCCATCAAATTCTATGTTTCTATGTTTCATAAGTGTTGATAGATAAGATGGATAGAAGCTCGATGACTGACAACCACCTTGAGGGCAAATGGCATTATTTGGCATATCAAACAATATATTTTTCCTTTGCCCCTCTCCCTCCACCCACTCTTTGGTAGCTGAAGGCTAGTTTATTTTTTGGAGACCCCAACATGTAAGAGACATGAATATTTGTCTATTTATTGAATTTTGTTGACCCGGTAAGCCCACTTGGACTAGAAGTTTCTTTTTCAGGGGCGACCGGGGGGGGGGGATACAGATGGTAAGCAACTGAAATTGAACCAGATTAAGCTGTTGGTGGTATTTTTTTAGTGACTAGCCTTAGAATGCTATATAATATATAGTCTAGCCACCAATTAGCCAGATAAGCTAGCAGTTCAGTTGCACTTACCTGTCACCCATTGGAGAGTTTGCCCCCCCCCCAGATTTACTGAAGCCAGCTCTGCCCAACTCCTCCCCAGTCCAAAAATTGACTAAGATTTTGTTTTACTCAGTTCTTTCATCTGCCTCAGGAGTCAGGACTACCTTTAACCAAGGCTAATCAATCAATTCATTGACGTCCTCTAGCCTAGGGTCTAAACTCTAGAAGCAGGGCCTGTCTCTGAGTCTGGCTGGCCTGACCAGCCTGGCCCATTCGGGCAAGTGGTCTGAAAATAAATGCATTGCATTGCTGCAGCCTGCTTAGCCAGAGTGCAAAGTGCAAATAAATCAGTCACTAAGACCAAAATTTTACTAATGCCCAAAAATCATCCAAGAAGAGAGACTCCAACTGAAGTACTGAACAACTTTCTCCCCTCCGTCCTCCTCCAGGCTCTACCCTGCCTACCCCATCCTCAGGCCAAGTCAGAGCACCCCTTCCCCAGTTTTACTGCAGTCAGTCTGAGAAGGAACTGAACAACTCCCTTCAGGGACCCAAGGCCAATTAGAGCACCATGCGTCACCACCACCGCCCCCTCCCCCAGGTTTTACTCCAGTCCTGAGCCAGCTCTTGGCTCAACTTCTCCTGAGACTTAAACAAAGTCCAAAAACTGAGATTGATATTTTGTATTCATTTCTTTGGCCTTGGGAGTCCAGAGTGGGGGACTTAGTTACTTCATTCAAAATATTTAAGGAACACAGAGTTGGCCCAACTCCTCCCAAGACCCAAGCCGAGTCTAAACACTGAGATTTTTTATATTCAGTTCTTCAGCCTCCATCAGGAGTAGGTGTGGGGGGACTCAAGTTGAAAATATTTAAAAACTTCCAAGTTCCATCCAAACTAAGGATGGAGAAACTCACCTCAATCAGCAGCTCTTCAAAAATTGCTTGACACGGCTCCAGACTGAGGCCGGACTCCTTACTTCACACTTGCACAGGCAGGCACTTGTAGTTCTCCTCGCAGTCCAGGCAGCACAGGCTGACATGCCCACAGCATGACAGCAGACAAATTTGAGGGCAGGGTCTCTCTCGACTCAAGTCTTATAGCTCACCTCTTGTCTCGGGCCCGGCCAGTCGGACCCTCTGTTCGGCTCTCCCTCCATCACAACTTGGGTCCCAGAGACCTGGACTTCTGCCGGTGTTGGTCTATTAGGTCTAAGTTGTCTCTCTCTGTTCTCCTCCTACCACTGCCCACAGATCTTGCTTTTTCAGCCTAACTGTGCCAATGCGGCCCAGCAGAGCCAAGCAGCAGCCCAACACGACTCTGTCATTCGAGTCAACTCCGTTCCTTGCAGTCAGCTGTTGTTTCCTTGTTGGGCCTGGCTGGCACTGACTGGTTAGGAGAAATTTGTTCTCCAACTTCCAAGTTCTGACAGACAGGAGTACTGGAGACTGGGAGAGAGACCGAGTTGGCAGCGACAGTGACTGAGGAGAAATCCTTGCTCTTTTCTCAGGCAGACAGCAATGCCCTGCGAGCATGTCACTCACAGTGGTGGAGTCGAGTGGACCAGGTCTGACCATCACATTGAATATGCGCTCTGCACTGTCTGCAGTGAACTCAGTCAGGCTCCTTCCTCTTCTTCTCGATGGTGGGCAATTGGAAATTGGGCCCGAATGGTTTACCAGATCATGCAGGGGTGTGCATAACTGTGACTGCAGTGCTCTCCGACTGGGTACAAAATGCACGTTGCTGTGGTTATGGCACGCTTGCAGCCAATCTGAAATGGGGATATTTGGTACAGTAGTTGGGATTAAATCAGATTAAGATATTAAGAAAATACAGTATATGCACACAGTTCCCCAGCAGCCTGCCTGATCCCAGAAGAGCAAAAAAAAAAAAAACCTGAAAAGCAATCATCTCAAAAAAAAATTAAAAAATGAAAAGTGAGCATCACAAAAGTCCCAGTCTCTTTGCTCAGGGGGGGCAGCCTGCCCACCCTGTTCCCCCATAATCTACACCACTAACCCCCTTCCAAGGACCTTCCAGCCCCCCCCAGACCACTCCCTTGGAAAGGGCGAGGGCCTGCCCCACCTACCTGGTGACCATTTCTGAGATTAGAGGGTTGGTCCTGGTTGGATGGGCTTGGGAGAGGCAGAGGAGGAATGATTCGGCACTGGGGATAGGGGCTAGGCTCCTGGAGCCCTCATCGCCTCCCTGATCCTCTGGGGTATTTCCATTATTGTTGCCCCATTGCAGCAAGGACGTGCAATGACATCCTGGCACCAGTATGCTGACGTCCACCACCGATCCACCCCCAAATTATGGCACTGCTTCCTTGCAAGGCCCCCTGATCTCCATCAGGGGCCACTAAGGAGTGGTGCAAGTCCCCTAGCCCAGCCTGGAAGGGACAGCAGTCCTCCGGAGGCTCAATCCCTTCCCTCCCCAGCCAACTCCTGGCATCCTGAGTCCATTCCCGAACCCAGGTCACCTGTGCGGTGTGAGGTGTGGTGTCCAATGCCTCAAGCCTCAGTGCCACCGGGCTGACTGAAAAAGTACTTCCTAACATTACCCCTAAGCCTTTCACCCTTCAACCTCATATCATGCCCCCTTGTTCTTGTGCAGAGTTTTCTCTGAAATATGCTTTCCAATTGTACCCTGTTTATTCCCCTAAGGCACTTGAAAGTCTCTATCATATCTCCCCTCTCCCTTCTTTCTTCCAGTGAGTAGATATTAAGGTCCTTAAATCTTTGTTTGTAGGGCTTCTGGTGCAGTCCATGTACCATCTTTGTTGCCTGGCTCTATTCTGTCAATGTCATTTCAGAGATGTGGTCTCCAGAACTGGACACAGTACTCCAGCTGAGGCCTCACCAGTGATCTTAACAGTGGCATCACCACCTCTTTCCTTCTGCTTGTTATGCCCCGCCCTATGCACCCCAGCATTCTGTTTGCTCTCCCCACCACTTTTTCACACTATTTGGTCACCTTCAGGTTGTCAGATATGATAACCTCCAGGTCTCTCTCCTGACTTGTGGTGGACAGAATTTCCCCACCCATCCTGTACTCCTCCCTTGGGTTCCTGTGACCCAGGTGCATGATCTTGCACCTTTTAGCATTGAAGCTCAAGTGTCAGACACCTGACCACTCCTCTAATAGGTTTAGGTCCTTTTTAATTTTTTACAGCCCCTCTGGTGTGCCCACTCTGTTGCAGATCTTGTCATCTGGGAAGTATTATGTTAACCCCCGGACAGGGATTGATTAAACTGAGATACTGCATAGGTGCCTGACAGGCATATACTTTAGGTTCCAAGTAGTACCCCTTCCCCCCTCCTCCTCCCCCTCTGCTCCCTTCCCCTTCTGTCGCCAGGGTCAGACTAGCTTCCTGTCAGCAAGCTAGCATAACAGTTGCCTCTTCCAACCACCCTGCATGTTAGGATTGTTAACATTGGTAGGTACAACTGCTATTGTTCACAATATGGCTCATATATGTATGTCAGGTACTTCTGGCTTTGAGATGTAAATACTTTGTGGTGTATCCTATTGTTTTCCTAATCACAGAACTACTGTGGGTTGCTATGCCCCATAACCCAGCAATTCAAGCTCACAAGGATGCCCTGAAGAAAGAAGACCAAGTCCTGGTCATGCCGTGCTTAACCAAGCTCCACCCCCCCATCCTGCTGTCTGTAAGTAAAAGTTTAGTATACTGTTCCACCTATAACAGGTTTCTCCCAGAATGTTGGTTAAGGATTGTATAGCAAATATAAAGAAGCTAAGGCAACCCTCCAGATGCTACGGGTGTGAAAGGCAGCTTAAAACCACACTATAGTACTATACAAGACAAGAAGGGTAGAACCCGAGCAGAGCCAATAGGTGTAAATAGAATAATAGATATACTAATAGATATGATAGCCTTGCTTATGTATTAGCATGACAGTAGGTTTTTCGCAAATGTAGTTCTGTCATATGCTGTTTCCTTGTTGCCTGACTCAAAAATCAATAAAAATCATTAACAAAAAAAATGGGAAGAATAATTAAAGTACTTCAATATACAGTACAGTAATTACTAATAACATTTTCTGACATTAGTCATAAATCTAACATAACACTTTCTAGAAGAAACAGCAAATAAATCCAAACACAATAAAGCAACTTTACAGTATATGCAATTTTATTCATCAATGTCTTAAGTAAGGAATATGACTCGATGAGGTGTGGCTTATGGCCTGATAAGTGCATGCTCCAGGTGTGTAATGAGGCACGAGGTCCTTGCGCTGAGTGCCTTTAGCACCTGGGTAGTGTTATTATCAGGCCATAAACCACACTTGGTGTGTCTTATTCCACTTATAAAATGGTTCCCCCAGTAAAGAAGTTAAAAATGCACAGAAAAAGTGTATATAAAAGTAGTAAAAAATTACGATATCAGTAGAAACATGCATTTGTCAATGCCGAACGTTTGCTTGCAGGTATTTGCATTGGTATTTGGCATTTATACAGGATCTCACCCCCCAGTTCTATCCATGTCCCTTCTGCATCCATATCCCAAAAGAGTACCTATCTGCAACTCCTCTTGCAACTGATTAACATTTCACCCTCATACTTCTTAAGTGTCTGTCTTAGGAACCCTAATGCCCTGGTTGTGCTCAAGGGTATGAGCCTGTGTGGAAATTGCACAACACGCACTTGTAACACAGTCATTCAGTGGAATTATTTCACCAAATTTTCAACTTAGGCATTTTGTCACCTCTGGTCATGAACACTGTCATTATGATTTTCTTATTGTGTACCGAACACTGATTTCCCACAGCGACCGCTCTATTCTGAGCTGGAAGTGTGAAAATACATTTCAGCCAGGATGTGAAAAATGACAGGTGTACTGATCATAGGGAGGTGTGGGAAAATGCAAATGCTGAAAATCTGGAGTGAAAATATTACAAATTCGTGAAGTTACGAGAGCGTGCGGAAACTGTGCAATGCACGCTCATAAAACAGTCATTTTTTTGAATTTTTTTCACTGAATTTTCACCATAGGCATTTTAGGACATCTGCTCATGAACAACATCACTGTGATTTTTTTTACTCTGTACCAAACACTGATTTCCCACAGCGACCGCGCTATTGTACACCGGAAGTGCAAAAACACATTTTTACCAGGATGTACAAAATGACAGCTGTACTGCTCATAAGGAGTTGTGGGAAAATGGCAATGTTGAAAATCTGGAGTAAAAATATTATAAATTCACAAACTTATGAGTGTGCATTGAAACTGTGCAATGCATGCTCGTAACACAGCCATTTTATGGACTTCTGTCACCAAATTTTCAAGATAGGCATTTCAAATTCTCTGCTCATGAACAGTGCCACTGTGATTGTCTTACTCTGTAGTGAACACTGAATTCTGACAGCGACTGTGCTATTTTGGGCCGGAAATGTGAAAACATGTTTCAGCCAGGATGTGAAACATGACAGCTGCAATGTTCATAAGGAGGTGTAGAAATATGCCTGTGTTGAAAATCTGGAGTGAAAATATTACAAATTTGCGAACTTACAAGTGTGAGTGGAAACTGCACAACACACGCTCGTAACACAGTTATTTTTTGGAATTTTTTCACCAGATTTGCAACATAGGCTTTTTAAGAGCCCGCCTCATGAACACAAACACTGTTGTTTCGTTAATCAGTCCTGAAAGGTGATTCCACACATTGACCTCAAAATCCCCTTTCAGGACAGAATAACACCATGACACTGGCTGTATTCATGAGAAGGGGTGTCAAGAACCCCATGTTGAAAATTTGGTGCCAAAAGTCAAAAAAATGGCTGAGATTTCCACCTAAGTTGGAAAAACCTTATTTATGCCATTATACAGCTTACCGGCATTTCCTCAATTCGTGGTTGGCTTTGAAGAGTGCAGATGTGTTCCTGATCCACCAAAGATCATCACATAGGGCTTCAGAGGGAAATATGGGGTGAGGGTGTGTGTGTGGGGAGGTGGGTGCACAGAGGGTGGGCACAAGTTGGCAGGGACTCACCGAGGGACCATTTTCTTCTTTCACAGAAATTAAGAAAAACCAAAAAACAGACTGTTTTGGTACACTGGGGTGGGCTCCCAGTGTGCCACCTACATATTTGTTTGGGGGGGGACCTGGAGCTGATAGGGATTGTGCACACCCACTGGCCATACAGTGTGAGTGGAGGGGGAGGCATGAGCATGCTGGGGTGGGCTCCCAGCATGCCAACTGGTTGTTTGATGGGGGAGGGTTGCAGCCAATGGGGGACTGGGCACCCCCATCAGCCACACAATGTACTAGGGGGCGCATGAGCTGAGGGGAGGATTGGGAACCCCCCTTGGCACACAACGTGAGGGCCAGGGAGAACACTAATGAGGGAGGGGGAGGACATTAGCAGAGGGAGGATGTGGGAGGAATTTCATGCCAAGTTGTGCATGACAGCAGTTCGGCTGATGTCAGTATGCAAATTGCATACACGTTACCACCGCTGATTGCAGCGGACCTTTTCTTAGAAGTGAAGACCAACACAGCTGAACTGCTGTCATACACAGCTCAGCATGTATTGGTCCGGTAGGGTCCCACCTGCGACACTGAGCACTGGATTTGTGAACCTCCAAAAGTCATACTGTTGCATGATGTTCCTTGCGCATGTGTGCAAGCGATCGTAAAAGGGAAAAGTAGTCCTGGAGATGTTTACTTATTAATTGTTGTTAGTTATTGTTTCATTATCTATTTTTTTAGAAAGGTGTTGTCTGTCTCTCTCTCTCCCCTTCACTCCCTCCCCAACTCTCCACAAGCTCACATTATTATTATTATTTATTTGTAGGGTGTCTTTGGCAGGCAGCTAAACAGTGGCTGGTTTCACTGAATGAAGTTCCTCTTCCTGTTCCACCAGAGACACCGCCAGTTTGGTTTATTTTTATGTTATTTTTATTTTTATTTTTTTACAGATGTTGCTTAGGTCTTCTTCTACTTTTGGTGTCTGCAAGGACAACTGTCCTCTGTGACTGCAAACGAGTGACCAGTTTTAATGTGGAGCAAGTGTGTCCCTTACTAGCCACTGTAATGATCAGTTTCTGCTTTGTGCTTCGGAAGAGCGGCTTCTCAATCCACTCACTCTGAGATGCAGTTTCTTTTTTTTGTTTGTTTTAAAATACGGTGTGTGGCTTTCCTTTTCAGTGCATCTTTTAAAGGGAATCCATTTACTAAGGGGATTACATCTGGTTCAGTTAATTTTTTTTAAATTGGGACAAGCAGCTGTCAAGGAGAACATTGCCTGGTCATGTTTGGCTCACGGGTGGCCAGGGGACGAGGAATGGAGCAGAGAGCAGTGCAGTGAGGCTCTGGGTCACGGTCAGCATGAGGGCCGCTGGGGGGAGGGGAGAAACAGAGCGAGCACCACAGACTGCACACTAGAGGAATGGGCAGCAATGCAGTGAGGACTAGACATGTCATGGACCTGCAGCTTTTGACTTTGAGTGGGAGAGCCGTGGATCAGCCAAGTTAATAAAACTTTGGACTCGGGCACTGGGGGTCGGCAGGGGAAGGGGTAGAATTGAGCATCCGTGGGACTGCTCTCCTCCCCTGGGTGGGTTGGGGATGCATGGTCACTCTTCAGCAGCCCCCGGTGGAGACCGGGAGCACTGCAGAGGGATCACACTAATGGAACACCACAGAAAAGCAGAAACTGCACTGGGATTGGCCGGATGATGTCAGCCATCCCTGACGATGCCCTCGAGCAATCTCGGCAGAGTAACGTCCGCCTCAGCAGCACCCAGGCAAGAAAGAAAATAGTGTGCTGGAATGCCCTGGCTGGTGCCTTCCCTCTCGAAGGAGGGGGACCCTCCCGGCAAAGGGATATGCCAGGATAACCTGAAGGATGGCTGCAATTTGAGGTAGGCAGCTCTGGGTGAATTGCAGGAAGGGGTCGCTGGTGGTACTAGGCAGCTTGAAGGAGGAGCAAGTCCCAGTGCGACGGAAGGGAAAAAAGATAACACAAAAAAAATAAAACTTTGAAGAGAAATGTGAAAAAGGTCAGATAATATTTTTTACTGTCTTGAACATGAAATTAGAGCTGTATTAATGTATTTCAGTACTTTAGTACTACCACGAATTCAGTGGGGGGCATCTGGATAGTCTATCTATGTATTAGCCAGAACGGAAAAACATTGTGTCAGGGATGGATCTTTTGCTTCACTGTGTCCTGGCTGGCTAAAGAAGTTCTGGCTGGCACATTATGCCCTGACAAGGACACAGCCATAGGTACGTCTTAGCCATTCAGGATGCAGAAAACTCCAGACCCATTTTATAAAGTAGTGTAAACCTGCAAAGTGCTTTTCGGTCAACTGTACTTTATTTCAAATTGATGGTGTGCAGGACTTGTATGAAGCCAAATGTTTCCAGAATGAAAATAAACCAGGTAAAAGTTACAAACACTAAGTCACATATTTATAAAATATTTTCTCTCTAAAGATTTAAACTAAACCTCTGGGGTGCATGCAAGATGCTGGTCCAACATGGAGCGCATGCGTGACTCTGGTCCAGCATGGTTACTTGTCTACGAAGCTCGTCAGCATGAAAATTAAACCTGTAAAAGTCTGCCATTAAAAATTATTTTTGGGACTGCTTCTTTTTTTTGTGACATTATTGCTCCAGTCCACAGCAGCAGAATGCTATCGACAGGTGTCAGTAAGGAGGAGCTAGATGGAAATTGTTGAATGAAAGTGGCACGATTCCACCTCAGAAAACAATCACCAAGGGTGACTGTGGCTCTTCCAAAATCCCTGATGGGTAATAATGACCTGATGGAAATAAAATCGATGCTCCAGATGCTGATTCAGGATGTCCCCACATTCATACATAAAGGACCTGAATACATGGATGCTTTAGAAATTAGGGTGGCAGATGATGAAGTAAGTGCTGGCAGGGTGGACACATGGTCTGCTATCCAGGAAGACAGAGTGCATTTCCTGGAGCAGTAGGTACTGCCAATGTGAGCCAAGACAGATAACCTCCAAAACTGAGGTTATCACATCAATATCTGGATTGTGAGAATGCCTTAAAGCATGGAGGACAAAGACATGAGTACCTCCCTCCAGGCAGTGCTCCCCAGGATGTTGGAGGTTTATTGGGATACCCCCTTGGAGACGGAGGAGGAACATCACTCTCTGGGACAGTGACCTGGCAGAGAAGCTCCTGCTCAACCTATACTGGCATATTGTTTGCACTTTCTTGTCAAAGAACAAGCCCTGTGGCCAACCAGAGAGAAGGGAACTCTGCCCTGGAATGGACAAAATATACTGATTTTCCATCATTTCTCTATGGACCTGGCAGATCGACTGAAACCTATGGTCCACTTAAGAAGGAGTTGGCTCTCCAGAATATCCACTGCTCCGTCCATTACCCAACCATGCAACAGATTCAGTCTGATAGGAAACAGCAATATTTTTCCCCCCAGGATGCATCATATCTTGTAAAACAACTGGCTAATTCAGCACCACAGGAATGGGCACACTGGGAAAGCCGGCAAGTGATCAAACCAAAATGGCACAAGACACAGGGCAGAAATCCTATTGCCAGGGAGGATGAATGAGTGCTGCAGGCCAGATCCAGAAGCAATGTATCTTTCTATTCCACACTGGAGTGCATCCCTCATTCCTCAAAAGTAGAACCTCCCAGTAAAGTGCCCCGAGAGCCAACCCATGAGGCCACTATACAAGTAATGGTGCAGGAGAAAGGCAATGACAACACAGAGATGTACATTGCATTTGCAACCTGCCCCCAGAAGAAGACTTTTCCCAATGCCTGAGCTGGGTTAGCATTGTGGAGAATTCCACAGAACTAAGGAACACTAAGTAGAGGCTGCCTTCCCTACACCCATAACCAATAGAGATGAATGTTGATTTGACCTGAGGGTCTTGAAACACTAACTTTGTTTTCTTCATATTTCCTGAAGAAGACCTAAGGTCGAAACATAGATTTTTAACTCTATTTTCTATTTTCAGCGTGCATTTAATATAACCATTTTGTTTTGCTTTTAGACCACATGCTGATGCAGCGCCTCGTTTTTGTTTTTATATTTTGTATGCTACATTTGCTGCGACTCACTATGCCTAATCTGAAACACTAACTTTGTTTCTTTATATTTCCTGAAGAATATCTAAGGTAAAAATGTAAATTTTAACTCTATTTTCTATTTTCAGTTTGCATTTAATATAACCATTTTGTTTTGCACAATATTTATTGTTTCTTGCTTCTTGTCTTCAATTGTTTTTAAGTTGTTGTCCCTTCACCAAGATGTCTTTCTCCTTTCTCTCAACCCACATCCAGATCTCTGGCAGCATTGACTAGTTTTCATGGACCAAGAGGTGCAAATTACATAGGCCATCCTGGACTTCCTTGCTGTGTAGGCAGGTATTGGTTTGAATAGTGTTGTTTGGAGACCTTTGTCGGAGGGAGCCCATAGTTGGGATGCAGTAATGTCTGTCCAGGTATATGAGGCTTGTTGTGGGTGTTATTTGAAGGGGGGTCTGTGTGGGATCTGTGTGGATTTCAGATTTAATTGGGTTAGTGTTGGGTAACTGGCTTGAGAAAGAGAGGGGGTTAAAAAATTGGTAGCAAACACCGCTGCATGATTCCTTGGCTAGTATGTGTCCTGACAATAACCTTAACTGATGGCCTTGTTTTCCAGGAATGGCTTGGCATGGCATGGCTTGTCTTTTCCCCTGTGGTCCCACTGAGCTGAAAACCTGCAGAACAAATGAATGTTCATGAGTGACAGTGACACCTCCACGGTGTCTCCCTCATGGATGTTTGAGAGGGAATTAATCCAGGAAGAACTGCAAGTATTGTTAGTGGCTGGGGACAGTGACAAGGAGGACAAGATCCTGGAGTGGGGGGAGCTGATAGCCTTCAGGGGGGTTTTGCATTCCAGGCCCATGTATAGGAATGGATGGACCTTGGTCAGACAGATGGGGAAGGGGGGTTGAACATTATAATCAAGTGGGAAAACGTGTTATTTTCTAGTTGTCCCAGTATTACAACCAGTCATTGTGATCCAGCTGAAGTCGAAGGGGGTGGAGGCAGGAAACGTTATGAGTGACCACGGTCCCCCCAGTGTGCTACCAATCAGGAAACTGTCAATTCATTGATAATTCTGAGCACTGTGTGAGGGAGAAAGACACTGCTGCAGGGACTCCTTCATGAATGACTGAGCTTGAACGGTCAGCATGTGGGAATAGATCATAGCCTTGGTAGAGCTATCAGTTACTTACTGCTCCATATCTGCAAGGAGGTTTGGGCTATTTTAGTTCTGACTCACACTCAGGGGCTGAGTGAATAGTGGAGAGGAGGCACACTACTATGGTAGAATAACAAAAAAATGCATCTGGGGTGTTCTTCTCTTTGGTGGCAGTAAGAGGTATTACAGTTGAGAAAAACCCAACTTGGCAAAAGCTCAAAGCTGGATAAATGGGGCATGCTTCTGTGACTGAGAGGTGGTGGGGGATGGTCTGCCAGTGTCACTCGGCAATGGTGGTGTACCACCAAACCTCGCTAGTCACTATCAGTTGTGTGCATCAGAAAGACAGAGAGAGAGGTGGGTCTCCCAGCTAACTGAACAATCTAGGGCAGGAGGCACAGAGGCAATTAGATTATGACATGTGTTATAAACTCACTAAGTGCCTGACTAGGAGCCTTTCATAAGAGTTTACTATTTGCTTTGTTTACAGAACTCATACAGGACCAATTGAGTTAATCCCCCCTTTCTGAACACAATAAATCCAAATTCCTGTGATACATGGGGAGCCCTGGGAGCAAGATTAGCCCAAGGTTCAAGGCCCGAGGGGGTACTCAGCTCAAACAGCCATAACAGCATCAGGAGGTAAAGACCTAGAGTTAGATCCACTGTTCAGGGACAAGCATCATACTAATTATCCCTCCCTTATCTTAGGTGGAGGGTTTGCCCTCTCAGACAGGGAGCATTCTGGGAGTCACCTGTCCCTTCTCCACTCTTCTCTTAGAGTTTAAAGCTCCTAGTAAATTGTTTCTCTTTTTTGATTTGTGTTGGTGGGGGAACACCACCTGTAATGTAGGATCACTGGTACAACTGCTCTTCTTTCCCACTCTATCCACAGAGGAGACCAGATTAACATCCATCAATGGGAACTGCCCCATAGTTGATGCCTTATGAACATGAGGCCTCATGGGGGCTGAGGGGTGGGGTGGGGAAAGATGTCCTACCGATAAGGAATTCCAAACAGCTGATATGTCCATAACACTTTATGGCTGAGAAGTGGGCTTGGAAAATGGCCAGTGGAGTGTGGTGATAGTGGTGCCATGGGCTGGGCTCATACCTCATCCAGCGGGAAGGGGGACAGCAGGAGTAGCTGGTCCAGGGGTCATCCTGCTGAAATGCCTGTCCTATCAGGTGAATGAGCGGTTGATCACTTTAAGGGGTACCTTAAGAACAGTTGATTACAGTCACCTAACTCCATTATATGTGTTGCACATGGTATTAGGGTCGTATAATAGTGATTCCTGTCTTGTAAGGAAAAATTCACACGCTGTATGTTATCTGTGTATTAACATGGTATCTTCCTGCATAAAGAATGCTCATACATTGTGCTTTATACCTTATGTACTCTTTCTCATCTCTGCTGACTCTGCATTTGGGGGTGGGCACTGGTTCGATCAGAGGGCAAAGGAACATTGGAGAAGGTAAGAAAACATTTGACCCTTTTGCCACATTTCCTCAATCTTCAGTAAGGGAATAGATTTGCATTACTTAAATGTGTTTTATGAAATGTCCAAGGGGTGAATCACCAAATCAAAAGGAAAAAAGATTAACCACCTTAAAAGGGTTGGGGTGTGACGTCATCCTGTTATACGATACACATCTCCTGAAATCTGAGGTGGTCAAACTGTGCAGGGAGTGGGTGGGAACAGAATAGTCCAGCTATTACTCATTCAATAAATCGGGAGTTTCAATTTGAATGAAAAGGGTAGTCCTTTACAGATGAACACTGTAGAAAGGGACAAGGAGGGTAGATGGGTCTTGGTAAGGAGCAGGGTCCAGTCAAGGGAGGTGCTAGTGGCCAAAATATATGCACCAAACTTAGATGATGTGGACTTTCTGCATGTTCTGGCCCAGAAGGTAGACATGAGGAGCCAAGACAGGATAGTTTTCCTTGGGGGAGATTTTAACTTGATTTGGGATTTGTTACTAGACAGGAAACCCTGCAAACTGTGGAAGCCATCGCATAAAAAGGCCAGACAGGCACTGGTTCAGTTGTGTAATGACTTTGGGGCTCTCAGACATTTGAATGGTTCTGCACCCTAAAGACAATGACAAAACATTCTCTTTTTTAAAATGTTATGTTTATTAATTTCTGAAGAAAGAGACACTCAATATCCATTTTGCTCATACATAATACTAAAGAAATGCACTGCATACAAAAAAAAATATGCATCCTCAAACTATTGGCAAACACATTTGGTTACCATATAATCTTGTACAATATGAGTAGGGGGAATCCTTTTTGGTCTATGATTTTTGTCATCTCAAAAATGGCCAAGTAGCTGTAAGACTCTTCAATGGCTATAGGTTTTTCCAATAGGGAGGGGTAAGTGAAGAGAAATAAAACCACAACCTTTCAGATTGCTATTAAATATGACGTGCTAAAACAGGGAGTAAAACTGCAAATATTGACCCTAACCAAAAATCCCTATAGGCATGCAAAATTCAAGTTCTCTGCTACATGAAAGTTACAACAGTAAAAAAGAAAAAGGAGGAAGTCAGGAACTTGCAAAGAGTAAGTTTTTGCAGCATTCACATTATCATGAAAACTGTATGAGAACAAAGCCAAAAGTTCTCTACAGACATTACCATCTATCTTGGTGAACTGCAGTGGAGAAAACTTGTAAGTGGAGCCCAAAATGGTGGAGATTCCTACCATGACCCAGAGTCGCAAATTCCCAAAATAAATATATTAATAGCTGTAGTATATGACCCCCTCACAAAGAAATACTACCATAAAAGTACAATGACAAATACAGAATATTGCATGGGGAAGTGTGTATAATGAGGATTTTAAGCACACCTGAGGTGTGCGATGCCCCATAAACCCGGTTTATTAGCGCATCCCACACCGAGGGTGTGCTTAAAATCCAAATTTAAACACACTCCCCATGTTTTATTTTTATATTTACTGGTTCTTAACCAATAAAAAACACTATTTTTTTTAAAGTTCCAGGCAGGTAGCACTCTTCTTGTGCTACCGCTGACTCACCGCCCTGACCCGGGGTAAAGGAGACTGCTTTGGGAAGTGGGAGGTGCTGGAAGAGGGAGGGACTTACAGGCAAGGGACTGGAGGACAAAAGGGGGCTTCAGAATGCCCGATGCTCTGGTACACTCTTTCGAGATTGACTCTCTCTCACAGATGCGATTCCTCAGCACGGGGAACCGAAAACTTAATTTTTAAAAAAACAAGCAGTAAAATAACAAAAGGGAATGAAGAGAGCCCACACCATGGTACTGGAAGAAGCAGGAACTGCCACACCACTTTTGAACCGCTGCACCAAACAGGACCCAAAGTTAGCCCTGAGGGATGAGAGGCAGACCACAGGTAAGTTATTAAACTACTCTTACCTGGGTCCCCTCTCTCCCTCACGCCACCATGCCGATCGGACTTCTATCTGTCTTCTGGGGTGCCTGAGAGAACTCCCCTGGGCTCTTAATAGTCAGCACTAAATAAGTGTTGGCAGAACGTTTGAGAGAGGTGCTTGGGCAAACTCCATTTTTCATGGTTCGTTATTCACTTATGCGAATAATGGAGTTTGCCAGTCACTGCCAGCAGTTGATAAACAACATTTACCGGTAAATTTAAATATTTTCTTCCCCTAGAACTCCAGAAGAAGCATTCTAAGAACAGTGCACCCACATTCAGACTGAAATAGAAAGTTTTAGAGGAAAAATCTCATAACACCAGTCCTCAGCATCTCCCGACTCCTGTGTTTCCTGTGTCTCCCTTCATGCCCCAAATTTGGCCTATATATTTTTGGTCCACAGACCTGCACCTTGGTGGGGGGGCACTGAACTGCCAAGTTTTTCCACCATAAACAATGTGAAGCCTGGTTGGAAGTAAAAATGAGTGTGCTATTCCCAGAGCATGGATTTGTTGCAGCAACTGCATCAAATCTTTTCTGATGAGCTCTTATTTAAAAGAAGAGATCTGGGAACAACTTGATATCTGCCCCACATATTCATAGTGGGTATGCTGCCCTTGCTGTAGTGATAACCAATCCTTTATCTCTGATCCAGATATTTTAAGAAAGATGATGCATGACCGGGTTTGTGGCTCATGACAAACACGTGGATTCGCCCTGTAGGACCTCTTAAAGACAGACTAGTCCATACCATCTAAAGTCAGAAGGGCTTCTTGGAGCCAGTGTATGAGATATTGTAGTAAATTTGTGCCTTCAGTTCCCTCCAGTACTGTGACCAGATAAATGTTCCCAGAATGTAGCTCATTTTCTAAAGATTTCATGCGGGAACATAACTGCCCATTTTCTTTGGTCAGGGACGCACCTGCTGTCAAGGTAGTCGTAATCCTTTTCTCAGAGTCAGCCACAATATCGGCCAGTGCTGTAATGGCTGAGTCATGCGTTTCCAATTGCTAGAGATTTTTCTATTTTAGAGCCCATTGTCTGCATGGATTCTAACATTGTCACACATGGGGGTTCTGTCGATGGTGTGGAGGTAGTTACCAACATGCATGCAGTCTTGCTAGTAGTAGGTTGTGGGTCTTTTTATGGTCCTGATTGTTGCTCTTTTGGTCTACCCATGGCTTAAATCAGATTGTTCTGCTCAGGAGAGCAAGCTTCAGTGATTTATACACTTAAAAAAGTAAAATGTTCACTGTTGATAATGTTTTTTTTTTCATGATGTTCTACCAGCAGGAGCTCAATTTGAGTATGACCTACCTGGAAGATGGCCCCCTAGCAGCCCCCACAATGACTGTACATTCTGATCTGCTAGGCATGGCATGAAGAGTAATTGACTGGACTACCTCTTGGTCAGCTCTGTCTGCATCCATAAAATCCTAGATGCAGCAATGCACCCCATTCTGGTCTCAGACTATGCACCAGTCTCCATAACAGCAATGCAATCAGAGAAGGTGGGTAAATAGCCAAGATGGAGGTATAACCCCTTTATGCTGCAGTTCAAGAAATTTGTAGAATGGCTGGCAAAGGATATCCTCCTCTATTTTTGTACCAATAGGTGGTCAGAAACAAAGAAACATGTTATCTGGGATGACTTTAAGGCCTATATTAGAGCCTGTATTATAAGGTTCTTGGCACATAGGAATAAGGTCAGAAAACAGGAACTCTCTCAACTAGAGGATCAGGCCAGGGAAGCTGAACGAACCCTGTACAGTAACACAGACAATCCTTCTGAGGCAGAATGGCAGGTTATTCAATTAAAATAAAAAAGTAAATTCTACTGTACAACAAAAAGCTGAACAGGCATTATTCTGTACTTAACGGAGATAGTGATAGTGTGGGGAAAAGCTTCTAAACTGATAACATATTGTTTAACATTTGTTCCCATAGACGCCATATGGCGTAGGAACCATCCATTGCTAGATCCGACCCAAAATGGCAACCGGGAGCAAATGAGTTAGAGCAAAAAAGCAGTGAAGCTCATATCTCTTACAGCCATAGGGCCAAAAAGTGTGTGTGTGGGGGGGGCTTTCTCAGTAGACCCTAAGGAAATCATTACCATCTTCATATACTTCAACTCCCAACTATAGACATCTCTAGGGCAGCCTAAGATTAAGGAGCTTATAGATTGCCTAGACCGTAAAAGGGTCCCAAGGGAGGTGGCAATGGACTTGGAGGCACCTTTCACCACAGAGGAGTTTGGGGGAACCAATAATTCACTGATGAATGGGAAGATAGCCTGCCCAGATGAGCTAAATGCCAATTTTTATCAGACATTTGCTCCTCAACTAACACCTCACCTCTTGAGGATGTATCAAGAATAAAAGAGAAGGGGGGCTCCTCCAATCACTGAGGGAAACAATTATCTTGGTGCTGCTGAAGGCTCAAAAGGATACATCTATATTCAACATATTTTTAATAAGGCTTTCCATTATTGTACCCAATATACTGGCACGATTAATTGGTCTGTAGTTCTGTGGGTCCCATTTTGGACCATTTTTGTAAATTGGAACCACTGTGACAAATTTCCAGTCTGCGAGTACCTCGGAACTCCTAATAGATTTTTTGAAAATAAATGTTAACAGTTATGATATTTCCATAGCTATTTCCTTTAATAGCCTTGGGCCTATGCTGTCTGGTACCGGTGATTTGATCATATCTAGGGTATCTAGTTTGCCATAAACATCTTTTTTATTAAAGTCACTAATATTTGCATTCATACATGATCCCTTGTGATCTTTACTCAGTAAACAAGTTTTTTGGTCAACACTTCCAAAATAGTTGTTCATCAGCTCTGCCATCTCCATATTACCATTTATTTCTAGTCCATCCTTCTTTAAGGGCACCACTTCTTGTGTTTTATTATAGCTGTATAGCAACGTAGGGTTTGATTTACTGGCCACCAGCCTTTCCTCCACTTTTTTCTTTGAACACCTAATTTCTTTTTTATATGCCCTCATAGTTATTTTGTATCTTTTTATATTCTTCTGCATGGGGTTATGCGTCATAATTTTATAGTATCCCATTTCTCTTGATAATAATTTTCAGATATTGGTGTTTAGCCAAGGGGGTACCTTCCATCTTTATTATAAATTATTTTTGTAGGAATAAACTGTTTCTGTACATCTTGGATATTTTCCTTTAAGATTGGCCATGCTTGCTCCATACTTTTCCCTTCCATTACTTTCTTCCAGTCCCATTCATGCACAGTTTGTCTTATGTGATCATAATTAGCCTTAATATCATTGTAGACTTCCATTACTTTAGGTTTAAGTAATGCTTCTATAGATTTTGCATAGGATCCTGTTTGACATTCACTATTTGATATTGGGTCAGATATTTGGTACCGTAGTTACAATTCTCAGTAAAATTTGTAAATATCAGATCACATGTATTTTCACCCCTTCTTGGTCTATTTATATGTTGTGTAAGACTACACTCATCAATTATTTCCAAGAACTTATTTCCTATAATGGCACTAGCTGTGTTGCCCTTTCATGAAATCTCTGGCATGTTGAAGTCTCCCACTATAAGTGTGTAATTTGTACTACAAGCTTCCTGAAAGATGTCAAAACATATCACTAAAAGTTCCATATGTTTTGTATTGGGTGGGATATATCAATTATCTATCACTAGCTGCCTTCCATGACCTTCCTTGTAGTGTTCCATATTGATTCTGTCTGTCCCTCATCATTTATGTTCCACTCAACTGGGTCTAATATTAAAATGCCAAAAAGTGCAAAATCATTCACTTATGACATAGGAACCCAAATGCTTTGAGGGGTCACTGCCTCTTTATCATCTGCCCCCCATAACAAAGATTTATATTCACGAGGTGTTTGAATTTACTGTGTTTTTACTACACTGCTATTGTTATGTTAACATAGTGTGGTGATCACCACTAGACAGAGCCTAGTATTCACTTTGCAATACCCTTTAGCCATAACTAGTGATTTTCATTATAAAAAATATTTGTGTATAGTTGTATTTACTTGTTGTTGTACTAGCATAGTTAGCCCTCATGTATTAGAAGTTAGGCACATACCATTCTATTCATTAATTGTATGTGTCATGAATGATTGGGACTGTCACTGTAATTGTTTTAATGTATACATCTTCTAGTATACAAAGGGGTGATGCGTCCTGTTTGACTCCAACCCCTGCTGCAGAGGCAGTGAGCCATTGAAGTACTGAGGTAGTCTCCTGAAAGGAATTTACTAATAAAACACTTTCATTTGCAATTCCTTAATGTGCTGTATCTTTGTGTGTTTGCCTGAATGTCTGCCATTTGGTACAGCTACACATGATGCTCTGTGTAACATACAGTTCTGTGTGCGCTTACAGTTTGGTTCGAGTGACATTTCCATGCCATTCTGTTTGGGGCCATTTAGATTATTATTTCCTCTCTTGACTTGCTACTTCTCCACCCCTGCCATTTGAATCCCTTCCTATTACCCTCTACTGGGAAACACCCCTCCTATCTAAGTGCACCTACACTCTGCCCAGCTCTGCCTTACCCCTTAATATGTCTCATTATAGCATTTATTTTGTGTCTGCCCACTTATTTGTTATCCAATGTTGTATTTCTCAGTGACCTACCAGATTGTAAAGGCTCCTTACTGAAAGCATTTTGTATAAAACTTAGCATGTCCTGTATTCCTGCTGTGTGTTGATGCATTACCCTCTAACTCATTGTAATTGTATTGTAGTTGTCTAATTCATTGTAATCTTTTTTGTATTTCTCATTGTGCCATCTTTTTGACCTAGGTCATGCCTGAAAACAGATAATGGAAAATAGATCAGTGCATCTACCCAGTAATCAAAGACATAAATAAATAAATAAATAAATAAATGTTTTTAACATGTACTTATGAAAAGCAAGAATTTCCTTCAGGAGATGATCCATTGATAGAACTACATGTTTCTACAAGAGGGATTTTACCTACATTCAAATCAAATCAAATCAAATTTTATTTATAAAGCGCTTTTCAAAATTATCAAAGCGCGAATACAACACAGATAAAACAACCAACAATAAATATACATTAAAAACAATTAAAAAACAATAGGTTGACCTAATCAAAGGCTTTCTCAAGTAAATAACTTTTTAAAGAAGCCTTGAATTGCTCTGTGGACTGGTACTCTTGAATCCGACGAGGTAGAGAATTCCACAGGGTTGGGGCCACAAAAGAAAAAGCTCTGGCCCCTGATGATTGCAGACGAACCCTGGAAACCTCTAGCAATCCCTCATTGGCAGAGCAGAGCAAGCAAAGAGGGTGGTAAGGCTGTAGGAGATCTTGCAAGTAGTCCGGTCCCTGACCGTGTAGGGTCTTATAGGTCAGCAATGAGACCTTGAAGGTGATTCACCATCACACTGGCAGCCAGTGCAGTTCACTCAGCACAGGTGTGATGTGGCAAGTACATTAACACTTGCATTCTCCCAGTGCCTAAGCCAGGCAGGAGATGAGTGAAACAGAAAGCACTTCTGATTCAGAGCTAAACAAAGGCTCTGAGGGAGCACAAGATTCCTGTCTTGAGTCTCTCCAGGAGAGAATCAAGAAACACCAATTGAAAAGACCATATCATTTTATTCCAAGTTACACCAATACTGACACAAAGCCTATCTGTGAAACTAGAGAGACTCTTACAAAATGAGATTAGCCTCTATTATAATATCAGTAGCCGGGGGGTACCTAGAAAACAGTCAACTATCGATGGCATTAAGGAATGATAACTGACCTACAGAGGGCCTAGACAAGTTTCAGTGTAAACGTGATTAGAAAGAAGCTCTGCATGAATGCACCTCCAAATTAATTAATTAAGGCCCTTATTAAAGAAGACAAGGCAAACTGTGAAGCACTGAAAATGGAAACTGCAGTGACACAAAAACAACTGAGCAAATTTAAATCCCAGATAGCCTTCAAGGCAAAAGATCAAGAACTAAATACAAATTTAGAATTACATGAGAAGGAAACAGTGGCAAGAAAACAAAACAAGCATGGAAGGGACCAACAGAATTATGCTCCAGGACAGGTCTTCAGTTGAGAATGCCCACCATGTTCAACCAGAAGGGTCCAAACAGAAGTCATTGGTGCTCCAGAAACAGTAAACAGAAATCTAATAAAAACAAATGCAGAAATAGCTCCACTTCAGCCAATACAGAGGAAGTCCCTAAAACATCATCTGCAGGAAAAAAATGAAATGGTATATTTATTAGACAAAATCCAACAACAGAACAACAACAAAGAAAAAAGAAAACCAGGAGAGGAAGAAGAGGAGGCAGAAACTGTAGGTCAACCACAGCCCAGGAAATCAATGAGAGCCAATAATTCAAAGACATAATTAATCACAGCAATTGCAAACTTAATGACAAAGGCAAACAGTTGAAAAAAGACTTCAGTTTTATACCCCCTCCCAGTGTCAACTGGTTTAAGTTACAAATTGAACTGTTTAAAGTCTTCCATAAAGATGTTCTATTCAAGTAACAACATGGGAAAAGAAACAGAGTAGCAATGAGAAAGTGGAACTTTGAAGAGAGGATTCAAGTACTTTAATTTCCACATTTGAGGATGAACCAGCAAGTTCACCAGGCTTGACTCACACCACTACAAACTACCTGGACTTGGTTAACTTTGACTCACAAGGCAATTCATACTATTCTAGTGAATGGAATTCCACTGGAAATATCTTAGTGAAACTGGACAACTCTTAAAGACAAAGGAGTTTTAAGCCAACCTTTATTTTTTGTCCAGGTACATTTTACACAGCTACTTCCATGTATCAAGAAACAGTAATGAAAGTGATAGACACTTTAATAAACCTGATCTTGTTTTGAAAGAGGCAGACTAAGGGGAGAATACAGTTGTTTTAAACAAACGTGACTATGTACAGGAGACATTGAGAATCTTATCTTATAAAAACACCTATACAATATTTGAGATTGAACAACATAGTTTCAGTTAGCATTGTTTAGTTTAGTAGATGAAGCACTAAATAGAGGCATCATCACTACGAAAGTGGTAGTGGTGGCAAAAGGTTCTGGTCTGACCTAAAAGAACTCACTGGGAAAGATAATAAGGCTTCACCATCCATGCTAACGATTAAGGTTGAGGTCACCCAAGATCCCAAATCCACAGCTGATGCACTCAATGTTGCCTTTACAGATCTAAGCCAGATTCTCCCACCTGAAAATACGTCCAACAATGGGGACAGCCAGAACAACACCCTAGCTAACCATACAGCTCCTTTCCACATTCCCCCTTTTTACTTCAAGGAAACCTCATGCATCGAAGCAAAAAAATATCTGCAATGCTCCCTTGGCAAAACAAGACTCAGTAACAACTCCCTAGATCTAAAGCTTATTGCCCTGACCCTGGACGAAGTCGCACCCCCCTCTCACTAAAATACTCAATCTCTCCCTTAGACTTGGTCAGTTCCCCGCATGGTGGAAGGCTGCCATAGTCACCCCATTCACAAAAATGGCTATCAAAACACACATGCAAACTACAGACCCATATCAATCCTCCTCCTCCCTCTCCAAAGCCTTGGATGATGATGATGATGATCAGTTCATCAAATACATCAACAAATACAACATCCAGTGCTGCAACAACATGGATTTTGGAAATCGCACAGCACCACAACCGCGCTAATTGAATTCTCAAACTTTCTCCATGAGGCACTTGACAAGGGTCATTTAGCTGTGGCAATTTACATAGACTTAACAAAGGCATTTGACACCATCAATCATTGGGTCCTCCACACACTCAGACTCACTTGACTCTCTCCAGATGCACTTGGATGCTTCTAATGCTACCTCTCAGGGGCTCTATGTGATAACTGTGACCATCAAACAGCGATCGATGTCACGGCGCAGTCAGAGCACTGACAATCAATTTCGGTGCTCTGAATCCCCAGCGCACAGCAAAACGACATGGGGACTTACATTTTTTTATGTTTATTGGGGGGATGTACCACCCACACACCCCTACTTAAGGATTCTCAACTCTGGGGGGGGTGCATGTTGGGGGGGCTTAAAATGTAAAAAAAATAAAATTCGGGCCAGGTGCAACAAAAACGAACCTGCGCACAGACCTGAACCCAGCACCCTAGCCACTAAGGCCATGAGCTGACCCCCTACACCATGGGGTCAGCTCAGCAGCCTGCTGCAGTGCCACCCCTCAAATCCCCTCCCACCCCTCACTGAGCGTGCTTGCTCCCCCCCGGGTGCATACCTGTAGTGACTTTCTGTTGCTACAGTCACCCACCAACCCCCATCTGTTCGCTGTAGCTCTCAGGTTGCTGCTCCAACATGTGCCGTGATTGAGTCACCCTTTCAGGGGTCACTCAATCATGGTTGCCATGGTCATGGTATACCCCTCTCGGGCAGGAGTCAATAAGTTCAAATCAATGGCACCCTCTCAGATAGCAGGCACATTAACACAGGCATCCCACAAGGCTCCATCCTGGGCCCCTTCTCTTCTGTTTATTCTGCAATCAACTTTCCCCAGCTTGGCAGGGCAAAATCTTACTTTATGCTGATGATGCTTTCATCTTCTTAAGCAGCGCAAACCCTGTCCTGCTAGAAAACAAACTACAAAAAAGCTTTTCCTCAGCTGAAAACTGATTCACATGGAACAAACTCATGCCAAACTACAAGAAAACCAAAATGTTGATCTTCACAAGCATCCACAATAAACACAGATCACACCAGCTTAAAATTTTCAACAGCAAACTAGAACTCATTGACTGTGTAACCACCTTTAAATAACTGGGTATCACACTGGACAGTCATCTCTCATTCACGCAGCATATTGACAACATTGTAAAGATGGTAAACACACGAATAGGCCTACTCTATAAACACCACCACTATATGTCCCCTGAGGCCCTATTCCTAGCTACCAACAGCTCCATCATCTCAGTCATAGATTACGGGATCGTAATCTGCAGCACCACAACTGACACTGCACTAAAATGAGTAAGGATAGCCCTAAATAAAGCTTGCAGGATGGCACTCGGGGCCAGCAAATTTACACATACCTGTGATCTGTATGCACAAACCAGCTGGCTTAACCTCCAGGCAAGAATCAAATACCAGGTCTGCTTCATGGGGAAGACATTTACCCTCAGACTAATACCACCTGTCATCCAAAACCTTCTCACAATGGCTAATAGTCAGTACCAGACAAGAGGGATGTCTAGAAATGTCCTGTCCATCCCTATCTGCCGTATAGCCCTAGCGCAGTGCTCCTTTGCCTACAGAGCACCAAATTGCCTGAATGCTCCTCCTGTTGACACAGTGTCTGAACCTAAACTTGGCCCATTGAAGTTCAGACTAAGGTGGCACCCGACCGTGTTGAGTTCATGTGACTGCAAATCCTGATTCTCAGATCTATCGCAATCACCAGCTCTATCTAACTACATACGCCAACAAGCACTTATTCCCCAAATCTCCCCACCTGCTCTGCCCTTTTCTCACTACTAGTGCACTCCCCTAGAACATCCACATCTTCTTTACTCTTTCCCCCTTCCAACCTTCTTTGGCACCCTCCACTCTTCCCTCGCTACTCCCTACTCCCTGACAATGTCACCTCTGACTGCTCGAACCACACTGCCAACGGTATGTGCTGCTAATCATGCTCGTAAAAACCTTTATTTGTACCACTGTTGAACTTCCTCACTGTATCATGTCCTCAATGTGTGCCTCCCTCCCATGTTGTATTCTTACTTCCCCTAGCAATTAATATATGTATCACTGCAAGTGTTTATTGTACTAGAATTGTATACTGTCATGCAACTATATATTGCAATACAACTGTAACTATGTTTTGTGCTGCAACAATATACATTGTACTGCCATTAAATGTTTTATTTAATGACAACTGAATGTTTTGTACTGTTATCAATTCTCAAGATGTGGAACCTTTATAAATGAGCTATTAGCTCAAAGGTTGTTATTCTGAGATTAATAATTAATAAATAACTAAATATAAAACAAAGAGAGTGAATTTTCTGAAAGTAAAGAAACCTACATTACCAACTTTCTATGACTTACCTGAGACTCACAGGAATATCAACAAACCGCCTGGGAGATCAATAGTCTCTGATGTAGGATCTTTATCTGAGAATCTTTCAACAACCATTAGTTTTGGGTTTAAGATTCTGTACCAGAAACTCATTACATGTATTGTAAAACCTTAAACATGTCACTTAGCAGGCAGACTTTTTGTGGGTATGCGTGGATGTCAATTCACTCTACATTTACATTCCATACATTTTGTGTTTGGAAGCTTTGACTTTTTTATGTCCTCCAGCAAACTTTTCAGTGCAGCACCACTATCCTTCCTGTTGGTGGCAGTGGACTTCAGCCTGTCTTTCAACTACTTCTTACTTAACAACAAAATTCACCTTAGGAATTGTGGGATAGCAATGGGGTCCACTGTCACCCCCTGTTATTTAAACCTATATTTAGGCTGGTGGGAAAACAACTGCATTTTTAATAGCAATTATGAACTTCTGGAGAACATAATATACTGGAATATACACATAGATGATTTGTTGATCATCTGGAAGGGGACAGCTGCACAGACAGAGGCTTGAATAGTTAAAATGAATAACAGCACATACAATTTACATGTTACATCAAACATTGATGCTAGAACCATCAATATTTCAGATCTGTGTCTCACTGCCATGGAAGATGGTAGCATTCACACAAAGTGCTTTAGAAAAAGCACAGCAGGCAATTCTGTCTTACCTGCCTCCTGTGCCCAAACTCCTTCCATTATCACTTCAGTTCCTTATGGACAATTTCTTAGATTAGGTTACAACTGTTCCTCTGATACTTACTTTACAACTCAAGCTAGATTTTGTGAAAGGGGCTATGACACAAAAACCTTGGATTTAGCTCTTAGAAGGGCTAGTGAACAGCATAGGGATACTTTACTCATGCCAAAAACAAAATCAAATAATATGGAAAAGACTCTTACAATTATTATAGAATACAATCAAATTGCTCCTAAAATAAAGAACATATTACATAATAATTGGGGCATGCTTTCCATTGTAGTGTTCAGGGTTTACTTTCATAAAAAACAAGAATAATTTTCAGCCATGTCAAAACTTTAGGTGCCCTTATCTGTCATAACCATTTTACACCAGCACTGAATATGCAGCCTGTGTGGTTTTCAGCAGAACCTGTAGCTTTTACAGTTGTGGCCATTGTACTATATGCAAACACTCCATACCTGGTGAAATTCTTTCTCATCCCATTAAGAACATCAAAGTGGAGATTACAGAATTTATTCACTGCTCCACGCAGTTTGTAGTTTAAGTGATCCAATGTTCCTGCCCACAAATTTATGTAGGGAGAATCATTCGCCAGGTTAAAGAATACATACTTGAACATCTGAGGGACATAATGAACGATATATGAGACTCTGCCCTTGGCACACACTTCAGAGACATTCTTCACAGTGAACTAAACTGTCAGAGGTTCACTGCAATAGAATATGTCAAACCCTACCTGGAGTGGGAGACAGAGTCAAGACTCTTTTACAGAAAGAGTCTCGATGGATTTTTGTATTAGAGTCTTTGGAACCTAAAAGTCATAGTAAAGAATTAGATCTAACAGTATTCCTGTAAGGGTAGTTCTAGTTTTTAACAGGTATCCCCATTAGGGTCTCTTGAGCTTCCTTTTGGTGTTTGCCCAAGGTGGACCTCTCTGGCCTCAACTGGCAAGCCACACCTTTTTTTTCAATACTTCTGTTTATTACATCCCATCCTATTTGGTAAATTCTGTCCCCAACAAAGATTTAAGTGTACACTATACTATTCAATAATTGTATGTACCTTGAATGATTGGCATTGTCACTTTAATTGTTTTAATGTCTGCATCTTTTGGTATATGAAAGAAATGATGTGTACAGTTGACTATGCCCCCTTATGAAGAGGCAGTGAGCCGTCAAAGTGTGGGGCATTCTCCTGAAATAAGTTTATTAATAAAGAACTTTAATTTGTAATTCCTGAATGCACTGAACCATTTTGTGTTTATTTGAATGTCTGCTGTTTAGTACAGCTGCACCTGGTGTTCTGTGTAGTGTATGGGTCTAAGCTGAGTATAGGATTTGGGCAAGGTACAGACAGTTACTAAGTAGGAAAAGGGCCTTGTGGTTATCATAACTGAAGACCTCAAAGTGGCAGGGCTGTGTCACAAAGCAGTGGGTAGGGCCAATGGGATGATGGGCTGCATAGGGAGGAGTATCTCCAACAGGAGGAGGGAGGTGTCACTGTATTGCTCACTGTCAGAGGCTCCTCCTAGAGTGCTGTATCCAGTTTTGGAAGCTGAACCTCAGAACGGATATCAACAGGGCAAAGGCAGTCTAGAGGAGGGCTACTAAAATGGTGCAGGAGTACACAAAAAGTCCTAAAAGGAGAAAATGAAGGATCTCAACATGTACACCCTGGAAGAGAGGAGAGGAGAGGAGAGAGAGAGGAGAGAGGAGAGGAGAGGAGAGGGAGAGGAGGAGAGGAGAGCAAGAGGGACATTATAGAGACCTACAAGTACCTCAGAGAGGTGAGCAGGTTGCAGCAGGGGGTCTCTTTCAAATGAGAAAGAGCACCAGGACCAGTGAGCATGCAATGAAGGTAGTTTAAGAGATGTGAGGAAGCACTAGTTCACTGACAAGGGGGTAGACACCTAGAACAGACTACCAGCGGAAGTGGTGGAGGCAAAAACAGTGTGGGGGAGGGTTCAAGCATACATGAGCTAGAGGAACAAATATATCCTTATATCTAGTTCATGTTTGTTTGTTAAACAAACAAACAAACAAACATGAGCTAGATATAAGGATATATTTGTAATAGGTAGAGAAGAGGGAGGGTTGCTGAAGACCAGTTAGGGTCTGTGGAGACAGATTAGGCAGGAAACAGCTGGGCAGACTAGATGGGTCAAGCGGTCTTTTTCTGCTGTCAAATGCTATGTTTTTATGTGACTAGTGGGAACATAATTTATGGGGGCCTTTGTGCAGATTAAAGATTGCAATTACAGATTTTAGACTGCAAGGCAAAGCAAGGCAAAATACTGTACTACTGCAATGAGCTGTATATTAAACTGAAGATGAATTCCAGATTTGCCACTGTGAATTTTTATGGGACACCCAAGGCAACAAGATTAAACAGAAAGAGAGTATTGGTGCCACGAGTGCAAAATGGCACACTGGTAAGCAGAAAGAGAGAGTGAAAAGAAAATGCTGCTGCAACTGCAGGAAGTGCAATTGAGTACAGAAAGGACACAATAAATACATGGTGAGAACTTATTCTAATTATTGGTTTACACTTTTAATTATTAATAATGTATGCTCAGTATAAATATGTACAGTGTACTGCATAAATGTACTCCTCTCATTGTTTCCGAATTTGCCATTAGTTCCCCAGTCCATCACTCTTACTTACAGGTTATTTCTAAGTATAAATGTAAATGAAAAATAATGAATTGAAAATAATATTGGTTTTGACTGTTCTCCACAACATCACCAACTGTAATCTCAACGCACATGTCTGTCTTCCAAGCAGTGTGATATCATTGCCAGGGATAATGAATTCTCTTTTTATAAACAGCAAGAAGAAAAACAAGTGGAGGCAGCACACCGGCAGAGGCAGGACAGCACCTAAATAGCAGGCATATCTAGAGAAATGGGTAACAACTTAGGAATGACATATCCTGAGGAAAGGGCAGCAACTAAGCAGCAAGCAGAAGTACATGGCAGAAGGTCTGCATTGCTATATACTCTTGTCTGTAAAAATAATGTATGACATTTTTTGTTGGCTTTCCTGCTCCAACCACTTAGTTTTGTTAGTCTCACAGATGAGTAAGCATGTCCTGCAGGGCATAAAAAAAAAAGCCTTCAGAATCGAGTGTTACAGTACAGTACAGTACAGTACAATGTGGTACATTACTTACATTTTATCACCTAAATATTATGTAAATTGGGACATTTTCATGAGGAAAGACAGCAGGCTGAGGGAAATCCAAAGGAAAGGTTAGCTCCAGAGCAGCAAGGGAAATTGTCAATTATAAAGTAAGCAAAGGTCACAAAGAGAAGTGGAAAGAACAGGGTCATTCCATGGAATGGGAGCATCAATGTGTGTTACTCATTGTGCATACCTTAGAAGAAATGTTAAAGCAGCCACTGCAACTATAATAATTGAATTTATAAGGTAACTAATAGTACAGATAAATTTCATATCCTGAGAAGCCTAAGTGCACCCATTGTGTTTTTTTAATGTCTAGCATGAAAACACCCTGTATTTCTAATAGGAAAATGTGACAAGAAAACCAGACAATGTTCCACAGCTTCTATGCTAATTTTATAGTAGTATATGTATAATAAAGTGCTTTTCAAAACATGCTCTGGTGTTATTTCTTTCTTACAAGCTCACTGTCAGCTTGGTTTTAATGTTTTAAAATATTACTTGCTTTCTCAATAGCTGCTGTGGCACATGTGAGTTCCTGTGTCATACTAACATACATACTGAGATGCCAGCAGAGGAGGCCTTATGGTCTATCGAGTCTGCTCGAGGATCAGCACCCATTCGGGGCAACGTTACTGCCCTCCCCGCCTGTGTCCAGAAAGGCACATTTGTTACTTGCCCACGGAATGTGGAGAAAAAGCCTCTATGTTGTTCTTTTTTTTTTTGTTAAATGCTCCACATATACTGTAGGGCTTCTAATTATATTGTTTCTGTTGCCAGTGTTGTCCCATAACCAGAGATCTAACCTCTTGTGATCCCTAATGATTTAGTGTCTCAAGAGCCCAGATGTGTCTCCGCCATGTCCTCTGAAGGTCCAGAAACTACGAGAACTGCATGGAGCTCTGGGAGTGTGTCATCAGTGGGTTGCACTGGTTCGGGCTTAAAAGCTGCTGTTTATGAGAGGATAGCCCCATTTACTAGCTGAGAGTAAAGAAAAATCAACATTATTTCCACTTCCACTGTTCCTGTTTAGTGAGTCACAGGACTCAGTGCTTGCGCCACATGGCGGAAAAAGTGATACCTCTAATGGTGTCTTTCACAGCTCGATTTTAGCCTGGGATACTGTAGCTTTTTGGGATTTTCAGCAGTCTTTCACTTACATGCTGGACTGCGTTCACGGAACCACCAATGATTTAATGTTAATGGAGTAAATTTGAGGTGAGCAATGGGACAAGAAATCAGTGAATGTTTCTCCCATAAATTCCAAATGGTATGCAGCACAAACTAAGCACAATCTGCACAGAAGTTAACTGTATTGCACAAAAATTAAAAATTATAGTTGTTATTCAGTGAACCTAAGGAAAGTTTTACTTTTTTGCCCTATGCACGATCACTGCAGTGGGCTCAATTTTCAAAACTTGGCACAAGCTGCATCAATGGCAGCTTGCTCTGATTGCTGGAGAGCCAGGGACCCTGTGACCCATTCTCTATTGGGAAGGATCCTGGCAGAAAAGTCCCACAGGTTGCGGCAACTGTGGCCAGCCACCAAACAGATGGTGCATCTGGATTGGTTGCTGCAAAGTGCAGAGCAGCAGTGCACTACTATAGGACATCCATGGTGGTCTAGCAGACACCCCCAGCCCCAATCCCAATTTTATTAAGATGACACAAGTCCCTAGTTGTCTAGTAGACTCCCACCCTGACAGGCAGTACCCTACCACTCTGTGCCCCCTCGTCCCATCCCAGAGCTGGCAACCGGCACAGCCCTCCACTATCTACCAAGGCCAACTGCTGACTGAGCTGTCGAGAAGCATGAACTGTATACAGTATGCACTCCTTGACAACTCAGTCAGCAGCCATCTGTGGTGGAGAACAGAGGACTGTGCCAGTCACTGGCTCAGATATGGGGGGAACAGGGTGGTGGGGCACTGCCTGTCAGGGTTGGGGGGGATGGTCCACAAGACCATTAAGGAAATTAATATTTATATTATATGGGCAGATCAGGGATAGGAAGGGTGTTCTGCTAGACCACCAAGGAAATTGTCATTTTTATAAAATGGGGATCAAGGCTGGGGTGGTCTGTTAGATCACCAGGGACATGTGTCATTTTAATAAAATGGGGATCAGGGCTGGGGGGGTCTACTAGACCACCAGGAATGTGTGTCATGTTAATAAAATGGGAATTGGGGTCAGGGGGGCTGCTAGACTAAACACAGTTTTGTGAGCGGTGCTCAGTTAGCGAGGTGGTGCTCCCAACAGAGGTTGCTAACATCAAATCAGTACAACAAAAGAAAGGAGCACTCCAAAACGATATGAATATATGCTAAGATAGCATTTTATTGTTGCCAAAAATTCCAACAGAAACCCCTGCACTTCGGCTTTGTGCCTTCAAAGAGGGTATAACCAAGCAAGCGCAGGGGTTTCTGTTGGAATTTTTGGCAACAATAAAATGCTATCTTAGCATATATTCATATCGTTTTGGAGTGCTCCTTTCTTTTGTTGGGCTGCTAGACCACCCAGGGACATGTGTCATTTTAATAAAATGGGAATTGGGGCTGGGGGGGGGTCCACTGGACTGACAGGGATATGTGTCATTTTAATAAAACTGTGATCGGTGCTGGGGAGGTCTGCTATACCACTAGAAACATGTGTCATTTTAATAAAATGGAGATAGGGGCTGGGGGGGTCTGCTAGACCACCAGGCATGTGACTATTTTAATAAAAGGGTATTGGGGCTACAGAGGCAGGACCATGGCACACTGGTGCAAGTTCTCTAACCTTCCCAGAGGACACACTTTTAAGTACCATTAGAGTAGCTCTGGCTGGTCTAACAGTACTTAAACATTTGCCCTCTGGGAGGGTTTTGAGAATCCTGAATTAGGGGATATGGTAGCCTACATCTGCTGCAAGCTTCCTAGCACCATGCCACAGTCCATTTTGTGCTGCAAAGACCGCTCAAGTCCCATTTGGCACACACAGCCTGCGTTTGCCACAGGCTGCTTTTGTGAATTGCTCCCGGTGCATTTTTTGGCACAAGCCACACCTAGCTCTATTCCTTGTGGCATAAGCCCCTTGCGCCATTCAGAAGGGCTTTGAGAAGTGGGTCCAGTGTGTTTAATTATGACTATATCTGTTTACCTAGACATGTTTATATTATGGCTATGAGAAAGCAAAAATTCCGTGAGTTTTGGGTGCTGTGATTTGAGGCCCATGATAATTGAATTGTGGCACAACTGCCTTAAAACTGAAGGTTCAGATGGAAATGCACTGCAAAAGGTCTTCTTGTATGTGATGGGAGTGGGGGATTTCAATTTAAAGTGTTTGTGGCATCTTGGGTCAGTCAGGTTTCTTGAGGGGCTAAAACATGGCAGGATTTAGTGACTTCATGTGTTTGTCCACTGATGGTTGGCAGTCTTGAGCACCATGCTTTCTTCTTTTGTTGGGGGGAGTGGACAAACACACCTGGAAAGATACATTGACTGGAGGCCTGGGCTTTGAATTTGCTTCACTTAATTTCTTGTGTTTTGGATTAAAAGGAGGGGCTTTCCAAGCAATGCATTTTCCAGGTGGTTTAGTTCATCGAGGGGCAGCCACTGTGTACACCATTCATTCTTTGTTTGTTGGGGGGTGGACTAACACACCTGGAAAGATGCATCGCATGGGCATCGGCTTTGAATTTCATCTTGCAATTTTGTAATCTAATTTAATGCAATCCATTTAGTTAATTTTTTTAATAAAGTCACACAGAATAAAGCACGGCTCGCACAAATGAAAAGTACTTAGACTCCAGTATGGTAATGGGTGCACCTTACCAGGACTTCATCAACAAGCAGCAAACATCCAATCAAGGAAAGATGGTCAGCACTCCTTATAGACATAATGCATTTTAATCCAAAAAATCCGATTGGATATCAGCAGCAAAAATACAAAAATACAAATACGGCAGCTGCTCAGCATAAAATGCTGATATAAAATAGTCTCAATAGCAGTTCAACAATACATGTAACAGTTTGTAAAAAAGCTTATAGCTACCGCGGACTACAAAGCAGCACGCTGACTTGACCACACAGCCATTTACGTTTCAGCATCTAAATTGACACCTTCATCAGATGTAGGGTATCGGGGTTAGGGAGGCAGGACCATGGTCATGTCAGCATACTGCTTTGTAGTCTGCGGTAACTATAAGCTTTTTTACAAACTGTTACATGGAGTGCTGACTGTCTTTCCTTGATTGGATGTGTGCTGCTTAATTTTTTTTAATCTCTTGAAATTGCTTGGTGGAGATTATTCATTAAATGGATACTGCAAATGTTTTCTTATTTATTTAATTAACTAATTATTTTTTTCTGTGAGACCAGGATGCTCTTGCCTTACAACTATGCCTTTCGATGATGTGGTACCTGACCTGCCTCATACCTAAATATTATATTGTTTAATTTGAATTCTGGTTGCAGGTAAGTGAGGGCATGCCACCATTTTGTTTAGAGGCAAGTGAGGGCCTGCCACCATTTTGTTTGCAGGCAAGTGAGGGCGTGCCACCATTTTGTTTACAGGCAAGTGAGGACATGCCTCCATTTTGTTTGTGGGCAAGTGAGAGCATGCCTCCATTTTTTTGCAGGACAGTAAGGGTGTGCCACCATTTTGTCTACAGGCAACTGAGGGTGTGTTTCCATTTTGTTTGCAGCCAAGTGAGGGCATGCCACCATTTTGTTCAGAGGCAAGTGAGGGCCTTCACCATTTTGTTTTCGGGTAAGTGAGGGTGTGCCACCATTTTGCTTGAAAACAAATGAGAACATGCCTCCATTTTGTTTGCAGGCAAGTGAGGGTCTGCCTCCATTTTGTTTGCAGGACAGTAAGGGTGTGCCACCATTTTGTCTACAAGCAAATCAGGGTGTGCCTCCATTTTGTTTGCAGGCAAGTGGGGGCATGCCACCATTTTGTTTGCAGGCATGTGAGGACCTGCCACCATTTTATTTGCAGGGAAGTGAGGACCTGCCACCATTTTGTTTGCAGGGAAGTGAGGGCCTGTCACCATTTTGTTTCAGACAAGTGAGGGCCTGCCATCATTTTATTTGCAGGCAAGTAAGGGTGTGTCTGCATTTTGTTTACAGGCAAGTGAGGGTAAGCCACCATTTTGTTTACAGGCAAGTGAAGGCATGCCTCCATTTTGTTTGCAGGCAAGTGAGGGCATATCTCCATTTTGTTTGCAGGCAAATGAGGGTGTGCCACCATTTTCATTGAAGACAAGTGAGAATGTGCCACCATTTGGCTTGCAAGCAAGTGAGGGCATGCCTCCATTTTGTTTGCAGGCAGGTGATTGCATCATAGTCTTGTGTGCTGCTCTCCTCCAGTTCATCATAATTTTGAACAAGAATGTTTTCATGTACTGCCACTCTCCTTCTGGCTTCATATCCTTTTGTGCAGCTCTCTCTTCAACTTTGTTGTTAGTTTTGGAAACCTTGTTTGTGAATGGACAGCTGCTGTGCTTTGGCCATTGTATCCATGTGTGCTGCTCATTCCTGGGCTTTGTCAGTTTTGGAAACCATGTTCATGAATGGACTTCCACTCTCCTTCTGGTGTCATGTGCTGCTCCCCTGTCATCTTCATTGTTTTTGGAGATCATGTCTTTGATTGCACAGCTGCTGTCCATCAGGTCATCTTGGCAGAAATTGACAGCTCTCTCCTCCACTTTTCATATTTTTGTGAGTAAATATTGTATTGTGGAGTTGTTGTTGTTTTGTTTTTTTTGTTCACATCATATCATTTGTTTTTTTCTTGCACTTCACTTTAGCTTTTTTGGGAGAGACAGACCAATGCCAAAGACCACATGTATCTGCTGCTGCCTTGCTCAGGGAAGCTCTGAAGAATTCTTCTCACCTCAACACAGTAAAAAAAAGAATTCAGCATTACCATGATAACTTATGAAAGGATCCAGAATGCCTCTGGGAATATACAGAGGAAGCTAAAGCACATGCATGGAAGCCCAGAGAGACTATGGAGGATGTACAGTGCCTAATCACTAAGGAGAAAATCTGAATTAGGATAAAGAAATGCGGACAACAGCAGAAGATGGTGTTAGAGATGGCAAAACCTGTAAAAAAGCCAACAGATGAACAGAAATTGGCATACTGCAGAGAGAGAAAGTGAGAACAGCACAAGAATATGACATCCCAAAAACTGAGAAGAAATAATGAAAAAAGAAGACAAACGTACGATGAAAAAAATAAGAACTGGACCACACCTTCCAGGACCAGAACCACCACCATCCCCTCCTCCAAGGAACCACAACTGAACATGCCTTCCTTGACCACCAACATCATGGCATCTGTGCCCTTGGAGGATGCCGCAACTCCCGCAATAGACCAAAGGTCAGCAAGTGCAATTAGAAAGGTCATAAAAAGAGCCCAGCAAACACTGCCCAAGTCCTCCAACATGTTTGCTGCAACCATTGAAAAAGTGATCTCCTTGTCATCACTCAAAAATCAGGCTGCCCAGTTGAGATTTGGCTGTCACACCAACCTACACAAAAAACTAATGGAAGTCCTTCAAAGAAAAATTAATTCAATTAGACATCACAACAGGAAAGGAGAAAGAGAATTGAATAATGACCTCCTCAGCACCTTTCTTGTACTAAAAAAGTACCACCTGCTCAGAACAGCAAGCATATCTCTGGGAATCTGTTGGAGGAGGGGGATGAGGGCATCAATGAGGTAACACGTTAAAAGGAACACCATGCAGAAATTGGCAGTATCTAGCGAGATGGAGAAGAAAGTGAAAGATTTTTTTTGAAGCATCAGCAACACTGCTTCCACACAAGAAGACCTTGTACAAAAAAACCCTGGAAAAAACAAGGTTGTATCTAGGA
Organism: Neoceratodus forsteri; assembly: GCA_016271365.2. Lineage (NCBI taxonomy): Eukaryota > Metazoa > Chordata > Ceratodontiformes > Ceratodontidae > Neoceratodus > Neoceratodus forsteri. The sequence continues at coordinate 1,094,868,118 of CM057450.1, read as the reverse complement.
AAAACCCTTCAAACTCTGTACTAGGAGGTCTGTGAACAAAACCAAGAAAAGAAAAAAATAAAATTGGTAGTCTCAGACCAGATGATGTTAAACCAGCAAGGGAGCAAACATTAGACCAATCTATGTGAGTATTGTACCAATGCTAAATTAAAACTGCAGGCAATTAACAGATTTGTAGAACTGAAAAGAAGACCAGAGTGCAAAATTGCCAATATTTATCAAGCAGTGGAGATTACACTGTGCCCAAAGTAGCAAGGACAAACATTCTTTAACAAGGAATGCATTGAAAAAATGTGCAACACCTGTAGCACATATGCTATTGACAAAACACTTGAACTTTTACAGGGACATGAAGCAGAGAAGGTTAAATGGCAACAGTGGGACAGCGTCAGCATTTCAAAGGTCATAAATTGCACAGAAACAAAACAAACAAGAAAAGTTATGAAACAGAAAGTGGCAACATTTCAAAGCATAGTTGAAGTCTTTGAAGAGGAACTCACGTTTCTGGGTCAACATGTATATGTGGCATCTTGGCAACACAAACAATTCACATCACTAAAAGAGAACATTCATGAGGGCTGGGTATTGATGGTATTAGGCTTTGCTAAGAATTAAACATGCAAGTACAAGGATGAAATCCAGTCATGCTGTTGGCACGGGTCAATGTGAAAATAGCGCGGTGCGATTAGCGCTTACAATAAAGGCGCTTTAAAAAAGCTGCAGCATTTTATTAGCGCTGTTACAGTTAAGCGCAGTGATATAGTAGCGTGGAGACTAGTTACTCACAGTGGCTTACATCTTTTCCCCAATTCTGCTAATACCCGATTTTTGAAAGTAAAAAGCAGACTTTTGTTTTTGTTTAACTTATTACCCCTCTCTGCACACAAAACACGTTATTTTTCTTGTAAGAACCCACAGTGGTAGCACAGACTTGCGTTTCTCGCTCAGTGTGATCCAGCTACACACACTTTGAATTCCTATTACTTGCCCCCTGCCTGACTCTGGTGAATAGTGCACACTACTGTCTGCAAACCGCTTGCCAAAAACAAAAGCAACAAGGAAACCATTACTGTTTTCCGGATCCAGACTTTATTTAATACAATAATAAATAGTGAGTAAAAATATAGCCATATAGCCATTTTAAGCAACTATTAAAACGATAAAAATCCTTGCTGTATTTAATAATTCTAAAAAGATGGCATAAAAAAAGTTAAAATATATACTTTAGACGGCAACTATTAAAACTATTAAACTATTAAAATCCTGGCTGTATGTAAGACTTGTATGTACAACTTTATTTTTAAAACAAAACTCTACGCTTAATTGAAAGTTGTATGCAATCCCTTAAGGTATTCATACATTGACCTTTGTCCATACTCTGACACTACCCTCTCAATGCGCTTTGGCAGTGTCCTTGTATTTTTTTTGTGCCTGCAATCACTGAACCTACGATTAATTGCTCAAGTCTGGCAGTATTGTACTTCTGCTCACATTTAATAAAATCAATAAATCGCCAGAATTGATGGGTGGTGGGCACCAACAAAGTGATTGAATTTACGTGCCATGCTTCCACCGCATTGATTGTTCTTGGCAATTCCAATTGCACAGAATAGTAGCAATTCCAAAGATCTGTTGTGAAAGTTGGTCTTCGCCACCCTCCTCTGCCCAGTGGTCTACCCAGCCAAGTGTCCTCGTAATAGTCTAATAGAGGCACAAGTATGTCAGAGTTACTAGTAAAAAAGTCCTGACACATCAAGTCTTCAAATGCTGAGATAATGTCAACTGTGGGGACATACGCTAATGCTGGCAAACATCTAATGTGGAGGGCAAATACCGGATCGGACATATAGCGACTGCAAATCTCATTATGCTGCTGCACTATAAGCCATACTGATTGGCAAAGATGAAAAACAGCCACGCAGCTGTGCTTCAGGAAACACTGCCTAAAAGATTTAATAGCAGCCAGCTCAAAGTCAATCAACACACTTTCTGGTGTAAGTGGAGAACACATAGCAGTTATCTCTGTAAATACTTTATTGTAAGTCGATGCACTGCGACTAGTCATGAGCACATACACCAAGGGGATAACATTGCACAGTTTTATAGCATGTATAGTGTACAGCTGATTAAAAATAGATAGGCAGCTTTTAAATGTTCCATCAGCAAATAAATGCTTACATTGCTTTAGCATTTCCAGATCTCTTGAAGAGGAGAATATAAGAAATTGGTCACTGACAGGTCCTGAATCGAAAACCAAGAACTTTTCACCATTTTCAGTAACACAGTACTCAGGTGGAAGTACAAGGGACATAGCGCCTAAGGGTTCAGGTGGTGGCCAACTTGTCACTCTTCGTGTCCTACGAACAGTTCTTTTCAGCAAAGGAACGGCTGGAAGCTGTGCTGCGACTTCAGCAGGGAGTTGAGTAATCCCAGCAACAACGATCTGGTGGGTGGTTTCTGTGGTGGAAGAAGCTTTGCATTTCATCTCAGCAATCGCTTCTTTCTGCATGACAGTAACAGGGTCTGGCACATGGTTGTGTTCACCCAGATTTTTAACTATTATATCACCAGTGATATGTACCCTCGCAGTACAGTGTCCAGTTGCATACTGCAAGCATTTCCAGTATGACTTTTCACCACAAAAGCATTCTCTGCGATATAGAAAACCCTGCCACAGTGCAAGTTCACCTCCTTTCTGACTTTTGATGTATCGCACTTCCATGCTGCCAAACGAAAGTGCTACAAACCGCACACCTGAATCTTGTAACTCACTTCCTGCAAACTAATAGTACTCCTGCACCTGAATCTCATTACTGGCTAATTGATAATGGCTAATTAAAACTAAGTGCTATCCCCTTCTCTCGGTCATGCAAACTAAAGGAAAACTAACTAAAAGTGCTATCCCCTTCTCCATGTCATGAAAACTAAATGCTGACATCCCCAGCACAGGGACATGGGTTCTGCCCCCTCCCTCAACCTTCTAAACTAACTAACAAACAGATGGAGGGAGGCAGCATTATGAATGAATGGCGCTATTTTATATGCGTGACAATTTCTGCCACACGCTTTTATGTTCCGTGCCATTAAGGTAGCGTTATTTTTTACAGCACTATTTTATGCACGCTAAAATCACCGGATACCTGTTGGCACCATGAGCAGGTCACAGTTCACCATGTAGTGACCTACTACAAGTACGAAACACGCACAACAGCGATCACAGAGTCACTTGTGTTTATATCTAGTTACCTCAAACATGATCACCGTGTCATTTGGCATCTCATCACTATGTCCAGGTCCCAACTCTGGAACATCCAAGCACTCACTACTAAAAACCAGGTGCACTTCCCAGATGGGTGTGGGAGTCAGTATAAATCAAAATGTTCCTTCTACAATATATCACTGTTTCCAACACTATATGGCTTCCCAATAGAACAGGCATTTTTTTGGATCCAGGCAAGCAAAAGGCCCCTAAGATTGTTAAAGTGCTGTGGTGAAGTCACTTGCAACCAGAGCTGTGCAGTCATGACATGCTGTGATTTCAAATGCTGTGCAGTTGTTTCAGTACTGTAAGAAAAATTTAACAAGGGAACCTGCCAGTGAAGTGTGCAGTCATTTCTGAAGAGCATTTTTCTGGGTTGGCAATGACAAAATTAAAAGAAATGCAGGACTAGAGCTAAAAACAATACCTGGCACACAAACAGTCCAGAGTTTATGGTCTATAGCTGAAGGTGTTGTTGTAGTCTGAGACTACAGCAGACCATGCAAGAAGGAGGATGGCCTATGTGAAAATACAAGCTATGTCAATGAATGGAAAATGAGGAAACTACAGACTTCACCCAGATGCAGGTCTCCAGTGAGGATGTAAATAAAGACACTTCAGGGCCCTCTACACTAGTGGATCCTGTCTCCCATGAAACCACTTCCACACCCACTCCTGCCTTTGATATCAAGACTCCCATGATGACAAGTAAGTCTGCTGTTGCCAACCAAACTAATGAACCTGGTGTAACTTTGGCAGAATCTACAGCCAACACAATGACCAATATGTCAACTGGTGCCAGCTCATCCTCCACTTCAGAGAAAACAAGTATGTGTACATACAGACCAGCCAGTCACATAATTTGATGAAATGAAACAAACATTTAATTTCAAGTTTTTGCAACAGAGCAAAATCTCATGGCCATGTTCCAGACAGTGATGTATTTAAGAGAAGACAATTTTTTTATGGACCAGTAACATTGAGACGCCAAGGAAGATTCCACATATCAACAGATGCACTGAAAACAATTATGACAAGAATATGAAAAACTTAAAAAAACATTGGAATTGAAACTGATGGGGTGGGGGTGGGGTACTTGCACCTTGGAACATTTCTGAATGGTCATCTATGTAAATATTGTAATTATCTAATGTTTGTGAAATATTTGCAGTATTATAATGATTAGATGATAAAAAATGAACTTTCTTTCAACTCACACACTTGTTTGGTGTCCACTGTTGCACAAGCCACACTGTTTGGTGTCCACTGTTGCACACTCCACACTGTGTTGTTTTTCCTTAAGTTTCTGTTAGGGAGTTATTTCATTACATTGTTACTTTTTCACCTTTGGGTCAGAGTGTTCTGAAACGCTTATCTGAAATACTCCACTGTGGGTTTGAAAAAATTTCCCTTATGTCACACTTTGGTCACCCTTCCTCATGAGCAGACCCAACACAAAATGTTAGTGTTCAGTGAGGAACAGCAGAAGGAACTAGAAGGGGACAGGATCAGATGTGTTTCAGTACAGTAGCTGCTTCTTGTTGTTTTTACAGGGTTTCTTGTGGATTTTACTTGGTAGAAGGTTATTTATTTTCTTTCTTACTACTTCTAAGGGGCTAGCAGGGTATTGTTTTGGGGGATGTTGGAAGTTTGAAAACTGGTTTGTTGGCTGTAAGTGGGCTCATTTGTTGGATGTTTCACTGTGTAACAGGCTGTGCTGGTGGAGGCCTATTTCTTCTAATTCAAAACCTATTTGGTGGCATTTGCTTGGGGCTATTTCTTTGGTTGTAGGGCCTGGAGGGGTAGACACAGGACTGATACACTCTCTCTTGAGTCGGGTGTAGGCCCTAATCCCACCCTCCCCAGAGCTCTGCTTATTGATAGGGGAACACCTGCCCCGCAATTGGAGGAAAAGGCTGCAGGTGCAGCTCATGTAGTTCTAGCCACTGGGGGTTGGATTTAAAGGCTGGGAGAAAGGAGCTTAGGGAGTTGTTCCCTTCCCTTATAAGTTTGTTGTACTGCACCTAGTAACAGGGTTACCGGTTTACTGTGGGACTGTATCTAGGATTAGTGGGTGACCTGATTAGTCAGTAGGGGTGTATCTTGGACTAGTGGGGAATGGTGGCTCACCCAAGGAAACCTACTTGGAGGGGAATGGGACCACATGTCATTAGGACCGGCATCTTTGGGAGGGTGGTGGGGTGCACAGGGCGTGGGGCAGCCATGATACTGGACTGGGCTTGGAAGTTCGGTGGTTGCCCAGTGTGCTACCTGCTGGCACAGCTTGGGGAGGATGTTGCAGGGATTAGGAGACAGCTGGGGGAAGGGGGAAGGTATGGTTGGGGAAGATGGCAGGGGATCTCCCACGGGGTTGCACCAAACACTAGGGGCAGGGGCATAGGGAAAGGAGTGCAGGAGAATACTCTGGGGTCACATAGGGACCCTGGCAGAAGGGGCCCAAAAGGAGGACACTATCAAGGAAGCAGGCAGGTAACTGGGGACCCTTATAAGGGGGGCCAGAGGGACAACATTCTCAGGGAAGTAGGCAGATGGATGGGGCTGGACAGAAGGAAGCAAGGTGGGGAGGTGGATCAGATCTTATGCTCAGTAACCGCTTCAATTCTCTTCTTCTGCCTGAGGATGAGGGGGGTGATGTAGCCATGACAGGGGTGGTTAGAGCTGGAAAGGGAGTGGGGTGCAGGAGGCGGGGGCTGGATAGCAGGAGGAACAAGGAGGAACCTGGAATGCAGGAAAATGGAGGGAGCAGTGGATCAGAGCAGGAGGAGCAGGGGGAAGAGGGAGGAAAGCGCAAGGAGAAGGACCAGTTGGGAGGAAAGGACAAGGAGAAGGACCAGAAGTACAAGGAGGATACAGTAAAGGGAGCTGAGGGTTTAGGCCAGGGGAGCACGACAAGCAAGGAGGGACTGAACAGAGACAGGAAGGAAGGGAGGACGAACCAGGCTAGTTTAGCAGATGGGGGAGAAGATCCAGTCGCGAGCAGTGAGGGGGAAGTTAGCGAGGCACAGAAGGATACTCGGGAGGAGGAGAGGCATAGGATTGGAGAGGAGGGGGTGGCCATGGTAAATGAAGGGGCGGCATGTGGCACCCAGATGGGGGAGGAACAAGGAGCCGGCTGGGTTGAGGGGCCGGTAGAAAGGATGAGGGACATGGAAGAGGGGGAAATGGAGGAAAAGGAGCAGTCAGAGTGCTCCTGTTGGGGGATTCTATGATCAGGGGTATCAAATGGGATAGGGAGGGGCAAGCCCGGCCAGTTAGAACAAAATGCTTCCCTGGACTAACAGTGCACAGGGCCAAGCACCAGGTATATCAGCTGGCAAAGGATTGTGAGGGTTCACCGGACATACTGGTCCACATGGGTACAAATGACATATAGGGAAATAGCAAGCTAGAGATACAGGCAAGGTTCAGGGAGCTTGCCAGGGTCTGTCATGACATAGGGTGCATGATTTCCTTTTCAGAAATCCTGCCAGTACCAAGGGCTAGAGGAGAACACAAAAGGAAGATTAGGGAGATAAACCAGTGGCTCAGGGAGTGGTGTGAGGCCAGAGGGTATGGGTTGATGGGGGATTGGGGGGAGACCTGGGAGGATAAGAGCTGTATGCTAGAGATAGGCTTCATCTCAATTTGGAGGGAAGGGGAATCCTTAAGTTGAAAATAGAGGGGTTCATTGGTGAAAAGTGGGGTTTAAACTTGTGAAGGGGGGGAGGGATGGGAGAAAAGTCTGTCGAGAGGGGTCCAATAAAGGAGGGACTGTCTCCACCCCCCCCGGGGAGCTGGAGGAATGTGGAAAAGGCCAACTGCTAAAGTGCAGACCAGGGGAAAATGGAATCCCCATGGGAACACGAGCAGGGGAAATGGAAGTATAGGGAAAGGGTGGAAGGTAGTCCTGCTAAATGGCAGGATCTTGGGCAATAAAATGCCTGAGCTCAAGGCGATGCTAACTGAGGGAGCGGTGGATGTGGCAGTGGTCGCTGAGACCTGGGCCACCGCAGGACATGACTGGGACCTGAACCTGGAGGGTTACACTATGTTCAGGAAGGACGGGGGGAGGGAAGGGGATGAGGGGTAGCAATGATAGTCAAAAACTGCATTGGCATAGGGGGAGTAGAGGAGACGGAGGGAACCATGGAGGCGATTTGGGTCACCTTGATAACAAGGGGGGCAAGAGAGTAAAAATGGGAGTGGTGTATAGACCCCCTGTGCTGGCGAAGGAGCTGGAGGAGAGTCTGGTGGCAGATGTTGGGAGACACTGCAGATTGGGCAGGGGAAGGGTGGTGGTGTTGGGGGACTTAAACATGTCAGTAACAGACTGGGAGACTATGACATCGTTGGTGGCCAGGAAACAGAGGTTGTTGGATGTCTTTCAAAACGCGTTCCTAACTCAGCAGGTGGGGGAACTGACCAGGGAGGCATGGGTACTGGATGTGGTCCTGGCAGACAGTGACCAGATTGGGGGCCTGGAGCTAAGGAACCCATTGGCGGGGAGTGTCCATGCCACGGTCTGGTTCTGCTTGGATCTAGGAGAGGTAGAAGGCTGCACAAAGATGGAGGCAAATGACTTTGGGGGGAGGATTTTAAGGAAATGGGAAGGATCCTTAAGGAGCATTTGGATGTGATTGGGTCAGACATGGATGCTGACAGTAGGTGGGAAATAATCAGGAGAGGGATGCAGGATGCTACCAGCACCTGTGCCAGAGTAAGACGAAAATGTGGTATGGCCCAAAAACCCTGCTGGTGGACCAGGGAGGTCCAGGAGGTGGTGTGGGGAAAGAAGGCAGCCTATAGGCAATTCAAGTGCTCAAGGAGTGAAAGGGATTGAGGGGAGTATCAACTGATGGCTAGAAGGGTCACTAGGGTGGTGAGGGCGGCTAAGGCAGGGAAGGAACAGAACCTGGCCAGGGAAATGAGGAGAGGGAACAAGGGGTTCTTTAGATACATTGAGGAAAAACGAAGGGTGAAGGGGCAGATTAGCAGGATTAAAACAGGGGAGAGACGGGCACAAGACCCGGGGGAGCAGGCTGAGGTACTAAATGAGTACTTCACCTCAGTTTTCTCAAAGGAAAATGGGGGCACTGCATCATACATGAGAGGAGACAGTGATGCTGAGGAAGGGGAGACCCTTACCGATCGGCGGGTCTGGAGAGAGGGGGAGGCATCACTGGCAGGACGGGGAAGGCTAAGCAGGGAGAAGAGACAGCGGAGGCGGAAATCACAGCAGAGAGAGTGAGGGAAGCTCTCAGGTCCCTTAAGACAAAGAAAGCACCGGGGCCGGATAAATTACATCCCAGAGTGCTGAAGGAACTTGTAGATGTCCTGGCGAAACCCCTGGTGGAGCATTTCACCATCTGTCTGAGGACAGGGTGGGTGCCCCAGGACTAGAAGGTGGCGCATATAGTGCCTATCCACAAGGGGGGATCAAGGGAGGTGGCAGGGAACTACAGGCCTGTCAGCCTGACATCGGTGGTGGGCAAGGTGATGGAGGGCATTGTCAAGGAGAGGCTGGGGGGGGGGACCGGGAAAAGTCAGGATGCCTGGACTATAGACAGCATGGATTCATCCCAGAGAAATCATGTCAGACAAACCTTGTAGAGTTCTATGACTGGGTGACGAGTGCCTTGGACCTGGGTAGAACAGTGGACGTCCTCTTTCTAGACTTCAACAAGGCATTTGACTCTGTTCCTCATGAGGGCCTGTTGGATAAGCTGGGAGAAATCGGGGTGGGGAACCAGATGATCAGATGGATAGACAATTGGCTCCAGGACCGGGCCCAGAGGGACATAGTTGGCAGGATAGTCTCATCCCCAAGGAGGGTCATTAGTGGGGTCCCACAGGGATCAGTGCTTGGGCCCCTCCTGTTCAACGCCTACATCTCTGACATAAGGATAGGTATCAGGAGTGAGATGAGTCTCTTTGCGGATGACTCAAAACTGGGGGTGGTGGTGGATGGGGAGGAGGGAAGGGTGACCCTACAGGGGGACCTGAAGGCTCTGGAAAGATGGTCTAGAAAGTGGAAGCTGAGGTTCAATGCAGGGTAATGCACGGTACTGCACCTGGGGGCCAGAAACCTGGGCCAAGTGTACACCCTGGGGGAGGGATGCTACAAGTCTGGATGGCTGAGAGGGACCCGGGGGTGGTGGTGGATGTCAAGATGAACAACTTGGAGACTTATAGGAGGGCAGCAGCCAAGGCCAACAGGATGCTGGGATGCATCGCTAGGGGGAACACCTCCAGATGGAGGGAAGTGATACTCCCTCTGTATAACTGCTTGGTGAGGCCACACCTCTAGTACTGTGTGCAGTTTTGGAGGCCACACTTAAAGAGGGACATTAAACTCCTGGAGAGGGTCCAGAGGAGGGCAATCAAAATGATTTGGGGCTTGGGGAACAGGACCTATGGGGAGAGGCTCAAAGAGCTAAATATGAACACATTGGAAGAGAGAAGGGATCGGGGAGACATGATAGAGGTCTTCAGGTACATGAAGGGGGTAAATAGGGAAGAAGGAGGGGCAACTAGAGGGCATGGGTGGAAGCTGGAGGGAGGAAGATTCAGGGGAGAAAGGAGGAGGTGCTACTTCACTGAGAGGGTGGTAGAGCCATGGAATGCGCTGCCCAGGGGGCTGGTGGAGGCAGAGACAGTGGAAGGGTTCAAGAGGGGGTGGGACAGGTACAGGGGAAGGGTTCTGGAAGCAAAATCCAGTGCAGCGAGAATATCCACAACTGGGAAGGGAGAAGCCAGAGAAGGCGAGGGGGGCAGCAAGGTCAGCTCCCAGGGTGGGGGCTGACCAAACGAGCAGACACGAAAGACCGTTAGGCCTATTCTGCTGGCATTTTAGTATGTTAGTATAAAACAAGTCCAGCTGGACTGCAACAGCTGAGGGACACAATGGCACAAATAAGGGCCAGGAATCTTCAGGTGTGGTCCATGACACAAGAGCTGAAAAGGGAATTGAGGGAGATACTGTTGCTAATGCCAATGCAACAGACATCCATGCCTCTTTAAAGGCACACAACAGTCAGTCTTTTTGAGGGCAACATGACAGAGGTTGAGGAAATACCACCATCAGCACACGACTCTGGTACTGACCCAGTGCAATTCAGAGACACTGATTGAAGCAATGGCAGCAGAAAGGGTACCTGTGTCACTACAAGAACAGATATTTTGGCGTACAGACTATGGGCAGTGCAAAACTGCCATGGACCCACCACGGGTTGCCTGAGCATTCTAAAAGAAAGAAACAAAAAAAGAAAGTGCTCACAGCCACCTCCTGTAGATCCGCTGCCAAAGGTAGCAAAATCGCATATATGACAGAAGAAAAGTAGCAATCCAGACAGGAGACTCAAGGGTAGTTAAATTTTGTATTAAACAACTGACACACTGTTCCCCACTGCTTTGAGGGCATAGATCCTCTTCATCGGGGGAGTGGAGTTACAAACTCTAAGTGCCTTTTAATAGTTAACACACCATGACATGATTCAAACTTACAAAAAATCCACCAGTGAGAAGTCACTATTTGTTTCATTCATAAAAAATAGACACCTCCCTCAATTCCTTTGCTTAGAAAGGGGGTATGTAAAAAGTACCAATCAAATGTCATGAACTTACTTCTCTGTTCCCAGATAGTTTGCAAAACCAGAGTAAGCAAGCCCATAAAATTGAAAAAACACTTTTTTAAAGGCAAAGTGAGACATAACCATAAAAACATAAGAAGAATGTAACTAAAGGGGATTGGTGAATAAAACCATAAACACTGACATTTCTGGTTTAGCAAAAACATTCCCCCAGTTCAATTGAATATGGACTAATGAAAACTGGTTCAATTGAACCTGAAAGTACCTGAAAGCAGCCGGTGCACAGTCCAAATGTTTGAATCCCATTTGAAGCTTGCTCAAAGTCTGTAGATGCTTTGAATTGATGTCACGGTCAAATCAAAAGTAACACTGAAAAGAAAAAAAACCTGTTGGAGGCTTCAAAGCTGAAGCAAAAAGACTGCATTCATTCCAGATAAAGAAAAGAGATGAGTGAGGACAAAGCACAGAAAGAACATGCTAGCTCTGAAACTGAGAGTGAATTGGAGCACTCAGATGAATCAACAGAAGTGGAAGTGGAGGTGTCTTGCTTGGAGTCATTAGAGGAGAGAGACTGAGGAGATGCCAGACACAGAGACACTCCCTCCCCCCCAGAGAACCTGCAGCAGGTGGGCAGACTGAAAATACTGCTGAATTAAAAATGATATTTACTAAGTCAGAGAAATTAATGAAATCTGAACTTTCAATCTATTACAATATCGATTGCTTAGAGGGGGAGTACTTAGAAAATAAAAGTACCATGGGGGCTCTGTCTTGACGTTAAACATTCTGTGGGGATTGAGAACTTTAGACATAAATGTGAGTGGGAACAGAGACAAGGAGCTTGTTCAGATGACCTTATTAAGATCTTAGTTAAAGAAGATAAAGCAAATTATGACTAAATTAAAGAACAAGTTGAGTCTACCCAGAGATGATTAGAGCCTCTAAAAAAATCCTCTTTTTACACCTAATGAAAGAGAATTGAAAAAAAGAATAAATTTACATGAAAAGGAAGTTTACAGTAAAAACAAATGAAAGATGCAAGAGACTTGAAAAAATTATACACTTGGTCAAGTTTTTGTTTGGTACAGACCCTTAAGGACTGCCAGTAATGGGCACAATACAAGCAGAAGCAACTCTAGAAATAGGAGAAATAGATGCAGGAGCAATTCTCAGAACTGGAGATGTAATAACAACAGTAGACAACACAAAAAGAAAGACACAAATACTAATGAAACATCTGATAGGAACAATAGTTTTCAGACAGAATCTGTTACTGCAAATGTTGCTTCCATTCAGCCACCTGTAGTAAGTACTTCTGGACAGAAAAGGGTGCTTTTTTTAGAACAGAAAAAGGCCACAGAAGAAGGAAAATAAGGAGAAGTAAACATGGTGGAAGGAAACAAAAAAGAGGACAAGAGCAAACACTCAACCAGGTCCACCAATCCAAAGACATCCAAGAAGTGATAAATTTAAGTTCAAAGGGCCCTATGCATGATGCCAACATGCCCGCATAATCCAGGTACATTGGCATTGTGCTCATGAATTCAATGGAGTGGCGGCTGCATGGCATTCATGACATGGGTGTGCAGGGGTTACATTTCTGATCCCCCTGGCACGTGGACAGCAGTGCATCGGGGGTGGGCAGGGGGCATTCTGGAGGTGTGCCAGCACTAAGCAGTATGCATGAACCCATGTAGTGCTGGCTGCATTGGTGCAGAGCAGGGTGCAGGTAATGGCAGGGGGGACCCTGTCATAACTCACTGTGCACCCCCATGGACACAGGCTGGACAGGGCTCACCATGCTGCCACTGACCACTGGGCAGTTGGAGATGGCAGGGGCAGCTGAAAGGGTGAGTGTCCAGCAATGAATGGGATCAGTGTCGCCAGGACAGGATGGTGCTGCTCTGGTCTGGGTGCCTGCAATTGGCACGCACAGCTCTGGACCCACACCTCCCTATGCGAGAGATCCACTAGGGGTTCCAGGGGGGCATCCAATTGGGTGCCCACTCAGGATGATGACTTCTCCCCTGGCCACCCTGCAGAGTCCTGTGCGCTGGGGGGGGGGTGGAGCTGAGGACAGGTGGCCAGCTTTTTTTCATGCTGGTATGGGAACACCTGTCCTCAGGTGCGCAGCTGTGCAGGCAAGGTATGCAATTGTTTTGTGTACCTGTGCATGAATAGTGCATAGTGCTCATATACATTTAGTGGCATTGAACTAAGTGTTGTTAAAAAGTGCTTCTCATTTGTTCCCTCCAACAAAGTGACCAGCTTTCTGCTTCAGGTCGAATTGTTTAAAATATTTAGAAAAATGTATTTAAGTTAATTTTTTACAGCAAGAGATATGGGGGGGCAGAAATATGAAATGAATGATAACAAGGACATGAGTAGGATGGAGTAGGTGATTTAATTAGCTCCACGGACACTAGTGTATGGGATGAACTGAGCACCAATATCATGGGGAACGACATCTATAAATACTGATCTGTTGGAACTAATTGATTTTGATTTGCAGGGACATGCTTTTGTCTCTGAGATGGTGGAGAATGGGAGTAATAATAGTACATTACAACTGAACAGAACAGGCAAATTTAAGTCAAAATCCATTTTTTTTGCCAGGGAATCTGTGACCATCCAGTAAGAACATATCAAAGTGTTGCATTAAAAGAAATAGATGTACTTTTCTCTAAGAAATCATATAACAATCATAGCAATCTCTCTGTGTCAGAAAGTGTAGCCTTAGAAAAGCTAAAAAACCTGAGTGTGGTTTTTAAAAAGGCAGAAAAAGGTGGCAATATAGTTGTATTAGATAAATGTGATTATGAAATTGAAGCTCTTAGACTCCTGTCTGACACAGAGACATTTACCATTTTGCAAGGAGATCCAACCCTGCAGTTCCATAACCAGTTGTTCGAGATGATGAGTGAGTCCATTAGGAGGGGATTTATGACAGAAAAAGAAGGCCAGTATTGAAAATCGAAAACCCAGTAATTCCAACAGTTTATTAGCTACCAAAGGTACATAAAAATCTAGGGGAAAAAACCCGGGTGCCCCATTATCTCAGGCATTGGTTCATTAACAGAAAATTTGTCAAGATTCTGTGATTTTTTTCTTACAGAACGTAGTTTTGCAACTTCCATCATACGCTAGAGATTCAATGCATATTCTGGACAAACTAAGCAATACTGAATGGCAGAGTAACTGTATTTGGAGCTCTATAGATGTAATCTCATTATATACCTGTGTTCCCCATCATCTTGGGATAGAGGCATTGGAGTTCAATTTGAAAAAGATTTCTTTTCAAGATGCATCTCCACCAAAGTTTTTGGCAGAAGTGGTGGAATTTATTTTGAACCATAATTATTTGTTCAATAGGAAGTATTATTTACAGAAAAGAGAAACGGTGATGGGTGCTATGGTAGCACCCACCTACATCAACCTCTGCCTAGGCTGGTGGGAAAGCAGGTAAATTTTTACAAATGAGAACAGATTTACACATAAAATTGTGTCATGGAGTCATTATATTGATGATCTAATTATCATTTGGAGAGGCTCAGAATACAAGGCAGAGCAGTTTGTGGAATCATTAGAATATAATAACATGAATTAAAAATTTACTCATATGATTGAGTGAACTAAGATAGATTTTCTGGACCTGTCACTGTCTGTGTCTGAGATAGGAAAAACTGAAACAACATGTTTTCAAAAAGAAACTGTGGGAAACTCCTTATTACATGCGAAAAGTGCCAACCCCCCTTCTCTGACTAATTTGATTCCCTGTGGACAGTTCCTTAGGCTTAAAAGGAACTGTTCTACAGAAATGGCATTTGAAACTCAGGTGGAGAAAATGTTTCAGAGATTCCAAGATAGAGGTTATTTATCTGAATATTTGGCTCAAGCATTAAATAATGCTAGATCTCAGAACAGAGAGTATGTCTTAAGACCTAACGCAAAAGACATGGAACCAAGGAATAAACTGAACTCTGTGTTAGAATATAAATATATACCTCCCAAGGTTAAAAATCTTCTATTGAAACAAGGTAATTTGTTAGAACATTGTGAGGTTCCTAATCTTTTTTCAGTGACCTCTAGGGTCTCTTTCAGTAAAGCTAAAAGTATTGGTGATCTCATTTCAGGTAGCCACTATGTTCCAGAAAAGACATGACCCCACACATGGCTCCCAGAGTGACTGATTGTCTGCTTTAAATGTAGCCATTCTGCCACATCTAAACATGTGACATGAGAAAGCTTTGGCCTATCCAACAGAAGACTGGAAAGTTGAAATGCTTGATTTTGTGAATTGATCCACAGAGTATGTAGTGTATATGGTATAATGTCCATGCAGCCTACTATAAGTAGGTCGCATGATCAGATGTGCAAAACATAGATTCTTGGAGCATATAAGAGATATTAGAAATAACATCCCAGAATCATATATAGCAGACCACTATAACACTGCCGATAGTAATAGTCCACAATCACTCAGGTTTACGATAACTTGAACGTGTAAAGCCTCTCCCAAGAAAAGGTCATAGAAAACAGTTCAATGTTCATGTGCAACTGGTATCATGCTTGTGTAACATATATAAACTTTGGTGGTTCACCTCTCTATCTGTGGGATATACCACCCTTCAGGGGTACAAAGGCAAGGAACCCTAGGGGAGGATTCCACCCCTTGAGGTGTTGATGGAGTGATTCCCTTGGTCAAAGGTACCTTAGGAGAAAGTCTACAGGAGAGAGAGGCATGCTGCTGGAGGAGGAGGGGTGGATAGAGTGGAAAGGAAAAATGCTTGTGTGTGGAGTGAGGAGAGCAGCCCTTAAATAGGCAAAAAGGCACGTGTGGCCAGTTGCACCACCCCCTTGAACTACAAGCTATAGCCTGCCAATTCAATGTGCCTGTGCAAGTGGTTTTGTTCTGGTGTAATGTAGATAAAGTTTGGCTGTTCACAGCTCTATCTGTGGGTTATACCACCCTTCAGGGGTACAAAGGCAAGGAACTCTAGGGGAGGGCTCCATCTCCATCATGGGAGTGATTCCCTTGGCAAAAGGTACCTTAGGAAGAAGCCCCAAAAAAGTGTCAAGCAAAGTATACAAGGTAGTGAACACATATCAGGGTCGAGGACCTGTATGTAGGTCAGTTGGTAGTATGGGTTCAGTTGGTAGGATGAGTCAGTGAAGACCTGTACGTAGGTTGGGTGGTAGCGTAGGCTCAGTTAGTAGTGTGGATCAATGAAGACCTGTACATAGGTTAGTTGGTAATGGGGTTCAGCTTGTAGCATAGGTCAGTTGGTCATATTGTTTGAGTAAAGTAGGCAGAAAATGACAGGTGAATCATGACCCACTCAGAGGTCTGACTGTAAGGCATGGAATCTTAACTTCTTAAGGAGAGAGAGAACAGTCGAAGTGTATGCTGACCATACAGTGACACCATTACAGCAAACACTTCAATGCTGACAACATCAACAGTTCACTGTAATGGTTGGCCCAAGACCCTGGCACTCTGTCTCCCAGTCCTGCACCCCCTCCCTGATTCAACTCTGACTCAGAGTTAGAATCTTATAGATCAGGGGGGGCACAGGGCAGAGTCCCCAGCATTGGGGGTTTGGGGGGTGAAGCACCCCGATAGAAAAATGACTGGGGTCCCCTGAGCAAATTATGTCAACTGCAACTTGCAGTTGGCATAATTCCATCACTGTGATGTCGGTCAACAACATAGTTGTCAAACCAGCATCGTGGAGCCCAGCCAAAGGGGGAGATGGGATGATTATGGGATATCCACTTGACTCCTCCCAACAGTAAAGACCTACCTAAGTGGGAAACCTACCTAAGTGACCTAGGGGCTATGAGGATGCCTATCTAGTATTGTGACCATTGGCATGGAGGAGAGAAAAAATCCCTTTTAGGAGGAAACCTCTGGGGATCAAAGGCCTAGGTCACCTTCCCTCCAGGCTTTGGGACAGTTTTGGTTAGTGACAGCTCTGCTTCTGCAATTTAGTAGACCAATCCAAGGAAACTGCATTTTCAGGGAACACTCTTACTCTATCCCTCTAACAGGAATGCCATGGAGGGTTGTGAGTGCACTCTGCAACAAGAGTTGACCAAGGTGGGAGGAGGAGAGTAATGACCCCCGAAGCACTCAGCCGCTTACCAATCTATGAACAAATCAAGTGAACCAGAGGTGGTTGTAAGGAGAATAGCATGAAAGGGGGCCTCCAAACCTGCTTGGGCAGCTAAAGGGGCCCTTCCCATGAGAGCCCCACCCCTTCGCCCCTGAAGTCTTAAATGCTACATCAAGAGGTGCCATTGGTACGGTTGATGACTGAAGGTCCCCCCAGAGTGAGGACCTTACCAACTATGGGCCAGGTGAGAAGGACCCTGTACTAAGCTTCGCATGCTTATGATACAGACTTCTGGGTGCAGAGAGAGACCGTTAGCCAGGGGGCTTGCCCTGAGTCCTGGAGTAATGGATATGGTCGGCATGTCTCCAAAATATGGAAAAGTGAGTAGTAATGAGCATAAGACCTGCACATGATAAGGAGCATGGGATCTGTACGTGGGTCATAATGGATGACAGAGACATGGAGAGACCTGTACATAGGTCAGACTGAGTACTGTGGACCCTCTCGTGGGTCTTGACTGGATGAGACCAGTATGTAGGTCAGACTGAGCAATATGGACCCTCTCATGTGTCTAGGTAAGGCAAATAGCTATTGTAAATCACAGGAATGCATGCCGACCAAGTCCATCAGAAAGTCAAATTGGGAGTGAATTGGATAGTATATTATGAATAAGAGAACAGCAAGGGTGGGTGAAGCTTGTGGCCTATTTATGCAGAGGAGGATGTGAAGCTGGTGAGGTAGGAGGAGGCTGCAAAGCCAGTATGATAGGAAGTGCAGTTTGAAGTAAATAAACATAATATGCCCTCAGATTTGGAAGGGAATGCCAGTACTGAAAGGGAAGAGGTCCTGGAATGAATGGACTTGCAAGCTGATTGTGTGAGTGCCATGAAGGCTGGTATATGAGCAATACTGGTAGTGCAAGGGACAGAAAGGCTGGGATGACTGTGTAAATCAGGTCCAGAATAGCAGGTAAAGGTTGGTAGAAGGCTGGGTGGAGCCAGCTGCCCTAATGTACAGAGTTGCCTGGAATAGCTGGTTGCAGAATACCATAAAGGCTGTGTGGAGCAGCAATAGAAGACTGAGGTGAGCCAGTGACCAGTAAAACATATAAGAAGTTAAAAGCTGCTCCCTCTGCCGGGATCCATGCTGCCTGATGTGACTCCTCGGTTTCCTGCCAAAGGAAAAACAAAGAAGCCACAACACCAAGCAACTAATGAAAAAGTTAAACATGTGCCAGCCATGAAAGCAGGATCAGGTTATCATCAGAAACAAACTGGTAAGGGTTTGGTATGAGTAAGGTTTGGTAAAGGTAGGTATAGCAATAAATGAGCCTAAATAACACAAACATAGACGTGAGGATTAATGCGGTAGGGCTGCAAAAGTAATTGAGCAGCATCTAGCAGCAATTAAATATAGCTTGTAGGGGTAGCAATCTGAACAAACATAGAAACTGTAGGGAGAGGCAATGCACTGAAAACAGCAGCAATAGTTGCTAGGTATACATTCAGGAAGCAGAATTGAGTTCCATGGACTAGGTTGCTTAGGTTATAGTGAAGAAGTAAAACAGGGACAAGTTGTTAGCTAGGCAACAAAGCCATGAACAGGTGTAATCACTAAAGCAGAACAAGGCAGCAGATTGCAGTATGATCTGAAACAGACAATGACAATAGCAGGGACTGAGGCTTGTTAGGCAGAAAGCAGGTTGAGCTAAAGCATACAGAGAACAATGCAGTGAACAGAGGACTGCAATAGTATGTGAGATATGGAGCCTGGGCATACAGGCACAAGGTAGCATAAGGCAAGGAAACACAGAGTATAACCTGAAGCACAAGTAGCAATGTATAGACAGGGCACTAGAAAACAAAAAAACCCAAAAGAAACAAACAAGGCAAACACAAGGACAGGAGCAGGAAGGAAACCAGCACACACGCAGAAGCAAAGAGTAATACAAACCAAAAGCAGAAAACAGGAGTCCAGTACAAACCAAGCAGAGTCCAAGCAAGCATTGGGGGGGCAAAGCCCTAGTAGGCCTGAGGGGAGTTGGCAGACTGACAGAGCTCCAGTTGCAATGAAAAATGCTTGTGTGTGGAGTGAGGAGAGCAGCCTTTAAGTAGGCAAAAAGAGGTGTGTGACCAGTTGCACTGCCCCCTTGAACTACAGGCTATATCTTTCCAAATATTGCTTCAGAAGGAGTCAAAATGGATATATAGGGGATATGCAATGGGGATGAGTGGATGAGTGGAATACGTGATTTATCCACACAACAGCAGTTTGACCTCGGGTAACCTCACGAGTGGCATAGCCACGAATGAGGTGTCCGAGATCAAAGTGCTCTTGTGTGGATAAATCATGTATTCCATGATGTCCCTCTTGCATATTTGATTTATGCAATAGGGTTGTAATTTAATTTTGGAGATTGTATTTTGTATTGTCTAATTTTGATTGTGCTTTTTAATAAACCAAATGTTTTTTTTTATTGACGTGTGCTACTGCACTATTTTATAGACCTTGTTGCTAGGAAGGTAGTATGATTGATAGGTAGATGATGTCAGAAGGGTGACATTGCATGTTGTGATTGATCACTGTATAGATGTGGGTGAGTTAGTTGGTTTGAAAAAGATGGCAGCTCCTTTTCTCAGTTAGCGAGGAGCCACTATTGTTTTACCGTGGCAGTTCTTTTTTTATTTTATTTTAACATAGAGATGGTGCTTATTATCTTGTTGATTCTGTATCAAGGAGTATTTATCAGAGTTATTCTAAATTGTGTCATTTTAGTTGGAATTGTTCCAGACCCTGGGAAGGAGCAGAAGAAGCTGGTGGACAGATCGAGGAGAGATGTGAACACTGCGGGCGGCAGGAAACATATAAGAACAAGAAGAGAGAATTAGATGAGAAGTGGCCGATGAAATGTCTTAAATAAATAAACAGATATTGTTCTTGTGGAAAGTTTTAGTTATGGGACATGATTTGGGGTCTGGAGTGGAGAACGAGGTGTGTGTGAACACGCACGTGGGGCAGAGGGTATGCTGAGTAGACACTGAATGAACTTGGAGTGGCTTCAGTGAGAAGGTAAAATTAATCTGTTATGAGGCCAGTGAGTGCTGAATAAAAAATTGTTGTCGGTGATCGGACTGTGGTTTTGGAGGGAGCAGTTATCCATTCTGGTGGGTGCACGTGTTTGGGGGGATGGCAGAAATAAACAAATGTGACGGTTGCCAGCTACAGGATTAGCTGCAGCATGGAGGAATGAAGAAAAAAAACAAGCACCCTGTTTTAAAAGGGAAAGATGAGTTGTACAAATTAAGTGGGGTGCTGAAGTGATGGATTTTTTATGGTGCTAATATATAAATTGGTATGGAAGGAGTTGCTGAAGGGATACGTGTGTGTGGGGGGTAGAAAGAAAATGAAAGTAAGTGGAAGTAGTGTTGGCAGGAGAGGGTAATGATTAAAGAAATGGTGTTGGATAAATGGTGGTTGATTGACGGCAGGGTGTGGGATAAATGGTGGTTTATTGATGGCAGGGTGTGGTAAATATTAGAACCACTGTTTATCCAACAGCACTGAGAATAAATTAATTTATTCCACTGTTTATCTGCCCATGCCTATTGCATAAATATATTAGACACACTGCTGTCAAGGGGACTAAACAGAGAGCTTGACCTAAGCGTGTATCTCTAAAATTTGGTATTTTAGATACCTTTATCTCAATCAGCCCCTTTTCCTATTCTCTCATTTGCTTGTTTCTTTTCCTCCCCGTTTCACTTTCTTCATTTTTTTTTCATTTAGGCTAATCTAAGCCTGTCATGTATTTATAATGTATCAATGGCAGTTGGGCACAGGATGTGGCACTGCCAGATCAAAGCAGCAAGCTTGAAATACAATAATATAAAGAAGGCTCAGCACTCATTGTTTAAATGATATTAATCCATATAGTATAGATCTTAAAACATATAGAACAGAAGATGTATGACAAATTAGAGATATATAAAATATATTGCATTGAGGCTAGGGTTAGAATCATTGTGTAACATACATTCTTTTTATTTTTTATTCATTCATTTTTGTGCCACTGGCATCTCTAGCCCCATGAACGGGCTTGCCTATCCTTGGTGACCTGCACCCTCACAAAGGGAAGCCCTCCCATGAGTGGGGCAGCCAAAGCAGAACTGTAGTGGCTGGAGGATTGGGCACCTAGGTGGCTCATACACAGGGGCCACTGATTTTTTCTGTACTGTCCTCCTGGAGTTAGGAATGTGCAATGATGCCAGCGGGAAGGTGTCCATCCCAGCTCCACCCCACGTTACAGCATGACACCCTGTCCCCCAGCCTCCACGAGGGGGCAACTGATGCTGGCACCAGGAACCCCCCCCCACAGAAGGAGAGCAGTCCTCTGGACACTTGATCCTTCTCCTCCCCTGCCAACCCTCGGCGGCCCATGACCATTCCCGAACACAGGTTGGCAGCGTGGCACGAGGTGTGGCATCCAGCGTCTCAGCCCTCAGCACCACCAGGCCAGCTCTTTTTATGTTTTTATGGTTATGTTTCACTTTGCACTTAAAAAATTTTTTTTTCAATTTTATGGGCGTTCTTACTCTGGTTTAGCGAACTATCTGGGAACAGAGAAGTAAGTTCATGACATTTGATTCATACTTTTTACATACCCCCTTTCCAAACAAAGGAATTTAGGGGGTCTGTATAGAATTTTAAGGAAATAAATCAATAATTTGACTACCCATATTGTCAGAACTTTTGATAAAATTATAATTTGCACTTTAAATATAATGCTTCATTATTTAGCAAACCTTGTCATGAACTTTAGTACTAATGCTGGATGTTTTTATAGAGTGATGATGGGTGAAATGTTATGTTATTCTGCTCCAATAATAATAATAATATTATTGATATTTATACCATAAATTTAAGTGAATATGATATACATCCAGCTGTTTACAATGGTATTTCAATAACTTTGAGTCCTTCATCCCATTTGTTTACACTTGTAGCACCAATGTTTTTTATGATTGAAACAAATAGTGACTTCTCATTAGTGGAGGTTTTGTAAGTTTGGATTACATCATGGTGTGTTAACTGTTTAAAGGCACTTAGAGTTTGTAACTCCACCCTCCTACCCCAATGAAGAGGGTCTATGCCTTCGAAGCACCAGGGAACAGTGTGTCAGTTGTTAGATAAATAATTTTACTGCCCTGGAGTCTCCTTTCTGGATCGCTGCTTTTCTTCTGTCATATATGCCTGAGCATTCTACCTGACATAGACATTGTGTCTCTCACAAGCAAAATGGAACAGGATTTGAGGTGCAGGGCTGGGATATGAGTTGCTTCAAGATGGCATAAGTGACTAAAAAGGGCTGCCAGGAACTTGATAAATGTTATCCAAACCCAGGTCAGGCAGCACTTTAATCTGAATCCACCTGTTTGGGCAAAAATAAGGAGCAGGATAAATGAACAGCTGCAAGTGGTGTGTAAATGTGAAGAGCACCCACTGATTTAAGTAAGCAATAATACCCGACAGGGTGGGCAGTATTGGGGAATATTGGACCATCCAGGGGTGTAATGGGGCCCGATGCCACAGGCGGAGGGCCCTATGCCCTGGAAAGTCCGATATTCCCCTAATACCACCCACCCTGAAGTGTCTCTTAAAATGGTAACTGTAAAAGAAAAAACAAAAGTTCAATAAAAATTAATAAAAATATGGTTTCATATACATTTTGTGATAAAATAGTTCCTCCACCTTGATTAGAATTATGTGTTGTCTTTTTTGGACTTTTATCCTACTGGAAGCTCACTCTGTATTAAGAAACCTAAAAAGAGCTGGTTGAATGCAATACCCCTCCCCCATAGCAAGAAAGAGACAGTGTGAGCACAATTGGCAGCCAAGGGTAATTTTTAAGAGAAATGAGAGAGAGTCTTTATTAGAGAGTGTTTTTTTTTTTGTCACTGTTTGTAAACATGGGAGATGATAGTGTGATGTGTATTGATGTTAGCGGCTTAGAGACTGATCGTAGTGTGAGGCCAGGAAAGCTATTTGTATCGTGAAAGAGACGTGGATTTTGTTCAAAGATGGAAACTGTGTTATGCTGTCTTTTTAGGGTTATGTGTGTTTGCATGGAGGAGGTGCAGCAAGAAGATTGGAACCACTTCTGGGCACGAGACGAACATCATGCCCTTCACCGCTCTTCCCTTCCCCCCAAGTTTCTCCTTCTCCTCTGAATCATTTTGTAACTTCCATGATGACCTTGGTCTTGTTTCCACTACCTGAGCTGAAATTTAGTTGTACTGTGTAGCATGTCTCCCAACCTGGGTGTCCATACATTTTTCCCCTAACCGCCATTGGAACATCTGCACTCATGGTCAGCAGAGCAAATGCAGAAATAAGACTTGACAGCAGCACAAAAAGAAGAAACTTGAAGAATGTAAAAAAAATGTGGCGGTATTGCACTAAGATTTCTTTCTTTCATTTTTAATTAAAGATATACTAATTGTGTGCCTGTTATTGTGTAAGGGTCTCTCACAGCATCAGCGAGGGTGAAGCAGGGAATAGCGTGACAGTGATCTGAGGAACAGGCGCTTCTGTTTTACAACGTAAAACTGTATATGCCATGATTGTGTGTTTTCAGGGAATTTGAATTGCTTTTGATTTTTAAACTTTTTTGGGGGGTCACGAGAGCCAGCAAACCGCAAGCGGCCAGGCAGCTGGAGGGGGCAACACAGCGTGGTTAGCTGTGTGAGACTCTGATGTTGGCTATCACAGCAGCAGCATGAGATGTGAATATACATTCAAAAAGAGAAAAAAGGTAACGTGAAATGAGTCAGGGAGGCTAATGTGTGGTTTTGAACAGTTTGCACTGAACTAGGGAGCGGGGAGGCAATATCTCTCACTAAGTTAGAGAAAAAAAAAATGGTGACCACAATAGATTGAACGTTCTAAGGGTACAATGATTTTGCAAGGTAATCAGGGAACCAGAGACTGGGGCTAATTATTTTCCAGTCTCTGTTGCCTGATACCGGACCAGGTAGCTGGTGGCATTAGCCAATCAAAAAGGAGGATGCTCTCTACCCATTTTCTAAAATGCATGGACTGTAGTAAATGTGTTTTAAGTTTATTGAATAACGTGCAATAATAGGGCTAATTTTCAATATGTGTACTGTACAGTATGTATTACACAGGTGCAGTAGTGCCTGTATATTAGGGTTGAGTAAGCACTTTAATGTTAACCCCCCACCGCATTTCTGCACCTTAGTAACTTTGCTGCCATTAATCTGATGTACTTGAAATGTGTAAAGCACAAGAGTGGTGCAGGGAGATCTGGATCATGAACATTTCGTGGCAATCAGTTCACATGGGGCAATGTTACACAGGGACAAATAACATAAACATTACATCAATTAATGCCTTTTTTGCTCACCAGTAACTGAAAAAGTAAGAGGATTTGAAACCTTAAACTTTTAGGTCTGATAGAGTTTGACCCAAGGTGCTCACCTTTGTGTTTTTTTTATCTCCCAATGTTAAATAGTTCTTAAAATATTTAAGAAAAACTGTTCAATTTCTCAGCAGGCACAGTTTAAAAAAATCAGCATTCTAAGGATAAATCATGTGGTCATATTCAAGAAGCCTTGGTGGTGATGGGGCTGACTCCATGTGTGCATGTGAGGTACTGCTGTGGTTGTTAGCAGGGATACAGTTATGTTTCAGTGCATAGCCCCTCATTAGTTAAACATGCTGTGCATCATTTGGTTTTCTTTTCTGCCCCAACCATCATCATTAGCCTGCTGCATCAGACAGCATCCTGCTTGTTTAAAAATTGTCACTGGGATATCCAATCTCCAGTACCAGACAAATGTACAATATTTATCATGAAAAAAGTGTCACTGAGGTGCCCACCCCCAGTGCTGCCCTTACAGAAATAATTATATGAAATGTTTTCATGCTGCACACGTAAAACTACCCAAGTGAGATGCATGCTGCAAGCATGATTTAAATGTTAAATTGGAACTGATTGCATGCATGTGGCATGCATGCAGCAAGCAAATGTGGAAAGCATGCTTTTAATGTAAAATTGGAACAAACTGCATGCATGTGGCATGTGTGCAAAAAGCAAGCGGTCACTGATAACTGCACACAAAAAAGTTAAGTGACTTACTCAAGATCATACTATATACAAGTGAGGGATGATGAGATTCAAACCCAGGTCTTCAGATGTCCAAGTCTCCTGGTTTGCAGTTCAGTGGCTTTAACCACTAAGCCATAATGACTGCACACGAATATGGCTTGCTTGTACTTCAATAAAAATCTGAATACATATACATGTATGCAGCTTGCTTATACCCATTGTTATACTTTTTAACTTTCTTGTCCCACTCTCATCTCAGCTGCACAGCTGAACTGTAGCACACATATGAATGGAAATACACGTGGTTCTTCCCTCCACCAACACTCACTCATACCCACAAAACTACTTTATTTCTGTCTGGCCTGTACTCCTACTATTTTCTCTCAATAGTTTTGAATGCTTCCATGCAAAAAGACTTTAAGAGGCAAACACAAAAGTAGCAATAACTTGACACCCCCCCCATCCATATGGCCAGTTCACCCCCCTCCCCATGCACACACACTGTAGTGGGTGTGACCATGCTGCTACAGACAATGCACCAAGTATAGATATAAATTGAGAGTCTCTTACCTGAGTAATAGGGAACCAGATGCAGGAGTCTTTAAGAGATAATGTCCATGGGTCAGAGTGCTGGGTTGTACCCCCCTTGAAATGAATGGAGTTTTTGTTTATTACTATTTTATACACTATGATGGTGAATTGAAGAATAATGAAGGCCACTGTTCTACTAATAAGGCCTTTGTTAGTCGAGCGGTGGCCTTCATTAATCTCCAACTCTCCATCAATTACGTATAAAATAGTAACAAAAAAACAACAACATTCACTTCAATGGTGCACACCCATGCAGTCTCCCTTGCCCTCTGTCATAATGTGCCTGAGTGTGGGGATGTGAAGGTCAGCTTCACTGTGGGTGGGGCATAGGCCTGACTATGGAAGGGCTCCAAAAGTCTGTGCATGCCATACTGCTCAACTGTCCCTGAAAGCAAAGGACAGCCCTCATTTTACCCATAAAACCGCTCTGCTTTTCATTCCTCCCTCATAGAAAACATGCTGCTCACACAGAGGATGTCCTATAAATTTAGACTCTATGGTAGGGATGCCATTTCAGAATTCTGCATGGAGGGGCAAGAACCAGTGGAAGCCAGGTACTAGTTAGCTCCTAGGTGGCAATCTCTAGAATGTCTAGAACATCTCTAAAAGGTAACACTTATTTGTTGTGACTGAAAAGTGATATGCAAATCAGGAAAAATTAAAATGTATAAAATTCATGTGTCTATACCCCGGAGCAGTGCATCAGATGTGGGCTTACACCCACCCAGTTACTAACCCAGTTGTTTTTCCTGACTGAAGTTGTCCCCCCCCCAAAAAAAGGTCCCAGTTTTTCTCCCCCACTCCATTCCATTCAATACCTATCCCATATGGGTCATAAAGCCACCCAAATATGCAGAAATGTGAAAAATGAATCAATATTTCAGTCTTTCCTCCTTCCCCAATCCCCCTGTAAAACATAATTTATTTTTATTTACCCCGGCCATCTGGCTAGAAGCTGCAGCCTGGCACAGTGTGTCACCAGCCCAGTTTTCAGACTACTTCTCCCGCATCCTTCTGCCAGAAGCTTGATGCTAGAACCAGTCATCCCAGGTCCCCAGCACCGTCCGTGATCAAGTCACCGTGCCAACCGAACCCACCCAACCTGTGTTGCTTGCTTCTTGCTTGGCTGCAGCTGAACTGCACTGATCAAAGCCAATAGAGACCACCCACACTACTGTTGCCACTGCTGCTAGGCCTAGCTTGCTGCTGCAGGGTCCGTGCTGTTTTTTTTTCAAGGTGAACATAGTAGAGTAAGTAGGTAGCATAGTCCAGATTTAGCTTCTAGCTCACCCTCTGCCCCTTCTGCCACCGGGGAGACAGAGATTTATTAAAAATAGACCAACAAAAATATGCCACTACAACACTGCAATTCAGTGCTCACAAACTCCTTCAAGTTGTTGTGCAGCCTGCCTACTCTGTGGTGGGAAAGACAGTGTTGCACTCTCATGACTCGTGCGCTTGCTTGGCTGGAGCTCCTCCATGTCACATGTGATGGTGCCACTCCAATAGGTGGAGAGAGTGGACAACACAATACAGACACAGTCGAGTCAAGAGTGCACCTGCAGCATGAGCGCACACAGGCCAGGGGGGCACTTATTGTGCAAAAGATTAAATCCAAATTTAATGCCATTATTTCCACACCATAAGAACAACCTGGGCACAAATGGTGGGGGACAGTCCCACTCTGCCTTACCTTAATAGCACCCTGCTTTCTGTTAGAATCATTCTTAGATGCTAAACAAATAAATAAGATGGTTTCCACTGTGTTCTGAGGTACTATATCTCCATGTTTCAGGATGTGTCTTGATCATCATGAAGGTCAGTGTCCCTCATTTTGAGTGTCCATGTCCCTTATTTCAGTGACGAAATGTGAGGTAAGGTGCATGCTTCCAAGACCCTACTCAGCACAAAGAGTGCTGAACATGGCCATAGTGCATATGCTCCATACAGAATGACAAAGGGAAAGTAAATGAGCCAAAACAGTCTTGGAGAAACTTATTTGTAGCACTAAATATGCATGAGGGGATTTGCATGGCCTGCAAATCAAATGGCAGGATTCACAACACAGAGGACCCTTTTCTGCACATCTGGAATGGGGGATGCTGGCTGACAATATACTAGGCATTTAATGCAGTAAGCAAACAATTCTTTACAAATTAATGGTGCTTTAATGACAGAAATCAAAAGCCATTGAACAACTTGCAAAAGAATTAGAATTAATAAGTTTACTTAATGTTAATGAGAACGCAATGAAAAATGTATTTTAATGGTTCTAATTGCTAGCAGTAGTAAAATGAATAGAAACTGATGTTTTTTTTTGAAATGAGATTTGCACCAGCCTAGCAGCTGCATACATGGCAAGCATGCAGCTTGTGAATCTGATGTGATTTTTAAATGATGTTCACACCAACTTAACTGCTGCACTATGTCAAGTGTGCAACATGCGAACCTGATGTTATTTCTAGAAGATGTTTGCATGAGCTTACCTGCTGTGCACTTGTCAAGCTTGCAGCATGCAAACCTGATTTGCTTTTTAGTCCTGGTTCACTTAGGCTCATTTAGTGTATGCAAATCACATGCAAACATTGCACAATTAATAATATGGCATGCATTCTGCATATACACAGCATACTTATATTTCTGTAATGGTGGTTCATTTCCTCCTGTTTTGTTTTTGATCCCCCCACCACCCAGCCTAACAATCTGCTGACACTGATGGTTCCCAGTCTCCAAATCAAGCAGTCTAGGACATGGGGGTGCCCACTCCCCCTGCCCCAAGTATGAAGCTGACATTAGAGTGTCCAATCACCAGTGTCAGAGGTACTACATTGTACCTTAAAAAAAAGAAAACCATCCTGCAACCTCATTTAAATTTTTGTTTATGTTAAACCTGAATAGAGTCCCTTGTTGTCTGCAGCTGACCTAGCTCCTACCCAACCTTCCCAGTTAACACCCTCCAGCCCACACCCCCCTTTACTCTATACTTACCTAGTGGAAGTCCAATGCCATAATCCTCTCTGTACCAGTGGCACGACTTCACTCTTCAGCGCTGGGCCAGGAACTGAGGAAGTCATGTAAATGCTGTATAATGTATTTCAATGCATTTCATAACTTGGTAATTTTTATATATTTACACCAGATTTTCAACACGGACTTTTTAGAACCCAACTTCATGAAGAAGGATAGTGACATTTTTCAGATCTGAACCAAAAGGTGATTTTGCAGTCAATCTATGAAATCACCATTCCATTGGGATTTGAAAATGCTCACCTATCAGGTTCATGAATTGGAGCCATAAAAAGCCAACTTTGAACATTTGTGGTCAAAATATTGATAAACAAAGTTATGAGCATACATTGAAACTTCTCAATGTTCTCTCTTAACTTTGGCAATTTTCAATATTTTAACCCCAAATTTTCAACACAGCTATTTTTTCACACCACTTCATGAATGTGACAGCTGTCATTTTTCAAATTCTTGCCAAAATGTGTCTTCGTACTTGTGGTGCAAAATTACTTTCTGACCAGAATTTGACAATTGTCACCTATCAGGTTCTTGTGGACCTATGCACTGCACCAGGACTATATCCAGTATTTTATTTCAGCTGCATAAATGAGAATACACTTGCAGTACCAGAAAAACAAGGGAAATTAATTGCAAAATACTACATTAGTGCAGACATTACATCCGCAGTAATGTCCCTTATTGATTACGGCCTCCCAGTATATGGTGCTGCTGACTCCACTGCCCTCAGCAAGATTAGACTCATGCTAAATAAGACTTGCAGGCTACTGACCACTTCCCCTAGACTCACCCACACCAGTCAACTCTATGGCATGGCCAAACTCCTAAACCTCGGCGAACGCATCTGCTACCAAACCGGCCTGCTAACCAAGAAGATTCTACTAGGGCTTTCCCTCCCTGGGGTGTCTGCCTCCATCCAATTTACACCCCCCAGAGCCACTACCTGAATTTCAGACAAGGTCACTCTACTAGTGCCCAGAACTAGGACCACCCAGGCTCAGAGGTCATTCAGCTACAGAGCCCCTACCTGGTTCAACTCACTCCCCACAGCCATTTCCAACACTGCCAAAATTGCCCCTTCAAAGATGCCTTACAAGACCTGCTGTTCAACACCCACTGCTGCATTTGTCAGTAAAAGATACTCTGCTAGTCTTCTGGCACTATTGCCATGGCCCACTGGGCTGAACACCCACCCCCCGGGCCCTCTCTCCTCTGCCAGTACCTGCTGGTTCTACTTGAAATGTTTCTTAATTATACATGTGTTCAAGCATTTGTATGTAATACTATGTATTTCTGTTCATGCAACCCATGTAAAACTATATGATTCTGTATGTCTGTATTCTGTAAATATGTAAAAAATCTGTTATTCTGTCTTGACTGTACTCTGTAAATTATGTTAACCATGTGTGTCCTCTCTGTGACGAGGTACCTTTGTAAATGAGCTGCTGGCTCAAAGTTGTAAATTCGATTATACAATAAATAAAATAGATAAGACATTAGGATTGAAATATGCAAAGTGTAGAAAGTAGGGAAATGAAAAACAGGGTTTTGGGTCTCTGGACTATTGGCGAACCAGTGGTAGGGTCTTCCTTAGGGTTGTCAACAATAGTGCTCATCCCCATCCCTGAGCAAACATGGTCAGATGTAATTCCTTTTCTTCATGCAGTGTCCTAAATGAAAAAAGCTCTGACAGAGTCTGTTGACAACATGTGGCGAGCCATACTTCTCTACCTTTGAAGAGTATATTACTATGGTGCACTGGCTTGCAGCTGTACCTTGTGCTTTGGATGGGAGGCTATGAGCTGGGGGATGGGGCAGACATTTGGGTTGCCAAACCCAAGGAAGACCCCACCTCTGATTTGCCGATATTCCAGAAATCCAAAACCCTGTTTTTCATTTCCCTACTTTCTGTGTGGCAACCCTACAGCTTTCATTCCTTGGCTGGGGGGTATTTGACAACAGTGCTGTCCCAACATGTTCACCCATGTAGCTGGATCACTGGGTTTGCCCATGAACTGATGTCATCAGCATGGATTACAATGCATGCCCACTGGGATGAAGACTGGCACTACACACAAAGTTTTTAATAATTATAATTTTTTTTTATTTAGACCCAAAATTTACAAGATAGTTATTATATGACTGACTGTACAAACATGATATGTGGCATTTATAGTATATTGCCTAAAATGTCATTTTGTACCACAAGTGTTGAAAACATATCTTGCACAGGATTTAAAAAATTAGACCTGTCATGTTTATGAGGTGGTGTGGAAAAATAGCTACGTTGAACATTTGGAATTAATATTGAAAAATTAGAGAAGTCATACGTGTATGTTGAAATATTGATATGTTCATTCATAACCTGGGCATTTTACCATATTTGAACACCAAATTTTCAGCATTGCCTTCTTATTAGACCACTTCATGAACCTGATAGGGGGAACATTTTCAAATCAACTTTGAAACATCATTCTGCACCACATGTGTGAAAACACATTTTAGCCAGGATTTGAAAAATGATAGCTGTCATCTTCATGAGGTGGTGTAATAAAATGATCGCGCTTTAAATTTCCAGTCAAAAGTTTGAAAATTACCAAAGTTATGAGTGTGCATAGGAACATTTCAACGTACACTCATAACTTTGTCATTTTTATATATTTTGACCCCACATTTTAAACATAGCCTTTTTATAACCCCATCTCATGAACAAATGCAGTGTAATTTTTCTAATCCAACCCAAAAGTGATGTTGCAAAGTGACTGTGAAATCACCTTTCGAGCCAGATTTGCATAGTTGTACTGCCATTGGTTATGAAGTGGGGATCCCAAAAAAGCCATGTTGAAAATTTGGTTTTAAAATATTCACAAGTGACAATGATATGAATAAGTTCAAAACCCACTGAAATACATTATACCTGATTTTCTTATATTGCCATTGCCAGTTCCAGCAGCAGGATAAGTCTTATATCAGAGAATGAATCTATGCTGTGGGGCATGTCTAATTTTTTTTATTTTTTATTTATTTGTTTAACCAGGAGTATCACACTAAGCTGAAAGCTTTTTTACAGGAGCGACCTGGGAACACAGGGAAGTTAAGTGACTTGCTCAGGGTCACACAATATGCAAGTGGAAGCTATGGGATTCAAACCCAGGTCTGGTCTGCTGGAAGTCACCAGATTTACAGCTCAGAGCCTTAAACCACTGCGCTATATTGCCTCCCATGTTTAGGTGAGTGTGTGAGTGTGTGTGTGTATGTGTAGTCATGGGTGCTGAATGGGAGGTTGGGGTGGCATGCATATGTGTGAAGGCAGTCAAATCGGCAAGGGACCATTTTCTTTCTTACATAGAAACATAGAGTGGATGGCAGATAAGGACTGCAAGGCCCATCCAGTCTTCCCATTTCTATTTCTGCCTTATGAATGTGCCATTGGCCTTTGCGTTGTCAATGGCCTCTCTATTCATACTCATCTGTATTGCTCCCTTATGCCTATCCCATGCCTGTTTGAAGCCCTGCACTGTATTCATATCCGCCACTTCCTGAGGTAGGCCGTTCCATGCATCCACCACCCTTTCTGTGAAAAAGAACTTCCTCACATTACCCCTTAATTGGCCTCCCTCTAATCTCATGCTGAGGCCTCTTGTTCTTCTATTTTTCTTATATTGAAATGTTAGACTCTTTCACATTTTTAATGCCCTTAAGGTGTTTGAATATTTCAATCATATCACCTCTCCCCTCCATTGCTCTAGGGTATACATATTGAGCTCAATTAATCTGTCCTCATATGTTTTCTGATGCAGTCCCTGCACCATTTTGGTTGCCCTTCTCTGGACTGCCCCAATTTGGTTAATGTCCTTGTGAAGGTGTGGCCTCCAGTACTGCATGCAGTACTCCAGATGGAGCTTAACCAGTGTCTTGTACAGAGGGATTATTGCCTCCCTCGTCCAACTTGTGTTACTTCTACTAATACAACCCAGTATCCCTCTAGCCTTACCTACTGCTTTAGTGGTCTGCTTGGATGATTTCAAGTCATCGGTGATGATGATGCCCAAGTCTCTTTTTTCCCTTTTGACTGCCAGCAACTCCCCTCCCAGCCTATAGGTGGATTCAGGGTTTCTCTTTCCTATGTGCATGATCTTGCACTTCTTTGCTTTAAACACCAATTGCCACTCTTCTGACCATTTTGCTACTTTATCCAGATCTCTTCTCATTCTGCCCAACCCATCTGGATCATCTACTCTGTTGTAGATCTTGGTGTCATCTGCAAACAGACAAACCTTACTCTCCAGTGCATCTGCAATGTCACTGATGAAGATATTGAAGAGGACTGGCTCCAGAACTAATCCCTGAGGTACCCCACTTGTGACTTGCATCTCTTCTGACTGTATACAGTTTACCACCACTCTCTTGTTTTCTGCCCATCAACCAGTTTGCCACCCAGTTGACCAACTTCTGGCCCACCCAGAGCCTACCCAGCTTATTAATCAATCTTCTATGTGAAACAGTATCAAACACTATGCTAAAGTCAAGGTAGGTGACATCAACTGCTCCCGCTTGGTCCATCACTCTGGTTACCCAGTCAAAGAAATCTATGAGATTAGTTTGACAGGACCTTCCATTCGTAAACCCATGCTGTCTTGGATCCTGTGCTCCTATGGATTCCAGGTGTTGCACTTTCCTTTCCTTAAGGATTGCCTCCATAATTTTGCCCACTACTGAGGTAAGACTGACTGGTCTGTAGTTCTTTGCCTCCTCCCTGCTACCACTCTTGTGCAGCAGGATCACATGAGCCCTTCTCCAGTCTTCTGGGACCTCTCCTGTGCTCATAGACTCACTAAACAGTTTTGATAATGGCTCTGCTAGTTCCACCCTTAGCTTCTTTAGTACCCTGGGATATATGCCATCAGGTCCCATTGCCTTGTCCACCCTGAGCTTATCAAGCTCTTGTACGTCCCTTTCTTTCATGAAGGGACTAGTGCACACCTCCTTCCCCCCTGTGTCCATGGTGCTGAGCCCTGCCCTACCTTCTCTTCAGTAAATTCTGAGCAAAAGTATCTATTTAGGATAGATGTTTTTACATGGTCCTCCTCCTCACATGCTCCCTTATCCCCTTTGATCCTAGCAATACCCCTTCTGGACTTTCTCCTTTCAGTAACGTATCTATAGAAAGTCTTGTCGCCTTCTTTTACTGTTTGTGCTAGTGTTTCCTCTGTTTGGGCCTTTGTCTGCCTTACTACCTTCCATGCTTTCCTTAGGGAAGTTTGGTATGCCTTCCTATCTTCATCCTGCTGTGTTCCCTTATATTTCCTGAAGGCCAGCCATTTGGCTCTGACCTTTTCTGCTACTGTTTTTGAGAACCAAAGTGGTTTCCTTCTTCTTTTGCACTTCCTTTTCTCTCCAACACAATGGGAGGTTGCTTCAAGTATTGCATCTTTAATGCTTGCCCACTTTGCCTGTACCCCCTCACCTGTATTTCTTTTTGCCAGGGCTAGCTTAACTCTGTTGGCCATCTTATCAAAATCAGCTCTTCTGAAGTCCCATATGTTTGCCTTGGAATTTCTAGTGGCCAAATTGAACCATACCATGTGATGGTCACTGGCCCCCAGGTGACCTTCTACCTGGAAATCTAGGATCCTTTCCCCTGTTAGTCAGTACTAGATCTAGAATAGCCCTGTCTCTTGTGGGATGTTGTACCAGTTGTTTGAGCCCCTCCCGCTGCAGGGAATCCACCATGTGTCTAGTTCTGGCAGATGTTCCTTCTGGTATTGACCAATCTGTATCTGGCATGTTGAAGTCTCCCATTATCAGAACCTCCCCTTTAGCTGTCATGTTTTGTATATCTTCTAACAGTAATGTATCTATGTACTCCCCCTGGTCTGGAGGCCTGTACACAACCCCAGTTTGTATGGCTGTCCCATTTCCTATTTCCAGGGTGACCCACAGTTCTTCTGGTTTCTTGTTGTGTATTCTGAATTTCTGTAGCTTTGATATTTGCATTGCCATAAAGGGCCACTCCAGCCCCCTTTTTGCACCTCAGCCTCTTCTGAACAGTACATAGCCAGGTACTGAAGTCTCCCAAGTGTGGTTACTGGTAAACCATGTCTCACTAATGGCTACTATGTCCAGTTTAGCCTCTGTCATTATTGCCTGCAGGTCTGGGATCTTGTTTCCCAGACTGCAAGCATTTGTGTACATGATTTTCCTTTGGCCAGATGTCGGTGTGTTAGTTGGGTGAGGTCTGGCGTTTCCCCTGTGTGTCATATGGGGAGCGGGACCTTTTTCCTTACTTGGTGATGCAAATGAACTACAAACATGCTGAACTCCTGTTTGACCACTAGCTGAGGAGGAAGGGGTGTTCTGCCCATTCGACGTATGAGGTGCTGCACCCCTCTCCTCAGATGCTAGTTTAAATATTCTGCAAAGACATCAAACTTCTACCCCAATGCATTGACTCCTCCTTAGCCAGATGCAGTCCATCAAATTTAAAGAACTTTCGTTCCCAAAACTGTTGCCAGTTCCTACTACTTCGTGTCCTCTTTTCCTGGCACCAGCCCTTGAGCCACATGTTTAGCCTCCCTAGCTCCCTTCTCTGACCTTCCGTCCATCTGCCCCCTCTCCCAGATTGGCAGGATCTTAGAGAAGGAGATGCCAGACAAAATGGATGATAGTTTGTTACCCAGCATGGTCAGGTGTTCCTTGGTTTCCACAACTGATCGGCTGGCTAGATAGTTAGTCCCTGTGTTACCAGGACATCAATGTTTTCTCCTGCTTGCTGTACAATTTTAACAATGCGGTCAGTATCTCTCCATGCTGATGTACCTGGGAGACATCTGACCATTACCCCTGGAAGGAGAAAGGTATCAACTACCTGAATCATGGAGTCTCCTATGATCAGAAGTTTTTTGGATTTCCTTTTTGCTTTTTTGTTTTGGTTCCTGTTTTGGGTGAGTTTTGTTGTTCTAGCTGCTGTGCTGCAGTGTTCTGCTCTGCAGTGTCCTCTGCCCCTTTGTTTGATTTCAAAGATAGAGGCAGATACCTCTTTGTAGTTTTTATATGGTTTCTGGAGTTGATATGTTGGAGAGCACCGAGTGATGGGGCACCCAGTTTGCCCCTCCTAACCACCTGCCAACCTCCCGGACCAACTACCCTCTGAGGTCGAGGTGCTTCTGTTGGATGTTGGGGAAATGGCGGGCAGTTCTTATGATATATTTCTTCTTGAATATGCAATTTGAGGTGTGCAATCTCTGCCCATGCTGCCTGGAGCTGGAGCCCTTAGACCTCAATGGCCCAACATGTAGGACAGTGTCCTAAATCCTGTAAAACTGCCCTTCTGAAAAGTGTTCTGCAGTACTTAGGTTAATGAGATCCATTCCAGATAAGTTGCTGGGTTTATAACCTGGTCAGAGTAATTAGAAGGAAGAAAATTAAAGCAAAAGTTTAATTTTGTGTTTTGTTTGTCTGTTTTTGTATAACTTGTTATAACAAGTTAAATTACTTGTGCCCCTCAAAATGAGGCCACTGTGTGCATACCGCTCTGATCCGCCCCTTCCTGCTTTGCTACAGGAAATGTCATGACTGTGCTACCCTATAAAAGGAGTGTAATGTGGGGTGGTTGGGGATGGAGGTGGGTGACTGGGCCCTTCCCCTGCCAAAAAAGAAGAACCATGGACAAAAGAAACAAGGAGGGAAGAGCAGAAACAATCAGCCAACAACAAATGGAGTAGCCCTGAAAGCTTATCCTAATGATAGATAAAACTGTAAAACCTGTAAAGCACCACCTGTAATAATTTCACAGAACATATGCCCTGTAAGAAACACTTTGCTACAGAGAAAAATAAAGCAGTAACAGAAGATATACCTTGCAAAAGACAATTTGAATCAGAAGATTACAGCAGTAATCTATAAGAATACATCTGTAGGCACACCCTGTAATAATGCAACAGAAGGTATACCAAGGGTAAACAAAAACCATTGAGGGGCATTTTTCTTTATTTCAGGGGATATTCCAATTCCGACACTGGGTATTGGGAACTCCAGTGCTGGCTACTGTTTGGCAGCACTGGGGTGGGCACTCCAGTGCCACCATGCAGATAGTGGGAATGGGGTGGGCAACCTGTAGTGGAGGGGGTCAAGAGAAGTGGAACCAGGGGTGGACACCATGCTCTGGTTATATTATTTTAGAATATACAGTATATACACTTTGGGAAAGGGGGGAAGGCAACTGGGAGGGAGAGGGACAAAGACATGGTGCCAGAGGTGATTACCCCAGTCTGCTTAAAGGGACATTGTCAGCTTTTTATTGACTGTCGATGCAGCATTCCAGATTTGCCCCTTTAGCACCCTGTAGTCTCACATAGTCTTATACAGGCCAAGGAGGGCATATGCCCCATAATAGCCTACCCTTAACTTAAAGGAGTAGCCACGTATATTTTTTTACAGTAATCATCTAGTCTGCTTTTAAATTCTCCCATATTTTTACTACACACCACCTATAGTGGAAAGCTCTGCTGTATGGCCATGACTCTTGTTTGGAACCAGGCTGCTCTTCTATATGTACAGCTTATTTCTTCCTTGAACTGTAGCATGTGTGATCTAGTTATGTGGTTACCAACTTTAAGTTCTAATCCTTAGCAATCCCATAAATCATCATCGGTGAAAACACAGTATACTAGACACAGATCCCCTCAATCTTCTGTACAATCCCAGTTTACTCCATCTGTTTCCATAGCTCAACCTACTCTCATGATGATATCATCCTTGTGGCCTTATGCTTTACACCCTCTAGAAGTCTGATATTAGTCTTTGTAAGTGGCACTGAAAACTGCCCAATGTTCCAAGTGTGGCCTATCCAATGAGGCATAAGAAAATATTTACCCTCTG
Source organism: Neoceratodus forsteri (assembly GCA_016271365.2). Classification (NCBI taxonomy): domain Eukaryota; kingdom Metazoa; phylum Chordata; order Ceratodontiformes; family Ceratodontidae; genus Neoceratodus; species Neoceratodus forsteri. Next base: position 1,094,830,531 of record CM057450.1, on the reverse strand, counting down.
GTCCCTACTGTTGATATGCCACCTAATGCATGCCAGGGTTCTGCATGCCTTTTTGGACATGGCCTGACAGTTCAATGTAAACTTCAGGCCATTAGATATGATGCCTAAGTCCCATTCCTTGGCTACTGTTTTTATATTGTACCCATTTGACATATATTCAGCCCTTATATTATGTTTCCTCAAATGCATAACAGAACACTTTTCCAGGTTAAATTCCAATTTGTACTTAATGGTCCATCTTACTAGATTGTCCAGTTCTTTCTGCATTTTGTCTGTTTCATATCACAGAGCCTATCTTAGTATCATAGGCAAATTTTGACATTCATATTCCTCCCATATCTCATTGATGATACATAAACATTGAAAAGGCATGGACCCAAGATTGAATCCTGAGTCACACCACTAGCAACGCCTGTCACAAACCCACTCAGCAGGTCAGCCTCTACTTCCAAAGTGCCAACCTCCGAGTGCAGTCTTGTGAACAGTTTGACAGAACAAAGTAACCCTCTTGTCTGTTTTGTGAGTTTGGACCAACCTTTGGTCTCCAGTCTTGAAGGGATTCAAACTGTGAACCTCTTGCTAGCATACCCAAGGCACAGGCTCAGATCATTCTGTCTTCAGGGGGCCAGCTAACTTTGCCTATTGGCACCTAACCAGGTGTACAGAGATGAACCCTTAAAATCTTTAATAAAGACCTCAGATTTAAAACACTTCTCTTTCCAGTTTGGTGTCACCATTCAAGCTTATGCCCAGTGTCTGTTGTAACCATATATATTTTGCTTGTAAAGGAAAGAAATCAAAGACAGACCAAGTAAGCTCTACAAAGAGTTCTACTAAAATAGATAATAATATGTAAAACATACAATACAGAACTATTATATCACACAACATACAAATCTTTTAAAAGAACAAGTGTTTAAACTGTGCAATTCCTACTACAGTAATTAGATTTGTCTCTTTTTCTAAGTAAGGGAGGTGGCAGGGAACTACAGGCCTGTCAGCCTGACCTCGGTGGTGGGCAAGGTGATGGAGGGCATTGTCAAGGAGAGGCTAGGGGGGGCCTGGATAAGTCAGGGTGCCTGGACGATAGACAGCATGGATTCATCCTGGGGAAATCATGTCAGACAAACCTGGTGGAGTTCTATGACTGGGTGACAAGTGCCTTGGACCTGGGTAGACCAGTGGATGTCCTCTTTCTGGACTTCAGCAAGGCATTTGACTCTGTTCCTCATGTGGTCCTGTTGGATAAGCCTGGAGAAATGGGGTGGGGAACCAGATGATCAGATGGATGAGCCAATTGGCTCAGGACCGGACCCAGAGGGTCGTGGTTAGTGGATAGTCTCATCCCCAAGGAGGGTCATTAGTGGGGTCCCACAGGGATCAGTCCTTGGGCCCTTCTGTTCAACGCCTATGTATCTGACATAAGGACAGGAATCAGGAGTGAGATGAGTCTCTTTGCAGATGACTCGAAACTGAGGCGGTGGTGGATGGGAGGAGGGGAGGGGAGGTGGCTCTACAGGGGACCTGGAAGCTCTGGAAAGATGGTCTAGAAAGTGGAAGCTGAGGTTCAATGCAGGGAAATGCAAGGTACTCCACCTGGGGCCAGAAACCCAGGTCAAGTGTACACCCTGGGGAAATGCTACAAGTCTCAATGGCTGAGAGGGACCTGGGGTGGTGGTGGATGTCAAGATGAACAACTCTGAGACTTGTAGGAGGGCAGCAGCCAAGGCCAACAGGATGCTGGGATGCATCTCTAGGGGATCACCTACAGAAGGAGGAAGTGATACTCCTCTGTATAACTGCTTGGTGAGGCCGCACCTTGAGTACTGCGTGCAGTTTTGGAGGCCACACTTAAAGAGGGACATTAACCTCCTGGAGAGGGTCCAGAGGAGGGCAACCAAAATGATTTGGGGCTTGGGGGACAGGATCTATGAGGAGAGGCTCGAAGAGCTAAATATGTACACATTGGAAGAGAGAAGGGACCGGGGGGACATGATAGAGGTCTTTAGGTACATGAAGAGGGTAAATAGGGGAGGAACAGTCAGGGTGCTTTGAAGGAAGGAGGAAGGGGCCACTAGAGGGCATGGCTGGAAGCTGGAGGGGGGAAGATTCAGGTGAGAAAGGAGGAGGTGCTACTTCACTGAGAGGGTGGTGGAGCCATGGAATGCACTGCCTAGGGGGCTGGTGGAGGCAGAGACAGTGGAGGGGTTCAAAAGGGGGTGGGACAGGTACAGAGGAAGGGTTCTGGAAGCAAAATCCAATGCAGCAAGAATATCCGGAACTGGGAAGGGAGAAGCCAGAGAAGGTGAGGGGGACAGCAAGGTCAGCACCCAGGTTGGGGACTGACCAAACGAGCAGACACGAAAGACCGTTAGGCCTATTCTGCTGGCATTTTAGTATGTTAGTACCTGTTTAACGTGCTCACAGACATTTCTTTGTCAGAGTCTAGATAAAAGTGTCTCTGAAGGAAAACAGAATAATGTTTTAAAAGCTGGTTTTCCCCACCTACTTGCATGAGGTCACCTAGCTCCTCCCTGATAGAATATATATAAAAAATCTATACAAAACAGGGTGTCTTTTTCAAGTATTAAATTCTGCAACCTCAGCATAACTCATGTTCTTTCAAATGACATCTCTTTCATCTATTGATCAAACAAGCTGCTGTCTCACACAGACACCAAAGCATTTATGATTTCACACCAGTGTACAAAACCTGGTTTCCTCCCTAACATCATAAAAGGATGCTGATTTTCCTTCTTAACAACTACAGCTATAATTAACTCAGACAAACATGAAATCCTTGATTAAGGCCTGGTCTGTAATTAACTTCTGGCATTCCATGCAACACTTGGTATCTAAAACCTGTGTGTGTGTGATCTCACATGCTGTTTCAGCATTTCTCATGGGAGACAGTTCATACAAATTTTTATTTTACAAAAAATGATCATACAGCACTCAGAACTGGCTGTCCATGTCACAATCCTCCCCACCTAGACTGAATTTGGAGGCTACATCCCTTAAATGGGATAAGCTTCCCAAATCAGTTCACTCCTCATAGACCCTAGACAGCCCATCTGAGTTCTGTTTTTTTGCTCCAGCCCTATGTATGATTGTCAGATCATACCTTTGCAAAGCAAGACTCCATCTTAGCAATCTACCATTGTTCTTTCTCATCTCGTCCAGCCAAACCAGGGGGTTGTGGTCAGTCTGTACCACAAATGCTGCCTGTATAAGTATGGCTATAATTTATTTAGGGCCCACACTATGGCAAGACACTCCTTTTCCACCGTGGAGTGTGCATGCTCCCTGGGAAGTAACTTCCTACTCAGGTACACTACTGGGTGATCTGTCCCTTGGCTGGATGTCTGACTCAGTACTGCCCCAATACCCACATCTGAGGCATCAGTCTGAACAATAAAGGTTTTGCTATAGTCAGGACTTGTCAAAACAGGAACACTGCACAGTTCCTCCTTTAATCTGGTAAAGGCTTCCTCACAGGCTGGGCCCCAGGTAATTTTCTTTGGCATCTTTTTCTTTGTCAGGTCAGATAGGAGAGCAGCCAGGGCCCTGTCATTGTGTACAAATTTTCTGTAGTACCCTGCTGTCCCTAGAAAACTCCTGATCTGCTTCTGTATTTCTGGTCTGGGCCACGCCTGGATTACCTCTATCTTTATTTGATTAGGACAGAGCTGTCCCCGGCCTACCACATGCCCAAGGTATGCCACTTCTCCCATGGCCACCTGGCACTTCTCGGCTTTGACAGTGAGCCCGACCCTCAGTATCCTGCCCAGCACTTCCCTAAGGTGGGATAGGTGTTCATCCCAGCTGGTACTAAAGATGACAATGTCATCCAGGTACACCACAGCATACTCCTCAGTGCAATTTAACACCTGGTTCACCAACCTTTGGAAAGTGGCCGGGTCGTTCTTCATTCCAAAAGGCATTACTTTAAACTCAAATAAATCTATCAGAGTGATGAAGGCCGACCTCTCCCTAGCTCTGTCTGTCAACTCTACCTGCCAATACCCCTTTGTCAGGTCAATGGTCGTAAGGTAGGTTGCTCCTCCCAACTTATCCAGGAGTTCATCCATCCAGGGCATAGGGTAGGCATCTGACTTTGTGACTCATTCAGTCCATGATAGTCTACACAGAAATGAGTAAAGACATCTGTCATAGGCACAAGAACTATGGGTGAGGCCCAGGGACTGTGGGATCTCTGGATTACCCCTAAATACAGCATCTCCTCCACTTCCCTCTTAATGTCCTTTTGGACAGCCTCTGACACCCGATATGCTGTCTGCCGTATGGGTGTCTGTGTCCCTGTCTCCACATTGTGCATCGCTAAGAGGATTAGTCCAGGCTTGGTGCTAAAGAAGGGGGCAAAGTCTGCTAAAACCTCCCTTACTTTCTGGATCTGGTCCGGGGTCAGCTGGGGAGACAATTTTACTGCCTCCACAGAGAACTCCCACTTACTCTCTTCCAGCAAGGCCAGAAGGGGGTCTCCTTTGTCCATCCCTTCCCCATGACTACACACTGCGAACACCATGTCAGCCCTATTTGCATATGGCTTCATCATGTTGACATTGTACATCTTTTCTGCCTGTCTTCGGTCAGGTAACTCCACAATGTAGTTCATGTAATTTACCTTCCTAACCACTTTGTACGGACCTGCCCACTCAGCCTGCATCTTGTCTTTCTGGACCAGAATAAGGACCATGACTTCCTGACCCACCATGCATGAGTGAGCTCTGGCTCTGCAGTTGTACCACACTTTTGTTTCTGTTGGGCAGCTGCCAGATTGCTCTGGGCTGTCCCCATAAGCTCCTTCAGCCTTTCCCTAAACCTAAGGATGTAATCCACAATGGGAGTTCCCTGGATGGCATGCTTGCCTTCCCAGTACTAACAGATTAAGTCTAGGGGCTCATGTACCCCGCGTCCATATAAGAGTTCAAAGGGGAAAATCCTGTCAACTCTAGGGGCACCTCCCTGTATGCAAGCAACAGCTGACTAAGGTGTTTTTCCCAGTCCTTGCCATGCTGGTCAGCAAATGCCTGGATCATTGACTTTAGGGAACCATTGAATCTTTCAACAAGCCCATTGGCTTGTGGGTGATATGGTGTTGTACATCTCTACACCACCCCACACTTCTCCCATAAACATTTCATCAGGTCTGACATGAAGGAACCCCCTTGATCGGTGATTACCTCCTGCAGAAACTCAACATGGGAGAAAATCTGAAGTAAGGCATCTGCCACTTTGTCTGTCCTCAGTGAGGATAGGGTGACTGCCTCTGGGTACTGGGTGGCATAATCCACCACAGTCAGGATGAATCTCTTCCCTGAGGAGCTGAGGATATTTAAAGGCCCCACAATATCCATTCCCACCCTCTGGAATGGCTCCTGCACTATGGGCAATGGAATCAGGGTGGCTTGGCTTTTCTTGACCACCTTCCCTATTTCTTGACACCGGTGACAAGACCTGCAATACTCCTTCACCTGCTTGGTGAAGTTAGACCAGTAGAAATTCTGGACTAACCACTGCGTAGTGCACACAGTTCCCAGATGACCATACAAGGGAATATCAAGTGCAATTTTGAGCAACTGCTCATGATACCCCTGGGGAATGAGAAGTTGCCTGCCTAGCATCCCTCCCCCTGTCTGTACTGCCTGAGTATAAATAAGTGCATTTTCCCAATAAACCTTATGTCTGCCATCACCTCACTGTGTACCATCCGAGTCTGCCCAAGTCCTCAGCTTCTTTAAACTAGGGTCACTTTTCTGAGCAGCTGTGAACCCCTCAAACATTCCCAAGACATGGTACAGGTCCCCTTCAGTCGCTAAACTAGGGTCCCTAGCATTAGCATCAGGGCCCTCAGGATCACTGTCAATTCCAACCCTCTGACAATGGGTCACCCTTCCCTCTTCAGAGTAACCCTCTGTAGCTGTGTGGTTACTTGCTACTGGGGAAATTTCTACCCCCTCTTCATTAATCTCCATATTAGGAGACACAGACTGGGGAACCTGCCTCTCAGTGATTTCCACAATAGCTACTGTGGGGTTCAGGGAACTACAATTTTCCCTTGCCACTTGGCTACAGGTAACTGCACACCCCATCTCCTGTTTGAGATTGCTGCCCAGGATCACATCCACTGCTAAGGTTTGGTCTACAGCTACCTGTTTCACAGTTCCCCTGTTTCACCCCAGTCTAGGAGAACACTAGTGAGGGGCAATGTTTTCTCTTCACCAGTGAACCCTTGTACAGTGACGTATTTATTGGGTATAAGCTGACCAGGCTGTACCAGATCCCCCTTTACCAAAGTCAGGGATGCCCCTATGTCCCTTAACCCTTGATTCTGTACACCATTCACCATGACTGGGTTCATGTATTCTCTCATGTTCACTGGCATGCTTCCAGGGACACACAAACAACCCACTTCTTTTCTAGCACCTTGTTGTATATTATTGCTTACCTTTCTGGGACACTGTCTGACAATATGCCCAGTTTCTTTACACAATCAACATTCATTTCTTCTCTCAGAGAAATCTTTTCTCTGAAACCTGGGGCTAGATGGTTTTGGTGGAGGCAGTGAGGGTTTTAGCTGCCCTGAAGGCACGCTTTTCCCTTTCTGTGCTGTCACGCCCACCCCATTTGATCTCAGAGCAGGTCTGCTCTTGGCATAGCGGTCTGAGAGTTCAGCAGCCTCTTGCACTGTTTTGGGATCTCAGTCCTCTAGCCAGATTTTTAGCTCAGCTGGGCATGCCCAATAAAACTGTTCTAATAAAATTACATTTTCAATTTTATCAACAGAGTTTACCTTAATTCCTTCCTGCCAATGTCTTAAAACTGATGTTGTTTCATGGCTAGCTCCTCGTAGCTCATATCAGGACTTCTGAGCTTACAGAATTTAGCCCTGTATGAATCAGCAGTTAATTCAAATGTTTTTAACAGTGCTGCTTTAAGTTTGCTGTAATCATCACTGTCCTCATTGTCCATTTGATCCAATGCATCCCAAGCTTTCCCGGTAAGTAGCGGGGATAGCTGAGAGCTCCAGGACTCTCTAGGAATTTTAGCCTGAATACAAACATTTTCAAAAGAATTTAAAAAGGCATCCATATCCTCCCCCTCTTTAAATTCAGCTATTAATTTGGAATTCAATTTGTAACCCAGTCCTGCAGTCCCAGTTAAACCCAAGCCACTTACCTGCTCTGGTGTCGCTGGCTGCAGTTGTAGCTTCTCCAGTTCATTTTGCCTCTGGTGCTCCTCTCTCTTCTCCTCTGCAGCTCACTGACACTCACGCTCCTCATGGTCTGCATCTCTCTATTCTTGCTCTACCTCTCAGCATTCTCACTCTGCCTCTCGTTGTTCCCACTCTGCCTTCTCCTGGAACTCCAGCTCCATCCTGCGCAACTCAATTTTCAGCCTGAGTACCTCTGGATTCAGGATACTGGTGACCTTCCCCTGCTGCTGTGGCCCTTCACTGACAGTGGCCCTGTTGCCCTCCTCATCAGATCTGAACACTGCACTGGCTGCTAGCCCTGCCACACTCAAGGTTTGGTCCTTTCCAGTCACGGTCCGTGACTTGCTGCTCTAGGTATCTGTTACCATCAGGGCATCTATGAGGTTCTGCTTTTTGGCTGTCACCTCGAACAGGACTCCTCTGTCCCCGCACAACTGCTTTAAGTAATCTACAGTGTGCCTGCTGTAGTCAGAAGCCATCTTCTTCCCCGACTACTGCTACTCTGACTTGCACTTTAGAAAAAAAAAATAAAATGGATAGGAACTTGACTGTATGCCAAGTGGGATAGTTCTGTTTCCTTTTTAAAATAAAACTCTGCCTTTTTCTTTCTTTGCAAGTGAGCTAACAGTCTCAAGCTGATACACTGAACAATACAAGCTTGTAATACCAAAATTATCTGCACTGCTGCCAACCAATCTGTCACAAATGCACTCAGCAGGTCAGCCCTCTACTCTCAAAGTGTCAACCTCCGAGCGCAGTCTTGTGAACAGTTTAACAGAACAAGGTAACCCTCTTGTCTGTTTTGTGAGTTTGGATCAACCTTTGGCCTCCAGTCTTGGAGGGATTCAAACTGTGAACCTCTTGCTAGTGTACCCAATGCACAGACTCAAATAATTCTGTCTTCGGGGGGCCAGATATCTTTGCCTATTGGCACCTAACCAGGTGTACATAGATGAACCCTTAAAATCTTTAATAAAGACCTCAGATTTAAAACGCTTCTCTTTCCAGTTTGGTATCACCATTCAAGCTTATGCCCAGTGTCTACTATAACCATATATACTCTACTTGTAAAGGAAAGAAATCAAAGACAGAACAAGTAAGCTCTACAAAGAGTTTTACTAAAATAGATAATAATATGTAAAACATATAATACAGAACTATTATATCACACAACAGACAAATCTTTTAAAAGAACAAGGGTTTAAACAGTGCAATTCCTACTACAGTAATTAGATTTGCCTCTCTTTCTAAATACCTGTTTAAAGTGCTCACAGATGTTTCTTTGTCAGAGTCTAGATAAAAGTGTCTCTGAAGGAAAACAGAATAATGTTTTAAGAGCTGGTTTTCCCCACCTATTTGCATGAGGTCACCTAGCTCCTCCCTGTCAGAATATATAAAAAAAAAATCTATATAAAAACAGGGCGTCTTTTTCAAGTATTAAATTCTGCAACCTCAGCATAACTCATGTTCTTCTTTCAAATGACATCTCTTTGATCTATTGATCAAGCTTCCCTCTCACACAGACACCAACGCATTTATGATTTCACACTAGTGTACAAAACCTGGTTTCCTCACGTAATGTCATAAAAGGGATGCTGATTTTCCTTCTTAGCAACTACAGCTATAATTAACTCAGACAAACAGGAGATCCTTGATTAAGACCTGGTCTGTAATTAGCTTCTAGCCTTCCACGTAACACCTGGTATCTAAAACCTGTGTGTGTGTGTGATCTCACTTGCTATTTCAGCATTTCTCATGGAAGACACTTCATACACATTTTTATTTTACAAAAAAATGATCATACAGCACTCAGAACTAGCTGTCCACATCACAGTCATCGTCCACCCATTTAGACTTATGTTCCCACACATTAATATGTTATTTTCTCTCTGTAAGCCATGATTTGATCCATAAAACAATGTTTTCCTGCAAACCTGTGTTATATAAGACTTCAATAAGTTGTCTGTGTGGCACTTTGTCAGCTGCTTTACTGTAGTCCAGATAGACCACATCCACAGGGTCTCCATCATCCAATGCCTTGCTGACCCTATTGAAGAAGTCCATCAAATTTGTTTAACAGGATCTTCCATTTTCAAATCCATGTTGTGATATGCCAGTTAGCCTTGCCTTCTTTATATGTTCCTCTATTACCTCCTTCAATATACCTTCCAGAAATTACATCACACTGATATTAGACTGATGGGCCTATCATTTTTACATTTACTTCTATAGCCTTTTTTAACAATCTCTGGTCAGAGTTGGCACAGCTGCAACCATAGTCTTAGAGGCTTGTGGCACTGTCCGACATGTCCAAGATGGCCACCAGAGTTTTCTGTGCCTGTGCACTGAACTTCTTTGGCACGGTGGCAGAGTCCACTGCCACACATATGTAGAAAACTCTGGCAGTCATCTTGGACATGATGGACTATGCGTTATTCTACCAATGGACTGAATAGTGTGGTGTATGCGCAGTGATTGCCATTCACCACCACTGTTTAAAAGTCCGGTCTATATCTGGTAATCCTCTTTTTCTCTACTGTGCTCACAAAACATCTGCAAGGCTATGCCCACTGCAGTCATAAAAATCGGGACTATTGATGCTTTCCTTCAGTCAACCACTGTTCCGCTGTTTAAAGACATTTGGTAAATTAATGCAAATGGTCCTGCCAAACTGTCTGATATCTTTGTAAACACCCTTGGATGTATTTCATCTGGCCCAGGTGTCTCATTTGGGTCAAGCCCCTTTCATATGGTTCTGATATCATTTTCATCCAGTATTATTGATGGAGGACCACCCATTGTTCTAGTTACAGGAATATTATTTGTTTTTTTATTAAATACCGAGCTAAATCAATCATTGAGCCTATCCAGAGTTTGCTTTTCCTCAGTTACTAAGTCACCATTCATGTCTACAATAGGTCCTACCTCGATACTTTCCCACATTTGTGATTTATATGATTGTAAAATGTTCTATAATTCAGTAAGGAGATAGAATTGTGGTCCCTGATTTCTATTATGATTTTTTTTATTTATTTGAGAAATCTCTTTTAATTCAGGTGACCCATTCTTAGAGCAGTTGCTCATTGCTCCGACGAGTTCACGCAACAACACAGTATCAGTACTGTTAACTTGTGCATGGATCGAGTTTGGACTTTTTTGTCCTATATGACCTAAACACAGTTTCTGATACTTGAATGGGAACATCTAGATAATAGAAGGGATAAACATATGATTAAGTTAATGTTTAAAATTGTTAAAAAAAGTGTCCCAGGATATTTGTTTAACGGGTTTGAACTGAATGTTCCAACTCTACAACTAAGATTGGTTTGTTATTTTCAATTTATAGTCCCTAGGAAGAGAACAAAAAAGGAAGGTAATACAGTTGCCTGTTTGGAACCTCAAAATTGGAATAAATTATCCTCCTATGTTAGATCACAAGAAGCTAATGTGACATGGGCTCAGATAGATAAATGGTTTAGGAACCAAACTGGCACTTTAAGAGATTGCTGTACTTGCTAGGCTGTTGAATTATTGAAGTTAACTGTCCTATAGGACATTCTCCTTAGTATGTGGTATTAGGAATTTATGTGCAGTATGTCCTTTTTTGTGTTCTATGTTGGTGTGTGGTTATAATGCATTTATGTTGTTTTTTTGTTATGTTATTATTTTATATATTGACTGTATTGGAATATTGAAGTAAGATGTAAGTACTCCATGTATGTTAGTATTTAGTGTACCTATTTATTATATTAACTAACATTTTGTATGTAACTGGATATATTTGTTTTTTCATATGGAGACCCTTGTAAATGAGCATACATTTATACTCAATGGGTTATTTTCCATGTTTATTTATGAATAAATCATTACTACTACTGATACTATATGTCCACTTGAGCCTGCCAAGATATTTCGTATTAAAAAAATAGCAGGGCATCCCTGCTAAATGTATGTTTGCAATTGTGGACCCTGATTTTCTAATATGATTTTTTTCATTTATTTGAGAAGTCTCCTTTAATTCAGGTGACCCACTCATAGTGCAGTTGCTTGATGCTCTGACGTGTTCACACAACAGCACAGCTTCAGTGCTGCTAAACTTGTGCATGGATCAAGTTTGGACTTTTTTGTCCTACATGACCCAAACATAGTTTCTGATATTAGACATCCACCTGAGCCTGTTGAGATATTTCATATTATAAATTGAGCAGTGCATCCCTGCTAAATTTATGTTTGCAATTTCAAGCAGTGACTTGGGGCATGCACACACTGTTTTAAAAACATTTTAGAGAAATAAAAAAATAACATTTTTAAAAATATTTTAGAGAAATAAAAAATTATATTGGTGATAAAGCTATGTTAGAAACATATTAATGCTAAAAAAATACATGACAAATTATTTTCTAACACTGCTGTGTAAAATTATGTTTTGTATTTTCAGTCTTCTAGAACATTCAAACTGCCTTATAACTATTATCAAATTTACTTCATCCTAAGAGTTGAGCACCAACTATGCATATTCCCAGTTTCAGGTTATTCTGTCCAGGGATGGCTGAAATTTTAACGTGGTAAAATTGAGGTTTAACACATAAATCCCTACTCAACCCTGGTAGCAGTGGCACTACCATGCCCCATAATGTAAGCAGTGCCCCAGCAATTGATAGCTAAACCTTTAGAGCAGCCTGCTACCACAACCAACATTGTACACTCTTCCCCTGCCCAATAATACTGTTGAGCACTACTCTTGTCCCACTGGTACTAGTCTTATGGAGCTCCTAGGGAATCCTGGGTACTCATGAGTTGTAATGCTGCATGCCTAATTGCAGTCATGCATGGTTGGCCAGCACTGGTGCATTTAAATAAACAACCAGTAACTCAATCTAAAATTGTAATTCTGGCCAGATGGCCTAGTCAATAAACTTGTAGCCAAACTGGGGCCTTACCTAACTTTTAAACAGATGCATGTCGCAGGATCTTGGGTCACACTGAGCTACTCACAGATACCCTGAAATATACAGCAGCAGCCATCTCCTAGTCTCTGCAGACCTGACTGGATTTAATGTCTCCCTTTATGTAGCTGGTATCACACCCCTGATGCCTTAGCTCTCTTCAGCTGTCACTTCTGACTGCTCTACTGATCAACTTGGCTTAACCTCTAATGGTCTCTCTCTCTCCCCCCATCTCAATGCTGTTGGGTGGATGCATGGCTGATGAGCTCCCCTTCTGCAGTCCACTTCCTGGCATCACCAGATGCAGGCCCTCACCAGGCTTAGGTGACAAGCACAGTGGCTCCCAGGTTTGCTTGTAGACTTGCTGTGCAGGCCCCTCAGGCCTAGATGAATTAAATGTCTTTTCCTCTTTCTATGCAACAGTCTCAGCTATGAAGTGGATCCCTCACAGACTGATAGTGTAGCTCAGTGTTGGCCAGGTAGAGTAATTGCAGACATTCTGCATGAAGCAGTCTCCTTCTCAGCAGCTGTGGAAGCACGCTTCTCCCTCATTTGACCATTTGGTATCTGTGCAGAGCAGATTCACACTGAGACAATACAGTAAGTCTGCTTCCTCCTACAGACAGGAACACAAGCTTGGAAGGTCCTGTGTGGAAAAACAAGCAGTAATCTTCCCCACTGGATAAGGAAGGCTGACTTTGGTAAGATGGCAGCCATAGTGAGAGAACATGTGGATATCATTAAACCAGAGATGGACACCACCCAAAAGTGGGACATTGTGATGTCGGGCCTGATAGTGGCAACAAACTTATGTACAAAGAGCATTAGTAAGAAGGCGAGGTCCAAGGAACCTAGTTGGTGGACAGAGGGGGTGCTGGATGGAGTACAGGAGAAAAGAGCTGCCTTCAGGAATTATAAGAGAACTGGCAGTGGGGCAGAAAGACAGGAATACAGCAGGAGATCCAGAGAGGTGACCAAAATTGTGAGGACCATCAAGGCCTCAAAAGAGCTAAGGCACAGCCGGCCCGCTGGAGCAGCGGTTGGATTTCTGCTTGCAATGCCAGTGACCTGGGTTTGGGAATGGACCCAGGGAGCTGGAGGGCTGGCTAGGGAAGAAGGATTGAGCACCTCTGGGTAGCTCTCCTCCTTCAGGGATCAGGTCGGGGAGAATGTCTGGTGCACGAGGACTCCTAGCATAGGCTGGAAAGAATTGTTAGTGCAGGCATCCAACAGAAGTAGAGGGATGGGACAGATGCAGGTTGTCATTGCACATCTCTGCCCCTTGGGGAAAAAAATAAGAAAATACGGCTTGAGCCCACCTTTATGAAGCCTGCCCCTGCCCTAATCAGCTTTCAGGGCCGGCTCCATGATTCCAGTCCCATGATTCATGGTACTAATGCCCTAGGTGTCATGATCCCACCCTGAGGGGGTAAGCCAGGGTGTCTGGAGTCAGGTCAATTGAAAGTGGGAGTATAAGGGGTCCGTGACCAGGCAGATCCTCAGCAAAGCGTAAGCAGGAAAAATACAGCATTAAAAATAAAAAAAATAAAAGAGCTAAGGTGCACACAGGGGCTAAAGAAAGGAGAGAAAAACTTATTTTGATATATCAGGGAAAAAAGGAGAGTCTGGGAGCAAATAACCAGGATCAAGAAGGATGGGGGCATAACAGGTCATAATGTCGCATGCTTAATAGTGTATGGCATTATGGCAAAACTTGGACTTGTGCACTCCCCGAGTTGGACCCCCCAGAATTGAGAATCATTATTAGGGGAGTCCGGGGGTGCAGCCCACTGTAATGGGGGTGTGGGGGTAGAGCTGTCCACAGAACAAAGACATGATGCCTCAAGGCATAAATCATGCAGTGCAATAGTGCTATGTGGCACTATGGCTTCCGACATAATGAACCTGTGCCAATGGGGGTGGGCCAAAGAGGGGAAGGAGCAAGCAAAGGTACTCAATGAGTACTTCTGCTCAGTTTTTACAAGAGAAAAGTACAGACCTATTCCACAAGGAAAGGTAAAGGTGAGAGGGGAGGGAGGAGAGGGGATAACAGACTGTGATATCCCAGTAGAAAGTGAGCTGGCTGACCTCAACTCCCTAAAAATGGACAAGGCACCAGGTCCAGATGGGTCACATCCCAGAGTTTTGAGGGAACTGGCAGGGGTGCTGGCAGAACCACTGAGTGATGTGTTCAGTACCTTCCTATGTTCAGGATGTGTGCCACTGGACTGGAGGATGACACATGTGGTGCCCATCCATAAGAGTGCACATTGGGATGACCCAGGAAATTATAGGCCAGTCAGCCTCATATCCATAGTGTCTAAAATAATGGAGATCATAATGAAAGAAAGGTTGCTGGCATACCTGCAGGAAAATGGACTGCAGGATGACTGACAGCATGGGTTTGTCAAGGGGAGATCCTGCCAAACAAACCTGGTTGATTTCTTCAACTGGGTGACTAGGGCACTGGATGCAGGCCAGATGGTTGATGTCCTGTACCTGGACTTCAACAAGGCCTTTGACTTGGTGCCACATTGCAGACTGGTGGGCAAACTAAGAACCCTAGGAGCAGGAGATAAACTGGTTGATTGCATAGGTAACTGGCTGAAAAAAAGGCAGCAGAGAGTGGTGGTGGGGGGAGTACTCAACACCCTGAGAGGTCATCAGTGGAGTCCCACAGAGTTCAGTTATTGGGCCAGTGCTCTTTAACATCTACATTGCAGATATCATGGAGGGTGTTGAGAACAAGATGAACCTTTGCACAGATGACACTGAAATAGGTGCAGTGGTAGACAGTGGGAAGGAGGGCAGAGTGCTCCAAAAGGATCTAGAAACACTAGAGAAGTGATCAAAAACTTGGCAGCAGGGTTTCAATGCTGGGAATTGCAAAGTCATGCACTTCGGAGCCAAAAACCCAAGACATAGTTACCATCTGGGAGGGGTGCAGTTAAAGGTCTCAGAGGGGGAAAAGGATCTGAGAGTGATGCTAATGGGAAATCTGAACCACTCAGAACAGTGCAGGAGAGTGAAAGCCAAGGCCAACAGGATGTTTGGAAGTATTGCCAGAGGGATCACCTCAAAGAGTGAGGAAGAAATCCTGCCACTGTACAGAACACTAGTGAGGCCTCACTTGGAGTACTGCATGCAGTGTTGGCATCCCTACATAAAGAGGGGCATCAGACTCTTGGGGGGGTCCAGAGAAGGGCAACCAAAATGATAAGGGGGATGCTTGGGAAGCCCTATAAGTATATATTGAGGGAGCTCAACATGTACTCCCTGGAGGATAGAAGAGAC
Source organism: Neoceratodus forsteri (assembly GCA_016271365.2). NCBI lineage: Eukaryota > Metazoa > Chordata > Ceratodontiformes > Ceratodontidae > Neoceratodus > Neoceratodus forsteri. Next base: position 1,094,815,054 of record CM057450.1, on the reverse strand, counting down.
GGGGGACATGATAGAGACCTTCAAGTGCCTAGAGTGTATAAATACCGGTAGGTGTAGTATAGAGGGCATGTTCCAGCTAAAGGAGGGATGGATCACAAGATGACACAGTATGAGACTGGAGGTGGGAAGGTTCGAAGGGAGATAAGGAGACACTACTTCATGGAGAGAGTGGTGGAAATATGGAATGAACTCCCTGAATAGATGGTCTTTCTGAATTCAGTGGACAGCTTTAAAAGGGGGTGGGACAGAGTCAAGGGCAGAATAAGAGTTGGAGATGACTCAGATCAAGGGGGAAACTTGTCCCAAGGGGAGAATTCAAGATGTAGAGGGAACAGGGATAAGGGTTAGGGTAGGCAGCAGGGGTGTAACCCAATGGCTACACAATTAAGCAGACTAGATAGACCATTTGCCCTGTATCTGCTGACTTTATTCCATATGTTTGTATGTTTCAGTATGTCACAGGAGATAACCTGTTTGTCAGCTCCACAACAGCTGACTGGATCCCGTGAACCTGAAAAAATTAATGCAGTGCTCCTGTGACCCTTCATCAGGCTCTGAAATCTGACTGGTTGCTCACTGTACTCTGAGCCTGGTTGCCATACTGAACTTGGGTCCAAGGTGCAACAGGTGGCACTGGCCATTAGTCCAAAATGTACAATCACTAAAATTCCCTTTGTAAGAGGCACTTGCTCCTTACAACACATTTGGTGTTTGAGCCAGTGTCTTACATTGGTAACACCAGTGTTTGATCAATTGGATCTGCAGTTCAGGCAAAGACCCTGCTCATTGAGTGCATTGGCCACACTGTCTGTCAGAATCAATGGAGAACTGCTCAGAGTAGCAATAAAGTCACAAGTTAGGCACATGAGGTGACGAAAAAGAGCACTCCTTTTCATCAGTCTATGACCCACCCCCCATCATGGCAATCTACAGTTAATGGAAGTGATGAAGAGTATCACTAACAGTATACAACATGAAAAACTCCATTGCTGGCAATACAGCAGTCTGCATCTGTTACAGTCAACAGTTCCTGCACAATCAGTAGCCAACTCATTATTTAGCAAAGTGCCTTGGGATGCAGTGTATATAAAATGTGCAATACAACTACATTATTTTCCTTTTCTGAGGGAGCTAGGGAGTGGACTATTACTAAATATATTTTTGGTGGAAATGGGAACTTGCAGAAAGTCAGATATCTGATGGAAGAGTCCAGGGTATCCTCTGAGATGGGCTATTGTCTCATATAGGTAATGCTGTTGATCAGAGTTAGTTAAGGGGAGTATTCTTAAAGAGGATATCAGGAAGAGGGGATACTGGTTTGAATCCAAAACCAGAACTAAAACCAAATGGTTATTTGGCAAAATCAAAACCAGAACCTCCTTGGTTTTATTCACTGAAATTCTATGCCATCCTTTACTGCCAACATCTGAGGCTAAAATAAATGATGTATACCAGATCTGAAGTTTGCTTTTCACAGCATCATTTTAAATTGAAAATGAATAGTTTGTGCCTCATGGGAACCTATTTCGTGTCCTCATAATCCTTGGCTTTCAATAGTTTACTTTCCTTGTAAGGGCATGGAGTCTTCAAAGATGATTTGACACATACGCACAAACATTTTCTCAGCTGTATGCATTCTATTCTTATCTAAGAAGATCAAAGGGTTTTATGCTTTATTTCATTATCCTTATAAAAGAAATCCTGGCTAGGATTCTAACATCAAGCTAGGTATAAGCAATTGAAAAATATGCTCAAAGAAACCCCTGATGCAAAGCCATCTCTCATTTAACATTCAACACATAAAAGCTACCTAAAAGTGAAAGAACTGTTCAGGACAGAATGAGATTAAAAATGTGAACCTTTACAAATGCTTTGAATCTGCGTGCATGACGAAGCAATCTAAACATTCAGAATCTTTTTTACAATAGAATGTTTAAAATTGCTGTTGATACTGTACTTGTTTCTAACAGTTCTTTGATTTTGTGCAGGATGCAAGCAATCAGCAACATGACTGAAGCAGAAAGTGGTACTGTAGCTGCACAGTTAGAGATAATTTTTCCAAGATTCTTACTTGTACCTATCCTGCAGGGACTCCTCACCCTGAACCTTTACTGTGAATTAAAGCACAAAAAATAACAACTAAAGTCAGGAGCTCTTACCATTCAGCTAAAGGAGCGTGTTAAGTGTTGTGTGCTGTCAGACTCTTACAACTAGTGGGCACCATTTTTACAATTCCTCAGTACCACTGGACCCTGTTATGGTAACATTTCACATCTAGATGGCAACATTCACAGACTGCTTTTTACATGTACAACAAAGACGTGAATAAAATATTTTATTAAATCTATTAGAAACATATAATTAGAAAACCATCAAAGAAATGAGAAATACATCAAAACAATAAACTAATTTATGCATGGACTGAGGACATACCATGACCAAAATATCAGTATTTTTTTGTCCTGTGACCTAGAGTGAGAATATCATGATATTCTCACTCTAAATCACATGACAAGCACATTTTCTCATTTTAGTTCACATAAGAACCAAATATTCTCACAGTAAGTGCTTCAAAATAGAAGCCTGATATAATTTCATTCAGAGATTTGATTGTACTCAGAAAATTCTACTTACAGAACTTTAAATACTGCTTTGTAAAGAAAGTAGCACCTCCAGCAGTTTTCACACAAAACCATGCCATTGCATAAATCAAAAATGGCACATGCCAAATAAACATATGCTTGATATTTTACTTGTGATCTAAGACCCCTGTGACTCATGGCTTGACTACTCATGGTGTTATGGGGTCACGGACCACTTGTAAGAAATTATTGATTTATTTACCTTTTGTTTACCAGGTAAGTGCACTAGGCAAGAAGCCTGCCTATTTTCAAGCATGACCTGAACAAGTACAAAACAGGTAACAAATAGAGATCCAAATTCAAGTGATCAGTGCACAACAGTAAAACTGAAAAAATCAAAATACAGTACAATTTAGACATGCAAATAATACAGAGATAAAGATTACTTAGCATTGAGTAAACAGTATATATCTTTGAGCAGCAATAATTGACAATGAAGGACAAAAAGGGGAAGTGCTAAAAGTATTGAATAGCATAAACAGTAGGGAAGGACAGTAAGGAAAGGTGCTAAGTGTGTTTTAAAAGGGAGATTGCAAGGAACGTAAAGTATGAAGGGGAGAGGAGAAACAGGAAGAGTTAACAGCAGGAAGACTAGCAGGGCAAATCAATACATATAAGATAGCATAGGAGATATAGATAATGTGGACTTTCTGTAGGCATGCAGAAGTTACAACTAGAGGATCGATCAGAGATATTTATTGTGGAGGGTAGTAGGAGCAAAGGGGATTGGGTAGCAAATGGGCTTTGAAAAGTTAAAAACATGAGCATTTATCGTGATAGCTAAGGTAAAGGAATAATCATTTTTTAAAGTTAGAGTGGGACTTAGAATAACAGAGATGATGTGGTAAGGAGTTTCAGAAAGTTGGAGTGGAATGTTATGAATGCCTGGCTGCCCATCTCAGTAGAGAATTCAGGTAGAACAAGGAGGTCCTGGGAGGAAGACCATAATGGATAGTGATAGTCTACAGGAGAGAGCAATGAGGCCAGTGAGGTGGGTAGGGAGCATCTAATAATGTCAGTGAAACATCTGAAGAGTTAAGATCACCTAGAGAAAATAGATAGCCAGTTTAGGCATGCATAGAGTGAACAGTAGTTTGTTAATCGAAGGGTGGATGATGCGAGCCTGCACGCATTAATACAGGTAACATCCCACTTTAGAAAGTTACTGACATTGGTCTGGAAAAATGAAGGTACTGCATAGCATAGCTTAGGAAGAAGAACACTTTGCACTATTGCAAGTCTGGTTGCAGGGGTTAAGGCATGACAGATATGGTACACTATGCCAAGCCTGGAGTTAACAGATTTACAGATGTCGCTGATGTATAGGGAGAAATCAAGGGCTGGGTTGAGTGTAACTCCAAGGTACTTAAAGAAACTGGTCTAGGAGACTAGGGAGCCATCCATACACTCCACAGCTAGGTCTGGAGCCTTAGTGCAATACTTTTGAGGCAATCCAAAGAGCATAGACTAGGTTTTGGAAACATTGGGGACTAGCTGGTTTTGGGTTAGCCAAGTTTGAATATAGTGTAGGGCAGCAGTAAGTTCGGAATTTATGTTGTTTGAGGACTTTGAGCCAAGACAGAGAACAAGGTCATCGGTGTATAGTAGGGTCCTACAACTAGTGGAGGAGTTAGTTAAGTCATTAATGAACATGGGAAAAAGCAGTGATCCCAATATTGAGCCTTGAGGAACTTCAAGTCTAATGGGGGCAGGAGAAGAGAGGGCTTTGTTGAATGAGACTGGAAGTGACGGCACCAAGAAGGACCAAGCACTCTGACAAAGCATTCAGTGTGGGGCATGAAACGTTGGTGCTGGATGGCCTCCCTGGGCTACACCATTCTATTTAGAGGAACTGCCAATAAAATTCTATAGAGCAATAAGCTACATATACTGTAACAAAGAAGTGTTTGTTCATTTTTTATGCACAGGTTGCTTGGTCCTTCTTGATGCCATTAATACAGTAAAATAGGACCTTAGCACCCTTCCCTGGGAGTGACCCTCTCTTCATCTTTATTACGAGACTGGGAGTGGTTGCTAAGGTGGCTCAAGAATCAATGAAGGTAGCATAAGAGAAACCTAGGGATTCAAGCTGTTGTAATAATAAAGGGTGGTTAACCAGATCAAAAGCCTTGGTTAAGTCTATGAAGGTGGCATCAGTAATCAGATCTTTATCCATGTGAGATTTTACTTCAGAAGTGCATGAGGGCTATGGAAGTACTGTGCCCAGATCTAAAGCCATGTTGGGCAGAGGAGTGAAGATTACATTTTTGTACATAGTTGGTGACCTGGGAGTGAACCAGCTTTTCAGAATTTTGCTGAGGGTTGGCAAAATTGCAATCGAGTGCTAGTTAGAGATGGACTTAGGGTTGCCCTTTTTAAGCACCAGAACAATCCTGGCAGTCTTCCAAATGATGGGAACCTTGGTGGATAGGAGAGACAGATTAAAAATACACATGACTGGGGTGGCAAAGAGAGGCAAAGCTAGTTTAAGGATTTTAGGTTCAACCCTGTCAGGGTCAGCATTTCCATGGGGAGAGGTAAATTTATGGAGCTGCAGGACTTTAGGACATGAGACAGAGTGAAGGTGCAGGGGAGGGGAAGAAGCAGGGGTAGTGCTTGAGTGGAAACAGGTGGAGGGACATTGAGGATTCATATTGTAGCAGGGTAAGTTAGAGAAAAATGAATTAAAGGCATTAATGATGGTAGTGGGCTTATTACAGCTAGTATTATCAATTGTCATATCATAGGGTGTTTGGCTGCCATTCTTCCATAGGAGACCATTTATATTAGCTCAACATTTCTTGGCATCATTGGATATGGTTGCAAGGAGGACTTTGTAACATTTGCTTTTTGCAGACCTAATTTCCCTTTTGCAGATATTCACGGGGTGCAGTAGGCAACCCAGTCTGCATGCTTGGAGTAGGCCTTGTACTTAGCCCAGAGTTTGTCTCTATTCTTTAGCATGCTAAGGAGGGGATGGTTTAACCATTTTGTGGGCAACCCTCTGACCCTATTAAAAATTAAGCATATTTTTATAATGTCAATGCAATATCCATTATATACCCGAAGCAATATGCAAACCCACTCAACAATATTGAACATTTTTCTTCCATACTAAAAGGAATCCAATACAAAAGCTATTGGCTCCTTTTTTTATGGTTAAAAATATGTAACTCTTATAATTATCAGAGCGGTGGTTATACTTGAAAAAGACTGGAGCAATTTGTTTCTAAGCAGCTCATAGATTTTACAGTATGACAGACAATTCAATAATTAATTATCAGAAGATATGTCATCACCACAATAATGTGAGATCAGTATCTTAAGATACAAAGGCCCACATATTGAAAGTGTTGTGCCAGGTGCAAAGTATCTGCACCTGTGTTGCACATGTGTTTGTACCGAAATCCTATATTCGGAGGGAATCTCAGTGCTCGTGACCAAGTGTGGAATTAAAACCTGAATAAAGCAGCATCTTTGCTTATAAGACTTTGTGTGCAGTGGAGTTCATTCTTTTTCTGGATATTTGAGTTGTATGGACTGCCTAATACTGTATAAAGGATGATCCGAAAACTGAAAACGATATTGATTCATTAGGGCAACCTGAACCACTACTTAAAAGTGGGAATCTCAGTGCTTGCCATTAACACCAGTGCACTAGTGCAGAGTTAATGTATACAGTGTTCAAAGTCAGGGCGGTACCCTGCATAACATGCACTGCATGGTATTCAGCAGGGTAGTGCTGCACAAATGGTTTTGTGTAGGTCACATAGCACTGTGCAAATACCGTCTATAAATAGGCCATCTTAAGCCAGGACAAACTCTAGAGGTAGAGGGAGACATGGCAGGCCACACACAAAGATGGTTCACATGGCAGCACACATTGTGTACATGATGCTGCAGGTCACGAAGGATGAGGAGTAGGCCAATGTTCACCCTGAGCCCAGGCATAGGCCATGGAGGTACAATCCTGAAAACAGTATTGTCTACAAGTCACATTCAAAGTCCTTAGTGATGACCAGACTGTGGGCTAGTGAAGACTCAACAGGCCCATACTGAGGCAGCTGTATGAACTACTGCATGACCAGTTTTGGACAGACTCACAGCACAGCCATGTGATGTCTGTAGATCTCAAGGAGATGGCTGCACTGTGCATCTTGGCCACTGGAGCATTCCAGACACTGGTATGGGACATCACTGGTGTCTCGCAGTCAGCCACCTTGTGGCTGTTGGGCCAGTTCCTAGACACCCTGCTGGACAATATTGGAGAGCTCATCATTATCTCCAGCATGCCAGTTGAGTGTACAGCAACTATGCTGCAGTTCTATCAGGTTGCACATTTACCAGCTGAACTCGGTGCCACTGACTACACCCATGTTGCCATTCGGACACCCAACAGTGATGGAGTGGAGGTCTATGTCAGTAGGAAGGGGTACCACTACATCAATTGCCAGGTGGTGTGTGATTCAACAATGTGCATCATCAAAGTCCTTGCATGGTTCCCCAGACACACCCACAACACCTCCATCAGGCATAACTCCATTCTGTGCCAGAGGTTTAAAAGTAGGGACATTCCAAGTGGCCACCCCTTAGGTGAGTATACAGCAAAGGCCTTTTTCCACTCAACATGTTGCAGATGATGATACTAACCAATGCACTTTAGCTACAGAGGGGACAGCTCATATCCCCTGCATCTCTGGCACCTCACATTTGTCCTATGTCCCGCATACATTGCAGAGGACAGGTGCATTGCAGCATACAGCGACACACAAAACATCATTGAGCTTGTCTTTGGAATGCTCAAGATGTGTTTCCAGTGCCTTGATTGTTCTGGTGGTGCCCTACAGTACTTCCCTCAGAAGACCTGTGTCATATTCCTTGTCTTTTGCATACTACACCGCATGGCACTCAACCATGTGACATTCATGCCATCCCAAGAGGAACAATCTGCAGCAGATTCAGAGCCAGAGGATCAAGGGATACAAGAGCATCACAGCAGGTGTAACCCCAAGATGCCCAGAAAGGCCCAGGAGTTTAGATCCAACCTCATAACAGACCAATTTGGACATGGAGAGTGAGTACAGACCATAAAGGAGACTGCAATGTGTTTATTCAATGTATTATCACAAAGCAATATCAGTACATACATAAAAGCAATCCAGGCAGGGAGTTTTCAAAAGGTGGCTGGCCCTGTGGTAACAAGGGGCAGCAGGGTGATGGCCATACTGGAATTGGGTTTATGAAGTGACACAGTGGTGGCTGGTGGAAGAGCAGGTTTGCTGGCAAAGGCACCTAGCTTCACCTGAGCTCTTTTCTTCTAGGTTGCTTGAGAGGACAGAGCAAAGTACCTTACCAGAACAAGGAAAAGGATTAAGGCCTTCTTTTGGCTAGGCTGATTTACTGTGTGCTATTATTTCCTTTTGTACTCACAGGGAATGTTACTGTTTGTTGCTAACATTGTATTGCTTTGTTTTTCTCTGATTCAAATTGTTGTTGTTGAGTATACCTTCAGCTGCATTATTACAGGGTGTGCCTACAGGTGTGTGCGTACAGATTACTGCTGTAATCTTCTGATTCAAATTGTCTTTTGCAAGGTAAATCTTCTGTTACTGCTTTATTTTTCTCTGTAGCAAAGTGCTTCTTATAGGGTATATCTTCTGTGAAATTATTACAGGTGGTGCTTTACAGGTTTTATAGTTTCATCTATCATTAGGACAAGCGTTCAGGGTTACTGCATTCATTGCTGGCTGATTGTTTCTGCTCTTACCTCCTTGTTTCTTTCATCTGTGGTTCTTCTTTTTCGGCAGGGAAAGGGACCAGCCACCCACCCACCCTCATCCCCAATCACCCAACACTATACTCCTTTTTTAGGGTAACACCATTGTGACATTTCCTGTAGCAAAGGGGTGATTCAGAGGGGTATCCACACAACAATCTCATTTACAGGGGCACAAGTAATTTAACTTGTTAGAACAAGTTATACAAAAACAAACAAAACACAAAATCAAACTTTTGCTTTCATTTTCCTCCAGTTACTCTGACCAGGTTATAAACCCAGCAACTTATCTGGAATCGATATTATTTACTGTAGCTACAGTGGGACACTTTTCAGAAGGCCAGTTTTACAGGATTTAGGATACTGTCCTACATGCTGGGCCATTGGAAATCTAAGGGCTCAGCTCCAGGCTGCATGGGCAGAGATTGTGCACCTCAAATCGAATATTCAGGAGGGAATTATATTTTAAGAACTGCCCACCACTTCCCCAACATCCAACAGAAGCACCTCGACTGCAGAGGGTGGTTGGTCCAGGAGGTTGGCAGGTGGTTAGGAGGGGCAAATCGGGTGCCCCATCACTTGATGTTTTCCAACATATCACCTCAAACAGGTATCTGCCAGGAAAAAGAACATGAATTAGTAGGGATCTGGCAACAGTTTTGGGAGCGAAAGTTCTTTAAATTTGATGGACTGCATCTGACTAAGAAGGGAGTCAGTGCATTGGGGAAGAAGTTTGACATCTTTGCAGAATATTTAAACTAGCAAATTGGGAGAGGAGTGCAGCACCCAACACATTGAATGGGAAGAACACCCCTCCGCCCTCAGCTAGTGGTAAAACAGGAGTTCAGCATGTTTGTAGTTCATTTGCATCACCAGGTAAGGAAAAAGGTCCGGCTCCCCATACGATGCACAACGGAAACTCCAGACCTTGCCCAACAATTAACACACCGAAATCTGGCCAATGGAAAATTATGTACATAAATGCTCGCAGTCTGGGAAACACAATCCCAGACCTGCAGGCAATAATGACAGAGGCTAAACTGGACATAGTAACCATTAACAAGACATGGTTTACCAGTAACCACACTTGGGAGATTTCAGCACCTGGCTATGTACTGTTCAGAAGAGGCTGAGGTGCAAAAAGGAGGGGTGGAGTGGCCCTTTATGTCAATGAAAATATCAAAGCTACAGAAATTCAGAATACACTTAAGAAGCCCGAAGAACTGTGGGTCACCCTGGAATTAGGAAATGGGACAGCCATATGAACTGGAGTTGTCTACAGGCCTGCAGACCATGGGGAGGACATAGACACATTACTGTTAGAAGATACAAAAAACATGACAACTAATGGGGAGGTTCTGATAATGGGAGACTTCAACATGCCAGATACAGATTGGTCAATACCAGCAGGAACATCTGCCAGAACTAGACACATGGTGGATTCCCTGCAGGTTGGGGACTCAAACAACTGGTACAACATCCCACAAGAGACAGGGCTATCCTAGATCTAGTACTGACTAACAGGGAAAGGATCCCAGAGTTCCAGGTAGAAGGTCACCTGGGGGCCAGTGACCATCACATGGTATGGTTCAATTTGGCCACTAGAAATTCCAAGGCAAACATATGGGACTTCAGAAGAGCTGATTTTGATAAGATGACTAACAGAGTTAAGCTAGCCCTGGCAAAAAGAAATACAGGTGAGGGGCTACAGGCAAAGTGGGCAAGCATTAAAGATGCAATACTTGAAGCAACCTCCCATTGTGTTGGAGAGAAAAGGAAGTGCAAAAGAAGAAGGAAACCACTTTGGTTCTCAAAAACAGTAGCAGAAAAGGTCAGAGCCAAATGGCTGGCCTTCAGGAAATATAAGGGAACACAGCAGGATGAAGATAGGGAAGGCATACCAAACTTCCCTAAGGAAAGCAGGGAAGGCAGTAAGGCAGACAAAGGTCCAAACAGAGGAAACACTAGCACAAACAGTAAAAGAAGGTGACAAGACTTTCTATAGATACATTAGTGAAAGGAGAAAGTCCAGAGGGGGTATTGCTAGGATCAAAGGGGATAAGGGGGCATGTGAGGAGGAGGACCATGTAAAAACATCTATCCTAAATAGATACTTTTGCTCAGTATTTACTGAAGAGAAGGTAGGGCAGGGCTTAGCACCATGGACACAGGGGGCAGGGAGGTGTGCACTAGTCCCTTCTCAAAAGAAAGGGACGTACAAGAGCTCGATAAGCTCAGGGTGGACAAGGCAATGGGACCTGATTGCATACATCCCAGGGTACTAAAGAAGCTAAGGGTGGAACTAGTAGAGCCTGTACCAGAACTGTTTAGTGAGGCTCTGAGCACAGGAGAGGTCCCAGAAGACTGGAGAAGGGCTCATGTGATCCTGCTCCACAAGAGTGGTAGCAGGGAGGAGGCAGGTGACAAGACTTTCTATAAATACGTTAGTGAAAGGAGAAAGTCCAGAGGGGGTATTGTTAACATCGAAGAGGATAAGGTGGCGTGTGAGGAGGGGGACCATGTAAAATCATTGCATAGTTATAGATACAGAACAATTGGTACAGTTGTTATTAAAAAAACACATTTAGAAAGCGATGGCCAAAGTTTGGCCCAGGGCAGCAACCGCTAGGAGACGGGCACAGAGACAAAGGGGAGAGGCTGGGGGGTGGGCGTAGAAGCAGCCAGAGGCATTTGTCAGACAATATTAGGGGAGAAGCACAGGTAGGAGGGGGGAGGGGGACGTGAGAGATGGGAAGAGTGTGGAGGCATTAGGAAATGGGGGGAAATGGGGAGATAGTGAGATAGTATAAGGGCAGATAGGAGATGGGGCAGATAGGGGATGGGTAGGAAGGGGATAACTGCTATGAAGGGGCACAGAGAAGCTGTAGAAGGTAGCAGGTGTGTCTGAGTTTAAGTGAGACAATCACAGGAGCTGGAGGTGGAAAGGTGATGCTGGAACCTGGTTTTAAACAAACCAAGAGTTTGAGCTGAGGAGATGGACGAGCTGAGACTATTCAGCCAGAAGGAAGCAAATGCAGTCACAAAGCACTATTCACAATCATGTCAAGAATCACAACACTAATTTTTTTATTAGTTACTTGGATATATTGTAAGCATGTTTTGTAGTATCTCTCCAGGCTTCACCACCCCACCATTGTACTTATTATTGAATGTTTTTAAGTCAGGGAGTTTGTGCTACAGATCGTCGGGGAAGTACAGCTGTAGGCATTTGCGTTCCAAATACAGTTCCACATTGTTTATCTCACATTGTCGACATCGAATCACATTCTTCATCATCATGGTCACACATGCAGTCACAAATCACGATTCATGATCATGTCATGAATCACAACACTAATTTTTTTACTACTTACTTGGATGTATTGTAAGCATGTTTTGTAGTATCTCTCCAGGCTTCACCACTCCACCATTGTACTCATTAATAAGTGCTTTTAAGTTGGGGAGTTTTGTGCTACAGCTCATCGGGGAAGTACAGCCATAGGCATTCATGTTCCTTCCCATACAGCATGTGAGTTACAGTACTGTAAGTAGTGGTGGGCTAAGTGGCCCAATTTTGCTCTGTGACGTGATTCACTGAGTAACGTAGAATCTGCAGAGAACTCCACAATGTGAAGCAGAGTATTTCGTTTCATAATGAGGAATGCAAAGTCCATTGAAACCAATGACTGCATTATTTTGCCTTCCTCAAACCACTTCTCCACCAATTTTAAGGAAAGTACATTGAAATCAATGTAATTTGCCTCACTTTGCCCTGTAATTAAGCTCCAAATGAAATTCTGCAGTTATTCATGGGATTGCAGGTCACATGGGCTCTAGATTGTTTGGCACAGCCTCTGTTCTGGCCTGGGTAGTGTGTGTGCAGTGGTAGATGGAGACAGTTTGCACTCAGAGCTCTGTGATTCAAAACCTATAAAAGCTGTTTAAAATGCCTTTTTGAGTAATATTTTTTGCTCAAAATTTAGTACATCGATTGTAGGAAACTCTCCTGTGCTCATATTATCAAATGTTTATTGTGTGTGAATTTTGAATGCTAATTTAGGAAAGCCAGTCTGTGTACTGTGAAGTGTGCTATCGGGGAAGGGTGTATTTGTGGTGTAGGTAGATTAACTGGGAGAAAAAGGCAGTCTTTCTGTTTTGGTTACATTTTTCTTGTATAACTGTGTTAATGTAAACACAGTAATATTTTCAGTAATTCTTGACTTTTTTTTGCTGATTGTTGTGGTGCAGCAGTGTATAATTTCAGTTTGTTTAAAACATTTGGTTATATTACTAAAGGTTTTCAATTTGCTACGCACTACTTGTAGTTTGTGTGAGTGTGTGCTTGATGCATGCCATTAAATCAGACACCTTTTATTGTGTTACAGAGTAATTGCAGCAGTGTGAACCTGCTATCCACTGCACCTACATTAATTTTTATACTGCTTTGTGGTATCTTTACTGGTAGTGGATTGTTACTACTGTGCACTAATTCCCCAACTGGCAAAATGTATTCCTTTCCAAATTGGGATTTGTGACTTGTGAGCAGTGGTTAGGTGTTGTTGTGCCTTTTTGTATGCATCCCTTGAGTGTGCAGCACAATCTTAATCTGTCTGTGCATTTGCATGGCACCATTAATTCTAGGAGACTGCACTTCTTGTTATGCTTTCATTTCACTTCATCAGCACTGGGAAATTTTCTGGACACAAGACAATAGCATTTTGGGGATGCACATTAATTCTGGTGACTCTGTGTGTGACCTGACCACTGCACGCATGACTGAGTGCGCCATAAATTCTGGGAGACTTTGCATTTCTTATTACACTCTCATTTCACTTCATCAGCACTGGGAAGTATTCTGGACACAAGACAGTAGCACTTTGGGGATACACATTCATTCTGGTGACTGTGTGGGTGGGATGCTGCCAGTGTTGTTGTCACTCTGCCTTACTACGTGTTTAAGGTGGTATGACAATGCAAAGTAATAATAACAAGGAGAAGTGAGCCTTTTCTATGGGGCACTCTGCGTAGCGAAGTGCCAATGCAAAGTGACCATTTAGCATTCACTTCTCCAGCAGATTTTAAATTCACTGCATTTCTACTGAGGAGGTTAAGTGACTTGCTCAGAGTCACACAGTATGCAAGTGGAAGTTGTGGGAATCAAACTCAGGTCTCTGTGTTGGATGTAATAAACTCTTTACTCTCACCTCTAAGGCTATGTTGATAGCCCCAGACTTCGCTGGTGTATTCCTTGGTTATTGCATGGATCTGGAATCTGTGTACTGGAGTTTAATGTTTGCTTACAGTTTATAAATGTAATTTAATAAATATATATATTTTTTTTCCTTTGGTAACCAGGTAAGTCCAACTAGGCATAGGTGCTTGTTTCTGGGGACAACCCAGGAACACTGGGGAGATTAAGTGACTTAATCAGAACCACACAGTATGGAAATGGAGGGTGTGGGAATCAAACCCATGTCTGAATGCTGGATGTACAAAGCTCATTTATAGCTCATTACTTTAACCTCTAGGCTGTACTGCCAGCCCCATAAATAGTGAACAGTTTAGACTGGGCTGTTAATATCTCAAAGGAGAACTGCCTTGAATCAGCAAACATGCATTTTTGTAGAAGAAGATGTTATTTTTTAAAATACCAGTTCTCATTTTGTTACTGCTTAATTTGAACTGGCCTTTTGGTAAATTCAGTGAGTGTTTCTGATTCACACACTGCTGGCATGAACCATTTTTGAACAGTATGATCTTGTCAAGAACTTACATTGTTAGTACAATGCATCTGTCTTCTAATTTAGAATTCTTAGGTTCATGGAGACATAAACAACATCATACAATTCTTAGCTTGCACTTTGCAACAGTGTATAACCCATAAATATCCAATGGGTTAACTAAAAGGCTAGCAAAAATGGGGGAGAAAGAGAAGGGGATCGACTATATGAAAAAAAGCTTCTACAGGACACATTACTCACAGGTTTAGTGCAGTTCTCCTTTAACTAAGCTTGTAGGAAATGTCAGGTATTTTATTTAATTGGTAAGAAACTCTGTCCTGGACATTTTCTGTAACACCATAGACCATTTTTAGCTGATGGATATTGCAATACATGATTACAGTAAAAGACTAAGCAAAACTATCATGCTTACGATAACATACAATTTGTAAACCATCGTTTGCATATTTTACAAGTAACATTGTCAATATGGTACAGTATAATCTCTTTTTTTAAATTGCACTGCTATTTTCTGTATAATTGGATGATGTTTTATTGCTGTCTAATAGGATAACTTATCTTTGTGGCTCACTATTTTAACTTTGAAAAACAAGTTGGAACTGTTATACATGAGCTGAACCCTTAATATTACATATTAAATATTTTGATATGGTATAAAGGTATTTTTTAAAATTATTATCATCATCATAAATCTGCATTTACTGTACATAAAAACCTGGTTTGGAAAAATTGCCCTTTATAATGCAACAAGTGCCCTTTTTATCTTTGGCACCCCCACCTTTTACAATCTTCCAGTACCCCTGTGGGCATACATATACACACACACACACACACACACTCACACAAGCATGTACTCTGACTAAATAAATTTAAAAGGACTGAATTAGCAGTATGCCAGTTTTTGATGACTGTGACTAAACAGCACTATAGGGAACCAACAAGAAAACAGCTTTAGTCATTTGGTAGCACTTCACAGCCCTATCGGCTCTGCTTAGAGCTTGTATTGTATAGTTATATGTGTATATTTATGTGCTGTCTGTCTGTTTTAAATTTTGTAAGGGTGCCCTGAGCCTTCAGGGAAGGGCACCCAAAACAAAATCTACTACTGCTACTATTTAGGTCCAGAGGAGATGCCAGTAGCCATTTTTTGGGTGATCGCTGTCAGAGCTGCCACCACCATAAAGCTGTAGAGGTATTTTTTATTTTTCCCTTTCAGCTCCCTCAGATGTACACCTAGTACTAGTTGTTTAAAATAATTTTGGTGGAGTGATGCTAAGTAGCTATTCTATGGTGTTACCTGTGTCCTGCCAAAACGTTTTCAGTATGGGGCAGCTCCAGAACATATGTTCATGTTTGTCTATTTTGCTGCAGCCCCTCCAGCACCTATCTGAGTGATGTGCTCCATAGTGCTTAGAGATGTTGGGGGTTTTGAAGAACTTGATGTTAATCTTCCACCAAAATTCTTGTCAGTTTGGTGAGGTGTTGGTTTTGTGGGATGACTCCCAGATGTTCCTTCACTATGGCTATGTGATCACCTCGCTGGATTCAATTTCTCATCTTGATTTAACCACCACCACCTGATTGATCTCCACATTTGTCAGTGTAGTACATCATGCAGAGATTAGTTTCTTGGAGTGTGAGGGTGCTCCCATTGCTGCTAGCACAGCCCTAATGGGGTTGTCCTCCAATCTGAGAATGGAAGAAGCTGGGTTAGATGTAAGGTAATGTCTGACCTGCATGTATCTTAGCGTATCTTGTCTCCCCAGGCTAAATTCAGTTCTTAATTGCTGGAATGACTTGACTATGGGGCCCTACAGTTCTCCCAGATCAGTTTGGCCTTTTCCCTGTAACTCCAGGGCAATTTTCCTGTGTTTTCCTGTAGATTACATTGTCTCCTATGGAAGCCAAATTGCTCTGTTTTCCTGTTTAGCCAATGCAAGTCTATGGGAACAATTTCCCTGTAGATGGATAAAATTCCCTGTAAAGTCCAGGAATCACTGTAGATCTGGGAGCTTTTGCATAAATTGGCCTATAAACTATAGGCCTTGTCTTTCCCATCTGCGGAATCCACCATCCAGTCTAATCGGTTGGAAGTTAGTACAAGCTCGGAGTGGAGTAAATTCACCCAAGCCTGCATTCAGACTCTATTTCTTGCACGCTCTGCCACAGACCTGCACTGTGAGTCTGGCCCATAGGTTTCTGATCTGGGCTGGTGTATTACTATCCCATTCAGCTGTCCTTGATCAACTTGCCCCAGTTAAGGGCCTGTTCTAGGGCTGCCCAGCCTGAGGCTTTAGGCCCAAGGTTCACCTTAACAAGGTTATGAAGTTGGGCCTCCCAGAAGTATGCCTCCATGTCTGAAACCCCCCAGTTCTCCTTTGGCTTTCGGGGCTAACATTATTGACCATTTCACTCTGAGCTTCTTTCCTCACCAAATGAAAGTGGCTAGCATTTTCTGTATTTGTCTCCAGGCTGTGGTGGGGAATTTAATGAGCAAGGTGGCAAACACAAAGTTGAGGTGTGGAAGTACATTTATACACACTGTTTCCACACTGTCCCCTACTGAAAGAGGGAGTTCTATCCAGTGCTGGCAATCTTTCTGCATCTCTTTCAGCAGCTTATGATAGTTGAGATGGAACAATTGAATTGGATTAGGTGGTACCCAGACACCCAGATATTGGAATCCATTCAGTGCCCCATTTGAGGTTGCTACAGTCCCTCAGTTGTGGTGACATCTGGACCCTGAGGAGCATGGCCTCTGATTAATCCTCATTCAGTTTAACACTTGAAGCCTTCCCAAAGAAAATACCTTAAGGATGTTTAGTACTCTAGGTATGCTGACTACTGGCTAATTAACATACAATAAGATATCGTCTGCATATAGGGATAACCACAGCTCCTCCCCTGCTATTTTGATGCCTTCAGTTTCCCTGGATACCAACAAGCATTCTGCCACAGGTTCCATTGATAGGGTAAAGAGGAGGAGCAATAGGGGGGGCATCCCTGCCTTGTTCCCCATTGAATCTGTATGGTGTCCAAGAGGCAGCCATCCCCTTCACCTGGGCCCCAGGTCAGTGTACAAGCCTCATATCCATTGCCGTAACTTGTCCCCAGGTCTGAATTTCTGGAGAGTGACATCTAGGAATTGCCAGTTAAGGTGGTCAAATGTGTTTTCAGCCTCGACAACTATCACTGTCCTGTGGACTCACTTAGGAAGGTGCAGGGTATCAGACATCACTCAGTAGTCTTCTTATATTGTCTTGAATTTGTTGGCCTGGAATGAATACAGTCTGGTTTGGGTGTGTCAGACTGGGAACTACTGTTTCCAATCTAATGGCTACAGTCTTTGCAAAGATCTGTTTTGGTTAAGGAGGTAGATCTTGCAGTAACCATTGCAGTGAGACTAGTTTTTGCCCAGCTTGGGAATAACTGTAATTACGATTTCTTTCCAAGTACAGTACATTCCACTTGTATGCAATTCGGATGTGTGCATATTTCGGTTGTATGCACAAAATCGCAATGTCCTGATTTTCATCCTATACCTCCCATTATAAATCTTCCATTTGTATGCAGTATTTTTTTTCAGATGTATGTACATATTTTCAGTCAGTTTGCTTTGTTTTCTAGGGAGACAGGGTGATAATTGGTGCTAATCAGTGAGATCAAGAGTGGAACACACTGCTAATAGGACCAATTAGCAGTTGCTGGGGTAACAAACAGCCTTCTCCTTATTGGCATTAAGGATTTCCAATCTGCTAATCTGCTTTTTCAATGTTTTAAATGGTGTCTGATTAGCACTTTCATTCCTTATTGGCCACAATGGAGAAAGTGTCTTGTAAGGTGCTTAGCTTGGAGCAGAAAATTAAGCTGCTAGAGAAATCCGAGTTGCCTGGGGTGTCTAGTGTGGGCAGAATATTGAGGTATGGCAAATGATTCTAAAAATTCACCATTATGTGAAGCGCAAAGAAATGAGTGACTTTAGGTGTTTTTACATGTTTGAATCGCATCTAGATTTAATTGATTCAAACGGCAATAAACAAAACTACATAACGTCTTTTTTTTAACCAGATAGTTAAATTCTGAAGTGTGGAAATACTGTTTTTAATGCTTATTAAATGTGGCACTGTTGCTAGTCATGATTTAAATGCTTATCTAAGTGCCTTGTATATGAGTAAACAATTCACTTTTACAGTGGTGTCTGCCTCCATTAATTTGATGGTGTTCCGGTTCTATGCACATTTCGGTTGTATGCACAATTTGCGTCTGCACCAAGCATGTGCATACGTCCGGAATCCACTGTATTCAGAAGTTCTCTATCCTCATGTGCCATGTTGCAAACCAGGACAAGGGCCAAGGATAACTCCTCTGTGAAGAGTTTGTAAAACATTGCTGTGAAGCTATCTGGGCCTGGGGTTTTACCTGTATTGAGTGATTTGACTACTGCAGTGAGCTCATCAGCCAGAAAGGGTCTGTTGAGCTCCTCCTGATGATCCTGAGTGAGCTGGGGTATATTGATGCTTGCTAGGGATGTCTGAATGGCCTCTGGAGATCCAATACATCCTTCAGCCAACTACAGGATTGTGTAGAATTTTTGAAATTCTGCAGCAATCAGTTTAGGGTGTGTGACATATTCTTGCTGGCCTTCCCCACTTGTTATGCAAAGGACACAACTGTCTGCTTTTTGTTTTTAAAGCTGAAAGATCAGCAAGCTGCTGGCCTTATTTCCTCACTCATAATAGTTCTGGTTTATGAAACGGGGTTATTTACTGCTTTCCTGAGGGCTAGTTGGTGTACCTCTTCTCTTGCTTTTTAGGGCTGCATTGGGCATAGCCATGCGGAACTCTTGCTATCAGAAAAAGACTCTGCACATTCCTTCCAACCGAACAACATGCTGGAGTTGAAACACAGTCACCTTGGTGTCCGTGAAGCACTCTGCTCATTGTCTCCATTGGAAGATGCAAGTTGCACTGCACTTTTTATTTTGCTGTGTCAGCAGTCATGGTGGAACAAGGCACAATCCGCTGTGTCCAAGATGGCCACCAAACTGTATTATGCATGCTTGGCGACTATGGCATGTGCACTACAGTGAGGTGGCCATCTTAGTCATGGCAGACTATGCTGTGTTCCACCGTGACCACCAATTTCTTTTTTTTTATTATATATCCCCACCTGACCCTCCCTCTCAGCACCCACCACCCCACACTCCCCTCCAGAAACATAACAATGACAGTGGGGGTACCCAATCCTCCATTGTTGCAACTGTGTTCCATGACCTTTTTTGTAAATTTATATTTTTTTCTCCCCCATCCGACCCTCCATCTCACCACCCCACCCCCAGAAACATAACAGTGACACTAGGGGTGCCCAATCGCACAGTGTCATGATGGAGATTCCTCAGTCTGTTTTTTTTATGCTGTAAAAAGGAAACTGTCCATCGATATCTTTTTACCCTTTAAAAAGAAAACTGTCCACCGATGTTTTTTGCACAATTACCATCCCCCTCCTGACCCTCCCACTTAGCACCCACCACCCCACACACCCCCAAACCTTACTTACCCATAAGGGGTCCAATGCTATAATCCTCTCTGGACTGCAGACATGTCTTCACTCTTCAAAGCTGGACCATGAATTGAAGAAACAGGTATGCAGTTCAATGTATTTCAAAGCTGTTTTGGCTGGCCTGTTGGTGCTGAGGGTTGAGGCACTGGATGCCACACCTCCAGCCATGCAGATGAACTGAGTTCGGGAATGAGCACAGGTTTTCAGGTGTCATCAGGGTGGAGGGAGGGTGAGGAGCAGGATTGAGTTGCCATGAGGTGGCTCTCCTCTCCTGGGAAGGGATGAGGGGTTTCCCTGGCCCTTGGCTGCCACCGAGGATGCATGGCAGTTTGGGCTATGATGGGCCCCGCAATTGCCAGGGGTGGGGCAAAATTGGCCAAGCTGGTACCCGGAGTGCATATGCACCTCCACATGCATGCACTGCCATGTCTGCTGGGGTCCTGGAACTCTTGTAGAAAATGGGGAAAAGAACATAAAATACCAATAGAAAAAAAGGGGGGGGGGTTGAATTTAGTGGCATAACTTTGGCATTTTTGCATATTTTCCCCAAATTTTTCAATATGCATTTGGGACCCTGCCTCAGGAACAATTGCACAGACATTAGGCAAATCTGTCCCGAAAGGTGATTTTTCGATCCCTGCATGAAATCATCTTTCGGGCAGGAGTTGAACATTTTCTCTGCCCTTGTTCATGAGGTGAGGTCATAAAGAGGTTATGTTAAAAATTTGGCATAAACAAAAAAGTTATGAACCTACTCTGAAGTTTCCAAATGCAGGCTCATAACTTTGGTCATTTTCAATATTTTTACACCAAATTTACAACATAGCCATATCTTTACAGCACCTCATGAATGTGACAGCTGTCATTTTTCAAATGCTGGCCAAAATGTTTTTTACATCCCAAAAGGTGATTTTGTGGTCCCTGCACAAAATCACCTTTCGGGCTAGAGTTTAACATTTTCTGTGTCCTTGTTCATGAGGTGAGGTCATAAGAAGGCTATGTTTTTTTTTTTAATTCTCTGTTTATGCCCCCTTACTCGCCACTCAGGACCCTATCCTCAGGGATCCCATAGGCTGTGCATGCACCAATAGGTCCTCCCCAGGTAACGCCTTCTCAAGTCCTGGCAGAATTTCCCCCATCCAACCTTAGTTTGTCCCCCAGGCAGGGAGGAGAGGGATCCCCTATAGTCCCCTACAGTCCATGGGTGTGTGTTGGGTATGCTGCACAGGCCCCATCTGGAGCCTGGTTGTGGATTTCTCTTAGGCAGCCAGATCCTGTCTCCAGGCATCCATTGTGGGGGGTTTCCTCTTTCCGGTGCCATCCCTCAGGACATCGGTGCACCAGGGGAGCCAAGGGGTGAACACGTCACAACATGCCAGTACTCCAGCTCCCAGCCAACATCCTCCCACCCTGCTGCATGCTGTCCCACTGCACCTCCTCCCATCTCACTCAGGTGGCAGTAGAGTGATGGGACATGAAACCTACCCCTCCAGGAGGAGGAGAGCAGCCTGTGGGGGCCCAATCCTCCTCCCTCGCTCCAAAGCTTCACAGAATTGTTTATAATAGTATGCATACTATATATAACTTTTTTCCATTTAGGATATGTTTATTACTGTTATAAAGAATTCTGTAAAGTTTTTGACCATAGATATAGGTTTTTAGGCTCATTAATCAATGTGCTACCAATTCCAGAATGTTTTGATGAGATTTGGTAAACAATTTTCTTTCTCCCCATTTAACTTAAGTAGAACTTATTAGCTCTTTGTTTAAGCCCTTGTGGGCAAATCTAAATGGATTTGTCAAATGTCAGATGCTTGTTTGTGTGTGCCTTGTAGCTGTCTTTTTCAGCCTCACGCGGTGGGAATAAAATTGTTTTTTTAATCCAGTTGTTGGTAAGCCCTGCTTTTTTGAGTGTGAGCTGGAGTGCTGTGATTTTTGTTCAGTTATGCAAGGATGCACTGCATAGAAACCTCCTACATTCGAGAGTTGGACATTTTGTCCAAGTCGATGCAGGTTTCCAGTAGCGTGGCAGATAACCAGCCTTACACTGGGTCTCACTGTATGCGTGCTACATCCTGTTGATGACTCCCTCTCTTGGCTTATCTAACGGACTCACCAGATAATTAAAACCCCTTTTTTTCACCATTAACCAGCCTCCCAATTTTATACTGGTTCTCCTTCATTCTTTTTCTGCCTGTATTTCTCAGTTTCTTTTGTGCTCTGGGAAGGGGAGTGATGAGGGACAAGAGGGGAGTGGTGGAGGGGAAGAGGTGCATATTGAAACCTGTGATATTGTTTTTGATTTATTGTTTTCCTTTTTTTTCTTCTTTCTTGAATTGTTGCTTCTGCTTGGATTGCTTTTATTAAATTCAGTAAAGTACAGTTAATTAAAAAATAGCATGCATTTTATTTCTACTAAGAAGGAAACAGATAAAACAACCAGCAATATCAATACACTTTTGAAAGGTAAGCAATAATAAAAGTTCCATTGCTAGTATGGCTGCAGACTACAGTTACACGGTGTGTGGCAATGGATGTGCAACTGTACTGTAAGACAGAGGAACATATACTAAATCAGTGATCCTGAATGTGGATTGGATCTCTACCATGGTATATGTGTAGATTATTGCTCAATGCTGTGCATATGAGTGTACTTCTATTCGCATTGTCACCTGTGATATAACTGCGGTTTTGCAGGTGTTCAGCTACTGTCTGCTGCTGATTGGGTGGTTATGGTCATGTGTTATCGGTCATTAGATGCATTGTAGATCAAACCTTGTGTAATTGCAACTATATGTATCTTTCTGAGTGAAAGACCAGCTTCTGACTAATCATACTAACCCCTTAGTCTCAAAAATATGACGACTGACCTAGCCAGGAGTTCAAATGTGCATAGTTGTCCTTTTATTCACGACTATTTAAAAGTTATGCCCCTTGTAATTTTAGTCCCAGACCCGCTGGCAAAAAACAGAGCCAGTTCCTGTTCCTATAGGCATGTCTTCTTTTCAGCCAGCACATGCAGTCATGTTTGTGATGTCAGTAAATGAGGCTGTGAGCACGCCGTTTCACTGATTGAATGGGTTTTTAAAGATTTTATACCCATGAACAACGGAATTTAAATACAATAGTGGACGCTCAGTCTGAAAGGGTCTCTGTAAGTTGAGCTTATCAGTTTTATTTGTTAAAATACTGTTGTTGAAATGGGTGGAAAATCTTTGAAAATCCAACCCCTGTTCAAGTCAATGGGTGTGTACATGGAGCCTTCTTCTTTGTGACATCATGTAAATGGGGTGCGTAGTGAGTGTGGTGTGGATGCAGGATCCAGTGGGTCTGGGAATAAATTTAGTTTAGGTATGTTTTAAATAGCAATTAAAAAGGAAAACTTTGTACATTTGGACTCTGGGCCAGGTAAGTCAGTGTTTGGTTCTCAGTAAGGGGCTAGTTGAAAGCTGTTTTGAAGTTCTTTAGCAGTGCAAAAAGATAAGTATATCAGGAATGGTTATTTTGATTGTAATTCAAAAATGTTCTAATCATAATACACAATTACTCATTCTGTTACATGTTATTGCACTGCTGAGAACAGATGTTAACTGTTCTTCATGGAGGGTGAGGTGGAATAGTATATTCATAATGTAAAACATTTTATTTGTTAGTCTTTAAGTACTATGTTAATGCATTTTAACAGTCTGTAACTTGTGAACATACATACTGTTTCTTGCAAATTACCACTCAATATATTCCACTTAAGTTTGTGTGTGACAGACTAAACATACATCTATTTATCACATATTTAGTATTACTATGAGGTTCTTACTGTGATATGAATTTGCATTGGTAATATTTTGCAGTGTTGCGATGTTTAACTGACAGTGACTGTACAGTAGTGTTCAATCAAGATCAATGCCTAATATGTATTAGCAGTGTGCAAGTGATAACAATTATAATATAGTGTGTAATTTATTGTTAACTTGTAATATTTTATAATTATACATTATTCACGTTATATGGCTGTGCAGTAAGTGCACAATACTTGATGAAGGATCATGATAGGATACAGATACATGTCAATTATGAATTCAGAGCAGTGTAAAAAGTTACCATGGAAACTATACAGTTACTACATGCTTGTTACCTTTATTTTACAGATTACTGAGAGGCACTTCTATCTGTAGCTGAGGTAGTCCAGCACAAACAGAAGCTGTGGAGGCTGTGAGTCTGACTCAGACTCTGTCATTATTGTTGAGTCAGACGGGTAAGAAGATACTTGTTATTATGTTGACTGTCTGCTGTCAGAAGTTGTGCATTGCATTAGTGAACTTCTGTAAACAGTGAGGAATACATATTTAAATGGTGGTAAAATGGGCACTGCCTAGTTGTCAAACTTAGCCTGCATCATTAGCGTCTATTCAAAAGGAATAGCCAAGGGCAAATAGCTTTTTGAATATAGCATGTTAATTATACAGAGCAAGCTCAGCTAGCAGTGCAGAGCAACCTTAGTCTTGGATAGACAGGTCTGAATATGTTACTGAGATAGTTTAACTCTCACAATACCAAAACTGTGGGCTAGTGATGTCAACGTAGGTATAGGTGCAGTATGTGACCAATGTGTTGCCAGCAAATGTATTAGGACAGTACTGCAACAGGCAACAGCATATGTGAAAGTAGAATCTATTAGCAACTGTAGAAATATTCCATAACTATTTGCACAGTGCTAACATGTTTATATGTTTAGCACAGTGTTAACTATTAGTACGGTGCAAAGATGTTTGTTCGATCAGCAACGCTTTCCTGCCTTCAAAAGTGACATGCAAATAAGTATGTTTAGGAAGTGCAGCCCAAACATACACATTCATATGTTATTATGCACTACTTTCCATGCAGTTGGCACTGGAGTAACGGTATAGTACTGTACTACACCTGTGCAAACATGTTGACACTGTACAAGTACTTAAGGCTTATATCAGACAGTTTTTAACACTGTTTTTCACATACGCTGCTACCGTGATTGTGCAACACAGTATTGGTACAGATGGTGATGCTGTTGTATGCACCTCTATACTACAGCTTATGCCACAGTGTACAGCAGCAGTACAGTAGTAAAGGGGTTAGGTGTTGTGTGGACACAGTACTGTGTTTAGTGTGTAGTGCACTGCTTATGACTGCACTATATACTGTGACTGGGTAAACATACTGGCATTTACTAACAATGCATATTACTGTTACGCTGTTGTCTAACCCAGAGCTGTTATACCTCTGACATGGGATGTTCGCAGTTACATATTCATGTCCAACTTTGTGTGTTGTGGCAGTTGTACTGCTGTGGCTGGGGGAGCTATATATTATCAGAAAGGCACACTGTTGTTTGGGTGTAACAAATACTGACTGATGTGTATTCTGTGATGTGTCCTATGGTTGTGGACAGACCTGTTCTGTTCCACAGTCTGTCCATCCATGCACTGTTCCCTTAAGATCCTGCATGTGTAGAGTGGTGCATGTGTATGCTGGCATCTATTGTTCTACAGAGAATAGTGGTCTGCATCTCACAGCATGAACTGCCTTTTAGTAACATTCAGTACCTTAATAATTAGGACACCAAAGTATGACTAACTAAGAGCATTTGTTTATTTTAGAGTGGGGTATAGAAATCCTGTAACCTTATTGCTAAACACAGATCATATAAGTGTGGTAAATCTTCCACTATATCTACTGTTTCATTTTTCTGTCATAATAAAAACAAAATAACAAAGTTGAACATTGTATGACAGCAACATTACATGACAGTGAATGGGTATATGGCAGTATATATCACTTCTGGTATGGTTAAGTTACTCGGCTGTGCCTCATGGGCGAACCACACCAGGCATGATAAATCTGAAAATATACCCGGTCCCCGTAATAGAATATTGCTTGATTATATAATTTGACAAAAGCGGTAAAGTGATATCACATACAGGATTGTTTCAAGATATTGGTTGATAGCCATGGTATGATCATCTCAAGTTGTTGCTAGGGTAACTTGTAAAACATCGACTAACCAAATGTTCATGTAAATACACTGCTTTTAATACTTGTACATGTGCAATTCTCAACAACCATTATTAAGGGAAAAAGTGCAGCACTGTACTGTTTATGCTGAATTGTCATTTTAAGAGTTTTTTGGGTAAGTAGCACTGCAACTCAGCAAAGATACAGAAATCATTAAACAACACCATTTCAAAATATTCTGATTCTTGTTTGCTCCTTGTTTATGCCTGTGCTATTGTAATTGGGTAGAACTATGTTGGAGACACATTGTGGTATGCTGTTTAAATTCTGGACCTGTGCTCTCTCCATGTGATTATTTGCCTGTATTCTCAAATGATATGTAATTACTGCTCATGTCTGCATTGTTACAAAACTTTATGTATAATGTCAATTGTATAGCATTACTTTAAACATGCTATAGACAGCCACATACAAAACTATCATATATACTTAGATGATAGTATTACTGATTAAAGTATTACTGATTATGATCTGTATGACAGACAGTAAAAGTTTTGTTACTTATTGTGATTTTTCAATCACGATAATTAAATAATGTGCTCATATTCTTTACAGTGGACAAGGAGGTTGTGCCCATCCCAGTGGTGCAGGTGAAGCAGGAGCCAGGCACTAGTGCTAGATGTAAGTATCATATAAAAAGTATACAAATAGTATGTGCTGGAAACTGGACTATTACAGCAAGTGACATCCTATGTGTATGCTAAGTATGCTAAGTGAATCAACAAACATCATAACTTATTGTGTATGGTTCAGGAACAATATTATTTGACTGTTAAAGCACAGTATATAGTCGTTGCTGCAGAGGACAATTTGTTTACTGAATATACTATTCCTTAGTGTTTAAGATGTACCTGATGCATTGTTTATTGTTAAACAAAAGTCACATGTTAAGAAATGCAGACTTTGTACATTTATTTCACTAGTACTTACAACTTGAACTGTTATTTTGACATTGTACAATTTAATGCTGTGTAAGATAATAGAATAATGTCTTTCATTGCAATAATTGTTTTGATATCGTGTCCCTTGCTATAATATGGAGAAATAACATCTTATTAAAACAGTGGCAGATACCATTGTGAATTTTGATACTGAAATGGTATACATTAGGAATAACATACAATATTAACATTAGTATTACATGCTTCTTTAATCTTTGTAATAAACAGGTACAGCATAAAAGACAGCGATATGTAGCTATGTTTCAGAAAATATTGTAAACAATATTAACTAACATGTCATGACTGAGATAGCAGTGTCACGGTGTAGAACAGAGATGGTGCCAGATATTCAAACCATTGCACCTAGCGCAAAAGCATAGCACTGGAATAGCGCAGGATTTGTACGAGGCTGCAATATTCAAAAGCCCTATTAGCACTAGTGCTGTGTGGTAGCGCTGACACTAATACATAATAGTATGCAGGGGTGGGGTTAGGAGACTGCCCATGAATGCAAGCAGCATGGCATATTCAAAGGCATAGCAATACGGTATTGGTATTAGTGCAACCTGTAGTGCAGTGCTAGATACCGCCAAAAAAAAAATGGTGGTAATGCAGGTGATACCCCCACATCGTGGACCCCCGTAGCTGTGATATAGCTTGAAAAGCCCTGGTAGTCTAGTGGTCCCCCAAGCATGAATCCTGAGCCTCGGTACCTGTCAATAAGGTACATGTTCCTGGTAGTCTAGTGGTCCCCCCACCGCCAGCACAAATCCCAACCCCTGATAAATGTAAAGTAAAGACTTTTTCCTCATAGTCTAGTGGTCCCCCACCCCCTGCATAAATTCCAACCCCTGAGAAATGTAAAATATAGACTTTTCCCTGGTAGTCTAGTGGTCCCCCCCACCCCTTGCGTGAATTCCAACCCCCAGAACACATAAATAGCATAGTTTTAACTGGTAATCTAGTACTCCCCCAGCATGAATCCTGACCCCCAATAAATGTAAAATAAAGAATTTTCCTGGTAGTCTAGTGGTCCATCCATCTCAAACACGAATCCCAACACCCGCTACATGTACATATTAGTTTCCCGGTAGTCTAGTGGTTCACACTCACCACCCTGCATGAATTTCAACACCCCTGTTACAGATAAATAACATAGTCACTGTCTAGTGGTCCCCCACCCCCAGCATGAATACTGACTCTCAGTAAATGTAAAATAAAGTATTTTCCCCGGTAGTATACTGGTCCCTCATGCATGAATCCTGACCCTGGCATACATGCAGATTGAGCTTTCCCTGGCAGTCTAATGTTCCCTCCACTCAGCAGTGATTCTTTTCTCAGGCCACATACAGTCTGCAAAGTAACCTGGTGACTGGCTCTGCCCTTCTCTCACCACTGCTGCTAGCCACCAACTGTGGTATGCATGAGCTCTACTGAAATGAATCAGTGCACTCGATCATTCATTTCCATAGTGCTCATGGCATACCGCAGTTGGCGGCCAGCTGTAGTGGTGAGAGGAGAGCAGAGCCGGTTGCTGGGTCACTTTGCGGAGTGTCAGTGGGCCTAGGGAGTCATCACTGCTGGGTGGGGAGACTACCAGACTACCAGGGAAAGCTACGATATATCTGTATACTGGGGGTCAGTATTTGTGCTTGGGGGTGGGTGGCCACTAGGCTACCTGGGAAAATACTTTATTTTACATTTATCGGGGGTCAGGATTCATGGTAGGGGGTGGGGGGGACCACTAAACTACCAGGGAAAATTATGTTATTTATGTGTACCAGGGCTTGGAATTTGTGCAGGGGGTTGGGGGGACCAGTAGACTACCAGGGCGATTCTTGCTATACCAAAATAGAAAGGGCACTATAGAAACCTGTTGAGAAATCTCTGTATACTGGGTAATAGGGAGCCTGTTACAATGCTTCTGCCTCCACCATAGTGTCTCAGATCCATACTATATATATTGACTTTGCGTACTGCAACTATACCATATAACTGGAAGAATGTGCTTGTATGTATGTGTCTGTTATACGTGGTGGGGACTGTAGATATAGATATAGATATAGATATAGATATAGATATAGATATAGATATAGATATACAGATCCTGTGTGCATAGATGACAGATGCATGGATATGTTATATGCACTGACTGTGCCTGGCAGCACACAGTTGTTGCTGCTTCCGGCATGTACTTTTATTCCAACCAACAGGGGATACTGGGGGCATGATGTGGCTTGCAGCATCAGCTTGTGCTTCCATTCTGACCAAATGTGGGAGGTTTGTGCTCAATGCAGTAGCAGCGGGTAAGGTGCATGGTAATGTATGCTAAGCAGCACTTAATAAGATGCAAATGTACCTGTTTGCCCACGGATTGCTTAAGTAGGCTCATCTGTATGGCAGCTTTGAAAATAGATCCTGTTTGCAACGGGCTAACCAGTTTGAACCAGGCTAATGTGTTAGCACTGTGCAATCAGGTTAGCGCTGGGCAAACCTCACTTTAGCATAGCACAGATGTGCAGTGTGTGGTTTACATTGTTGTTTGCAGTCAAATCTCTCAAGTGTCCCTGATTTTAGGGATGTCTCTGATTCCACCTCAAAAGGTTACTCTGTCCCTCCTAAAAATTGTTTTTCCATGATGAAACAGTGGTGGTTGTAAGAATTAAATAATGTCAAACATTAATGTTACAGATGTGTTCTTCCTTAGAAAATGCATTTTACACTAGACCACTTAATCTACTAACTTCCTGAGTGGATATCACTAATTGTTAAGGCGTGTCCCTGGTTTTAAACCTTTGCCTCTGATATTTTTAAGTCTCATCCCTGATTTGTGAGGCAGGAGGTTGAGAGGTGTGTTTGCAGTAGATGTGAGACAGCTCTGTGAAATTACATACAATGTGCTCCAGCTGCAACACTTGCTTGCTACAGAGTCTAATGAGCTACAGTTGCAGTTTGCACTTCCCTGTTGCTATGTTCAGTGCTGTCCTATTCATGGGATATTTTTGACCTGTACTCCTAGACCAATTTGCTCAGCTTCCTTAGACTGCTATATTCAGCAGGATTAGCAACTGGCTGTTTCCTTTCGAATATAGCTTGCTTTGTGCTCCATGCTAAGTTTGCCCGCTGGGCAGGGCTAATTTAATCGCAGGGCAAAGTTTTGAATATCTGGCCCATGGACTGTTCACAACATATGCACAAATACAGTAGCTGTACATGTTGCAGTTGCTCTGGCCTTAAAGAATGAAGCTATTTCATTTGTTGTATATCTTACTGTGGTAGCCATGGTATAGAAACATTGCATATATCAAGAATGTGAAACACAAAGTAATATACAATATAAATGTAGCAGTTGTGCAACTCATGAAAATTCATGAAAGTGATGTATTCACAATACATTACAGGTGAGACAGATTATATGAAGAGTAGCAACAAACATTTTTCATGATTAGCAACTTACTGTATGTACATATGAATACAGATCTATGTGTACTAAAAATATATGCAGAAAAAAACAGTTTGTTCTCAGGTTCAATGCAAGCAATAAAGTTGTATTTTTACAATCATATATTCATGGATACTTTTTGGTCTCTTTAAAGATGTATCTCAGAAGAAGACCTGAACTGTTCACTGCCGCTGTGTGTGCAGGCTTGAGTGCAAGACTGATGGGTTAAAGGAGAAAACTGCTGTGCTGAGAGAGTGACAAGAGAAGTTAATGTCCCTCTTTACAGCGCAGCAGGCTACCATCAATCTTGTGCTCCAGCCTGTGGACACAGTGGCAGGTGCCAGTGAACCTAGCAGCAGTACTTCACCTGCACCACCAATAACAACTATTTCTGAGGCACAAAGAGCAGCCTCCACAACTTTTCTGGTATCTCCCCCCTCCCCTGCAGTGCAACAGCTTCCACTTTCTGTGTGCCTCTACATAGTGTCCAATTTATGGACTGGACTACCTCGACCAGCAGCACACCTCTTCTTCTAATGCACAGTGTTGCACATTTTTATGTTTGCTTGCACGCATGTGCAAGAAACATAGTGCCATCATCGGAGATTTCGGAGGTGTGTCACCTCCTCCTCCAATTCAGTCAGTGTGTTGGCAGGCGTGGCTCCTGTAAGCCAGTGCATGCTGGAGCTGTCTATGACAAGCTCCAAAATGCAGTGGCATACAGTTGAAAGGGGGAGCTATGCTTGAGTGAGCAGCGATAAGATATCGGCTGCTCACGTGCGGCTCCCCCCCACACACACAGATGCCCACACAGGTGTGCACGCCCCCACTCCCTGCACGCACGCACTGTATAGCTGACAGGGTGCCCAATCCCCTTCAGCTGAGCTGCGTTTCCTCTCCCCAAAGCCTTCCGAAATGCCATGCTGGTGCCCACCCCAGCATGGCAACTAATGATATAGCCAATGGGGTGCCCAATCCCCCATCGGCTCCACTGTCCCAACCCCCCAGTAGTAAGTGCCATGCTGGGGCCCACCCCAGCGTGGCAAGCGATCCGATGCAATGGGGTGCCTAATCCCCATTGGCTGAATGCCCCTCAACTATCCTGTGCTGCTAGAGCCCACCCAGCATGGCAAGCGTCCACGCGTCCATTTGTTTTACCTGTAAAGAAAAAACAGTCCCACATAGTCTCCCTAGCCCCTCCCACAACCCGCACCCACCCACTGCGCACCCAGCCTCCCCACACCCCCTCACCCCATACTTACCTCCGGAGCTCAGCGCGACGATCTTCGGTGGACCGGGAACACGTCTGCACTCTTCAAAGCCGACCGCGAACTGAGGAAATGCCGGTAAGCTGTATAATGGGCTAGATAGGGGGGTTTCAACTTTGTTGCATATCTCAGGCATTTTTTGGAATTTTTGCACCAAATTTTCAACATGGGGTTTTTGGGACCCCTTCTGATGATTGATGTCACTGTCATGGCATTATTCAGGCCCGAAGGGTGATTTCTCAGTCACTGCAGGGACATCATTCATGAGAAGGGGTCCCAAAAACCCCATGTTGAATATTTGGTGCCAATGTTCCAAAAAATGACTGTTTTACGAGCGTGCATTGTGCAGTTCCTACGCAGGCTCGTAAGTTCGCAAATTTTCAATATTTTCACTCCAGATTTTCAACATTGCCATTTTACCACACCTTCTTATGAGTAGTATAGCTCTCATTTTTCACATCTCACCCAAAATGTGTTTCCGCCCATGTAGCACACAATGGCGCAGTCAGTGTGTGAAATCAATGTACGGGACAAATTAAGAAAATCACAGTGACATTGTTCATGAGCAGAGGTCTTAAAATGGCTATGTTGAAAATTTGGTGAAAAAATTCCAATAAATGACTGTTTTACGAGCGCTGCGTGCAGTTCCTATGCACACTCATAAGGTCGCGAATTTTCAATATTTTCACACCAGATTTTCAACATTGCCATTTTACCACACCTTCTTATGAGTAGTACAGCTGTCATTTTTCACATCTCACCCAAAACGTGTTTCCGCCCATGTAGCGCACAATGGCGCAGTCGGTGTGTGAAATCAATGTCACAGGATAAATTAAGAAAATCACAGTGACACTGTTCATGAGCAAAGGTCTTAAAATGGCTATGTTGAAAATTTGGTGAAAAAATTCCAATAAATGACTGTTTTACGAGCGTGCATTGTACAGTTCCTATGCACGCTTGTAAGTTCGCGAATTTTCAATATTTTCACTCCAGATTTTCAACATTGCCATTTTATTACACTTCCTTATGAACTGTACAGCTGCAATTTTTCATATGTCGTCCCAAAATGTGTTTTCGCACATGTAGCGCACAATGGTGCTGTTGGTGTGCGAAAGCAATGTTTAGGACAGATTAAGAAAATCACAGTTACACTGTTCATGAGCAGAGGTCTTAAAATGACTATGCTGAAAATTTGGTGACAAAAGTCCATAAAATGACTGTGATACGAGTGAGCATTGCGCAGTTTCCATGCACCCTCGTTACTTCATGACTTTGTAATATTTTTAGTCCAGATTTTCACCAGTGACATTTTTCCACACTTCCTTATGAACAGTACAGCTGTCATTTTTCACAACATGGCTGAAGTGTGTTTTCACAGTTTCACCACAGAGATGCTTGGTCACTGTGGGAAATCATTGTTCGGCACAGATAAAGAAAAACACAGTGACACTGTTCATGATCGGAGGCACCAAAATGCCTGAGTTGACAATCTGCTGTAAAAAAATCCCCAACCTAATAATATTACAGGTGTCGTTGCTGACAGTTTCTATGTACCCTCGTGACTTCACCATTTTTTTAAATATTTTTACTACAGATTTGCAACATTGCCATTTTTTACACCTCCCTATGAACAGTACAGCTGTCATTTTTTACATCCTGTTCAGAATGTTTTTGCACCTGTGGTGCTAAATGCCGTAGTCACTTTGCATAAGCAGCTTTCGGCTAACAAACTGATATTCCCCCTGTTCATGAGGTGGGGTCACAAAACAAACATGTTGAAGATCTGGAGTGAAAATACCAACGAATGCCTTAGGTATTGGGGTTTCCAACTATAACGCCCAACCCTGTAGAGAATGACAGGCATCAGGGGTGTGACTTGGGATTCTTGCCTGTGATGCTCATACCATTCCACACCCTGCAGTCAGTGAGAGGCATCAAGGTATGTCTTGGACTCTTCGGCCCCAAACTTCACCCCATTCTCCTATATTGCACCCATCTCACCATATTTCCTAATGAAATGGGGTGCGCATAAGGGCCAAAGACCCTAAGAACACCGCGACACTTGTCAGTGTCTGCAGGTTGGGGTGTGGTGAAATGGCATGCCCATTATGCCTGATGACCCAAACGCACACCCCAATGCCTGTCACTCTCTGCAGGGTGGTGATGGGGTTAGCTTCAGTTCAATACTTCACTGCCATTCCTATTATGCAGCTCTGTAACTTCTACACTACCACTGCCAATGCCAGCAAGCAAACATTCGGCATTGACAAATGCTTGTTTTTTATATTAATGATACATCAGTTGTTTTATTTAAATTGTTTATTTCAAGAATGCATCTTTTGATTTATTTCATTTTCTAACATACTGTTCAAATGTTTTCTTTATGTTGTTCTTAGCTTAATTTTTATGAAAGTATTATATATTTTTTATGAGAGAGAAGATTTTATATGTTTAATAACTTGTACTATTTTATATGTTTTTCTAACAAATGTACAATATATATATTTTCTTAAGAAAAACATTTGTTGTGTTTTATTGTTACTCTTGGGGGAACATCTACTAAAATAGTTAGCACTACAAAATATTGCTTCAACTGATATGTTAACAAGGGTCTAACAAATGAAGTTGTCTAGTTGAGTATTAACATTATAAGAGCCTTAAGGTGATCTCTTACTTACATACCTGTAGAGGTTGGCAATATGTTGAACAATATATTGCAGTGTTTCAAAAGATGTTGTTATACTAATAGCAATAAGAAAACACCAGAAATTATGTTGATAGTCAGTAAACCAACCTGTAAGAGTATGTGGCACTTGGCTATGCTTTGTGCCATAGTACAACCCTACTTGGTCAGGACCAGATCATCAACATAAATGTTGACTGTGTGTTTTTGTCTAATTAGCATACAATGGCATTCATAGTACAGTACAAGATAGCGAGGACATCACAGTTGAGCAAAGTTAAAGTGTAAATACATTCTGTTTATTATGAGTGTTTTAAAAAAGGTATATTTATATGTATGAACTTCATTGAACAATATGTATCAAGTGAAAGTAGAGAACCACAGCATGCAATGGTATGGACATGCATAAGTGTGCTTGACACAAACAGCATGCCACATGCTCTGTTTTGTCAGAATACTATCAGTAAGTCCAAAATGAAAGTATGTGAAAGACCAGCACAATATGATTTGTTGTGCGACATACCAATGGTAACTTGAACAAAATGAAAAAGCAGTAAGAGGTATGTTCATCTGGGTAGTATAAGAAAGAAAGATGAATCAGGTGTTTTTAGTGCAACTGTTCTGCACTTGTGCCAGCACCATATGATTTACTGTGTTACATACCAATGGTAGGCGTGAGACACACAGAAGCAGTAACAGGTATGTACATCTTTACAGACTGTCAAAATAGAAATGACAGAAATAGTGGAAGTGTGAATTTTCTAGGTGTATGGTACCAGTACATCATTTTCTGTTGTGAGACACAATAGTACTTGTCATGCAATACAAAACAGAAAGAGATATGTACAGATTGACACAGTGTTAATACACATACATCTGTTGGTTTCACAAAAAGACGTTCAGACCCACAGTCCCATGATATTATTTATCGTGTGTCATGAAAATCGTTATTATTACACAGCTGTAAGCAGTAGGATAAATATAGAATTTGATAGACACTAAACGCTAATATATTAGGTGCTTGAAGCACAAACCGAGTATCGATCTTTGTCTGACATTTTTTCACTATATGTTTAATGTTACTCATGTGATTTCTTTTGTACTTAATATTGCTATCTTATATGTAAAATAACATGCTGAGAGGATAAGGGACCAAAAAAACGTGCTCCCAGCACTGTATGTAAACATGAAATCATTTGTTAGTAGCATGGGGCCCAAAGTGTGTCTTCTATTACCATCACATTCATACATCAAATGATGCGATGGAAGTACAAGGAGAGAGGGGTTCAAACTCACAGGACTGCATACATATAGGTAATAATGTCATGAAAGGGCAGATCCAAAAGGGTCCGCAACCCCATCACTGTATTCATATATCTAATCATATGGTGAGAACGGACGCCCACCACCACATTTCCTTTTACTATTTATATTCTTCATTCTCAAAAAGAAGGGAAATTCATGGCAAAAAAACTCAGTTTAATGCATCAGTTAGGGTTGTTTCACAGCTACAAAAGCGAAGAAATTCGATGTTAGGGTTGAAAACCCTAACTCCACATTCACCCCCCCAGCACCACACACACACAGACGCACACACACATGCAAGTAGGGGAGAGGACCAAGGAAGCATGACCAATCACAGACAACCAGCAGCAGGTGACAGAAATAAAAAACAACTGTCTAAATGTACTACAAGACATCCCCACCCACATGACTAGGTACTGCATGCTCAGTGGAGATCCACAGCAAAACTAAGGCCATGTACACCAAACGTACACATCCCTGATTGCAGGTGCACACAACGTACTACACTTAGGAGTTGCATGACCTTACCTAGTGATGCCCCACACCTCACCACACCTGGTACTGCACCCCAGCTGTAGAGTTACAGCAGAACTAAGTAGTTGGACAGGTATGGTATATGTGGTTGATTTCAGGTATACACAACCTCCCACTGTTAGGCAATGGAGGACATTCACGAGGCAATACCCCACCCACTGAGACCAGGTACTGCATACTTAATGTAGAATCCCAGTTAAAATGAACCCATGAACATCAATACTGTTACTCCATGATTGCAGCCTTTAAAGGTTAGTACAATAATGAGTCACATCGTCTGTGGGAGACAATACCCCTTCCCCTCCTACAACACTTGGTCGATTGTGACAGAAAGCTACAGTAAAATAAAGTCTGTTTATATCTACGGTACACATACTTGATTGCTGGTGTAGTACAATTAGCACAGTAATCACTTGTATGGTGTCAGCCATGTAATGGCCTGCCAAACCCAAAGACCAGATTCTACAAGTTGAGTGGACATCAGCTGCAAAGAGTGAGGATGTGGAGATAAATGGTGTACTTCATTTATTGCAAGGATACTCTACTAACTACAATTTGGATTTGTGTGTTGTCAGACAGGCAATGGCATTGTCTTCACAAGGTACTACATCCTCAGTAGAGAGGTACACCAAAACTGAGTCTATGAACATCCATGCTACACCTCCGTCATTGTAGGTACACTCATGTTAGCATGTTTAGAAGTTGCTTGGCCTCAGTCAGCTAATTCCACACCCTGACAGACAGACCAGTTACTGCATTTTGAGTATACAATCACAGTAAAACTAAGTCCATGGACATCAACAGTACACCTACATCACTGAAAGTGTATATCTGTTAGTGGCATTAGGAGCTGCACAGCCTTGTACATGCAATAGCTGTCCCATACCTCCAGATCAGGTTGCGTATCTCGAGTGGACAGATGTAGTAAACCTATTACTGCTATGCACATCACATAGTTAAATGCAACAGTTCTTGTATCTTGATGATGGATGTGTCTTTTACTACATTTACACAGTTGTTTTCATTTCTGTTTACTGATAAGTGTACAAACATTTGTGCAGCTGCAATCAGAGAGTTGCATTGTTGATGTCCAGTCATGGTGCAGTACCAGGTGTGGTTGGGTGTGGGGCATTGCTAGGTAAGGTCATGCAACTCCTAAGTGTGGTACGTTGTGTGCACCTGCAATCAGGAATGTATACATTTGGTGTACATGGCCTCAGTTTTGCTGTGGATCTCCACTGAGCATGCAGTACCTGGTCAGGTGGGTGGTGATGTCTTGTAGTACATTTAGACAGTTGTTTTTTATTTCTGTTACCTGCTGCAGGTTGTCTTTGATTGGTCGTGTTGCCTTGGTCCTCCCCCCTACTTGCATGTGTGTGTGTGTGTGTCTGCGTGCGTGTGGTGCTGGTGAATACGGAGTTAGGTTTTCAACCCTAACACCAATTTCCACGCTTTGTCACTGTGAAACAATCCTAACTGATGCATTAAACTGAGTTTTTTTGCCATGAATATATATATATATACATGCGTTTCTGTGTGATATATATATACACACATTTACATACACACAAATAGAGTATACGCATACACATGTATGCACACATATCCACATACTGTATATACATCTATCTATATATTATATATGTGTGTGTGTGTATATATATATATATATATATATATATTATATATATATATATATATATGCATAAGCATACATACACACATACCTACAAACCCACACACGCACACACATATATATATATATATATATATATATTACAGGGGCATGGTTTTGCCCTATATTTAGGGTTGAGTAGGCACTTTAATGTTAAACCTCAAATTTTGCCCATTAATAACTTTGCAACAGTTTAATGGATTTGCACAAAATTTTGTATGCATGGTGTGGCATCATAGGTCCTTTGATGTACAAAGTTGGGTTTTGGTCAGACTTACGGTTTTTGTGCAGCAAAGTGCCAAAAATGCACTTTTCGCCAGTTTTGTGCAGTATTTGTCCGTGGTGCTGTGTGGCCACTGTGTGGTCTGCTGGTCCGAAACTTGGGACATATAAAGCACTTGGCTCAAGGAACATGCCACTTTTTATTTAGTGAAAAAATATTAATCCATTCAAAAGTTATTAAAGTTTGACATTACCATTATGTCAATGGGAAAATTTATATGTATGATTTGCGAAAGAAGAATGGGGTTTTGGCCCTCTGGTCTTCACTCACGGTCAAAGAATTTGCAGACTCACAGCCAATAAATCTTCGACTGCCAGGAATTTGTCAGCCGCAATGGCAACCATTTTGTTTTTAGACTGCTGTCGGAAAAATGTAAATATTTCACCCCACGGGTGACTCCTGAAGTAAATGAGGCATGGGTTTAGGTCAAGGGTCTTCCCTTTATTGACCCATGCCTCTGATTTCTTGTAACAGTGTCTGTCAAAAAAATTGAGTTTTAAACTTTTAAAATTTTCGTTCATGGCTCGCTACTAATCTTCGGCTGCGAACCTGCAAAATCTTCAGCCGCAAGATTGTTTTTAGCTGCAAGCTTCCTCTGCCACTGTACGACCAGATGGCTGGATTTGGAAGACTAGCAAGCCCTGTGGAAGACCTGATGGCCAGAATGTGGAAGACCAGATGTCCACTCATGGCTGAAAAATAATCTTAGGCCACGGTCATGGCCGCTAATTTTGCAGCCTCTCAGTCACAGAATTTTTGAAGTTACAAAAACTTTAAAATTAAATATTTCTTAAACAGCTTGGTCTTTTTACTTGAAATTTTCATGGCTTTGAGGAGATGTCCCAGAGATGTGAACTAGGTTTTTTACATGTTGAAAAATTAATTGGTTGCAGAGATATTCTATGACAAATTTAACATTTTCTACATAGGATTACATTGTGCTGCAGATGTCAACTAGGCTGTTTAGGTGTTGGAAAATTAATTGGTTTGAGAGACATTCCAAGATAAAGTTGACATTCCATGGTCGAGCTCCTGTAATTAGGGTTGAGTATGCAGTTTAATGTTAAAC
The DNA here is from genome assembly GCA_016271365.2 of Neoceratodus forsteri. Taxonomy (NCBI): domain Eukaryota; kingdom Metazoa; phylum Chordata; order Ceratodontiformes; family Ceratodontidae; genus Neoceratodus; species Neoceratodus forsteri. The sequence continues at coordinate 1,094,776,091 of CM057450.1, read as the reverse complement.
CTCAATTTTTGTGCGTCACTAACTTTGCAACCATTCATCGGATTGGCACGAAATATGGAATGCATGGTGTGGTATGGTAGATCTCTTGATTTACAAAGTACACTTTTGGTCTGACATATGGTTTTTGTGCAGTGAAGCACCAAAAAATTTACTTTTCACCAGTTTTGTGTGTTTCTTGTACGTGGTGCTGCATGGCCACCGTGTGGTCTACCTGTATGAAACTTGATATGTACAAAGCACTTGCATTAAGGAACATGCCTCTGTTTGTTTGGTGAAAAAATATTAATACATTTAAAAGTTATTAAAGTTTGAAGTTTCCATGATGACCCTATGGGAAAAATTATATGTATATTTTGTGAAAGAAGCATGAGGGTTTGCCCATCTGGTTTCCCCTTACAGTGAAAGATTTTGATGGCTTGTGACCAATAAATGTTCAGTCTCCAGAAATGCATTGGCTGTGACAGCCGCCATTTTGGTATCAGTTTGCAGTCGGGAATACACGGGTGAGAGACACAACGGCATACTGTAACTTTTCTGTTATGAGGGCTCCTTGGCATATAGGGATGTTGTATAGCTATGCATATGGGCAGCTTAGTGGGAGTGCTGGGCCCGCATGGCCCTGCGCTCCTGCCAATATGTTTTTTTTTTGGTAACTATAATACACTTTCTCAAAAAGTAAGGAAATTCTTTGCAAAATTCTGCATTTAATGCATCATTTAGGGTTAAAGCACACACTGTCAGGAAATTGCAGTAAAATGCGAGCTGGCAGTATAGTCTAGAGGTTAGAGGAATGAAGTGTGAATGAGCTTGATACATCCGGCAGACCAGACCTGAGTTTGATTCTCACAACCTCCACTTGCATACTGTGTGACACTGAGCAAGTCACTTAACTGCCCAGTGCTCCCAGGTCACCCCTGAAAACAGGCACTTGTGCCCAGTGGGCCTTAACCAGATACTAAAGACTAAAATAAAAATAACAAAAATTAAAAGAATAAATAAAATAAATGAGAACAATAGGGTTGACACCTACCCCCCTATTCTCCACAGACTGACAGATGATGGGGTGTGTTGTTGGGATTGTGAAGCCTAAATCTCATCTCATTCTCCTTTACTGTAATATGTCAACCTGCTTACACAGAATGGGGTGAGATTTGGACCACACAACCCTAACAACACATCCCATCATCTGTCAGTCTGTGGAGAATGGGGGAGTGGGGGGGTCAACCCTAATGTTCTCAATTTTGACTTTTTGTGCTTTAATCCTAAATGATGCATTAAGCACAGTTTTTTGTAAAGAATATATATATATATATATATATATATATATATATATATTACGGTAGCACAGTATTGCTACCATAGTTAGGGTTGAGTAGCCCTTTTAAGGTTAAAGGGTCAAACTTTGCACCTTAAAAACTTTGCCACCTATTAATGGATTTACCTGAAATTTGGAATGCACAATCAACAACCATACATCTTGGGATATGCCAACTTTCGTAGTGGCCAGATATACAGCTGCGGAGTTAAGTGAAATCTGCTCACTCATTTACACTTTTTGTGAATTCTTTGCTCGCACCTACAGGTCGCATGGTTTGCGTGACTGGTCTGAAAACTTCAGGGAACATGCAGCCAGGGTACCCAATGTGGCTTTTGAAGATTTCATGAAAAAATATTAAACGGTTCAAAAGTTATTCAAAAAATAAATTGCCGTTATAAGTCAATGGGAAAAGTTAAAAAGTTTGACAGTGTCATAAATGCACTTTTTAGTGTCGCAAATGGCCCTAGTAGTGTCACAAATCCACCATTTTTTTTCAGTTGGTGATCACAAAAATGCTTGGCATTTAAAATTGGGACCATCTAGGGACACAATTATTTTTGTGTTTACCTAGTCGAGTCCAGAGGATGCTAGGCATGTCTTTATTTTGGGGTTAAAAACCCCAGAAATATGTTTCTCAAATTTTTGTAAAAAGTAGTGTCACAAAGTAGTGTTGCACTCATGACACTTTCATGATTTCATTTGCAAAAGTGTCATGATTTGCAACACTATGCCCCAAATAACAGGAATTCTAGGGACATGGATATGTTGTTCATCCACACTTATTGGCAGGTTCCTTGCCGCTTTAAATCTTGCCGGAAGGTCTTCAAGCTGGCTCCTCCCACCCACCCGGGTGGTAAAACTCTTGGCTCCGCCCCATGATGCCAGATCTTCCTTACTGCTTGGAAGCTCAGGTTCCTCCTTAGCAGCGCTGCGTTTTAGACTGGTTCTAATTCTTGAAAGTTCGAAATCAAAAAGTTTTGCTAAAAGACTTGGTCTTCTTCTCCTAGCTCGCGATGGACAATCGACTCCGGTTTCGGAGGTGCCCTTGCCGGGCAGAAGATGTCTAGGATGGATCCGCACTCACGTGCGTCTACTGCCTGGGCCTTGAGCACGACCCGCGGGCCTGCGACTTGTGCTCTTCCTTTTCGGCCTACGTCCTTGAAGGCCGTGCTGCCCGATTACAACTGGGGCACCCTGAGAAAAGAATTCCACGGTGAAATCTAAAGAGGCCCGATTGGCGGTGTCACGCTTAGCGAGGCTCAGCGAGATCAGCTCGAGCAGATGATCGCCCCTCGAGAAGAGGAGGCGGCGGCGCTTCTACCTCAATACTGACATTTGTCCCTCTTTCTCTCGGTGCCTCGTGCTCAGCTTCCTTTAAGGAGCTTTGTCTGACCCTCTCGACCAAAGGTGAGGGTCCAGCTTCTTCGGGACCTTTTTCCAGGTCCAAAAAGAGCAAAAGTAAGTCTCTCCATCGACGCTCTTGGGAGCGGGAAAGATCCCCCTTCCCTTGTCGACAGTCGACTTCGGTCGACCCCTCAGCTTCGGCCACTGGCTTCACGGTGTCCCCGTTAGGCCAGCTGATTGAGAATCCCGTTGACGCGGTCGAGATTTTTCTCGACCCGTTAGATGGGTTGTCGGCTGGAGAAGCTGAGAATCCCCTCTCCCCAGTTCCCCCGGTGGGAGTTGAGGATCCCATCGGCTCATCTGTGCCTCCGGTTCCGGAGCCTTCGGTGGGATCGTCCGAGCCGAGGGGAGTGCCGATTTCCGACACTTCTCTTCGCCTTCCTTGGCCTAGTCGAGACTCTCGGTCTCGGACATCCTCGCGGTCCAACCGGTCCCGCCGCCATAGGCGGTCTCGGTCTCGGCACCTTGGAAAGTGGCGCCACTGCTCTTCCTCTTCCTCTTCCTCGGACGAGGGGAGGCTTCGGCGCAAGTTGCGTCGGAGGTACGAGGAACTCATGTGGCAACAGCTCCTTTTGACCGGGAATACGCCGACCCAATTGTCTTCCCCGGCCATTAAGTGGCTGTCACCGGAGCAGCCGAAACAACCCCTCGTTGTAGTCGAGGAGCCTGTTCTCAGGCCGGTTGTTTGGCAAGTTCCAACTGCCCCACTGATTCTGGTGGAACCTCCGCCTCCACAGCCATTAGTTGGGGCTCTGACCAAAAATTCTCAGTCGGCCTTGGGTTTGCCCCTAGGCTGTCTGTCACCCTCACTCGATAAACCTCGGCAGGTGGAGGGTGGCTCAGGCCAGGCAGCTTTTGAGGACTCTTCTGAGTCCGATGATGGTTCTCCCTCTTCTCCAAGCGCATGGACTTGGAGTCCTCGGGAGGGCAGTTAATGAATGAGCCCTTGCGTCCTTCTTAGGATTGCCGACTCATCTCGGGTCCACGGGATGAAGCTTGAACCCATTTCTAAATGGGCCAGGTATCCCTCACGGAGATTCTGGACCTGGGATTCTCCTACAGAGGCCTTTCGGTGGCGAAGCCATCAGTGGGTCTGGCCTTGGAACTTTGGCAGCGTCCTGCTTCCTGCCCTGCGCCCGGCCAGGTTGGCCAGGAAGTATGCGGTCCCTACCGGTTCCCTGTCCGGTTTTTCTGAACACCCCTCGGCCGAGGGGTTGGTTACCAACAGCGTTTTCCGGTGTGCCGGGAATGCCAGGGATGTGGACAAACCTCCCGACAAGGAATCCAAGAAATTGGATTATGCTGGGCGGTAAGTCTATGCTGCTTCCTCTCTCAGCCTTCGTCAGGCCAGTTCGGCCGTCCTCATGGCACATTTTTCTCACGCCCTGTTGGGCTCCCTGGTTGAGGTTGTCCCTCATCTTCCCGCAGATCTGCAGACTACGGTCAGGCAGGTGTGGGACCAGGGCAGGGCGGTGGCCAAACAGCAGCTCCAGACTGCGTTAGACATCGGGGACTCATGTGCCAGGTCTGTGGCGGCCGCAGTGGCCATGCGTCATCGGGCTTGGCTGAGGATATCCACCTTTACCTCGGATACCCAGCACAAGTTGGCGGATGTTCCCTTTTTGGGGACTGACCTCTTCGGCCCTGGGGTGGAAGGTCACCTGCAGAGGATCGAGAAGTCCAATGCTACCTTGGACTCGGTCTCTTCTGCTCAGAAGGACAAAGGCCGCAAGCCACAGCCTAAGCCCTTTCGTCCTTCTGTGCCCGCGGTGCGCCTGGCCCAGCAATGTCAGGGCCAGCAGGCTCGATCTTGGTATCTCAAACCCAAGCCGTCGGCTTCCTCCAACAGGAAGCAGGGAGGTAAAGGCCCAGGAGATCCCTTGGCTGGTCCCTCCTCCAAGCCTGCCCAGTGACAGGCTGAGGGGTGTCTCCCCCATCCCTGTCACCTCACCCCTGGTTCCCCCTGTGGGGGGACGGCTCAGACACTTCCTTTCCGCCTGGTCCGCTGTTACCATGGACAGGTGGGTACTGGAGGTGGTGGGAAAAGGCCTACCTCTGGAATTCAAGCAGGCCCTGCCCTTCAGAGCCGTCGCACATCGGGGGGCCTCGGGGTCCGCAGCCTCACTGGCAGCTCGCCGAGCCGACATCGCTCTCCTCCTCCAAAAGGAGGTGATCATGGAGGTGGAGGACACCCCCTCAGACCCGGGGTTCGTGTACAGGTATTTCCTGGTTCTGAAACGGAAAGGGGGCTGGCGCCCCGTTCTTGACCTACACGACCTGAACAAGTTCCTAAGGTCTCGAACCTTCAGGATGGTCACTCTGGCGCAGATAATACCATCTCTGGAACACGGCATGTCGTTCTGCTCTCTGGACCTACAGGATGCGTTCTTTCACATCCCTATCCATCCTTCACATCGGAAATTCCTCCGCTTTCGAGCAGAGGGATCCCTCTTCGAGTTCTGAGCCATGCCCTTATGCTTATCTCCAGCTCCCAGGGTCTTCACCAAATGCATGGCAGTGGTGACAGCATTCCTGCGGTGCCGAGGGGTCCGGGTGTACCATTACCTGGACGATTGGCTGATAGCAGCCTCCTCCAGATGGGAGGTGGAGCGGTCCAGAGATCTGGCCCTCCAGGTTTGCTCTCAAGTTGGCCTTCTCATCAACGAGGCCAAGTCGGAACTCGAGCCGAAGCAGGTGATCCTGTTCATCGGGGCAGAGCTCGACTTTCTTCGAGCCAGAGCATGGCTCCCAGTGGACAGGGCCGAGGTTCTTACCTCCTTTGCCCAATCATTTCTGGTTGGGCAATCACGCCCTGTCTGGGACTTCCTGCGCCTTCTGGGTCTCATGGTAGCCTGTACCAGCGTGGTCCATTGGGCGCGCTGGCACATGCGCCCCCTTCAGTGGGGACTGGCCAGCCAGTGGTCATAACGCTGCGATCCTTTGGACCAGCTAGTGATAGTGACCCAGGAGATGGAGCAGCTCTCCAGTGGTGGACCATTCCATTCCATCTGCAGGAGGGCATCCCGTTTGTCCGCCCTGAGCCGACGGTCTCTCTATCGACCGATGCCTCTCTGATGGGTTGGGGTGCCCATCTGGGGGAACACCGAGTGCATGGTCTCTGGTCCCCGTGGGAGTCCTGATGCCACATCAACCTGCTGGAGCTCCGGGCGGTCCGCCTAGCTCTCACCGCCTTTGCTCCGTTTCTCCGGGGTCAAGTGGTCCGAGTCCGGATGGACAATACCACGACCATGTACTACCTGAACCGCCAGGGTGGGACGCGCTCCATGCTTCTATGCAAGGAAGCTGTCTGCATTTGGTCACTCGTGTGCAGCCTGGAGGTGGATCTCCTAGCCATTCATGTGGCAGGAGCCTCCAACACCCTGGCCGATGCCCTGAGCCAGATAGGGGCTGCATCTCACGAGTGGTCTCTCCTGCCGGAGGTAGTACAAGATCTGTTCTCCCACTGGGGCACACCTCAGGTGGACCTGTTTTCCTCAGGAGACCACGAAGCTGAGGCTGTTTATGCCTGCCCCCTCAGCAGGGCTCGCTGCAGGGAGATGCCTTCTCGAGGCTGTGGACCCCGGGCCTCTTTTACGCCTTTCCCCCATTTCCCTTGATTCACCAGGTGCTTCTCAAGGTGAGGAGGGACAAGGCGCAGGTGATTCTGATAGCCCCAGACTGGCCCGCCAGTTTGGTACCAGATCTCCTCAGCCTCAGCTCCAGGCTCCGGAGGCAGCTTCCAGCTCACCCGGACCTGCTCTCAGTCAATCAGGAGAAGGTGTTCCATCCAGACCTTCAATCCCTGCACCTGACAGCCTGGTTCCTGAGTGGCTAGAGTTCCAGGCCTTGGGTCTTTCCAACGAGGTCCTCAATGTTGTTGAGGCGTCCCGTAAGGAGTCGACCAGTAAATGCTATGCCTTCAAATGGAAGAGATTCTCCATTTGGTGTCAGGGCAAGGGCTTGGACCCTTCCTCCTGTTCTGTGGCAAGCATTTTAGACTATTTATGGTCCCTTTCTAGTCAAGGGCTTAGGTTGACGACCCTAAAGGTGCACCTGGCAGCCATCTCTGTTTACTGGGCACGGGCCGTGGAGCAGTCGGTGGTGCAGGTAAAGGTGGTCGGGCGCTTTTTCAAAGGCCTTGATCACATTTCCCCTCCGGTGCGAGAACCTCCACCTCCATGGGATTTACTGCTGGTACTGGCAAAGCTCATGGGCAAGCCATTCGAACCAATGCAGAGGTGTGATCTCTCTCACCTGTCGTGGAAGACCGCCTTCTTGGTGGCTATCACGTCAGCCAGAAGGATGGGAGAGCTCCAGGTGCTTTGCATCGAGTCTCCTTACCTGGTCTTCCACAGGGACAAGGTTGTCCTGCGCCCCCACCCGAAATTCCTTCCGAAGGTGGTGTCGAAGTTTCACCTTAACCAGGTGCTGACTCTGCCGGTGTTCTACCCCAGTCACACCTCGGAGGCAATATTGCTCCATACTCTGGACCCTAGAAGGGCGCTCACTTATTATAAGGAGTGCACGGCTGAAATTCGGGGAGAGGTTTGCCAGCTGTTTGTCACCTACGCTGAAGCTGCACCTGGCAGACCTGCAGCCAAGCGGACGATAGGCAGGTGGGTCACCTCCTGCATAGATTGCTGCTATAAGTTGGCGGGCATGGAGCCTCCCAGAGGGATAAGAGCTCATTCTACCCGTCATACTGCTGCATCAGTGACTGCTTCCAGGGACGTCCCTATCCAGGAAATCTGCAGGGCTGCTACCTGGAAGTCAGCACACGCTTTATTACCCATTACCACATCGACCTTGAGTCACGCCGGGATGCTGGTTTTGGGGCCTCGGTTCATGATCTTTATTCTCTAAGTAGGGGTGTGCCTTGCCTCCCTCCTCCCGGAGAACTGCTAGGAGTCTGCCAATAAGTGTGTATGAACAACATATCCATGTCCTAGAAATACAGGTTACTCACCTGTAACGGGAGTTCTAGGAATGGTATATGTTGTTCATCCCTACACACCCGACCTCCCCAGCTTCGACGCACAACCTGAGCTTCCAGCGGGCCAGATCTGGCGTCATGGGGTGGAGCCGAGAGTTTTACCACCCGGGTGGGTGGGAGGAGCCAGCTTGAAGACCTTCTGGAAAGATTTAAAGCGGCAAGGAACCTGCCAATAAGTGTGGATGAACAACATATACCATTCCTAGAACTCCTGTTACAGGTGAGTAACCTGTATTTATTTGCCACCCTGCTGCAAAAGGACGGTTTGGTCTATTGGGCTGAAATTTGGAGGGAAGACAGCCAACATGCTACAGATGTGCCTTTTGGTGGTTTGGTGACAAAATATTGGAGGGCTGCAAAGTTACAGCACTCTGAAGTTGACACTTTTTCCCTTCGGATAACATTACGGTGTCCGCCACATTACAGGAATTCTTTGCCACGCTGCTACAAAATAATGCTGTGGTCGTTTGTGCTGAAATTTGGACAGAAGAAAGCCAACAACCCATAGATGTGCCTTTTGGTGGTTTGGTGAAAAAATATTACAGGGCGGCACAGTGATGGCACTCCGAATTTTTCGCTTTTTCCCATTGGATAACATTACGGCATCTGTTGCGCCTTTCGGAGCAGTATCTCGGAAACGGTGCGAGATACAGACTTTTTGTCACAAAAATGCTTAGCTCCCCAAACAGGAGCTAAGTGCACATCTAGCCAGGAAAGTCATAATTCATATGAAATGTAATTTTTTTTTCACTTCATATGGTTCCTGAGATATAAGCAATTTAGTATTCCAAGTCCTCATTTTCTGCTCCGAGGCCCATTGTTATGTATACAGTCTTTGTTTTCACTGTGTTTTTCAATGCAGTTTTTGGGGAAAAGAAGGGTGTGCCTTTCCATTACTGTGCCAGTTAGCGTTTCCAGTTGCATTTCCATTACCGTTCACGGCCCCTTTCCCGTCTACACCACCGTGTGCATTACAGTTTGCGTTTTCACTTGCGCTTGCGTTTCTCTGTCATTTGGCGTTATTGTTGCTGTTACCATTACTAGTTGCATTTGCAATTGTGGTACCATGCCCATGCATTACAGTTTGCATTTCCATACACGCTTGCATTTCTGTTTGCATTTCTGTTTCCTTTTGTGGTATTGTTGCTATTACTGTTACCATTTGCATTTACAATTGCAGTACCATGACCGTGCGCATGATGGTTTGTGTTTCTGTACTCACTTGCATTTGTGTTTGCATTTCTCTTTCCTTTGTCGTTATTGTTGCTGTTATCGTTACCATTTGCATTTACAATTTGCGGTTCCATGACTGTGCGCGTTACGGTTTGTGTTTCCATATGAGCTTCAGTTCCCATTTCTGTTTCTGTTTCCTTTGGCATTATTCTTCATGTTAACTTTACCAATTGCATTTGCAATTGAGGTACTGTGCCCGTGCGCACTACGGTTTGCATTTATGTGCGCGCTTGTGTTCCCATTTCCGTTCCTGTCCCCTTTGCCGTTCTTTTTGCTGTAACACTTAACATTTGCATTTAAAATATTGGTGCCGTCACTGTGCATGTTACCAGTTGGAATTTCTTACATGCTTGCATGTCCGTTTGAGTCACTGTTCGCTTCCTGTCACTTTGCGTTTGCATTTCTATTAACGTTTGCTTTAACATTTACGTTTGCGTTACCATCTGTGTAACTGTTGGTTCTTGCATTTGTGTTGCTGTTCCTGTTACTATGTGACAAGACATTGGGCCCCGCGCTCCCGCCATCGCATTACATTCACTATTTATTGTCCTCGTTCTCAAAAAGAAAGGAAATTAGAGGCAAAAAACTCTGTTTAATGCATCAGTTAGGGTTGTTCTTCAGCGACAAAAGTGAGGAAATTCAGTGTTGAGGTTGAAAGCCCCTCTTGGACCCCCAGCCCACCCCACAACTGGCATCCGGGTGTGCATTGGGGTCATCAGTCTAACTCTCACCTCATTCTCCTACACCTCAGCTTCTTTATACCGTAGCATGGGGTGAGGTTGAGCGGCGACTAGCGTGCACCCGATGCTGGTTGGGGGTAGAGCTGAGAAAGCTAAGGGCTTTCAGCCTAACAAAATTTCCTCACTTTTGTCACTGTAGGAACAACCTAACTGATGCGATTAAATTGAGTTTTTGCCTCTGATTATATATATATATATATATATATATATACACATATATACCTATATTCATACACACTACACAAACATATACACACACACATACACATATAGCGTACAGAGGGTTTAAAGTGAAGTTTACTCAAAGTGAGCAAATGTTTCACACAAAATATAATATAGGACTTAGCTTGAGACATTTTCTCAACTATACTCTCAACCAGTTAATGCACTACATAAACTTTAAAGCCTTCAGTGTTGTAACAGCATTTAGTACATGATAATATCAATTGTAAGTATAACTGCTGAATAAAAAAACAAAAAACAAAACTACTTGTAAAGGACCCACAAGAAAATGAGACCATGAGCCTGATATGTACAGATTTCAATACAGTGTAAATGTATAACAAACATGTACATAACCAATCTAAGGAATCTAAATAAAAACTCATAGGAATAAAATCCCCCGGCCCACCTTTCCCTGGGAAATGTAACTAGTAAGAATGATATATTTGTACACAAGTCCTAATACATCATCATTCACACCAATCTTTGCAATATTTACCCAAAGAAATTGAAGAGTTGATTTATATTAACCTTTTCAGCACCTATGTAATTAATGGCATTGGAACTGTCATAGTTTTATACTTGTAAGAAGGGTAGATAAATGCTAGGCAGCTAATGATTTAGACATTTTCTGAGGTTGCAAGGGGCATCCTAGGGAATTACAAAGAATCATAGCAGTGTCACCTGCAGTGCTCCCAGATTGAACAAAACATTTCCCTATAAGGCAACCTCCTTTTCCCTGTATTTTCCATGTAAAACTGTTGGAATCTCTCAAGCTTTGCTCCCAATGTTCTTATATCTCCAGAACCTCTTGATGGTATTGCACAGCCAGATAGCCTGGCTGAGATGCAGTATGTCATATTCAGTGGGGTCATACTTTTATACATTTTGCCAATGTACTGACACAGGATAGCACTGATGAGATGCAGGCTGTCATTTTCAGATGGGTCCTAATTTTACCCATTTCTACAATGTACTGATACAGGTTAGCCTGGCCAAGATGCAGTATCTTATTTTCAGTGGGGTCTTACTTTTACCCATGTTTGAGTTCCAACAGAGGATACGGTATCTACTGTAACTGCAGAGCAGTTACAATTAACATCCTTGGCCATCTTGCCCAATGTGTGTATGTGTGTAGCAATGATTTACAGTATTTCCTCTGAATAGTTGATTTATGTTAACCCTTTCATGGACCTATCTAATTAGTGGCATTGGAACTCTTATGGTTTTATATTTGTAGGAAGGGTAAATGCCAGGCAGCTAATGTTTTATGGGGTTTCAGAGTTTGCAAGGGGCGTCATAGGGGATTACAAAGAAGTCATAGGGGGGTCAATTGCAGTGTTCCCAGACTGAATAAAGCACTTCCTTGTAGGGCAACCTCACTTTCCCTGTGTTTTCCATGTAAAACTGGGACAAAACTCCTGTACATTTTCCTGTATGCTCAAATCAATACATGCACGCAACTAACTTCATTATGCCTGTCAATAAAATTGCTATAACAAATGTTAAGGCTGTGTTATGTGCTCTTTAGCCCTGTTACAATGTACTGATATAAGACAGCCTGGCTGAGATGCAGTATGTCATATTCAGTGGGCTCATACTTTTATCCATTCTGGCATAGTACTGACACAGGTCAGGTTTGTTGAAATGCAGCATCTCATTTTCAGGGGGTCCTAATTTTATCCATTTTTACAATGTACTGATACAGCTTAGCCTGACTGAGATGCAGTATCTCATTTTCAGTGGGGTCTTACTTTTACCCATGTTTACATCTGCGTGCAATGTACTGACACAGGATAGATTTGCTGAGATACTAATGGCCGCTGTGAGCAACATGGCAGTGCTGACTTAAACTATGCATATGTAAGTATCGCCCACATGTAGTCATGTCAGTGCTGCCATGATACAGCTGACTGTGGAGCAAACTGCATATGGGTGAGTATCAATCATGTGCAGTTCTGGAATCACAGCAGGATCAGTTACATCTGTCTCTGGTGTGGAAAGAGCATGGTATATTCTTTTCAACACTCTTGCCAGTCCTAAAAGCTCTCCATGGCTGTATTGGTTCAGTGCTGGCAAAGGCTAATGGATGGGTAACACTGGGGATGACTCAACTGTCTTCATGTCCACCAGATCTATTGGAAGGTCATTTTAGAAGGTCACCACCTTCTGGAACAAAATAAGCTTCCTAATGTTACCCCTAAACTTGCCATCTGTTACCTTCAGAGCATGTCCCTGTGTCCTGCTGGAGAACATATGCATATGTTCAGTCCTGTCAATATCCCTGAGATTGGGAAGACTGAGCTTATGTCCCATCTCAGTCTGCTGTTCCACAGGGACAAGCAAAAGGATGAGGAGCACCCACATATGTAGAAAGCACCAGGACCACAAAAATATTATTCAAAGTCCTTTATTTAACTAAAGTGCATAGTGCACCCACACATACTGTAGTGTGCATAAAAATGTGGTGGCTGAGCCTTTCTGCAACTATCATTTCTCCTGATTCCTGCCAGGTGCCATCAGAGTGATTCACTCTGATGATGCCTGGCAGGGGCCCGGAGAAGCATTACTTTCAGAGTGGCTCATTTGTCACTTTTTTATGCTCACTATGTGTGAGTGCACTATGCACTTTACTTAAATAAAGAACTCTGAATATTTTTGTGATCCTGTTGCTTTCTGCATATGTGGGTACTCCTCATCCTTTTGCTTGTTTCAGTTTTCTCATTGCTGAGTGCCATATTACTTGTTCTGCTGCTCCAGATCCATTTTTGCTCTGTTCCACACAGAGAGGACAGTAATAACTACTAGTAAACATAAATGTGGATATTATTTGTTATACCCTTCCAGGTATTCCTGTTTTGAAAATGCAGCTTCCCCTTAACAAAGGTATTCAAACAGAAAGCTGCCAGCAAATTTATTTTTCTTTTTAGTACTGAACACATTCTCTTTACTGCTGTAGTAAATTTAAACACTGGAGGAAATATGAAGAAACTGGTAGTGGGAAGCTTACAAAGGGTGTCAGTTGGCATTTTACTGTATGGGACTGCATAAATGTGCAGAACTAAAAAATGCTACATACATTCACTGCCACTAAGTAAGTGGCAGATGGGGGGAGGGGGATTTGTCAACACAAAAAGGGGGCTTGGTTTGCACTCAGAGAGGAGTTAGAAGATCAGTTTTCCTATGTGGGATAGTGACCCACAGGGTGTAAAAAGTTGAGGTTATTGAAAATATGATGGATCATAATGATCTACATAGCCCATTTTCTTAACGCAGTGATTTTGTCATCAAAGAAGAAAAAAGGTGGGTTGGAATTGACAACTATCTGACATTTTTCACAATCCCCCCCCCAAAAAAAGAATATAGACACCAACTTGCTGCAGTGTAAGACCACACCAAAGAATTTACATCTATGCCAAGCTCTATGCTACATTCTTTCAGCAGGGTCTTTATAGAGTACAGTACCAAAATACATTTTCTTTACCTTATCCTCACTTTCATCTGAATGCACCCTGACCTACTTTCTGTCCTGATTTCATGATATTTAGGGTTTGATTAAGTCAAGCTGTTTCCAAAGTTTCTTCCCATGGATCAAGTTAAACCTTTTCAATACCAAAAACAGACTAGCAATGCATTCCATGGCTTTGAATAAATGTAATATGGGTGGTATTATACTTTGCACATTCTTGTATTGTATGATTCTAGTATGTTCACCATATTAATTTATGAGGCTATGTTGAATTTTGCAAATGCGGGCTCATAACTTTTGTTTTATTCATTATTTTTACCACAACATTTTAACATAGTCATTTTGAAACAGTGACTCATGAATGTGACAGCTGTCATTTTTCAACTCCTGCCCAATATGTGTGTTTGTAGCCCAAAATCTGATTTTGCAGTCCCTGCACAACATCACCTTTAGGCCAAGAGTTAAACATTTTCTCTGCCCTTCTTTATGAGGCAGGTTCATCACAAGACTGTGTTGAAAATTTGGTGTAAAAATATTTAAAAAAAATCATTTTCAATATCTGAAACCCAAATTTGCCTCTTGCAGCCCTATTGACTCTGGCCAGATTTTGTTAAAATTGAATTCGATGTCATGCAGCTATTTCCTTCTAACAGTCAAAAATATATTTACTTTAAGAGCTGTTTGAAATGTTCTAGTTTCACAGTTTCTATTAGCTGTGTTGAAAGAAGTCTATACTGTAAGTCACAATCCTGGTAGTTCTTGTTTAATATATTGCTGGGAGATTGGGCTTCTTGGGCCAAAAGTAATGTTTGCACTATTTTACAGGGAGCCTTGCAACATATGGCTTTATGGATGATGATTTTTGTTGAATTCAATGATTACCTTTGGGCTGTGAGTACAGTAGTAACAACCCTTCTTTTGTGCTAATTGATACTAAGTGTATTTTTAGTAGTCCTCCTTTTGTAATAGTGACAATGTGTGATATGTATACCTCATTATTACCTCATCTATATTGCATGTTGTAATCCACTCTAATGCATTAATTTAAATGTATTTATGTAGGTAAGCCCCCGCCCCCGTGTCTAGAGGTATGCAAGATGTTGCATGGGGTGCAAATTAAATGGTGGGTAACCTTCTGGGCACAGAACCTGATACAATCTGCAGCAAACTTTCACCAGTGCTATTCCAAACATCTCAGAGCAACATCTGAAGGGCCCTGGAGATCCCGGAGACCCATGCACTTTCTGCTTTTAGGCTGCATGGGCTCCCATATGCCTCCAGACCAGGTCAAAGTGTCACTGGAAAGGGAGGCAGGCTGCCACCACTGTCCCCCAGCAGTACAAACTGCAGCCACTACACCCCAATGATGGGCTTTTACATCTCCTCGCCCACAGATGATAAGATACAAGGGCCCCACCTGTACCCACCAAGATGCTAGAGATCACAAGGTAAGCCACAGACTTTCTATTCGGGTTCTGGCTCCCCCAAAGGCATAGATGGCCCCAACAGATACTCTAGACCTCACATGGAACTCCTGACTGCTTCATTTCTCCTCTGGGCTTTGTGGGTGGAGGGCTGGGGAGGCAATTGGCCCACCTCAACCCCAAACCTTTGTCCTCATGGCAAAAAAAACATGAGCCACCTCTACTCTCACCCCAGTACTCTTCTTTTGTGCCAAAATCTCACTCTTATACCTCAGGTAGAGATGCAGCAAAGTTTAATTTTGCCAGCAAAGTTCTGGCGAAGTCATGAAGTTCACCTCACAGAGTATTTCATGAAATGTTTACAGTTTGTGAAATATTCCGTGGGTGCAAAATGTGGAATTTCACCCACGAAATGCAGAATTTCACCTCAGAACGGTGGAATTTTGCTCTCAAATGCTGGAATTTCACCCAGGAGTAGCAAAATTCTGCATTTCACTGGTGGAATTTCACACTTCACACCTGCAGAATATTTTCTGAAATGTGCAAATTTCACAAACTATTTTGCGGAGAGAAATCTTTGGACTTCGCCAATCTCTAACTTCAGGACTGAGGCTCCCCTACTGGCAGGCAGGGCCCTGCTCCAGATACTATGGCTACAATAAATTAATTAGTAAGCTCCCAAAGGGGCTTACACTTCCCCCACACAAAATAATCACCTCCTGGTGAATGCCTACCAGCTGCCTGCCCTGACCTCCCAGAGGGGAGATATGCATAACTCCCCCCAAAAGCCAGGACAGAAATACTGGAACACAGGCGCAATGGTAGAACCCAATACCTCTCCTACTTAGGGGACTGTTACTACTGCTAACACACAACTACCACATGCACCATACCTACGGGACCCCATGGTGACCCACCTGCTGGTTCCCATGGACAGATTGCCAGGCACTTCAGCAATGGCATCTCACCCCCCACTGTTACAGTCCCAAATTGCCAAAACCTAAAGTTGCTGCTTCCAGGTAAGGTACAGTATAAAGCATATTCGCTTCTACTAATATTGCATAGATACCAGTATTTAAATAAACAGATAGGCAAACACAGTCATTTAAACAGGAACAGCAAACACTGCAACTTTAAATGCATTAGACACTTGAACTTCTCAAAATGTCTATTGTCAGATAACAGCTCTCACCTTTAGCTAGCACACCATACACACACACACACACACACATTATACTACATCCCACTCACACTGGCCTTACATGTTTACCCCACATTATATTAAGTTTATCAGTCCTAGAAGGGCATATTCCAGTCCAGCTTCCTCCTGCTAAACGTTACTAACCAGAACATTTTTCCCCCAAATAAAACAACACGCACTTTAACTGACTAGGGAAACAACCCCTTAAAATATGTAAACATTTGAAATAGCCAATAACAATGAAAGGGGTTGATCTCACCCAGCATCCAGTGGTGGGGGTCCATATTTGTTCAGTCCTGCCAATTCACCCAATGTCAAGGCCTGCATCAGGGTGAGGGGGGGGGAGATCAGTCCAGACTCAGCTCTTTCACAGGGCAGTCTATTAGTAGTCTGTTTGGGCAGGAAGCAGCACTATTTCTGGGGTTCTGAGGCATAGTACAACATCGAATCAGGCTTGGTAACCTCTTCTAGTCTTCACAGATAATGTGGTATTTTGTCCTCTGTCCCTATCCATCCTGGACCATTGCAAAAGTCTTAAAAAATGTCACACCAGTCCACACCATTGAGGTACACATCTGTTTGGTCTTTCTGATGGCTTCCTTCTCGTGGCCTCCTAGATCCAGGGCACTTCCTCCGCTTCTCTGCTTGACTTTGTCCAGGGCTCCTTGGAAGAACCAGTCTTACCGCTTTTCCTTGGTGATTTCCCATATACACTCACACAGGTATGGACAGTTCTCTCCTTGATACTCCTTTTTGATCATTCTCCTTACCCAGTGCTAAGCCTGAGATCACTCGAGTATGCTTCTCACACTGGTTCTTGGGGCAGTACCCTTTAGCAGCCAACTCCCCAAGGTGTATTGGGAGTAGGGGGGGTCAGATGGGTGGACTGTATCCATATCCTTCCTCCTCTTCTGGCAGACTTGGCACAGCCTAGGGATGGTATCTGGGAAAAGTAAACTGGGGAAGTGATAAGGCTTTGGAATGTCTCACTCCCAAAGAGGCTCATCAAAGATAAAGGATTTAGGGCAGGCACCTGGAGCAGGGGATACAGTATCCATATCCTCTGTGTCTTCTACTGTGCTAGAATTTCCACAGAGACAACCTCTTCCACGACTTCATCGGGCTTTTCAGATCCTGCAGCACCTGCAGCAATGGAGGGAGGTTATTGGGCAGTCTTCTAGGCACCTACCACCATGGGGAGCATACTATGGGCAGGGGCTCCTTGGTCTTAGGCTATCCTACCACCCCATGGCCTTTCCCTCTGCCATTGGGAGGGTCAGGCACAGGTGCAGGAGACGAGCTTGGCAGATGGCTAGCGTCCTATTCCCCAGAAACTACCTGACTAGCTGCAATTTCCAACTCTTCCCAATTTTCAAGGTTTGAAGTGTCCATTCTCACCATGGCTGAGGTGGTGGTCCAGCTCCAGGCAGGCTGGTAGGGAGGTATAGGCTGGGCTGAAGGAGGGTTCCACAGCTGGTGCAATTTAGGCAGACTGGCAGTGCGTTTACATGGCCTCAAGTTCTGCAACAGATGACACATTTCTCCTGGGTCCTCCCTTGTTGTACCATCTCCCATAACCAGGCAGGAGGAAGTGGGAACAGGGATCATCTTGTTCCCATCACCAGATGCTTCTGCAATCTTTTCTTTGGTCATTACTTCTTTTCTGCTGCTGCTCAAAGTGTAGAGCATCCTTAGCTAGCAGATTTTTCCTCTAGCTCAGATCACTTATGGGACAGTTCACTGTGGCTCTTCAGAAAATGGCACTCCCACTCCTTGCTCTGTGACCTCTGGCCCCAGCCCTGCCACCTCCAGCCAATGGCATACTGTCCCCAAAGTTCTGCATACATTAAATGTATGCTAACTAGTTCACGCTGGCAAAAAATAGTGTTGCATTGAAGGCACGAAATCTCACAGGCTAAAATGTCACCAAAAAGCAGAGAAATCTCCCATGCTGCTGCACCCCAGGATAACAGTCCAGGCACAGTTCTTGCTCCTCCAAAACTTATCATTAAAATCCAGGAAGAGCCCCACCTTTTAACCCCTCCTCCCGGTGGTACCCTATGGGTAAGCCAATGTTACTCTGCAGCCAGAAACAGAGTTCCAGAAAATTAAACTCATTACCTGGATTCATAGTAGATGTCTTCTGGTGTGGGGGGAGGGTAAAGACTATATTTAGCAATGAAGGGTGACAGCAGCTGTGGGGGAAAACTTGATTTGAGCAATCACACAATACCATAAATAAAATCCATTGTCCACTCCAGGTTAAAAGAAGAAGAAAACTGATTTACATACTAACATACTATTTGCCAGCAGATTAGACCTTACGGTATATCGAGTCTGCTCGAACCTCAGATCCTTAGTTGGGTGCCGAGGCCCTCCTCTACCTTGTGCTCCAGAAACCCCTATCATCCATCCCCACCCCCCTGGGACAGCCCATCATCTGATACATCCACTTTCTGTGTCTGTCCCACCCTCTCTTGAAGCCCTCTACTGTGGATCTCTGAACCAGCTCGCTGAGGCAGTGCATTCCAAGGGTCCACCACCCTCTCAGTGAAAAACCTCCTCCTCTTTCCCCCCTCACCCTTCCACCTTCCAACTTCAAACCATGCCCTCTGGTGATACCTCCCTGCTTTAGCCTAAAGATCCCCTCCATGTTTACCCTATTTATTCCCTTGAGGTACTTGAAGACCTTGGTCATGTCTCCCCTGTCTCTCTTCTCCTCCAATGAAAACAGGCAGAGCTCCTCAAGTCTGTTCTTATACGTCAAATGCCCTAGCCCTCATTTCATCTTAGTTGCCATCCTCTGTACCCTCTCCAGGAGCTGTATGTCCCTCTTCAAGTGTGGTCTTCAGTACTGTACACAGTACTCAAGGTGTGGTCTAACCAGTCCATTGTACAGCAGTAGAATCACTTCCTTGCTCCTAGAGGTGATCCCCCTTACGATGCATCCCAACATCCTGTTTGCCTTGCAAGCTGCTCTCCTGCACTGCTCAGAGTTATTCATACATGCATCCACCATGACCCCTAGGTCTTTTTCCCCCTATTGAGGCCTCCAGCGCCTCCCTTCCCAGGGTGTACCTGTGTTTAGGGTTTCCCCGACCAAGATGCAACACCTTGCACTTGGTGATATTGAAATTTAATTTCCATGTGTGAGCCCAGCTTTCCAGAGTGTCCAGGTCCCCTTGCAGGGCCAACCTCCCTCTCCTCCCTCAACTACTGCTCCCATCTTGGAGTCATCCTCGAAGAGACTCATTTCACCCTATACCTCCTGATGTCCGATATGTATGCATTAAACAGGATCGGACCCAGGACGAAAAACCCTGCGGTGCCCCACTACCAACCTCTCTAGGGTTCGAGAAGGCTCCCCACAGGCGACTACTGTCTGGGTGCATTCAAGCTAGCCAGTTTTCAATCCGTCCTGACCATCAAGGCCTAATCCTAACTCCATCAGTTTCTCCACCAGACCATTGTGGGGGCGGAGTCAACGCATTGCTGAAGTCAAGAATAATACATTCACAGGCTTTCCCTGTCCAGTTCTGATGTTACCCATTCGTAGAACTCCACAAGATTGGTTTGACATGATCTACCTGGCACAAACCCATGTTGCCGACTATCCAGACCTCCCACCTCCTCCAAGTACACCCCCAATCATTCCTTTAGTATACTCTCCATTAATTTTCCCACCACCGAGGTCAAACTGATGGGTCTATAGTTACCTGGTACTTCCCTCGACCCCCCCCTTTATGGATTGGCACCACATGTGCCTCTCGCCAATCCCTAGGTACCCTCCCTGTCTCAAGTGACCTGTTGAAGAGCTCCGCCAGGGGTGCAGCCAGTATGTCTGCCAATTCCCATAGTACTCTTGGATGAATGCCATCCAGCCCAGGAGATTTGTCTTTCTTTAGGGCCTTGAGGGCTAACCACACCCTTTTGACAGAGATAGCATCATCCGTCCCCTCTACCTTACTGGTCTTTTTATCCTTATCCAGATATGACACCCTGGGGTACCTCTCCCTCCTCTTGCTCCATTTCTGTCTCCCCGATCCCACTCACTGTCGCTTCTATCCCCTTCATGCCTTGCTTTGTAGATATCCCATCCCCCTTCCTAGTGAACACAGAGGCAAAGTACTCGTTAAATACCTCTGCCTGGTCCCTCGCCTCTTCCACCCACCATCCTTTGGATCTCAATCTGCTGAGATGGCCCTTAGTTTTTCTCCACTCCCCAATGTACCTGAAAAACCCCTTTTCCCCTCCATGTATCCCCTGGACCAGCCACTGCTCTTTACTGGACTTTGCTCCCCTCACCATCCGGGTGACTTTTCGAGATGCAAGATGGTACATTTCCTTATCCCTATCCCCTCTTGTTGTTTTATATTTTTTGTAGGCCGGCTTCTTTTCTCTGACTGCTACCTGTACCTCACTGGACCACCAGCATGGCTTATGTGACCTTGCTCCCTTACATTTCAACTTAGCGCAGATCCTGACTGCCTCATGAAGTCCCGTTTTATGACCTCCATCTCCTTTCCACACTTGTCATTGATGTAATCCCCTTCAAGTGATCTTGAGAATATTTCCCATGCCCACAAAGTCTGCCCCTAGAGTCACTGCCAGTGTCCTAGATCTCCCCTCCCCATGCTTATTTGAAACCAGACAGTATTGTGGTGGCTCCCAGTCAGAGGGTCCTGTACAACCAGGTCCCTTACAGATCCCCATCTGCCAGAACCACGTCAGGACATGCCTCCCTTGTGGGTTCCATCACATGCTGTGTTAGAGCACATCCTGGAAGCCGTCCAGCAGCCTCTGCTCCTTGACCACCTTAGAGACATGGTTCCCCAGTTTGTACCTGGCATATTAAGAGTCCCCATCAACACCACTCCTTCCCTTTTGGTCCACACTGGGCAATGATGTTGTCCAGCAAACCATCCTCTAGAACATCACTCATCCGGGGCCTATACTACACCCAGCTTGACCTTATCTCCTGCTGGGTTGTGGGTGACCCATAAGGCCTCACGTTTCCTCTGCCTCTTCTACCCTTGCAATTTCTATGTCATCTCTAATGAACATAGCCACTCCACCCCTCTGCCTCTTTCTATCCTTCCTAAGCACAGTGTACCCCCACAGTTTAGGTCCCAGTCATGGTTTTGTTGTGTCCATCTCCGTGACCGCCCCATCCACCATCCCAAACAGCATGGCCTGGAACTCTGCAACTTGTTTCCCAAGCTCCTGGCATTTAGTAACACCAACCCCACCCTTATCCCTGATCCTCTTTGTTGAACCCCACCCAGATTCCTTATACTTCCATCCTCCCTCTTCTCCTCCTGAAACCTCCACCCCAATCTGTTTCCCCCTCCTCCCTTGGCCAGAAGGCTACTCTCTAATCTGGAGGAGGGCTTCTGGTCAGCCCTCCCTTATCCCTCCCCTCACAGTTTAAACTCCACCTTTCTTGAATGTAGTCAGCCATCCCTGTTTAGGACTTCCTTCCCTAATGGGGCAAGATGAAACCTGTCCATGGCATACAGTCCTTATCCTCCAAACTCCTTTCCAGTTCCTAACACCCCAACCCTCTCTTCACCCCACTTCCTGAGCCAATCATTAACCTCTTGAGCTTTGTTTTTTCTCCACTGAGGCCTTTGGTACTAGCAATATCTCTTAAAAAAATGTTGCATCCATTATCCCGACAGACTCTGGCAAGTTCTTGGAACCTTGCTTGGATTTCCATAATGCTATTTCCCTCTAGATCGTTAGTTCCCAAATGCACCAGGAAATCCGGTTTCCCTCCACAATCCCTAACCATTTCATACACCATGAACTTTGTTCTGTGCACTGTCAGCCCAGAGATACTCACTACCTTCACCTGGCTATGGCATCCACCCCCCTGTCCCTCCCACTGGATACCCCTAATCAACGAGTTTCCCAATAACAGAACCTTAACACCACCATCATCCTTATGGTTACCTCCACTATGCCCTCTCAGCCCCCATTCCCCCTTTATTCGTGATCTCAATTCCATGGGAGTCTTCCTGCCTTATTAGAGACCCCCTTGTCACCCTCCCCTTTCTGCCTCCCTCGTTATTTTGCCCACTTAATTCAAACCCCCTCTGAATAGGTGTCCCCTTTAACCCTCTCTTATCCGAACCATTTATCCTGGCCCTGATGGTTTCTCTTCCCCCACACCGCCATCCTCCCCCCTTGTAATAGTACCCCTGCCTCCAGAGGCTTTCTGTGGGTCCCCTTTAGCTAGGGCCCCATCCTTGGTACTGACCCCCCTGCTGAAGGGGGGCTCCTCTCCCACCTCCTTGTCTCCTAGTTTCTCTCCAGTCATGCTCTCCTCCCTCATGTCTGCAATATGTTGCATCTCCCCCATTTGCTTAACATTTATGTTTCCCCTTCTCCCTCTGGGACTATTTCTATCCTTTCCATTGCCGGTCTGTGATGCCCTATGGGTATCCGACTCCCTCCCCCCGGCCTCTATATTAGTTTCCTCATTTCCACCGACCCCTTCCTCCCCTCTAGGTTGCTTAGTAGCTCAAATTTGTTGTGACCTCTATGTCAGCCTCCATCAAGTAACCCGAGTTTCCCCTGACTGCACCTCTAAACTTCCCCTCTTCTTCCCCTCTTGCTCTGTTCACCTTAGGAGCTCCCTTTCCACAGTCTGCTGTTTTAGACTTCCCCACAACAGCCCCTCCTGACTCTTCCCCCTCCATTCTCTTTGTATTCAGAATGTTCACCCCATACGCTTTCCCCTTAGCATCATCATCCCTATCTAAGGGTCCTCTGTCCCTAATATCCCCCCTCCTGCTTGCTGTAACATAACTTCCTGTAATTTCAGAGCATTGCCCCAGCCTCCTCTCAGGCCCACCCTTCTGCTGCCCATATCCACACCCCTTATCCTTGGACACCCCCCCCAGCTCCTCCAGCTTACTCCTTAACCAATATACCTCACTCCTGATACAAGATAGCTGTCTACAGAGTGGGCATCCCCCTCTCTCCAGGCCCAATTGAGAATTATTGCCATCCCACAGCCTGTGCAGCCTACAGCCCTTCCGAAGATGACTGCCATGGTGGAATATGGCCACCCTGTTTATCCCCCTCTGTTTATAATAGCACACCCCCTTTTCTCAATCCCTTTCCCCTGGAATACAGTTTCTGTCTATACTGACTGCAGTTATTTACAAACCCAATTTAAACCCCACCAATAAAGTTCCCAAGTCTCACAAACACATACAGTCCAGTGTTTGTCCAGTCCCACTAACAGTGTGTTTATGCAGACATCAGGTACCGTATGATGTCACAGGCCCACCAGTTCCTGTTGCTTCAAATTTCAGTCCCAAACAGAAATATTCAGCCCTTCAATCCTAACCCCCAGTGGCTTTTCAGTATTTAAGAAAGCCTACACAAAACAGAATTGGTGAGGGCTCATTACCAACACCAGGCAAACAACACATTTAAATTTCACTCTAATTATCACTGCCAAACAAGTGTTCCCAAGCCTCAAAAGTTACAATATCACAGCCCAAGTAACAGTTCTAACTCAAGGTAGTAATTTTTAACACATAGAACTAATTTCATGTACAAAACTATTCAAATATTTCAGTTAAAACAGAATATAACCCCAGACCTCTGTCCTTACCAGCCTCCTGCTTATGTTCCCAAGTGAACAATGAAAGACAAGGTAATTCCTGTTAATGTGCCCTCCCCCTAACACCAGGCAAACAACACATTTAAATTTCACTGTAATTATCACTGCCAAACAAGTGTTCCCAAGCCTCAAAAGTTACAATATCACAGCCCAAGTAACAGTTCTAACTCAAGGTAGTAATTTTTAACACATAGAACTAATTTCACGTACAAAACTATTCAAATATTTCAGTTAAAACAGAATATAACCCCAGACGTCTGTCCTTACCAGCCTTCTGCTTATGTTCCCAAGTGAATTTAATTGCATACATTTGATTAAGTCATTGTATGGAGCATGGAGTGCAAATTACATGGTGGGTAATCTTCTGGACACAGAACCTGGTACAGTCTGCAGCAAACCTTCATTTCCCAAACAATCCTATTCTGCAGTGCTCCCTCAGGGCCAAGCAGGCTCCTCGAATCCTGGCAGCAGCAACAATAATGAGTCAAAAGTCAGGCCTCCAAGGTTTTTTTCTCCCAACATCTCTCCTGCTCAGGAGTGACTCCTTTCATTTTCTATGGGGCTACACACACTGGTGCACACCACAATAGCAGCTACATAAGGCAAAGTAGTTGTAAAATTGAGCGGTACCTGCCAGCACTGGTGGTTCAAATCCAGCGCTCCCACTTAGAAGGTCTCTGAGACAGCAAACAAAGTCCCCACAGAAAATGCCAAGTCCCCTCTATCCTAAGCCAGTGCTACTCAGAGCATTCAAGGGCAACATCTGAAGGGTCCTGGTGATCCCGGAGACCCATGCACTTTTCATTCTTAGGCCAAATAGGCTCCCAGACACCTCCAGGATAGGCTGAAGTGCCACCGAAAAAGGGACACAGGATGCCACCACTGTGCCCCCAGCAGCACTGACTGCCACCACCACACTACCCCAATGACCTGACACAGGGGTTTAAATGCCCACACCCATGGATGAGGATACAGGAGAACCACAGACTTTCTACCCAGGCTCTGGCTCCCCCAAAGGCACAGATGGCCCCAATACAAGCTCCAGATCTCACAAGGAACTCTCGATCACTACAGTTCTCTGCTGATCTTCAAGGGTGGTGGGTGGGGTGGCAAGCAGCACACCTTGGCCCTGAACTTGGCCCTCACAGGCAAACACTCCACAAGCTACTTCTTTCTTCTCTCTCTTTCTCCAGGACTCCCCTTTCACACCAAATCCTCCCTCTTATACCTCTGGGCTGAGGCCCCCTCTGCCAGCAGGCATGGCCCCAGTCCAGACACTGTGGCTACAATAAGTTAACTAGTAAGCTCCCAAAGGGGCTAACATGTAAAAGCAATAAATAAAAAGGTTTAAACAAAAGTCACCAGTTAGAACACAATACTAAAGAGAAAATTCCAAATTGAAACAGCAATCTGGAGGAGTCACGTGATGAATCCAGCCTGAGTAGCAGCACTTTCTGGAGCTCCGTAGCCAAAGAGAAAAACACTGCTTATTAAACTGTTTTATACATTCATCCAAGGACTTTCTACACAAAATTCATTTTCCCATAACATGGATAAATGAAACTTGACAATGCTTCAAATGCAGGACCCAGATTTAACCCAACAAATGGACGTTACAGCAGCAACTCCACAGCTGGGAATGAGCCAAACCTCTAAATGTCCCAAGACGGATTCACCAACAGAAACGGAGACACCGACTGATCATATGGCCATTATAACAGAAAAGCTGGATTGTTTCTTCTCAGAAATCACCTCCGTTAACATCAAATTGGGAGATGTGGCAGCAGACATTAAAACAATTAAACACTCAATGGAGCATCTGTCAAGCAGGGTCTCCGATGTGGAAGTCAGAATTACCTTGATTGAGGATAAACAAAGCAGGGACGACAAAACCTTTATGGATTTAAAGACAAAACTGAAGAAAATTGAAGGCAGGGTGGAAGATTAGGAGGGCCGCCTCAGGCGCAACAACTTAGTAATCATGGGGATCCCTGAACAGGCAGAGGGGACAATATTGACAGTTTTACCCAGAGCTTACTGACGGAGATAGTGGGGCTACAGACCACCGGCACCACTTACCAACTGGAATTCGAGATCCTTTCATGCACCATCAAGACAAAGGGAAAAGCCCAGGGCAATAATTACAAGATGCACCTCAATGCAAGACAAACTACGCACACAAAACCAAACCAGAATAAAAGGCTTCCTTACCTGGAAGGGACAGTGATTCCACATTTTCAGCAATGTGATGCCTGCAGTACGGGATAAACAGTGAGCCAATGGAGACATTAAAGAAATACTACACAATGCCAAGATCCCCTTCATAATATTGCACCCAACCAGGCTAATAGTAACCACACAGCAGGGCACCAAGGAATTTGAGAACGCAGACACGGCTCACAGAGAGCTACCAAAATACTTCCCACTGACTTTCCAAAACACTTCGGTCCCCAGCAAAGGACAACAACCTAAAGGCAAGTAAATGGACCAGACTACAAAGACAATGAGATTATCAGCTGCTGCACACACTTCATCACAAAACACCCTCAAATACCCCCCAGAATTAGAGAATCAGAACCCCAAGCAACCAGAACAAGATAGTTGGAACACCAGGAGGTAGCGCTGACCACACCAAGCAAACTAACGGTGCTAATACCCCACAGATGCTTGAATGACGGGCTTCAGTCTGAACACTGAGAGAATGGATAGAGGGTTCTTAATGAAAATGGCAGAGTGGTGAGCAAGGGTAGTACATACCTTAAGCTGTCTTGTCCTCCTTCACGACCAGTTTCCTACTGATTGCTTTACTGCCTTTGTTAGAAGAGACAGTTATCCATCAAGGCTACACCCTACTGCTGTCTAAGGGAATTCAGCTGCATGAAAGAATCGTCACACACACCCAACATGCACACAAACAGGGACACAAGGTGCGACATGCCACCAATCCTACACAACAGTGCTACCCCCTCTGCCAAATGCCAACCCCACGGGAAGTAAACAAGACAAGACCGCTTCCACCTCAGTGCCACATGAGCGATATAGTACCGGCGGCTGTGCATAGAACAGCAGAGGGGATGGAAGGAACGAGGAGAGGACAGTGATCATAGCATAACCCCAACAATGGCAAGCATCCACCAGTAATCTGCAGACCAACCAACAGACACTAGCCGGAAGATTCACCAAAGCACACACGCACCAATGAGAAAGCAGAGAACTGGTCTCCGGCTACCACAGAACTCTATGTGAGACTTTTTTTTTCAAAATATTGTTAAATATTGTCTGCTGTGGGGACGCTAGAAACTGGTCTCAATAAGCATGTATGATGCGGGCAGCTGGAGCACTAAGGATTCTGCTCTCCCCAGCTGAATGCTATGCAGGCTCACGTGGGAGGTCTCTCCACATAACCACAGTAAGTAATGGGGAGAGGGCAGAGGGGGGGATCACTCAACCCCTCCACCGGCTCAGATGCAAGGATTCATGGAGGAGATGGGGAGGAACAGGCAACAGGGCACAAGGCTAACAAAAACTGTCATAGTCTCAACTGAAACTAACCCTGAGTAGTGTGGGGGGGGGGAAGTAGGATGGAATACAGCAAGACACAACAGGGAAGAGCACAGAACAGAACCACCACATCAAGGGAGAGGATCCAAGAAGGAAGTAGGCAAGATCCTGGAGAGCAACATGCCAATGTGTCTCACCACCCAGCACTAACCTGAGGGTCAGAATGAGGTGATGATGGACTGAGTGAGGTGACAGCGGGGAAAGGGGGACAACCAAAAACCAAAGTCACAGATCGAGCACTGAGCGCTCAAACCCACCCAAACCCAACATAAAATCCAGCCCAGATCAGGCCCCAACGGACCACAAAAATGGTTGCATAGCCAGACATCCAAGCTGACTATTCGGCAAGAACAAGGGAGAAAAAGAGAAGGGAGACCCCACAAGAGGGGACAAGCAAAAAGGGCTTCGGAAGGCAATACAACACGGTGACCAGGGCCGAGGTACAGAAGCAAGAGTAGACAAGCAACTACACCCAGGCACAGACCCTGCCACTTGGGGGACACCCAAGGGGAACCCGAATTTCAACGTGGCAGAGCACCCAGGAGGTCTCCCCCAACTGTGGGTCAGCCACCGCAGGAAGACCAGAAAGTGGAGGCCCACTGGGAACAAAGAAGCTTAGGAGCAGACCGGAGGAATGGAGGGAACACCCTACAACACAGAGAGTGGAGAGGAGGGCAGAATTGGGGGGGGGAGAAGACACCGAATGGAGAAAATACACCCATCACAGGACAAGAAGCACCTTCACACAGAAGGGGCTGGGGGGAATGAGGACCCAGGGGCCTCTAACAGCTCAGTTAAATGAATACAGCAGCAGCACCTGGGGGTGAAAGAAGTACATTACCCACGAGAACCAGGACAAGCCTGGAGGTTGAAGCAGAGCACAGAGGTTCAATGGGCATGCCAACAAGGTCAAGCAAAGTGACAAACAATCTTTGGCCATGGGGCAAAGAAAAGTGGCACTCTTGGAGATTCACCATGGACAGAGAGTAGGGGAGGCCCACTGAAGCTCACTTGAACCCCAGTATAGCAGCTGCTGGAGGGGAGGGTGGAGTCGGGACCCTCCATATGCATATAAATGTAATGTATATAGTAGAGCCCTATAAACAGCTCAGTGTTACTAGTTTGAGTGTTGATTTTGCAATGTGTGCACATGGCACCGAACCTGGCATTGAGCGGACATGGAGATCCAGATTCAATGCACCAAAGACCCCTACCTGGACATACACAGACATCTTAAGACAGACTCTGACCAACCCAATAGGCAAACCAGCTAGGTCCAATGGATCACACGTGAAGCAGGGGAGTAGCCTGAGATGTGCGAGAGACAGACCCCCACGCATAAATTCCACAAACATAGTGGGTGGGCCAGGTATTTGTGGCTGGAACTAGTAACAGAAGAGCAGGAGTAGCCATACTAATTCACAGGAACACACCCTTCACATTCCTAGAACAGCATGCAGACCCACAGGGGAGATATATTATAGTATGGGGCCAACTAGGAGAACAGGAAGTAATAATAGCGGCAATAACAGTCCAAACAGGGAGGAGTCGAGCTTCTTCACAAACCTTCAAATACTCCTGACATCAATGCCCACCCACCCAACCATAATAGCAGGGGACTGGAACATAGCTCAAGATAATCTCTTGGACAAATCCAAACCCAAAAAGGTGGGATTACCCGAGTCGAAAAGGGCTGTGGCTGAACTCGCGGACTCTCGAGGGTTGGTAGATGTATGGCACATTCAGCACCCCAGCACAAGGGATTACACCTTCCCATCCACCAACCATAGCACATACTCCAGACTAGACTATTTCCTAGTCAACCAGTAAACCAGGCAGTGCCCAAAATGACCATCAACTGTGAAATAAGCTCCACAGTGATCTCTGGTAGTGCCCCAGTCTCCTGAGCCGTCCTGACACCGGGACATACAGAGCGGGACAGGATATGGAGACTGAATAACATGCTACTAAAAGATCACCACTGCATGGAGCTAATAAAAGAGTGTCAGGCAATACTTTGACACAAACACAGGATCAGTTCCAGCCCAAACCCTCCTGTGAGGAGATTTTAAATGCATCTTAAGGGGAAAGTTCATCCAACTGGCCTCAACCAAAAAAAGAAAGAGGGAGGAGGAGAGCCAACAATTGTTGCACACCATAAGAGAGCTGAAAAAGAAAGTTTCAGATCCAGCAATTGGGTAGACAGGAATCCAACTCAACATTGCCAGGGCAAAGTATGATGAACTTCTGCGGGAACAAGCTGAGTTTACCATCTTCAGATCCAAAACTTGGTACGTACACCAGGGGAAGAAGGCAGGAAAGTTACTTGCATTACGTATCAAACAGCAAGAAGCATGTAGGATCATCACCACAATCAGAGGCCCCAACAGTGGTCCAGTGTCCAAATCCAGAGACATAGCAGCTACCTTCGGGGACTTCTTCACGAGGCTGTACTCGGGAAGAGGACAGGCATCGACCGAGGATATACAAACCTTCCTCCGAGAGGCACACCTCCCCTAACTAGAAAGGGAAGACACGCACACGCTGTGGGGCCCCATCATGCAGCAGGAGGTTCAGGATGCAATCAGATCCCTGAGAACTGACAAGGCACCTGGACTAGATGGCTTCACCACCAACTTCTACAAATCACTGTCGCAGGAGATAGCTAGCCTGCTGGCAGACCTCTTTAATGAGGCCAAAGAGACAGCCAACCTAACCCCACACATGCAGGAAGCATTCATCTCCCTGATACCAAAACTGGACAAAGACCCAACCTTAATGGGCAATTACAGACCTATTTCCCTACTTAACACCGACTTAAAGATCCTAGCCAAGGTACTGGCAGCTAGACTGAATGAGGTTATCAGCAAGCTCATAGGCCCACAACAAGTTGGTGTCATGCAGGGTAGACTAGCCTCAGATCACCCTCGAAAGCTAGCCCACATACAGGCCACCTTCAAAAGATCAGACACCCCGACTGATAGCCCTAGATGCCAAAAAAGTCTTTGACAGGGTCTCCTGGAAATTCCTCTTCGAAACCCTGCAGAGCTTTGTCTTCCCAGCCTCATTCATCGAATGGGTAGAACTACTATAGTCTCACCCCACGTCAAGAGCCCTATGCAATGGAACCCTATCTCCACCACAAGAGCTGAAGTCAGGCATCAGACAGGGCTGCTCATTCTCGCCACATCTGTTCAACCTCTACACAGAGCCACTGATAAGAAGCATATTGGCAAAGGATGCCATCAAAGGGATAAAAGCTGGGAACAGCGCATACAAAATATCTGCATATGCGGATGACATCCTCCTCTACATAGAGGAACCAGCTAGATTGATACCAGCTGCATGACACTCATAGGGAGGTTTAGCAGGTTTCAGGCTACAAACTCAATGTTGACAAAACATCAATAATGCTGCTCAATCCCCACACACATCACGCTGAAATGATGTCCTGGGGAGGAATGTGGTGCTTCGACTCCACCTGATATCTTGGCATAGTAATAACACAGAATCACAAAACCCTGAGAACCAAAAATCTGGCTACTCTAAAGACTCACATCAAACAGGACCTTAAATGATGGACAGAACTGTCCCATACCTTATGGGCCCGAATAAATATAATCAAAATGAACATACTCCCCCGCTTCTTATACACATTGATGATGATGACCGGTTGCTTCCTCCCCCTGGCCTGACATGCAAGAGTGAAGTCATTACTATCCTCCTTTCTATGGTCAGGGAAACCACAGAGAAGAGCATATCACAAACTCACACCTGCAAAGGAAGAGGGTAGCCTACGCCTCCCTGACTTCAAATTATACTACCTGGCAGCACACGCCACATGATTCCTCTGGTGGAGGGGTCACGTGAACCTCAATGAAAGGCAAGGATATGTTCAGCAATGGAAGCTCATAGACCTAAGCCTCTGCAAAAACACCGGCATAAGTATACAGTCCCACAGCAGCATCCCACACAAGTCCCTACCCCCTGAACTACGAAGTACCCCAATAGGTACCGCAGTACTAGTTAGCAAGCAACTACACAGTTTACTAGGCACACACCCCAGAATGGACCTAGGTCAACCCTTAGCAGGAACCTGAACTTCAAAATACAAAACAAACTTATCACAGACAACTTTCTGGGTGCAACCAGGGCATACAAGTTGGCTTCACTCATCCCTGGGGACGCCCTCACCACCTACCTCAAGTTCCAAAAGAAACAAGCCCCCAATTTAATATGATCATTCCCATACTTACAACTACAGCACATGCTAGCCACAGCCCTGGGCAACAGACAGTAGAGAGCAGAAACATATGACAAATGGGACAAGTACACTAACGAACCACAGGCATGTACTCTCAGGCATCTACAAATGCCTCCTCTCCATAGTCACAGCACCAGACAACATCAAATGCACATACTAGCAACAGGAATTCCCAGATCTAGATGCCTCAGACAAGCTAACTGACATCTGAACCAATACACATAGGTTCCTAAAGTCTGATGGCCTCCAGCTTATGCAATACAAAATTAATCACAACATGTACTAGACGCCAACCGGACTACACAGGATGGGCAAGCTCGGCACCCGCACATGCACACACTGCAAACAAGACAGGGGCACTCTCAAGCACATGTTGGGACTGCCCAAAAGTACAACCCCTGTGGAATGTCATCCAGGCCAATCTAGACCCCATGCTCAGTCTAGAGATGGCCTTCTCCCCTCAGAGGTGTCTGCTGGGACTAAATTTAAGGGAACTAATAGGGGCCAGAGGGTTTCATATAGCCCTAATCACAGCAATAGCTAAAAAGCTGATTCTCAAACACTGGATGGATGAGTCAACCCTATCTTACAGGGACTGGCACAATGCCATGATGGAAGAACTTTGCATGGAAAAGACGGTCTGCCACATAAGACATATACCACAACAATTCTATGACAGGTGGGGGATGCTGGCGGCGGCGCTCCTCAATGCCAGAGTCAGTCAGCAAACAAAGAAGACACTGATCCAGAATCAACATCTGGCAGCATAAGGTGAAATGTACTAGTAGGACCAATAACATATGTTAAATCAGTCACACCCAAGTACTACTGCCACCACACTCCTGAATGTTGATGGATCATGTTGTACAGGATAAATGTGCGTGCATGATAAAACATATTGTATGTGATGTGTAGCTTTAGTAGCTTAGCTTCTCTCTGTCCTATCACCCTGTATTTTCTCTGGAAATTTCAATAAAGCATATTCTGTTAAAAAAAAAGAGAAACAGCAATCTGGAGTTTTTTATTGCTAATGCATTTGTTTTAATAGATGTCCTGTGCCTAGAGTATCCAAACCTGAGTTCTCTGACTCTAACTAAAAACATCTAGGGCCATAATTGCAAAAGGTTAGAGACCGCTAATGCTACAGATGTTTTCAAACCCGCATTTGATATGCAACAATAGAATGCAGTCTCCAGCAGTACACATCCAAATTTAAGTGCATCTGCCAATAGAGGTTGCGTCAGCCTAGACCAAACAAAAAAACTGGTCTAGATGACTTAATCCCTGGTCCCCCTTGTCAATTCATGGGCATGGGAAGACTGTGCCAGGACTCCTGAGCCCATTTGCATTCAAAAATATGGAGGCAATTCAGTCCCTTTGAAATCTGCTCTGGACACATCACGGGTGTTGCATTTTTGAAAATTCAGCCCTTAGTGTTCCAAAGACAAAGCAAGACTTGAAACAAGGGTTATTATCCATCACTGGTCATAGTGTAAATAATTCAAAGGATTTAAGAGAACCTGTACAATTGTATTATTTGGTATGTATGCTTTTATGAGCACTCTGTACCTATGCCGAACAAGCAGTGCAGACAACAAAATGGCTTTCTTCAGCATTAGTAAAGTGGAAAACATAACTGCACTTTTTTACAAGGTCAAAACATCTACTGTCCTGGGAATATTTTGTACAGAAAGCTTTTTGCCATGCCTCTTAGTGTACCAAGTCATAAATCATCAATTACTGCCATTATGCTGAATACTTTGTTCCCCAGTTGCTATGGTGATGGAAATGATGTGATGTTTTCCAAAGTGCTCAATAATAGAAATCCATTTGTGGCTCATTAGTGACATGCGTTCATAACACAGACATTGATATTTTTCATTTAAGGTAAATATGAACTTACCTTTGCATGTAGCTTACATCATTTTGAGCTTCATGTCTTTGAACACAAAGATTCTTAAATGCTCCAGGTAGTTCCAGGTCTATGACAGCTCCACACCTTGCAGTTGCAAGTCACCTAATTGTTTATAAATCACAGGGGCTATGAAATAACATAGAGCAGCTGCACTGTGTTTAGTAGCATCATCCTCCATGCATGCCACGTTGTTAATTAGAAACTTAGACAATGATGGCAGAAAACTCCTAAGGTCCATCTAGCCTTCCCAGAGTTCCCTATGTAACCCTGGAACTATTGTCCATATGGGGTTTTAGCCCTCCCGGTCCCCTCCCTGATCCCCTCCCTACAGCTACCAACCAGAACAACTACCAAACCCTTCACTCTATCCCAGCCATGCTTGAAAACATTTATGGTGTTGACACCCACCGCCTCCATTAGAAGACTGTTCCATGACTCCACCGCTCTTTCCGTAAAGTAGAACTTCCTCACATCCGTTTGAAACCTTCCCCCCTGCCAGTTTCCACTCATGACCTTGGTTTCTTGATTCTGTACTCCTGCAAATTGGTTTGCCACAGTTCACCTTGTTTATTGCCCTTTAGGAACTTAAAGGTCTCTGTCCTATCCCCCACTCTCTTGTCTGGTCTCCAGTGAGTACATCGTTAGCGCCTTAAGATGATCTTCATAAGATCTGCCCAGTTGGTCCTTAATCATCTTGGACACCCTGTGCTGCACCATCTCCATCTCCAGACTGTCACTGTCCTTACTTAGGTGAAGACTAGGGCAGGCAGAACTTGGTGAAGTTCTGACCCTTATTAAATAAGAACCGGAACATGGGGAGGGGGTCTGGTTAGTGCTGATCAGTTCTGAATATTCATAAATATTAAATATATGTATGCCGGCCTGGTGGTGCTGAAAGTTAAGGTGATGGAGGCCACACCTCACACCACACCAGTGACCCATGTTTGGGAATGAGCATGGGCCTCTGGGGTTTGGCAGGGGAGGGAGAGGATCGAGGATCCAGAGGACAGTTCTCCACTCGTGGGGAGGGAGGACAGGCACTTCCGCTGAATGACTGCCCCCAGGTGGAGGCCTGGTGGAAGTGCGGGACTGTGGGTACCATGGAAGAGAGGGTGCTGTGGGACTTCTGCAGACACATGCATGCCTCCAGGTGTGCACAGCCTGCATGTGTGCCCCAGCAATGGGGAAAGGACAAGAAAAGTGGAGGAAAAACACTTCCCAGCTGCAAGATGATCACCGACCCCTCACAGGCTCTGCACCCAGCCACCGGGCAAGCTCTGGGTAAGTCCCGATGAGACCGGGGTGACAGAGCTAGAGTCAGTAAGAAGGGGGCAGCTATGGTGAGAACAAGGTAATACACACCTATATAAAAACATATTAAATATATGTTTTAAAATGCATAATAAGGGTAAAATCTGAAGTACTTAACATAGTGGTACAAAGGGAATACTGTAAATCATATTTTTTATGAAAAATAAAGTAAAGCTACTAATGTAGAATACAGGCAAACAAGCACAGACACACTAGAAGAGGGAACAACATAAAGGACACAAGTAGCGCAAAGCAACATACAGCATTTCCTTCGTGTCATCTCTCCCGCTCTCTCATCTACTTCATTGTGTATCTCATTTTGCTGCTAGTACTGTTTTGTACACTACCTGTACAGTGTTGATGAGTAGAATACAGTGCCAGGATTTGCTACTGTGCATGCCATATTGCTAGATAGTGTCCTATATCTAAAATACACCAGCAAATGTTAATGTTCAATTCTCTTTGTATGCATTTGTTCTATTATGAATCATTTTACGTTCACTGTATGTATCTACTTTACTGGGACTATGTATATGTAGGCATGGGCGAAAGTTTCAATTTCCACCATCACAGAAGTTCCACAGAATCTCAAAACTTTTGCGGAATTATCTGCTCTTTTGCCTGTGGTGGAATTCCGAACTTTCACCAAATTACATTGGATTTCCACCTATTACTGTGGTATTTGATTATGAACTGTGGATGTTTTGTTACGAGGTGCGGAAATAAAGTGTCTTGTTAACTATTTCGCTGTATCATATAATTATCCGTGGTTTTCTACGTGATTCTGTGGATTTTTTTTTCTGCCAGCAATGTGTGTCCATATTTCTTTTTCTACGGGTGGTATTTCAAATTTTAAGGTCATATACTGAATTTAAGCACTCAACTTGTCTAGCACCTTAAGTGTGGTGTCAACAATGAACCCGTTCTGTGTTTTTTAATTGCTTCTTTTTTTTCCCTGCTTTCCATGTTGTATTTCACGTTTCTTTCTTTTGAATTCCACTGAACCCAAGAATTATGTTTTTTAATTCCACGGCATATGAAAAATCACATGGTTTAGAAATGAAATTTCGTGAAAAGGTCCATTTTCACCACATGTAGCTGTAATCACATGCTCTGCAGCTCTGCAGTCATGTGGGGTGTCGAGGGAAACATCGTACTGCATTACGTATAGGGTAACTGTGGAACTTCACTTAAGAAATGTGGGAAAAGTGTTTTCACTGTCTTGTCACTTATGTTGCCGTATAATGTAATTATCCACAGTTTTCAATGTAATTCTGCAGATTTTTTTTTCCGCCAGCTATGTATGACTATATTTGTTTTTCCACAGGTGCTATTGTCAATCTTAAGCACACATAGTGAATGTAACCACCCAAGCTGTCGAGCACCTTATATGTGTGGTCAGTAACTAACCTGTTCTGTTTTTTTCTTCATTACTTCATTTTTTCCTTCTTTCCTTGTTTTATTTCATGTTTCTTTCTTTTGAACTACGCTGAACCAAAGAAGTATGTTCTTTTTAATTCCACTGTACAGTATATGAAAAGTTCCATGGTTCACCACAGAAATCCCATGGAAAGGTCAAATTACACTGTGTGTAGTTCTAATCACATGCTTTGCAGCTCTGCAGTCACATGAGGTGCAGAGGGAGGCATCAGGTGATAGCACACATTTCTCACTGTGTAGCTACTCACTTCTGAAGAGGGAAGAGCTCTGTTTGTTCTGCTCCACAGAACAGGCTTTCTGATTGACAATCTGTCACTTTTGATTTTTGCTCAGGAGAAGAAATATGGTGCTGGTATCTGTAATTGGAGTGCTGGGGCAAAGATATTTCAGCATTTTTATTAATCTTTGTGATTATATCACATGTTGTGGTGCTCTGTGTTCTGCAATTTCTGTCTGTAGTATTGCTGCATTGCTTTTGAATACTTGCTGGTATTTAAGGCGTTAGTGAAGCACAGAAAATACAGCATGTCAGGCAAAGGCAGGGGGAAGCAAGGAGGATGTGGAAAAAGTACCATTGGTACTCGATCACTCACAAGGGTGTCACGAGGAGGTGCACATGGTGCTGGGGTAGGTGGTAGTAGGAGCAGCACTGTTTCTGATACTGCAAGTTCTGGTGGTAGTGCAATGCCAGCCATGCCACATACTGCGCCAGTGTCAGCTACAGTGGGAATCAAAGCTTATAGCTTCTTTGGCACACAGCACAGTACTACTACTTCTTCCAGTGCAGCTGGTGCTTATCATTCAAAAGAGTGTAAAAAGACTGCCATGGATGTTGCAGCACTACTCTGTGAGTCCCTAGGGTCTCAGGAGGAGCAGGAAGATAGTGAACAGTCTCAGTCACAGGACACTCAGGAGTTAACTCAGGAGCTGCTAGAAACTGACAGCAAGGAGGATTTGGTTCCAGTGGCAGGCATTATCAGAGATGATGACAGTAAGGGTGGTGCAGGACCAGTTACTCTGGGTGGAGTAGAGATTGAGGGGCAACAGCACAGAGAGCTTCAAAAGGTTTTCTGAGGAGCAAGAACCTCCTCAGAGCGAACATCCGGTTAGTGCCACTGCTCATGTAGCAGAGAAGGCTACTGAAGAAAAGGAGGTGGGGTACAGTCAGCCCTTACTGTCACAGCTGTAAATGTCAGAAAGCAGCGAGGGTACTAGTGATGAGGGTGTCGAGGGTGAGAGCAATGATAGCCCAGTATTAGACCCTAACTGGCAGCCACCCCTTCTACAATCAGCAGTCACAAATGTCAGTGGTGAAAGGCAGGCAACCCCTTTTACATCACTCCACAAGTAGAAACCTGTCAGGGGAAAGGCACAGCAATTGCCAACAATGGGATATTGGGATCAGCAGCAGCAGGTGCATCCTAAGAAAAGAATATCACCCACCCCTCCATCCCTGTCCCCATCCTGCCCTGCCCATGAAAATCCGGTGTGTCAGTGGACATTCACTTGTGTGGGATATCTTTGTCATAGATGAGTCTGATGACAGTGCGGCTGTGTGTAACATCTGTCATTCCAAAATTAGTAGTGGCAAGTGAAGTTCACACTATGGGATGACTGGTATGCACAGTCATATGTAAAGTAAGCATCCCATTAAATGGACACAGCATAAGCAGTTGGCATCCATGCCCAGTTCTGATAGTTCAGCACACTCTGAAAGAGAGGATCTGGTGATGAGGATGTGGAAACATTTGACCACTTGTTGTGTTCCACCACCACACATGCAGATACAAGTGGAGGTAGTCAAGCTGATTCATTCACCGCATGGATAGAGAGCTTTTTCCAGCATGTCCCTGTCGGTGGACAAGGCAGCCAAAGCCACAAGATAATACCTGGCAAAGCAAAGACACCCCCAAAGTTCAGCATACTGTTAGTTTTAAGCAGCCAGATATCAGATCAGCATTAACCAAGCTCACCAAATATCATCAGAAACACCTAGTGACAAAACAGCTTAACACGGCTGTTGCCAAGATGTTGGTTAAAGACCTTTTGCCATTCTCATTTGTCAAGAATTTATGTTTCATTAAACTTGTGGAGAAGGCTACAACTAAATATAAAGTGCCCAGTCAAACTTATTTAAGCACTAAGGCTTTTCCAGCAATGTATGATGACCTAGCATGAATGGTATCACATGCTCTCTCCCACTCTGCAGTAGACAGCATTCACCTCACAACCAACGTCTGGACAAGTGCCCCATCGTCAGGTGTTTGTTATATGTGTATAACTGCACACTAGGCCTATTTCTCTTTGGTGTATGCCTTGCACCCCTGTCCTTCTTCTACTTGTCCCCTGACTACTGGCAGCAGCAGTATTACTGCTGGTTGACAGCACGCCACACTGAGTATGCAGAGTATGCATGGGTCACATACATCTGACAGAATTCTCACGTACATTGTCAAGGCCATTAGACACTTGTTAAAGCCACATGGATTCAAGACTGCATATATTGCCAGTGACAATGTCCAGAATGCCATCAAAGCAATCTCCAATGGCTAGTTTTATCACGTCCTCTGCTTTGCTGAAGTGTTGAATCTCATTGTGAAATCCTTCTTGGATCATGAAGCAGTGAGTACCATGTTGGATGCCAGCCAAAAAATCTGCAGCCACTTCAGTCACTCTGCACTAGCTAGAGAAGAGCTCAGGGCTCTACAGAAGGACAATAATGTACCACAGCACCACCTGAAGCTTGATGTGCCAACCCGATGGAATTCTACACTGTATATGCTTGACAGGCAGTATGAACAGTACAAGTCACTCAATGAGTATATAATGTACATGCATGATCAGGAAGCACAGGAAGTCATGTCACTGAGCCCATCCCAGTGGTTATTGTTAGACAGTGTTATCCAAGTACTCTTTCCACTTGAACAGGCAACACAGGTTGTGAGCACAGAAAATACATGTTTGAGCCAGGTAACACCATTGCTGTGTGTACTCTGCCAGGCACTGGTCAAGGTAAGGGACACATAAAAGAGCTGCAGATTCTGTTGGAGTAGAGCTGGCTAACCGCATCATGCAGCTGTGTGATGATGATCCCTGGGCCATTCACATTAACAACTTGGAGGCATACATCCTGGCACCTCTGCTTGATCCCAGGTACAAACATGGCATGATGGCACTTCTTCCAGGTGGGAAGGCTGATCTTTATCACTGTGTGGTCATCCTGTGTGGCAAGGTCCAAAACTGGATGATGCATTCAGAGGTAAGGGTGGAAAAATTGGTCATGATACAGAAACCACAAGCAGCAACAGACCCTCACCTGGCCTTCTCCTCCACCAGTATGGTGTCTGCAATCTCACCCTCATCATCAGGTGGTAGCACTGGTGCCACAGACCCCCTCTGGTCCATGCTGAAGGACACTGGTGTCTCTACGTGCCAGCCTCCAGAGGGCAACGCAGAACTGTGCTGTCTGCACACCATATGGTGCAGTCATATATGGATGACCCACAGAAGCTAAGCATTGAAGATGAACCCCTGGACTTTTGGTGCAGCAAACTGGAAATCAGGCCTGCACTTGCAGCTGTCACCATGGAATACCTCATGCTCCTGTGTCAGTGTAAGCTTGGAAAGGGTTTTCAGTGCCTCTGGTACTATTGTGACTGACCACTGAAGTCGCCTGTCTGATCAGAATGTTGAGTATCTAACATTTGTCAAAATAAACTCGCATTCCTTCCCCAAGCAGTATCTTGTGTCAACAGCAGCAAAATTCCATGATCCTGTATAAGAAGACAGTGAGCAGCAGGTCTCGTCAGAGGATGAGGAGAGTGTGACCGTGCCATCTGATGAAGAAACAGCTCAGGGGTTTGCGTTGTCCTGAGTTGGAGATAGGGTGTCACAGAACATGCGTGTTGTGGGCAGAAATTGTGTTGCTAAGTACCCTAGGACCTTGTATCTTCAATCACATTACCAGAATAATAAAGAGCCTTGCACTTGTGTGCAAGATCAGGCTGAGTCATAAACTGCTGTGTTACCCAAAAAGTTGATGAAGCAAAGGGTTACTACATCCAAATTTGTGCTGAAAATTCACACTGACATCAGCAACAGTTCTGTAGTTATAACACTGCATTACTTTCAAGTTTCCCAGTTTGCAACTTTTCAGGCCCCCCTTCCCCCACCACAAAATAAGAAAAAACAAAAGAATTTATGCAGACATTGTTCTTGTCCTGAAATGTTGAATGTTTATAACTTTCCCAGTTTGCTGCTGTTCAGGTCCTCCTACCCCAAGGCCCACAAAAAATAACTGAACCTTGGAACTCAGTGAATAGACTCATGGCAAGGAAGTCTTATGTCAAAACAAATAAACTTTTATGTTTTTAAGAAAATCAAGAACAAAGTAAACAACAATGAAGATAATAACAAAGAAAAAAGAACTATTGAAGAGAAGGAATGAAAACAACAAGTCAACTACAAAATCAAGAAGCTATTTACTGTACATGGGAAGATTATTCTTACTCAACAAAACAAAACACACACAACAGTCACAACAGTAGGTGGTAATTAACTATTTACAGTTTGGAGAAATAACTCCATTAAAAACATTCCAAATCACCAATGGAATCGGTGGCCATGCGATGGGAGGTTCTGAGGCCTCCTCCTTTGAGCCATCTTTCTAAGGAGGTGCATCATCTTCCCCTGGTTTGCCGTAATTCGAACCGGCCAGCCTCCAGTACCGCTATTCTTTTCTTTAAAACTTTAATGTCCTTGCCCCTTCCCAACCTTGGAGAGCTAGTGGCATGCTTGGTGGCTGCTGGGGTGGCTGCTCCATCCTGCCCACATGGTGCCACAGATGGCTGTTGCCCTGCTGCCACTGTCCCTGACTATGAGGATCCCTGCTGCTGCTGATGCTCCTCTCTGTCTGCCAGCTTCTTCAGCTCCTGCTGGATCTTCAGCACATGGTTCTTGGTCTGTGTGCTAGTTGTCTTCTGCTGTGGGAGGCTTGTCCTGGTCTTTCTGTGAGGCAGGCACCTTTTGTGGCAGTGTGTCAGTATTGTCTGCAATACAGAAAGAGATATGCAGTTTTAGCAGAATGCACCATGCAAGTGTGTGTGTGACTCTCAGATTAATGTCATCATCAGTAGTTGTAGTACACTACTGTATCCAGTATCCAGTATCCAGTATCCAGTGTCACCTCATTGTACCCTGACCTTCTTTTGACGCCATGGTTTCCAGTCTCTGACACGTATTCATTCAACAACTCTCCTTGGTCACTGTTGTACGTGTTACACCCCACCCCAAAATATCTAGAAAGGTTGGGAAGTATAAAGGCCATAAGAGTGTGAAAGCTTAAGTTGAAGCAATGTTGGAACAGCACACATGTGTTGCAGTATACTGTACCCTCTTGTCATGTGCACCCCCACCATTGTGTCTCATAGACGATGGTGTAACACCCATTAGAAGGCACCCCCCCACACACACACACAGTCATCTACATTGTGTTTTTGTAGACACTGAAGTCCACACATATAGTTGAATGTGAAGATGTCACAACGCTGTTTAGCCCATTCTGGTATTAGAATTTGTCTCTGTAAACAGCATGTAGCATAAAAAAAGAGCATGAACCCTCCTTTCAATCATGGTGATGATTACTTGTTTAGTGTTACAAAATAAGGAAATTATACCATGCATGATGTGTATAGTGTGGTTCACTCGATCCAGTACTAAGAGCACTAC
Source organism: Neoceratodus forsteri (assembly GCA_016271365.2). NCBI lineage: Eukaryota > Metazoa > Chordata > Ceratodontiformes > Ceratodontidae > Neoceratodus > Neoceratodus forsteri. Next base: position 1,094,734,230 of record CM057450.1, on the reverse strand, counting down.
CAAACAGTGTATGCTGCAACATATGCAGTATAGCGTGTATGTAATTCTCCTCTAAAGTACCCCCTTACTTGACACTGTACACAGTATTATACACAGGCTGAAAGATGTGGTGGTGTTTGTCAGAGGCAGTGGTTGTGTCATACGTTTGACATATGAAATGAAAATGAAACAGCAGTAGGCACTAGTAGCAGTCAAGAGCTGCTTCAAGGGGCAACTACCAAAGCAGTGCTGTCATAGAAAGACATCCAAACATGATGGATAATGATCAAGTTATACACAAGTAGTTATGTCAAACATTTTCTCACAATACAAGACTGACATGGAAGGTCAAGGAATTGGTATGGGGTTTGCAAACTAGTGGTTACAGCAATGATAACTGTGCCTCATATAGGGATATGATACAAAGAACCATACAGGTACCTCATGGGTAAAAACAAGGTACAGGGAGGCAGCACATGTTTCAAGGAAAATATGACCAACTATGAAGGCTCCCGTTATAACATTAGAAGAGGTTCAGAGGAAACGTGAGGAGGAACTTCTTCACTGAGAGACTGTTAGAGAGGTTGAACATCCTACTAGCACAGATGGTCATGAGAGAAACAGTTATAGGATTCAAGAAAGCATGGGGTAGGCACTAGAGGATATTGAAGGTGAAATGGGGTAGGAACAAGTCCAGAGACCGGGTAGGGTATACAGTGATACAGTAATGTAAAAGAGAAATTAAAATGATTGCAGACTGATTGGCCATGGCCCATGAGGCCCTTATGTGATGACACCTACCTTCTATGTTTCTCTGTCTCTACATGTCATTGATGCAACAGTAGATCGGGTTTCATTGATACTTTCACAGCCTCCATTGACCATTTCAGTTACAAACTGTGTTGCCTGCATTGAGCAACAAACTGGATCTATCTCTAATCTGAGGTCACATTTGTAAGCCGCTTAAAGTACTGAAGCAGCAGTACTGCACAGTGGCCCTCTTATTTACCTTTTTGCCCAACATAGAAATACATAGATGTGCAAACATTATTTACTATCATGATTTAAGTCTTGGCTGACCTCACCCAGCATTGCCAATGCTAGCACTATCACCCTGACAGCAGGTTCTGTTGAGTACTTGTAGATATCCATAGGATGGCCTGTCATGGCCCTTCTAATTAATTTTGTCATATTATGACCACTGTGCCATAATTCTACAGTCAGTGAATGATGAGGCCACTCACACCGTCCACCTCAACCTACTATACATTCAATCTTTATATTCACAATTTGGAGATGACATCTTGCACTCCACTGGGGAGGGAATGATACATTGCCAGCAGTGTATACTGCGATGCTGCAGTTTAGTCAGGTGGACACGGTACTCACAAGTGATGATTCATAAAGATTCTAAAACACTGATTGGGGCAGTCAAGGCTATGCCACTTCTTACAGTGGAAATGGATTGGACATGGAATTAATTACGGCCATCCCCCCACCCCTCTTCCAGCGACCATGTAGCCAAACAGGTAGTCTGGATGCCATCACCTGGATTGCTAGGGCACTGAGTGATTTCAACAATTGTCATTTGGTATTTTATGATCTGTGTAAACTGTGTAAACTTGTAAGAATCACACAGACAAACTGAACACCCAATCCCCTCCCCTGCTTTGTCTGTCACAAGTGTTGATCTGTGCACACACTAACCACCAGCATGATCAACAACAGTGCATGCCGCTACCACCCTTTACCCTACTGCATGTACTACAGTGCAGGTGTCTTCTGCGAAATTCCAATGACTTTTGCCAATATTTACACAGGGCCACATGGGGAATATCAGTAGGATACTAAGCACCAGGAAGGTGGTATTGATCAGGCAGCCAGCTGTTCCTTAGGACAAGGAGCACTTCAGCTTCACAACACAATAGATGAAAACTATTATTTACTCTGGTGCCTGTAGAATAAATTTGGTGCTCACAGTAGCTGCAGGCCATGTTTCACTGGTTTGCAGCCCTGAAACACAACACGTAGTAGTTTTTTGATTCAGTTGATTGGGTTCTTCAATACATGATTCAACTTAATTTGTTAACAATATACAAAATGTACCAGACACAGGCTCTCCAATGCTTCTGCTTGGTCCTCTGGCTTCTGCCACACTGCTGCTGCTGGCATCTCTGCTGACTGCAGCATCAGTAGACCTTCCAGCACACCTGTTCCAAATGAAGAGGAATACTTAAAATAAGTGTTGGAAGCTGGAACACATAACAGTAAAGCAGCACTGCAGTAATCAAACACATTCCATCCTGTGGGGAAGGCAAATTGCCAACTTGACCACAGAATACAACAGATAATCACATTAAGGGAGGCGAGGAGGAATCACACTAAAGGGCCCACTTCCCTTCTAGAACACTGCACATCATTGCATATCCCGATAAGCAGTGTTGTTGGAAAGGGCAATGATAGAGTGACAGGACTGTTCAGGGTGAGGACTGTAAACACGGATACACACAGTACAGCACACATATGTACTGGATGCCACCACACTGATCACACTCTGCTGCAGGGGATGCCATGAGGGGATGTATGGAGCAGTGGACACCGGGCAGTCCTGCCCACTGACCTCACCATAACTCCCACTGAACAATATGGATGAGGATCAGATGGCAGCCATGACACACACAGCAAGTCACACACAGCCACAATGGAGACAGTTACTATGCATACGAATGCAGACGCAACAACTGTGTTACATTAACAATGTTATGGTTGGACAACAAGTTAACACAACAACAAATTAGAAAGCAGTCCAAAGTGGATGCAGCATCCTCTCAGTTCATGCACCTGTCCCTGAAGATATATCTGGCAAGCACATGAAATTCAATGGCACTGTTACAGACAAAGTATGTCTGTGATATCACACACACACACACACACACACACACACACACACACACTACCATCAAAGAGGGGTTGTAGTCAGCTCAGGGGGCATACATCATGCATGACAACACAGGAAACTACAGTAACAACACACAGACCTATTTCCTGTTCTTCACATTTTGTTATCTCAATGTAATTATGAAAAAAAATCTCACATTACATGCAGTGGCACGGGGTCATAATGTCGCATGGCAGAATGCCATGCGACAGAATTGCATTGCGCAATTTCTTTTTATTTATTGTTCTGTGGGGGGATCTGCCACTCCCCCCCCCATTGTGGGGGCTGTGCCCCCTGGACCACCCCACTAAAGATTCCAACTCCGGCGGGGTTCAACTCAGAGTACACACTGGTCCGGGTTTTGCCATAATGCCATACGCTATTAAGTGTACAACATTATGACCTGGTGCGACATGCAGTGTATTGGGGTAACAGTTTAACTTGTTCATGACAATCACTGTTGGAACTACATGGGGGCAGGGCTTAGCACCACATAAAACATAGCAGTGCAATAAGCCACGGTGGCTCAGCCTCAAGAAAGGAGCACTGCTATTCAGTGTCTAGAGTTATAAAGTGAAAAACGGGCTGTATTTCACAGTTGGGCCTCTATGACCCACCCTGGCTCACTGTAAAAACAATCGTATGGTGAACTTCAAACACTAACTGATGAAAACAATAACTTTTTGTAGAAGATGGCAATATCTTTGAATAATAAAATCAGTATACTCAGTAGTGCAAGGGCACCCACCGGTGCAGTGATGGTACTACCACTTGCGATGTCAGTGACTCAAGGTTGGGAGTAAGCTTGGGTTGCTAGAGGGCCAGCCAGGGGAGGAGAACTGAGCACCTGTGGGGCTGCTTTCATCTGCTGGGGAGGGTGGGCTGCAGGCCCCACTGCTTTACCATATCTTGGTGACCACAGGTGGTGTTGAAGCAGGGCCGCAGAGCAATTGGGAGGGGAGGACATCGATTGGGAGCAGGAGTGGAGGAACGCCTCAGTGTGCCCTGATTCCTTGGCTCCCCTTGCATGCTGACATTCTCAGGGGATGGAGTCGGAACAAAGGAAAAACACAGTTGCAGCAGCTGGTAGAAGGGACCCAGATATCACAACCAGGCTTCCAATGGGGACCGCTGGATCACCTGATGCACACTCTAATGTGCTTGGAGGGGGATGACGAGAGCTCCCCACCAGGGGGCTAGGTCAGGGTGAGGCAGGATGGGGACAAGTCCAGCGGCTCCTTGAGGAGTTATCTGGGGCAAGAGTAGGGGACACCGAGCCTAGGGATCACTGAAGAGTAGCTGCCGCAGCAGAGAGAACGGGGCCAAAAAAGAATAAATGAAAAAAAGTATACACGCTAGTGTTGCTGTCTTTCTCCATCTGCATGCTCTTCCCTTCTATTGATCCAGTGGTGGTCTTGTCTGCTGTCCTCTTCCCCTTTTCAGGGAAGGTCACTGCACCATCAAGTGCTGCCAGTATTTGTCTGTCTCTCCTTTGGAGTTCATCCTACTTGTGCTTTATCTGCCAGATAGTGCATGACACAGGTCCCTCTCCCTCAGCATCCAGCGTTCCCTTAATTGATGCCCACAATTTCTGTCTCTCCTTCAGAGGGTGCCTATTTGGGCCAAAACATTTGCCCACTTTGCTGGTCACCTCCTTTACTAAAACCGCAACCTCCTTATAGGAAAATGCAGGTGCCAGCTTTTTCTTTGGTCTCTTGGTAGCATCGGAGGTGGTGGCTCTGCTGTGGCTTCCCACCCTGGTCACCACTTTGCACATGCTGCTGTACTTCCTCCTGGATCTGGCTACTGCTGCTCAATCCTTCACCTGTTGCTGCCATCTTAAAGAAAAAATGTCTCTGTCTCTTCTTTTCCAAAAGTAGATTTCAAAGTAATGTAGTCTACTCTGGCCTCTCTTACAATCACAAATTCATTCTCTCTCTCTCTCTCTCTCCCTCCTCCATCCTCTCTCTCTCTCTCTCTCTCTCCTCCCTCTAGTCTCTTGTCAGTTCTCTCTCTACTATCTCTAGTATGTAGAGCCAAAATTTACGATATTCACCTGCCAACACATGAATTTTTAAAAATATTTCACAAATTAAAATTCCATGGGTTACATTGAGTACTGTTTAAGAGATGCAGAATTCTTTTAATGCAGGACTGCATAAAACAGAAATAGCTTTTGCAGCAGCCACTGTGCTCACTATCTGATGATTTTTCTGATTTCTTATCTGTCTCTCTACCCTAGTCTTTACGCAATAACTCTCTAATCTGTTCTGCTTCTTTTGAATCATTCTTGCTGTTTTCTCTCTTTTCTACAGCATAACAGACTTTTATAGTACAAAGCAAGCTCACACACCACACAGGCCTTCCCTCCTTCCTTGGCCTTCAACCTGAAGCACTGCTACAGTAGACAAACTAAATAACTTAATGCTCCAGCCCACAGACGCTTAAGTCCCTTTTTATGTTGCCTTGCACGCACAGCGCAAACAACATTTTGTGGCAACTTGCTGAAGTAGCAGATTGTGGAGGTGTGGCAGTGTTGTGGCCAATGCCACCACTGCTTTTTAGGGCTTGTCTCTGTGGCACCAATGAATGAGCATGCTGTCTATGACAGCTGTTAAGAAGCATGCCACCAACTTAAAAGATATTCGCCGCCGCAATGAGGGAGCGCCCCATCATTGCAGGGCGTGCCTTGCTTGCTGAAAGATTTCAATAAAGATTTCAATAAACATGGCAGCTGTCATGGTCTGCCTCTCACTGCAACACAACAAGAAACTTCCCCACCATGAGTGAGCTTTTTATAGTTTATATGACACATAGTACAAAAGAAAATAATTGAAATAGTGGAGAAAGCCCACTAAGCTTGTACGTTCGGCACTGTACCTTTTCTAACCCGCTATCCTACCTAGCCATTATTTATGTGGGTGCTGTTCCTGCCTAACTGCTTCTTTATAGAGAGCTCGAGCCCACTCTGACACGCCCCTCAATTTATTCCCCGCCCGACTCTGCCCTTCCCGACTTGTGATTGGCTTTGAGTCCCATCCATTTGGTGACTCCAGCTCATAGTTAGGGATCTCGCTGTGTCAATCATCTAAGAGCAACAACCAGACCCCTCCCCCACATAAACATGGACATCACTGGACACTTCACCTGCATCACTGAAGCCCTTCACTCCGCATGAGGAATGTCCCTGGATTTCCCTCAGAAATGTCCTGACCTGATCTTACTTAGGCTGCGGACTTAGGCAAGTCTTTCTTCTTGGTTTCTTAGTTCTGTCATCTCTAAGAGTAGAGAGTCAAAGTTCATGATGATGTCAGTAAACTTACAGCCACATTCTCCTTCTGAAAATGCTTTCCAGTAAGCCGCTTGATATTACTGTACAGACGACCCTAATTTTCATCACTTGCTCAATATATTTGAAGCCTTGTCCCAGATTTGGGTGTTTGAGAGCAAAACGGTAGGCTGACAAATACAGCACTACATACACAATGACATGCCATTGGCATACCTTCCACGGGGAGCTCTGAAGTTTTGACTGTTGCCACTTCGTGGGTACACAAGAAAAAGGTGACTTCTTTCACATGTTATGGAAATGCCAAAGCTGCAAAACCTCTGGGCTGAAATTAAACATTTCTTTAAAGTAGAACACCAATCCCCCAGTGCACCCCCCCCACACAAAAAAAAACACAACCTTCGATTAGGCTTTTAAGTTGAAAAAAATAAACATTTTATGCAGTGAGCGGCACAATGCCACTCTGAGAATGTGAAATGGTGATGCACAGTTTTGGGAATGTTTACATTACAGCTGGTACATCTGAACAGATATTAACACAGGTGATAATAAAATATTTTTTTCAGCTTAAAAGTCTAATGGGGGAAGGGTTGTGGTTTTGGGGGGTGCTGGAGGAACTGGTGTTCTTTAAGGATCTTCCACTGGCAAATGAGAATATTAATATAAAGACATGTGTCTTTGGGCATGTCATTGAAAATATTCTGCTGGGGAGTCACATTAAAAATGCAGTATTGCTAGTAGCCATGGCAACAAAAAACTGCAGTTCTGAGGTTTATGATTAGAAGACAGGACACCATCTTTTCAAGAATGTAGAGCTGAATTCATAGAAACCCTTAAACTAGAGAAACTAACCCATGGGATTTAGTACAGAATGCAACAATGTGAAACTAAACAGGACTTTATTCAGCACTGTATTAGTTTTTATGTTTGCTTGCACACAAGTGCAAGAAACATATTGCGACAGCTTGCTGGAGTAGTGGATTGTGGAGGCTCGACAGTGTTGTGGTCAATGGCAGCAGTCCATTTTAGGTCTGGTCTCTGCCACGCCAATAGAAGAGCATGCTGTTGATGACAGCAGTTAACGAGTGTGCCACTATGCTCAAAGAAATTGACTGCTGCAATCAGGGACACCCCATCATTAAACAATCAGCTGTGTTTGCTTGAGGGGTGGTCCCTGACTGCAGCAGCAAATTAGAGCTTCATTGTCTGGTGTCCCCTTTCAAACAAACATGGTGGCAGCTTCTCTGTCAGCCTCTTACAGCCCCATGGAAGCTGCCGCACAGCTGCTGCCTCTCACAGTCCCCATTACAGCCAATGGGGGTGCCCAATCCACCTGTTGGCATGCCCCCTTCCCAGTTCATTTGCCAATGGGGTAGCCCAATTCCCATCAGCACAATATCCCCCCGTCTGTTGTGTACTGAGGGGGTGTCCAATCCCCCTTGGCTCATGTGCCCACCCCCCAACATTCTGCTGATGGGGGGGCCTAATCTCTGTCGGCTACAGACCCCCCCAAGAAACATTCAGGTGGCATGCTGGGAGCCCACCCCAGTGTGTCAAAGTACCTGCAAGGGCAGAAAACCTTCCCACATTGTTTTTTTTATTTTTTTGTTTCCTGTAAAAGAAAAACTGTCCTCATTAAGTCCGGTCCCTCCCCAACCTGCAGCCACCCTATAGTTCACCCCATCTCCCCACACCCCCCCCCATACTCTACCTCTGGAACCCAGCATGATGATCTTCGTAGACTGGGAACATGTCTGCACTCTTCAAAGCCGACCGCTAACTGAAGAAATGCCGGTAAGCTGCGTAATGGCATAAATTTTTTTTTCAACTTATGTAGATATCTCAGTCATTTGTCTGAATTTGAGCATCAAATTTTCAACACGAGGTTCTTAGGACCCCATCTCATGAATTCAGTGACTGCCATCTGGTTATTCGGTCCCAGAAGGTGATTTCACGGTCACTGCGCAGAATCAACTTTCGGGACCAATTAATGAAATGACAGTGTCACTGTTCATGAGGTGGACTCTCACAAAGCCTATGTTGCAAATTTGGTGAAGAAAAATTCCAAAAAATGACTGTGTTATGAGCGTGCATTATACAGTTTCCATGCACCCTCGTAACTTCGTGAATTTGTAATATTTTCACCCCAGATTTTCAATAATGGAACTTTTTCACACCTCCTTATGAACAGTACAGCTGTCATTTTTCACATCCTGGCCAAAATGTGTTTTTGCACTTCTGGCACAGAATAGTGCAGTCGCTGAGGAAAATCAGTGTTCGGGACAGACTAAGAAAATTACAGTGAGCCTGTTCATGAGAAGAGGTCCTAAAATGCCTATGTTGAAAATTTGGTGACGAAAGTCCATAAAATGACTATGTTACAAGCGTGCATTGCACGGTTTCCATGCACACTTGTAATTTTACAAATTTGTAATATTTCCACTCAAAATTTTCAACATTGCCCATTTTGTGCACCTCCTTATGAACAGTACAGCTGTTATTTTTTACATCCTGCCCAAAAAGTGTTTTCACACCTGTGGCTCAGAATGGTGCAGTCGCTGTGCAAATTCAAGCTTTGGAACAGATTAATGAAATCTCAGTGCCACTGTTCATGAGAGGAAGTCCCAAAAAGCCTATGTCGAAAATTTTGAATGAAAAAAACAGCAAACGCCTGGGGCGTTAGGATTTCCAGCTGTTAATGCCCCACCCTGTATGGACTGACAGGCATCAAAGGTATGGCTTGGGGTTCTCAGCCATAATGCTCACACCATTTCACCCCCACCCTGCAGCCACTGTGGCATTGAGGTGTGCCTTAGGGTCTTTGGCCTAATGTTCACCATTCTCCCTGTCTGCACCATCCTCAATTCCTTATGGAATAGGTGAGCTTAAGGCGAAAGACCCCAAGACACACCATGACACCTGTCACTGTCTGCAAGGTGGGATGAGGCGGAATGGCATGAGCATTGTGGCCAAACCAAAGGCACACCCTAATTCCTGTCAGTCTCCGCAGGGTAGGGGTGGGGGTTGGCATTAGTTCAGTACTTCACTGCCATTCCTATTATGCATCTCTCAAACTTCTGCATTACCAATGCCAATACTAGCAAGTAAACATTCGGCACTGACAAATATTTTTTTTAAGGCTGTTATTTGTTTTACTTCGTGTGAATTTCAAGCTTGTGAAAAGTGCTGGATTGAGTGGCGCCACACTGTTACAGTAAATGGAGTCGCACATGGTCTGCCATATTTCCAGTTCATGGACTTTATGAAATATAAATGAAGTAAGCAGCTGCTGGGAAAAAAAAGGGTTTTCTGTATAACAAACTTAATCGGGGTAAGCCTTTCGGGGGCAGGGAGGTCAGTATTTACACAGTTCTCCTTTAACTAACAGCACTGTCAGCACTGTTAGTGGACCCACAAGTACGCAAATATAATTTACAGGTAATAGTGCAGATGGTCTGGTAGCATGCAGAAAACATAAATTGCATGGAAATTTCAAGTTCTACAGTATCTGTTGTCCTTATTTGCCTTCAATATTTATGATTATGCTCCTCTGATATACTGTATTGCCGTATTTGACTTCTATTTTTGTAATGTAATATTGTTATTACTGTTTAGTGTTTTTCTTACCTCTTGGTCTATCTCCACTTGCCCTCACCCCAAAATGCATCTGTAAATGAGCTGATAGTAGCTTAGTATGTCTCTCCTGGTGAAACATTGAAATATATATATATATATATATATATATATACACAGAGAGAGCGAGAGAGAGAGAGAGAGAAATACATATATATATGTATATACAGTGTATATATACATATATAGATGTGACGCTGATAACAACTTAGTACTGTATGTCTTTCCTGGTAAAACATTTGAAAAACAAATATATATATATATATATATTGTTTGTGTGGGTGTGTATTATCATCACTAATATTTTTCCCAAGTGCAGCTTAACGTTATTACGTCGTGAGTGGCAAAGTTACTCCACCTGGGTCATTACAAGGACTAAAATCCCCATTGGTGCTGGCTGAACACCCACATTCTCATGCATGTTGAAAGTCTGCCCCCCCCCTCCACTGCAACCCCCTCTTCTCGTGTTCTTTGTTTTCCTGGCCTAGCCTGGCAGAAAGAGTATATGCCAATGTGGTCTGAATAGTCCTGATAGGGGTGAATGTACAGGAAGGGAGCAAGAGTTCCTCCAAGTCCCCTTTATGCACACAACCAAAGGTCAGGCCACTTTCAATTACTGTATCCCACGGTTATGGAACGCCCTGCCAACTGACATAAGACACTCACCCAACCCCAGCCATCACAATCGCCTACTCAGTACCCATCTCTCCTCCAGCTGCTCTTGCTATAGCTAATGCCAACTTATGTATTGAAATTGTGATTCTGAGCTCAGACACAACCATCTAAAATGTATAATGTATTCAATCTTCCTACTGTCTGTCTCTACCTGCCGATTGTCTGTACGGCAGATGGCCATTCACTGTTTGTATTAACTCTGTAACTAGTGTTTTGTAGTATTGTCTTGGGTCTTGACCCCCAGGTCACATCTGAAATCGAGCAGCACTGCTCAGTATGTCTTCCTGGTTAAACTCATAAATAAATAAATAAATAAGAGTCAGTAGGTAGCGCCCAGACAAAGCCCGAAGGTAAGCATGCTTGGAGGGAGAGGGGTTAAATTATGCAACAAAATGTCAGGGAACAAGTAGGCATGAGCCTCAGCACAAGAACATTCTTGTCAGCAATGCTGTTCTGGTTTCCACTTAAAAGAAGTCCAGACTTAAAAGTATATTAATTCATTTTGTCTGTCTTTATTCTCTGCTGGATGCCTTGGTTGTATAACTAGCAGAAACCCAGCTTACGAATGAATAGGTGCAGAGGGAACAATCATTAAAGAACAAGATTCTTTAAAATAATGGGCAATATATTAAACATACTTCGAATGTCTGAATGCACAAAACTGTCGTATCATTATATTTCCTTAGCAAAAAACAAATTGTGCAGCAAACCATTTTCTCTTGTAAAGTTTTTTAACAGATGACAGATTCCTGGGAATTTAAAAACAAAGCAATAAAGGTATTTCATAGGAATCATATAATGGGAAGTTGCAAGTCAAGAAACTTATGTCATATAGACTTGACCACAAAATTAATATCCTATCCTCCCCTTATTCTTCATGTAATTGTCTAATGCTATTTTGAATTTTGACATACTGTCACTATACACCACCATAGCTGGTAAACTGTTCCACTCAGAAACAACTCTGTGATTAAACCAATGCCTCCTTTGCTTCTTTTTAAAATGTATCCCTTTCAGCTGCTTGTTATGTCCTCTGAAACTCCTTTCATGTGTCCTTGCTTCTAGTCCCAGGCATTCCCAAAGATCATTACTTTCATAGGCCCTACAGACAAGGCACATATCACTTCTAAGCCTGCTTTAATAAGTTTTGTAACATGAGGAGATACTTTTTTGACCTTATGCTCACGTTGTTTTCTTAATTTTTTTTATCGATACCTTTCCTCTTCAGTGGAGACATGCTTACCTTGACAGCTGTTCAGTATCCCACTCTACCTCACACAGATGTCTTTTCCCCAGTGCTGGAATTACAGGGGGGCCTGAGGGGGCCAGGCCCCTTTACTTTTTTGGAGGGCCCCCTATGTTCTGTGTAATTGAAAGGTGCCAGGGGGGACCATGTTTTGGCCTCCTTATTTCTCACTGTTGAAGCTGCCGATCTCCATTCATTCAGAAACACAAACCGCAGCAGCTCTGCCTAAGTGAAAAAAAGTAAACACCATGTTTTCCCTTTTAACAGCCATCCAGGAAAACAATAGCCTCCCCCAACAAATAGCCACACAACTGGCATCAAAGTGAGTTAAGTGATACTTGAGACAGATACTTATCTAAAGTCGTGATTACATGGCTGCAGCGCTCTTGTATTTGGGCTGCTTCCTTCCCGCTATGCTGGCTACTCCTCCATCAGTTTAGTGTTTACACTGCCCTCCCTCGCAGTGCTGCAGGTCACTCCGAGGAGGAGCTGTAAATTCAGCTGAGGATGTTGGGAGACACTGGGACAGAAGGCTACCCATTGGAGTGAGTGCATCAAAGGGTTCACAATGTCAGTTAATGCGCTTGCTCTAATACGGGTACCCACAATTGAGCTGCAGCAGAAAAGGGATCTGAAGTGCACTTAAGGTGCTCCAGAAAGTGTCTACAAAGCTGACTTTGCAGTGCATCAACCTGTGTGCATGTGTTGATGTGCTGCAAAGTCGGCGGTGTAAACAAGCCTTAAGTGATAGCATGCCATTGCTTGACTGCTTTGATGGCCACCTTCCTGGAAAACAAATAAACAAAAACCTCCCACAGCTATAAGTAGTAACCACAGCTGGCACTCAAGTGAGTCATTCACAGATACTTTAAAAAGGTGTTATAAAATGGGCTTAAAAATCTAAGCCACTGATTGGCTGTTTCAGCTTCTCAGCCATGTCCTTAATCCATGATATTTTAGCCAACCGGCACTAACATGTGCCAGTCTTCCCCTTGACAACAATGAATCACTGAGCTGTGCGAAGCAGAAACAAAAACACAGCCTGGCACAGCTCAGTGAGCGGCAGGGGGAAATCAGTAGTCTGCGCTGACAGCTGCACATAGCCTGTCTCTATTCAAACACCAAGAGAAAGCATACATCATAATAAGGTAACTAATATATAAAAAACTTCTACAAAAAAACTCTGACCTCTACTGTTTTATTTTTCAACAAACCTGAAAACTGCGATGAAAGTTCACTGCATGCCATCAGTATGGACTTTTGAAATCTTCAACATCCTCTCTGACTCCTCAGGTCATATAATTGTAAGAACTGCTCACAAAAGAAAATACAACACATATACCTGTACTGAGCAGCCAAAACCACGATCAAGAATGCACTACCGAGAAAGCCCTAAATATGGCACCTTTTGAGGGACACGCTCGCTCCCGCTCCTCTCACAAAAATACTTCTTGGGCAGTTACTTAGACCTGCAGTGGCTCAACAGACCCACTCCTCTACCAGCTTGTGATTTTGTTTCCTAACATTCTGGCCAGTTTCATCATTACGGCACACTGAGCAGTCAACCTGCCCTTGCTTCTGAAGGACACGCTCACTCCGACTCCTCTCGCAGAAACATTTACTTGCATTTCCAGTGGCTCACCAAACCCAATGAACTGTTCCTCCATTGCCTCTTTCATAGCACGATTAAAATAAAAAATAGAAAAAGCACATACTGTATATGTGTGTGTGTGTGTGTGTATATATGTGTGTGTGTGTGTGTGTGTGTGTGTGTGTGTGTGTCACCCTGTACTGGCCATCAGAACCAACAGAGGGACTATTTTTACTGTTTCACTATTAAACATCACTTTTTAAAATGCATTGCTTTTCTTTTTTGTATTTTTTTTTTATTCTTAAATACTTACTTAACTGACCATTTTGTAAGCTCAATAACAGAGTCTGAGGTGTGGTTTATTGCCTGATAAAAGCATGCCCAGTGGCATAAGGCACTCGGCACAAGTGCCTCGTGCCTTAGTACACCCCTGGGCATGCTCTTATTAGGTGATAAACCACACCTTGGCATGTGTTATTGCTTGCATAGTCAGAGATCCTTATCTTTATCCTTATTTATTGTAAAAAAATGCTGATGTACTTGTCTTCTTTGATGTCCAGTGTGACACTTCATTGAATGAGCACAGTTGAAGGTGTTTATTTCAGTTCAGACTATAAATGACTTAAACCAGAGGTAAAAAGTAGTAGCCAGTAGCCCGCACATTGAGATGCTGGGAACAACTTATTTATTCACTGTCGCTGAGTTGAGAGAGAGAGAGAGAGAGAGACCCTCAAACAGCCAGGGCTACACTTTTTTGGACCTCTCAGCCTGACTTCACATAAAGGGGGAGTACTTTAGTCTCCAGAGCCCATGTGCAGTACTTGTCTCCAGTGCCAATGTGAAGTAAGGTAAGGAGGCTAGAGAGAGGGTTGTTGTTTTGTCGCAAGAGCCCATGTAAAATAATGTATGGCTGGTTGAAGGGGGGATTGTGTCCATGGGCCCCATGTGAAATAAGGCTAGGTTGAGGGGGGGGCATTTGTCTCAAGACCCCATACCAAGTAAGGCACGACTGGGGGGGGGCAGAGCCCATGTGAAGTATGGTAAAGCAAGGCAGGGGGGCATTTGCTTTGTGTCTCTGTAGCCCATGTGAAGTAAAGCAAGAGCAGTGGTGGGTGTTGTGCATCTCCAAAGCCTATATGAAGTAGGACAAGGCTAGGGATTGTTTTGTGTCTCCAAAGTCCATGTAAAATAAGGCAAGGATGGGAGGTGCCATGTGTCTCTGGAGTCTATGTGATGCAAGATTATGGGTGCTTTGTGTCTCTGGAGCCCAGGTGAAATATGTAGATTATAGAAAATAGACAGTATGTTGCTTTCTCCTACTCGAGTAATGCATCCCAAGTAATTTATATAGTGCAGCTAAGGCGTATTCACAACATTCTCAGATTTTTGACCAGTAAATCAAGGAGAGCTAGCCTGCATGTGTATAACATGACAGAAGTTCAGTGCTAAATCCAGTAAAAGAGAAGATCCTATGAATTAGGGATATTTTGGATAGTGGTGTGAATTTGTGAGATGTGTGTTGGGGGGTGTAGGGTTGGTCAAAATAAGGGGATTCCTGAAAATAGGAAAACCTGGAAGGAAATATTGCATGTGTTAGGAAAGACACGTTAATCTCACTGTCTCCTGAACCTACCAGCAGTGACCCCCTGAGAAGATGGGACAACATGCAATCAGTCTGGGGCTTCATTTAATTATTTCAGGGGTATGTTTTTGACTCCTAATAGTGAAAAATATAGGTGACTTCAAATTTTGCAGACATTGAAGTCAAACACTGGTATGATGTTTTTCTGAAAGAATGGGGGTCATGGTATTATCTGTAACGTGTATATTATAAAATTGTCTCTGACAATATTATATTGGCTTCCAAAGTTGCAACGGAAGTATTTTGAATTCCCTAAGACTGGAATGACTCAAATTTTGACCACTGAAGTTTTTGACATCAGTCATCCAAAATTAACTGAACCTCAGAGACCATAATATATAGCAATCTTATTTAGGAAATAAAATGGGTGGTGTGTGCGTGTGTGTGTGCATGTGTGCGCGTGCATGCGTGTGTGTGTGTGTGTGTGTGTGTGTGTGTGTGTGTGTCCCATTGTTAACTGGTGCAGGATTCATCCACAAGTTTAATTTAATCTTTTTTTTAATACTCTGCCTATCATCATAATTCACAAATCACCCTTTGATTGTTCCTTAACAGTAGCTGACTGGGTCCCTTCCCCTCTGTTTTCATTGCCTGCTTGTCTAGTGCTCTACTGCTGTGTCTCTTTTTTTATTCTTGTGCTCATATCAGAATGGCAGCTCATATGATAATAATCCTTTGCATAAGCTGCCTTGCTTGTCCACTTCTTGTGATTGGGGTATGGTGCATAACTTGCAGACAGTGGGCTAGCAGAAAATCCTGGGGTGTTGGTGTTGGTGGAAGAAAAGGGTAATTAACAAAGGGGATAAGTGTAATCTGGGGGATCTGTTTTACAGAGTGTGAGAGAAATGAGAAGTGAGAAGCAATCCACTTTACAAATGAAACCAAGAATGCAATTTCATAAGCAGTTAAATTTTTAAACATTCTTGCAGGAAACAGTATATTCCTCATCATCGAATGTTTCATCCTGGTGGGCTTTAATATGCCTTAATTAGCTCCAAAATGCAGGAAAATGCACCATTTACAGTGATGTTTTAAAATATTTCCTGGGGGAACATAACCCCAGACCCCCCTAGTTTTATGAGGATTTTTGCACCCTTTTTCACTAACTCTGTGCACACCTCGTAATATGGGCCATTGGGCCCCCCTACCTTTTTCATCATAATTTGAGCATTGCTTTTCCCAACGCCTTTCAGCTTGTCACCTCCTGCACTCACACTTGTAGCTTCACCCTGCCATGGCCCTCACCAAGAGTTGCTCACAGAATCCATCAAGTGTGAAGGCAGTGTCGGAGCAGCCCACCTGGATACCTGCAAACTTCTTGGTGGCCCCAGTCAGGTTGCTCCATCCCATCTTGAAAACATCTAACATTTTTTAATATAAAATATGTTTCTCAATTAAAAATTGGATTATAAAAATGAGATTTTTCCAGATCTCTATAGGTTAATACCAAATACAAGCAGAAAGCCAGTGTGGCAGATTGAAGAAGTATGCAAGTGTGTGTGTGTGTGTGTGTGTGTGCATGTGTGTGTGTGTGTGTGCGTGTGTGTGTATGTATTCTGTACCCCAAATACCCACATTCCAGGTGCCCCTGCATTCCAGCCCAACCCTGGACCCCAAACACCCACATTCCAGCCACCCCACTCTCCACACTACAGCCCAACACTGGGTCCCATATGACCACATTCCAGGTGGCCCTCCCCCTCTGTACTACAGTGCAACCCTGGGCCGCAAACACCCACATTCCATGTGCCTCCCCCTCTCCACATCACAGCTCAAGCCTGTGTCCAAACACCTGTATTCCAGGCACACACACCCCCCCCACACTAGAAGCTAAACCCTGGGCCCCAAACACCCACATTCCAGGTAGAACCCTTATGCTGGATGCATCAATGGCTCTGTACTATAGCACAACTCTGTGTTGAGGTAAGGGCTTCCAGGGGGTGCTGACAAAGTGCTGAGTGTGTGCAGACAGGACACTACTGCACATCTCCAGTGGCTCCCCTCATTCCCTTCGCACCACACTTTATTTATTTAGTTAGCTATTGAAAATTTTTAACAGGAGAGGCCTACTGATCTGAGAACAGTTGTTTCTAGAGGTACCAGGGGAGGGGGGGTGCATGTATGAATGCACAGCAATACAGTAGAGTAATAAAGAATAGTACAAAAAAGTGTGAACCGTAGATAAATGGAGACAGCACAGTACGGGACAGTTGGTTAAAATAGTTACAGTGCTTTAACAGTATGCAAAAGTGGAAGAACACAAAAGTGGAGACAGTAGGAATATGGGACAGTACCAAATTGGGGGGGAAGGGTACATGTATGAATACTTAGCAATACAGTACTGTAAAAAAAAATACAAAAAAGTGCCAAGAGTAGGTAGCAGGGGGGCATACTGTTAGAACAATGACTGAGTTTTTTTTACCACAATAAGGGCCATGATGACTGGGACAATCTTGATATTAGATTGCCTCTCAGTCATGCCAGCCTTTGTGCCCACACATGCCAATGACTCAGGTTCAGAAGTGGACTCAGGTCACTCGGGGGTGCTGGATATGGAAGGAAGGACTGGGTATCCCAGAGACAGCTCTCCTCCCTCAGCATGGGAGAGACACAGTGTCCTGCTAAGCAGAAGCACATGTGCATGTGGAGAGCCCACTTCCAGATGGTGATAGTATGTTTGCACGCCTCCATGTGCATCCCATGCATCACTGCATGCTGGTGGCCCTCAGAGGAGAAAAATAAAGAATGCTCCCTGCTGGCAGGATAATTTTGGTCCCTGCGCAGGCCGCACACCACAGACCGTGGTGCTCACTCACCGTCAGAGCTTCCCGAATAAGCTGGGGGGGTCATAGAAACATACAACATAAAATATTACAGACAGATAAAACCCACAGGTCCCACCAGTATGCCCGGTTCTGGAGTTCTAGAGAAGGTGGGTCATGGTGCTGAGGAGGCTGATGGAAGGGGGCTGGCTGGAATGACTAGAAGGACAAATACCGGAATGAATTACAAAAAAAAAGAAGAGGAGAAGAGCAATTTTGTAGGACCCTCATCATTCCATAGAATCCACACCAACTATCCCACCCAAATTTTCAAATACAGATATAAATATTTTTCAATGTTTAAGACATGTTTTAACTTGCCATTTATTTAATTGTACCCATTCTCTAAGAAAACTGGCTATACCCCCCCACCACCACCACCAACTTGCCACTATTTTATATTTGTTGTTGGGTAGCACTAAAATGAATTCCCATTCTTAAATCAAGACACAATCCAGAAAAGTAATTTTGCAGCACCAACTTGCGAAATTATACAGTAATTTTGTACACCTCTCATTAACTCAGTGTAGGTGGCACATGCAAGTTAGGACTTTCAAAACTGTACAGTAATTAACAGGTTGATGAATTACTTATTTGTGAGCTTTTTAATTTGCTGCTGAGGACAAACACAAAGAAACTGAAGTTAGGTTGTGCTTTCTGGTTCAGTGCTTCATTGTAGCAAACAGCTGTTTCTGTACTTTAAAGGAAAGCAGAAGGTACCACTGGAGGCAGCAGGCAGGCACGCAGCCAGCCACCTGCCCAGTCACTGCACTAAAGAAAGTATAAACAGACTGGAGCATTTTTTCATTTGGTCCTGGAATGAGGCCACTAGTAACACAATGTACATTCTGAGCAGCTGAAAAGGAACAAAATGTACTCACATCCACCCTGACCTATCGGCCAAGTCTCAGCATGGTTTTTCATTGAGGAGGAGGAGCTTGCAGGGTCTGGCAAAGTATTCTTAGGCAGCTCTGTTCACAACTCCATGTACTCACAGCAAGCTGTTCACTGCTACTGTATACTGTTAGGGTTATCAGTCCTTCCATACAGTAATGTTGTGTTGACACTTTATCATTAATAGATGCCTGGCTATCATCAGAGGTGACATTGGTGTGTTCATGTGTACAATGGAGAACTTCTCAGTTCAAGTTCTGGCTCACTCTTGGGATTATCTGTTTAAACGATGGGACTTCTCTGCAGCACCAGTGGATTTATCAATTGTAGTACAGAAACAGAAACAGACTCACAGTTGAGTGAGCCAAAGTAATTTATTGTTACAACTGCTTAATGTTTTATTATTTATCAACTATGGGCCAGATATTCAAAAGGGTTGCGCCTGCGCAAGTCCAAACTTGCTCCTTTCTGCGATATTCAGCAGGAGGCATTTGCGCCACAAAAAACATGCTGAGCAACAGCACAATGCAAATGAATGCATGCTGAACTGGAGGGGGAGGAACCATGCATAAACTGCACAGCCCGATATTCAGCCGGGCTGTGCAGAGTTGTGCTGGCGTAACCCCAACCTGCGCCTGCACAACTTTGAGCCAAAAAAAAGGCTCAAGTCGAGGCCACCACAGGTGAGCTGCTGCATTACAGGGTGCAACACAGCAGCTGCCACCTGTGGCTGGCTCCAACCGACTCCCTGTGCCCCCTGCAGCCCGATCGTGGGCAAAGGTGAAAATCCCACCACCACCCCCCCACTGGCCCAATCGCGGGCAACAGCAGAAATGTTCCCCTCCACCAGCCGACCGCGGGCTGCCATTAGTTTAAAACAACCCCCGAATACATCCCTGGTGGTCCAGTGGACTCAAAGCCTGATCGCGGGCTGTATCAGTGTAAAATACAACCCTCCTCCGAACATAGCCCTGTGTTCCAGTGGACCAAACTCCCATTCGCGGATGGGCAGTACCCCCGAACAGTTGTCGGTGGTCCAGTGGACGAAACTCCGATCGCTGGGATGTGGCAGTAAATACCCCCAACTCATCCTGGTGCCTAGTGTCCCCCACCACCCACCATGAAGCCCCACCACCCCGCTCCTCCCGGCAGGCGGTGGCAGCATCCAGCCTGCCGCCCGCCACCCGCTGACTGACTGCCTGGTGGGCTGCAAGCCCACTGGTCAGAGCAAGAGCCAATGGCGTCCAGAGCCCATACTGACAAGACAGTCAGATTTGTGAATGAAATTCATCACAAAACTGGACTGTCTTGTACGGGTATGGGCTGCATGCCCATTGGCTCTGCTCTGCACCAATGGGCGGCAGCTCTACCAGGCAGTCAGTCGGTGGAGGACGGGCGGCAGGCAGGTGGGATGCTGCCGCACGCGGCTGCCGGGGGCAGGTGGTGGGACTTCATGGTGGGTGGGGTGGGGACACTAGGTACCAGGGATGTGTTGGGGTATTTACTGCATACATCCCACGAACGGGAGTTTCGTCCACTGGACCACCAGGGCTTGTTCGAGGGGGTTGTATTTCACACTGATACAGCCTCGCGATCAGGCTTTTCGGTCCACTGGACCACCAGGGATGTATTCGGGGTTGTTTTAACTAATGCAGCCCGCGGTCGGGCTGGTGGGGCATTTCTGCTGTTGCCCGCGATTGGGCCAGTGGGGTGGTGGTGGGGATTTTCACTCTTTGCCTGTGATCGGGCTGTAGGGTTGTCCCGATGACTGCTGCTGCCTGGCAGGGCGCCAGGCGCAAGTCCTCGGGGATCGGTGCACCTGCATGCTAATGGCATGCAAATGGGGCCATAATCAGATGCAAATGGCCCCCCTGTGCCTTGCATGAATTATGGCCCCATTTGCATGTCACCTTTTGAATATGGAGATTTTGCGCATGGCGCAATGGTACTTGTGCCACCGCAAGTTGTATGCTCCACTCTGACAACTTGCAGTGGCGCAAGTTCCACTGTGCCATGCACAGTGGCTGTGGCTGGGGGGTGATATTCAAAGGAGTTGCTCAATAGCGCAACTCCTTTGAATATCGCCTGCCACACACCTGCACAACTATTTTGCGCAGCGCAAGGGCTTGCGCCTAAGAATGGCGCAGTTTGAATATCCAGCCCTATATGTTTATTTCCACTATAAGATGTACATACTGTATTCTGCTGTGATATATTTTGCAGATATTTTATGCTTTTCTGTGTAATAATGGAAGAATCTCTTAATAAAAACAAAGTTAAAAAAAAGCTGTTTTGACAGCCACACTTTGTTGAAATTGTGTAATTACAAAGAGCTATTCCACGCCCCTCACCCTTCACCTACTAATTTTGGTTCTCCCAGATGCAGTAAAAATCTTGGTATTCTACAGGAAATTAGGGGAGTTTATAGTAAAAGCATTTCTTTCAACTTCTGTGGTTCATATGTGGAAAAATATGGCATACAAACATACAAAGAAGCCTGCAGAAGAAGGCCATTGGGTCTATCAAGTCTGCTCGTATTGCAGGCTGTTGCTTTAGGAAGTAATGCAACTTACATGGAAATGCAGAGACGTCCACCCCCACCCCCCGGAGTTTTACTCTTAAAACAACAATAGATTGTGTAATCAGGAGTGGTGACCACAGGGGAGGAGCAAGCGTCTGATCAGACACTCTTCACTGGGGGGGGGGATCACTAGCGCTGCTACATAGTTGGCTCCAAATGCTATGCAGGGAACAGTGTGCAGAGACAGCCCACCTTCAGGAATGGGGGACTGACACAGAAGGATGTCTCTGACACTTAGAGGAGTGTGGTAGTATAATTCCTTCATGCCACGAGACACTCTGATCAAGAAAAAGGCAGTCTCTCTCTACTCAGATGACAGCCTCATTTCCCTTCCCACACCACAAGGGTGTGTACTAAATAGTCCCCTGCACCACTGTTGATGTCCCAAGCCATCTCCAGTCACTTGAACCTACTGCCCTCCTCTCTTCTAGAAGGGATCTTATGGCAGGGAGTGGGCAGTTACGTATAGAAACAAAACAGGGGAACTGTGTGTGTGAACCTCTTGGAGACTCAGGGGAGGAAGAACCCTTAGCTGAAGGATTGGCCTGAAGGAGAGACTCTGGAGAGGGCTAGTGATGAGCGAAGTGGACTTAATCCGCTCTGCTAAGTGATTCATGGAGCAAAGGCGGATTCGCAGAGTGTTCCGCAACATGAAGCAGAGTACTTCGTGTTATAATGAGGAATGCGAAGTCCATTGGAACCAATGACTTCACATTACTCCACCTCCTCAGACCACCACTCTGCCATATTTAAGGCGAGGTGCATTGCAGGTAGCACTTCTACCACTTAGCCTTGCTTTTTGAGCTCAAGGTGAATTTTGCAGTGATTCATGGGATTTCAGGTCACATGGGCTCTATATTGATCTACACAGCCTCGGTTTGGGGTAGTATGAGTAGGAAGGAGTAGGAGACAGTGTGCTCTGATAGCTGTATGTGATAGAAATCTTGTAAAAGCTGTTCAAAAAGCATTTTTGCATTTTTGGGGGGCTCCAACTTTAGTTCATCGATTGCAGGAAACCCTCCTGTGCTCATATCTTCGAGCATTTTTGGTTTTATGTGGATTTTGAATGTTGATTTACAACATTGAGTGTGTGTGGTGAAATACAGTGAAAGTGCACTTTGATGGAAGGGCGTATCTGTGGTGTAGGTAGATTTAAGTTGGTGAAATTGTGATTTCTTTGTTTTTTGGTTATATTTTTGTTATATGACTGTCTTAATGTACACACAGTAATATTGTCAGTAATAGTAGACATTTTCTTGCTGTTTGCTGTGTGGATGTGGTGCAGCAGTTCGTAAGTTCAGATTGTTTACATTACAAATTTACAATATGTAATGTGGTATAGTACTGAACTTTTGCATTTGCTACGCATTCCTCGTTCAGCATTGTGCACAAACTGTTCTGTGTGTGAGTGTGTGTGCAGTGTTGCGTGCATCAAATAATACGCTTTATTGTGCCACAGACTAATTTGTAATTGCAGGCGCAGCAGTGTGAACCTGCTATCCACTGCAGCTGCCTGATTTTGTACTGTGATCGTGGTATCTGTTCTTAGTTTTGCTGCTTGTAGTGCTGTAAAATCTGCACTGTCTGCATTCAGTGCTCCCCACCCCCACCCCACATTCAAAAGGTATTTTTTACCAGATTGGATTGTTTTTGTGACCTCATCAGCACCACTGGTTACTGAAGTTGTTTTAATTGCATGACAGTCTCAGAGTAGTCTCATATCTGTTGCTGAAGCCACAGTTGTTTATTTGGCTTCACATCCAGCGTCCCTCCAATCAGAGAGAGAACATATCAAAATCTGAATTTGGTTATAATATTGTGGTTGATCCCCCCAAAATGCCTAGAAAGAGACGTGCAAGCAAAGCAGTTTCTCACCATGGCAATGTTGGCAGTAAGATGGTCTGTGGGCGTGGTGGTAGTAGTACGCAGACGCAGAAGTGCATTGATGATGTGAGAAAAGGTATTTCTCCTGTAATGTTTTTTACAGCCCAATCAGTAGCTTCACTCATAGTTGGAGGAGATGATGTTTTCCCAGCTGTTGGTGTTAGTGTTACTGGTGTTAGTGGTGGTGGAGGTAGCATTAGTATTGTTGCGTCAAGTTCTAATTCTGACCAGTGTACCGTATCCAAAAATACTGAGTGTGAAGCAGTGCAAGTGAAGGGCAGTGCAGATGATGTCATACTTCCCAGTAACATCCCAGTAACTGAACCTTAGGATTCTGATAATCATGTCAACGATAGCATACAATGTGATATTCCATCCACCGTGGCACTTAGCATCACGCATTTTCCATGCAGTGATTCACAGTGTGGTGAAAAAATATCAGGTGATAGTGGTGTAGATGCTGATGATGAATGTGATGATGACAATGATGGCGCTGTTGTTGCAACATGCAGTCCACATGCTAGCATCCAAGCAGAAGATGTGGATGTGTGTGACACTGATGAATATGACAATGATGTAATTGACCCCAGTTGGGAAATGGAGAAAAAGAAATTCAAAGTGGCTGTGTCTGAGTCTGTTCGCAGGAATCCCCCCCCCCCCGTAAAAACTTGTGATCTACCAGTTTTAGTAGATGATGATGACCCAGTAATCAATATGATAGGCAGTCATGGTGGTCAGTTGCAGTCCAGGTGTGCAGTGCCCGAAACATCACGTGCCCCCCACCCCACTTCAGTGCTTAAAATAATGGACTTAAATAAGCCACATCATGGACATGTTAAGAGCAGAGCGTCACAATCCCTTGTTTGGGATTTTTTTGTTCAAGATGCAAATGATGAATCAGTTGCAATCTGTCAGGTTTGCCATGTGCGTGTGAGTCAAGGTAAAAAGGGGAGCCATCTAGGCACAGGAGGACAGCATACGCATCTTAAGAATAGGCACTTGGCACTGTGGACCCAGCACAAGCTGGCAGCTAATATCACAGTGGGGCATTCACCCTCATCACCGGCAACTATAGCCAGCATGTTATCCCCTTCCATGACTGTTAAGTCCAGTAGTAAATTAAACGTGTGCAATAGTGAGGTAATAAGAGCAGAGGATTACTACAAGCATGATGAGGTGGAAAACCATAATGACTTTGAAATGTTGTCTAGTGCTGGTGAGAGTAGCAGTTTTTGTGGTGGTGGTGAAAGCAGTATGTCTAGTGCAAGTGGTACATCAACCCCAGTTGGCAAATCTGGCAAAATAACAGCATTTCTGGGTTTGTCATCATCACCTGTGCAACTGTCTTCATCAAATGACCACACTACACCCCCTGCCAATGCCATTCATCACAGAGCACAACCATTTGTGATCAACACACCCTGTGTAAAATGTTTAAGTCAGCCCGCGTTACACAGTGTTTTTGTGCTTAAGCTGAAGTACCCCCCTGAATCATACAGTGTCACATGAACTTAATGCTGCTGTAGCGGAAATGCTGGCAATTGATCTCTTGCCCTTCTCCTTTGTGGAGAAGTCTGGGTTCTGGTGGTTTGCAGCAAGTGCCTGTCCAAAATGGAAAGTCCCATCCAGGACATACTTTTCTACCCATGCTGTCCCCGAGTTGTTCCGCACTGTGTCTAACTCAGTAAGACATGCCCTTCAACATTTCTTCTCTCCATTCATCCATTTAAATATAGATATGTGGACAAGTGGCAAAACAGTGGGGAGTTCATATTTGTGTATAACTGCACACTGGGTGCAGGTGCCGGGGGTTGTTTGTGAAGTTGGTAATGTGAATAATCAGTGCAGTAAGGTGGATTGTCGCTGTAGCAATCTTCCAGGAATTCGACAGCATGCAATGATTGCTATGCGCAATGTGACCTGTTCACACACTGGTGAGAACACGTTGGATGTGGTACTGACTGAAACTGACAAATGGCCAAACCTTCTGCCCCTGAGAGCTGGGTTCATAGCAAGTGACAATGTGTCAAATGTGGTGACATGCATCACGAATGGTGTTTTTTTTTTGTGTTTCATGCATGGCCCACTGTTTAAATCTTGTGGTTCAGGAGTTTCTGAAGCACCCTGATATAAAGGAAATGCTGACCATTGCATGATGTATCTGCTCTCACTTTTCAAGATCTGGAAAGGCCCGTGACCAGCTGCGGCAGTTGCAGATGCAAAACAGCCTGCCTCAGCACCGCTTGAAGCTGGAAGTTGTCACCCAATGGAACTCCACTTTATACATGGCAGAGAGGTTGTATGAACAATACAAAGCCATCTCAGAATATCTTGCTATGCACACTAGCCGTGACAGGTCCAGGGCCTCCATGTCTATGACGACTGAACAGTGGCGCCTCGTGGACTCTGTAGTAACAATTTTGCGGCCTTTTGAACATGCCACACAGGCAGTGAGTGGTGAGTCTGCCTCCATTAGCCAATCAATTCCACTGCTGAGGGTGCTGAGGCAGACACTGGAGAATGTACAGTATAGCCTTGATGTTGCCGGAGACGGTGGTAGCAATATGTTGCTGCAACACATGCTGACAGTATTCAACCAGAATCGTCACTTTGTGAGCATTCAGCATAGTGACAACTTTGCCATAGCAACAATGCTGGACCCATGATACAAACGTGGAATTACATCAGTACTGGAGGGTGGGCCTGAACAGGTAAAAAATATCAGTGGTCAACTGGTGCGCTTGGTTCATGGGGCACAGAAGTCACGTGCCAAGGTCAGCAAACCTCAGCAGCATAATCTGGCTGAAGGTGTACCTGGAGGACCATCAAGCATATCCTGCAAGGAGAAGGGGACTGCAGTTCCAGATGGTCTGTCATCCAAAGTGGCTGGCATCAACCCACTTTGGGAGGCTTTGTCCCAAGTGGGTATTTGTGAAATATATGATTTGGGAGAACAGGATGATGCATCAACAACTAGACTTAGTGCGGTACAGAGAATGGTTGAGTCATATTTGTCTGAAAACAGGCATCTGACAATAACTGAAGGTCCTCTTTTGTACTGGAGTGGAAAGGTCAGTGAATGGCCAGAGCTGACTGTGGTGGCACTGAAGTACCTCACATGCCCACCCTCCAGTGTAAGTGTTGAGAGGGTATTCAGCTCAGCAGGTGCAATAGTCAGGGATCGTTGGACAAGCCTGTCTCCTGCAAATGTTAGTTTGCTAACATTCATTAAAATGAATGACAGGCACATACCAGCACAGACTGCAACCTCGGTATTCATACCCCAGCCTAGTCATGGTGGTCTTGCTGATGTGGAAATGGAGCATCCTGGTGGCACTGGCAGTGGCTGCCTGAAACGGCCCACCACTGATGTAGATGATGACACAATGGAGAAAGAATTTCCCAGTGGTCAGACTTCAGACATAGATGATTGTGAGGGCAGCTATCTTTATGAGGATGATGATGTGGTTAGTGTTTTATTTATTTATTTAGTTTTATTTAACTGGGTTAGGTGCACTAGCCAAAGTTGACTATTTTCAGGCACGACCCGGGAGAATACATACAGAAAATGAGATGACATTATACAACACATAGTATATAGTACAGGTACATAGTATATAGTACAGGTAGGTTAGAATACAGATCAAGTCAGGCAGTACTCGAGATAATGCATATAGCTATGCAGAGATGACAAAAGTGACATTAGTACATGCAAATAACTGAAACTGGGCTAAGTGGCAGCTATAAAGACATTTTATAGCAAAGCTTGTTTAGAAGTGTAGCAGTGTCTTGGGCGAAATAGGGTGGTTAGCTGTGAGGCATTAAGTGGGGATCAAAGCATGTGCAGGGGTCCTGGGACAGGTGGCGATATAGTTCTTTTTTGAAGATTGGGTGGGAGTTAGCCTGCCTCAGGGCAGGAGGGAGGGAGGGAGTTCCAGGTGGCTGGGGCAGTGCAGTGAAATGCTCTAGAGCCTTTTGAAGTAAGACACCTGGGTATGGTGAGTAGAAATTTGTTTGCCGAGCATAGTCCGTGGGCAGGTGTCTGTGGTACAAGTACAGCTGCGAGGGAGGAGGGGGGTTTGGTTACAGATTACAGAGTCTGTGAGGGTCCCTAGGGAATATAGTCAGTAGGCAGTTGGGGAGAGCCAGCCTAGGTCACTATACAGTGTGCAGTGGTGCTTGAGGCAATGGGAAGAGAAGGCATACCGACATATGTTGTTATATGCAACATCCCATTTATGGAGAGCAGTCTTATGGGCATTAGCAAAAGTGGAGACATCATACGTCAGCTCTGGAAGCAGAATACCCTTGGCAATTGCCAATTTGGTGGATGGCGTTAGCAAGGTGACAAGTCTTATAGACAATTCCAAGTTTGGCATTTGTTGCTTTACAGGTTGACTGGATGTGCAGACTGAAATCAAGGGATTTATCAAGGAGAACTCCCAGGTATTTGAAGGATGTGACACAGTTGATGAGAGACCTCCCCCCCAGAGTCATAGACTAGGAGGGGTTCCTTACAGGCTCTGAGTTTGGGGGCAGTGCCAAATAGCATGACTTGAGTCTTTTTTGTGTTGAGTATGAGCTAATTAGCATTTAGCCATGTTTGCACATTCCTGAAATCCAAGGAGAGGTTTTTGTTAATGATGTTAACTTTGTCAGCGCTGTAGTAGAGGACAGGATCATCAGCATATAAGGTAGGTGAGCAGGAGAGTATGGCATAATCTATGTTGTTGATGTATAGCGAGAAAAGAAGGGGTCCCTGGATGGAGCCCTGGGGTACTCCGATGTCAGTGCTGGTCACATCTGAGAGAGCAGAGTTGAATTTAACAAGTTGTAATCTGTTTGATAGGTAGCTGTTAAACCAGTCAACTACTGAGGATGAGAAGTTAAGTCTATGCAGGGTTGAGAGAAGCAGGGGATGATCAACAAGATCGAAAGCTTTGGTAAGATCGATAAATACTGCTCCAGTGAGTAGGCCTTTGTCCATGTTGCAGAGTACATCGGTGGAGAATTTGAGAAGAGCGGTTGAGGTACTGTGCCCTTTTCTGAAACCATGCTGAGTGTCTGAGAGAAGGATATTCTTTGTGAGATAGTCAAAGGTTTGGGTTGCAACAAGCTTCTCCAGTAGCTTGCTCAGCACAGAGAGGATGGCTATGGGCCTGTAGTTGTTGATATCCTTTGGGTCTCCTTTTTTAAGGATAGGCGTAACTCGGGCAATCTTCCATACATCTGGGACAATGCCAAGAGAGAGAGACAGAGTGAAAATCTTGGCCAGTGGTGAGGCAATCAATGGTGCCGCTAGCTTCAGGAGTCGTGGCTCAAGTGAATCTGAGCCAGGGCTAGTGTTGCCGGACATGTTTTGCAATAGCCTTTGGACCTCGGATCTAGATACAGCTTTAAAGTGGAAAGGGGGAGTAGTAGTTAGTTGGCAGTGGACAGCACCAGATGCAGATCTCTGGGGTGTGCAGTAAGGCTGAGATGCTGTTTGGCAGATTTTAACTGAAGTTTTTAAAAGGCAGTGTGCCCTCCTTCCTGGACCACCAGCACCGGGACTGATGCTAGCCACTGCCACCACTGAGCCTGAGTCTATC
Organism: Neoceratodus forsteri; assembly: GCA_016271365.2. Taxonomy (NCBI): domain Eukaryota; kingdom Metazoa; phylum Chordata; order Ceratodontiformes; family Ceratodontidae; genus Neoceratodus; species Neoceratodus forsteri. The sequence continues at coordinate 1,094,705,465 of CM057450.1, read as the reverse complement.
CACATTCATCAGCCACAGACACAAAGCTTCTTAATATTTAAACCATAAAGTGAGTATGTGTACTCATGTTTTTTATGCTGCTTCACTTCCTCTAGTTGTATGTTTTGTTTTCTGTAGCTTTTCAGAGTCGCAGTGGTGAAACACATACAGTACACTTATCGTGTTTCTTTTACAGGGTAACAAAAAAAGGCTCCATTGCTAAAACTCATTGGGAAAGGTACTGTAGCTGTACCATACAGTGAGGAAGCAATGTAATATCCATGTGAAATCCATTCTGGTAAGTATGAAGATTTTATTTCATCCATTTCATTGTTTTGGAAAGACTGCACCAAATATTGAACACAGGTTGTGTTAGTTAACAAGATGTGGGTTTGAAATGTAACTTGACTTGAGATTGAGAACCAGGGAGGGACAAATAACAATTAAGTTGTAAGAAGTCATTCATTTCTTTTTTTAGGAAACTTCCAGATGCTTTGTTGTTCTGTCAAAGTGGCTTTATCCAAAAAAGTTCTTCAACATCAGGCACCCCCTCCCCTGGGCTGGGCACACATGCAACACACAGAAGTCATTTCATTCGACGACCATGACCATCATTAACAACCGGACTCCAGAAGGATGCAGATGAAATCTGTGAAGAAGTAACAAAATAAGAAACCATTACAGACAAACCTGCAAATATGATCCCCCCACCCCACCCAAAAATTCTTATCTTCATTTGTTTCAGAGTTACCGTTTCCAATTCCAGCACAAAAATTCTCATTGAGCACTGGAATGTGCACACCAACAGTTTCTGTATGACCTGTGATGATGCAGAACAATACCATGAGTACATGTCCATGTCAACCCCTCTCACCTACAAAATACACAACCATATATATATATATATATATATGTAATAGATATACCACCTGAGGTGCAGTGGTCTGTTTGATATGACGCCTTGGTGTGCGTTACACATAAGCCGCAGGCCGAAAAGGCCAACTGCCCAAGGCGTATGATATCAGAGCGCTACCACACACCTCAGAGTGGTATGTCTATCTTATAAAATGGCTATAGATTTTTGGGGTGGGTGGAAAAGTAGTCCTTCTGTGTAGTTGGTAATTAAATGATATGTTGGCAGAGGTGTAAAATAAAGTTGTATTGAAAATGAGGAGGCAAGTATGATTGGGAGCACTTTTGGTGTGAAAAATGTATTTGTAAATGAATTTAACTTTTACTAGCTCTTTTTGGTGTGAAAAAAACTATGTCTGTAAAGGACTTTCACTTTAATTGCCGAAATGTAGCGTGACCGAGCGTTGCTCATTTTAGAAAGTGAGAAGCTGTTACGAGCTGAAAGTAAGCCGTGCTGTGTTTAAAAAATCAGAAAAGTGACTGCCTTGTGTTAGTTTCTGTTGCCTTTCGGTAATAGTAGTTCCATATTGTATGCGGAAGGAGGCGAGGATAGATCCCGAGGGCAATTTGGGAAGGTAGGGAGGTGAGCTAGTGTTGCCATAGCAGCACTCGCCTCGCGCTCATCTACGTTCTAAAATTACCACTCGCTTGCTCTATCGTCGCCTGCTCCGCATACAATATGCATACTATTACCGAAAGGAAGAGAAACAACACAAGGAGTCACTTTTCTAATTTTTAAACACAGCAGGGCTTACTTTCAGCTTGTAACAGCTTCTCAGTTTCTGAAATGTGCACTGCTCGTCACGCTTACATTTCAGCATTGAAAGTGAAAGTCGTGCAGGATCATGTATTCTCAGTGGAAAGGCAGCTTTTTTTAAAGAAATGAAGAGAAGACAACAAAAGAATGTATGTTCTACTTTTATATATACAGTTAGGTTTCTGTTAATCAGACTGATTGGTCACAGTGGTTACAGTAATAAAAGTGGTTGTACACTGTGACACTGTGAAAATGGCAGGCAGGATTTGATTTTTAAATGAAATTTTAAGTAAACATTACTGGTAGGATGAAGAGATCTGTTTCTACAGTGTGGGGCTACTACTGGTATAGTTACTTATGGGTGTGGGTGTCAGTTGCATATGTGTGTTAGTGTGGGTGTCTAGCTGCACCAGGTGTGGAGTGGTCTTGCTGCTGGTGAAAAGGTTTTGAGGACTGGAAAGTAGTTCAATGCTGATGCGTGATGGAAGGTGTCTGGTCGTTGGAGAAATAATGCACGGTCATGTGACATGTTTTGTCCAATTGTATAAGCGGGATTTTAATGATTTTACCACACCATTTTATAAATATATATCTATATATATATATATATATATATATATCTATATATCTATATATATATATCTACTCACCAAGGCTACTATTAGTGTACAGCCAAAGGGCACCCTTCAATCCAGTTGAGAAGATCACATTGCATTTGCTCAAATCGCCTCGCAGAACACATTGGAGCACCAAAAGGATGCTCGCGGTCATCATTTTATACTGGGGGACTTTGTATGTGATGATTGCTGAAACACTTTCATTTCACTGTGTTACCACTTGTCAATTTTCTGCACACAAGGAGGATGCATTTTGGGCCAACAGAAAAAATCTGGGACATTGTGCCACCACTGCGTACATGACTGAGTGCGCCATTAATTCTGGGGGACTTTGTATGTGCTGATTGCTGAAACACTCTCATTTCATTGTGTTACCACTTGTCAATTTTCTGCACACAAGCAGGATGCATTTTGGGCCAACAGAAACAATCTGGGACTCTGTGCCACCACTGTGCTCTTGACTGAGTGCGTCATTAATTCTGGGGGACGTTTTATGCGCTGAAACACTCTCATGTCACTGTGTTACCACGTGTCAATTTCTGCACACATGGAGGATGCTTTTTGGGCCTACAGAAAAAATCTGGGACTCTGTGCCACCACTGCGCACATGACTGAGTACACCATTAATTCTGGGGGAGTTTGTATGTGCTGAAACACTCTCATTCCACTATGTTACCACTTGTCAATTTTCTGCACACAAGCAGGATGCATTTTTGGCCTGCAGAAAAAATCTGAGGACTCTGTGCCACTTTTGTGTGTTCTGTGATTATTGCTGTGAGCTCATGATGTCATATTGACATTTTTCACAATTAAAGCAGCATTGCAAGAATGTCCTGACAGTTTTGAACTGTACTTTTTTATGCTACTTTACATTGCCACAGCCACCACTAGTTACCTCCGAGTCATGACTTGAATGATATGCTTCTTTTCACAATTTATGTCTGCTTTACTTAGTAGATCACTTTTTTTCATGTATGATAAAAAAATGAGCACGCCTTCCGGTATTGTTCAGACCAGGTTTGTATTTATTTGCAGCTGCTTTTCAATAACTATTGTTCCGTGGTGTCATAAAACACTGCCTGCTGCATAACTGTTAATTAACAACAGAAGTGATGTAAATATAGATCACAGTTCTCAACAGATTGTTGCACAGCTGCTTTACAGAGATTCACCACGTTATATAGTTATGGTGATGCACATAAACTAATATGTGGGGGCATTACTCCCACTGGAATATTTCTTGCTCCACAGAGTGCAATATATTTCTGTGAAGACCGCCCATAATTTCATTACAGTGTGTCACGTGACAGAGGAATTACCAATCAGAAAAGCCACGCACATTCTGCCCCCCTTTCTCAGCAACGTTAGGACGTGATGCCAGGGGGAGTGCAGGTGCATGCTCCATTATAGTGAATGTCCGGCAGCTACCCCAATGTTTCCTTATGTTATAAGGTTGACTTTGTGGTGAAATGTGGAACCGTTTCCACTATCAAGGCTATTCTTACCGGAAACGTGCCCACACGTTTCACCACAAACTGACCATTATAACATAAAGAAACATTCAGAAAGCTGCCTGACAATCGGATATTCACTGTAAGGAGCACGCACACCCGCTCTCCCTGCCATCACATCCTAATGTTGCTGAGAAGGGAGGCAGAATGTGGGCAGATTTTCAGAACGGGAATTCCTCCATCACATGACACACTGTAATGAAATTACGGGTGGTTTTCACACAAATGCATTGCACTATGTGGTGCAAGAAAGATTCCCGTGGAAGGGAAAATGTGTATGATTAAACAACAACAAAGAAAAACACACAAAACAGTACAACACAGTAGTGGGGTGGGGTGGGTGGGGTGGGGGCAGAAACAATCCCCTAACTTACTGTTGCCGTGGGATGCCATGGTGGTCCAGCAGCAGGTGCAGCATTGAAACTATTTGCTGCTACTGTTCTTCTATTCTGTTCACCTGCTGCTGCAAAGCACCGAACCACTCATTGTTTTCTTCAAGAGCTGCCCACATCAGGGCGATCTCAGCCTGTGTTTCAAGGGCTGTGGCGGGGTCCACTACAGCAGGGAATCCAGATTGTGGGGGTGGTGGTGGAGAGAGTGGTGCTGGTGGCTGTGGTGGTGATGGTGGTGGTGGTGGTGGAGCAGCTGCTGTACTAGCCCTCCTCTTGCTGCGGCGGTGATGAGGCACAACTCGCACCCCAGCAGCACTCTCGGCCACTGCCACAGAAAGGCCAGCAGGTGGATGCCTGACCCCCTTCTGTGGCAGCCTGCCACTCTGCCCTGTGGTGGTTTAGCATGTGGATGCACTGGCCACCCGTCCCCAAATGTGTCCCATGGGGGTCATGGCACACCAGCACACCATACACATAGCACACTGCCACTGTGCTGTCTCCCCCTACAGAGTTAAAAAAACTCTCACACTGGGGAGCTGTGGGGAGGGGGCCAGACACAGTCCTCACACAAGTCCCACCACCTACATTTTCCAGGGCCACCTCCTGTGGCTATGGCGGTGGTGGAGGGGGTGCTGCTGGAGCCCCTACAGCTGCTGCTACTGGTGGTGGTGATGGTAGTGGCAGAGAAGGTGGATTCACAGCAGCCACCGGTAGCACTGGTGCTACTTCTGCTCCTGTTGCTTCAACATGGGGGGAAGCAACACCCAGGAGTCGGGAGCAGCCCAGCATGACACGACCGCCCCGGCCCCCATGGGTCCGCACTCCCCTCCGACCGCGTCCACGGGCCAGCAACTCGCCTTCTCCTGGGTCCATCCTGACACACACAAGTCCCTGGACCAACACACACACAAAGACACAGACACTGACACTCACTGACACACACAGTCAGTCACACACACAAAACAAAACAAAACTTATACAAAAAAAATCACTAACAAAAAAAACACAAATACAATACAAAAACTAAATAAAGATACAGCTTTTGAAAAAGCTGATGATGTTCTTCTGAAATGCAAGTGACAAGGCAATCAAGCACCTTAACTCCTAGTCTCCTCTCACAATGCTGTCTCCCTCTACAAATGCAAAGGAGAAAGTGAAACTGCTTCTCTGACTCACTTCCTTCCTGCCTGGCTAAAGCATGTAACTTACAGTACTGTAAGCCATGTGATGTGTGGGGGGCTGTCTATTCTCCTCTCACTTCACCTTACTTTGCATTAAGGCATAATGGCAACGCGAAGTGGTAATGATAATGACGTGAAGAGAGCACCTTGCAGTGCCCACTTCGCATTGTGCTCCACTAACGCAAAGTGGCCTCTTCGCGTCCACTTCGCCGGTGGATTAAAAATTTGCTGCATCTCTAGAGAGGGCCAGGAAGGTGCAAAAACAGAAAATGTCAGATTGAGCTGTACCTAGGGCAGGCATGCCTGCAAATAATGAAGTAGGAGATCAACCAACTGGATAGTGACAACTGTCAGTGGCAGCGTGATGTGTGCATTGGACCATGGGGTATGGGCATGGTGTTGGCATTGCCATGCCCTCCCAACAATGGTCTCCCCTTTACAGCCATTACTAAGAAGATGGGTGCAGAACTAAAAATGATTAGTCATGGCAAGGCTTCCTTCCCCTCTGAACCACAAAGATTTTATAAAGCATGCTCAAACTCCCCCATCAACAGCAACATCCGCAGATGTTCTCTCCAGAACGCACTTCAGCTTATCACCTCCTTGACATCGCCTCCATGGTGAGTCTCCCCAAAACCCACTTTAGTTCCAATAAAAAGGCAACTGTGGTGTGGACGACAGAGCATCCCACAGAATGCTTGATCAGTACCTGCCAGTTCTTGTATCGCAACCTCAGGGTGCAAATCTTGGTTGACCGTCCCTATTGCTTTGCATAACATTGAAAAATACTCAGTTTTATTAATCTTTCTCATAGAGCTCTTTCTTCCTGGCCATGAGTATCAGGAATATACCCTGTCCCCAGTATATACCCTGTTCTCCAGTATGTACCCTGTTCCCCAGTTTATACCCTGTTCTCCAGGAATATTCCCTGTTCCCCACAATATACAGTACCTTGTTCCCCAGGATATGCCCTGTTCCCCAGGAATATGTCCTGTTCCCCAGAAATATACCCTGTTACCCTGTATGTACTCTGTTCCCCAGGATATACCCTGTTTCCTAGGAATATACCCCATTTCCCAGGAATATTCCCTGTTTCCCAAGAAATACCCTGTTCCCCAGGAATATACCTGGTTCCCCAGGAATATACCCAGTTTCTCAGTATGTACCCTGTTCCCAGGAATATACCCGGTTCCCCAGTATGTATCCTGTTCCCCAGGATATACCCTGTTCCCCAGGATATACACATTTCCCTGGGATATACCCTGTTCTCCAAGATATGCCCTGTTTCCTGGGATGTACCCTGTTCAGTCCTATTAATCCCTGTTCTCCTTGGGTCCTTGGCCATCCTGGCATGCCCTGTGGTTCTATTCTTTATGGTAGGGGCTCCAGAGGGAGGGTCATCCCCCTGCCCCAATCTGAGGCAGTCCACTATGTGGAGAAGGATCAAGTTTGATGTGCACTAGGACCCAGGGAAGTTCTTGGCACTCACGGCATCATATAACGGGTTATGGTTTCTTCTCTCCTGGCCTGGGCCAAGCCTTCCTGTGGCCTCTGTTGCATGCAGTAACATCCTGTGGAGGGAGCAATCTCTGTTGGCCCACTGCAGTGCCACTGTGGCACCAGAGTCCAACACAGTCCTCCCTAGTCACAGTGCATTACTTAGTGGCAGCTGCTGTGAACTGGCCTGCCTCCCAATGCAGCATCCTGAGCTCACTTTCAAACATGAGTTATCTTCATGGCAGCCCAAAATGCTGATGCTGGGCTATCAGAGTGCATCTTTAATTTTTTTTTTTTTGTATTATCTTTTTACCTCCTCTTCCTCCGTGCCAGCCTAGCTCACCTTCAGGCAGCCAGCCCCACCACCATGATCCTCCCATCAGCCATCCGCTGCCCCTCATCCTGCAGCTCCGACCGACCTGACATATCCCTTTGTTGGGGGGGGGCCCTGCCCATGGGGCATATCTGAGAGGGGAGATTTTAAGTGTTCAAAGGCCACATGCTGTCATGTCCAGGTAGATTGTGCATGAAATATGTGGTCACACACACCATAATGTGCAATGCCATACCTGGGCACCAGGAGCCGCCAAAGGATGATGCATCCATGACCACCCCCCTGGGAGGAGAGCTTCCACAAGATGCTCTTCTGCCCTCCCTGCTGGCCTCTGCTCCTGCCACTCCAGGCTTGGGGTGTGAACCTGGGTTGCCAGTGTGCCAGGCAATCCCCCATTGCCTGGCTCTATGGGGCTGGCTACTTTTATTTTTTTAATCATTTTTTCCCCTGCCCCCTCCCTCAGGGTTCCCATTGTCCCATCACATTGTTTGGGTCCTCCATGACTAAATCCTTCCTTTGGTCCGGAAGGTAGGCAAATAAATAGCTGGTTTTACAACTAACACCAATGGGGTGACCGAATGCTAGGTGGCTCCTGGGCTTCCTCCCCAGGAGCTGAGCAGGCCTCACCTTCACAATGCACCTGGCCCTTGGTCGACACAAGTAAGTGATTCTGGGGCTTGCACTGGAACCCTGATCTCCCATGTGACAGTGCAGTGCTATGGTACCCATCCAACATCCTCCTTGTTTTTTGCAAAATTGTATTTTTTTATTTCCCCTGCCACCGATACTGCCTTCATTAGCCAGACCCCACCTGTCCCAGCCTGGTCACCTAACATCTCCTGAACTAACCTCTGCCACATGGTTCCTCCCTGGATACCCCCCAAAGGTGGGGCAGTTGGGGGAGGGACAAGTTCCTCCTGACAGAGTTTAAATCAGTTCCTGAGGTGGGAGCTATGGCCGCTGGTGCTGGGCCTACGGCATGGAGGCAGTATCGGTCTGCAATGTTTGTGTTCTTTTTTACCATTTCTCCTTTCCTCATAGGACACCAATCAGGAGCAAAGAGATGCACACACTTGTGTGCAGATGCATGTCAGTGCACATCAGAGTTCGTTGGCATGCACCTCCTTTGTGCACTAGCTTCAGCCAGCAGCACTGCCACCTGTGGTCACCTAGGGGGAAGTATTGCAGTGGAGTCTGTAATCCCTCCTCCCTTCCCATTGAGGAGAGCATCCTCTGGGATGCGTAAGCCTCCTCCCCCTTCCAGTCTTCCAATGACTTAGAGTCATTTCTGAATCTGAGTCATCAGAGTTGCATGCGGTAAAACTACTACTGTGACTGCGGACTGGATTAACATCTTTTTAAAACTCCAGAGATTGAAATTATCAATGGCCCACCAACCAAATGCTGGTAGATTTTGCATTAGGCTAGTAAGATTTTCCTTTAACTAGCCTTGCAGGCTTGTACTGTAGAAGGTAACATTTCTATAAGTATGCACCATTCTGATTGGTCCCTCCCGCACCATCAGCCAGCTTCTCTGGGGCTTACCTTCTCTTCATTGCCCTCTGCCACAGGACTGTGGGGAGTGCCTGGTCAATGACTGTTGTAAGGCCTGTGAGAGACTGTGCAGTAATCCTGTGGTCAGAGATTTTTTTTTGTTCCCCATCTTTTTTTGCCTCAGGCCCACAGGGCATGCAGTGGGCGAGATGTGCGAACTCCACCTCAGCAGAGATGCCCCCCAGTGCCCTGTGTGTGGAATCCCTCCCAATGTGTGGTCTCACTGCCCTACCATCCAGACATTTCTAGGTGGCAGACAAACAGCGGGACACACTCCCCCCCACAATACCAGTAGTTACAGTAATAACAAGAACAGTGGAGGCTGAGATCAAGACAATGCTGTAGTTTGTCACTGGTTGACAGTCAGAACTACAGTTGTACAACAGAGGGGCTAATGAACTGGTTTGAAAGACCAGGAAAACAGGAAATGAAAAGAGAGAGACATACGTAGAAAGCAAAACAGCAGGGGGTAAGCTAAAATTAATTGGGAGTGCTATAGTGTAGCCCTTCCCCTAAACAGCAGCAGTACAAAAGGGAGAGTGGCTATTGGGATCACATTGCCATCTTCCTTACACCGTTTGCACTCACTGAAAGGCAATATTTTTAGAGACTGTTTAGTTGGTTAAATTTAGATGTGGAAATACTTGCTCCGCATGGGGCATTGACAGTTGACTTTCTGCTCTTTAGGCTGACTCAGGCATACTTATAGCTTTCTTTTTCAAGATTAGATGAGATCAGGCACATTCAGGGTGACATGGCCATCGGCAGTAGCTTTCTTTTTCAATAATAATTTTTCAATTATGATTTGTAAAGAAAATATTTAAATACAGCACGTAAATGTAATGCAAGGATTAAAAAAGGAAAAAATAATAAAATAAAAGCCACATGCAGTACTACATGACACATTGGCTTAATTGTCAATATATATAACAGTAAAGTTATGAAAAAATTATTTATCTATTCGTATGGAGTCTTACAAAAATGTAATATGTTTTTTTATTAGAAACATCACCTGTTGCCTTCCTTAGCTTTTTTATCTACTTGTCCTACTGTACTCTGTGCCACTTTTTAGCTTTGGATGAGATGCTTTTTTTGTTTGTTTTTTTTTGCAATTCAACCTTTATTGAAAATTTTCAGTACAGGAGTACATCCAGTAGGAACATAAATATTGATGAAATCACCAGACATGACATGAAGGACCTTCCGGATGCAATCCCTCACCCCCCAGCCCGCCTCCCCCACACCAGTAGCCACTTGCACAGCACACCGAATACCTATCCTTAAACATGCTGTTACCGTAAACCATTTTACTCTGATACAGAATAAAAAGAATATAATGGACCCCAGATTCAGTTAAACTTAGACAGGTTATTCTGAAGACTTGCAATAGTCCTTTCAGTTCTAAGATTAGCCAGGAGTTCCTGGAACCATTCGCCATAAGAAATCTCTACAGTGTCTTTCCAATGCTTCAGAACCACTTTTTTGACCAAGGCTGAAATCAAACTAACATGGTATTTCCTTATCCGAACATCAATAGCTGCCATATCCCCAAGAATACATATCTCCGGAGTAAATAACCTATCCAACCCCAAACAAGGGTCCAGTTTCTCCTTAATATTGCCCCATAATGTGGCTATTTTAGGGAAATGCCAAAAAATATGAAGTAAATCCCCAGCCCCTCGTTGGCATCTGAAACAACGAGAAGAAGAGAGCATACCAAGTCTAACTAACTTTAAAGGAGAATAATAAATGTTATGTAACAATTTGAATTGCATTATTCTAAGTCTGTCTTGTAAAAGAAATTTATGACACGATTTCCAGATGCCTGCCCAATCAAAATTATATTCTGGGAGAAGCTGAGACCAATACTGTCTTGGAGCAAGAATTAAAGGATGTGTCCAATTAAGTAATGTACTATATATGGCAGATACTGCATGAGCTTTTCCCACCAGTGGCTCAAGTGTATCACAGAAATCAGAAACTGCCCCATTAAGGGAGGAGTGCCAATTGCTAGCCACCAAATGCCGAGTTGAAAAACCTTAAATATCATAACCTGAGGAATTTGAAATTTGTTCAATATCTCAATTGAAGTGAGTAATTTTCTCCTTCTGAAAACAGGTCTTTAATCAATACCTTCCCCAATAAAGATAACCAAGCCTCCTTAATGGGTTTCCCATCTATTAAAAAGTTAGGATTACCTATTAGTGGTTGAGCTGGATCCGTAATATGAGAGTATTTTAAAAAGGTGCATAATTGCACATGAACTTTAACAGATATCTCAATAGGAGAATTATGCAAAGATATGGGAAGGGATTTGTGCCAACAATATAACAAGGCCCTAGGCATAATTCCAGAATCGATTATCCGGGATATATCTAATTTTAACCATAAAGGTATATAGGTACTAGTTTGGGGACCATCTATTATAGCAAGCCACTGAAGGTACTTATTAGCATGACTAGCCCAGTAGTACAGACCAAAATGGGAAGTCTCAGGCCACCGGACAGTTTAGGGGCAATCAATTTATGATAAGCCAATCTAGGTTTCTTATAATTCAAATGAAAGCGGAAATTATACTATGAATTTTTAAACCATTTTAATGGGAGCCAGATATTTAACATATTCACAGGATAAAACAAACGAGGAAAGACATTCATTTTTACTAAGTTAATTTTACCCCAGATAGACAAAGGAAGCATTGCCCATCTTTTAAGATCAACTTCAATACATTGCAATACTGGGTCAAGATTAAATTGAACCAAACGAGAAGTAGATCTGGTTAAGGTAAGGCCCAAATATTTGATTACCCCAGCATTCCAAGCCAACCCAAAAGGATAATATCCTGGCGTATGTTTTATAATTTAAGGGAAAACCACAGACTTACCAGTATTAAGCCTATAATTAGCAATAGCACCAAAATTGTCAATGGTTTCGAGTAAAATCGGAATAGAGGCTGATGGATATGAGATTTGCAATAGCAAATTATCTGCATATGCAAGAACTTTCAGAGTGTGTCCCCAGGCCTGAATACCCTGGATCCATTGCTCCTGTTTGATCTGCCTAATAAGGGGTTCAATATGTAAATTAAAAAGAAGCGGGGAAAGTGGGCAGCCTTGTCTGGTACCAACAAAAAGTCTGAAAGGGGCTGAGGTTATCCCATTACAAAGAATTCTTGCTGTTGGGAACTTGTAAATAGCATTGACCCAGGAACAAAACTGTTGGGGAAAACCGAAGGTATTCATAACCCTGACCAAGTATCTCCCATAGACCCTATCAAAGGCCTTCTCGGCGTCCAGAGAAACCAATACCATCGGGTGATCTGAATCCCTGGAAGCCGAGAGACATGCTAATAACCTTAAATGATCAGTTGAGGACCTTCCTTTCATAAATCCAACCTGTTCAGGTCCTATTAAACCTGGAAGGACCCCACTGATCTGATCAGCCAATAATTTGGTAAGGTTTTAATATCCTGATTCAAGTGAAATGGGTCTATAGCTGGACACCAAATCATGAGACTTACCAGTTTAGGCAAAAGCACAATTAGGGCCTCAAAAGAGAAACATCAGTAGCAGCACCATCTAAAATACACGAAACAGTCTCAACAGTGAGGGATTAACTCCTTAGAGAAGGTTTTATAAAATTGGCGAAAAACCATGGGCCTGGTGTTTTATCGGAGGAAGGGACTTGATAACCTGGTTAATTTCACTCTCCGTGATGGGAGCCGTGAGTAGGGCTTGATGAAATTCACTCAAAGAGGGGAGATTTAAACCATTTAAAAAGGTGCCTATCCTCTCCTCCGATGGTGGATCCCTCATGGGAGCGTAAATCTCCTCAAAATATTTTTCAAATTCCCCCAAAATATCCTCAGGGGAAGTCTTAAACGAACCGTCATCCACTGAATGAATGACAGGCACCAACCTGGAAAACTCTAATTGCTTAACCCTTCTAGCTAATAATCGGCCAGCTTTTTCTCCTCGATCCGTGTATATTGCCCCAGTTTTGATGATCGCCCATTCCGCCTGTTCGCTTAGAATCCGAAGGTACGAGTCCTTTAACAAAGTTAACTCCTGCCTATAATCATCCGAAGAAGAGGCCAAAAGCACAGATTCTTTTTCCCGAATCTGGTTAAGTAGCTCCGAAATACGCCTCTGCCTCTCCTTCTTCCTCCGGGAGGCAAGGCCTATCAAAATGTCCCGTATAAAAGCTTTGAATGCCCTCCATTCCATATGCGGCCGATTAGTGGAATTAAGGTTAAAGGAAATAAATTCTGTTATCTGAGAAGAGATATACTTAACCAGATTCGGATCCTTTAATAACTGATTGTTAATTTTCCATCTACTCCCAGGTTTGGGTAAAGATGAAAATGCAATTAGACACGTTACTATAGAGTGGTCTGATAGTGGGCCAGGGGATATGTCGGTATTTAAAACATCTGGTAAAAAAGTATTTGAGATTAACACATAATCAATTCTAGACAAGGTATTATGTACCTGAGAAATAAAGGTGAACTCCCGGACATTCGGATGAAAAATCCTCCACACATCACATAAGCCCAGTTGGTCTATCATTTCTCTTATTGCCCTTTGACCCAGAGATAAACCCTTCTTAACTGACCCAGATCTATCAATAACAGGGTCCATTACCAGATTTAGGTCTCCACCCATTACAATAGGTAAATTGCAATAGGGAGAGAGTAACTCCATAATCTGAACAAAAAATTCAGGGGTATCAATATTGGGACCATAAATCGAGCAGGATAATCTCAAGAGTATATAATGTACCCCTGACAAAATGTACCTCCCTAAACTATCCTGGAATGTTTGAATCGGATTGAAGGAACAGATCTACGTAACATGACCATAACCCTCTGCTTTGGGAACTGCCTTCAGAGGCAAAGACCTGACCTATTTGGAGCCTCCGTAGTTGGTTACATTCAGAGTTAAGTAAAGTGGGTCTCCTGCAGAAACATAATATCTGCTTTCACATAGCCCAAATGTTTTAAAATCTTATATTGTTTAGTTTGTAAGAAGCCATGAACATTCCAGCTCACAATATTTAACTCCTAGCCATTTGTAAGACTATTAATATATTCAAAATAACACAAGTCTATAAAACCAGTCCATTCATCTAAAGCTAAGATTGAGCGTGCTGTGCAAACCCCCTCGAGCATCCCTTTCTCATAGCGTAAAGCCCCCATAGCATAATAACTCCCAAACCCCAGTTCCTCCACCCACACCCCCCGATCTATCAGTGAACATGGTTACAGCTCAATGAAACTCACTACCTCTGTCCCGTTCACCCAGCCTCCCGAATCAATAATGCCCAGTCCATAATCTTCAGACCAAACAAGAATTACTTATTAAACCCCAGACCTTAAGGCAACAGTTTAAAGTAGTAATAATTGTTATTAAGCACATTACTGATAACTAACATTAACCCCTATATCCCAGCTGATATCCGAAGCCAAATCAATGTTCACAAACCAAATAAGCCCCAAAACAGTAATACAAAACACCCCACCACCCACTATCCCAAGTACAAATTGTCTATTATATTGAAAAACATTGTACCAACTCTACATAATGAACAAGGTACTTAAGCATAACTTAAAAATAAGTTTGTAGTAGGGTGCTCTTCTTTACAGTACTGCCGTATTCCTGAACAACTAAAATTCAGTCCATGTCTACGAGGTGCTCCAAACAATCTGGCAGTCTCTGGCGCCATCTAGCAAAAATAACAAAAGCGAAATAAGCAAGCAACCGCGTATCAGCTGAATACCGAGCGGCTTCGCATTAAGTAAAGGAGCACAGTCATAGGAACTGCAAAATTAAAAGGGGCACACGGCCACCTGGAAACTGTCCAGCAATAAAGAGAGCATTCCAACCGGGTCCAAATCCCCATCCATGACCCAAAATGCTACCGGCATTAGGGAAGTAAATAGTTAGATCGGGCCTGGGAAGGAAATTGAATAGCGGAAAAATTAAACTGGATCCGATCCATTTCACAGCAAGAGCGTAGCATCCAAACTTCACTCACAGCCATCCAACGCCGGACAAAAGATGTGACACAGAAACATTGCAGCAACAAAACTCAGGGCTCTCTAAATAAATCAGGGAAGGCTTGCTTTAAAGCTGATAATGCGGACTCATAACCCTCAAAGCTACGCAAGGTTCCAGCCACCAGGACCTGAAATCGTGCAGGATACCCCATCCTGAACTTAATATTAGCTGCAATAAGCTTCGTGATAATGGGGTGATAAGTCGCTCTCTTCTGCCGGACCGAAAGCGGCATATCTTGAACCACCCTCAACATCGCACCTTCCCAGGACAATTCCTTGACTTCTTTAACCTTTAGAAGGAAATGTTGCCGTACCAAGTTGTTGAGGAAGCGTAGAGATGAAAGTCGTGGAGGGCTCCAGCTGCAGGTATCGCTCTTAGCATGCGATGGGCTCTTTCAATAGTGTAGGCATGGCCAAGGGTGAAGGACCAGCTATTTTCCCACTAAGCGCTGTGCAAATTTAATAGGATCGGCTCCTCTTCTTTCTCGGGAGGCGATAATTACAACATTATTAAGCGACTCCGACCTTCTAAATCCTCGACCTTGCCTTCCAGTTTAGATATCCGTTGCCTCATTGCTGCCAGATCGGGTGCCAGCTTTCGTTCTTGCGTTCTACAGAACATAGGCAGGCTTCATTATCCGAGTCCGGCGAGTTAAATCTTCAGGAGCCGCAATATATATTTTAACTCACCGCTCAGCTCCTTCATCTCATCCTTGAAAGGCTGGAACTCTTTAAGGAAGCTGGTTAATGTAAGGGGTTCCGTATCATAAGCGCCAGGAACCTGCGCCAGGGTTTGCTGTGTAATAGAGGCCCTTGCTTTTTTTGAGGCCTTCTCCGGGGTAGTCGGTGGCATGTGTCGAGGTAAGGCTTCCTTCAATTCTGCATCCATCCTACGCTACTCGATGGAAAGCGTTTTAGTGTAGATCTCCAAAAGGTAACAGGAATACTGCCAGAAAGTAATAGGGACCACTAAATGGTAAAATTTGCAGGTTGGGTAGACGGAGCTCCGAGAGGTAGCAGCTAGCTCATGCTCTGCACCACGTGATCTGAGATGCTTTTTTTGAAGAATTGTTTTAGCCTTATATTCTGTGTCTGTAAGCTCTATTTCCCTTGTTGTAATTTATGTTTTTTCATAATTTGTACACCTGTAACTTTGTTAATGTCTTCGTAATTCTCTTAGGTCATTGCTGAAAATAAGCATTTGTGTCTAGCTTACTTTCCCAGTCAACAAAAATGAAGTAAATTAATAAATAAATATATAGGAATACAGAAATTGCTGACAGAGAGGAGAGTGAGCACCCTGCTTTAACTTAAAGGTATATATATTTTCTCTCCATAATGAAAGTAGCAGTATAAGTGGGTAGAAAAAAGAGATTTTTAGGTAGTGATTGGGGCATTTGTCTTTAAAGAGCACCTTTCATGCTTTGCTACAAAATAACCCCCCAATGCCACAAAGGAGTCTTAAGTGGCTCTGAGTCCCACTGTATAAAAAAAAAAAAAAAAATGCTATATGCTGCCATTTATGGGAGGGAAGGGATCATATTTTTGCTCCGAGGAGCTGAGCAGCCAATCCCTTCCACTTCCAGGTTTAGAGACACTCCCCCATGCTGTTCCTTATTCTGACATCATAAAGTGCTTGCGTGGGGGACGCACTCCAACATACCTATGGAATGTGCCCCTGTGCAAGCACATTGTGATGTCAGAATATGAACAGCACAGGGGCGTGTCTCTAAACTGGGAAGTGGAAGGGATCGGCTGCTCGGCTCCTTGGGGCAAAAATACAGTCCCTTCCCTCCTGTAAATGGCAGCGTATAATTTTTTTTTATACTGTCGGACTCGGAGCCACCTAATGCTCCTTCGTGGCCATGAGCACTCACACCATGTAAGGTGCTCTTTAAAATTGTAATGGGTATCCTGGGGGAACCTAGATCAGGAGATGAATCTAGAGGCTGAGTAGATTCAGAAAGCCCTGGGAATCAGGTCTGTAATTGGAGCAGTGCTGCCAAAGGCTTAGTGCCGTCTAACAAGAGCACTATAAAAGACTCCCTTGCCTACCATGTCCCATCATGCTCCTGTCCTAGCGCATGAGTGGAACAGTGCAGGAGTGGAACAGGTTACTGGCGTCGTAGGCACCTGCAGGCATCTGCAGGTGCACAGGAGACTTTGACAGATTGACAGGATAAGGTATGGTACCTGTTAGATTACTGTTACTTGTATAGTGAACTGCAGGTGGTGGGATAGGAAGCATCTTCGAGGAAAGTAACAAGCAGGCAGCTACAACAGGTGTGAAAAGGAAAGATGCCCTATCTGGGGTAGGTAATTAAAACAGAAAAAAGTAAAGAGGCAAAGGGCTATAGGGTGTGATACAGCCAAGCAAGTTTCAGAAAGGCAGACTTCAGCTGGATGAGGGAGCTAGTTTGGGACAAATTAGTCAGAGTGGACAGCATCAGGGATGTGGAGGAAAGATGGGGGACAATCAAGGGGGACATTCTTGAGGCAACAAAGTATTGCATGAGAATGGTAATCAAAAGAAAAAGGTACAAGAGACCAATATGATTCTCTGGAAAGGTCAGTGATGCAGTGAAAGCCAAAAAGAAGGTCTTCACCAGGTATGAGGAAAAATAAGGGAAGGAGAATGGGGAAAGTACCAAATGAGAACAAGGGAAATCAAAAAGGTGGTCAAAGAAGCAAAGGCAGACACAGAGCTGTGGATTGTGTAAGGAGGGGGTCAATGGAGGGGAAAAACAGTTCTTTAGATATATTAGGGGAAAAAAGAAAGAAAGGGAAGGAGGAGGAATTGTTAGGCTAACTGAGGGAGGTAGGGTTATTGAGGAGGATGGGCAGAAAGCAACTGTTCTTAATGACTACTTTTGCTCAGCATTCACACGGGAAGAAATAGGGCCTCTGCCACAGAGTGGCATTAAAGGGACACATTCATGCCCAATGGGCATGACAGTCTGAAAGCCCACGAAAAGTTCTTTCAAATGAGGTATTTAGCACATCTATAGCTGGAAACACCCCAGAGATACAGATGACAGAGTCTCTTCACTAGTAATACTTCATTACAGCCATTTTTATGTTGGCTTACTGCGCTTGCGTGCAAGTCAACATCTTGGGAGAGTACAGATTTGGGGGCATGGCCGCTGTTGGGCAAATGCTGGGCACACACCAGTAGGTGCGTCCCGCATTCCCCAAACAGCCTGCATGCCGGCGCCACACCATGCATACATAATGGGGCAAGCACATCTAAGAAAAGGTCTGCTGCAATCCGAGCAAAGCTTCGTCAAATGCAGTGGTCCTTTCTTGCCGTGCTCACCGCCATTATGTCGTAGTCATGACAATGACCGTCTGATCTGCCAACTTTGGGGTGCCCAATCCCCTGTTGGTTAGCCCCAGCTGTCTTTGTGTGCTGATGGGGAGCCCACTCCTCGTTGGCATAAAGCCCCCAGTTGTTGAATGCCGAGGGCCCAATCCCCTCAGCTCGTGCCCCCAGCTGTCTTTGTGTGCTGATGGAGAGTCCACTCCCTGTCAACATAAACCCCCAATTGTTGAATGCAAGGGGGTGCCCAATCCCCCTTGGCTCGCACCCCCCCCCGGTTTCTTTCTGTGCCGACCGGGGTGCCCAATCCCTGTCGGTATTACTTCCTTCTCCCCCACATGTTGTGTGCTGACGAGGGTGCCCAATCTCCTGTCAGCTACTAACACACCCCCAAAACAGTTAGGTGGCATGCTGGGAGCCCACCCCATTGTGCCAAATGCCCTGGAAAATGAAAACTGTCCCGCGATGTTTTTTCCTGTTTTTTTTTTTACCTGTAAAACGAAAATGGTCCCTTGTAGTCTTGATGCCCCTCCCACCGCGCACCACCCACTGCGCACCTGCCTCCCCTCACCCCTCTCCCATACATCCTCCGGAGTCTAGGCGCGGCGATCTTGATTGGACAGGGAACATGCCTGCACTCTTCAAAGCCGACCCTTGACGGAGGCAATGCCGATAGCTGTATAATGGAATGAATGGGGTTTTTCAACTTTGCTGCATATCTCAAGCATTTGTTGGAATTTTGGCACCAAATTTTTAACATGGGGTTTTTGGGGCCCCTCCTCATGAATTCAATCACTGACATGGCGTTAATCGGCCTCGAAAGGTTATTTCGCAGTCACTGCACAAAATCACCTTTCAGGACCCATTAACGAAATGACAGTGCCAGTGTTCATGAGGTGGCCTCTCAAAAAGCCTATGTTCCAAATTTGGTGGAAAAAATCCAACAAATGCCTGTTTTACGAGCGTGCACTGCACAGTTGCTACGCAGGCTTATAACTTCGCGCATTTGCAATATTTTAGTGCTGGATTTTCAGCATTGTCATTTTTGTATACCTCCTCATGAACAGTACAGCTGTCATTTTCCACATCCTGCCCGAAATGTGTTTCCGCACTTCCGGCGCACAATAGCTCAGTCACTGTGGGAAATCAGTATTTGGGCCAGATTATGAAAATGACAGTGACACAGTTCATGAGCAGAGGTCTTAAAATGCCTATGTTGAAAATTTGGTGATGATACTCCATAAAATGACTGTGTTACGAGCATGCATTGGCAGACTGCATGCACGCTCGTACCGTCATGCATTTGTGGTGTTTTCACTCTGTATTTTCACCTTTGCCATTTTTCCACGCCTCTTGATGAACAGTACAGCCGTCATTTTACATATCCTGCCCAAAATGTGTTTTCACACTTCCGGCGCAGAATAACATGGTCGCTGAGCGAAATCACTTCTTGGGACACTTTGAGGAAATAACAGTGACACTGTACACGAGCAGAGGTGCTAAAATGCCTATGTTGAAAATTTGGTGTCGAACGCCCATAAAATGGCAGTGTTGCTAGCTTGCATTGCATATTACCCACTCACCCTTGTAACTTCGCAAATTTGCTATATTTACATGCCACATTTTCAACACTGGCATTTTTTTACACCTCCTTATGAACTGTACAGCTGTCATTTTTCACATCCTGCCCAAAATGTTTTCCTGCACTGCACTGCCAATCACCCAAAGGGACACCCCAGTGCCTGTCAGTCTCTGCAGGGTGGGGGTGGCTTGGCATCAGTTCAATACTTCACTCCCATTCCTATTATGCATCTCTCTAATTCCTGCACTACCAATGCCAATACCAGCAAGCCAACATTCGGCATTGACAAATGCTTGTTAGAATCTTGTGATGTCAGTGATGAACAAGCTGTGTTTAAGTTACTGCAGTTAGGCACAGCTTGTTCCTCAGTGACATCACAATGTTCTAAAAATGGCTGTAATGTAGTTATTAATACTGAACAGGCTCATTCATCTGTATCTTTGTGGTGCTTCCAGCTACAGATGAGCCCAATACCTCATTTGAAAGAGCTTTTTGTGGGCTTTTAGACTATGGTGGACACTGGGCATTCATGTGTCCCTTTAAGGAAGCTGCAATGGGGGGTCCCTAAGATGAGGCAGGAAGTGTTTATCAATGAAAGGGTTTAGAAAGGGGTAGCAGCCCTTAAGTTAGATAAGGTTGAGATGGCCCAGTGGTGCTGAGGGTTGAGGCGCTGGATGCCACACCTCGCACCATGGCAGCAACGCAGGTTCGGGAGCGAGCCTGGGTCATCGGGGGTCGGCAGGGGACAGAGAGGATTGAACATCCAGAGGACAGCTCCTCTCTCCTGGGGAGGGTGGGTGGATGACTCCCTGGTGTGAGTGGCTCCTAGCAGAGGCTGGGAGTGCTGCAGTCCAGGGATCATGCTAGGGGCAGGGGAGGAGCCTCGGCAGCCATCCGTGAGCTGGGTGCGGGAGTGCACCTGACATCACTGGATGGCTTTGCATGTCCGGGGTGCCTAGCGGAAGCTCTAGAACAGGGAAAACACCCACTGACTGGGGGGGTAGATGTTGCCTACCCCACCTCCACTGCTGGATCCTGCCTACTGTGTCCTGGCCCCAACTTCGCCTCACCTTATGGAGCACTGGAAGAAAGCACTAAAGCGCTGAAGCTGGCCCCACCCTGGGAGGGGGGTTCCTGGGGGACTGGCTCTATCAGGTGTGTCACGGGCGAGTCAAGAATCCAGTCACAGATGGGAGGTTCTCAGGCTGGAGGGGATAAGGTAGGTCAACTGAAGAAGCCCCAGTAAGTGGTGGCCAGAGGGAAAGAAACTTAAAAAAAAAAAAAAGAAGATAGATAAGGACCCAGTGCCAGATGGGATGCATCTGAGGGTGCTCAAGTAATTGGCAGTGGAACCAACTGAACCCCTGATAGGACTGTTCAGTAACTCAGTTCAGACAAGGCTAATTCCAAAACATTGGAGGGTCACAGACATAGTCCTGCTGGATAAGGGGGGGGAACAAGGAGCAACCAGGTGACTACAGACCAGTCAGCCTTACCTCTATTAGGGGTAAACTGATGGAGATACTACTCAAAGAGGACGTTGTAAACTACCTGGAGAATAATGGACAGCAAGATAGTAAACAGCACAGATTTGTGGCAGGAGGGTCTTGTTAGACCAAGCTGATAGTATTCTTTGACTGGGTAACAAGGGTAGTAGATAGGGGCCAAGCTGTGAATTTACTCTACTTTGATTTCAGCAAGGCTTTCTACTTGATACCACATGGAAGGTTGCTGAAGAAACTAGAGGATCTGAGTATAGTGAAAGACGCAGATGGAAGAGAAACTGGTTCGAAGGGAGATACAAGAGGGTTATGGTTAATTGAGTCATGTCAGAAGAGAGGTCACCAGTGGGGTGCCACAAGGATCTGTCCTGTGTCCAGTCTTTTTCAATATGTTCATTAATGACATGGGAGAAGGAATCCAGGGCAAGATGTAACTCTCTGCAGATGACACTAATCTCTGTAGTAGGGTAGACAGTGAGGAGGGGGTTAGGGAGAGGCAAAAAGACTTGCAAAAGCTTGAGCAGTGGTAAAAGGTTTGGCAGTTGAAATTCAGTGCCAAATCTAACTTCTGCACTACCAATGCCAATGACAACAAGACAACATAAGACATTGACAAATGCTTGTTGTTTATAAGGGCTGAGTTAGGTTTTTTAAGGCTTTGATTTCCCTTTCCTCTTGCCCTTTACCACCAACCAGCCCGATATCTCTTTTTCCTGTCTTTCTATTTGGAAAGCATTTCCATTTTCTCCCATTGTTCATGTTCACTCGCTTTGTGCCATGTGCAAGAAGTAGGAAAGCTGTGTGACATGACATCTAATTGCTCTCAAATTGTATTGGCTGCTGTGCTGTCTCACAAAGATCCTCACCATGATATAGCACAGAAAGCCACTGTTAAATGTGTAATCTTTCACAGTCTCCACCCACTGACCTGACCAAGTCTGCGCTTGCCCCAGCTGCACATTCTACTGTCACCGACCAAGACAAAGTTAAAGAAGGAGCCTGCATGGAGGACAAGAGAAGCCTGTCTGAGACTGCATCAGTACAACTACGGGAAGGGGGAGGAACTGGCACATGTGCATTGCACATCTGGTAAGTGAAAAATGAGAAAAGTTTACTTACAGATTTGGAACCGGACTCAGTCAGCTGAGTTTGTATTTATCTGAGTCCATGGGCAAGCACTCAATCCTGAAGGGGTTCTGATTCATGGTGGAACAGTCCACCCAGCCCTAGTGAGAACTCTAGAACTGAAAGCAGTAGTCCAGGTGCGACCTCACCAGTGACCTATATAGAGGAAGTACTGTAGAATGTATTTTTTCCTGCTGTCAGTACCCCTTCCAATACCCCAGCATCCTATTAGCTTTACTATAGGCCTTGTAACACTACTTTGATTGTCTTAGGGAGTCACTAATGATAAGTCCCATGTCTCTTCCCTCTGCTGTAGTGCTCAGATTAACCTCTCCTGTCCAGTACTCTGCCCTGTTTTTTCACTAGGTGCATAACCTTGCATTTTTTGGTGTTGAATTTCAACTGCCAAACCATAGATCACCTCTGTAGCCTCTGTAGATCCATCTGCATCTCCTTGATCCCTTTGCCATTACTGACCCTACTGCAGAGCTTCATGTCATTTGTGAATAGACACAAGTTGCCCTGGAGGCCCTCTCCATTGTCACTGATTAACATATTGAATATGATAGGAAGACCTAAAACATATCCCAGCAGCACCCCACTCATGACCTTCCTCTCTTCTGATTTTACTCCATTTACCACTACCCACTGCTGTCTTTCCTTTTACCAGTTTCCTACCTGTCTAAATATGTCCATAGCTGAGTCTAGGTCCTCTAGCTTCTTCACTTCAGGAATGCTCCTGACAACCACCATGATGGAACCTTCAGGCAGGGGCCAACCATCTTTCCTTGTGAAGACAGAGAAGTAATCGTTAAGGATGACTGCTTTTTGTTCACCTTCTTCTAGTACCCCTCCCTTGTAGTCTAACAATACTCCCTGCATGCTTCCTTTTTTTCCTTTATATATCTGAAAAATTGTTTTCCCCCATCCTTGATCCCCTCCACAATATGCAGCTTCATGTCTGCCTTTGCCTCACTGACCATCCACTTTGCTTCTCTAGTTTATATTTAGTACTGTCCCTTTTCCTGCTCCCCCTTCTTTTCCTCTTACCTGACAAAAGCCTTTTTCTTGGACCTCACTGCTTCTCTGACCCTTTCTGAGAACCATATCACTCTCTTGTACATGTTTTATTTTGTAAAAATTCTTGTGCATGACTTTATTGCCTCAAGAATGGTCCCCCTGATTGTCCCCATCGTTAGCCTACACCTCTGATGCTATCAACCTTAGTCAAGTTATTTCAGACCAGCTCCATCATCTGGTTGAAATCTACTCTTCTGAAAGCTAGGATTCAGTTTTTGATAAAGGCACTCTGGTTCCGATGGTTAGCCTAAACCAAATGGATTTATGGTTGCTGGAGTCCAGTGGCTCCCCTATCCACACTCCACTAAGCATCACCCAGTTGGTGAGCACCAAATTGAGAATGGCTACATGTCTAGTGGGTTCCTTAACCAGCTGCACCAGCAGGCAGTCCTGTAATGTATCCAACAGGGCCTGATTTCTGGTGCACCTGGCTGCTGGAATGTCCCAGACAATACCCGGCAGGTTCGGGTCACCCACCCCACCACTCACTCCTTCTTCACTCCCCTTCCAAGACCTTCTCCAAGCTCCCTATCTTTCTCGCCCCTTGACCTGGCAGTCTATAGATCACCCTCACCCATAATATCTTGCCTGAATACACTGTGAGGTGAACCCACAGAGACTCTGTTTCCTCTCTGCTTCCCCTGATGTGTCCATTCTCCACAGCCTCTGTGCTCTCCCTGACATATAAGGCTATGGTTCCCCCCCCATGCCTTTCTTTTTATGCTGGCTGACATTTGTGCAGTTTCTGATTTACAACCTTTAAACCATAAAAGACTTAAATCAATAGGTCTGTATGATCAACGGCACTTTAAACTATTCCTATAAATTGTTTTTCAATTTATTGAGTGTTAGTAACTGACATCTATTTTCTGACTTTGCCTCTATGACCTGTACATAAACTAGACATTTTGAACTTCATATATATTGAAGTGTTCTAGTTTGACACTAATAATCTGTCTCTTGTTTTCTCTCCTTTGGTGACTCAATTTTTCTCTGGTGAAACAGTTCTGTCTGCTGATCCCTTCCACTTCCCCTCCCCCCTCACTCTTCCTTACCCCCATGCTTTTGCAGTGATGGGACATTAATGCATTGCACATTGAGCATCTTAATTTACACTGGATCCAGTAGTTCCCTTCTCCTCCTTCCCCTTCCCCCCATTCCAGCAGTCCTACCTCCCTTCTTTCACCTTCCCTCCAGTTCTTCAGAGAAGCAGACATGGTGCAATGAGCATATAGTTGGACTGGGTCCGCAAGCACGAGCTGCCCGCTGTTTTCTTTTCTGGTTTGCATTAAGAGGCCTCACTTACTTTAAAATGGTGTGGTTTTCATTTCAATAAGTCTGGATAGTAATTATATCCATTTTGCCAGTGCAGGCTTATCGCAGCAAACAATGTTAGGTCTTAAACATGAATTGTTATTGGAAATTATAAATCTTTGCACTATTTGCTTTATTGCCAGTTTAAATTGTACTTAATTTTGTATGCAAAATAGTTTGTGAATATTCATGAGAACTAGTATTTAAACTGATGCTGATATTCATTTTGAAAGTATAGGCTTACTCTGGCAGGCTGTGTTATGCTGAGTCTCAAATATGAAATGTTATTAGACATGAAATGCTGTTACACTGTTTGCATTTTGCTATTTTAACTTGCTCTCAACTTCTGCATGATAATTTATGACTATTCATTAAAGTCTGTATTTAAATTGTTATCTGTGTTTAATTTTAAATCTTTCTCCCTAATCACACTCCCTGATGATAAGTCCATTGACTTAAAGTGCTGAGGTTATTGTGTGGATGAAGCTACCTGCAGAATCATTGTTTTGCTTTTCACATGAATTAAAACTGACCTTTAAGTTTACTTTTTTTTGTGACAGTGAATTTTTTTTTGGCTCCCCTTTGAGTGCTTAGGCACTTCCAGGTTCTGCATTTCCATTTGAGGGCTGACTGGTTTTGACTTTTGTACTGGCCCAGCACCGCTGTTTTTACAGTCTAACCTCTCCTGGATTTGTTAACCATTGTGTAACTTGCCTGATAAGTCCCAGTCATTATTCTAAGTGGACAAATTTCTGTGATGCTACAAGATCTGCCTCAGTGTCTGCCACCAATGACTGGAGCTCACTGATTTTATAATTCAGACTGCTTGCATTAAGGCAGACACCCATTCCACCTAGCTCTGGATCCTCTTTTGCTATTTTGTGATTCCACACCTACTGTATATTCCTTCTCATTCTCCTTACCTTCTTATTTTTCCTGTTGCTTAAAGACATTGAAAGCCTTCCCCCTTTGCCTCTTCCACTACTTGTTTTTGAACTTTGACCTTATTTCTACCCACCTCACGCCTACCAGTCCCCAATACAGGATATAGGGGGAACATTAGTTAGGTTCCTTTTCCTTTACTCCCGTTATCATGGTTCACCTCCCTCAGTGTTCCTCACAGTCAGTTTAACTTTCTAATATAGATGTGAAACTTCTGCCCCAGCATGTTGGTCCCTTCTCTTGTCAGGCGAAAGCAATCACCTTTGAAGAGCCTCCTGTCATAAAATTCCCCCAGTCCCCTACAAAGTGGTAGCCTTTCTTCTGACGCAATCCCTTTAATCACCCTTTTAATTCCTCTATCTCTCCACTCCTTACTATATTTTTCCCTGTCCCCCCTTCTCCACACAGGGAAGACCTTGGAAAAAGCCAGAAGCCTGGTTGGGCCTACAATCTGTACCATAGCCTCTGAAAATTCCACTTCACTTGTTCCACTGGCTGGTTCACTGGATCATTTGTGCCCAAATGTACCAGCACCCACAGCTCCCCACTCCCCTTTCATCCCTTTTCTGCTTATGTCCTGGATAGTTGTTCTGACCATCTCCTAACCCTTCTCCTCCACCCACCACCCTGTCTACCCCCATTATCATAGAATCCCTGATCACTAGACTCTCCTAGCTACCTTCTTACTCTCACCCTGGGTGCCACCATATCATCACTCTGATTTTCCTCAATTGATTCTGAGTCCCCCTTGTGGAAATGGGTGCCTGTGTCTCCCCCTGGGATACAAAGCAATTTGTCATCGGGATGCTGTGCAGTTGGTTGACCTCCCTGTGATTGCCTCTGCCAACTTTCCTCCTCCACATCACACTCCACTCCTCTAGATCAGTGGGCTTCTGGGGCTGTGGGGTGTAGGTTGTGGGCTCCCACTCAGCAGGTGCCACAGGAGAGGCGAAACCTCACAAGCTTTAGCTGGCTCTACCACTCTGCTCTCCCTAGTGCATGGCTTCTGAAAGAAGGAGCAAAATGGATTTGGGGAAAAAACTGAGATTGCTTTCCCACTTCACAGGTTCCTTCCCTTTAGCTATCACAGGTGCAAAGTGGATGGGGGAGGGGGAGCTTTAGCTGGCTCTACCCCTCTGCTCTCCCTAATGCACTGCTTCTGAAAGCAGAAAGAAACTGTTTAGCTAACTAAGTGCTCTCAAAAGAGATACCTGGATGAAATTCAATTTCAGGAAGATAGATGCAGTATAAGGAACCATGGTGCCATAAAATAATTGTTTTCAGCATGCTGGCCAGTTATCAGATTTGCTGAGTACTTTTGGCTTCACTATCAGCAGCTTTCATCTAAACATAGTAGTGATATGATGCTTTTGTATTTACTGTATAACCAAGTCCAAGACTTTGAAAAATACAGAGCTGGGGGGAAGAGTTCATGCATGCACCTGTGACTGTGACAGATTGCCTGCTAGACAAGACAAACCATGAAGTGCAGGCACAAATTTGACAAAAAAAGAGATGTACCTAAGGATAACAAATACAAGTTATTATGTGATAAAAGTAGATCTTAACAGCAGTACCCCCCCCCCAAAAAAAAACCTTAATGTTTCATATACTACCAGTCTTGAAAAAGCACAAAGTGGTGTGCAGAACATGGGGTTGGGGTGAGGCTGCTTGTTGGGGCCCACTTTATCACATTAACATTTGAGCATTTTTGTAATATTATTGCACACTCTTGGAATATCTCCTTGTTTGCCATATTAGTGTGTGCCATGCATTACAGTTACCCTGGTTTCATATTGTGCTTTTGCGCACTTCCTTTTTTTCCTACTAAAGCAGGGCTCTTACCTCTTGATAAACCCTGGTGTTAGGGCACAGGAGTGTGTGGATTTTATTCACCTAGGACTGAATAGGCAAGGCAAGGAGAAGCAAGTTAATTTCTATGGTGCCCAATCCATAAGGCTCTGAGCACTCTATAAAACCAGACATTAAATAATCATAAATACTAAACAGATTGCATTGATGAACACAGTCTATAGCAATATTTGTAAGAGTATTTGCTTGTTTGCCTTGTTATTTGCTTCAGATCCATTATTCTAGCATTGATCTTAACCTAGGCTGGTTCAACCCCTAGCCAGCTGAGACTATTGTATCTGTTTGGTTGCATAAAAGGTAAGGCCATGTGGGACTCTAACCTTTTACCTTTATCTGAGTTACTTTGTCCAAACTACAGATCCCAAAATGTGAAGTCCAATATTCTGCTGCTTCTTGCTATGCCTTGCATTTCAACCAATATTGGTTTAGGAGATGTTTTCCATTGCCACCCCCAGCTTCTGGAAAAACCTCCTGGGTATCCTACATTTTTCCACCCTTCTAATTAACAATTTAAAACTCAGTTTAGAAACTGCTTGATGGTCAGCACTGACTGTAAACATAGAACATTGCTTTCATTAATGTAAATCAGTTGATTTCTCTGTATCTCATGGCAACAGTTAATGAATGTTGATAAATTATTGCTAAAACTTATGTACTTTCTTGCTTTTATTTATGTGTTTGTACTGCCTGCTATAGTCCATGTTATGCCAGACAATGGCCCATTTTACCAATGCACCTATTCAGTAACATAAAAATTAGATCAATACATTAAACCACAAAATTGAGCAGTGAGTCCCATCATATTGTGACCTGGGTCCATCCTTTTTTTTAAACCAGGTATAGCACACTAAGCTGAAAGCTTTTTTACAGGAGCAACCTGGGAGCACAAGGAGGTTAAGTGACTTGCTCAGGGTCACACAGTATGCAAGTGGAAGCTGTGGGACTCAAACCCAGGTCTGGTCTTCTGGATGTCACCAGATTTGCAGCTCAGAGCCTTAGACCACTGCGCTATACATATATATAGGTTACTGCCCACAAGACTAAACATTTTTTTTAATTGTTTGTATTCTGGTCATGTACTGCTTTTAACATCAACATACGGTCATTCCATGACTGATGAGAGAAAGGGAGAGAAGATGAGTGAGTGAAAGCGGGGGAGGGGGAAAGAGAGAGAGAGAGAACTAGGTTTAAATATCATGGGACCAATTCAGAGTTACTAATGTTGGTATTAAGTGGCTACAAAGACTGCTTAGCTCTTGAGTGATCTTTGGATGCCTTGAACTATGCTCAGTGAAAGCTGCCACCTTTTCATACCCACAATGGGTACTAGAAGTCCCAGGGAAAGAAGAGTGGTTCACCATGTGAATGGCCTGCAGGGCAGTTTTCAGTTGCATGGTGGTCCTCTACAGGCCCACTTGCATATTGTTCTAACCCCCCAAGTTCCCTAAAGGGGTTGTTGTGCCTAATCAGGCACAAGTGATGGTCTGGTTGTCAATTAGTTGGTGCAGGAGACTCCCATGGCCAGTTGGGCACTGAATGAGACAAGGAAGAACTACCAACCCTCCAGAGATAATATTTATTTATTTGAGTTTTGGTGACCAGGTAAGTCCACTGAGACAAGTACAGTCCCTTTTTCAGGGTCAATCCATGTAACAAGAGTTAGAGAGAGCATTAAACATTGTGACAAATAAAAGACATACAAAAAAAACAAAACAGTGTGAACACATCTTATACAAAACCAGGTTGACAGAAAGTATATATACATTTTATGTACAATTGGCAAAGAATATACAGGTAGTCAGTACAATGTAACGGAAGTTAATAGCATTTTGTATGGTATACACAGGACATTAAAGACATACAGACAGATATATACTGCAGCCTGAGACACTGGAGGCAGAGTAGTAGGACTTTAACCAAAGCAATAACATGCTGCAGAGGTAGTAAGGGAGGCGAGCAAGGAGGATTGGAACTTATGGAGAGAGGAGCGTGACAAGACAGTGGGAGGGAGTGAGTTCCAATCAGAAGGACCAGCATAGGAGAAGGACTTACAAGCAGTAGCAAGATGCAAACTAGGCTTGATAAGAAGGGGAAGTGATGCTGAATGGAGAGAATGTGGGACTTGTTTTTTATGGATAAGCCTAACTAAGGAAGGGGGGGATAGATATATTTACCAATTTAAACAAGAGACTGAGGGAGTAGTATTTCGATATGGACAAACAAGGTAACCATTCTAAGGAGGAGAGGGCATCGCAGTGATGTTGCCAGGAGTCGAGCCCAGAGCAAACCTACCAACCCTGTGTTAAGCCTGGGAGAGTATGGATAGGGTCAAAGAGTTTGCAGGGGTCAGCAACGGAGTTCCATAAGTTAGAAGAGGTATAAGGGAAGAGGTTGTAAATCTTGCAGCAGGAGGTTGAGGACTGGAATGGATGAATCCTATAGAGGAGGCCGAGCCACTGGTTGAGCACTTTAGATACATTGGAGGCATGCGACTTTAGAGAGAGAGAGAGAGAAGGGTCCAGAGTGATGCCTAGGTATTTAAAGGAATGGACGCACTCTAAGATATCACCACTAAGGGAGGTGATAGTGAGGAGTGGGTGGGAGTGCTTGGCTGGTGAGAGATGGGAGAAGAGCATACACTTTGTTTTTTTCCAATTCAGGACAAGGTGCTTACCATGGAACCAACCTTCCAGGGAGGAGAAGTTGGAAGACAAGGCACTGTTAATCCAGTCAGTGTCGGGAGGAGGAGCGGTAGATGATTGCATCATCAGCATACAAGTGAACCGATGCCCCTCCACAGTAGTTAGGTAGGTCATTGATAAATAATGAAAATAGTATAGGACCAATGATGGAGCCTTGGGGGAACTCCATGGATTGTTGGTTTAGGATTAGAGACAGAGCCAGAACATTTGACACTTTGTGAGTGGCAGGAAAGGTAGTTTTCAATCCAGGTTAAGGCACTGAAGTCGAAATCAAGAGCACGGAGCTGATGAAGTAGAAGGCTATGATTCACCAAGTCAAGCACTTTAGTAAGGTACATAAAGATGGCTCTGGTGGTGGACCCATGGCCCATAGCCTGGTAAATGTCAGCGGTAACTTTTATCAGTGCAGTAAGGGTACTGTGATACCTCTTAAATCCATGCTGAAAGGGGGATAACAGAGCATGGAGTTCCAAGTAGTCCTGCAGGTTATTATATACAATTCACTCTTGGATTTTTGCTAAGGGTAGAGGATAGAGATGGAACAGAAATTTTCAGTGTTAGTGTTGTGTCCACCCTTACGTACCAGGAAAACAACAGCTACCTTCCACTTGTCATGGATGACACCTGAGAGGAATGAGCAATTTGTTAGATCACGGACTGGACAGGCAAGGGCAGGGTCACCTAGTTTGAGAAATATTGGTTCCAGTGAGTCATGACCAGGGGAACTGTGTGCTTTTAGTGGAGAGAGGAACCTCTGGACCTCTTTGAGAGAGGCCATTTTCAAATGAAATGCAGGCCTAGGCCCAGGACTGTCCAGAGGTGGGGAGGCAAGGGGAGGAGAGGAAGCATTACCAAAGGAAGAGGCGTATTTGTGGAGATCCATGAAGAAATCATTAAAACCCCAAGGCAATGAATAAGTAGTCAGCTAGGGCAGTGCCATTGGAGATGATAGTACTAGGGACTTCAGCACCCTTTCCCTTAATTAGGGAATTGATCTGACACCAGAACTCCTTGGGATTAGATAAATGTTCAGTTTGAAGAGATTTAAAGCACAGATGTTTAACCTTAAGAAGAGAGTTTTGCACTGATTCCTAAGCTGCCTGTACACCTGCCAATTGGATTGCAGACCACTGTTTTTAAAGTCCCGTCAGGCCTTATCCAGGGGACACATGAGAGACCGTGCATCCTTAGTTAGCCAAGGCGCTTTTTTACCCTTAGAGCTACATTTTTGCAGAGTGGCGTGTTAGTCAATTATTTTGGTGAAATTAGAGATAAAAAAAGTCCAGGGCTAGGCTTATGTCTGTCAGGAATCTAACTGGGCTCCAGGAAGTGTTATCAATAGAAGTGAGAAACTTGTTGACATCAAGGGATATAAAGGGGGGTGGGGATTTGGACAATTATTTCTCCATATACAGTATGTAGAGGAATGGTCACTTAGGCAGTCATGTAGAATGGACACAGATTTAATCTTCAGAGGGCAGTTGGTGACCATCCTGTCAAGAAGGGTATGTTTACCCGACTTTGTATTGAGCGCGTTGGCTCCTGGATGATTTGTTCAAGGTTAGAGTCAGCAAGAGAGGCTCATGCCTGGGCAGCATCACAGTGGAGCCAGTTGATAATAAAATCACCACTAAGTATGAGATCATGGTGAGGTAGGTTATCTGTGCAGTTAAGGAGGGATTGAAGACCAAGGGTGGCCTTGGTAGGCAGGAGGTAGGCACACCCAATGTTAAGTTTCTTGACAGGGCTAAGAGGAATTGTAAGAAGAAATAGAGATTCCATGGGAGAAGGGCCAAAACTACTTGCAGGGACTTCAACGGCATCTAGAGTGGACCGGGTGTATATTATAACTCCTCCGCCCCTTTTTCCCAGTCCATCTTTTCTAAAGCAGTTGAAGCCCAAGAGTGCCACTTCATGCTGCTTAATTGTCAGCTTGAGCCATGTTTCAGTTATGCAAAGGACATCTGGGGACATTTGCAGTGCCTATGCCTAAAGTTCTGCCATTTAGGATGAAGGCTATGCATATTAATATTGGCCACTTTTAGGCCTTTTGGAGAATGTTGGATATTTGTGGAGGTGATACTAGTGGGGGGGGCAGGGGGGCCCAGGGTTAGTCTCAATACCCCAGAGCGGACTAAGAGGAGGAGCACAGAAAGCTGAACCCCAGAAGAGATATAAGAAGTAATGATATCCAGGGTAGCACCGACAAGGGGGGTGCTGAGGCATTTGTGCAGCCAGTACCTGAGTAGAATAGCATCATTTCATTGCACACAAGGGATATATAGTAATGCAAAGTGTGACTTGAGGGGTTGTCAGACGAGGAGGAGGGGACCTAACGTAATAAGGAGGGAGATGTGTGGAAACAGCAATAAATTGATCAGCCAAGAGGAAGATAAGGAGGAAGGCCAGCAGGCCTATCCAGTTTAGGCACCCCATGATGCTACAAAAAAGGAAGTAATCAAGTAAAGGGAGGAGAGGAGAAGGGGAAACAAAACAAATTAGAGAGAAAAACTTAGGTTACGGTCAAAGCACAGGAGACTATAGGCTAATAACAGCAGGAGGTCAGGGGGATGGGCATATGAGCAAGGAAGTAAGGATCCAAAGAGTATGGCTATAAGCAGTGGCCAATGAAGTAAGAGAGGGGAGGGGAGAAAGGGTGGGGTTTAAGTGTATTTAATAGAGGCCGGGGTTGGGTGGGTGGTGTGGGAGGAAAATGTACACAAGGCTTAAAACTGTTTTAAAAAAGCTGCAAGCTCCAAAGTGTAGCAAAAGTGCAGCAGTCCATTGAACGTGGAGCAGTAGTATGAGCATCCAATCGGAGCACTCACTACAGGGTACAGTCCTATCGGGACTCTTCAGAGCTATCCCGTCCCTTCCAGCTGGCTTATTGGGGAGTGAGGAGTTTTTGGCGGTCAGAGGACGAGGAGCAGCTGGCTGTCTTCTCCAGCCTGTGCCACCACACAGAAGCAGGCAGCCTGTCCTATCAGGGCAACCTGAAAAGAAGAGAAAGGAGGGCAGGTTAGATACAGGACAATAAGTAGCCAAAGGCTCTAGGGCATGCAGGACAGGATAAATCAGAGGGGAGGGGATTAGGCAGTGAAAAGGCTAGATCTGATTGGGGGGGTGGGGACAGACAAAGGAAAAGATTAACCCGTAGAGGGAGGGGTGGGAAGCCAGGCAGCCAAACTCTAGAGAAAATTTAATCAGATACCACAGCTTGAGTTGAGAGAAAAAAAATTAAATAAGAATAAGAAAGGCAGACAGTTTAGGAATGGGGAGGTAAAGCAAGTGTGAGAGAGAGAGAGAGAGAGAGAGAGACAGAGAGAGAGAGAGAGAGAGACTGAAAATAACGCAGCGCTGTATAATTGTTAAAAAGCACCCCAGCAGGTGAATTGGAGCCGAAAGCACAGGGAAACCCAGGTTCAGCCAAGTTCACAAAACAGCTTTGCTATGAATGAAAATAAGCAGTGTGCACTATGGAGCAGCTTACAGACTTTAACATAAATGAGTACTCCCCCTAGGGATCACAACCTCCCCCCCTCCAAGTTTAGTTACCTATACAATAAAATGCTTTAAATGCACTCTCTATACACACAAATGTACACAAGGCTTAAAACTGTTTTAAAAAAAGCTGCAAGCTCCAAAGTGTAGCAAAAGTGCAGCAGTCCAATGAACATGGAGCAGTAGTATGAGCATCCAATCGGAGCACTCACTACAGGGCACAGCCCAATCGGGACTCTTCAGAGCTATCCCAGCCCTTCCAGCTGTCTTACCGAGGAGTGAGGAGCTTTTGGCAGTCGGAGGACGAGGAGCAGCTGGCTGGCTTCTCCACTGAGGATCAGAAGTGTCCACTAGATCACCAAGGAGTGGTAATATGATGATTAGAGAGTGGGAAAGACTGCATTGTCATGGAACCATAGACTTGGATGGGGGTTAGGGATGGAGGAACACTACTAGGATAGATGGTCCTGTACCCAGAGGAAAAATTAGGGGAAAATTGGAGAAAAGCAGTAACAGCATAGTGAAAATAGGGGCACAGATGAAAAGTTGTCAGCATTTAAAAAGGTGATGGCAGAACTTGCAGATAGCTCAGTTCAAAAGGGATCTAAAGGTAAAAGAGCTATGAGGTCAATGTGCTTCACAACCAAGACAAAGGTGGCAGTAAAAGCCAAAAGGAGGGCATTTTCTAAGTTTAAGGGTAGTCAAAGGGAGACAGACAGGGTAAAATTAAATATCTGGAAGCAACAAGGAAACCACAAGTAATGTGAATGAGGCTAAACTGGAGACAAAGCTCTGGATTGCAATGGGAATGAAAAAAGGGAATACAGCATTCTGGTACATTTGGGAGAACATCTAGGTATATGGGGGGATAGTGAGACTTAACAGCACTAAGGGGTAGGAGGAGGGGGACAAGGGGAAGGCAGAGATACTGAATTAATGTTTTTGGTTAGTTATGTACTAAGGAGAAGGATCAGCCTTTGCCAAAATGTGGGGCTTGGAAGGGAGGGAGCAAAGACCATGGCAGAATTATCCAGATATAGGAGAAAAGGGTGTTGGTAAAGCTAGCAGGGTTTAAAGTCAGTAAATCTATGGAATCAGCTGGCTCACACCCAAGGATGATATGGGAGGTAGCAAGGGTTATAGCATGGCCACTAATAGACATTTGCAATTCCTCCGTAGACATGGAGGTGGTCCTGAGGGACTTTGAGATAGTGGATGTGGTTCCTCTACACAATAGTGGGAAGATATATGAGCCATGGAACTACAGGCTAGTTAGCTTGACATCTATAGTGGGGAAAATTATGGAGTCTTTACTCAGGAAGGATCTGCTGGACTTCTAGAAGAGAATGGGCTGCAGGACCCAAGACAGCATACAAGGTAGGTTAACAAGGGAAAGGTTATGCCAGGCAAACCTGGTTGAGTTCTTCAACTGTGTAACCACAGCAGTGGACAAGGGACTGGCAGTGGATATAGTATACCTAAACCTAGGCTGGGTGGTAGCTGATGGAGGTTTTAGAAGGTGAGCTTGCAAGCTTGAAAAGCCTATGCCAACTGAAGTGTTTCCAGCATTCAGCATGAGGAGAGATCTGACCGACCAGGCAGAAAAAGACATACTACTGAAGGTGCAAAATCATTCTTGGACTATTTGCCATTCACCTTCAGCTACTGGTCTGTACACCTTGTCAGCTAGCAGGGGGCTTGGTGGGGGGGGGGGGTGCTGGCAGCTGATGGATGTTTCAGGGGCAGGGCTTGTGAGCTTCAAGAGCCAATGATGACTTGAGCATTTCTAGCACTCAGCCTGAGGAGAGATCTGCCTAGCCAGGCTGAAAAAAACACACTACTTAAACAGCAGAATCATTCTGGGACTTTTTGCCATTCAACTTTAGTTACCAGACTATGCACCTTGTCAGCTGGCTGGGAGCTTGGTGGTGGGTTGGTGGCTGATGGAGGTTTCAGGTGGTAGGGTTTGTGGGCTTCAAAAGCCCCTGCCAACCTGAGCATTTACAATGTTTAGCCGGAGGAGAGATCTGCCTAGCCAGGCAGAAAGAGACATACTACTCAAGCTGCAGGATCATGCTGGGACTTTTTGTCATTCACCTCCAGTTACTGGACTGTGCACCTTGTCAGCTGGCTGGGGTCTTGGTGGCAGTCTGGTGGCTGACAGACGTTTCAGGGGATGGGGCTTGGAAGCTTCAAAAGCTTGTACTGCCCTGCAGAGCAAGTGCCACTTGGAGAAAAATATTTCCCAGGTGATAGTGTTCTGCTACAGTAGGGAGATAAATCTTGTGTCTGAATTTCTAAGGCACAGATTAATATTGGATTACAGAATATTATGTTTTGTTGTGGGGGTGGTTCTGATACTTGATGATTCAGTGATGGTTGCATTATTAAATGCGAGGGTCAGTGAGAATGGGAGCTATATATTATTGAGAAAAGAAACTGAAATAAATGAAATGTTTTACAGGAACTGTTTTCAGGTGCAGAATTATATAATGAGGTTAAGAGATGTACCTGATTTGGGATCTTTTACATCCTTGGCTCTCTCATCTTGGATATCTTTGGTGAAAGGGAAAGTATTGGTAGAATTTGGAAAACAATTTGGCACTAAGAGCCATGGCTTGGGCTGTAAATAAACTTTGTTAATTTATGTTATATGTTTTAGCAGTGGATGTACAAGCAAGCCTGGGCCACAATGCTTTAATTAACACCTTGATTTAAGTTTGGCGAAGGGGACAGTCTGAGGATAAAGATTGTGCACCTGAATGTAAGCAGTATTCTTGCAAATTTCATTGGACTTAATGCCTGGGTACAGTTAGCAAAACTGATGTAGTAGGTTCGAGTGAAACATGCTTGATAAATCAGGTTCTGAATGCACAGATTTGGATGGAAGGATATACATTATTTAAACAAGATGGAATAGGTAACAGGAAAAGGACAGTACTGCTTTATGTAAATAAATTATTACTAGTCTAGGAAGTTGATAAAGAAGCCTATATGGATCAAATTGATTTTATAACTATAAAAATACTTTTGGGAGGCCTGAAGAGCAACCATTTATATATAATATGCTTTTATAGTCTGCCTAAATGTAGCAGTGAGAATTTGTAGGTTTCTGAAGGAGAATTGGGCTGAATTTACAAGTCATTAATCATTAGCCAGTAGAAGCTGTTTTTAAATATTGGTTCAAATTCTGTTATTGCTCTAGCTGGCCAGGCTTTTTAATTATCTGCGTAGGTGTTTCTGATTTACACACTGCTGGTAAGAACCATTTTAGAACTGTATGATGTAGTTTATACTCCTGTTCTATTCTCACTGTTGGCACAATGTGTCCATGTTCTATTACAGAACTCTGTGGCTGAGAGGGACATAAAATACATCATACAGTTCTAAAATTAAGCAATAAGGCACGATGGGAGGGGGGGCATTATGACGGGATGACGGCCTGCCTCGGGTGGGTTGAAGCACAAGGCAAAGCTGGGTGCTTCCACCACCTGAGAAGGGCTGTTAGCCCACCATAATGCCCCCCCCCGGGAGTGCCTTATTGTGATTATGAAATGGATCCTTATCTGTATTATACATAAATAATATATTACTAAAATCTATATTTTATTTGCCAACAAAAGATTAAACAAATGCTGAATAAATCTTTAAAAAAAGGAAAAAGTCCCATTTGGACATTGTGTGTTGTGACCACATGGCCAGGAGGTGGTGACATTTCTTTTTTGCATTAGAAATAATGGATCTAGTGAGCAGTGGCTTCAGGTTGCAGTGTCGGGTCATGGCAGAGCAGGCCACTTCAATGTGTAAAGCCATAACTGCTGGTGCAGAGCGTCTCATCAGGGCACAGCCACATCAGTCTTTTTCCATTACATTACAAAAAAAAAAAAAAGAAGGAAGTGGTTTATACACAGCAGCGAGGAGCAGCGATAAGGGCAAGGGAGACTTCAGCTGCCATGAGCAGCAGCTATGGATGGCTGAATTCTTCACAGCTTTAGGTAGGATACTGAAGTGGGGAGCTTTTGGGAGCGAGATTGTAAGGCAATGACAGAAATCTGGACTGCAGTGGGAGGGGGAGATTGCAATTAGTTTGTATACTTTCCAGTAACAGAAAAGCTCGGGCACGTGATTATTAAAAAAAAAAAAAAAATGCGATCACATCCACTGTGTGTGGGGCAGACAGTGGGTGATGGTCAGCTGAGGCACAGTGATCTAAAGGTGTGTGGTCAGCCTGTTGATCTGGGAGTACTTTCAGCTGGACTGTTGCGCTGGGATAATGGCCTGTCTGAAAGCAGCTCTCAACAAGAAATGCAGCGAAGTTAAATTGCACCTGTGAAGCACTTAGCATTATTTTCAGTCTATGTGAAGTGCCCATTAAAAACCACTACTTTGCCACTTCGCCTTGTAATAATGGTGATAATGACTTTGTGTTGCTCACTCTGCCTTACTTTGCTTTAAAAGCAGAGTGAGAATTTACAGGTAGCCCATACACATCACATGGCTTACACAGTGTAGGTCACCTCCCAGCCCCAATCGTGCAGCAGCAGCCAATGGCTGCAACAACACCTGGGGTTCCCCCCACCTGTGCCTGGTCTCCCCCACAACTCATTAATGTGGGAGTTCTTTACTACACTGCCTGGGGACAGCAGTGTAGTGAAATGTAATCTGTGTGGTGTGGAGGTGCACAAAGGAACTCACCTTGGCACAGGTGGTCAGCGCACCCACCTGTACAACCACCACCTTGTACAGTGGAAGGCCAAGGTTGCAGAACAGAGCAGTAATGTACCTGCTGGCCCTGCTGGAAAAGAGGGGGTAGCATGGCGTCCACCTGCATGTGGTGGTGTGAAGTGGGGAAGGGCCATGGATCAACCCGGCTGCTACACCACCACAACCTGCAGCAGGTGACGGTGGCAATCCTGTCCAGCTAACTGCCACATAGGCCAATTTGGGCCTGATGTGGAGTGAGTTGGAGGCTGTTAACCACTGTCTTGACAATGTTGAGCAGCACTTGGAGTGAATTGATGGGCACCAGCTACAAATTATGGGGATGCTTCAACTGCTGCTGTCTCATCAGAATGTTAATCATTAGTTTTAGTTTGTCCTTACACCCACCACCCTCTGTGTGAAAAAATTGTTCCTGATGTTGCACCTGATCTGTTCCCCCTCTATTTTCAAAGTCTGGTCCATTCTTCATGCACATCTCTTTTTCTGGATGATGCTACCCTCTTGTACATTGTTGATTCCCTTTTTGTACTTGATAGTTTCTATCATGTTCCCCTCTTTTCCTTTTATGTAATGTCATTTAGTGTCTCTTCATCTGGCTTCGTTCTGGTGCATATCCTTCAACATTTTAGTTGTCCTCCTCTGTACAGCCTCCATCCTGTGTATATCCTTGCAGAGATATTCTTTCATCATTCCATGCTGTACCTAAGATGAGGTCTTAACAAATATATTTACATAGGGATAAGATCATCCATTTTTGGACTTCATTTTAATGTGATGGCTCCCAATGTACCCCAGTATATCCTCAGCCCTCCTTACTGCCTTGTCGCATTTCTTGCATACCTTTAGGTCATCTGACACTGATCACTGTCAATTTTTATTGTTGTTAGTCTTGCCCACCCCATTGTGCACTGTTATGTGTATAATGTTAAGTGTGTGTTCCTTCTTTCTTTCGCATAAACTTGTTTACCTCCCAAAAATGGTAAGAACCATGCCCTAAAACAGCTGAAATAAAATAAAGTACAAAAGTGTTGTCCTAGCCCTTATTATATTCCTACTTAAGAAAATCAGAAAGCCAGCACTCCAGATGAATAAATGCTGAAAAAAAAATGTTCACTGCTAGTGCAAATTTATTGATGGCAAAACAAGCCACACAAATAATCCTTGCGCCTCGGCAGTTAGGCCTTCATTAGGGGGCCCCTCTAAAATGGTTAACTGGTCAGAAGTGGAATTTGGGGCAACAATACTCACGCCAGCAGCAGCAGCAGCAGCTGCTCTAAGACCAGCAGTGGGGACACCATCTCCCCCAACTATCAGTGAAGCAACAGATTGCTCTATAAGAAACACTGACAGAGAAATCCCTTTACTGACATAAGCTATGCACTTCTGAGTACTACCATGCCCATGGCCAATCTTGCCACTGGCAGCAGTGCCATGGCCAGAAACAGCTTTGCTTGCATGTCTCTTTGCAGGCATTTTTGGGGATCACCAAGAAAATTCTAAACAAATTTAGATTTATGAACTTTAAGTTTGGGGAGGATGGGAAGCCAAAAAACAACAGCTGTGGCTTGCAGATGGAGACTGAGCATTAAACAGATGCAAACGCACAGACAGATTAAGATTGCGCTGCGCACTCAAGAGATGCAGATGCAAAGGCACAACAACACCTTAACCAGTGCTCACAAATCCAAAACTGGAAAAGAATACCTTTTGCCAGTTGAGGTGGGGGTGGGGGCAGTGCACTGCAGTAACAGTCCACTACCAAGATACCACAAAGCAGTACAAAATAACACAGACAGATAACAGGTTCACAGTACTGCAGTTACTATGTGGCACAATAAAATGTTTCTGACTTGATGGCATGCGTCACACACACACTCACACACACACACTACAGGTAATGCACAGCAAATTGAAAACTTCAGTAATATAACCTAATCTTTTAATCAAACTGAAATTATGCACTGCACCACAACAATCAGCAAATAAATGTCCAAAATTACTGAAAATATTACTGTGTGTACATGAACACAGTTATACAACAAAAATATAACCAAAACAGTTAGAAAGACTGTTTTTCTCCCAGTTAATCTACCTCCACCACAGATATGCCCCTCCCCAAGCACACTTCAACAGTGTCTGTCAGTACCATACCTCTCAACCTCTTGCCTCATGAATCAGGGACAAGGCTTAAAAAAATCAGGGACAAAGACCCCAAATCAGGGACACATCTTTAAAACTGGTACTATTCACTTAGAAAGCTGATAGAATAAAGAGATGTGTGTTAAGATGCATTTTCTGAAGAAGAGCAAGTCTGTAACTTCAATGAGTGACATTATTTTGTGATTTTAATCCCCCCTGTTCTGTCTCAAAAACACAAATATTACGAGGGACAGAGGAAAATTCTTAGGCAAAATCAGGGACGTCCCTGAAAATCAGGGACAGTTGAGAGGTATGGTCAGTACACAGACTGAATGTTCTAAATTAACATTCAAAATCCACACAGAAACAACAAACATGCGATGATATGAGCACAGGAGGGTTTTCTACAATTGAGGTACTAAATTTTGAGCAAAAGAAATGGCTCAAAAAGTTTTTAGAGGATTTGAAGCTCAGAGCTCTGATAGCGAATGGTCTCCAGCTACCACTACACACACAC
Source organism: Neoceratodus forsteri (assembly GCA_016271365.2). NCBI lineage: Eukaryota > Metazoa > Chordata > Ceratodontiformes > Ceratodontidae > Neoceratodus > Neoceratodus forsteri. Next base: position 1,094,664,356 of record CM057450.1, on the reverse strand, counting down.
ACTGCACAGAACTGAGGCTGTGCAGAACAATCTAGAGCCCATACGACCTGCAATCCTATGAATCACTGCAAAATTCACCTTAGAGTTCATAAACAAGGTGAAGTAATGCAAAGTGCATTTAAACCATTGTACTTCGCATTAAAATTGGTGTAGAAGTAGTTGGGGAAAGGTGGAGTAATGCAAAGTGCATTTAAACCATTGTACTTCGCATTAAAATTGGTGTAGATGTAGTTGGGGAAAGGTGGAGTAATGCAAAGCGCATTTAAACCATTGTACTTCGCATTAAAATTGGTGTAGAAGTAGTTGGGGAAAGGTGGAGTAATGCAAAGTCAGTGTTTCAAATGGACTTCACAATAGTAATTAGAAGGTGGAATATTCCACTTTGCGTTGTGGATTACTCCACAGATTCCACTTTAATACGCAAATTGCTCCATGTAATGCATTTTGGCCACATTGCCGCCTCTACTCTCAACCAATCAGGATTCAGGATTCTTTAGATTCATTTCATAATGGTACTTATCATCAGATTGTAAAGCAGAAACACCCACTGAGATTATTAAAAGGCCTGTATAGATGGAACAATAACAGAATTTTAATCAGTACTCAAAAAACAGCTTCTGTGGGGAAAATGACTTACAAGTTCAGCACAGTTCTCCTCTAAGTATTGGACCACCTGTCATGATAACAGGAAGGAACAAATAATGACAGTGGATATTAACACTGATTCAGGTAAGAGGACAGATGCCAGCAAGTTAAAATACAAAATGGTTGCTTTAAATTTATCTCTGTTGATATAATCTTCTATTCATTTTAACTATAAAACTGGAACTCATTCCATTATTGATTGGTTGATAACAAACAGACCAGAAAATAAATGTATTCAGGGAACTTTATCAGATTCCATCTCAGATCATTGCCCAGTATTTTGTCTCAGGAAGTTCAATACAGTGCACACCGGACCTAGGTTGATCACCAAAAAATGCATATCTAGGTTGAATGTCAATGGGTTCCACTTTGATTTGAGCTTCATCAAGTGGGAACAATATGGGACAGATACTGTATATGCCTGGAGAAAGTGGTAACATTATTGAGGGCATTTGAAGCAAATATGCCAATTATAAAACAGCATGTTATGGATAAATATTCACCTCGGCTAAATAAGGATCTTAGACAACTTATGAAGATGAGAGACATATTTGGACAATAGTGCAGTATGTTCAGTCCAAGGACATAAATGTTTTAACCCAGTACAAACAACTGAGAAATTGGGTAAAAAAGAAATAAAGTTGTCCAAATCGTCTTACTTCTGTCAGCAGCAACTGAATCATATGAATAATTCCAAAACCTGTTGGACTTCATTGAAGAGTTTATGCAGTCCCCAAGGTAGATCAGGCATAATCTGTTTTTAGCAGATGAGAATTGGTTTATTCAGAACGAGAAGGATATTGTTGATATGTTTAACACAATTTTTATAGACTAAACTAAGCAGGAGTGTAGTAATGATCGGGACTGTAAGAAACAAGAGTTTGAATTTAACAAGAATAAGGAAGTGACAAGGGAACTTGCATTTTTAATTTTGAAGAAACGAAAGTAATGGAAGTGCTGGAATTGCAAGGCTATGCCTGTAGTTCAATGGGAGGAGCAACAAACCACTCCTCCATCAGGCCTTTAAAGGCTGCTCCTCCTGGCAAGTCCAGGATTTGTTTCTTTTGTTGCGGCTGGAGGTGCTGCTCCTTCTACTTCTTCTCCTGTTTCAGTGCCTAATTTAGTTTACCAAATTTTGACAGTGCCTCTGGCTGCCAGCTCCACTCCTTTCTCAGCTGTCTATCCTGAAACTCGCTGCTGCTAGCCCGTGACTCTCTCTCACTCACTCTCAACTATCCCCATTCCCCTTGTCTCCTCCAGCCCAGCATTCATTTTCCTTCACTGCGTACTGCATCCCTTTTGTGCATCCATCCTGTTCCAGTCATGGTCCATTCTGCTGGGTAGCCCCCCTATCTGTCTCTTCCCTTCCCACACTGGTCGGGAGCTCTCTCCTCAGCTCCTGGACCTGTGTCTCCCTCATCCTGGCTGTTCCAGTAGTCAGGCAGCTGTTCTGTATCCTCTATCTGGTGCTTCTCTCTGCTTCTGCTGACTCGCCTGGTCCTTTATCACCTCCTCTGCTTCTGGGCTTCCCTCTGGTGCTGCTACTTTCTTCTCCCATCTCCTGACCTATCTTCTACCTCTGTTGCTGGGTCTGGTTTGCAGTGTGGCTATCATTTCATGCCCCCTCTGGCCACTCTTTCTGGGGGTTCCATTTCATCTCCCTCTGCAATCACCACTATAGAGTTGACTGTGCTCTTCCGTGATAAGCTCCCCAGTTGCACTGACCATGTGTTTCCTCAGTTTCTCGCTCCTCCTGGCCATTGCAGGCTGAGCTCTATGAGCCTTGCTCGTATGGGGCCATCTCACTCCTGCCTGGCACCTACCAGGTCAATATAGTGCATGAAAGACAGCGTGGTGAATAGTGCACTGTCTATTGAGCACTTGTAGTTTCAGCCACTGGGATAGAACAGCGCTAATAGAAGAGCCCTAACCCTGTCATTCTACACCCTTATGTGGTGTCATCAAGTTGCTGTGTGCTGGGGGCTTGGCCAAGCTGCTCCCCTGGTGGAGTGGCTAGGGCACCAGCACATGGGAGACCTGGGACCGTGGTTCAGTTCCCCCCGGGTCTTCCTGTGCTGCAACTTTTTGTGGCTTTTTTCTTTTTAAAAAAAATGAGTTCCTCCCAACAGTGTTTTTCCCCATCCCTAATGCCCCTCCCAGAGTTTGTTATTTTAATTCTGGTGTGGGGGGTGAAGTCCCCCGTCAAAAAACAATGAAACCTATAGATTGTAAGGGCATGTGCTGCTTGTGTTCGTCGGTGTTTTGCCTGACAATATTGCAGCATATGCTGTTATGGTTGAGGCACTAAGTGCCATGCAATGTTTCAGTGTGCAGTTATGACCTCATGCCTGCTTGGTGCAGCTCCCCCATTCGTCCTCCTCTCACCTTTCTCCTCATTCTCCCTATTACTCCTGTGCTTTACCCCCACTCCCTGCCAACTCCATGTCTCTTGCATTTTTATGGAGTCTACTGCATTTTACTGCATCACTCAGACCTCCCTCCAGCATCACTAACTGAAGCATGCTGGGCTGGAGGTCCGGCGTGTGTGTGGGGTACTTATCAGAAGTGTGTCTTCTGTTGAATTTACACTTCACAATGCATCACGGAGCATCTAATACCCCAGACCTTCTGGGAACTTAGTGGCCCCCAGACCCTCTGCATTTACTTTAACTGTTTTCTCCAGCACATCTGGCAAATATCCAGCATCTTTCAAAGGTGTAATTTTTCCTGCAGTGAGGTTGTGTGGTTTGTCTAGCCCCACTCCTATTGGGGGGGTCTCTCACTGTTTCTGCCTCCTGTGCTTCTCCTGCATTCTCCTATGTGTTGGGCCACATCCACCCTTGTGCTCCTTCTCGTCTCCAGTCCTTCTTCACTGACCCTCCCGGCTTCTGACTTTTTCCTGGTGCTCATTTGGACCTGTTTCTACCTATTGTACTCCCTGCCCTCTGGCCACCTTTTGGGTCACCCCCTCCTGTCTCTGTTGCCCCGGTCCTGCACTTTGGACTCATTTCCATTTGTTCTCCTGCCTCTCTCTCTCTCTCTCTCTCTCTCTCTCTCTCTATATTTGCTTTGCCCTGCCTGCCTCAAGCCTTTTGGAGTTTCTTACCCTACCATCGCACGTCTCTAATGCTATGCTGTCAGTTGTCTGATCCTACCTGCAGGACCCATGTACATTCTTTTCTTTATGCAGATTTCAGCTTTGTTCGGTGTTTTGGCTCCTTGCCCTTGCCTCTTCTCCTTCCTCATCCCATGTTTTCTTTTGGTGGTGTTTCCCTATCCTGCCATCACCATACTTATTCGTATCCTATTCTTACCCTAGTCCTAAGTTCTGTTCTACTCAACTCATATATCCTCCACTCCATGTCAACCTCCATCGTTACCGAACCAAATCCTTCCTATATCCTTAATCATACCGGCCGTCAAGGCTTTCAATCCATTATCATATATTGTTCATTTCATACCTCACCTCAACCATACCAGCCTTCAAGGTTTTCACTTCTTTATCCTACATCATCCATTACATACATCACCTTAAACATTCTGGCCTTCAAGGCTTTCAATCCACCATCATTTCTCGTTCATTCGTTCTCAATCATCCTCTCCTCCCGTATTGACTTCTCAACTCATCGTAGGCTACAGGCTTTTGCTCTGCCATCATTGTCTCATTCCCTCATCTCATTCATTCCCATTCTGCAGTCCATGCCAGCTTTCAAGGCTTCCCTCCATCAGCATACTTTATATATCCATTTCGACCCTTCACTCATCTATTCTGACTTTGTTGCTCCTATCTCACTACTCCTGGTACTTCATACCTCCCCCATCAGCTGCCGGCTTCACCCGGCCATTCTCGCTCCTACCTTCATGAAGTTCACTTAACTCCTGATTTGGTTTCTCAGTGGACCCGGTTGGCATGCACTTCCATGGTTGCTACTGTGATCTGCCTCCTCTGGACCCATGTTGGGGTCTCCTTTGCTCACTCTGACTGTCCATAGGTCTACTCTTTCACATTGCCTATTTGAGCGTGCTCCTCATATGGGTCCCATGCTATCTCGACTCAACCTGCTCTCCATTTGGAGATGTGCCTCTCGAGTCCATTGCTCCATGGCCTGGGGCTAGCCTTTAGCCAACGGTCTTGCTCTACACCCACGAAGTCTGCATCTAGAGCATGTGAAGTTCAGAGCGGGGTCCTTCTTCCTGGCCCATAATAAGAATGTCTTTCCTCTGGGTGGACCATCAGTCGTCCCTCATTTTGGCTATGCCTCTGGATGCAGAATATATGACTCCCAGCTGCGAGGGGTGGGGTTTTCATCAGTGGGGCCCTTTGGCTGCCTGAACAGGTTTGGAGGCACCCTCTATGCTATTCTCCATCTGACTGCCTCTGGCTCACCTGGTCTGTTTCCTAGGCTCGTGTAGGCTGGCTGAGTGCCTCAGTGGTCATTTCTCTCCTCCTCCATTGCTTTTGTTCATCTAGTTGCATATATGTCGCTTGCAACCCTCAGCAGCATTCTTGTTAGAAGGACAGAGTGAGAGCTTACTGTAAATTGGAATCTTTTCCTCTTCCCTTGATCTCAACTCAAAATCACAGTAGCTGAGCTGTCACTAACCAAAATGTCCTTCAGCCTGGAGGGAAGGCGACCTTAGCCTTGGATCCCCAGGACTCATCAGTATGCCTCGTCTGTTTGACACCCCAGTGGAATGGACCAGCTACCCTTAAGGCAGTGTGCCTTGGATATATTGTGGTTACCTTAAGGGTAGTTGGTCCATTCCACTGGGGTGTCAAACAGACGAGGCATACTGATGAGTCCTGGTAGGACGAAACACGTGTCTATGTCTTCTGTTAGCACCCTTTGCAAACTGTGTGAGAGGCCTTTCGGCACCATGCAATTCTGCTTAAAGTTGGACCAGCATAACATTCTGTGATGATTTGCATATGCAGCCCATGATGCTTTGCATTGTGGGGGCATGTGTGATTTTGTATTTTCTTGAAACTTGGCTTCCCAGCCAAATGCCCTTTGAGGTAACCCTTGCCTCAGTGTTTGCGCACAGAGGTTCTTTGTCTTTATCCTAAATGACTAAGCAAGCAAGCAAGCAAGCAAATTTTATTTATAAAAGGTGCTTTTATTGTGTTCAAGGCCCCTGTACAATAAAACACCATAGCATATTCAAAACAACTCATAAATAACATAAAAACATATAGTTATAAAGTTACTTATGTCCCCATAAAAGCTGTCACAAAAAGATGTGTTTTTAATGATTTTTTAAATCCCTCCACTGACAGGCTTTCATGTATCTGACGAGGCAGAGAGTTCCACAGGGTTGGTGCCATGAACACAAAAGATCTTCCTCCAAATGTCTTCAGATGCACCCTGGGAACCTCTAGCAATCCCTCACCAGAGGATCAGAGAGAGTGGGAAGGGCAATAGGAAGAAAGGAGGTCTTTCAGGTACTGAGGTCCCAGTTCATGTAGGGCTTCTTATGTCAGCTACACAACCTTGAAAGGGATACACCATTGTATAGGCAGCCAGTGCAGTTCACACAGCACAGGTGTTATATGACTGGATCTAGGGGTTCAAGTTAACAGCCCGGCCACCGCATTCTGCACTAGCTGCAAATGGTGAATATCCACTCCTGGTAGCCCCAGGTAAAGGGCATTGCAGTAGTCCAACCAAGTAGTGAAAAAGGCGTGGACCAATGTTTGCAGATCCTCAGACGGAACCAGATGCTTCAATCTAGCAATGTTTCTAAGGTGATAGAAAGCAGACTTGACTATGGTCAGCTCCTGAGTTTTCAGTCAGACCATCTTTAAAAAACACCCTTAAATTACTCACCTGGCTTGAGGCCCCGAGTGGGTCACCACCAAGTTGTAAGCCAGATGGCTTTCCCGCCCATGACCCCAACTGTTCTCAGATCTGAGTCCTTGACAAATACCTCAATTTTCTCTGGGTTTAACCTCAGCCAGCCAGTAGTCATCCAATTCTATATCTCCTGCAGGCAGTTATTAAACACAGAGACAGTATCATACTCCTGGGTGGGCACAAAGGACATGTACAGCTGGTTATCATCTGAGTAGCAGTGAAAACTCAGCTTTTACCAACTAATAATGTCCCTCAGTGGTAACATGTATACTGCAAACAACATGGGAGAAAGCACAGAACCCTGCGGTACCCCACAGGGAAGCTAATGTTATTTGTGTGACTCTGACATACAGTATCTGTTCAATCTTTCCTTGAAAACTGATGTTGTCCCCTCCCTTTTGAAGGAGTCAACTGTTCCACTTTTTAAGGCAGGGGACAGATGAAACAGCAAATTATAGGCTAATATCATTGCTGCCTGCTGTAGATAAATTATTGGAAAAGTGTATTTTTCATCAGTTAATGTGTTATCTTGAGAATAATTAAATTTTAAATGAACAGCAGCATGGATTTAGGAGGGGGTGTGCCACAGCGATGGCCCTGGTTGGGTTGATGAACACCGTACTTAATGCCTGTGAAGCAGTGTTATTAATGAGTACAGTGTTCATCAACCTGATCAGGGCCTTTGAGATGGTGGATCACAAACAGCTTTTAGTAAAACTAGAATGTATTGGAATACAGGGTCAGGATTTGGAATGGATTGCCAAGAATTTGGGAAATCAAGTATAGAGGGTTAGTATTTGAGGTTTCTTGTCTCAGCCTGGGGGGATAAGGGCAGGGGTCTCCCAAGCCTCAGTACTGGGTTCTATTTTATTTTAAGTTTTTATAAATGGTTTGCATGGAATTTTTTCAGTGGAGAAAAGTTTATTGTGTACTGATTACACAGTTTTCCTCAATTCAGGCCCCTCTTTGTCTGAGCTGCAAATATCTTTGCAAGCAAATTATGATAATCTGGGGTCACGTGATGGCAGCTTGAAGAGCAGCAGCAATCTTATTTATTTTATTTATTTATTGAAATGTTTCACCAGGAAAGGCACACTGAGCAACAAGATGCTCATCTCATGGTGCAACCTGGGTGGGGGGGAGGTACAGAGGAGAGCAGGTAAGTGCATGATACATAGCATTGAGTTATACATTGTAGTCATGAATTGAGAGTGTCATTACATACATTGCTTACATACATACATATATACATACTTATATTACTTACATTGAATTGAATTAGAGTTACACATTGCTTACAGGGCTATGAAACTGTCTTGTATGAAGGGGAGTACATCAGTAGGAAAACCATATAGAGAAGGTTTAGCAGCCAAGGGAGAATGAGGAGTAAGGTTTAGGTCTGGATTATGTTACACTATACATGGGTGACAGTCACTGACTAAGGGAATACGTTTGACAGGGAGACAAGGCAGAAGTGCAGTCTGGGGTAAGTGCAGGGGTTGGTAGAAATATATGCCAGCATTTGTAGTTGTAAGCTAAAGCCGCTGGTCAGGTTGCATAGGATGTAGGGGGAGAGATGGGGGGGTGGTAGCAGGAAGGGGGGAGAGGGGTTGGCTAGAGAGGGGGGACAGGAGATCAGGTGCATTACCAGTTTGCTGCATAGTAGTTTATGATGGCAGAGGATAGAGAATGCCTAGAGGAGGAATGGCGGATTTGGACTGGCAGGTCATTCCAAAGCTTCAGTAGATGGTAGGAGAAGGCCGATTGGCCTGCAGAAGTCAGACAGTGAGGGATTACCAATAGTCGGGAGTCAGTAGACCTGAGGGCATGAGAGGGGGTTGGAGGAGAAGATAGGAAGGAGGCGAGGTAGGGTGAAAGGGAACCAAGCCAGTTAAAAGCAAATTTAGCACTGTGAAGTAGTCGCCGGTTGCTCAAGGATGGGAGGGCATAATGGAAAAGCTTTGCAGTGGTGGGTACGAGGGGGGGCATCAAGGGCAAAACGGCAGAAAGCATTGAAGAGGGGGTCCAGTCTGGATAGGGTGGACTTGCGGGCAGAACTGTAGACTATATCACAGTAGTCGAAGGTAGGTAGTATCATTTTCTGCACAATTTCATGTCTCACGGATAGCGGGAGACAACTGCGATTTCTATAGAGAGCACCAAGCTTAGGACACAGTTTTTTCAGGATAGCGTCCACATGGACTGAGAAGAATAGGTGTCAGTCATGCTAGATCCTTAGGAACTTAAAGGAGGACATGTCCTCAAGGACTGTCCCATCAAGGGTGTGGAAGAGCAGGGGTGAGGTAAGTCTGGATAGTCTCTGCCTAGTGCCAAAGGTCAAGGAGACTATCTTCTTGGCATTGAGGGAGAGTTGGTGGGAGTTAAACCAGATCTGTACCTTGTTGAAATTAGCCTGTAGACTGGAATCAACCTCCTTGTGGGTCCGGCCGGAGGAAAAGAGGAAGGTGTCATTTGCATACATATGTATTGAGGTAGTAGAGCAAGTTTGTGGCAGGTCATTTAGCAGGATGGAAAAGAGAATGGGGCCAAGAACTGAGCCCTGGGGAACACCAGTGACAATAGGGAGTGGAGGTGAGGTGGAATCAGCAATTTTTACAGACTGGGTTCTGCCTCGCAGGTAGGCTCTGAACCAGTTGGTGGCCATCACGGACAACCCAGCATCAGATAGGCAGGATAATAACAGGGGGTGGTAACAGTGTCGAAAGCTTTGGCTAAGTCGACAAAGATGGCTGATGTAATTTGACCTTTGTCCATCCCCAAGAGGATAGAATCTGTGAGTCTTAGTAAAGAGGTGGTGGTAGAGTGGTTTTTCCTAAATCCAGACTGGAAAGGCGTGAAGAAGTTGGATTCAGAGCGGTAGTGGGAGAGCTCCTCACTCCTGCTGTTTAATTCAACTATTAATTCAATTACCATGTTAGACAGCGAACTGCAAACATCTACAGGCTTTGGAGACACAACAGATACCAGCATTGGTGAAAAATATGGAAATCAATATGAAAAAAGCACCTCCGTGGCACTCGCCTCCTCCAACTCTTGAGAAGGACAAGGCCGCGAAGTGCCCTAAACACCAAGCCTCAGTGTTGTCTAAATCTTCAACCTCAGCAGCCGCCCTCTCAGAAGAGCGGTTTCTTGAAATAATGCAGCCGCTACAAGAGAAGATCACAGACATATTAGAGGACTTGCAGCAAATCAAATTGTCTGTACAGTCATTATCCATTTGAGTTGGTGACTCAGAAATCAGGTTGACCTCTCTAGAGAAAAAGCAGGGCAAATCTGAACAAGATACCATAAATATGGGTTGGAGAATGAAAAAAACTAGAAGAAAAGTTGGAAGACTTGGAGGGAAGGAGTAGGAGGAATAACCTCCTAGTAATTGGAGTGCCCAAAAAAGAAGAAGGAAGTGCCCCCCATACTATTTTTGCAAAAAAACTGTGTGAGAGGATTGCAGGACCAGCCCCGAATGGCACCACTTATGTTATTGAACGGGCGCATCGGGCCCTCCGGCCTCTACCACCTCCTGGCTCCCCATCTCAGCCCCTAATCTTTAAACTTTTAAACTTTCTCGACAAACAACATATACTTGCCAGCGTTAAAAAGTTCCAAGAGGTCCTATGGGAGGGATGTAAAATCTGCATTACACAAGATCTCCTGCAGTCTGTCCAGGTGAATAGGCAAGAAATGCACCCGCCTGTGTCGAAGTTAATAGCCACAGGGAAAATATTTTGAATGCGATATCCAGCGGTGCTTCAAGTCAAATTCGGAGAGCAGTGGCTCTCTTTTAAGTCGCAGGAGCAAGCTGTGCAGGAACTCCGAATCTTATTCCCAAATCTATTCACGTAAGGAGACCTTAAATCATAAGTGTTGATACCCTTACTTTCAGGAACTGACTGTATGGATAATTTGATTAATCATTTTGAGCTCAGCGAGGATACGGCCATTAACTGATTAACTGATAGGCCTGAATTATCTATTAACTGCAGCTTCACTGTTTATGGGACTCCCCGTTCTATAACAATAATGGAAGCTCAGATGTTGCCTCGTGGCCTATTCCAGTGCTCTAAGTCTTTCATTGTTGGGGGCATGTTGGGGATCCAGGCATGGACTCATTCCAATATTTAGAGTGTGCGTTCTCCTGCCCCCACTGCCTCGAGAATGATCTTTATAAACGGACACAAAGGGATTGAACACCTCTCGCATCACTATTTTGTGAGTCGGATTTATCTGAGTACCGATTGCTGTTGTTAAGTGATTACAGAGCTCCAGAGGATCCTAGATTATGACAAAAGGCTGACTGTCCCTAAATTTTTTTTCTCTTGCTTTTTTCCTGTGCTGACTTTCATTTGGTGAGCCTCCCCATTTTGGCTAGTATGGCTCACCTTGCAACCAGTAGCCCCTCCATGAGTATTAAGAGGGCTGTAACACTTAAAAGAAATTCTGGGTCCTTTTTTTATTATTATTAAACAATCACCTCCAAGAAAGACTGGGGGATAGCTTTATTTTCTTTATACATAGGTGCATCCTGATTTTCTTTGGCACTATTATAAAAGACAGCATTTGGGACTTCACTCTGATTATTTTGGTCTTTACCTAGTGACTTAAACTCATTTGATTTAAAATATGGTTCCATTCTGTAATGGTTGGCTAAGAATATGTAATGCTATCTGAACAGCAGGGGAAGGGGGAGTGGGGTGGGGGAATTATTTGTGATTCAGGTTAGCTCAAAGGCATCACCCGACGGAGTATGTAAAGTGGTGCAGTTGATCAGAACTGGGGTTAAGTACTTTAGTGTGTAGAGCGGTAGTTTGTTAGGGTACCTATTAGATAGGGGGAGGGCATTTGGGAATATGGTTAATTTGAATAAGTTTCCTTTCTATTCAATCACAATGTCTCAGGGGACGGGTGGGCCAAGTGTGTCAGGTTAGACCGCCTTTGAAAAGGGCACCATGTTGAGCATGAGAGCAAATACCAACCACTACTCCAACTTTGGTGGATTGGGTTGACCTCATATTCCCCCCTTGAATAATTCGCCATGAGTGGCCCCTATAATATCATAAGCTGGAATGTGAAGGGTGCCCAGGACCGATGCAAGAGGCAAATTATACTTCGGCAACTTCAACATCTAAAAGCAGGGATTGCATGCTTTCAAGAGGCGCATCTCCAATGGGAAGATGTTCTTCTGTTGTGCAGGGCCTGGGTAGGACAGGCATTCAGGTCAGAGAAATCCACAAGTAGTGGATGGGTAGATTGACAAGAAAATCCCCTTCAAATTGGAAAAAGAAACATGGGACCCCGAAGGTTGGTATATTATTCTTCATGGGCTTTTGGAATCACAGCAAATAGTTATGGGAGCTATATACGGCCCAAATACCAACTACCCCTAGTTCTTTACACAACTGATAGGGTTGGTTGTCATCAACCCCCCCATATTGACCATTTTAGGAGGGGACTGGAACATTACTCCACATCTGCATCTAGATAGATCTGGCTCCCAGAGACAGGGATTATCTCTCGCACAAAGGGCCTTGCACGATCTTATGAAGGGAGAAGATCTCATGGATGTCTGTCAAGTACTGAACCCTGATGAACACCAATATACTTTTTTCTCTCCCACATAAATCATTCTCTAGAATTGACTTCCTCTTAATGAGTTTGTTTGCCCTTCCGGGCATAATAAACTCAGCCATACATGCAAGGGTCATTTCCAACCATTCACCCATATCTCTCACATATCTTCTAAAACCTGGAATTAAGAAGGACGCCCTGTGGTGGCTGAACACTCAACTGCTTCAAAAGACTGACTCCTTGCAACAGGTCAAAGACTTTGTCTCCAACTTCCTAGAGATTAACAGGGGCTCAGTGAGCAGAAAAGATGTGGTATGGGTGGCCATTAAATGTGCCTTAAGGGGGGAATGTTTCTGACTGGCCGCTACGAAGTTTCGGCAGTCTAAACAGCAGATGGACTCTCTGCTTCATTCAGTCCACCAGCTGGAGCAGACACTTAGTTACCAGTCCCCAGATGAGGACTGGGCCAAGCTGCACAGCTTGCAAGCTCAATATTCTGACCTGATGTCTCAGAAAGCTGAGCTCTTGCTGAAACATACAAAACTTAAGTATCTAGATGCAGGGGAAAGAGGAGGTAAACCACTAGCTATTCAGCTTAGACAAGCTGAAGCCTCTCGATTTATTCCAGGCATTAGGCCAGATAAAGATAGTCCAGTAGTTATGGCCCCTAAAGAAGCAGCAGCTGTCCTAAGACACTATTACCAGAAACTTTACTTTGAGGACAAGGTCAAATGCCCTACCGATACAGATATTACCGGGTATCTTAACTCAATAGACCTCCCCAAATTGTCTCCCTCCCAGGTTATATCCCTCGGTAGTCCTATCAATACCAGGGAAGTCATGAATGCAGTAGAGCAGCTCCCACTTGATAAATCCCCCAGCCCCGATGGTTTATCCAATAATTTATACAAGGCATGTCTATCAGAATTGGCCCCAGTACTGACAGAGGTATAAAATTTCTGGTTTGAGAGGGGTCTCTCGGAGTCAGACTTCCTCAATGCCCTAATAACTCTCATCCCTAAGCAAGGTAAGGGCCCTCAATACCCTAAAAGTTATCAACCCATATTGCTGATTAATTCTGATGTTAAAATACTCGCCAAAGTTCTGGCCAATAGGTTAGGGCCTGTCTTGATTAGTCTAATAGGTAGAGAGCAAATTGGTTTCATGACAGGAAGGTCCTTGGGAGACCACATGTGCAAATTATTACATCTTCTCTCGGTGTCTAGGGACTCAGAGCTACCTGTAGTTTTCGTGTCCCTAGATGCCAAGAAAGCATTTGCTAGAGTCTCTTGGGATTTTCTTTTTGCAGCTATGGCCCATTTCGGTCTCCCTGAAGGATTCCTTAAGTAAATCAGGCTACTATATTCCTCCTCCTCAGCCCAAATCTGGTATAACGTTGTTCTCTCTGAGCCCTTTCCGCTTCGTCGGAGCACCAGACAGGGTTGCTACCTGTCCCCCCTCCTATTTAATGTCTACTTGGAGCCCCGATCAGAAAACTGGTAACCTCTCTGAAGTTCCAGGGGGTTAAAGTAGGACGACAACGTTATACCCTTTCAGCTTACGCTGATGACTTTCTTTTGCACCTAGAACTGCCTCAAGCAGGCATCCCAGTGATCCTGGAGGAGATTAAAACCTTCTCTGCAGTTTCCCATTATAAACTCAATCTCTCCGAAACCAAAGTTTTTCCCTTGAGCAATAGAATCTCTCAGGCGGAGTTGGCTGAGTTCGTTGTCTCGTGGGAACCAAATCCCCTTACATACTTAGGAATCAATGTTACTAGAGATATACTCTCTATGATCAAAGCAAACCTCTCAAACTTACTAAGTACACTCAAGGCTGACCTCGGGAGACAAGGAGGTCTCCCTCTTTCACTCTGGGGGAGGATAAACGCTGTTAAAATGAACGTGTTACCTCGCATCCTGTACCCAATGGGAATGCTTGGTTTTTTCCTTCCCAAATAGTGGTTCTCCAAGCTTCAGACCATGCTTAATGCATTTATGTGGAAGGGCAAGGGAGTCAGACGATCCTACTTTAAACTTACCGCACCGAAATCACAGGGTGGACTTGCTGTTCCCTCCTTTTTCACATACTACTGCACTCACCACATCAGTAGGCTTGCTCACTGGATGTAGGAGACACAGGCCTAAGGCCCACAGGTGTACACACCTTTATGGTTGGAAATTGAGAGTTCCTGGCTGCTCAACACCACTGTACTCTCCCATCTTTACTATATGCCACTCCAAGGACAATCCCTTAACCTTTGCGGCACACCCCACTAGGATGGTCTATTAAAGCCCTGCACCAGCTGTGAGTACACACCTCCTAAAACTGGCACACATCCTTAGACCAACTGGTCTTGGGCAACCCCCACTTCAAAACTGGGCATACACCCATCCCAGCCTCCTATTGCCCCCCCAATAGGGAAGAAAGTCTCAGACTTATGCTCTGGTGGTGAAATAATCTCCTTCCCCACATTTCAGCTTCAGTTTAATGTGTAAGACAGAACCACCTTCAAATACAAGCAACTTAAAGATGCAGTTGCTCTTCACATAGGAAGAGGACCGGTGCCTCCGTCTCCCACGGTTGGACTATCCACGATTCTGCAACTGGCCAGACAACCTCACGTGGTCTCCAAAGTTTATAAAGAGTTACAATCTCTAGACCCCAACTTGCCTCAAGGGGTTTGTTACTACTGGTCTCAGGAACTACCCCTAGACAGTGAAGTAGACTTCTGGAGGAAACTATGGCAAAACACATATTAATTTGTCAAACAGGATAGATCGCTTTTAATTCAATTCAATATCATGCACAATCTATACTTCACGCCGGTGAAGCTCCACAAACTGGATAGACTGCCCTCTTCCGCTTGTCCATGATGTGTGGATTTCCCAGGAACTTTGTACCACATGTTATGGACCTGCACGAAACTGCAAGCCTTTTGGCAAGCAATCAGACAAACCCTAGACCCTATTTTGGGCATTGATCCTTTATTTCCCCAAGAAGCCTGCTTACTGAATTATTTTCCCCATGGCACTCTCGGAGTTAGGAAAACACACATGGCATTGATCTTTGCCATGGCTAAACTAATAGTTATGAGACACTGGAGGGAGATCATGTCTCCATCAGTCCTGGAATGGCATAAGGAGATACTATTTGCTCTCCAGTTGGAGAAACACATCTCCTCAATGCGTAATAGGCTCCATACCTATCAGAGTAGATGGGGACCATTAGATACCCTGCTTACTATATGGAAACCCTAACAATTTAGGCCAAAGATCCTCTTCTCAGGTGCCCCAACTTGATGGACCAGGAACAGCACTTGGCTAGGAGTGGGAGAGAGAAGGTAACAGAGGTAATGGGAGGGAAGAGGAGAGGGGGGAAGGGTGAACAGGGGGCTTACCTCCATTATTTGCTCCCTTCTTTTTTCCATATTATTGTAGCTACACAGTTAATGTTTCTTGTACTAGACTAGACCATACTATATTGTGGGGTGAACCTCTTGGTTGTCCAATTGTCACCCATCTTTTAGTGGTCACAATGTCAAAAGAAAAAATGTAATAAAGTTTATTGAATTAAAAAAAATTATGATACTCTGCTTATATAGTTGACATCGAACAAACTAAAACTGAACAAAAGCAAAACAAGTAATGCTTTTTGGGTCTGCTCAGAGGCTGGCACAAGTTGAAGATGACCTACAAATAATGGAAAGTAATTGTCAGTGGTCCATACTTTCAAGTATCTGGCAGTCCTTTTGGACCCCAGCTTTAGTATGATATCACATATTGACACAGTTGGGAAAAAGATAAACCAAAAGTTATGATATTTGTACTGAAATATCAGCACACTGGGCCCAATTTTCAAAGATGTTAGAGGGACGCAAGGCACTTGTGTCAAGCATGAAGGACACAAATTGCGATTTGCATCCAAAGATGTGCCAAATGCTGTTTTTAAATGCGAAATGTATCTGACACAGAGTGACTGTGTCCAAGGGCATCGCAACCTTAGATGTGTCTGAAAACAGATTGTGACTGGACACAAACACTATTTACATTGATGCAACACAATTTGCATCATAGCCAGCTGCCACATTCCCTAAAATAGGTTTTTAGAAAGGCAAAGACGCAGAGATGTGTCCAACATTAGACGCACCTGTTAGACCATGGAGGAACTGGTCTACAGCACATATAAATAGGGCCAAGCACTGAAGCTTGTATTGAGTCACTAGTTAGGAGCTTTAGCAGCAGCACAAACACCAGTGGAGTGACAGCAAGAATGCCAGGGCTAGCAGCTCTATTGACAATACGTCTGCGACTACATATGCACCAGCGGCATGCACAACAACAGCACCTGCAGGCCCAAAAAACTGGCCATGTGCAAAAGGTGCACAGGCTGCCATGACAGTACCCAGCCAGAGTATACAGGTGCAGATCATCATTCAGGGACCTCACTGAGGAGCAGTGTCTGGCACGATAATGCCTGCCCCAGAATGCCATCAAAGAGCTCTGTAATGTTCTCAGGGAGGAACTGAAGACCTGCACATGGAGAGGCAATCCAATACCAGTAGAAGCAAAGATGTTAGCAGTACTGTGCTTCATGACAATAGGCACATTCTAGACCCTGACTGGTAGCACAGTGGGCATTTTCCAGTCTGCTATGTTGACATGCCTGAAACAGGTACTGGAGGCCCTGCTGCATCGGACAGTGCAGTATATAAGCTTCCCTGTGGAGTCAGAGCAGCAAGTGCCTATGAAGCAGGGCTTCTATGGAATTGCACAACTCCCCCATGTGCTAGGTGCCATGGACTGCACACATGTGGTAATTCACGCACCCACCCATGATCCAGATGTGTATGTGAATAGGAAGAGGTACCACTCCTTGAACGTACAGGTGGTGTGCAACCATCGGTGTCGGATCCTTGATGTTGTGTCCATGTACCCATGATCCTGCCACGATCCCTTCATTTTTTGACAGAGTGGGCTGTATTTGGTCTTCCAGCATGGGGATCTACAATGGGGATGGCTATTAGGTGAGCAGAATGGTGGGCTGAGTGGACATCATGATGTGAAGGGCAGTGATGAGGGGGGTGCAAGAGCTGCAGTTGCAGTAGGGCACACACTGTTATGGGGCCGACTGTCTAAGACCATTTCTACAGACACGCCTGCACTTTTCCCTGTGGAAATGGCTTATCCATTTCAAACTGGGTCTGTCAGCATGGGTATCAGAAGAGATCAACCCCAGTCTCACATGGTTGGCGGGGGTACTGAACAAAGAAGCAAGAAAGCCCACCACTGAAAACATCTAAGCTTGCTGATGGCATCCCGATGCAGAGCAGTAAATGTTAACACTGTTCAGTCCTTTGATCATGGGGACAGCAAAGTGGGGGGGGGGCATGCCATGTTCAGCAAGACTGATACAAAAAAATGTATGCTATTAAACATTCATCTGCTCTAATAGTTATTCCACAGTTATTTGTGGGAAGGTGGGCACCACAAAATAGTTTGCAGAGGGCCTCTACAGTTGCTACAGCCATGATCAGGTGACACATCATTGGTGTACATAGACCTTGAGGTTGTGTAGTGTTCCACTGAGAGCAGGGGCATAGAGCAGATGACCTGAAGGCATGATGCATAGACCCAGATGGCTGACATCGACACAGTGCCCCACTGCAAATGTGATGCATGTGTCATCCTGCCAATGTGTGTGCCACATACAAGGCACACATTGGTTTATGTAAGCTTGGTGGTGTATGGTATGGGATCCATGGACATCTGCAGCATAGTTGTGAAGGGTAGAGGATGCTGAGTGGCTCAGTGCCATGTGACTATGTCTAACTGTGCTGTATCCCCAAACAGGTGACAGTGGTTACTCACAGCAGCCGTGGATAATGACACCAGTGAGGTGACCCCAATCCAAGACTGTAGAACATTACAACCAGGCCCACACCAGCAACAGGATCATCATAGAGAGACCATTTGGCCTACTGAACAACAGATTCAGATGCTTGGACCGCTTTTGTGGGTCACTGCAGTACACACCAGAGATGGCCTAAAAAATCTTTGTTGCCTGCTGCATACTTCATAACATTGCACTGGCACATCATGTGGACATGAGTGATGTTGCAGGGGAGCAGGACCCTGGAGAGGAGTCCGATGAGGAGGACCATGCCAGTAACATTCACATTAACCCTGGCCAAGCACACGGCAGCATTGCAGCAGCTGGACACCATGTATGATCTGAACTGATCTGCAGCCACTTCTCATGATGGAGATGCAACCCAGCAGACAACACAGCACTGCAGTCAAAACAACACATGGCCTCAGGTGACTTATGACAGCCACAACCCACCACCTGGGGGAGTCACCTGGGAGTGTTGGTGTGTGACATGCAGTGTACCCACTCATGGGTGGTTTCCCCTGTGTGAGGTGCAACACTGTCAGGGAGCACACAGCAGAGGATGCAGAATGTATGGTTGTGATGCACGCACCACACAGGCCACCTGCATTGTGCATGAGATGGATACATGCTACATCTGACAGATGTGTGTGAAGTACAGGACCAACACCTGCATACTGAATGACCCAGAGTATGTCATGCAAGTCCCCAGGACCACTCTGTTGCCCCTTCCACATCCACAGTCAACAATGTGTAATGAACAGCACCCTATCCAAAGGGTATGAGAACGCAACTGTACACCACCTCTACTAGCACATGTTTCCCTCTTGTGAGAAATTATTTTTTCATGGCTGCTTTGTGGGTTGCTGTGCTGCCATTTCCAACCCTTGTCAATGAAAAGACTGCACTCAGCAGACTGTGGTGCTTCAAAACATATGACGTAGATTTTAGTACAGCAGCAACAGTGCAGGCATGTGTACGGTGGCATTGTGGTCAGTACTATGGCTACTGATACAGCCATGTGTTATTTCAGGGCACCATACCTGGAGATGTGCGTGGTGGGGATGTTCCACTCTACCACTGGGTTGGGCTGCTCTCAGCCGAATGTGTTGCTGTTAAACACATGTTGCAGACATTGGTACAGTAGCAGCAGTGCAGGTGGGGTGTTATGGTCAGTACTGTGCGTGCCAATACTTACATTGCTGCTTTTTGGTGTTAACATACTAACATACTATTTGCCAGCAGATTAGGCCTTACGGTCTATCGAGTCTGCTCGAACTTTAGATCCTTAGTTGGGTGCCGAGGCCCTCCCATCCCTTGTGCTCCAGAAACCCCTATCATCCATCCCCACCCCCCTGGGACAGGCCATCATCTGATACATCCACTTTCTGTGTCTGTCCCACCCTCTCATGAAGCCCTCCACTGTGGATCTCTGAACCAGCTCTCCAGGCAGTGCATTCCAAGGGTCCACCACCCTCTCAGTGAAAAACCTCCTCCTCTTTCCCCTCACTCTTCCACCTTCCAACTTCAAACCATGCCCTCTGGTGATACCTCCCTGCTTTAATCTAAAGATCCTCCATGTTTACCCTATTTATTCCTTGAGGTACTTGAAGACCTCAATCATGTCCCCCTGTCTCTCTCTCCTCCAGTGAAAACAGGCAGAGCTCCTCAAGTCTGTCCTCATAAGTCAAATGCCCTAGCCTCATATCATCTTAGTTGCCCTCCCTCTGTACCTCTCCAGGAGCTGTATGTCCCTCTTCAAGTGTGGTCTCCAGTACTGTACACAGTACTCAAGGTGTGGTCTAACCAGTCCATTGTACAGCGGCAGAATCACTTCCTTGCTCCTAGAGGTGATCCCCCTTACGATGCATCCCAACATCCTGTTTGCCTTGCTAGCCGCTCTCCTGCACTGTTCAGAGTTATTCATACATGCATCCACCATAATCCCTAGGTCTTTTTCCCCTATTGAGGCCTCCAGCGCCTCCCCTCCCAGGGTGTACCTGTGTTTAGGGTTTCCCCGACCAAGATGCAACACCTTGCACTTGGTGATATTGAAATTTAATTTACCTGTGTGAGCCCAGCTTTCCAGGGTGTCCAGGTCCCTTGCAGGGCCAATCTCCCTCTTCTCCCTCAACTACTGCTCCCATCTTGGAGTCATCCGCAAGAGACTCATTTCACACCCTATACCCTCCCTGATGTCCGATATGTATGCATTAAACAGGATCAGACCCAGGACCGAGTCTCATGGTACCCTCTAATACCAACCCTCTAGGTTCGAGAGCTCCCCACCAAACACTACTCTCTGGGTGCGTCCAGCTAGCCAGTTTTCAATCCATCTGACCATCAAAGGCCTACTCCTAACCCCATCAGTTTCTCCACCAGACCATTGTGGGGGACAGAGTCAACACTGCTGAAGTCCAAGAATAATACATCCACAGGCTTTCTCCTGTCCAGTTCTGATGTTACCCATTCATAGAACTCCACAAGGTTGGTTTGACATGATCTACCTGGCACAAACCCATGTTGCCAACTATCCAGACCTCCCACCTCCTCCAAGTACACCGCCAATCGTTCCTTTAGTATACTCTCCATTAATTTTCCCACCACCGAGGTCAAACTGATGGGTTTATAATTACCTGGTACTTCCCTCGACCCCCCTTTATGGATTGGCACCACATGTGCCTCTCGCTAATCCCTAGGTACCCTCCCTGTCTCAAGTGACCTGTTGAAGAGCTCTGCCAGGGATGCAGCCAGTATGTCTGCCAATTCCCATAGTACTCTCGGATGAATGCCATCCGGCCCAGGAGATTTGTCTTTCTTTAGGGCCTTGAGGGCTAACCACACCCTTTTGGCGGAGATAGCATCATCCGTCCCCTCCACCTTACTGGCCTTTTTATCCTTATCCAGATGTGACACCCCTGGGGTACCTCTCCTCCCCTTGCTCCATTTCTGTTGCTCCACTGATCCCACTTACTGCCGCTCTATCCCTTCTCGGCTTTGCTTTATAGATATCCCATCCCCCTCTTGTGAACACAGAGGCAAAGTACTCAAAAATACCTCTGCCTGGTCCTCGCCTCTTCCACCCACCCTCCTTCTGATCTCAATCTGCTGAGATGGCCTTAGTTTTCTCCGCCTCCCCAATGTACCGAAGAACCCTTTTCCCTCCATGTATCCCTGTGCCAGCCGCTGCTCTTTCTGGACTTTGCCCTCACCATATGGGTGACTTTTCTAGATGCAAGATGATACATTTCCTTATCCCTATCCCTCTTGTTGTTTTATATTTTTGTAGCGCCTTCTTTTCTCTGACTGCTACCTGTACCTCACTGGACCACCAGCATGGTTTATGTGACCTTGCTCCTCACGCTTCAACTTAGCGCAGATCCTGACTGCCTCATGAAGTCCCCATTTTATGACCTCCCATCTCCTTTCCACACTTGTCATTGATGTAATCCCTTCAAGTGATCCTTGAGAATATTTCCCATGCCCACAAAGTCTCGCCCCTGAAGTCCACTGCCAGTGTCCTAGATCTCCCTCCCCATGCTTATTTGAAACCAGACAGTATTGTGGTCACTCCAGCCAGGGGGTCCTGTACAACCATGTCCCTTACCAGATCCCCATCTGCCAGAACCACGTCCAGGACATGCCCCTCCCTGTGGGCTCCATCACATGCTGTGTTAAGAACACATCCTGGAAGCCGCCCAGCAGCCTCTGCCTTGGCCACCTTAGAGGACATGGTTCCCAGTTTGTACCTGGCATATAGGTCCCCATCAACACCACTCCTTCCCTTTGGTCCACACTGGGCAATGATGTTGTCCAGCAAACCATCCTCTAGAACATCACTCATCCTGGGGCCTAACTACTACACCCAGCTTGACCTTATCTCCTGCTGGGGATCGTAAGGTGACCCATAAGGCCTCCACGTTTCCCTCTGCCTCTTCTACCCTAGCAATTTCTATGTCATCTCTAATGAACAAAGCCACTCCACCCCCTCTGCCCTCCTTTCTATCCTTCCTAAGCATAGTGTACTCCCGTACATTTAGGTCCCAGTCATTGTTTTGTTGGCCCACGTCTCCGTGACCGCCGCCACGTTGTTTTGCCAAAATTCATCTCTGTCCTGCTATTTGTACTGCATCATTGTTTCTGTCAAGGGCTGCATTTTAGGACTGCTTTGAGCACCTTTTTATGGCGCACTTTACGTCTGACATTATTTTCCTGCACCTAAAAGCAAATAGCACTTTTTCTAAAATACAGCGCATTTGTATGGAAGCAGGTGCACTTGGCGTAGTCCATGGCTTGGACGCAAATTGCCTCCTTCTAAGCTAGCTTTGAAAATTGGGCCCATTGACTGAAAAAGCACAAATTCTAATAGCAAACCAAATTCTGATTCCAACACTAGATTACAGGAATGCACTGTTTGTGAACCAGAATACATTGTTTTTAACAAGTACCTACATATATTAAACAACATCTGTTGCTTTGCCCTAGTGGGAATACTTTAAGCCTGAGGTTCAATGGTTGGAGCAACAATGTCACTCCTCCATGAGGTCTTAAAAGGTAACTCCTCCTGGGCTATTCCAGGATTCGTTTCTCATTGCGGCCAGAGGCGCCGCTCCTCCTAACTCTTTCCTTTGTCTCTTGCCTTGCTGATGCCATCGTTGTTTGCAGTGCCTCCGGACATTGGCTGTCTCGGTTTCTCACCTGATGTTTGCCTGCAGCTCACTCCTTCCTACTGTGCTGGCTCTGCCTCTCTCTGTCCCTCTCTCTCTCTCCATCCCCCCTCCTACCTTGTTTTGCTTCTTGCCCTTGCCTTCCCTGTTGTTTCATTTGTCAGGAGCCGCCCTCATTCTTCCCCGTGTGCCCCTCCTGCACTTGCCCAGGCAGCCACCAGTGAGTCCAGACTCAGCTTCCTCAGTTCATCCCTTCACTCCTTGTGCTTTGCTCCCTTGCCTCCCATCCATCTGTGCCTCACCTTCATGTTTTTTGAGGGATTCTTCCACACCACCTCTCCCTGTCCATCTCCATCTCCAGTTCCGTGCTCCATGCATCTCAGTTCATGTTTCCCCATCAATCCCTTCCACACACTGCTGCACTTTGGTCCTCTCTTTCTCCCAGGGGACTCTTCATTCCTCATTCCTCCTTGCCATTGCCCCCTGCTTGCTTCCAGTGCTTCTCCTACCTGCAATAGCTCACTTCTTGTTCAGAGGTCCTGTTGTCCACCGCTTCTTGCTGCACCTGTCACTCTCGCATGGCCACCTACACTCCCCTCCTCACTGCTGACTCCTGGGGAGTCCATGGTGTGTGGACTGGGACACATCACATGGCATGAACCTACAGGGATCAACCGCGGTTTGCCGTTCTCATCTTCATTGTGCATTTCCCTGTAGTTGCGCCCCTTCATTAGCCTTCAGTGTCACATCCTTCCTCGATTCAATGGCTCTTCCTCTGTGTAATGCTGTGGTCAGTTTTGCCCTGTGCATGGAGTTTCACTGCACAGTGCTTTTCAACTATTCCTCATTCAGGTGCCCTGGAGCTCAGTTTCCTTTTCATTCCTCGTGGCTGCATCAGTAAGTGCTTCTGTGTCATTTTCACTTCTTAACCATGCTGTCTCCATACTCTTCGTTTGCTAATTCACTTCGCTCACCTCTGCCCTTGCACACCACAAATGCTGTGTTTCTCCATGTTTTCTGTTTTTGATCCTTCTGCCTCTGTTGTGAGTAAGTGCTCCAGTGCTTCTGCAGGCTCTCCTTCTACCTGGCGTTGGTGTCTCCTCCCGCTTCATTTTCCCGGGGGGGGTGCCTGGCCCTGGCTGGCTGGCACCATGTCTTGTGCAGTACCGCTATCTGCCACCAGGCTGCTGTCATTCTGCTGGTGGTGTCTGCCCCTGCTGTCTCTTTCTGGCTCCCCCCTTCCCTGCTGCTCCCCATCCCTCATTCCTTGTCCAGCACTCCCATGTTTCTGGACTGCCTTCTTAGCCCATTCCTCTCTTTCTCTGATCTCAGCTTTCTTTTGAGGGCTTCCCTATCCTGCCATCATGCTATACCATCATACCCTACTCTTTCACATTACCAAATATTCTCTCCTGCATGTCACCCTGCCTACACATCTCCTCCTCCGACCCTATTCCCTCGTTCTAGTCAAACCTATTCAAATGTCCTCCTGGAACTGCCTACCTCACCATTGGTGGCCGGCTTCACCTGGCTACTCTCACTCCTACCTTCATGTAATTTTATCCATTCCTAATTTGGCTCTCAATGGACCCGGTTGGCACGCACACCCAAAGTTACCAATGCCAGTAGCTTCCTCATGGCATGAGCCTGGTTCTCCTTCACTCAGTCCAACCTCAGTGTCTACTGATTCATATTGATTAATCGAGCATACTTCTCATTGGGTCTTATGCTACCTCATTGATCTGCTCTCCACTTGGAGACATGTCTTCCATGTCCATTGCACCTTGGTTCAGGGCTAGCTTGTAGCCGACAGTCTTGCTCTGTACCCATGAAGTCCATGTCTAGAGCGTGGGAAGCTCAGAGTGGGGTCCTTCTCCCAGGCCCATAGGAGGAATGTCTTCACTCCGGGTGGACCTTCAGTCATCCCTCATCTCGGTGATTCCTCTGGATGTAGAATTTATGACTTCCAGCTGCGAGGGGTGGGGCTCTCATCATCAAAGCCCCTTTGGCTGCCCGAGTGGGTCTGGAGGCACAGTCTGTGCTATTCTCCACCAAGACTGCTTCTGGTTCACCTGGTCTGTTTTGAAGGCTCGCATAGCCCAGCTGAGTGCCTCAGCAGTCATCTCTCTCTCGCCTCTCTTGCTTTTGAGTGTCTAGTTGCAGAGACATTGCTTGCAACCCTCAGCAGCTGTTCATTTAGAAGGACAGAGTGAGAACTTCCTCTAAATTGAAATATTTTCCTCCTCCCTTGATCTTGACTCTAAATTGCAGTAGCTCAGCCTTCACTAATCAAAACATCCTTCAGCCTGGGGGGTAGGTGACCTAGGCCTTGGATCCCCAGAGGCTTCCTTCTCAAAAGGGTTTTTTCCTCTCCTCCATGCCAATGGTCATAATATTAGTTAGGGTTAGTGCTTTCATAGGTTCCGTAGTTAGGTTCTGCTGTTGGATGAAGTCGGATGGTGGCCCCGGCTGTTCTCTCTTTCCTTAGGAAGTCTGCCCTTCTGCATCTTGTCAGATTTCCTTTCGTTCATTGTCCTAGCCTAATATCATTCTTCTCCTGTCCTTCCTATCTATGTCTGTCACATTTCTTTCTGGTCTAGATATCTTCTGATTTCTCACCTCTTCGATGCTCAAAACCCTTTGGGATATTCTTTTTGGGCTTCTTCCTAAGCTACTTTTAGTCAAGGGAATTATTCCCATGGCACCTATAAGGGGGAACCCTCCTCTAGGGTTCCTTGTGTTGTAGCCCAACAGGGTGGTATATCCCATGGATAGAGAGGCAAACAGCCACAGTGCATCAAAGTCACACAAGCATACATCTTATCTAGTTGTGTAAGCACAACTGAATGGGAAGGCTTTAAGCATGAGGTTCAATGGGCAGAGCAACAACATCACTCCCCATCAGGCCTTAAAGGGTCACTCTTTCTGGACTGTTCTAGGATTCATTTCTTGTTGCCCCACCATCCACCCCATCTCCTCCAGTGACTCATCACTCTTTCCCTTGGGCTTCTTCCTAAGCTACATTTAGCCACGGGTATTATTCCCATAGCATCAATAGGTGGGGAACCCTCCTCTTGGGTTCCTTGCATCGTACCCCTACAGGGTGGTATATTCCATGGATAGAGAGGTGAACAGCCACAATGTATTAAAGTCACACAAGCATACATCTCATCTAGTTGCGGAAGCACAATTGAACTGTAATTTATATTTTGGTATGGGTATTTTGCCACTTTATAGAAACATTGAATTTGATGGCATATAAGGACCGCTTGGCCCACCTAGCCTGCCCATTTCCCTACCTAATGGATAAGCTGCAGATCCCAGTTAACCAACAGCCTACTTCTTCCTACCCCCCACCAGAATTGCCTTATGTCTGTACTATGCATTCTTTTATTCCCCCACCGTTTTTGACTCCACAACCTCCTCAGGAAGGCTGTTCCATGCATCCAGAACCCTCTCCATGAAAAAAAAACCTCCTCACATTACCTCTGAGCCATTCCCCTTTTATCTTCAAATTGTGCCCCCTTGTTCTTGCACATCTCTTTTTCTGAAAGATGCTACCCTCTTGGACTTTGTCGATTCCTTGAGGTACTTGAAAGTTTCTAATATGTCCCCCCTTTCCTTTAGGGTATACATATTTATTTATTTATTTATTGAAAATGTTTCACCAGGAAAGGCACACTGAGCAAAAAGATGCTCGTCTTATGGTGCGACCTGGGTGGGGGTTACAATGGAGGAAGGTATACATACTACAGTTGGAATTAGGAGTAGAGCAATACAGACAATGAACATAATTGAGTGTGATTACATTTGAGCTTGTTACATAAGGAGAACAGTACAAAACATGATCATCAAGGACAGTGATATACATAATATGGGTACACATCTAGGTCAATACATGGTTACATAAGTGCCAGTAACAGAACTTGAACTGAAGCGAGATGCACCAAGTTGGCAGCAGAAAATGGAAAGTGAAGATAGGGGATAAAAGAGAGGTGGACTAGTACACATTAGGTGTATGGGGGGTGCTTTAGGTGAGATGTGGGGGAAGGAGAAGGGAGATAGTAGCAGTGAGTAAGACTGAAGAGTGTAGGTTATTTAGGAAGGTGGGGGAAGAGAAGGGAGATATTAGAAGTGAATTAGAGTGTAAGTGCGTAGGGTTTTTTAGGGCAATGTATAAGCCAGACAATTAGGCGAAGGCCGAGCCGCTGGTAAGGCGCAAGGGGGGGATGGGGAAGAGAATCTATCAGTGGGAGGGAGGTCAGGGGCAGTTACAATTTGGTGCAAGGAAGTTAGTGAGGGCAGAGGATAGAGTGTTTGGATGAAGAATGGCAGATCTGGGCCGGCAGGCTGTTCCAGAGTTTAGAGAAGAGGTAAGAGAAAGTCGATTGGCCTGCAGTGATCCTTCAGTGAGGGATGACTAATAGCCTAACGTCAGTAGACCTGAGGGCGAGGATGGGGGTAGATGGGGAAGATAGGGAGGATATGAGGTAGGGATGGAGGGAACCGAGCCAGAAGTTGGAAGCAAATTTAGCACTGTGAAGTAGGCACCGGTTACTCAGGGATGGCAGGGCCAGGGAATGGTAGAGCTCACAGTGATGGGAGTGGGGGGGCATCGAGGGCAAAACGGAAGAAAGCGTTAAAGAGGGGGTCCAGTCTGGCTAAGGTGAACTTAGAGGCAGAGCTGTAAACCACATCGCAGTAGTTGAAGGAGGGTAGAATCATTTTCTGGACTAGTTCACATCTGACAGGTAGCGGGAGACTAGCACGGTTTCTATAGAGGGCACCGAGTTTTGGGTGTAGTTTTGATATGATGGAATCCATGTGTGTGGAAAAGGAGAGGTGGCGATCAAGCCAAACCCCTGGATACCTGAAGGAGGGCACTTCATCAAGGATGGTGTTATTTAGGGTACGGAAGATCAGAGGGGATGTGAGTCTGGATAGATGCTGTCTAGTACCAAAAGACATAGAGACAGTTTTCTTGGCATTTAGGGAGAGTTGGTTGGAGTTAAACCAGTGTTGCATTTTGTAGAAATTGGTCTGAAGTTTAGAGGTGACTTCTTCGTAGGTACGGCCGGAGGTAAAGAAGACCATGTCGTCAGCACACATGTGAATTGCGGTAGAGGAGCAAGAGTTAGGCAGATCATTTAGAAGGATCAAGAAGAGGATGGGGCCAAGGATTGAGCCCTGGGGAATGCCAGTGGTGATGGGGGGGAGGTGTAGTTAGCTATTTTAGTGGATTAGGTTCTATTTTGTAGGTAGGCATTGAACCAGTCTGTGGCAGACGCTGCTAACCCAGCCTCTGATAGGCAGGATAGTAGGAGAGAGTGGGATACCGTGACGAAAGCTTTTGCTAGGTCAATGAAAATAGCGGCAGTAATTAACCCTTTGTCCATCCCAGTAAGGATGGAGTCCATGAGTCTTAGTAGGGAGGTGGTGGCAGAGTGTTTTTTTCTGAAACCGGACTGAAATGGAGTGAAGAAGTTAGTTTCTGAGAGAAAATGGGAGATTTGGGATAGTACTAGGTGTTCCTGGAGTTTGGCGAGGGCGGGGAGAAGGGAAATGGGACTGTAGTTAGTTGTGGAGGTAGGATCACCACCTTTAGGTAGGGGTAGGACAGTGGCATGCTTATATTCAGAGGGGAGTGACTCGGTGATGAATGAAAGATTTAGTAGGGCCACAAGGGGAGTTGCGATGGTGGGAGCAGATAGGAAGAGGAGTTTGTTATCGAGACCATTGGGGGATTTGCCTTTGGAGGGGTTCAGGGAGTGAAGGGCATCTAGGGTTTCGATGGGGGAGATGTGTCTGAAGAAGAAGGGATTCTGACCAGGCGGTAGGGGGATAGCTGTCTGGGGAGTGGGTGTGGTTACAGGAGGTAGGGAATCTAAGTGGGCCATGGTGCAAGTAGTGAAATAGGAGTTAAACTTGGAGGCTACCTTCAGGGGGTCAGAGGGTAGAGTCCTTTGGGCGAGGAGGAGAGGTGGGGGATTTGCTGTTTGGGGGGAGAAAAGAGAGTTAATGACTTTCCAGAATTTAGAAGGTCTCCCAAGATTTGCATTTAGGGTGTTGTTAAAATATTCAGCTTTAGCTAAGTGGATGGCCTTTGTACACTTGTTGCAGAGCATGCGGTAGGTGATATTGTTGCCTGGGAGGAGCATGGATTTGTAATTGTGCCAGGCCTTGTCATGGGCTTGTTGGCAAGCTATCAGCTCAGTGGATGTCCAGGGTAGGTGAGACCCTCGGACTCTAGCCCCGCGCATGGGGGGCTTGTTGGTCCCAGGTGGTAAGGAAGGTGTTCCGAAAGTGTGTAAGGGCAGATTCCATGTTAGAGCAACTTGAGCTCGGGTCCCAATTAGAGTGAGATAGATCTTCCAGGAGGGGGGAGAAGTTGAGGGATTTGTATGACCGTTGGAATATAAATTTGGGAGGGGATTTAACTCTGTGGATTTTGCAGACCAAGTAAGAAATCAATAGGCATTCACCAGAGGTGCCACGTCACAATGTGGTCAGACAAATACAATTGGGTACAGGGTACATGTAATTGATAACAGGTATTACACAAGTCGGTATCAAGTGAGCATTCTGGTAGATAAACATTGAAACAGCTGGCACTGGCCAGGTTAAACCTAGGCATGGTGTACAGGGAAGTGGTGGAGGGATGGTTGGTGGAGAGCTGCCGGGGCATTGTCAAGAGAAAAGAGGTGGAGGCTATGTTCAGAGACAGGAGCAGTTATGAGTGCTGAAGATGTGGTTCAGTGCGGTTTTGAATGTGGAGATGGTGATGGCATTGGTGATGGTGGCAGGAGAGAGTTAAACCAGGTTGGGGCTCTATAGCTGAAGGACCTCTGGCCACGGCTGGTTCTCGCTCTGGGACCTTTAGAGTGGTCTTGTAGGAAGACCGTGTTGCAATGGTGGGAGGGTTCTGTGGATGGATGCCATTATCCCAGGGGGGAGCCGAGTGGGTTTTTTGTGAGGAGACAGGTCTGGTATCGGAGCCGTTCATCCAGGGTAAGCAGGTTAGCATCGACATATAGCTGACAGGTGTGTGTGAGCCTGGGGGCACCAGTAATCAATCTGCACGCTTTATTCAGGGTTAGGTGAATTTTGTTGAGTGCAGTGGTGTCGGCAGCACCGTATACTGGTAGACCATAGTCTACAAGGGACAGAACGGACGATGTAACAGCTAGCCGGAGAGCATTTGGGGGAAGGCAGGTTTTATGGTGGAAACAGGATGTCGTGTTGGTGGCGGATGTTAGGAGGCCGATGTGGTTGGAAATGTGAGGGCTGAATCAAGGTAACCCCAAGGTATTTGTAGGAGCAGACTTGTTCCAGTGGTTGGTTGGTGCTTGAAGGATATAGAGGGTGGTTGCTAGCTTTGTTTTGGGGGTGTGAAAGAGCATAGTTTTGGTTTTCTGAAGATTGATGACGAGTCTGCGCTCCTTAAACCAAGCCTCGCACTGTTGAAAGACTGCTGTAGGAGTCCTGTAGGGAGATGGGATTACGGTGGGTGGCAAAAGGACAGCGCTGCCTGCATACAGCAGAATTTTGCCAGAGCATGCACTGGGCAGGGCGCTCAGATACAGCGAGAAGAGAAGGGGGCCCAGGATGGAGCCTTGGGGACTCCCAGAGAGTATGGGATTTGGTATCGGAGAGTGTAGCATAATCTTGACACACTGGGATTGAGTGTCAAGATAGCTAGCACACCATGCCAGGGGCCAGCCGAGAGACCAGTGAGGCAGAGTGCATTCAGCAGCAGTGGATGGGAGACAGTGTCGAAAGCCTTTGAGAGGTCAATGAACACTGCACCAGCTAGGGAGCTGGTATCCAAGGAGGAGTGTAGGAAGTTGGAGAATTCAATAAGGGCAGTGCTGGTACTGTGACCGCATGGAAGCTATGTTGCTCTGGGCATAAGATGTTATGCTTAGCCAGATAATCAGTGATTTGAATGGCCACCACTTTCTCCAGGGCTTTAGAGAGGGAGGGAGGATGGAGATTGGCCGTAGTTGTTGGCCATGACCTGTCGCCTCCTTTATGAATAGGTGTGATAATGGCTGTTTTCCGCTGTGGGGAATTGTCCCAGGCAGAGTGACTGGTTAATTAGG
Source organism: Neoceratodus forsteri (assembly GCA_016271365.2). Taxonomy (NCBI): domain Eukaryota; kingdom Metazoa; phylum Chordata; order Ceratodontiformes; family Ceratodontidae; genus Neoceratodus; species Neoceratodus forsteri. The sequence goes on along the minus strand of CM057450.1, from coordinate 1,094,633,612 downwards.
CTTGTGAGAGGTGCAAGGACTTCATCTAGCACCAGCCTGAGGATGCTGGGGTCCAGTGAGTCACTGCTGGGATTGTTGCCATTGAGAGCTTTGATTAGGATGGGTCTGGCTTCCTGGGTGGAAATCTTCAAGGAGGAAGCTGGGGTGCTGGAGGACAGGGGGAGTTTGGCTGGGGGAAGGTCAAAGAAATTACTAGGGAGGACTGAGCTAAGGTCAGTGAAAGTGGTGTTGAACCAGTTAGCTATGGTGGCAGGCTCGGTGGAGGTTGTGCCATTTCTAGTGAGCTGGGATGGGGCAGGGGAGCAAGCTTTACCATTGATTTGCTTAATATTATCCCAGAAGGTCCGGGCTGAGCCCCAGGAGGAGGTAAGGGAGGCCTGGTAATGGTCTGCCTTGGCTTTCCTGATGGCCCATGAGCATTTATTTCGGGCTGCATTGTATGCTTGCCTATCAGACAGACTTCCTGTTTCAGTGGCAAGGTGCCAGAGATTATCCCGGTTTCTAAGTAATTGTAGGAGGGCCGGGCTAACCCAGGGTGCGTTCTGTTTTTGGACCGGTTTTGTTATGCAAAGAGATCACAGGCCATGTTGAAGGTGTGAGGAAAAGGTGAGGGCAGTATCAATGTTGGTTGCATGCTGAATGGGGACCAGTCTATCTGGGTGAGGAGTGCCTTAAGTTTCTTCAGCCCACCAGGGTGGAGGCGCCTATGGAGGGTGGTCTGGGCTTTGGGTTTGGGATTGGGGCTACCCAGTGGAATAGGATAGGGAGTGGTCACTCAGGAGTCTGGGAGGACCTGGATGTTTTGGATTTTATGGGGTGGGTTAGTTATAATAACATCCAGCAGGGTGCTGGTACCACTCTTAGGGTTAAGTCTTGTGGGCTGGGTGATGAGTTGTGTCAGATCTTGGTGCAAATGAGTCTCTGGTGGTGGATGAGGAGGTGCTGAGCCAATTTACATTAAGGTCCCCACTAGGATTTGTTTCTGCCTTGTGGTGGAGGGTGGCCAGGTAGTCCGTTAAAGATATCAGGGCTGGGTGCTGGTTCTTTGGGGAACGTAGGCTGTGGTGAGATAGAGAGGGCTCCTAGAGGGTCTGGGGGTGAGTCTGAGGGTAAGGGCTGGGCCCCATTTATGAGGGCAGGGGTGGGAGTCGTGTCCAGGTATTGTGTCCCTGGTGTAGATTGCACAGCCTCCCCCTCGTTTGCCTACTCGGTCCTCCCGGTATAAGGTATAGCCTGGGAGGGAGACAAATGAGTCCAGAGTTGATTTGGACAGCCAGGTTTCAACTAGGGCTATGATGTCTGGTTGGTGAGCCAAGGCCCAGCACTGTAGGGCATCAAATTTCTTCAGCAGGCTGCATATGTTCATGGAGGCTACTCGAAGACCAGTGGGCTGAGTGGGTGGATGGGAGGGGGCAGGGCCTGGGTTGGGGTGTATGTTCCCTGTTAGGAGTAGAAGGAGGAGAAGTGCTCTGGTCAGAGGGAGGCAGATGGAGAGTTTACGCCGGGAGCGATAGAATAAGGAATGGGGTTTGGTTGCACAAGGGGTTGGTAGGGTAGCACAGGCAGAGAAGGCCTGAGTGATCAGAAGTGCAAGGGGGCTGTAGGGGGAGGACAGGTGATGTCTGGAAGGGGGTGAGGTGGAGAGGAGCATATGGGATGTGTGGAGGAGGAGGGAGGGGTAGAAGCAGTGGTAAAGGAGGAGGGGAGGACAGGAGGGTAGGTAGGAACACTGGAGTAGTGAGGCTGAGGGTTCATAGGGACAGTAGGGTATGTGGAAGGCAAAGGGAGGAGGAGGAGAAGAGATAGACTGGTGAGCAGGGGATGCATGTGCATAGTTGGGAAGGCTGGTGGAGCTGAAGTGAGGAAAGAATGGGGGGACTAGGATGAAAGAGGGGAGATAGTAGTGAGAGATCACCTCAGAGTCTACTTGCTGCTATGGCGTGGTGGTAGTGTATGTGCCTGAAGTGCATAGAGTACCAGGTTCAAGTCTTGATCAGGGTAATAGGAGAGAGCTAGACTAGTGGCTGTAGCAGCTGGGAGTTGGGTTCAGGTTTGTAGAAGCACTTAGATAACACTTTAGTTGTGTCACAGGGTTAGTGCATTCTTTATAGTTATGAAATCCTGCAGTAAAAATATGCAGGTGTTCTAGGTGAGTGGTGGAACTGTGGACTTTGGAAACAAGGGTGCAGGGTTCAAATCCTGCAAGGCAGCAGGAAGAAGAGGTAAACTTATATTTTGGCAGATTGGGTAGGTAAGTGATTAAGAGGCTTAGAAAGTAGTAATAAAGTAGGTAGGCACTGTGGTGCAGAGGTAGAGCAGCTGACTCTGAGTGCAAGGGTACTGGATTTGAACACAGCTCAGGGACAGAGTGTAGACAGGGCCAATTTTTTAAATCTGGGCAGGAGGGAGTGAGGTATGGGTAAGAGCATAAAAATAGAGGAAGTTGTTGGCTTGGTTCATTGGCTCAGAGGATAGTCAGTAGAATGTAGAGAGAAGGGTACCAGGTTTGATACTAGCAGTTGCTTAGAGATAGGCTGAAGGATAAGTGCAGAAAGTAGGTAGTAGAAGGAATCCAAGGGAACTGCAGTGACCTCTAGTGGGACAGCTGTGAAGCAGTAGCTAGGAGGGATATAGAGAGGAGAGAGGAGCTAGAGTGGAAAGTGCAGTGACCCCTAGTGGTTGGTGCCTATAACCTGCAAATGGGAAAGTGGACACTTAGTAAAAAGGAGGGTGTGTCACATCACGTGACCTGCCAGCAGCAATATATGGAGTGCCGACCGTGGGTGGGAAGTGCCTCACAACAGTCAGGCTGTAGTGCAGGACACTTTACCTCTTACAGGCTCTGGCAATCCCCGATTTCAGTCTCTGCTGCTGGGCTGAGTTCAGTAGATTAGGTGGTGGTCACTAATGGAACTGACGACACAGTGTGAGTGGGATGTAAGTGCCCAGGCAAGGATGGCGTGGTTCCCGGTCTTATGGTTTGAGCGTGTAGGTTCTGCAATGGTTTGGCTAAGGTTGAGAGCAGTCATCTCAGCTCAGGTTTTGTTAAAAGTGGGTGCTAGCCAGTTGTGGTTAAAGTCACCCATAACATATAGTTCACCCGACTGGGCAAGAGATGAGAGCTGGCACAGAAGGTCTATGACTATTGTGGTTGGCGTGCCTGGGCAGCAATAAATACCAGCCACAAAGATGGGCAATGAGCAGGGAGGGGAGAGTTTCACCATAAGAAGCTCGTAAGCTTTGGGTTCAGCTTTAGTAAAAGAGATAGAGAAGTGTAGGGCTGATCTGATGTAGATAGCCACTCCTCCACCTCTGGAGGGCTGGTCTTGCCGTGTGATGGTGAACTCTGGAATAGCGATGGTATTATCTGGGAGACTGGGCTTTAACCAGGTCTCAGATAGGATGATTATGTCGGGGGCATGGTGGGTGGCTAGAACCTGGAGCTGATTGAGCTTAGAGGCTATGCTATGAATATTTAGATGGAGGAGGCGTAAACCTCATGGAAGGGAGCCAGAATGAGTGTCAGTGGTGGCCTTGACAGAGGGGTTAGGCATGTGGTGGCAGGGGCCAAAAGTTGGAGTTGGGCCAGGATTGGGCTGTATATCCCCTGCAGCCAGTAGTAATAGGGCAATGGTTAGGTGGTAACATAGAAAGCGGAGGGAACGGGATTTTGTCATGCAGTTGGAGGCAGTAGCAGACGACTGAGAGGTGGGTACTGGAATGGGAGAGAGAGGCCAGAAGGCAGCCAAAGGAATAGGACCGAGGAGGAGGCACGTGAGAAATGGGACCAGGAGATAGCTGGGAGGATGCTGTGGACTTATAGGGGGCATTTGTAGGATGAGTCAGAACAGCAGGTGGGGGGGTGCTGCATAGCAGCTTAGAGGGGGAGAAAAATGGAAGGGAGAGTAGGATAGAGAAGATCAGCAGAAGAAGGGCTATTGATTGAGACATTTTACCATGGACAGAAGTCACTGATATGGAGTGAGGAGAGGTCCAGGCTAATGTGGGGTAATGTTGATAGAGGGAGAAGTTGAAGGTGCGCGAGAAGCGTTAGGTAGAGTAGCTGGGTGGGGGAGGAGGGGAGGAGTAGAACTTGTAGCAGAGGGATTGGAGTAGGAAGAAAGGGGTGGGGTAAGTAGCGTATTTAATAGGTGACCTGGGAGGAGGTGTTGGGGGTGGGACAAATAATAGCCCAGGAGAAAGAAGGATGAATCCCCAGGCTAGCGGCCGTTCCGGTAAACCGGCAGGAGTGCTCCATGGGTCGGGTAGCAGCTTGACTGGCTCGGCTGAGCAGGTGCTCCAATCAGAGGAGAGGGCTGAATCTCCAGTCCAATCAGGAGCCATCAGCGGGGTAGGCGCACCAATCGGAGGAGGTGCTAGAAGCTGGGCAGCAGAGAGTAGCTAGCGGTGTTTACCTTAGAACTGAACCGGGAGGCAGGACCAGGAGGGCGGAAGGGAATTGTCAAGTACTGTAGCTGAAGGTGGTGCTGATGCCGCCGGGCTCCATTGGTGCCGCTCGGGGCACCGTAGGCTCCTGAGAACTGAACCAGGAGGCAGGACCAGGAGGGCAAGAGGGAAGTGTCGGGTACTGTCACTGAAGGCGGCACTGATGCTGCCGGGCTCCGTGGGTGCCTCTCAGGGTGTGGTTGGCTCCTTTAGTCTCTCTTCATATGTCTTCAGGTGCAGACCCCACTCCATTTTGGTTGCCCTCCTCTGGACAGCACCACCCTATCTATGTCTTTGTGGAGATGGGTTCTCCAGAACTGCATGCAGTACTCCAGATGGGGTCTCGCCAACTGTCTGTAAAGAGGGATAACAACTTCTTGTTTTCTACCAATGATGCCTCTCCCAATGCATCCCAGTATCCCCCCCAACCCTCCTTACTGCCTTCCCACATTGCTTGCCCACCTTTAGTTAATCTGATATAACTACCCCCAGGTCCCTTTCCATTTTTGTTGGTTTCAGTGTCTCACCCCCCATTGTGTACTCTTCCCCTGGGTTTTTGTTTCCCAGGTGCATTACTTTGCACTTCTTTGCATTGAATCTAAGCTTCCATACATTTGACCATTCCTGCAACCTTGCCAAGTCCTTTCTCATCCTTTCCACCCCACCATGCGTATTAACCCTGTTACAGATCTTTGTATCATCTGCAAAGAGACATATTTTTCATTCCAGTCCCACTGCAATGTCACTTATAAAGACATTAAAAAGGACCGAACCCAGTACTGAACCCTGTGGTACCCAACTAGTAACCCTCCTTTCTTCACTGTGGACTCTTTTACTATTACCCTCTCTGTCCTGTTGTCCAGCCAATGTTTTACCCATGCTACCTAGTTAGTCCCTTTAGCAGATTTGTGGGCTATAAATAACAACTTCAGTTGCATTTGCACAATGAGGGGTTCTCAGACTACTTTCCGTGTGTAAACACTATAAAAATAGCCACTCCAGTGACCGGAGCGATAAAGAAACATTGAAAGACTTATTGCACTGTTAGTATAAATGAAACTTGGTCTGTGTGCTGATTATAAAGGAAAACAAACCTATAAATAATTTTGTTTTGGTGAATTGAGCCCTGCAACTAAACCGGAAGCAGGAAGAGAGATTGTAGTTCGGGACCAGAGCAAACGAACTACAAACTAGTTTATTTTATGTGATTTTAAGTATTTTTTAACTTTCGGCACTTTAAAACCCCAGTTAGTCCCTTTAGCAGATTTGTGGGCTATAAATAACAACTTCAGTTGCATTTGCACAACTAGGGGTTCTCGGACTACTTCTGGTGTGTAAACACTATAAAAATAGCCACTCCGGCGAGCGGAGCGAGCCGAGTGGAGCGCGAGTAGCGTGCAGAGATGCACGCAGAGACACGTGCGTCGCGTGTCTGCTGTGTCCGCTGGGGACACTGGGAACCACTGGGGGACAAACTTCAGAGGCTCAGTAAAACAGGAAAGTGGTAAGTGGGCCCAAATTTAAACAATTAAAAGGTCCTTAAATACTTAATTACAAAGAACCAAACAAAAACAAAAAATGACCTACACAAGGCAAAAAAAATTAAAAGGCAAAAAATTATGCCGGGAATGCCTTATGTACATGGCTGACGGCGCTAACACAGAGTTTACGTGTGATAAATGTGCTATAAATTTTGAATTGCAAAAGAAAGGACTTGAACTCGAGGCCTTACAAAGACATATCTAAATTAGAAGAATATATTGACTAGGCTGTATGTGATGTTAGTAGTAGACAAACGTTGATTCTGAACAATTCAGTTCACCTAGATAGTACAAATGATAAAAATGAGACTAGTGGGGTATCTCAGTCATTTATCACAGTAGATGTACTCAATAGATTTGAGTGCCTTGCTAAAGACGATTCTGTAAACACTAGGAATAGTTTACCAAGTGAAATTAAAACATCTAACAATATAGAATGTGTACAGGTACCAAATGAGGTATCAGGTAGTAACATAAATCTGGATAACCCCACCTACCTCGCTGGAGAAAAACTATCTGGCGAAAATAAACTGACAAAAAGGGATATCTTGATAATAGGGGATTCAATTATCAGGGGTATAGACACCTATATATGTTATAACCAAAATGAACATACTACAGTTAGCTCCTTACCTGGAGTTAAAATACATGACATAGTTGGTATGCTACAAGGTCTTTTCAAAAACACAGTCACCCCCCTAGACATTTTACATGCGGGGACCAACGACGTAGGCAAAACTAACTGGAACTCCATGAAAAGGGACTACAAGATCATTGTTGATGCAGTAAGGAACCATGATGGGGAAATTATTATTTCTGGAATAACCCCAATGCAGGGAAACAAATCATTCAGAATCAAACAGATATCAATAATTAATGGTAAACTTAGACAATACTGTGTGGAAGAAGGGATTGGTTTTATGGATAATGAAAAAAACATTTAATAGAGCTTCCTTATACGGAAATGATGGTGTCCATCTAAACTATGCTGGAGTCAGGATTTTGGGAAAAAAGGTTCAGGAGGTTGTTAATTTCCATTTAAACTGGATAGGAAGGGGGGTACGGACAACAAAAACTTAAACATAAACCCATCTTCCTCTGTAGACATTATGGGGTGGAATGCTATTCTGATTAATGCACGAAGCTTACAGAACAAATATGATGAGCTAACAATAATCCTACGCAGTAATAAAGTACATATAGCCTTGGTCACTGAAACATGGTGGGATGAAAATGATGAATGGGACAAGGAAATTGAGGGGTATAAACTCTTTTCTTATTGTAGAAAGTATAGAAAAGGGGGAGGACTGGCAATTTATATTCACAATGATATTGCCTCAGAAGAACTAAAATGGGATGTAGGCCAAATTGAACTCCTTTGGGTTCAATTAACACCGATTAATAGACCCAAAATCATATTAGGACTACTTTATAGGCCACCATCTATGTCACGTGAAGATGACAGGACTTTATTGAACATTTTTGAGAAATTGGACCCAAACACTAGATTATTGATAACTGGTGATTTTAACTTACCAAATATTGACTGGGTACAAGGGACGGGCACATGTCACCTTGAAAGGCAATATATAGATATAATGGATCACAGAGGTCTTGACCAGATGGTCCAAGAGAGTACAAGGGGCAACAATATTCTCGATTTAATTTTTACTAATATGGGAGACATAGTAAATTCTGTGGTAGTTGGTGCCCCATTAGGTAGCAGTGACCATAATACCGTATCATTTAATATAAAGGAAACTGAAATTAGGAAACCCACGGGAGCTACTGTAAAATTAAACATGGGGAAAGCTGATTTCCATAATATGAAAATTAAATTGGACTGCTGGGATTGGATTTCTGAATTTGATAATAAACCCATACAAAGTATGTGGGATTCTCTCAAAGCTAAACTGGAGGAACTAACTACTGAATTTGTCCCTGTAACTACCAAATACCCTAAGGACAGATCTATAAGACCTGCCTGGCTCACTACAAAAATTAAAAAGTTAATAAGTAAAAAGAATAGACTATTTAAGAAGCTAAAAGTTCTAAAAATGGCTAAATTATACACAGAGTATAAGGAATGTAAAAAAAAAGTTAAAATTAATATTAGGAAAGCTAAAACCATATATGAGTACAATCTTGCTAAGAGAGTACAGGATAATAAAAAAGCCTTCTTTTCTTATATTAATAATCGGAGGAAGACTTCAAACAGTATAGGTCTTTTCTCTATTGATGATGGATCCCCAGCTTCTAACCAACAAATGGCAAATATACAAAACAAATACTTCTGTTCGGTTTATAATTCAAACGAAAATGATACACATAACACAAAGCAACCTCTTGAACTAGAGACAATAAGATTGAACCCTGATAACATATTTAAACAGTTAGTTGGACTTAACCCAAACAAATCCCCAGGCCCAGATGGTTTGCACCCTAAAATCCTAAAGGAATTGGCATGTGAATTGATCCATCCTTTGACACACATATTCCAAGCATCTATAAATACTGGTTCTGTCCCTTATGACTGGAAGTTAGCAAATATTGTACCCATCTTAAAAAAAGGACCTAGTACCCAACCAGAAAACCTTCTGCCCATAAGTTTGACATCAATACCGGGAAAACTTATGGAGAGCATAATTAAAGACATTCTAAAAGAACACCTGGAGGCACAGGACGTGATGGATCCTATACAGCATGGGTTTGTGAAGAATAGATCATGCCAGACCAATTTACTGTCCTTTTATGAAAAAGTTAATAGAGAACTGGACATTGGGAACCCTGTGGATGTGGTCTTTCTCGATTTTGCTAAGTCCTTTGATAAATTGCCACATAAGGAATTATTGTTAGTGTTGGAAAATGTAAAATTACCCAATAACATATGCAGATGGATTTCTGATTGGCTGTGGGATAGAAGACAGAGGGTGGTCATAAACGGGGAATACTGTGACTGGGCCATGGTGACCAGTGGAGTGCCTCAGGGATCAGTGTTGGGCCCCAGTTTGTTTAATATATATATTTCCTCCTTAAAGATCAGGAACAACAATATATGGAGGCAAAAATTTGCCGATGATTGCAGATTGGGTGTGGTCACAAATAAAGATGAACATATATTAGCATTACAGTACACACTGGACTCAATACATGAATGAACAATCAGTAATAAGTTAAGGCTAAACAAAACCAAATGTAAAGTCATGCACATGGGGAAAAACAACATAGAAGCAACTTACCAAATAGATAACATTACATTAGGGGTTGTAACTGAGGAAAAAGATCTGGGAATTACAATTACAAAAGACCTGAAATTCAGAGTGCACTGTAGAAACCAGCTGAGAAAGGCTAACCAGATTTTAAATTGCATACTTAAGCACATAGCGAGTAGAGATAGGAATGTGTTGATGCCTCTGTATGTCGCATTGGTCAGGCCCCACCTGGAGTATTGTGCAAGGGTTTGGTCACCCTATAATAAGGAGGACATATTACATATCGATGGAGTCCAGAGAAGATTTACTAAAAAAGTAAAAGGATTAGAAAATAAAACATATTACAATAGACTGGTCAGTCTAAATTTTTATTCATTACATTATCGTAGAATAAGAGGAGATCTATGTTTCCTATACAAGAGTATGGAAGATGACAAGTTACTAAAAGAACTGGGGTTCACATATAAAATAGGGAGAACTAGTTCAAGGAAACATAATACACAATTGCACCAACAAACTTGGGATCATAATTTTCGGAAATATTGGTATAGTTTAAGAGTTGTGGGATCCTGGAATAACTTACCTAAGGAAACTGTTAATAGTACAACTATGAACGAATTCAAGAATGGGATAGATCTATTTTTTGGAGATAGTAAATTTTTATGTCAATAATAATTGGAAGGTGAGCCTTATAGGATGGTATTTCTATCCTCAGCTTGAATAAACCTATGAAACCTATGAAATACCGCCCTGGGACCCACTCCCAGGCTGGCTGATTTGTTTATTACTCTTTTGTGTGGGACTGTGTCAAATGCCTTGCTAAAGTCTAGGTAGACCATATCTACAGCCCCTCCCTGGTCTACTACTTTGGTCACCCAGTCAAAGAAATCGATTAGATTTGTCTGACATGACTTTCCTGCTGTAAATCCATGCTGTCTTGGGTCCTGTGCCCCCCTGGCCTCTAGGTACTCAACAATTCTTTCCTTCAGAAGTGATTCCGTCATTTTCCCTACCACTGAGGTCAAACTGACAGGTCTGTAGTTTCCTACCTCTGTATTGCTCCCACTTGTGTGAAGGGGAATCACATCTGCCCTCCTCCAGTCCTAAGGTACCACACCATCCTCCCATTATTTGTTAAAAAGGGTAGTCAGTGGTGTTACTAGTTCTCCCCTTAGTTCTTTTAGAATTCTGGGGTGAATAGCATCAGGCCCCACTGCTTTGTTGACCTTCAGTTTTAGGAGTTCTTTCGGAACTCTTTCTTCTATGAAAAGACTGATATCGACCCCCTATCTAGAGTGCTTATATTGATTGGATTAGGTACCTCTCCTCCTCTTCTTTTGTGAATACTGTGCAGAAGTATTCATTCAGTATCCCTGCATTTTCACCTTCCCTCTCTGCCTATCCACCCTCCTCTTTATTCAGCCTCAGTATCCCTCCCTTTCTCTTTCTTCACTCCCTAATGTACCTATAAAAGGTTTTAGCCCTCTTCTTAACTGAGTTGGCTATCTTTTCCTCAGTTTGGACCTTTGCTATTCTGACTGCCTTTCCCGCTTCCTTCTGCTTTAACTGGTGCATTTCTCTGTCCTGCTCCTTCTGTGCTTACTTATACTTCCTGAATGCTATCTTTTTCTCTCTAACCTTCCCTGCCACCTCTTTTGAGAACCATAGTGTTTTTTTCTTTCATTTTGATTATAATTGTTTATTTACTTCACACAAAGGCTTGTTGCCTCTGTGATGGCAGTTTTGATGTCTCCCCATTGTTGTTCCACCCTCCTTCTTGCCTGTTTGCTAGTGCTGTTCTGAGGCACTCTCCCATTTTGACAAAATCAGCCCTCCTGAAGTCTAGTACATTCACTTTTGTATGGCTTGACTCTACAGCTGAGTTTATCATGCACCACACTGCTTGGTGGTCACTTGTTCCCACATGGCTACCCACTTCTAGATCTGAGATCCTATCTCCGTCCCCATTTGAGAGTACCAGGTCTAAGATTGCTCCTTTCCTGAGTGGGTTCCAACACTAGCTGTCTGAGGCATGCCCCCTGTAGGGCATCGATAATGGCCCTGGCCTTGGATGTGGCTGCAGCAAAGGTGCTCCAGTTAACATCTGGCATATTCAGGTCCCCCATCAGCAATATCTACCCCTTCTCTGCCATCCTAAGGATGCCTTCTATCATTTCTTTGTCCATGTCCTCCCCCAGAGATGGGGGTCTGTATACAACCCCTGTGCAGATTGTGGTGCCATTTTCAGTCTCCAGGGTGACCCACAGTGCCTCCTTTCCTCCCTGTGTACCCTTTAGTTCTGTTGTTTTGATCCCTTCCTTTACATAGGGAGCTACCCCTCCTCCTCTTATACCCTTCCTGTCCCTCCTATAGATTGTGTACCCTTGTATGTTGACATCCTAGTCATGGTTCTCTGTGTACCATGTTTCTGTGACTGCCACAATATCCAGGCATCCCTCTTTCATCAAGGCTACCAGTTCAGGGAGCTTGTTACCTAGATTATGGGCACTGGTACTCATTACCCTCCATTTTTTGATGGCCTTACCCCTTTTTGCCCCACCCCTGTGCTTACTGCCCTTGTCTTTTCTTCCATTTACTTCTGCCCTTCTCCCTATCAACTTCTCAACACAGAAAAGACCATAATGTGTTGGTCTTTGCTTTCAGTGTCTATTAAAATTCTGGACTAAGCATCCTTCTTCAACCTTTTGTCTGAACTCAAGGACCTATAATACCAGGGGCAATTCATCTTTACTTTTCTCAGTTAAATAAACTAAAGTAACCATGTGGGGGGGGGGGGGCTCATTCCATGGTTTGCTTCACGCATTCTGAACCATTTGTCTGATTTGGTTAAATCTGCCTGTAATGTCATATACTTTAAACATCCTTTGAAGAAACCATATTTCACAAATTTTAAATATTCTTGTTGATACTTAGAATTGTCCTAACTGTTGTAATTTATTTTGTTATTGCTGTTTTAATGTTTTATGTCAGGCGTGACTGAAAAAGGACTGTTCCCAGTTCATAATTTATTTTATTATTGCTGTCAGTTATGATTGAAAAAGAGCTGTGCCAAGTTCACTTACTGGTTAAAAAAAAATAAATGAAATATAAATGAAAATGACTTCAGCAAAGCCTTTGAGTCAGTTCCCCACCAGAGGCTGTCCAAAAAGATTATGGACCTTGGGGTACAGGAAAGAATGGCAAATCAGGTAGAAATATGGCTATAGGGTAGATCACAGAGGTTGCTAGTCAGTGGGGAGTTTTCAGAGGTGATCGAGGTGACAGACAGGGCACCTCAGGGGTTGGTATTAGGAACAGTCCTCTTCAATATATTCATCTGTGACATAGGTGAAGGAATTAAGAGTAAGATCTGTGCACATGCAGACAAGGAGGATGGGAGAAGGTAACTAAGGTAGGACTTGAGCAGGTTGTAGAGCTGTTCAAAGGAGTGATAGCCGAACTTCAGAGCTAAAAAATATAAGGTAATGCACACTGGGAAAAGGGTACAGTTCAAAAAAGAGGTGGTGGTGGTGCTGGATAGAACTACAGAAGTGAAGGATTATGATGTGATGATTTTGAGAACTCTAAAAAAGTCTGCACACTAAAACAGAGCAGTGAGAAAAGCAATCAGGTGCCGGCACGCCGGCGCAGCGGTTGGATTTCCGCTTGCGACGCCAGCGACCCGGGTTCGGAAACGGATTCGGGTAGCTGGAGGGCCGGCATTGGGAGAGGAGGATCGAGCACCCAACGGCTGCTCTCCTCCTCTGGGGAGGGAGGGAGGGGATGCCTGTCCCGCAGCTTGACCGCCACCTGGTGGACATGGGTGGTGTTGCAGGGGGGGACCGCATAAAGGGGTGGGAGGATGTGGGCCGGAAACTGGAAGCGAGCGTACGTTAGTGCGCCGTTCCTTGGTCTCCCCAGAGCGCTCACGTCCTGTGGGGGGGGACAAGAAAATCAGGAAAAAAGACACCTGGTGTGAGGGAAAGTAGACAGGTCCTGACTGCCCCAGATAACCTGTAACTGGGGTACTAGTGGCTGCCGCAGCTGGACCACCTGACGAAAGACTAATGGACTGGAGGGGGTGTAAAAGGGGGTACCCCCCTCCTCCCTGCCTGGGGGGGTTAGGCTGAGGCTATATGGAGGTAAGTCCAAGAGCAGCACCACGGTAGTTACCCGGGGAGGGATTAGGGGAGTCCCCAGTCTAGGGATACCCAGAAGAAAGATCCACCACGCCAGGAGAGTAGGAGGAAAAAAAAAAAAAATGAAAAGCAATCAGGATGCTGGGTTGCATGATGGGGAATCCTTGCACTATAGAGGTCACTGGTGCAGTTGCACTTGGGATGCTGTGCAAGGTGCTGGATCTGACACCTGAGAAAAGACTATGGTGAGGTGAAGGCAATACAGTACAGGGCAACTGAGATGATCAATGGCCTAAGGGAAACGATGTGTGAGGACAGGCTGTAGAACTCAGACATGTTCACCCTTAAGGAAGAAAAGGGGTGACATGATTGAGACACACAAGCTGAGGTCTTGCAAACTGAAACTTTGCTGATGAAGTGGCCGTGAAGCAGCAAAAATGTGCCTTTGCCAAAATTTGAGAAGTGTCTGCAGACCTAAAGAACTTCGACTTCACCGAAATTATAAAGTTTCTACCATTAAGTTTCCATTGCTTTTCAGTGAGGTGGCCACTTTGTAAGTGAATTTTGGTGAATTCACCAAAAACAGCAACTTGGCCAGTCAAAACTGTATAAATTAGCACTTCAGAAATTCCTCAGAATTTGTGAATTAATTTCTTAAGTTAATTTCAACCACTTACCCATGCCTACATACAGGTACCTTCATTAGACATGAAGGAACTATTCTGCTTGAGTTGAAACACAGGGATAAGAGGGAATTCACTAAAGCTGGGGGAAGGGGGCAGATTCAAAAAGGATATCTGAAAGCACTTCTTCATTGAAGGGATAGTGAACAACTAGAATAAGCTGCCAGAGGAGGTGGTTTAGTTTAGTTAGAAAAGGAGGGGGCAGTAATAAAAGGCAGGATTTCCACTAGGGCAGAACAAATTAGTTAGGTAGGGTGGGCAGACTGAATGGGCCAAGAGCTTTTTTTCTACCATCATCATCTGTGTACCTATGTATGTATCTATATATCCAGTGCTGGAAACATGGCATCATTATGCGAGTTGTGGTCAGGGTACAGGGCAATGCAGTATGGTCAAGTCTATACAGTATGGTGTGGTAGTTTGATCACTGGCTTGGGAACCAAGAGGACATTACAGGTCCAAAGTGCACTAAAGTCAAACACTCACAGAGTACTGAGTAATATAGAAAATTATTGAACCTCCCAATGCTGTCTACTCAGTTATGAAAAAGGGGAGAAGCTGAACCAAACTGAAAATAAGATGTTGCATCTCAGCTGGGCTATCCTGGGTAAATCATTTTTCTGAAAAAATACAACGTGCTGGAAGCATGTTGCAAAACAATGCTGCAGCATGTTTGCACGTGCATGCCTTAATGTTACTGGGTGCAAACTATTTGTATCAGCTAACAATGCATCTTCAGCCTGATTCTCATATGTAAATGTTGTTTCTTAGTGGTCAAAAGAACTAATGAGTGCCACCCTGACATTTGTAATCCCTAAGACTATTGAAAGTGCTAATGAAAAGGGCCAGGGGCTGCCATGTAAATGGGCCATTTAAGTCACATGGTGGTCTTCACAGGCCCGTTTGCATGCTGCTAATATCTTACCTTGATGGCTGTGTGCCCAAGGTTAGTAGTGCTTCTCATTTTCTGTATTATAACATCGAAGGTGTCAGCAGATAAGGGCCTTTTGACCCACCCAGTCTGCCCTCTTTTACCACTCTTTCAGTAAAGAAATGTTTCCTCACATTTCCTCTGAACCGCCCCACTTCTAATTTCATATTTGACCCCTCATTCTTGAACATCTTTTCCTTTGGAAAATGCTACCTTCCTGTACCTTGTTTCTCCCCGTGAGGTATTTGTACATTTCTATCATGTCCCACCTCCTCCTCCTCCTCCTATTCTCCAGGGAGTACATGGGCCAGTGTATGCCACAAGGGCATGAAGTGCCACATTTATGGGCAGACATTGGGATATTAGTGGGCCCAAACTTAGTTCACACCTGCTAACATGTAGAATGGCAGTTTGCACTGTCATAGTCCCAAGCTAGGATCCTAACTCCTGCTTTGTGTGACACTGCTAGGAGTGCCAGCATAAAGCAGTTTTAGACAGAGGCAGCAGCAGCAGCATGAGGTGAATGACTGTTATTTAGGCTGGATACAGAGAATGTGTTGACTTTAATAAGACTACACACAGTGGTGGAGAAGCTGGAGCAGGCAGTCCAAGCATGCATCAGCAATGTTGACCACATCAGCGATCTGGTGGAGAAGATGGCAAAGCTTGCCTGCTGTAGGAAGAAGCATCATGATGACAGAATGTAAAAAGACTTACTGTTAATACAAGATATAAATTACTGAAACTCTGGTACACTCCCTATTGTGCTATACCTGTGAAAGGAGATCAAAAATTAAAAAATTAAAAGAAAAAAAGAAGTTTCTGAAGGGATATCTACCGTCACATTGGTGATGGTCATACTTTGAAATAGCAAGAAGGCAGGGGCATCGCTAGGGATTGGCATTTGTGGTTGCAGTTCCAAATCTTTCAGCTGCAGCCATGAATGATTTCTAACACCATCTTTTTTTTTCTGCTAACTGCATGGGGATCTGGACAGCTCAGTTGTCCAGCAGAAGAAGAAGCTCCCTCCTTCCAGGGTTGGGTATCAGACATGGATATTAAACATGGATGTTAAGCTCCAGGGAATTTGTAGTGGCTATCTTGAAGTAATAGTCAATAATCTTACAGATACCCAAGCTTATCCACATCCTCATGACACCACCGCTGCAAAGGGGGCAGTAAACCCTGTCAAGAAACTCAGCTTTATAGTAATAAATATTAGCATGCCAACATTTCTAGGGGACATATATGTATGCTTGACTCTACTAAGATGGGGATATGTCTCAAGAATGCCCTGGCAGGGAAGGATGAATGGGAGGGGGGAGTGGAGGAGCAATGGGCCCATTTGAAAGGAGCCATAGTGGAGGCAACAAACCTTTGCATTAGGCAAGTAAACAGGGGCAAGAAAAAGTGAAAACTACTGTGGTTCTCAAAGGAAGTGGCCGGGAAGGTAAGAGCTAAAAAGATGGCTTTCAGGAAATACAAAGAAACACAGAAGGAGGAGGACAGGGTAGTGTACGTGTATAAATAGAGGGAGGCAGGGGAAGCAGTCAGGAGTGCAAAGGCACAAATGAAGGAAAAAAATGGCACAGGAGGTAAAAAAAGCAGACAAGACTTTTTATATATACATTAGTGAAAGGAGAAAAAACAGGATGGACTATAAGTCTTAAAGAGGAAGAAGGGGAGTATGTGGAAGAGGACCTGGAAAAAACATCAGTACTGAATAAATTTAGGGCTATGCCCATAATTAAAGGGACACTGTCAGCTTTGCCCCTCGTTTTTTGAAAATTTACCATCACTAGCTTGCTATGCACATGACTGCTGTATGGTTTCTGAGGAATGCATATAAGTGAAGCACAAAGGATTCCGCTTACCAGTTTTCACTAAATATGAATTAGTTGTACTCCTGTTGTCCCGAGTGAAAGTCTCCATGCACCAGAAAAGAGTTTATGCAGAGAAGGTGCCAGGAACGGGTGTCTACCTGTAGTGCTGTCCCGACGTGCATATTTTATCATGGCCATTGAAAAAAAAAAAAAAACTCTGTTATCCCTAGTTCCTCTAAACTTCTCTTGGTATCTGATACTTAAAACTGAGGGCTCATTCTTGTGTAAAACACTATTAAACACTGGTGCCCAAATCCTGCGCATGCGCAGTAGCGGCACAATATTGCACATGCACGGGATCTTTAACCTGGTCACTGCTGTGCATGCATGGGATTTGGGCACCAGTGTTTAATAGTGTTTTACACAAGAATGAGCCCTTGGTTTTGGGAATCAGATACCAAGAGAAGTTTAGAGGAACTAGCACTAACAGAGTTTTTTTTTTTTCAATGGCCATGATAAAATATGCACGCTGGGACGGCGCTACAGGTAGACGCGTGTTCCCAGCACCTTCTCCACATAAACTCACTTCCGGTGCACTGAGACTTTCACTTAGGATAGCAGGAGTACAACTAATTCATATTTAGTGAAAATTGGTAAGCAAAATCCTTTGTGGTTCACTTATATGCATTCTTCAGAAACCATGCAACAGTCATGTGCATAACAAGTTAGTGATGGTAAATTTTCAAAAAACGAGGGGCCAATCTGACAGTCCTCTTTAAATGGGGAAGAGTCCTCCACACATCCTATTTATACCAGTGCAGGCAAAATCAGCTCTGCTTAGAGCGAGTCGCACTAGAGCATGGCGACTTCGGCCGTGGTGTTGCCATTGTCGGCTGCTTTTCTCCTCCCTGCCCGTCCGTTTTTTGTTTGCGAGCTGTTTGTTTGGTTTGGGTTTCTTTATTTCCCTTGTTTTGCCCTGTGCTTCTACCTCTGCTTGTGCCTGTTTCAGCCCCACTATGCCAAATTTTCATCGTTGTTTTTATTTTATTTGGTGGTGGGGCTCTTTTGGACCTGCCTGCTCCCTCGCTACTTCCTGCTCCTGGCTGTCTTGGATTCTGCTCAATGACCGGTGTTCTCCCAACCTGCTCCTCTGTTTCCTTCAAACTTAATGCTCCCTACTTACAGGCTACCATGCTCCTCATCGACCCTTACCTCAAGGTCCCTGTCTGTTCACTCCTGGAACATTTATTATGCGCCCACGATTATTGCTGGCTGCTGCATCGTCCCCTTTCTCAACCACTCTCTGCCTGAAGCGTGCAGACATCAACAAAAACCAGCACTCTACGGGCGGACATTGCAGCTCACTGAGCTTCATTCAGCACCAGTACTCCACTCATGGTTTGCCGCATACTTGCTATTCTTTAGAATGCAGTCGCAAGTTCCCCAGTACAGTACAATGATGGTGTCAATATTGAGTCATTTCCTGACTGGTTTATTCAACTTATTAGGCTCAAACTTAAAGCACCCAAGGCAAGCACCTAATAGGTATTCACTCAATGCTCGGCAGCACACATAAGGGCGCTGACTTGCCTACAGTTCTTGGACTAGCTACAGTTACTGCAGTAGCCTTGTAGTGATGCTTAGCTGTTGAGCACACATTTAGAAATTCATTCATTGTTTCAGATAACTGGGATGTTGCTTCCCATTATGGCTCCTGTTATATCAAAAACGACTTAAGAGGATCAGACCTATTGCCTGCTATTTCATTTCCATCGGTTCCCACTATGTACCTTGTATTTTTCAATACTACTCCATGCTACTTCGCCTGCATTCATGCACTCCACCACTACTGCTACTACTTACTACCGAACTACGTGCAAGTTGGAGCTTACCATTCATTGCTTATGGCATGCGCAATTTATATTCCTGACTCCTGCTCTTCCTTAGCTTACTACACCAGCTGACCTACGAAGGTTCAGCTATGCGTCCTAACTTGGGCCTAAACACAACTCTACTACTTATTAACTTATACGGTCCGTCCGCACATATTTACTTATTAAGCTTGCCCTGTTATACTTTCCTGGATGCTTCCTAACTTCGCAACAGTGGTTCGGATTTACTACCTTCAAATCCTCAGGGATTCCACCTCAGCTTTATTGCTGTGTGCCTTCTATATTATGACCTAAGCATATCCTACTATCTTCGTCCTATTAACTGAACTAAGTTCGTCAGTCATCAGCATCATCTCTAGACATTCTACCATTCCATGGATTCTTCTGCCTTCCATCAGCAGAAGCCCAGAGGCTGGACTACTCCAATACATCCTGCCCATCACCCATAAGCATCGGTGCCTGGACACGTAATCCTCAATTTCTAATTGTCATGTGTTAGCCCTAGGAGCTCCTCATCATAACCCTGTCCTGAATCTGTTGGACATATGCCAACAATGCTCAGCTCAGTGCAATTATCTGGATGTTTCACATGTCCCTTCAGCACCTGTAGTGCTCACACAAGGCCTGGAAGCATTAAGCAACACTGCCTCCCCCTTGTATGCTAGTTCATTTCTGCATATCGAATCTAAACAGACCAGTGTTTCCTAGCACTATTTCTATCTGCCTACTACCCACTGACATGCTGTTACGGGACTTGTTGCTTGGTGACCCAGGAGACTTTCTTACTCGTTGCTCATTCTACACTCAACTTACTACCAGCTGACCTATGACGGATCCAGCTGTGCATGCTAGATTTCGTGGGCTAGCTGCCAGCATGCTAGCTTACGTGGGGCTAGCTGCCACTCTGCTTCCCTTACCAGCTGACCTACAAGGGGTCTAGCTGCACATGCTAGCTTATGTGGGGCTAGCTGCCACTCTACTTCCCTTACCAGCTGACCTACGAGGGGTCCAGCTGCGCATGCTAGTCTACATGGGGCTCACTCCCACTCTCCATTTACTTACTAGCTGACCTACGTGTGGTCAACACCACTCCTGCTACTTCCTACCTCATCTAACCTATACAGTTCAGCTGCATATCCTCACCTATTGGGCTCACTGTTATACTCCCTTGGATGCTTCCTACCGACATGCTGCGTTGACTCAGATCTACTGCCTTCAATTCCTGCCTGGATTCTCAGCACAGCTCTACTGCCTTCAGCCTTCCTATATCATGACTTAAGCGTACAATCTACCCTCTTTAGGTGCTATTGACCTAACTGTGGTTTCATCTCCCGGGGAAGACTTCCTCGCTTTGGATTGCTTGATTCATGCTACTCATCGTTGAGTTCATTATGCTTATTATGGAATTTCTAGACTATCACCACTGCAGCTTGTGGTTTTAAATTTATTTCAACATGGATTTTACTCTCCTACCATTCCAGTCTGCTCATAGATTTTTAAACTTGGAGTTTACCCGATGGATGCTTGCTCTGTTCACCTTCATCTCTCGATTCCATATGTCTTCAGTTATCTGTTTCTATGGATCTAGTTATACCACTTGGGGTTTGGATTAGCCGATTAATTAAAAATTTAGGATTACTCTCCTTTAGTATGCCCAGGACAGGCAGGTCAGTAGCCATGGATCCTCAGAGGTTTCCTCCCAAGGGGGGTTTTCCTCTCCTGTGTGCTAGTGGTCACACTCTCCGGAGTTGGAGGAGGTGATCATACTGTTACTCATCTTCTTGGGGGTGTCTTCCTACTCGACTCCTTCAACAGTTGGATACAGAATAATCATTGCTATCATTATTTTTTGGGGGGATGGTCTCATAATACTGGACTAAGCATCCTTCCTATGGTGGGATACAGAGAAAGGCCAAAACTATTAAATCATAACAAATGACTCATCAGTTCAAGCATCTAAGCACCTTGCATATACTATCCAGTTCATATGTACTATAATCACTGACTTGCTCATGTCTATGCTAAAGTACCTAAGCAAGAATCATTTCATACTACTAGTACCTTGCAAGCATTATCCTACTTATTGGTCTGGCCTCTGTATCCAAGCACAGCCTTCAGCATCCAGCTACAGCATGTAACATAAGCAATGAGCTCTGACCACAGTTAACTATTTTTGTTCTGTATTCACAGAAGAAGGAGAAGGTGTGGGACCACAGTTATGCAACATGAGCAAATATGAGAGGGAGGTGGCCACCAGTCCATTTATAGAACAGAAAATCCTACAAGAACTCAAAAAACTGAAAGCGGACAAGACAATGAGACCAGATGGGATACATTCTAGAATATTAAGGGAACTACAGGGGGTACTGGCAGCACTACTGGCAGCCCTGTTCAATGAGACACTCAATATGGGAGTGGTTCCAGAGGACTGGAGGAGGGCAGATGTAGTCCCTGTTCACAAAAGTGGAAGTAGGGAGGAGGCTAGAAACTATAGACCAGTCAGCCTCACCTCGATAGTGGGGAAAATTATGGAATCACTACTTAAAAAAAGGATTGTGGGACAATTTTAATCCAGTGTAGCACAGGTTCCAAGACAGCATGGATTCACAGTGTGAAGATCATGTCAACAAATCTAATTAATTGTTTTTGACTGGGTGACTAGGGAAGTGGATCAGAGAGGGGGCAGTGGATGTGGTCTACCTGTATTTCAGTAAGGCCTTTGATATCATTCAACATAGAAGACTTGTGAACAAGCTGGGCAGCCTTGGAGTGAGTCACAAGGTGGTAAACTGGGTTAGGAACTGGTTGAGTGATAGAAGACAGAGGGTGGTGGTAAATGGAGCTCAATCTGATGAAAGGAGGGTGACCAGTGGGGTGCCTCAGGGATCAGTTCTGAGGCCAGTCCTGTTCAACGTCTTCATAAGTGACATTGCAGAGGGGCTGGAAGGGAAAGTGTGCTTCTTTGCTGATGAGACTAAGATCTGCAACAGCGTAGACTCTCTGGGAGGGGTGGAAATAATGAGGAGGGACCTAGGTAAACTGGAGGAATGGTCTAGAGTGTGGCAGCTGAGATTCAATGCGAAAAAGTGCAAAATCATGCATTTGGGGCACAAGAACCGGGGAGGATTACATGATTGGGGGTGGGGGGTGGGAGATACTGATGATTGCTGAACAAGAAATGAATTTGGGGGTAATCATATCTGATGACCTAAAGGCAGCCAAACAATGTGTCAAGGATGTGGGGAGAGCAAGTGAGATGCTGCGGAACAGAGGGAGAGGTATCACCTGCAGAAGAAAAGAGGTGGTGATGTGACTGTACTGATTATGGGTGAAGCCTCATGTGGAGTACTGTGTTCAGTTCTGGAGGCTGGAACCCTGTAAGGACATAGACAGGGTGGTGACAGTTCAAAGAAGGGCAACAAAGATGGTGCAGGGCCTTCACCAAAAGTTATATGAGGAGAGACTGGGAGACCTCAATATGTATACCCTGGAGGAGAGACAAGGGAGATATTATAGAAACCTACAAATGTCTAAATGGCATAAATAGGAATCAGGAGGGTAGCATCTTTCAGAAAAAAAGATTTTCATGAATGAGGAGGCATGACATGAGGTTGGAAGAGGGTAGACTAAGGGGTAACACAAAGAAGTATTTCTTCACAGAAAGGGTAGTGGATGCATGGAATAGACTCCCAGCAGAGGTGGTGGTGGGGGTAAACACTGGAGGGAATTCAAAAATGCATGGGGAACCCCAGCAATAGGAACGAGAAGGTAAAGCCAGATTTCAAGGCTAGTCTGTGATTTTTGCAGTGGGTATGGAAAATGGGCAGACTGGCTGGGCCTAGTGGTCCTTATCTGCTGTCAGTTTCTATGTTTCTATATTTCTGTGTTTCTATGTCTCCCACCATGGGCCCTGCCAAACTGAATATCCTTTCCACACTGACACTCAAGAGTGGAGAGCTCATGTATTTGACTGCTATGGAGGTCAGTGCTGGCCAGTTAGTGACCTTGCTACTCGAGTGTAGCAGTTGCTCTTCCAAGATGTTAAGGTGCCTGTTGTCTGCCAAATATGCAACCACCATGCATTGCACTGCACGCAGTTCTGTTGCCTCATCAGCCTCCTCCTTTTCCTCCATGTCTTCAATTCCCACCTGATACAAAGTGGATTTATGGTCATTTTCTTTGGTTACCATGCATGTTTTTTTCAGCCCGTTTACCATGTGATTCTTCATTTATTTTATTTTACTACAATATAACCCTGCTTAGGGGATTTAATGAGAGTTGAGCTGCAGTTTATGCTGGGAAACTCCATTTGTACATGACAAATCCAAGAAGCATTTGAGCAAACTGAGACATTCTGAGCACAATAGGGTTGTGTGGTAGGGCACATTCCCTTTGTAGTGCGGATAGGAAAAGGGTTTTTAAATTTTAAAAGTTTTAATAACTGCAGAGCAGTTGTTTTATTAGCAAGATCTGGTACACTAGTAACCCAGTTCATCTTCGTGTTGAGATTCTCTAATCTGGAGGTGAAGAATGTTGATTCGCATCCATTGTTTCAGTTGGGCATTTTATTTCACTGTTCTTCAGTGCAAAAGCATCTAAAATTGATGCTAACTTTCTTCTGCATAAATAGTGTAACTATTTAAAGCCATTGTGCTTCTCTTGTAACTGACAACTTACTAAGGATGTAAAAAATCCTGTGGTCCCCAGGCTTCATTGCA
The DNA here is from genome assembly GCA_016271365.2 of Neoceratodus forsteri. Taxonomy (NCBI): domain Eukaryota; kingdom Metazoa; phylum Chordata; order Ceratodontiformes; family Ceratodontidae; genus Neoceratodus; species Neoceratodus forsteri. Next base: position 1,094,610,227 of record CM057450.1, on the reverse strand, counting down.
TTAATTGTGTTGGGTTCTGTTATCCAAAAGACTGTTTTAATTACAAACTCCCCATTGTAAGAGAACATGCGATGGTGTTTAATAGATCTTATATCATGGAAGTTGCTCTCATATCTTTGTAGCACTGCTACTGTACATTTACGAAATGCAATAAAATATTAATTGGGTTTTCTTTTTTAATGCTTTCTTTAGTTTGGAAATATTTTACTATTTGCAGGATCCATTGATGGGAAACTTGCTTGAGTAGAAAAGCTGAAGGCATATCATGCACAGTTCTAAGACAAACACAGGAAATCAGGCTTTTAGAAAATTGAATTGCTGAGCTATAGGCATATGCCTCTGATTTTTTTTTGTAATGAAAAATAACACTTTTGTTATAACGTAGGGAAGCAATTTGCTCCTTTCCCAGGTGCTTTTTTTTATATATTAAAGTTTAAACAATTTGGATGAAATTATGTTTTTTTTGTTATTATTGTTGGAACACATACTTCATTTCTGACTGTTAGCACACCTATATTTCTTTTTTGCAGTTTAAATTTTTATTGAGTTATAGAGACAAAACAAGAATCTCAAGCATCATGAAAATACAATCAACAAGTCCCATATTACAAACTGAGTACATTGAATACATTGAAGCTCGGATAAAAGGTGTCATATTGTGCCTAAAGTCCTAAACCAGTGGTATGGAAAAGTAACAAAACTGGTCAGATTTTCCGAGAGCATTGGGACCTCTAAGAGGAGTAGGCCATGCAAAAGAGGGAACCTCACTCCTACTGATACATTATTGGTGAAAGAATGTAGAGGTGGGCTTCAGAGGGGCTTTAGCAGGTCCTTGTCCAAGATTTCAGTGGAGGTGGGGAAAGTGCACTGAATGTAGTGCATAAAAGGGGACCAACTATCCAAGTGGATTTGCATTGTGTTATTGGTTAGGTGCGTAAGCCTGGAGTAGCTATCCAACTTAAACATGGCCACTAGCCAAGCCGCAAGAGAGGGCACCTCCTTTGTTCTCCATTTACAGAGAATGAGCCGTTTGGCCTCAACTGAGGCCTGCAGTAGCCAAGCAGACCATAGGCCTGATATCCTATCACCATGGGGAAGGATCCCCACTGTCCAGAGGGAGGGGGTGCTAGGAATCTGGTGGCCAAGAATAGTGGAGTAGCAGTGAATTACTTCAGACCAGAAGGATCGTATGTAATCACACTGCCAAATCATATGTAGCAAATCAGCACCTTTGGCATCACACCTCCAGCATACGTCTTCCTGTGTTAGGCTTATTTTTTGTAATGCCGCCGGAGTACGGTACCAAAGGTGCCTTATTTTATTTTGGATAACAAAGATCTGGGAGTCAGCACAGGCCTGCTTTACTGAACACCAGCTATTTTTCCATTCCTCTGCCATTATAGCTGAGCCCAACATATTTTGGCATTTCAATTTAGCCGACAAAGAAGGATCAGGCATGCCCTTTCTCATGAACCTATAAATCTGGCCTGCTAGGCCTTTCTTCAGTTGTGCCCAGCAGTTTAAAGGCAGACTCCTGGGAGTGGCTCTGGTATCAGATATACAAATAACACAAGGGCAGCCTTTTCTTAACCATTCAGTATAAAGGTGTCTTATCTGGAGATATTTCCAGAACTCTTTTTTCTCAAGGTTATATCTTCTCTATAGAGAAGTAAAACTGTCCATGGTAAACCCTTCATCAATTAGGATATCACCAGCTTGTTGATTTTTCTCTCCTTCCATCCCTCCCATGCAATTGGTCTTTTATTAATTGTCCAGCTGGAGTTATTCCGGAGGTTTAGGAACCACCCTGGATTCAGGCAGTATTTACTAATGACCCCTAACTGATGCCAAGCCCTGTGGACAGCCCTGATTGTTAACCAGTGTCGACATGTACTAGGGAGGGGAGTGCCCAGATACCCTGAAAGATGATTCCCAGAAAGGGCACTTCTTTCAATTGCTTCCCATGCTGGCAATGCTTCAGCGCTGTCTTGAAATAACTTACAGGTGCTTGCCACTAAAAAGGCGTAGGCATATTGTTGAAAATGAGGAAGGCACCACCCACCCTTAGTCCAAAAGGCTTGCAGCTTGGTTCTACTGTATTGGCAGATTTTATTCTCCCAGAGAAAGACACTCATAATGTTGTCTAGTTTTTGGAACCACTTTCTCAGAATCTCAATTGGAAGATGGGAAAGTACATAGTAAACCCTCGGTGCCATCATAATTTCGATTGCCACCACCTTGCCAGGCAGAGAAAGGTTTAGCTGTTTCCATCTCAGGGACTCCTCTTTTAGATTAGAAACTAATGGGTCTAGATTAGCTTCTGGCAGGGAGGAGGTAGAGGGTATGACCCTGATGCTCAATTATTTGATACCCCCTTAGCACATGCGAGACCCTCTTGGGAGATATCTCCAGAGGTAAGCTTGGCAGTCAGTGGGAGGACTTCTGTCTTGCCCTGGTTTACCTTTAAACCTGAGATGTTTGAAAAAGCTTGCAATAAGTCTACAATATGCTTAGAACATGCATGGAAATCATCAGTTAAGAGAAGACAGTCATCTGCATACAACAGGGCATGGTGAACGACACTCCCCATACTTATCCCCCCTAATATCAGGATGCTCCCTAACCGCACTGGCTAAGGCTTCAATGACTAGAACAAATAGCATGGGAGACAGTGGGCACCCCTGTCTAGTTCCTCTGTGTAATTCAAACTGTTTCGAAAGCGTGTTATTTGTCAGCAATCTTGCCATGGGGGCTGAATAGAGTGCTTTAATCCAGCTTCTAAAAACCCTTCCAAAGTTGTAGTGTTGTAGTATGGCATGCAGGAAATCCCATTTGACTGAGTCATAGGCCTTCTCAAAATCAACCGAAATGGCTGCAGCTGGAGTGGGGACTTGTCCCGCTCTTTGTATAAGGGTGACTAGAGATCTGAAGTGGTCTGTACTGGCACGTCCTTTCACAAAGCCCACTTGAGAGGTATGAAATAAGCATGGTAGAATAGGCTCCAGTCAGGCTGCTAGCACTTTTGCAAGGATCTTAGTATTAGCATTTATAAGAGAGATGGACCTATAGCTTGTTTGGAGAGTGGGGTTCTTCCCTTCCTTCAGGAGGACTGTGATAATTGCCTCTCTGAGGGTGGGAGGGAGCGTCTCCCTTAGCAGAACTTCCTGTAACATGTCTCTCATAGGAAGAGAGGCAGTCTCTTGAATTACCTTATAAAAATCAGCTGAGTAGCCGTCCCTCCCCCGGAGCCTTCCGTAATGTCATTTTGTTAATTGCGTCCCTAATTTCTTGCACTTCTATGGGCCCCTCCAACTGCTCACATTGGGCATCTGTAAGTTTAGGGAGCTTCATGCCCTCCATAAACTTGTCAAATTTGGCTCTATCCCAGGTAATATGCGAGCTGTACAGAAAGTTGTAGAATTCTAAGATAATTTTGTTTATGGAGTCGAGTTTACTGAATTTTCCCCCGTTTATTCTGTAGTTGCGCTATATGTCTATCGGCTTGTTTTTTCTTTTGTCTGCATGCCAGTAACTTCCTAGCTCCCCCCCCCACCCATTATTTGCACTTCAGTCTTAAAATCTGAAGTTCTGCCTTACGGGTAGCTAACGTGTTTAGCTTCATTCTCAGTACCAGAAGTTCATGCAAGAGCTCTGGATTGTGTAGCTTTTTGGGGTCTTTCTTGCATAGATTTTCCTTGTCCCTCAGGACATTTTCCAATTCCCTGGCCTCCTTTTCCCTCTGCATCCTGCGGTGGGAGGCATAGCTTATAATTCTACCTCACAGTGTGGCTTTGAATGCTCCCCATATAGCCGCCGCCGAGGCTGATCCTGGGGGATTATCTGAGAAGTAAGTCTCTGTCTCAGTTTGAAGCCAATCCCTGAATTCCCTTTCCTGTAGCAGTAAGGGATCAAGCCTCCAACCCACTGACGTAGGACTCGGGGAAGGGGGTACCAGAGAAAGCGATAGTGGGGCATGATCAGACAAGTACAGGGGAGCTATGTTAACATCGAGGATTTTGTTCGAAATGTTTGGGGAAGTAAACCGGTAGTCAAGTCTACTGGCAACTTGCTTGGCCTCAGAAAAGTAGGTATAGTCCCTCGTATCTGGATGAGCTATTCTCCAGATGTCTTGTAGTTTGTGTAGGGTGAGAAGATCCTTCAGATGGACTGGGTGTGTGAGTCGGGCTTAGAGTTGGACCTGCCCATGAGAAAGTCCATTGCTAAATTGAAGTCCCCCCCCCCAGTAGAATGTCTGTCTCCCCTCCAGCCATCCCCACTAGTTCTTGTGAGATCTTATGAAAGAACTCCTGTGAGTCTTCATTTGGGGCATATACAGTTGCCAAAATAACATCCCCCGTGGGGGTGTTAACCTTTGCTAGGACCCATCTTCCCTCCTTGTCAGCCCTAAACTCTCTCAACTGCCATTTAAGGTTCTTATGGCACAAGATAGATACCCCCTCTGGTTTTACAAGCTGCACTGTGAACATCCCAGCCCACCCATTCCCTTACCAACTTTTGAGCCTCCATATGATTCAATTTTGTTTCCTGCCAAAAAGCAATTTGAGATTTCAGAGAATTTAAACGGGCTAGGATTTTCTTTCTTTTGATTGGCGAGTTCAGACCCCTCACATTCCGGGAACTGGCCGATAGTATATCCTTACCTGCCACTTGTTAAGCTTATTAAGAGATACTGAGTCCCTTGCCTAAGCAAGAAATAGCTCAACCTAGGTGCAAGAGACCCCCACTGGAAGTTCTTTCTAAACAACCTAATTCAACCATCCCCCCTTCCCCTGTTCAGTCCTGTATGTCACCTTATCCATACTTTGTTTAGGCTTTACCGCCTCCATAACTTTCTTTTTCCACCTCCCTACATATTAACAACTTTGTCAAACCTTTGTCTAAGAGGGTCTCCCTTAGCAACCCAGCCATCAATAAATTAAGTAGCCCAGGGTCGGGATGGCCTCTCCTGGGTGTGGAGCTCAGTAACATATTTTTACCCATCATCCCGTCCTCCATTTGAGGTTCTAATATACCCAATAACTTGAACAAACCTCGGGATCCTGTGGACCCCTGTATAAAACCGCTAACTCAGTTAAGAAGAACTTTTCAAAACATAACATCAGAAATTTTAACTGTTTCAGTTATTCTGAAAAGGAGCTGCATCAGGGAGCGTCACAGGTAACCTCCTAGCAGAAGTGAACCCTCATGGATGAGGGCAGCAACTGGTTAAACAGATACTTTAAATCATTCATGGGTTCCGTACTATCCCTCTTTCCCACAGTTGTCTCTTTCGCCTAAGCAGCAGCCTGCGAGTGGGAGTCAGCCAGCGCCTAACCCAGGAAAATTTCTGCCAGCCATAGGGGGTTGTCTCTTACCAGGTTACCACCACGCTTGTGAGATTGGTAGTAATGTCCTGTAGGCCTCTAGCTGAAAAGTGCAGTACCCAGGTCGCACCGTTACTGAGCAGCAACGAGCAGTAATGGTCGGCCTGGGAACTCTAATGAGATCCCCTTTACTGATTGGGGGGGTCTACTGCATGGAAGAGGGCAAAGGAAACAGCATAGAAAGACTACACCCATGAAATTGCAGACAACACTTACTGATAAAAACAGATATTGAGCAAGCATTAAGTCTTATTAACACCAAAGTAACTAGAAATTTCTGTTGGTCTCATGGCTGTGATGGTCTGAGTGCACTCTAACCTACTCAGGCAACCGACAGCAATTCAAGAGCAAAACGCGCCCTGTGGAGAATGAAGTTTTAATGAGGGCCAGGGACCATCATCTTTCTGAGCTAAGATCTCCCAGAGAGTGAGAAAATTCTCTCCCAACTGTAAGCACTGCTGATGGAGCTGGAAAAACAGGTTTAGTCCTACCTACAGTTCAGGGTGGAGTCTCTCCTTCACAGTCTGCCCAGTCCATGCAGAGGGGGGCCCAGTCTGCCAACAAACTCTGATCCTCTAGGTCATCATGCGCCATGTTCTCTCTGATACTGGCCAGATCCAAGGCTGATGGGATCAAATCTCTCAGTGGTTCAAATCTATTGGAGCTCTTGATTGGAGTAGTTAGGGGTGAGATTGTGCTGTCATCCGATAGCGTTTGTAGCCTCTGGCAAATCCTGGATCGATTCCTTTTGGACAATGGCTTTTTGTTGAAGGTACCTTGGCCCAGTTTATGAGACCAGCCTCTTGGAGCTTTGTGCCACTCTTCTTCTTGTTCTGTGACTGCCTGCTGAGCTTTGGATGTAATGTCCATGGACGTGGGGGGGTACTCCACATTCTGCCATTCGGCGCCGCATGGTGGTGATAAGGACCTTTGCAGAACTCGCCTCTTAGGTTGAATAGACATTAAAAATTGTTCCACTTACTCTGGGGTGTTAAAACATGTGATATACCCCATTGTATTGAACTCTCAGCATGGTGGGGTACCTCAAGGAAGTAGTCATGCCCAGTTTGTACAGCTGCTGTTTCACTCCATTATATGCCCTTCTTTGTCTGGCAAGCTCCTGCGAATAGTTCTGATACAGTTGAATTGAGCAGTCCTGCCATGATATAATTTTCATTTCTCTCACCAGCTGCAGATACCTTTCTTTAACTGGGTACCTTAGGAACTTGCCAAACATGGGGTGAGGGCACTCTCCCTGTTTGGGTTTGGGGGCAAGTGAGCGGTGGGCTGTCTTGAGTTCAGATGGTGCCTCATTTTTTAGCTTCAGCATAGCTGGTAATGCATTCTCCAAGAAAGAACTCATGTCCCTGCTCTCCATGCCTTCAGAGATGCCCACGATCCTGACATTTTGCCTCCTGGCCCTATTTTCCAAATCATCCACTTTAGATAGCAGGTATTGAATCTGCCCATGATGTTCTCTCAAGTAGCCATCCTGTTGGGATAGTAGCTCAGAGTGTAGCTTGGTTTTGTTCTCTGAGCTCTCCACCCTTAGGGCTAGGTGTTATAAGTCCTCAGTTATTTTTGATGAGGATATTTTTAGTTCAGCTGTATCCTGTAATACTTTGCTCAGCATTGCCATCATTTTTGTGATGTCCTGAGCCATGTTGCTGGAGGAGCCTGGTGTGGCTATTGGCCCCTCCACCTTTCGAAGATTGCTGCCCGGCTCTCATGGAGCTTGATGGGTATGAGGACGACTGGGCAACACTGCTGCTGCAGCCTAAAGTGAGGGCACCTCGCAGCAAAGCCAGCTCTGATAAACTCGATGCTGATGCCCGATGACTCGCCCGATTCACATGGAAAGTGGCTTGTTTTACTGTGCGAGTATTCTGGTGGTCAAATTTCATCTTCTCACATCAGAGAGTTGTGGTTCGGACCTACAGATGGGTACTTTGGGGTGCACAGGGTCCCTCAAGCTCAAATTAGCATGCCGCCATGTTGGCTGCCAGGCTCCACCCCCCAGCACACCTATATTTCTTAATTAATTTCACGGAGTCGGATCCTAAAATATTGTTTAACTGCAATTAAACAGGGAGACACTGGTTCGCTTATTCATTCTACTTACTAGAATGTGATCCCATTGCCTATTTAATCCATCCATTCAATAAGAATGGTGTTCTGGCCATTACTAAATGCACTATAAACAGCCCCTCTATTGTGTTGTCCCTTGGACTGGCATAGAGAAACCTGACAGATGATAATGTTGTCATGCAAGGGACTTGCAGCGATGTGGGAATGAACAAGCAAGAAGCCTGGCCATTAAATTTGGGGTCGGACCCAGCCCATATGGGCATGCAGTGCTAGACAGCATCCAGAGTGCAGATGATTGCTAAATAAATAATCAATTAAAATGTTTGGACATGGAAGCACTTTCATTTCTACAAGAGCCATGGACTTTCTCCTTTTTTGCCATTTGTACTAAAAATCCCTTAAAATCCTTACAAAATGTATGGCATATATGGGATGTACAGTTAGGGGTATAGAATAAGCCCCAGAATATCCCAGACAGCATCAAAACTCCCATAGTTTCTGGGGGCCTGCTGGCACCCAGACCCCTGGCTTATTGATTGGGGATCTCAGGAATGGGCTCAAGCTCCCAGTGTATTCAAATGTTAGTAATCCCTCTGCATGAAGGTTCCCCAGACAAAGGAGGCAGAGGAGGATAAGACTTGCTTAATGATTGAGAGGACAACAGGACAGAAGGAAGACAAGGGAAAATTATTTAGACTCTACTAAACTGACCACTATAGGTGACTGACCACATGGACAGCATATCTAATGTCCACTCCAAGTCTTACTGTACCTGTCACCTGTGAAGAAAAAAGAAAAGACATTAGTATGGTTTTAGCACAGTGGTGGTCGCATGGTATATCCGTTACCCACTCCCAGTCTTCCCACACCTGTCACCTGTGAAAAGAAAAAGTAAATAATTTTGCATGACTTGGTCACCATTGTGGCTGCACAATATATCCAGTTTCCACTCCCAATCATCCTATGCCTGTCACCTAGAAACAAAGGAAATCATTTAGTCTGACCTGGCCACCAGTGGGGCCACACAGCGTGTACATTGTCCACTCCCACTCTTCCCACACCTGTCACCTATGAAAAAAAGACAAATAATTTAGCCTGACCTGGCATGGCCAGTGTGTCTGTTTAACCTGTGAAAGGCAAAGTGAAAACTTAAACAAAGAAAATACTAATGTCACAATACTTGCCATCAAATTAGTGACGATCATGCCATGTACTGGCACAACAGTGCCACAGAGAGGTGTAGTGAAGGAAGAGGTAACGGATCTGTGTCTTGTGGTGGGTTGTCTGAAATCAGAGGGAGAAGAAAGGAAAGCAAGAATCACATTTTAATGTCTTGTAAGCAAGGTGAATGCCTCTCCTGTAAGAGGACGGACTCATCACCAACAGTGAGGATAAGTAAAGTGAAAAACAATGAAAGTTACTTACCATCAGGGCAGACAAGGTTGTCCCTTGCTGGACTTAATAATAATAATAATAATAATAATAATAATAAACTTTATTTATAAAGTGCATTTCTGAAACCAATGCGCTGTACAATAACAAAGTGCTAAAAAGTACTAAAATCAATAAAATAGTAGAAGTCCATAAGATTCCAACAGTACAAAATATAACTATGTTATGCTGCATATTCACTAAATGCTTGGAAGAACAGATGCATTTTTAAGGCAACCTTGAAGCTCTCTATGGTCCTGCACTCTCAAATCTGACAAGATAGAGATTTCCACAGGGTGGGGGCTCCATACATAAAAGCACAGGCCCCAGATGTTTTCAACTGTACCCTGGGAATCTCTAACAACCCCTCGTCAGCTGAGCGGAGAGGATGGCCAGGGCTATAAGGATTCAGGAGTTCTTGCAGATAGCTTGGACCCAGTCCATGCAGAGCGTTATAGGTCAGAAGTCTGACCTTAAAGGTGATCCGCCACTTTACAGGCAGCCAGTGCAGTTCGTGCACCTTGGAAGTGATAAGACTTGAATGAGGAGTCCCCTTCAACAGCCACGCCACAGCATTCTGCACCAGCTGCAAGCAGCGGATATCAACCCCCGGAAACCCAAGGTATAGGGAGTTACAGTAGTCCAGACGCGAAGTCACAAAGGCATGGATCAATGTCGGAAGGTCGCCGGACGGAACCAAGTGCTTAATCCTGGTGATGTTCCTCAGATGGTAAAAGGAGGACTTGACGACTGCCAACACCCATGAATGCAATGTCAGCCCATCATCAAGAACCACCCCCAGGTTTCGCACCTATTTAGAGGAAAGCCACTGGGTACCTCTGAGCCAAAGTCCAGAAGGCAACCCTGCTACCGACCTCCCTATCCGGTGACCTGAATCCTCCACTAACACCTCAGTCTTCTCGGAATTCAATTTCAACTAGCTGGATTTCATCCAGTCCTGGACTTCCACCAGACAGCTGTTAAAGACAGAGATCACACTATCCTGATCAGGCACAAGAGACAGATAGAGTTGGGTATCATCTGCATAGCAGTGAAAGCTCAGCCCATATCATCTTACAATGTCGCCGAGGGGCAGCATATGCACTGCAAACGAAATAGGGGATAGCACCGAGCCCTGGGGGACCCCACACAGCAGAGAGAATTGATCCAAGAAAAATATCCCCGACACCACTCTCTAGGATCTGCCAGTGAGAAAAGATTGAAATCATCTGAGAACTGAACCAGCCAGGCCACAGATGGCCCTCAGGCACTCGAGCAGCACCCCATGGTCCACAGTGTCAACTGCTGAGGAGAGATCAAGAAGCACCAAGATGGAATGGCGCTTCTGATCTCTCACAATCAGAAGATCATTGAGCACCTGAACCAGAGCAGTCTCGGTACTATGCCTCTTCTGAAATACGGACTGGAGAGGATCGTAGATATTGTGGATGGTAAGACAGTTCTCCAGTTGCAGCGCAACTACTTTCTCAATCACCTTCCCTACAAAGGGAAGGTTAGAGATAGGCCTGTAGTTAGCAAAGCAGTTTGGGTCCAGAGCAGCTTTCTTAATGAGCGGTGTCACCACCGCCTCCTTCAGGGAGCTAGGGAACTCACCCAACTCTAAGGAGCACCAGACAATCTTAGTGAGGACAGGGCTGATAGACTCAATACACCCCATTATCAGGCGTGTTGGGCCCAGATCCAAACTACAACACATTGGCCGCATACTCTGGACAATCTACACAATGTCTATGATCTCTGGCCAGTCAAAAGATATCCAGGAAAACTGAGGAGGAATGACCAGGCACTGACCACCATCAGCCCCCATAGAGTGTGCAAGCCAGATCTCAGCCCTGATGTTGGCCACCTTATCTGCAAAGAATCAAGCAAACTCATCACACTTGGCTTGTGAAAATGCACTTCGAACCTGCAGACCAATTGGGTTGCACAACCTGTCCATAGTTCAGAAGAGCTGAGCTGGTCGATTCTGTGCAGCAGTAATCTCCCTGGACAGGAACTCTGCCTTCTTACGAGTGACTGCTGATTGATAGATTTGATAATGTTCCATGAATCTAAGGTGGTCAGGATCAAGAGCCAATTTCCGCAGTATTGCTCTAACCTTTGTCCAACTTGTCTCAACTCCCTCAAGGTCCCATCAAACCAAGGGGACCATGGGCGGACAGAGAGAGGACGACCACGGACAGGAGTGATAGAGTCCAGAGCTTCAGTAACAGCCTTATTATAGGCCTCAACCAAACTCTCTGGGTCCTTGCTTGCCCCTGGAAATCCCAATATGTCTAATACTGCCAATAGACCATCCGGGTTCAAATCCCTCAAAGGGTGGTAGCTGACCATCTCTACAGTGGCAGTTCTATAAGGGGGAGCCTGGAGATTGAACCTTATGGTATGGTGATTGGACTATCTGACCGGTTCCACCACCAAGTCAGAGATTTCAGGTCTTGCAGCCTTTATGGGCTTTCTGGCTGGAGTCTCAGCTTGAGGGCTTGGTGGCTGGAGGTGCACCATGCAATGGCATTTACACTAGCTTAAGAGTCCATGTTTCTCAATCTGTATGCATGTGGCGGATGCAGCAGTGGCCCATGTTGTTTGTTGATATGGAGTAAATAAGCATGCCAGAGGTGTAGGTGTTGTCTTTATTGCTGGTGGACGCATGGTCTGCATGGCTGGCAACAACAGTATTTATGCTGGCTTAAGAGTCCTTGTTTCTCAGTCTGGAATGAGTGCATGCAGTGGAGGCCATGATGGGCCACGTTTTGTTGGATGTGGAGGGCAGAAGCAGGCCAGAGGAGGATGAGGAGGTGTTGTATTGACTGCTGGTGCATGCGTGGGCTGCATGACTAACAATACCATTGATGCTGCCTTAAGTGTCCATGTTTTCTGGTCTGGATGCATACAGTTGAGATGGCTTTGGCCAGTGTTATTGGAGACAGATTTGGCACTTCATGATGCAGTGTTCACTGATTTTCTAGTATAGCTGTCGGCATGACATAGAATAAGGCAGATGGAGATAACAGGATGCATGTATAGAACAGCAGCACAACTTGGGAAAAAATATAATCAGAGGAAGACAACAATGAATCATAAAGAAAATGATTCAACTGATAAGAAGGAAAGGATGCAATGAATACTTTCATGTTGATGCTTCAATCATCCTCATCAAGGAAGCAGCCATGACAGTCTTCCAGACTGCAGTTGTCCCCACATGGGAATTCTTTCCCTATCATTGCTTGATCTGCCTCTTTGGAAGGCAATTTGCCAGTGCTGATATCATCAGGCTGTTCAGATTCTTCTTCATCACCACTGCCACCTTCATGTGGTATGAATGCAGATGTGACTGTGTTCGTAATAAATATTAGTAAGCCAACATTTCTAGGAGACATATTTGTATGCCTGTCTTGCACAATAGCCCACTGAACTGAATACCTTCTCGATGCTGACACTAAGGGATGGACTGCTCAAGTATTTGACTGTTATGGAAGTCAGTACTGTCCAGTTAGTGACCTTGCTATGCCAGTGCAGCAGTGGCTCTTCTAAGATGTTAAGGCACCTGTTGTCTGCCGAATATGCAGCCACCATGTGTTGCACTGCACACAGTCCTGTTGCCTCATCAGCCTCCTCCTCCTCCTCCTTCTTTTACTCCAGATCTTCAATTCCCACCTGACAAAAAGCATCCCAAAGTGGATTTATGGTAATTTCTTTGGTTATTATGCATATTTTTTCAGTCCATTTACCATGTGAGTTGGTAGCATCACCGGGTCTCTGATCACTTTGATGATGCACCTTAAATAAATGTGACATTAACATCTGTTGAAAATCTATGTTTTGACCTTAGGTCTCCTTCAGGAAATATCAAAAAGAGGAAAAAAACAAAGTTAGTGCAGAGGGAGGTAAAATTAGGGATATATATGTGGGGAAAGAAAAAAGGGAGGCTCAGGGAGAAGAAGTGATAAATGGCAAGATTAAGAGAGAGAATCTATGAAACAAGGTGATGATGAGAAAGACAAAGCATAATGGGAGTGAAAGAGCTAAAGAAGTCCCCAGGTGGGGACTAATTAACAGGGCCTAGTAAGAAGGCTGAAAGGTGACAAATGTGGGGGAAGGAGACAGAGATGGAGACTTATGGTGAAAATGAAAAAGAAATAAAATGTGTACAGATACAAACAGACTTTAGGGAAAACGCGGTGGCTGAAAGATGTTAGCAGAAAATAAGGCTATCATTTAAACTGGAGGGCTGCTGGGAGCCAAGGTGGATAATCAGCTTGGCTTCCATGTTTTTTCTATGGTCAGAATCCCAGAAGCCCTGCTGAAGGACATAAGCAGAAAGGTCATTGACACTGTGGTCCCTGGAGATAAAGTGGGATACAATGGGTTTAGCAGTGTCTCCATTCCTGACTGCTCTGTAATGTTCCCTGAAATGGTCAGCTAGGCATCTACCAGTCTCTCAGATGTAAATACTTGCACACTTCCTGCAAAGAATACAATATACCACATTAGTGGAGGTGTATGAGAACTCCTTGGTGATGAGAAAAACACCTGTAGGCCCCCAAATTTCAGTCACACTAGAAACTAATTTGCAGGTGTAGCAGCAAGTTTGGTAGCAAGGTTTGGTACCTGGTAGGGAGTAACTGTTTGGAGTAGGTAGGCTGCTTTTAACCAGGAGATTCCACAGAATGGGTGGCCGGAGGTAGGAGGCAATGAGTGGTTCTGTAAAAGAAGCACCAATGTTGGGATCAGTTTGCAAAATAGGAAAGTTACTGGTGATGATCCTGTGAAGAGAAGGTGTACTTCGATGGAAAGGAAGCACTAGTGGAATTCGCCACTGTACTTGCGTGACAGTAGCCTTCCTCTGGGGGTCAAGGTTACAGGGCATGCTACTGACCCGGGAGAGTGCACTGTCCACTGTGCTTTTAGGGTATCCCCTGTTGATAAAAAAAATATGCATTATTTGGATCTGCTCAGCAAAATCATCCTTTTCACTGCATAACCTGCTAAGTCTAAGAAACTCTGAATAAGGCAGGCCATTCTTGACATGTTTAGAATGGAATGAGCTGTGGAGGAGGAAACTGTGAGAGTCAGTGGGTTTGTAATCAACTGATGTCTTCAGACCATTGTTCTGTACTGACAGTTGGATATCCAGAAAAGGCAGTGTAGAGAAGGATATGTGGAATCTCCTGGTTAAAAGCAGCCTACCTACTCCTAACAGTTCCTCCCTACCAAGGAGGACCATGGGAAAAACATGGAAACCTAGCTGATCATCCGCATTGGCTCCCAACAGCCCTCCAGTTTAAATAATAGACTTATTTTCTACTAACATCTTTCAGCCACCGCTTGTTTTCCCTAAAGTATGCTTGTATCTGTACACATTTAATTTATTTTTCATTCTCACCATAAGTCTCCATCTCTGTCTCCTTCCCCCACATTTGTCACCTTTCAGCCTTCTTACCCTGTTAATTAGTCTCCACCTGGGGACTTCTCTAGCTCTTTCACTCCCATTATGCTTTGTCTTTCTCATCATCACCTTGTTTCATAGATTCTCTCTTAATCTTGCCATTTATCACTTCTTCTCCCTGAGCCTCCCCTTTTTTTCTTTCCCCACATATATATCCCTAATTTTACCTCTCCTCTACACTGACTTTGCTTTTTTCTCTTTTAGATATTTCCTGAAGAAGACCTAAGGTCGAAACATAGATTTTTTACTCGATTTTCAGCATGCATTTAATATAACCATTTTGTTTTGCTTTTAGACCACATGCTGATGTAGCACCTTGTTTTTGCTTTTACATTAACATCTGTGACCCATATACCCATCTTATAAGCTGATCACTTAGATATTGAATCCGATCATGCCCACCTTCAAGTATCGATGACAGGCACCATTTATATAGTGGGTCCAACATGAAGGCAATACCAAAATCTGCAGGCTGCAAAATGTAGGAAATATGGTTATTGCAGTCCAGCATGTGGAGCATGTGTTCCATTAAGGCACAGATTCCCTTATCACTGACTGCCTCTAGCACCTGCTGTACGTTGAACAGTGTCTGCCTCAGCACCCATAAAAGTGGGATGGCCTGCGTGATACAGGCAGCGTCCCCACTCACTGCCCACATTGCATGTTCAAATGGCCTTAGAATCATGATCAGGCCATCCATTAATCACCACCAGTCTATTGTCAGAGACACGGATACTCAGGCACTGTCATGGATTGTATGCAGCAGGAGATAATTTTGAGATGGCTTTGTACTGCTTGCACAGGAGCATGATCATGTATAGTGTTGAGTTTCATCTGGTGATAATTTCCAGCATCAGATGATGATGAGGCAGTTTGTTGTGGATCTGCAGGTGCCGTAGATGGTCATGAGCCTTTCTGGAATGGTCAAAGTGGGCACAGATATGATGGGCTACTGTCAACATGTACTTGGTATCAGGATATGCAAGAAACCTCTGCACAGTGAGAATAAGGCAGCCTGCCAGGCAGGACACCATGAGAAAGCCCCCCCCCCATTGATGCATTTCACTACATTTGAGCGGTTATTGCTTGCAGTGAAACCCAGTTTCAGGGAATGTGGGTGCAGCCACTCATCAGTCTCAGGCAGGAGCAGTTCTAACATTTTCTGACCCATGTGTGATATATTCACACTTTTTATTGCCAGTGTGGCACACTGGTAAATACCCCAGAATGTTGTTACTACTGTAATTGGGCTTAGTGCAATTTTTCCCCATTCCAGCATCAAATACTACCTCAGGTACCTGTGTCCAGTAAGCTGTAATGCATAAACAGGAGACACCAGCTGTTTGGCCACTGGTCCAAGTAACCATACTAAGATGTATGTACAGGGATGATGAATGCAGCATGGCATGCATTATGGTTCTGACACAGTCCTATAAAGTTCAGGAATGGCAGGTGTGAAGAAGTAGGCTCATGATGGAATCTCCCATTTGGTACAGGATGTGCTATCAACCTTTGCAATCCAACATTCTCCACAAAATAGAATGGTAGTAGGTTTATTGACAGCATTTCAGCAGTTGCCACATTCTGTTCCTGTGCAATAGCATGATTGGCTGGGTATTTTATAGGGTGCTCAAACATGCTATGCAGTGTAGGCTGCATCCTTTGGGGTGATGGAATGCCAAACAGCTGGATTGTATGTGGCTACATGGCTGGTGGGGGTAGCATTTGACTTAGGGAGATCACAAGCACTGCATAAGCAAAATAAGTGATTTTGAGTGTTTTATGGACTGGAGTTGATGTACATCAGAGACTCTGGCTACTGGTGCTCAACCTATCACTGCTACTATGGCCACACTATCCCACAGACTCCTCTTCATCTCTGTAGTAGTCCTGTGTGGTCAACTATGCCTCCATCAGAAGTGTTTCCCTGCTACTTAGGGATTCCTTGCCAAATGAAGATGATAAGGGAGCAGTCTGTCCTGCACCATCTTCCCTTTGGTGCTGAGTCCAGCGTATCAGGTGCCTGGACTTAAGGTGTGTGTGTGTGTTGGCCACCAGTGCCTAGGTGGCTCCCCTTTTTTCCACAGCTAACATGTCTGACACAGTTGGCAGACAGCCACTATGTTGTCAGCTGAGTCCAGTATGTACAAATCCCGAACTAGGGATGTTGTAGCCCTTCATTTTACATGATGGCGGTACGGCAACAGTGGAGGGGGTGGCAGTGGATTTCTGCACTGTGACACTGGGTGACTCATGATGTGTTCTTGGCTCAACAGTCCTAACAGGAATAACATTTGGGATTGGAGGAAACTTTACTGATTCCCTGAAATAACTGTGGTGTGCGCAGTACCACAGGTTCAGCAGCATGCCCCTTACTTTTTTTTTTCAGGTTCCCATAGAGGGGTCCAAATCATTATCCCCATCCTTGAGTAGGCTAATAACCTCCTCCTCAGATCTGTCCACAGCCTCTGCACTTTCTTCACCCTCTCCTTCTCATCACCTTGCATGCAACAGTCAGATCTCCCTCCTCAGACTGTAAGGCATGGTCAAGATCAACACCATCATTAGGAAATGGGGACCTATCACCAGGGCCACTGGAAAATTGCAGCTGCATTTTTTTCGCAGTGGCCATGATTTTCAGGCTCACTCACTAAAAATGTGTACCTCTGCAAGATCTGCAGTCTTAAACAGCACACAAGGTTGCTTTGCCCCTGCTTTGCCCTGCCTCCAGTTCTCCTGCCATCTTTATGTGTTTGCCATTCAGAACAATGGCGAGTGGCTTCCTGTATTGTGTGTGACACATCTGCGACATCCAGAATCACATGTCACACAGACAGAAGCCAATCTCATCGTAGTAGTCAGTCCCTTTAAAATTTGCCCCATAAAGTTAAGAAACACAATAGTCTGTGCCCCCTCAGGTCCGCATAAGCAACATAAAGACAAGAGGATGTAAGGGGGGACACAACCACTTTAGTCACTGAGATCAAGAACATAGCACGCTGTAAAAGCTGAGAAGCCAGAATCAGAGTCATTGAATGGCAGCTGAGGAGGAAGTCGCTTGCTCTGTCAACTGCATGCACAGCAAAATTTACAGAAAGAGCTGTATTTAGCTGTGCATGTGTCTCATCTTCTCATCTGGACTCAGAGTCAGGACTGCCACTTTCCGCTGCTTGCCAGTTCAAGCCTCATACAAGAAGAGCTGAAGTAGCTCCTTTTTTCTTCCTTTACTCGAGGTATGTTGATATATTGTTGTTGGTCACTAAAATGATGTTGGGAGGGAGTGAAGGTGGAAGGCCAGAGATCCAGCATGTCCTCCGCAGCACTTGGGAAGTTTGCAACATGGTCTGTGTCTTACTTTTCTTACTTTTATCTTGATACATTGTTGGTCACAAAAATGATGCTGGGAAGGAGCGAAAGTGGAAAGTCAGAGAACCAGCATGTCCTCCGCAGCCCTTGGGAAGTTTGCAGCACGATCTGTTTCTTACATTTATTAGGAATGTAGGTTGCAATTATGTTTTGAAGAGACAGTTCCTTGCCATTAAGTTTGTGCTGGCCTGGGTGTCAGTTGCTGTAAGAGCTTGTTTGCATATTTGTAATGCCCCCCCCCATACTGGAGCATATTCAATGTATGATATAATATCTATATATGGTTCCTTGCCTATGATAATATATTTAACTTGGTGCTGGCCTTTGCAACAAGACCCTGTTTGGTGATTTTAATGCCTCTCCCCCCATCCTGGAGCATCTTCCGATGCACTCTGATGCTGGATGCACCAGTTGTTCCCCTTTACACAGCAAGTTTGTTGGACTGTTTGCAGTGAGTTTAGATATATTCTTCTTGCACAGTACTTGTTTTTTTCTTGAAGCCTTTAGGCTTTTTTTCTTAAGGAATAAAGTTTAGAAAATATGATTTTCTTTCTTAATGCTGCCTTTATCAATCTGGTAATGCATATTTCTGGCAGAATAATATTTGTACACATCTTGACTTCTTCATATCTAGGAAGGTGGGTGGAGCATGGGAATGTCTGTACAAAGTGGGGATGTCATGTTTAAAAAATAAATTGGTTCATGCATAGGAAGGTTGATGGGGGGTGGGAATGTCACAGCTGACTGGTACGTGTTATGTATATGCCCCTCACTCTTGTGGTTTGTTGAAGGAGACGCAGGCTGAGATGAATGAACAATTTTTTTCCATCATGTATACCAGTTGACTGGGTCCATCCTTCGCTTTTGTGGCTGGTTGTTGATGGAGGGTGGAAGGACAGGCCTGGCAGACTGGCACACATGCTGAAAAAAATTGTTCTGGTCTCGGTAATGGAGGAGGGTGGGGTAGTGGAGCAGACTGGCACAGAACAATTTTTTTTAATATGTAAACCAGTCAAACAGATCCATCCCTCACTCCTGTGGTTTCTCCGTGCCTCGCTCCTATGGTTTCTCGTTGATGGAAGGTGGAGGTATGGGCCTGGTAAACTGGCACACATGCTGAAAAAAATTGTTCTGGCCACTGGTATTGGAGGAGGGTGGGGCTGTCGAGCAGACTGGCACAGAACAATTTTTTTTCAACATGTATACCAGTCGACCAGGTCTGTCTCTCGCTCCTTTGTTGCTCCTGTGGTTTCTCATTGAAGGGTGGAGGGATGGGCTTGGCAGACTGACACAGATGCTGAAAAAATTGTTCTGGCCTCTGGTGATGGAGGAGGGTGAGGCAGTTCAGCAGACTGGCACAGAACAATTTTTTTCAACATGTATGCCAGTTGACTGGGTCCATCCCTTGGTCTTGTGTCACTCCTGTTGATTGTCCATGTCTTGTTGATGGAGGGTGGAGGGATGGGCTTAGCAGACTGGCACACATGCTGAAAAACATTTGTTCTGGCCTTTGGTGATGAAGGAGGGTGTGGCGGTCAAGCAGACTGGCACAGAACAATTTTTTTTCAACATGTATACCAGTCGATTGGGTCCATCCTTCACTCCTGTGGTTTGTTGTTGATGGAGGGTGGAGGGATGGGCCTGGTAGACTGGCACACATGCTGAAAAAAATTGATATGCCCACTGGTGATGGAGGAGGGTGGGGCAGTCGAGCAGACTGGCACAGAACAATGTATGGGCCAAGCTGATGGGCACACATGCACCCTTGCTCCTGTGGTCTATATATCACCCAGATTTTTAAAAAAAATTAGTTGAGAGGTAGCAAGAAAAAAACAGAATTTCTGGAGTCTTTGGTTCCATAGATACTAACTGAGCCCACCAGCAAGCTCAGCGCCATGACAAGGCAACTCCAGGAGCTGAGGTGTTGAAGCAAAACTGCCCAGCTTTAAACATTGTGGGATGCAAGCCAGTGGTGTGGTATGGGAGAATCGAGCATCCCAAGGAAAGCTCTACTCCCTCTGTGCAGTGACACTCTCTTTCAACACTTAATTGTTTTTATAGTATATTATTTTTTTTAGCTAATAAACTACACCATATCCACACCAGCTCCACTAAAGCACTTCTGCCTTTCACGCGAAGAGGCCAAGGAGCGTCATGTCTTCTATTTTGTGTGCACACATGATTGGGTCAAGTTGTATTTGGAGGATCTTTAGTAGGATGGAGGATTGCTGTTTTGTTGTGTTTGCACCCACATCATTGACTTCATGTGTAAGCATATAGTTGACATACCTATGAAGTCACAAAAACATCTTGAGAGAAAAGAAGCAGCAAGGAAAAATCAGCAAAGTAAGTACTACTCACACAGATATTTGCAGTTTATTTTATTTTTTTCATATTCTGTTTTTCCCCTTCTGGGTGCACCTTGGGCAGCTGGTATTGGCCCTGCCCCTGCCTCCTAAGTCCATCTCCCCTCTCTTTGGCACCATGGAAACCCATGCACCCCCCACCCCCGTGGTGAGGCCAGGAAGGGGAAGGCTGTCCTCCCCCTCTCCTAGTGCATATAATCTAGTCTGGGGTCTCCTTGAGCCAGCAACAGAGAGGGATGAGGGCAGGCAGGCAGGGCTTCAGGAAGCCCATGGTCACTATTGTTTGCCTCTGTTTTCTCCCCCTTGCCATGACTTATGTGAGCTCGTGTGTAGGTAGGTGCACATGCATCTTGTGCCTGTGGCCCCCCTCCTTACTGTTCAAGTTCAACACTACCACCTGGCTTCCAACAAGCAACAGCCTAGGAGCAAGACAGCAGATCCCCACCACCACCCGGGAGAGGAGAGCAGTTAGTCAGACACCCGATCCTTTCTCTCCCCACTGACCCAAGTTTATTCTTGAACAGAGGTTGTCGGTGTGGCAGGAGGTCAGGCACACAGTGCCTCAGCCCTCCATGCCTCTGGGCTGGACCTCAGCTTATTTTTCCCTGTAAAATATTATATCTTGATTGCCTTTTTTTATTTTTTTTTCCAGGTACACCTCTATGCCAGCAGTCACTGACTTCTTGTTTTAACTGAGCTACGAATCATCCATGGAATGGAAGGAGTTTGTGCTGGACTTCATTCGCTGTTTGACACATGCAGACATCCCACTGGAAAAGGCTTCCAGATTTCAAGACTCCTTAAAGAAGTACACAAAGCAAGACGGTAGTCTTCCTGGGCCAGCTCAGCTTCAGACCACATACCTGCAAGAACTTCAGCCTGATCATGAATGGTCCCTGAAAGAGGCAGGTGAGGAGTAATAATTCTTCATTTTCTTGGCTGAGACAACAGATGTCTGTAGATGTAGTGTGTTGCCTGTTTTGGCCCAATCTTTGTTGAATGTTGGGGAGCAGTCTCCCCAATTGGTGTTGAGTTTTTGGATCATGTGAACAACACCACAGTATCACAAGCCCTGCTGAAAGTCCTAAACAGCAATGGAGTGAGTCTCAATAAAGTAGTTGCCTTAGTCAAGGGCAGTGCAAGTTACTGTATATGCACAAGGCTTTTGCAACTTTGCTGTCCTGCGTCCTACCAAATTCAGTGTATGTCACTTGCATTGCCCACCTCCACAGTTTGGTCTTGGATGTCTGGGCTGACACACTGGAAGACTTAAACACTACAAGACAAACAGTCATGACACTTAACCAGGACATACTGATGGAAAACATGAAGAGTCCAGTAAATATTAATTTCAAGATTTAGTGCTTCATTTATTGTGCCATACACAGACAGACCGACCCTCCTGGGTCAGGGAAACCACACACTTGATCTAACGTTTCAACTTCTGAGAGTCTTTGTCAAAGATACTGCCTCTTTGTTTCAAACATTTAAATAGCATAAAAGTGTCTCATTTCAAAGACTCATTAAATCTCTTAAAGGTATAGTGTGCATCATTAAAGTGCATATTTCATATATAACTGACAGACCACATAAATAGCATAATCAACAACAACATTTATGTGACATACTTTAAATGTGCAAAGTGCTACTTATTTAAAATAGTGAAAAAAGTCACCTTATTAAAAAATAACTGGAGACATATTTAAGAGCTCTCTCCTCTGATTCATAGCCATAAATCATTCCATTTGTATATGAATACAGTTAATTTAACATTTATTCAATTTCAATCTGTAAATAGCTTGATTAGGGCAGAATAAAGAGAGAGAACAGAAAGTTTAAGAAATTAATCCACTTAACTTGGCCTTGGAAGTGACAGATAAGAAAACCTTTTGCATTGTACAAGACAATGCAACAACACTCTTTTTCTCTCAAGGTAACTCTTTCAGAAGTTTAGAGGAGAGCACTGGATTTAATAAATCCTGATATGATAGTCATGGGTTACTAAACGTAAGTACTTACAGATTGGGTGTGTAGGGGGGAGGGGCTGGTAAAGAGAAAAGGAGAACAAAAAAATGACAAGATTGGGATTAATAGGTATATACTTATGTACACAAGTCCATCACAGACTGTCCCAATATTTCATAAACAAGTCTACTTATAGACGAGGACTATGTATTTGTGTATAAAAACAGGAAAAAAGAGAATCCTTGGTGAAATAGTGCCTATTTCTCTTTCAACTCTAGTTCATTAAGCTGTGCCTAGAAAGAAAACATAAATAAGAACATGGTTAATGTCTATCTTTCAAAAATAATTTCAGCTCAGTTTGCTCATTCAGACCTTTGCCTTTATATGCCCTAAGTGTATGTATACAATACATTTCTCTTTTACCCAGGAGGCCTTCTCTATCACCTCCCCAGATCCTAAATAAACATGTTCAATACCAATGAATTGTAGCTCATGATCCTTTCTATTTTGTACAGTTAAAATATGCTGTGCCCACACATAATCCAAATTATTATTGTTAATGGCGCTCATATGATCACCTACTCTTTCTTTCATTTTCCTCTTAGTTTTTCCAACACAGTACACACGTACAAGATGAAAAATACATAATATAAGCAGTGTCACAATTTATGAACTGATTAATGTTAAATATTTTACCATTCTCTGGATTTTTAAACATAGCACATTCTTTGACCACATCACAGTATTTACAGTGCCTGCATTTCTTACACCCCTTCGGAAGTGGTGGCATCCAATTTTTGGGGTTTTCCTTTGTACTTTGATGTGCTGAGTGAACAAGCATATCTTTTAAATTTCTAGCTCTTCTGTATGACATTCTGGGTGGGTTTTTAGCTATATCCCTCAGCATATAATCTGCACCAAGTACAAATGTCAATTTTTGTAAATCAAATATTCAACCCTCCATGACCTGGTGCTGTAAGTACTTACAAAATTAACATGATCGTGATTCTCTGATGTAGCAACATGTAGAATTTTCCTCTGTAATAAGGTATCCCTATCAATTTCTTCAGAGGCTACTTTTGCTTTTTGAATTACAGTTTCAGCATACCCCTCCCTCTGAATCTATTTTCAAGTGTTTCTATTTCTTCCTGTAAATATTGTGATTCACTACAATTTATTTTTACACAATAGAATTGACTTTTAGGTATGTTCTTTATGGTGTGGTGAGGGTGACAGCTACTTGCAAGTAAAACCGTAGTACGGTCAGTTGCTTTACAAAACAGAGTTGTGGCTATAGTACCATCTTCTTTTGCCAGTATCCTCAAATCCAAAAAGGAAACCTTCTTAGTAGTGTAGTTGCATGTGAACTTCAAATTTGGATTTGAATCGTGAAGATACTGGACAAAATCTTCCAACTCCAGAGCATCCCCTCACCACACCAAGAAAACATCATCAACAAAATGTTTCTAAACTTGAATTTTATCAAAGAATCAGTTTGCATGTTTATCCTGTACAAAGTTCTCCTCCCGGTGCCCAAGGTATAAGTTGGCATAATTTGGTGCCAAGCTGGCATCCATTGCAGTATCTTTTTGCTGATTATAGAACTTATTATCAAATGCAAAGATATTATTTTCTAGCACAATCCTTGTTATATCTATTAAAAGTTCTGTGTTAGGTCTGCTACCTTCTGGTCTCTCATATAAGTAATAGCGAAATGCTTGCAGTCCTCCCTTATGGGGAATGTTTGTATATTTTTTTTCCAATTGTTTAACCAGGTGAGACACACTAAGCTGAAAGCTTGTTTACAGGTGTAACCTGGGAGCACAGGGAAGTTAAGTAACTTGCTCAGGGTCACACAGTATGCAAGTGGGGACTGTGGGATTCAAACCCAGGTCTCCAGATTTGCAGCTCAGAGCCTTAAACCACTGTGCTATACTGCCTCCCTATGTATATAATGACCTGATGTCAAGTGTTACTAACATCGTGCCATGCTCTAAATGAATCTCCCTTAGTTTAACAACTCGAAGAAACACAGAATGATATCTTGGCATAGTGATCACTGACAACTTAAAGGTAGGAAAACAGTGTGAGAAGGCAGCACAGAAAGCAAATGGCATCCTTGGCTGTATTAGTAGGGGCATTACTAGTAGGAAGCAAGAGGTGATCACACCTCTCTACAGGTCCTTGGTAAGGCCACACTTGGACTACTATAGTCAGGTCTGGAGACCTCACCTCAAAAAGGAAATTGACCATTTGGAGATGATGCAAACATTAATCAGTTCATAAATTGTGACACTGCTTATATTGTGTATTTTTTATCTTGTATGTGTGGTGCATACTATGTTGGAAAAACTAAGAGAAAAATGAAAGAAAGAGTAGATGAACATATGAGGGCCACAAACAACAATAATTTGGATTATGTGTGGGCACAGCATGCGTTTAGTGTACAAAATAGAAAGGATCTTGAGCTACAATTCATTGGTATTGAACATGTTCATTTAGGACCTAGGGGAGGTGACAGAGAAAGCCTCCTGGGTACAAATAAATGTAATGGAGGGCAGAACCTATGAGGAAAGGCTGGGTCACTTGAATTTTTGTTCACCCTGGAGGAGAGAAGGGATAGGGGGGACTTGATTGAAACCATCAAATGCTTGAGGAGGATGAACAAATCTGGGGCAGAGGGATTGTTTAAGCAGAGGAAGGGAAGGGACACAGGCTGAGATTGGAGGGGGGCAGGTTCAGGAGGGAGATGAGAATGTATTATTTCATGGAGAGAGTTGTGTCAAAAGGGAATGCTCTGCCTGAGAGAGTGGTGGCATGCAGGTCGGTGGGGAGATTCAAAAGGGTGTGGAAGGGGGCAGGGTAAAGGGCATTGAGCAGTCCAAGGAGGTGAGTGGGGGTATGGGGACAACTGCATTATAGGGGTGCTAGCTGCACATATGAGCAGACTTGATAGACCCTAAGGCCCGTTTCTGCTGGCAAGTTTTGTACGTTCATATGTTCATATTGGATACATACACTTGGGGCATATATAGGAAAAGGTCTGAATGAGTAAATTGAGCTGAAATTGTTTTTGAAAGATAGACATTAACCATGTTCTTATTTATGTTTCCTTTCTAGGCACAGTTTAATGAACTAGAGTTAAAAGAGAAATAGGCACTATTTCACCAAGGATAAATGAAGCACTACGTCTTGAAATTAACGTTTGCTTGACTCTTCATTTTTTCCATGGATACGCCTTGGGTTGGGTAAGTGCCATGGCTGTTTGTCTTGTAGTTGGAGGTTGTCACTGAGCACCCAAGGTCACCACAGTGCAGCTCTTTTGTTTGTAGCTGAGACTTAAACAGGGTTGTTTCCCTTGTTAATAAAATCTTTTGCCAGAGCCCAATGTGTAGGCACCAATACTTTGCATTCATGGAATCCCAACAGGGAATTGTACCCAAGATGCCAATATATGCAGTGCTAACTCAGTAGTGCTCCTGGGTGAATGCTGTTCAGTATTTGGCAGACTATTTGCCCATTTTAACAGAATTTGTTGAAACACTGCCATCTGATGGAGCAACCTTAAAGCACCTGAAGTGCTTGTTAAAAGGCAAAGCAACAAAGCTGCCTACTTCCTCAGGCAAATTTATGATCCCTTCCCTCTTAAAGAGGGCCAGAAATAAAGTTTAATGTGGTACCTAAAACAATGCACACTAGGTTCAGGTAAGGAGCCATGGGCTTCAAAACCCCTAGGTTTTTTATGTTGGTTTGCTCGCATGCACAAGCAACATCTTGTGCTAGTAGTACATTTCAGAGGTGTGTCAGCGTTAGCAAATGCAGGGCATGCTTTAGTAGGTGTGTCCCTCTTTCACCAATTAGCCAGCATGCTAGCACTGACACACCTATTATGTAAAGTGGACATAACTTGTAAGAAAAGTGCCGCTGCAATCAGAGACAAGTTCGTCATGCAGCGGCACAAAGACAGGCCTCTCGACCTGCATTTCCTGGTGAAATATTTCTACAAATCCTATTTAGATTTCTGTTCACCGTACCACCCCACCACCAGACATCTTTCTTACCCCCTCTACTGTTGTGTTCAGGTTACACTCTCACACTCGCATGGGCACTCACACACACAGACCACCTCAGTATTTAGTGTATTAACATTATTCAGCAAGATAGTGAAGGCATCTTCCTTGTAAAAGCAGCGGCTTTGATTGAAAGTGCAGTAATCATCATTGGAGCTGCAGCTCCATAACGCTTGTGCTTAGACCTTCTATTCCTTGCCACAAGCTGCTTTTTTTTTAAACTCACCTCTCCAACTTGTTTTTATCAATTTTATGCTGGCCCTAGCTGTTTTTTGGCAACCAAACCTTATAAAATCTGCTGAGATCCATTTTTGTGGCTAGAAGCTCCTTCAGAGAGTCCCACAACAGTAACTGCGATCGCAGGCAGAAAAACAGATTTATGCTGAAAGCTGCTACCCTATTGGCTTGTTTAAGTAATAAAGATCCATTTTTAACAACCAGTATTGTCTCATTTGATTATTTGTAATTCCATATATGATGATTAGTTGGAAATGTATTCTATGATGCTAAAGCAAAAATAAACATTGTACTAGTAAACTCAGTTGTTTCACAGTATTATTAACTTTTAACTCTGTTTGAGGATGTATCTTTGGTTATGAGGACCGCTTTGACCCTTGGCATTATTTTCCAGGTGTGTGTAGCTGGGGGAGAGACACCGTTTATTACATTATAGGTACTGCTTGCCACAGTACCTTAATGTTATGCTTTTTCATATAAGCCCTGTTGCTTTTCCGGTGTCCAACTCCCCTGCCCATAAGTTTTTCAACTGGAGTGCCATAGTAAATGCTAATTTACTTGTATTAGTGGTATATCTGAGCTGTAGTTGCTCATACTGTCTGGGTGCATCATGTGATCCATGGCTAAACGCTATGGCTTGCAGTTTGTTGGGCAACGTTTCTCGATCTCTGTCACTCAACACTAGTAAATCACTGAAGAGCATTTCATTCTAATTTTTTTTTTTTTTACTGAACTAAAGCATAGAGTTGCAGTCAGTGCAGTAGTAAACAATAAGTGACTCTGGCAGGATTTTAAGTCCTGGATCTCCACCAGAACAAATAAATCTTACAGAACAAGTTAAAAAAAAAAAAAGACGGCATAATTATTAACAGTCACATCAGGTTTCAAGGGGTGATGCAGGGGCTGTCTCTTCCTGAACAACGGGAAATATATTGCCACTGATGGCAAGCAAAAACATGGCATATGTTTTTTTTAAGCTTTCAGTTTATAACCTGCTCTGTTCCATTCACCCGCTTATCCTCTGTCAGTCTGTCAGTCTGTCTACCTACTTCCTTACATACATACCTTCCTCCCTACCTCTCTATTGATCCATCTGATATTACACATAAGGGAAATTCACTAAGATTCACTAAGGAATTAAGGAGCAAAAAGGCCAAGGCCCAAGAGCAGCTCCTTAGGACAATAAAATATATTTATCTTTAAGGAGATTAGAATGCAAACCTTCAGGACATACTGCATATCAAAGTGTTGTGATCCTAAGAAATGCTCCTGAAGTATATTGTAGCAGTGTCAGCAAGTGGAGGTAGTGTGATCCAGTGATTATAGGACACAGATGCTGACTGGCATTTTTACCTTGAGCAAATCAATGGCCCTTTGTTACCTAGTCTAACCCTGCAGGTTGCTGGCTCCTGTAACAAACAGTTTTTTTTTGGGGGGGGGGGGGTTGCAATTGTTTAAGTAGCAGTAGCACACTAAGCTGAAAGCTTATTTACAGATGCGACCTGGGAGCATAGGAAAGTTAAGTGACTTGCTCATGGTCACACAGTATACAAGTGGGGGCTGTGGGATTCAAACCCAAATCTCCAGATTTGCAGTACAGAGCCTTAAACCACTGCGCTATACTGCCTCCCAATCTGATCCATTCTACTTGAAGGGACTAGGGGAGAGAGAGAGAGATGACCTGCCAATTAGTTCCTCACCCATGACTAGAACTTGTACCCTAGGGCCCATGGCTGACTGGATTGCTTGAAGAGAAAATTCTTGGCATCCAGACAGTTTCTTTTTTTTAATGAGATGATTTTTAAAGAAGGGTTATCATAATTTTGAGGTATAGTGCTCCAGGGACTGTCCACATACGGTATAGTTTCGGACAGATGCACAGTCCAGCTGCTAAAATATCTTTAATGTGCCTGCACTATAAGTGCCCACGCTGTTGAAGATGTAAATAAACACAAGGATGCATGGGCCCACAGCTGCTGTGTTCACTCAGCTGTCACAGTCAATCTGGTTGCTCACAGCAACCTACCCATACACAACAGTTAATCTGACAGTAGAGTACTTAGTTGAAACTTCTCTGATAAAAAGTGTTTTTTAATCTGAAAGTTTATTTCCCCTTTGACAGTAACCTGGCATAAATAGCAGCAGCGACAGGCAATACTTTGAATACTGTTTCATGTGTGAAGAAAGACAATTTCATTTGGCAACTCTTTATTTTTTCCCCCGCTGCTGTTTAAAAGTAGCTATGCCAAAGAGAGAGAGAGAGAGAAAGGCAAGGAAAACAATGGCACAATAAAATGTATTTCAAAAAGACAATTGGATTGGATCCAAAACAAAACTAGCAGCAACATCCAGCAGACACTATGCATAACAAATAGAAATATTGAGATGGAAGTGATAATCACGTTTATTCTAAGCAAAGTAAACACTGTATTTACCAGCAAAAATGCATTTGGTGATGAATGATAACATATCTAAAATACGCACCAGCTCTGTATTTAGCAACAGAACAAGCAAACACCTAAACATTATAATACTGATACTGACATCAGCATATGTAAAACATTTTTTCAATTTCCATACTAGTGTAAAGAAATAATATATATGTCTACGATCTCTTCAGACAAAATAGTGATCTTTGACATACTACAAAATCATACTATCAGCTGAAAATAGCTATTTCAAGATTAGTATTGACAATGCGATGGACTAGTAATAAATACAAAGTTTGCCAGCATTTGTAAGGGGCAGTCAAATCTTGATGGGGAAACCCACATCCTATAATTTGCAGTTAGCAAACCAACAGCTTGACTGGTTTGATGTTTTATTGTAAGAGTATAAACCTTAGTGTGGAAGCTGCAGTGAAATGGGACATAGTGACCCTATAAATAGTGGGTCCTACCAAAAGGGACAGACAGGCAGTCTGTTTCAGAACAGACCAAGACGAGGCCAGAGTTTTCAAGTATAGATGTATCCATCACTGCTGGTTCGGAATTAGAGGGGCTGCAAGGACATAACCCCATTGGCACTTGAGTTACCCCCTGCATAGCTGCTATCACTGCCAGTGACTTTTAAGTCTCAAAGCTGATATAAAATGATTGACATTCAACACTAACTTAACCATTACTACAGTAAAACAGGGCAGTGTGCTTCAAAAATGGGAAATGCAGTATAACAGATCTTGAATGTATAGCTTTATTTGTGTTCTTCTCAGTTTGTGCATTGCTTCTAGTATGTGCGTCGGAGACAGGGAAGGGTTACTTCCCAATACATGTGAGAACTCATCTTTAAGCCCTTTACTACACACTACTTTATTTAAATTGCAGTGCTCTTTGTCTTAATAGTTGGAATGTGGCTGACTGTTTACATTTGAAATGTATTCAGTATGTTACACGGCACAGTCAAACACAATTGCATACAAGAACTTAACTATACAGTATTCCTCAATCAAAGAAATGACATGTTAAACTGAGAAAGAAGCTAGAACTAAACATGAGGAAATTAAAGGTTACATTTCTTTGATGGGGAGGGGGGTTGACAAGGAGATAATCCCATAAATGATGTTACTAATCACAAAATAAAATAAAGACACATCTGTGGATGGCATTACGAGCATCTTCTGCTGCCCCTCTGTAATATGAGCATACTGTAGGTAATGACTTTTTCCCCAGTGAGTAGCTGCCATGCCTGGTCTAGCTGAAGTAAAGACCCATATCCCACTATTTATTGGTAAGCGCTTTGTATATAGAATTCTAGTGATTTGAGGCAACATCCTAAATTCCTATTATGCCGTTTCCTCTTATTTGAGGAAAGGCAGAATGCTGCATCAAAAATAAAATAAGTAATGGCCCCTCTAGTTAAAAAAACTGACACCATACAAGGTCCATAGGATGAATTTATTTGTAATTTCAATAGACCCAAACATTTTGCCACATTAGATTTCTTCTGGGGGGGACTGTAAATCAAATATGAACAACATTTAAGCATTATATTCCTAACATATTTAACCAGTGATATAATTAATAAGCCATCTTAGTTCAATATTTGCCTACCAGCGTGGATTTACAAAACATTCACAATACATATGTGTTAATCAATGAATTTTTACCATGTTTTTCTAGAAAAAAAATTGAAAACAGTCATCAATTTATATTGTTTTATTCCATCGCAAGGACTACCGGTATTCCACTGTGAAAGAAATCCTACCTACTTTATAGCTACAGGAGCATTCAGACTTCTCCTGTCTACTCTGATCTTTGCCACCATCGCAAATTGAATATATCATTAGAGAAAGAAGAATGTCTCCACTTAAATAATTACAACACAGTAATTTTAAAATGTGTTGGTGGTATTTTAAATGTAGTGCTGAATTGCAATACATCTGCTTATCAGTTCCCTCTGTAACAGGAACACTGCACATTGCCTTCAGCACTTTTACTAATTCAGTTCTCCGTGAACATAAAAATTACACACATCTACTGTATATAGAGACTGTGTTGGACAAGTAACCTTGTATCCTTATCAGCACAGCCTGTGTTATGCTATTTAATATGTGCCAGATATCTTTGATTAAATGCTCTGCCTAAAGATGCAGTGTGGTTTAACTCAAAATGTACAACTGCTGGATTCAAGTATGAACCCGAAAATGGCTAATACAATTCTAACAAGGTCATTCTCTGCATACAGAGATCTGTTTCAAAATAGTTGAAAATATGTAGGAAAAAAGCCACTTTTAAAAATAGCTCCTCTAAGCCTGCCTGACATTTTAATGGAGAGCACACACCCAACGCCGAATGCCTTTCAATAACTAGGACTTATACTTACTATTCAATTATTTGTCTAAGCTCACTTAAAAAAAAAAAGATACTGGAATGCTGCTTTTAATTTGTACTCAGCATACAGGTTTTAAGGTATCTCCAATTACACAGGTGTTACAGCCTTCCTGCTGCTTCTTCTCAAAGGTACTGTTTTTAACATACTGCTTTTTCATTACTACTGCAAGATCCTTTCTTACAGCACTGTATAGCAACCTAATTCACTCTGCAAGTCAGAGTCTGAACCTGTAACCTATGCAATTCCATTGCAATTTGCACTGTTTTACTTTCTTAGCTGAGTTAGCTATAGACATGCTGTTTGCATCAGTTCTACAACCTCCTGCTACACATTTCATTTTTATGCTTAATTACTTGATTCATTGATAACTTCTGTTCGGAGCCACAGGCATTAATATCTTACTTACTTCATTAATTTATTAATTCTCTTCAGAGCCCCATATTTACACAAGAACAGTACTATGTGCATTCCGTATATTAATTACTTGAATTATTACCTCTGTTCTTCTCCCAAAGACACACAAACCCTTTACTTTGCGCAGCACATTAACTCACTTCTTCCAGTTATTTAGTCTGTGTCTAATGTTCAGGGTGCAGTTGACTGGCTGAAACATAACACAGCAAAGGCTGTGCTGATATGGATACAAGGTTACTTATCAAACACAGCCCCTCTCTCCAAGATGTGTATCTTTTTTATGTTCACAGAGTTGCATTTATAATTGCCGGATGCAATGTGCAGCGTCCCTGACTCAGAGGGAATATATAAGTAGATGCATTGAAATTAGGCACTGCATTTCGAATACAGTAAAAACGTTTTAAAATTATGTTACAATAATCTAACTAGAGATATTCCCTTTACTCTAATGAAATGTTCAGTTTGCAGTGGTGGCAAAGATTGGAGCAGATGGGGCCGGCCCGTTGGCGCAGCGGTGGGATTTCCGCTTGCGATGCCGGCGACCCGGGTTCGAGAGCAGTTCGGCGGAGTGGGTCAGAGAGAAACGACCGGGGAGAAGGATTGAGCGTCCGAGGACTGCTCTCCTTCTCGGGGAGGGTTGAGCTAGCAACCGGAGCCGATGGGGGCCCTAGCGGAGGCTGGTGGACACCCATGCTGCTGCCGTGCTTACTTAAGGGGGGCCGGGAGAGGGGCAGGACGGACGCTTGCATCATTGCATGTCTCCACCTCCTTAGGGGTGGGGAAAACCGGGAACAAAACGGAGCTGTCAGCCGCCATGGATGAAGCCCGACGCGGCTTCCGATGTGCTCCCAGGCCAAGACCCCTGACCTAGACCGTTTTGCCCACAGCATCTGGCCCTGTGCCGTGGGCCCCCGCCGTGGGGGGCAAGCCACGGGGGTATCGGGGGGGTGGCTGATTTGGGAAGCAGAAGCCGGCGAGCTGTGACCGAGCTGATTGGAGGGCGGCAGGCAGCTCGGTAAAAAAGTACAGTGAATTGCAAAAAAAAAAAAAGATTGGAGCAGACGGGAGAAATATTAAGACTAACTATAAAGTAGGTAGCATTTCTTGTTGACATGTTTGCAGTGACTATGTAAAGATCATTACTGCATCAAACCTTTGTTGTCAAAGTTGAGATCGTCAAATCTGCAAACATCTCAGAAGCACAGTACCACCAGCATATTGGTTATTTATGGACCCTCTCCTTTGTTCATATTCAGCATAATGCAAATTGTGTGCATTAGAAGAAGAAGAAACATTTACTGATTTGTGTCTGATTTATAATTGTTTTACTGGAGAATCTACACAGCATGATGAGTGAAACTGGAGAACAAAATAAAGTTCTAAAGATTACTGGAAAATATGAAAGGAAAACCATTACTAGAGTTACCATATTTAAAGTGAG
Organism: Neoceratodus forsteri; assembly: GCA_016271365.2. NCBI lineage: Eukaryota > Metazoa > Chordata > Ceratodontiformes > Ceratodontidae > Neoceratodus > Neoceratodus forsteri. The sequence continues at coordinate 1,094,577,165 of CM057450.1, read as the reverse complement.
GAAAGAAACTGGGAGAATCAAACATTCTGTCTTTAATTTATATTTACATGAGTTTGTATTTTTATTTATTTCACTTATTGAGAGTATCGGAATTACAATCCTTTGAGTCAGAGACTCATTTACAAAGGCTCCACATCAACAGGTACACATAATAAAAGTAGATCCTGGATGCAACCAGTGTACATTAGGAATAGACAGCAAAAGTAACAGTTACTACCATCACAGGGTTATTATCCCGGCAGTAACATCAGGGTGGAAATATACAGGAACACGAAATACACTATACAGTAGTAGATTAACGCATGGGGGAGGGAGATTGTGGGAAGAATGGGGGGGAGTAGGGGTAGGGCAGAGGCCAACAGTGGGAGGAGGGGAAAGGAGGTAATTGAGAGGAGGGAAGTAGAGGAGAAAAGGAAAAATGGAGCAGTCCACCAGGACATTGTCTAACTTGAGGGAAGTAGAGGGTAAGGTGTGTGACATATGGAGAAATTTAATGATACTATAGGCAGTCGCAGGGTTGGAGGCCAGTAGATGCTGTCTGAGCAGTTTTTTTGAAAAGCCCAAGTTTACAGGTGGATAAGATCTCCCAGGGCATGTTAACTATATGAGCAACAATTTCCTTGTTTTACTGTAACCATGATCATGTGACTAAAATAACATAAATACTGCTGAAGCAATTAGAAAACTTGGAGCACATTATAAAAAAATGTACTGGATGTTTCCATAAAATGCTGGCAGGTGTGGCAAAGCAAGCTTGGCATCTGCAGTGTCATTACTGACAAATGTAGTAGTAGTAAGTAGTAAAATCAGGAAGTTGACATTCAACATCATTAGGTTCAAAGGGCCTGTTTTCGAGATGGTCCTGTTATACAGTTACTCCTCACTTCATACAGTTACTCCTCACTTATTATGAGAATTACTTCTAAGAGATTTCTAGGACAATATCAGTTTATCTAGACAGTCACATAATATATCACTGAGCTAAAATAATGCCAACATACTTTTTCTTTTTTTATGTGGCTTGTGTGAATGCACAAGCACCATCTTGCACTAGTAGCACATTTCATAGGTGTGTCAGTGTTGGTGAATGCAGGGCATGCTTTAGTAGGTGTGTCCCTCATTCACCAGTTAGCCAGCATGCTAGTGCTGACACAAATATTATGTAAACTGGACAATCGCAGACAAGCTCGTCATGCAGTGGCACAATGACACTCCTCCAGACCTGTATTTCCTGGTGAAACATTTCAACAAATCCTATTTAGATTTCTGTTCACCTTCCAGCCCACCACCAGATCTCTTTCTTAACCCCCTACTGTTGTGTTCAAGTTACACAAACACACGCGCACGCACACATGCACATGCTCAGATCACCTCAGTATCTAGTGTAGTATCACTATTCAGCAAGACAGTGAAGGTATCCTCCTTGTAAAAGCAGCGGCTTTGATTGAAAGTGCTGTAGTCATCATCGAAGCTGCAGCTCCATAGTGCTTGTGCTCAGACCTTCTGTTCCTTACTGCAAGATGCTCTGTTTTAAACTCAGTGCTCCAACTCGTTTTTACCAATTTTATGCTGGCCATAGCTGTTTTTTGGCAACTGATCCTTATAAAATCTGAAGAGATCTATTTTTGTGGCTCGAAGCTCCGTCAGAGAGTCCTACAACAGTAACCGCGATCGCAGGCAGAAGAACAGATTTATGCTAAAAGCTGCTACCCTATTGGCTTGTTTAAGTAATAAAGATCCATTTTTAACAACCGGTATTGTCTTATTTGATTTCTTTATTTATAATTCTATATATGATGATTAGTTGGTAGCCAGTTTAGCACTGAGAAACCAGCCCATTTCAAGCCAAAAAACGAGGACTCAGTACACGGTACTTTTTACATGGCTAAATTGTATTGTGCAGCGATCAAGAAACAAACTGGAGAATGGACAGCTATAAAATCAGTTATTTCAACTCATTGATACTTCAGTAGCTGACTTTAAGTTGAGATGCCACCAGGCTGAGTCAGAAAATAAACCACATCAGGGTAGCAGCTTTCAGCATAAATCCATTTTTCTGTCTACGATCGCGATCATTGTTGTGGGACTCTCCGTAGAAACTGCTAACCACAAAAATGGATCTCAGCAGATTTTACAAGGATTGGTTGCAAAAAAAAAAGATACGGACAGCATAAAATTGATAAAAATGAGTTGGAAGCAGTGAGCTTAAAACAGAGCACCTTGCAGCAAGGAACTGTGTATTTCAGCTTGGATTCATACCGCTGACAGACTGCATATCAATGAGAATGTATTTAAAATGTGAATTTATTAATTTCAATCAGCACCACTACAGAAATATGACACATTAGTGGGTGGCAAACTCAGAGTGGTGGCATTTCTTTTTTTTTTTCTGAAGAAAAAAAAACAATGAGAGTCTCGAGCAAGGATTTTACCAGCACTGACAGTCTGCCACTTACACTACAGCCGTTGTAGTCAGTCCTTGAATGACATCAAATGCTAACACTGCTCAGCAGTGATCAAAAAATGAGTGGGTTTCTCAGCGCTACACTGGCTACCAACTAATCATTATATATAGAATTACAAATAAATTGATCAAATGAGACAATACTGGTTGTTAAAAATGGATCTTTATTACTTAAACAAGCCAATAGAAGTGCAGATTTAGGATACTAACAGAACAATCATTGCCATTTATCTTTAATGGGGGGGGTCAATACACTTGCAGGAAAGACGACTGTTCACCCTGCCACCCCACCACCAGATCTCTTTCTTACCCCCTCTACTGTGGTGTTCAGGTTACTCCCCCCTACAGACACATACACGGGCTCGCGCACACGCAGACCACCTCAGTATCTAGTGTATTATCATTATTCAGTAAGATAGTGAAGGCATCTTCCTTGTAAAAGCAGTGGCTTTGATTGAAAGCGCAGTAGTTATCATCGGAGCTGCAGCTCCATAGCGCTTGTGTTCAGACCTTCTGTTCTGTTTGCCTGATATACTGTGCGTACCTTTAAGTTTACAGTTGACCACATGTTCCAATCATATTCAATTTTAATGAAGAAAATAGAGCACTTCGATTCAGCAGCCAGACTGACACTTTCAGTGCTCTGCTTCATGTTGTCCAATTGAATCACTAGTTGTGTAACAGCAGTTTTGTTGCCATTTTTAGTAGTAATGCACTTGATATGCCACTGTTGTCACTAGGTTTGATTATAATGAATCAAGGCAGTTTTGGGAAAGCTGCAGCTTTGATCAAATGCATGGCAGTTGTCAGCTTAGTGCACCCAGTGAAAGCTGTGGCTTTAAGCTCATTTACAGAGCTCTTTACTTTGATTTGTACCAGATTTCAGGAGATGCAGATGCCCCCATCGCTGACACCTTTACCTTGCTACATGGTAAAGGTGTCAGTGACTGCAAGGGCATGATTTTCTTTTCCTGGCCGAAATGTAACAGAGCTGAAAGCTGATGGCAGCACAGGTCACTTTCAGCTGTCGGTGCCATGACAACAATGCACACAAACATGGAAGTAACTAAAAGCAGTACTAGCAGCTGTTTCTGTAACCTAAACAATTAAAACCTTTGAGCATTTTTTCCCCTATGTTTCTCTATGGAGGTAGTTGATTTTTCAATAACATGGGCAGCCGGTGACAGTGGTGCACGAGCACAGAAATAATTCAAAGCAGTAATAGTAGCTGGTTTTGTAATTTAAAAAAAATTAAACAAATACTTTTGAGCATTTTTTTGCCTATGTTTCTCTTTAGAGGTAATTGATTTTTCAGTAACGTGAGCAGCCGGTGACAGTGGCTCACTTGTTTGCTCTTTGGGGGGGTGGGATGGTCAGTACACTTGCGGGAAGGGTGATGGTTGATCGCAGAAACAACAACACTGTAAAGAGGTGCAGCCAGAATCGGAGGAGAAGCAGAGGTAGAACATGACTTAGTTTTTTTTTACAGTAATGTTGTTTGATAGGCTGGGAGTATGGGAAGCAAGAGGAGGGTGAGATGTTCACCTGCTGGGGGTTTGGGTGAGGGACGAGGATCTGTGACTACAGATCAGAATTTTTGTTTAAGCTGGTTGGCATATATGGATCTCTGGCTGTGCAGCATCCTTGACAGCCTAACTAGGACCAGTTACCAGTTTATGGCTGGACAACAGCACACCAAAACCTGGCTCTTATACAATCAAAGAACAGGAAATGTTCTACTCATTTTATAAAATGCAAATGATACACACTTTTCACTGGCTTGGCAGTTCTTGGATGCCTTTCTAGGTGCAGCCTGAAAACATAATGCAGCTCACTCTAGCCAATCACAATGCTCAACCCAGCTGCACTATAGGATGCTACCCAATCCCCATGGGTCCCAGCTAATGAGCACTCCTAGTCCTAGGGAGCTCCTGGAAGCATGGTGCCCAGGTGTTGGACTGTGGCAGGCCCAGTGATATTACACCTGGCCAGACTGGCTGACATTATCATGCTATACAACAATTCAAAACACAGCCCCAAAATTCAGTATTTATAAATCTCATCTGGATGGCGTAGTCCAAAACAACTGAAAGTTAACTTGCAGCCTTGTACAACTATATTCAGGGTTTTATGGGGCAGGATCTGTGGGCCTTGATTCAATACATAGATACATAGATACATAGATACATAGATACATAGACAGTGTCGGCAGATAAGGGCCTATGGCCCACCCAGTCTGCCCATCTGAGCTTGTAAGTTCAGTTTATGTTTTCAAAGAAGTCTGTTGCCCCTTACCCCTGACCTCCAGAATTCCTTTATGTCTATCCCATGCATTCTTAAATCCCATGATTGTTTCAGCCCCCACCACTTCCTCTGGCAGGGTGTTCCACTTGTCCACCACCGGTTCTGTGAAGAAATTCTTCCTCACGTTTCCTCTGAATCGTCCTCCCTCCAACTTCATCCATGCCCTCTAGTCCTGGAATATCTTTCTCGCTTAAAAATAGTGTATTCCTGCACCCTGTTACTCCCTGTAAGAAACCTGTATGTCTCTATCATATCCCCTCTCTCTCTCCTCTCCTCCAGGGAGTACATGTTCAGTTCCTTCAACCTGTCCTCATGGGACTTGTGATGCAATCCATGCACCATCTTTGTCATGGTTACCCAGGGGTCAACCTTAACTTTTTTTTGCACTAGCCAGCCGGACAAGTTGATTAAAAATTGCAGTAGCCCACAGATGGTTGCACTAGCCCACAATAATAATTGTCAATTTTGATTGGTTATACAGGAAAAATGCAAGCTAAGACATACTCTTGATTATTGCATATTTATCCTACTCCCACATTGCTTCCTGCCACAGCAAAAAAAAAAAAAGACTGCAGTCCAATCACACGCAGTGTGTAACCCCATTGATTTTTCACCATGTGCCCCTTCCTTCCTCTTTCTTCACCCCCTTCCTGACAAACCAGAGAATACCATAATAGCAAATGTTCAGTCAGGCAGTTCTAGCTCTGCACACACAATAGCCAACATCATCATCATGTACCTCACCACAGTCCCACCCTGACCTGCAGGGCAATGTACAGAATCAGGCAGAGAAAGACACTCTCATCCCCCACCTTGAGATTAACCAGAACTACACTTCTGGTAGTTTTCTTACACTGCGAAGTGAGCCAGGGAAAGTTCTAGAATTTTTTTGGGGAGAGTTAAACAAACACAGGGGGCTTGGGATATAAGAAACTTTGACATATAGGTTTATATATACCAGGCACAACAATATTGATTTAACATGCTGTGCCCTAACAAAAACAGATTTTTCATTACAGTGTCCTTTCACCAGTCAAAGGGGGGCAGTATACAGGCATAATGCTGTACTACCTCCCTTTCTATACTGGATGATCTGTGCACACCAGGAATACCCATTTTAACCTTTCAAATTATATATTTTACTAAGATTTTGCTTTGTATCATACATGCTCCTAAGCATTGTTTTTAGTATGAAATGACATGCTGGAAGGTACTGCATTGATGGCATTGACTGGTGTGATCCATTAAGAAGAGCTGTGAACCCTACACCAGTCAGTAATGGCAGCTATGGGTCTATGGATGGCCACTTCAGAGCCTAGTCTACAGTGGTGTCCAGAGAAAGTATAGCGTGGACAGACCACCTGGCTGGGCAGACAGGATATACATGATAGCATTCTGTCACTGCAGTGTTGGATATAGAAACTCAAAAGGTTGGGAAATGAGGCACACTGGTCTTAATATTGTGGGACAAATCAAAGACAAGTTCAGCAAACTGGAAGCTAGTGACTTAATCATTCTACCCTTGATCACAGCATTCACACTAGTTGACTGTCCTAACAATTGAGTGATAAAAACTCACATTGAGTCTTTTGTTGGATCCCCCTCTTGAACTACCAGATAATTGCAGCTCTTAATGAGCTGCTAATCACACCAGGCCACCTGGAACACTGAGGGAGATTAGTAACAGGACTACAGCCTGCTAAAGTAGGGACTTTTTCAATTTCATTAACAGCCATGAAAAATCTTCACTAGTCAAGACGGACAAGTAGAGGGTTAGCTGCACTAGCCCTGGCCAATTTGCACTAGGTTCAGGGCTAGTAAAACAATGTTAAGGTCGAACCCTGGTTACCCTAAGGTGGGTAGGCTTCCATCCCTGGCTGCAGTCCTGGCTACTTGTACCCGCTCCGTTCCATAGCCCTGTGTCACCTCCAAAAGCTGTCTCCACTCTCCTCTGCCAGTCACTTGCTCTGGCACCTCACACAGGTTCAGCTGGGCTCTCACACTTTTGATTTCTTGGAGTTTTATGAATATCCCAGGCCTCTGCAGCTCACCAGCAAATGCACCAGTGCAATACCCATTGCTGTTGTCTCATGTCTGTGAATATCAGTGTGGTGGCTTTATGCCCAATCTGGCTCTGTAGAAGTTCAGACCCCATAGGTCTGATAAAGAAAGGTTTATACGGCTGTACACTGAAGCTCTGCTGCAGGGCAGATTACTTTTGCAGGCTAAAGCTCTTAGCTGCAGATTCAGTCTCTCTCCCTTTGTGCTATGAACAGCAGTCTCCTCCTCCTTAGTGGCTGTAAAACGCTCTGAAGGATCTGCTCAGTCTTTCTTTCACTGATGCTGATGAGAGGTCTGCTCTCCCTCACACTGTTAATTAGTCCTGCAGTGTCCCCCAAAGCCCTCTTGTGGCTCTGGATCAGGATTTGGAGCTTACTAGACTGATTACTGTCCTCTAAACACACATACCATGTGTGTCAGGGGTCAGAAGGATTACATAGCTGTCAGTTTTGCAGTCCCATGGGCTCTGGCTGTAATATCCTTTTTTTGAATAGGGCTTCTTCCCAGAAACATTTAGTTTGGGGCCCCCAAAAGTTGTTTGCATGCTGTCACACTACTGTCTGGTTGGGTCAGGGCACTGGTCAGAGGCAACCCCACTCTTTGAGAATGTCACTCACTCCCTTCAGTGGCAGCATGTAGCCACCTTTGATGTGTGCAGGAGAACTGATGTTCATTATGGTGCAGAAGGTGCCAAAAACAGACACTTCTCTTCTGCACCATTGCAGAATTTAAGCCCTTTGGACCAGAGCAGGTAATAATGTTGCTGGTGGCTGGACAGTGCTACACTGGGCTCCAGAGTGCAAAAAAGGTAAGCCCCACACTTTGGTTGGGCGGAGGGGGGTTATACGTATATCATTTATGTAAAAGGAGTGGTATAAAATGACTAGATAAAAGTGATAGCTAGGCAGGTAACACTCACAACAAGACATCAAAAAGTGCCTGCATAAAGTGTTGCCATAATTGAACTAGTGAAGGAAAATATAATCACTATGAAATAGTGAACCAATCATAGAGCAGCTTTCACTATTCTGACATCACTATTGCCCTGTGTAACAATGAAACCAGCCACTGAAATCAAAGAGAAAGTCTTAATTCTTCTTTTAAATATTAAACTGGTGTTGGATAAACCAAATATCCAATGCCCTGATTCTAAATGGAGTGTACAATGTGTGTGGCATAGTAATGTATAAGTCTGCAGGTTAAGTGCCTTCAGCCCCTGGAAATGCATTTATCTTAGCACACTGCTTCTCACTGGAGAGTCTTAATGCCCTTATAAAATGAGCTATTATTTCTAAAATTTGGTTTCTTTCTTAAAATACTCACTTTTTAACATCCAAATGTACAAATGAATTTGTGTTTTTTTATGTAAAGCAATTCTTTTATCTACTGGGACTAGACTGAATTTATGGCTTTGATTTAGATATTTTGGCTTAATGTAGAATCTATACTTGTAGTATTTCATTAGAGTTTTGTAGCGTCATAATACTGCAGTGTGTATGCATCTCCCTGACTGTCCAAGTAGTGAATATAATGAAGACATATGTTTAGAGTGCATGTTTGACTGTTTTATCCTTTTTTCATTTACAGTGACAGGCCACAAAAAAAACTATGCTGAACCACTCTGATTGGCAGCTTCAATAAGTGAGTCCAGAAACTGTTCCCATAGCCCAGGCACTTCGATTGGCAGTCTGACTGGTAGCTGATGATTATAGAGGTAGCTCAGGCTCAACCGGTCTGATTGGTGAGATCGGGCACTCTTCTGGGCAAGTCAGTGAATGAGCAAGTCTGTGCAATGAAAGAGATAGATAGATAGATACTGTCAATAGATAGATACTGTCAATAGATAGATACTGTTGATAGATAGATAGACAGATAGATAGATACTGTCTGTACATAGATAGACAGACAGACAGACAGACAGACAGACATAGATACATAGATAGATAGATAGATAGATAGATAGATGACTGTTTAGATGCTGCACAGTGTGGTCAGCAACATGAGAGATGCGGAGGATGCAGGATTAATAGAGACTGCCAAGTTAGTTGGGAGTTTGCCATGGACACATTTGCAAATAACAATTACCCGTGTCAGCTCCCTTCCACCTAGTGGCAGGAGTGAGAGAATATCACATGAGGATACAGAAATGACCATCATTCTGATATATAGATTTAATCTTTGCCAAATTGGTCCTTGTAAGAACAGATCCAGAAGCAAATGATTTGATGCCTTTTATTGGCCCAACATAGATAACAAAAAGAATAAAGTGCTTTAGCTTTCAGACCAACTCAGTCCTTCCTCGGAAGCTTAAACTTGCGAGGAAGGCCTGGGTTGGTCCAAAAGTTAAAGCACTTTGTTCTTTTTGTTACATCTATGTTGGTCCAATAAAAGCTATAACATTTTTATGTTACCTTGCACGCATGTGCAAGCAACATCTTGTGCTAGTATCACATTTCACAGGTGTGTCAGTGTTGGCGAATGCAGTGAAGACTTTACTAGGTGAGTTGCTCAGAGTCACACAGTATGCAAATGGAGTCTGTGGGATAGTTTCACTCCAGATTTTCAACATTGACATTTTTTACACCTCCTTATGAACAGTACAGCTGTCATTTTTCACATCCTGCCCGAAATGTATTTTCTCACCTGTGCCGCTCAATGGCACAGTCACTGTGGGAAATCAATGTTTGGAACACATTAACAAAATCACAGTAAGACTGTTCATGAGCGTAGATCCCAAAATGCCTATGTTGAAAATCTGGTTACAAAAATCCCCAAAATAATTGAGTTATGGGAGTGCATTGCACAATTTCTACTCACACTCATGACTTCACCAATTTTTTTTATATTTTCACTCCAGTTTTTCAACATTGCCATTTTTACACCTCCTCATCAACAGTACAGCTATCATTCTTCACATCCTGCCCGAAATGTGTTTTCATACATGTGACGTCAAATAGCGAAGTCGCTGTCCAAAATCACCTTTTGGCTAACAAACTGATACTGCCACTGTTCATGAGGTGGGGTCACAAAAAGCCCATGGTGAAAATGTGGAGTGAAAATACCAACAAACACCCAGGGTGTTAGGGTTTCTAACCGTAATGCTCCACCCTGTAGAGACTGACAGGCTTCAGGGGTGTAAATTGGGATTGTTGGCTGCAATGCTCATGCCATTCCACCCCCAGCCCAACCCTGCAGCCAGTGACAAGCATTGAGGTGTGCCTTGCACTCTTCAGCCTCAACGTTCACCCCATTCTCCTATACTGCATCCATCTCAGTGTATTCCCTTAATGAGGGCTGAGGGGATACTGGGATGCATAGGGAGAGGCATCAATAGTAGAAAAGAGGAAGTTGTTATCCCTCTGTACAGACAATTGGTAAGACCCCATCTGGAATACTGCATGCAGTTTTGGAGACCCCATCTCCACTAAGACATAGACAGGGTGGAGACTGTCCGGATGAGGGCAACCAAAATGGTGCAGGGTTTGCACCAGAAGACATATGAAGAGAGACTAAAGTAGCTTAATATGTATACCCTCGAGGAAAGAAGGGAGAGGGGGGACATGATAGAAACTTTCAAGTACCTCAAGGGAATCAACAAAGTCCAAGAGGGTAGCATCTTTCAGAAAAAGAGATGTGCAAGAACAAGGGGGCACAATTTGAAGATGGTGGTCAGCTTAGAGGTAATGTTAGGAAGTATTTTTTCACAGACAGGGTTGTGGATGCATGGAACAACCTTCCTGAGGAGGTCGTGGAGTCAAGAACAGTGGGGGAATTCAAGAATGCATGGGACAGACATAAGGCAATTCTAGTGGGGGCAGGAGGAAGTAGGCTGTTAGTTAACTAGGATCTGCAGCTTCTCTATCAGGTAGGAAAATGGGCAGACTAGTGGGCCAAGAGGTCCTTATCTGCCATCAAATTGTATGCTTCTATGGAATGGGATGAGCATAAGGCCCAAAGGCACACTACAATATTTGTCGGTGTCTGCATGGTAGAGTGAGGTTATGGCCGACTAACCAAAGGTACACCCCAGTGATGTCAGTCTCTGCAGGGTGAGGATGGGGTTGGCGTTAGTTCACTACTTTACTGCCATTCCTATTATGCATCTCTCTAACTCCTGCACTACCAATGCCAATGCCAGCAAGTCAACATTCAGCATTGACAAATGCTTGTTTATTTATTTATTTATGTATGTATGTATGTCTGTCTGTATGTATGTATGTGTGTGTATGTATGTATGTATGTATATAGAAGAAAAAGAACCTCTGTGGGCAAGCACTGAGGCAATGGTTACCCCAAAGGGCATTTTCAAGTTTCAAAGAAATACAAAATCACACATGACCCCACAATGCAAAGCATCATGGGCTGCATATGCAAATCACCACAGAATAGTATGCTGGTTCAACTTTAAGTAGAAATGCATGGTGCCAAAAGGCCTCTCACACAGTTTGCAAAGGATGCCAACAGAAGATATAGACACATGTTTCGGCCTACCAGGACTCGTCAGTATGCCTCGTCTGTCTGACACCCCGGTGGAATGAACCAGCTACCCTAAGATAGTCTATCTGGGTTATGTTGTGGTGATCCCAATTAAAACAAAAAACTATTTAAAAGGAAAAGAACCTCTGTGCGCATGCACTGAGGCAATGGTTACCCTAAAGGTTGGGAAGCCAAGTTTCAAAGAAATATAAAATCTACACATGACCCACAATGCAAAGCATCATGGGCTGCATATGCAAATCACCACAGAATATTATGCTTGTTCAACTTTTATAGAAATGTTGGTGCTCTAAAGGCTTCTCACAATGTTTTGCAAGGTGCCAACAAAAGACATAGACACGTGTTTCGTCCTACCAGGACTCATCAGTATGCCTCGTCTGTCTGACACCCCAGTGAAATGAACCAGCTACCCTAAGATAGTCTATCTGGGTTATGTTGTGGTGAACCCAATTAAAATAAAAAACTATTTATGTATGTATGTATTTATGTATGTATTTATGTATGTATGTATGTACTGAATTTTGTTAACTGGTTAGGCCTGTTTTGTCGTAAAGTCCCTGTAGCTCTTGAAGATCACCCTGCATTAAATTATATTTATTTAGTGAGTTTTGTTAACCAGGCAGGCCCAATGGGGAAAAAAGTCCCTTTTTCAGCCATGACCGGAATTAATTACATTTATACATACATATCAGAAATTATGCAAAGTTACATTGCATAAATATAAAGAATCACATACTAACAAGATATGTACACAGTATTCACAGGAGTACAAAAGATTAGTACCCAACCATAATCAACTGCAACTGCAAAACAAAGCCAGACCAAAAGAGAATACATACAGCTGTGGATCAAAATACGGATGGACCAGTACAATTCAGATGCATAGCATAGTCAAGTACAAACCAAGGGCTCTGAGAAAAGGCAGCAGCTACAGGTCAGCATTGCATGAGCATAGGCTGAGCTTAAGTAAACACAGCTTAAGATGCTTTTTAAAACCTCCAAAGGAGGAGCAATTTTGGAGGGAAGTGGAGAGGGTATTCCATAGAGAAGGAGCTAAGTTGCCAAAGGATTTCTCCCCTGCACTGGACCCAGTCCTGGATATTTCTAATAGTGAGCAGCCAGAGGACCTGAGCATTGTCCATAATGATTTGGGTGTCAAGATATCTTGGAGGCAGTAGGGGCAGGAACTCTTACACATCTATAAGTAAGGCAGAGGAGAGGATACTCAAGCCTGCCTTCCAGGAATGGCCAATTCAGGGAGCAGAAGACATTGCAGTGCTGCTTCCTAGGTGGAGCACCTGAGGCAAAGTGGCCAATCTCATTGTAAAGCACATTATTATTACTGTAAGTTCAGTGCTCCTCAAGGGCTTAAGAACTGGGGATCCATAGTGTGTGAGAGGAAGTAGTGTGCCTTTGGCAATGATCAGTCATGATTACCTGGATAGGTTGTTACCTAAACGGTATAGCAAACCAATATTTTGATTCAGGGATTTTAAAACTTATTCAATGTGGATTCTAAAAGAAACTTCCTGCTCCGAGTATACTCCAAAGTACTTAATTGCCTCATCCACCTCTATATGGGTTCCATTTGATGTGGATAGGTCTAGCAGGTGCTGCCCGGCTACACCCTGGTATCTAGAGCCAAACAAAATAGCTTTAGTTTTCCTGGCACTAAGTACCAATTTTCAAGTGTCAGGAAGTCCTTCACAAGAAGTCGGTTAATGAAGCTGACATCATTGGAGCACCTATAAAGTACTACATCATCAGCAAAAATCTGTAGGCTAGCTCCACCACAATGACCAGGCATACTATTTATGAATAATTAAAAGAGCAAGGGACCCAGGATGGACCCTTGAGGGACACCATCAGTTATGAGTCTTAACGTGGACTGCATGACATTCCAATTAACTTTTTGAGACTTGTTAGTCAAATAGTGACTGAACCACCGGCATGAAAAGCTATCAAGACCAATTAGGTCATACCTGAAAACAGGCAGTTGCTGCCTAGTGTACCTACCGGGTTAACAAAAACTAAATAAATAAATAAATACAATAAATCCACCTAGGTATTTCTAGTAGGAGGCTAAGATTAACAAGATCAAATGCGTTGTATGATCTATGAAGATTGCACCAGTCATGGACCCCCTGTCCATGGTACCCTAAGATATCAGTAGTCAGTCTAACCAGGGTGGTGCCAGCACCATGAAGGTTTCTGAACCTGTGTTGCCAATCACTGAAAAGGTAACACTGTTCAAGATAGTCTTGGAACTGGTTATATATGAATCTTTCTTGAATTTTTGCAGATTAGGGAGATGTGGTGGTAGTTTTCTACAGGCTTTTTTTTTTACTTTTTTTGTAAAGGGTTTTATCCTCCTATGGCTGGAACTGGAGGGGTTATCAGCCCTGTCCCTAGGTGCCAACAGCCAGCCACCTACCTCATCCAGCTCCTCCTGTCCTCTGTTCTGGTGCTCTGGCAGGGTGGGTCTCAGCACTCCAGGCAGGGCTTCATTAATGCCCCAGTTCCACTATTTTTACACCAGTCTTTCTCCCCTTACACCCCAGGGTCTTGGCAACACAGTAGCGAATGTGCACGGAGATGCACATATTCTCTGCAACTGGCAACCCTGATCCACCCTCTCCTGGACTAGCACCAGTCCCCCATCTGTGTGGCACTACCACCAAGCCTCCACTCAATGGCAGCCAAGCACCAGGAAGGCTTCACTTCCCAGTCCTGTAGAGGAGTGCTGGCAAGTGACTGCATCATCCTCTCCAGGTCCTCTCACCCAGCTGACCCCCGGTGACCCAAGTTCATTCCCAAACTTGGGTCACTGGTGTGGGAAAAGATAAGGTGCATAGTCTCTCAGCCCTCTGTGCCACTGGGACAGCTGCTTCTACAGGATACTTAGGGCCAACATTGTGTACAGGGATTGCAAGGGCAAGCTTCCAACTATCAGGGATTCTCCTTCTATAAGAGACTTGCTGAAAAGCATGGCAACAGGGGAGGTAACTGCAGGAGTGGCTGTTTTTAGCAGCTTAGGCTCCAGCTGATCAAATCCCTCCAACCCTTCTGCTTTTAGTTGCTTTAGGAGAGTCAGAACCTCTTTCCTAGTTATCCCCTGAAAATGGAATTCAGGAGTAGAGTTTGCTGTTTCATTCTGAGCTGAGGTGTCTGAAGGGAATTCAGTGGAGGGAATTTTAAAGCTATCCAGATCAGAGAGGTGGGAAGGAGGGCGTGCAAAAAGGAAAAAAGGGCAACAAGCAGAGTGGAAACAAAATCTGGAAGGCCACGTGTGTAAATACTAGAAGTCTAGGAAATAAGATTCCTAATCTAGAGGCCATCATGGCAGAGTCCAACCTGGATATTGTGGCCATTACTGAGTCATGGTGCACTGAAAACCATGACTGGGACATGGCCATAGCTATACTCTGTTCAGGAAGGACCAGGTGGGAAGGAAAGATGGAGGTGTGGTGTTTCATGCGAGGAAGGGCATACAAGCCAGAGATACAGAAAATACAGGGGGAGGTAGGGGTACTGTGGGTCACACTGGAGATGTGGAATGGAGCTACTATTCCCTCTGGAGTGATCTACAGACCTCTAGCACAGAGGGAGGAATTAGATATGGTACTGGTGGAAGCCATTGGCAATATGGGAGAAAATGGGGCTGTGTTGCTGGTGGGATACTTCAGCTTGCCAGATGTGGACTGGAGCCTCCCAGCAGTGACTTCAGCCAGAAGCAGAGACATCCTGGACTCCCCGCAGAGCCATTCCTCAGGCAACTAATCAGTGAACCCACTCGAGATGGGGTAATACTGGACCTGGTACTCACTAACATGGACATTGTTGCAGATGTCAAGGTGGGATGCCACTTGGGGACCTGTGATTACCATATGGTGTGGTTTAGTATAAGGATGGCACCAGAATCAAACCACCCGATGGTGAGGATTCTGGACTTCGGGAGGGCAGATTTTAAAAAGATGGGTGAATGCCTCTGGGATGTGTAAATAATAAATAATTTCTTTTGTTTTTGTCTGAGTAAGTTAATAGTTATATTAATATCTATTACACATGTAGATTACATATATATATATTAGGGCTGTGTGAATACTGAATATTATTTCCTGAATACCACGAATAATAGGGCTTCTGAATATTCAGAACCCTTCCCGAATAGAGGACTATTGGGGAGGTATTCATATTCAGCTGCACAGCCCAAGAATCCCACCCTTCTACCCACCCAGTAGTGCCAGCACCTACAATTTATTTATTTATTCTTCAGAAAAAAAGTTTTAAAGTGGACCAGCACAACCCACCTGCCTCCATGGCTGGCCCCAGTCTATATGTACCAAAGTAAAATGACAGCATGATGAAAAAAAAAACAAGAGCCACCCCACCCCCCAGTCAGGAACAACAACCTCCTACTCAGCCAGCAAATGCAATTTATTTATTTTTCTCAAGAAAAAAAGTTCTAAGTGGGACCGGCACAACCCACCCGCTTCCATGGCTGGCCCCCATCTTATGAACTAAAGTAAAGTGAAATCCCACCCTCCTACCCTCCTACCCACCCTGTAGTTCCAGCGCCCACAATTTATTTATTTATTTTTTTCTGCAAAAAAAATATTTTAAAGGTGACTGCCCAACACAACCCGCCTGCCTCCATGGCCACCTTTGGTCGCCTCCATCTTAAAGTAAAGTGATAGTATAGCATGGTGAAAAAGAAAACAAGAGCAAGCCCCCCCCCATCAGGAACAACAAGCAGTGACACTGCCAACAGACACAGACAGTGCCCTAGCTACTCTGCCAGCCCCTGCACAGCGTACCCAGCATCCAATTCTCCTTATTAGAAGATAGAAAAAATTGCCCGCCTCTGGTCCGGAACAACCTTCTCTAAATGAAAACATGCTGCTGGGCTTGTTGCTATAGTAAAGCCAAGTCAGCAGATCACAAGATCAGCTGGCTTGGCTTTACTATAGCAACAACAAGCAGTGCACTTTCATTCATAGAAAGCAGGCACTTGATTCAGAGTCGGCAGCAGAGGAGGGAGGGTTGTGCTGGACCAGAGGAGGGCAATTTTTTCTATCTCCTAATAAGGAGAATCAGCTCCTAGGTGCGGCATGCAGGGGGGCAGAGTAGAGTAGAGAGGGCACTGTATGTGTCTGTTGGCAGTGGCACTGCTTGGTGTTCCTGATGGGGGAGTTGCTCTTGTTTTCTTTTCACCTTGCTGCTCACTCTCATTTTACTTTAAGATAGAGGCAGGCAGGTTGTGTCGGGCGGTCACCTTTAAAACTTTTTTTTTTTTGGAGAAAAAAATAAATAAATTGTGGGTGCTGGCACTACAGGGTAGGTAGGAGTGTGGGATTTCCCTTTACTTTAGTTCATAAGATGGGGGCCGGCCGTGGAGGTGGGTGGGTTGTGCCGGTCCCACTTAAAACTTTTTTCTTGAGAAAAATAAATACATTGCATTTGCTGGCTGGATCGGAGGTGGGGATATGCTGACTGCTGGAAGGTGGGTGTGAAGACAGTACTGTTTTTGGGGTACTGTGCAGAATATGAATATTTGGCAGAATAACGATTATTTGGCAACCGAATACTGAATATTAAAAAAGGTATTCACACAGCCCTTATATATATATATATATATATATATATATTTGCAAATATAGGAAACAACGTTTGAAATACAAAACAAACTAAATTTATACATATACTGGCAACATACCTGTACCAATAACATATATTTACCATCCTTATTTGAATATATTTCAATTTGTATTAATATATTTTGCAATATATGGAATACACTAAAGCAGCCCTAATGTATATATTTACAGCACATTGCAATATATTTGCAAATTTTACAATATATTGAAATATACTGATTTTCCAATATATTACAATATATTATAGAACAATTAGATTGGAATATATCTTGCTGTATGTAAATATATTGTTAATAATATATTTTAAAATATATTTCATTTTCGAAAGGGGAGACCTCCAAGCTTTCTGAGAGTCCTGTAGAGTAGGATGTCATTTCAACTCCCTCAGGAGAGAATTATAAAGGAAGACAGCTGACAAATGATGTCCACTAAGTGTTCATTCCATTGTAAGCCACAGCTGATCTTTATAAGCAGTGGGAGCAACCATTTACATATCTGTGTACCATGGAAAGCAAGATATCATCCGTAGACCCATGGGGGGCAGACCCCATTGCAGCCAGTATGAGCACAACTTAGCATGGCTGTAATGTGGAAGTTTACCCTCCCAAAGAAAGCAGCCCACATGATTATTTATTTTAGTAAACCACTTTTTGGAATGGAGAAAATTCAACAAAGCTGCCACTGGGAATACCAATGCATGTGGTAACAAACTGGACTAAGAAAAAAAAAAAAAAAAACAAGCACTCAGGAACTGACACAGCACACAGAGTTTAAGGTTCTGAGAGTTTTATTTTGACCAGTTGCCAAGACAGTGGGCTATAAAGCACTCAGTGGTTTGCTATACACTTTTTTAGGAGTGTCACACCCCTAAAGAAGCTTATAGTGAAATGAGTGTTTAGCAGCACACTGTAATGTCACTTGCTCAAAATAAAATTCTCACTGTCCCAGTGGTGCTGAGGGTTGAGGCACTGGATGCCACACCTCGCACCATGCCGGCAATCTAGGTTCAGATATGGGCTTGGGTCATAGGGCATCAGCCAAGGAAGGAGAGGATTGAGTGTAGTAGGTTTCAGTTCCTAGCACTTAATTGGCCCTAGAGTTGGCTGTAGGTTAGGCAGGCTGGGACTGCATACTGGGGCAGGGAGTGGTGGCTGCTGACACTCTACACATGGAGGTGTGCATGGAGGGATCCAGGCAGCATTGCATGCCACCCATCGAAGGAGGAACACAAGAAAATCCATGGCTGAGTGTGCTGCCATTGACCCGTATCTATCAATCAACCAATCAATCAATCTTTATTTAACCAAGTGGAACACCATTGAGGCAATTAATTTGTAAGGTAGACCTAGGGAAGGCACAAAGCAAATACAGCAGTATATAAACAATATGTACACAAGGCAATCTGAAGCAGAGTACAAAGAAGCAGGTTATACATACAACAAAGTGATATACATTGGGATTATGTTAGTCAAAAAAATGCACTGTGGAAGAGGCAACCATTTATAATAGAATACAGATATAAAACAAATATTATACGCTTATACAAAATATGCAACTCATTCAAGTTAAAAGGGGACCATAAGAAATGGGAATTTAAGACGAAGAAGAAGACAACAATGTACAAGAGAAGAAAGTTATTAGCGGAGACAGTTGCAAGTCTCCTTCAATGTCCACACAAAAAGATTTTTAAAGAAGGTCAACTTAACAGGAGCATTAGTCTCATTGTTATTTGCACATTGTTCCAAAGAACAGGGAAAGAGTGACTTATAGCCGCTCTACCAAAATGCGTTCTAACCTTAGGAATAAGAAGTGAGGTATATGAAAGGCTTCTTAGAGGGTAGTTCCCTGCAGAGCAGACAGGAAGGCAGTCAGAGATATGTTGTGAGAGCTTATTAGAGATGGCTTTGTAAGTCCAGAGGACTACATTTTTGTGCCGTCTATAACTAAGAGAATTCCATCCTATCATGGTATAAAGTGTGCTGTGGTGGATGGAGTACGATGCAGCAGTTATGAATCTAATTGCCTGATGGTAAAGAGTGTTGAATTTGGCTAGTGCCATATTTGGATCTTGCCCACACAAGAAGTTAGCATAGTCCAATAGGGTCATTAAGGTGGTTTGCACTAATTGAGTTTTAGCTTCCTGTGTGAGTAAATGTTTGATCCAGTAAAATAGACCAATTTAGTTTTTTTGACAGTTCCTCAATATGTTCCATGAATGACAGCCTATCGTCAACCAATACCCCCAGGTATCTAAATTTCGATACTAATTTTAGAGGCTCACCTAAGAGTGTCAGAACTTGAGGAGTCGTTCCTATGATTTTATGTTTGAATGCATTAACTGAGGGGGCAAAAAGCATAGCCTTAGTTGTTTTTTTTTTGCATTTAATAGAAGCTTTAAATGCAAGAGGTTTTCCTACAAGTGGTTGAATTCATGCTGGAGGTCTTTGTAAGCCAGCTCGGATGTAGGCCTGCCTATATACAGCACTGTATCATTGGCAAATAGGTGAATGCTTGCTGGCTTGATACTAGTATTTATATTGTTACTATAGATGGCAAACAGTAATGGGCCTAGGCTGGATCCTTGAGGCACACACCTTTGAAGGGTTTTCAACGTGGAGAGATTGCCCTCTGCCTTGACCTGTTGGTACCACTTGGTAAGGTAATTGGTGAACCATTTTATTGCCAGATTGTCTACTCCAGTGTTATGTAGGGTGACCAGAAGCAGGTCATGATCCACTGTATCAAAGGCTTTGCTAAGGTCAAGAAACAAAGCACATACATCATTTTTAGCATCCAGCGTTATCCGCCAATCATTAGTGACCTTAACAAGTGCAGAGATTGTGCTATGATGGGGTCTAAACCCAGATTGGGCCAGGTTTGGTAGTTTAAAGTTCTCTAGATATTGCCTGAGTTGTGAATTTACTACCTTTTCCAGCAATTTGGACAAGATGGGGGAGTAAGGATATTGGATGGCAAATATTTAGATCACTGGAGTCTCTGGATTTTAAAGCAGGATGACATGAGCTGTTTTCCACATAGTAGGGAGTGTGCCCTGAGCAAGGGACATATTAAAAAGTGAGTAATGGGGATGGACAGAACATAGTATCCTAGCTTTAGGTAGTACAGTTCAATAAGGTCAGCCCCCGTGCTTTTCCTGGTATCCAAAGCCAATAGAATATTGCCTGCAGCTCTGCCCTGCATCGAGGAAAATGTCATGAGTACAGGTGGCATATATCCCAGGGTCCTAAAGGAACTGAGGACTGAACTGGCAGTCCCTCTGGCAGCCCTGTTCAGTGAGTCCTTAGGCACTGGAGTGGTCCCAGAGGGCTGGAGAAGGGCAAGCATTGTCCCTCTTCACAAGAGCAGTAGTAAAGAAGAAGTGGGGAACTACAGGCCAGTTAGTTTAACCTCTGTAGCGGAACGATAATGGAGGTACTCCTTAAGGAAAGAATAGTGGAACACCTGGAAGCAAATGGACTTGTGGATTCCAGACAACATGGGTTCTCTAAAGGACGATCCTGTCAAACTAATCTGATAGATTTCTTTGATTGAGTGACAAAGGCAGTAGACCAGGGATGGGGGTGGGGGGGTGGTAGATATTGCCTACATCAGTTTCAGCAAAGTCTTTGATATGGTCCTACATAGGAGACTGGTCAACAAGCTAGTCAGTCTGGGGTTGGGACGCAAGGTGGTGAACTGGATTGGAAACTGCTTAACGGGCAGAAAACAGAGGGTAGTGGTGAATGGAATCCAATCAGATGAAAGGGATGTGACCACTGGGGTACCTCAGGGGTTAGTTCTGGGGCCAGTCCTCTTCACTGTCTTCATCAGTGACATTGCAGATGGGTTGGAGGGAAAGGTTTGCCTGTTTGTGGATGACACCAAGATCTGCAAAAGGGTGGATACTCCAAAGGGGGTGGAAAGGTTAAGAAAAGACCTGGAACTGCTAGAGATATAGTCAGGAGCATGGCAGCTCAGATTTAATGCAAAGAAGTGCAAAATCATGCATGTGGGGAGCAGGAACCCTGGGGCAAACTACAGGATTGGGGGGAGCTGCTGGCAGTAACTAAGAAGGAGAGGGACTTGGGGTCATAATTACAGATGACTTGAAGGCTGTTAGGCAGACAGCAAAGGTGGAGAGAAAGGCAGGTGGGATGTTGGGGTGTATTGGAAGGGGAATCACAAGCCGAAGGAAGGAGGTAATTGTTCCACTGTATAAGACCCTGGCAAGAGCTCACCTTGAATACTGTCTACAGTTCTGGAGACCACACCTTCGAAAGGACAGTGACAAAATAGAGACGGTGCAGAGGAGGGTGACTAAAATGATGTAGAAATTACATCACAGGCCTTATGAGGAATGAGTGAGGAACCTCAATTTGTACATACTGAAACAAAGGAGGGAGAGAGGTGACATGATAGAAACATTCAAGTACCTCAAGGGCATTAATGAGGTGGAAAGGACAACATATTCCAAATTATTAGATGTGCCAGAACAAGAGGACACGATATGAGACTGAGCGGTGGCTGCATAAGGGGAAATGTCAGGAAGTTCTTTTTTAATGAAAGGGTAGTGGACACATGGAATAACCTGCCCCAGGAGGTGGTGGCAGCCCATACAGTGACAGGCTTCAAACATGTATGGGATAGAAACAAAGGAATAATAGAGATAGGAAGAAAAAGCTAAAGTCAATGACCAGATAGGGTCACCGGACACTTCGTTAGGCAGCTTAAACAGGCAGACTGGATGGGCCTAGCAGTCCTTATCTGCCGACAGCATCTACATATCTGTATACCTATGAGCACCCAGGCCATGCTACTTCATGTATAAAGGTGAGATCTGGAGGAAAGTGGGGAAGTGGGGAGTGGGGCTAGGGTGGTTGTCATTTGGATGGTGGCTTGGATGCCATGAGAGAAACATGACTAACTGAAAAAAATAAATACAATAAATAAAATTCCCAGTCATTTACTCTTTTTGTGCTGTCAGTCTTTGAGTACACATTTTCTTTTCTAGTACTGATGAGGAATAGTGATTGGGCCATGCAAATGACAGTGTAAAAGCTTGACAGCTGCAATTTTTTTTATGGCAGCAATCTTGCCAGCCATGGTCAGGTGGAACTAGTTACATTCCTCTTGGAGTTTCTGGAGTAGGGGGTAAAGTTGGCCATGCACATCAGTGACAAATCTGTAATTATCTGGATGCACAAGTTTCAACTACATTGGGGACCATTTAAAGTGTATGGGGGGTTACCACCAAGCTAGTGCATTTTTAACTGAGTGGGAGAACCTCTGTCTTAGTTGGGCTCATCTTCATTCGCAAAACCTCTTGGAACTTTTGTAGCAAGGAGAGTAGGGATGAAACCCCAGTCTCTGTGTTAGCTAGCAGACCAGGATATCATTAACATAGAGGTTCATTTTGTACTCTGAGTCATGTACCTTAGGGCCTACTAGGGAGCAATACTTTTATATTACTACTGCCAGTGGCGGGATAGCATGAAAAGCATTTATCAGAATGGGCATCCCTGCCAGGTGTCCTGCAGAGGGAAAGCCTGGGACAGAATGTTATTGGTGAGCAGTTTGGCTGCGAGTCTTGTATAGAGGGTCCATGCCCCTTTCAGAAAAGTGGGACCAAACCACAAATGGGTGAGGAAAATTAGAAGTACCCCTTCTCCATGGAATGAAAGGCATTTTCAAAGTCTATTGCCATGTTAGCTGCTGAAGTGGGGGTAGAGCTCTTTGCTTGCACCAATGTCATCAGCGATCATAAATTATTTGCATTAAGGTTTCCTTTTACAAATCCCACTTGGGAAGGATGCACTGTATAAGGGTGGGCATCACCTCTTCCAGGTGGGTGGCTAGAGCTTTACTCAATACATTAGTGTCCATGTTAATGAGGGAAAAAGACCTATAGATAGATGGCAGTTGTTGGTCCTTGCCCTCCTTAGGGAGGACAGTGATGATGGCTTCCCTGAGAGTGGTTTGTGCTGCCCCTTCTATCTTCTTCTGAGAAGACATGTTGAGCACAGGGTAGATCAGGAGGCTGAGATGTTTGTACAGATGAACTGAATGCCATCACTCCTGGGAGCCTTGGAAGCATTAAAAGAAGCAATAAGCTTTTCAATCTCAGCCCTTGAGAAGGAGCCTCTAACTTTTCCTCATGTGGTTCTGACATTACTGGAAGGGAAAGAGGAGAAAAAGTTTTCAGAACAAGATGCTTGTTGGAAGCCAGAAGAGGAGTACGGCTTACCAAAGAATTGCTCCATGGTGTCATTAATGCCTAGAGGGTAAGTCATAATGTTAGATGCATCTTTCTGGGCTGGAATAAAATGCTCAGCCTGCTGCTTCCAGAGGCAGAAGGCAAACAGCTTACTGGCCTCCCCCCCCCACCCGATTTTTATGCTTCATACAGAACAATGCCAACTGTACCTTATGTGTGTGAAGGAAATGAAGTTGGGTCTATAAGCCCCGGATCTCTGCAAGAAGGCAGGAATCATTGGCCCTGGGGCACCCCACTTGTACTCCTACTTTTCAAATTCCAGCTCTTACTCTAAAACATTGGCTTCTGCTTCCATGGTTTTGTGTCTGTTAGACATATACTGAATCATATGTCCCCCTATAGTGGCCTTAAAATTCTTCTGGAGAGTGGAAACTGAGACTTTTACTGTGCCGTTGGTAGTGAAACAGCACTGGCTTTTTCTGTGATCCAGCTCACTAAAGAAATTATGTGTGCCTGGAGGTCAATTTTTGATAGGCTACTCTCCTAACCATTGTGAGGCAATGGAAGCATGATTTGCTAAATAAAAGTGGGCTACATAGGAGGAATCCACCACCTGGGTGATATTAGGGGAAGGCTGTTCAAAAATACAGCCTGCTTGAAGATTTGTGAGTGGGAAGAAATAGGAGAAGTGTGTGAGCCTCCAAATGTCTGAATGATTGAGATCTGACATGAACAGTTGCACTGCACTGGCAGCCTTAACATGGAGCTCATAATGACCAGATGATTGGTCCAAGCAGGGTTCCTAAGTCAGGTTGACATCACCCCTGAGCAGGATGAGGTTGTTCCCTAGGGTGAAACACAGCAGGGCTTGTCCTATGTTATGGAAAATACTGTATGTCAGGTCATTGGTATTTGGGCAATAGAGGTTGTCCAGAACAATTGGTACATCTTGTGTCAACATGGTAAAAAGCAATCAATGGCCATCCCCATCTGTCTGCTGCTGCAACAAGGATCATCTAAATGATTTATGCAATAAAATTGAGACCCATCTCTTGGAGCTCTGGGAGCAACTATGTGCCTTAAACCCACTCTCCCCTGACAGTTTCTGTGCTACTGGTGACACCAACTTCATCTCCTGAGGAACAGCAATGTGCACCTCTAAATGTTTGAGGCAGATAAGGACCTTTTGCACTTGACAGAGGGAACTGAGACCCTTCACATACCATGTAACGCATGTATTTGCGGTCATATTAATGATTTGATACCTTTTAATGGACCAACATAGATGTAACAACAAGAACAAAGTGCTCTAGACTTTGGACCAACCAGTCCTTCTTCAGAAGTCTAATGACTGTTGTTTAGAAAAAAACAATACTTTTAACAGCTAGATCATGCAGAAAAAAACAGAAAAAAATCCCCACTGGTTTAAAATACTCATTTAAAAAATACAGCTGATGATGTCAGAGAAGTTTAACAGTACCATATTACCTTTAGCAAGTAGGGTCCCAGGGTCAAAGGCGCTTGGTGCAAAACTCATACAAAGAATCCTACTGCATATAAATTTTATTGACATACGATAACACTGCTGGAGCAGATGACTCTTAAATCAAGCTGTGTGTCACAGTGTGAATAAGGATGTGATTACTGAAAAGCAACACCCACCCAGATTAAAGACATACTAAGATTGTCTTAGGACTCCAAGAAGTTTCGATGCATGCATTATAGACAAGAAATTACCAGTAAAGTTGTCTTAAAAACATCAGTGCACACTGTATGATGTGTAAAACTTAGCTAGACCTATCACCCAGCTGTACTCTCCAGATAGATATCATGCCCCATAACTTCAAAAACCTCTAGTATAGTGACAGGACTTTATAAATGATAATTTAAATATAAATTGACAGTATTAGTGTCAAACAAAAAAACTCTAGTCTAGGACCACCAAAGAATTACGACCATGTAGCCTGATATGTACTGATGTCAATATACACTGAGAATTTAACAACTTGATGTACCAGAAGTGTCTAAGGAATCTGAAAAAGTGATAGAAATGTAATTTCTCTCCTCCTCGTCACACAAACAATATGCCCTACCCCACCCCACATCCCCATAATGCGGGGGGGGGGATAACTAGCTTTGAGGAGATACTCTCTCTCTCTTTCTCTCTGTCACACACACTCTCCTAATGAACCTTTATTCACATCAGTCACTGCAATTGTTCCCCAAAGGAATTCAACTTGTCATGAAATCCTAAGTGAAAGGGCTCATGTATCCTAATACCTACAGAGCAAAAATGTGAAACTATTTAACTGTACTCCTATCTGCGTAGTAACATTTCCAAGGATTCTGGATAAAACTACAATGAAATAAAACTGCCACCCTGCCCAGGATAAGGTAACTAGAAGTAAATATAAAGTATGTGTGTAAGACCAGAGGTCTAACATACCTACATTTCCACAGATCACTACAATATTACCCTAATGTAAAAAGATCTGTCCAGGACCCCCATGCAATTGAGATCTCACACCCCAATATGTACAGAGTTAAAAAAAATATGTGACAGTCTATGATAACACTCCTGTATGTACAGTGACAGGCTAAGTAATCTGAATATGGTGCAACAGAATCAACCCCACTCCCGGGCAAAGATAAAAAGTAAGGAGGAATTAAAATTCATTATGTGTGTTGAAGTAAGAGTAGCAACACAATGTAACTTCATGTATCTAAATAGAGGCCTACCTCAATGTGACAGCAAGCCCCACACAAGTTATATCACGTACCTCACAACACATAACCACACATACATACTTACACGCACCCACATCCCACACATGCTGAAGTCCTATAATATGCCAGTCTGAAGAAGAAGTCTGTGGATGTCATCTTCTGTAATGTCCCATGAAACTCAGATCAATGTGCATCCCATCTGCTACCATATTAAGATGTAAAATAAGTTTAATCTCAAAAGTTCGTCTCTGTTGTGTGCTTTCGAGATTTCCTTTTTAAGACCATAACTGACATATCTGAAATTGAGTGGTCAGGCTGGGAGAAGTGGTGCCCCACTGGTTTTTCAGTCTTCTTTGTTCTAATAGTATATCTGGGCGAATTCATCCTAGTGCAGAGTAGTTGGCTTGTCTCTCCACATAACCTGTTTGTGGACATCTTTTGCACTGAATGAAATAAACAACATGTCGTGATGTGCATGTATAACTCCCATGCACCTTGAATTGTCTGTTTTGTGATGTAACCACACAGTATGAGGTGGAAATGAGCTCACAAGTCTTACAGATGCGTTGCTTGCAGGGTCGTGTGCCATTGTGTGACATGGTATTCTGTTCTGGTGAAAGCTTGCTCCTAATAATTAGGCTGGCTACATTTGGTGGTTGTTTAAAAGATAGTAGTGGGAGTTCCTTAAAAATACAGTTAAGGGTTTCATCCCCACTAAATATTGGGTGGAGGTCTTTAATAATCTTATGCAGAAGTTCAAGGTGTGGATGATATGTGACTACTAAGGGTATTCTGTCTGTAGCTGTCTTTTCTTTATATTGAAGTAGTTGTTGTCTTGGTACTTGCATTGCACATTCTGTTATCCTGTCAATTTCTCTGGAAGAGTGTCCCTGCTCCATAAAGGTGTTTTTCAACATTGCCAAATGTGTATCTCTGTCATCCTCATTTGAACAAATATGGTGACATCAGAGTGCTTGACTGTACATGACAGATTTTTTTGTATGTTTTGGGTGATTACTTTTCTTGTGTAGGTATCTCTGTCTGTCTGTTGGCTTCCTGTTAATACACGTATGTAAGGTTCCATCCTTAATGGTGACTGTGGTGTCCAGAAAATTTATATTGGTGGTAGAATACTCCAGGGTAAGCTTTATGGTAGGGTGGAGGTTATTCAGTTCATGATAATAATAATAAATAATAATAATAACTTTATTTTTAAAGTGCCTTTCAGAATATCAAGGCGCTTTACATGTCAAAAACCACAACATAAATACCAATTAAAAACATACAAATAAAATAATTTCATAACAACATCACATGTTAAAACAAACAATAAAATCATCCATACAATCAACACAATATTTACAATCAGATTCCATTAATCTTCCAAATAAGCCACATGCCACAGGTAAGTTTTTAAATCTTTCTTAAATACCTCCACGGAGGTGCTCTCCCTTAACCAGCGTGGTAGAGAATTCCAAAGAGTGGGTGCAGCATAAGAAAATGCTCTACTACCAGAAGATTTTAAACTCACTCTTGGAATCTCTAACAACCCTTCATCGGCCGAGTGGAGCGATCGGACGGGGCAGTAAGGCACCAGAAGTTCTTTCAGATAGGTCGGACCCTGATCATGAAGGACTTTGAAAGTCAATAAAATGACTTTAAAGGTGATCTGCCACCATATAGGAAGCCAGTGCAGTTCGCGCTGTACCGGAGTAATGTGACTGGATCTCCTTGTCCCAGTCAAAACGCAGGCTGCAGCGTTCTGCACCAGCTGTAGGCGATGGATTTCAACCCCAGAAAGCCCAAAGTAAAAGGCGTTGCAATAGTTCAAGCGTGAGGACACGAAAGCGTGGACCATCATTGGTAAAGAGTCAAGCGGAACAAGGTGACGCACCCTGGCAATATTCCTAAGATGGTAAAAGGAAATCTTGACAACGGCCGATGAAAATCTTTAAGTGCATCTGTGCCCTGCGTCTAGATAATAAAAAAATCATCAATGGAGCAGAAATAAGCTACTGTAGTGGTCTGTGGGGACAGTGCCTTAAAAATCCTCCTCCAAGTCTGCCATAAAGAGGTTAGCATACTGTGGAGCCATTTTGGTGCCCATTGCTGTTCTCATAGTTTGAACATAATGTTTACCATTGAAGTTGAAGTTGTTATGTGACAAAATGAATTACATAAGTTCCCCCACCACTTCAGGGTTGATGTTTTGTTCCGGTCCTTTCTCCTGTATGAATTTAAGGCATGCTGTATTGCCATCTGTGTGTGGAATATTAGTGTAGAGGGATGTTACATCCATTGTCACTAAAATAGTATCATGTGGTAAATCCTTATAACCAGAAAGTACACTCAAAAAGTACGTGGTGTCCGGGATATAACTGTCTCTTTCCATAACCAGTGGTTTCAAAATGGTCTCTACAAACCCTGAGATCCCCTCTGTCAAGGTACCATTACCAGAGACGATGGGTCTTCCCGGATTGCCAGGTTTATGTATTTTAGGTAACATGTAGAATGCCCCTGGCCTGGGTTCAGCAGGGATGAGATCAGTTAGTCTTTTACGGACATGGTCTGGAAAAGTTCCAATTAAGTCACATAGTTCATTTTTATATCTTGTAGTGGGGTCACTCGCCAGTTCTCTGTAGTAGGTAAGATCAGTTAGCTGTCTGTTAGCTTCATTAATATAATCCTCTCTGTTTAAAATCACCACTTCAGAGCCTTTATCAGCTTTTTTGATGACAATGTTGTGTTTGATTTCAGTGTCCTTATAGCTCTCCATTCCAGTGGAGAAAGGTTATAGTGGGTCTGTTTTTGCCTAGTAAGTATCTGACCACTGACTTGTTGGCGGAAACAATGAATGTAATTGTCTATTTTTTTGTTACGTCCACTTGAGGGGATAAATTCAGATTTATTTTTCTTATGCATTAAATTATTACTGATTACGATGTCTTCGCTACCAGTGACTTCTTCCTTGCCATGAAAGAATTCTTTAAGTATCAATCTACAGAAGTATTCCTCCCGTTCACCACAAAACAGTGTTTTATCCAGTGGTTTTGTTGGGCAGAAAGTGAGGCCCTTTGAAAGTACATTTAGTTCTCCAGTGGTCAGTGTGTGGTTGGACAAATTAACAACTGAAAGGTGCCCATCTGTATTGTGTTGTTGTTCAGTGACTCCATTATGTTCTTCATGGTTGTTAGGAAGTATGGTATGTTGAAGGGCATCCAATTTAAAAGGAAATCTTGAAAACACACAACAGAGATGAGCTTTTGAGATTAAACTTATTTTACATCTTAATATGGTAGCCGATGGGATGAACGTTGATCTGGGTTTCATGGCACATTACAGAAAATGACATCCACAGACTTCTTCTTCAGACTGGCATATTATAAGACTTCAGCATGTGTGGGATGCGGGTGCGTGTAAGTATGCATGTGTGTGGGTATGTGTTGTGAGGTACGTGATATAACCGGTGTGGGGCTTGCTGTCACATTGAGGTAGGCCTCTATTTAGATACATGAAGTTACATTGTGTTACTACTCTTACTTCACACACATAATGAATATTAATTCCTCCTTACTTTTTATCTTTGCCCAGGAGTGGGGTTGATTCTGTTGCACCATATTCAGATTAACTAGCCTGTTACTGTACATACAGGAGTGTTATCATAGACTGTCACATATATTTTTAACTCTGTACATATTGGGGCATGAGATCTCAAGTGCATGGGGGTCCTGGACAGATCTTTTTACATTAGGGTAATATTGTAGTGATCTGTGGAAATGTAGGTATGTTAGACCTATGGTCTTACACACATACTTTATATTTACTTCTAGTTACCTTATCTTGGGGAGGGTGGCAGTTTTATTTCATTGTAGTTTTATCCAGAATCCTTGGAAAGGTTACTACACAGATAGGAGTACAGTTAAATAGTTTCACATTTTTGCTCTGTAGGTATTAGGATACATGAGCCCTTTACTTAGGATTTCATGACAAGTTGAATTCCATTGGGGAACAATTGCAGTGACTGATGTGAATAAAGTTTCATTAGGAGAGTGTGTGTGTGTGTGTGTGTGTGTGTGTGTGTGTGTGTGTGTGTGTGTGTGTGAGAGAGAGAGAGAGAGTATCTCCTCTAAGCTAGTTATCCGCCCCCACATTATGGGGATGTGGGGTTGGGTAGGGTATATAGTTTGTATGAAGAGGAGGAGAGAAATTACATTTGTATCACTTTTTCAGATTCCTTAGACACTTCTGGTATGTCAAGTTGTTAAATTCTCAGTGTATATTGACATCAGTACATATCAGGCTACATGGTCTTAATTCCTTGGTGGTCCTCGACTAGAGTTTTTTGTTTGACACTAATACTGTCAATTTATATTTAAATTATCATTTACAAAGTCCTGACACTATACTAGAAGTATGTGAAGTTAAGGGGTATGATATCTAGCTGGAGAGAACAGCTGGGTGATAGGTCTAGCTAAGTTTTACTCATCATACAGTGTGCACTGATGTTTTTAACACAACTTTGCTGGTAATTTCTTGTCTATAATGCATGCATTGAAACTTCTTGGAGTCCTAAGACAATCTTAGTATGTCTTTAATCTGGGTGGGGGTTGCTTTTCAGTAATCACATCCTTATACACACTGTGACACATAGCTTGATTTAAGAGTCATCTGCTCCAGCAGTGTTATCTTATGTCAATTAATTTTATATGCAGTAGGATTCATTGTATGTGTTTTGCACCAAGCACCTTTGACCCTGGGACCCTACTTGATGAAGGTAATATGGTACTGTTAAACTTCTCTGACATCACCAGCTGTATTTTTTTAAATGAGTATTTTAAACCAATGGGAATTTTTTCCTTTTTTTCTGCATGATCTAGCTGTTAAAAGTATTGTTTTTTTCTAAACAACGGCCATTAGGCTTCTGAAGAAGGACTGGTTGGTCCGAAAACTAGAGCACTTTGTTCTTGTTGTTACATCTATGTTGGTAAATTAAAAGGTATCAAATCATTTGCTTCTGGATCTGTTCTTGCAAGGACCAATACAGCAAATTCTAAATCTGGATTTCATAGTATTAATGGGGATTCCAGGGCTTGCTGCAAAACAGTATGATACCAAAGTTGCAGGTCAATGGAATGTGTTTTGAGGGAATCCTACTACTCACCTCCTATACCCCCTACCCAGATAATGAAGAATAAAATCTGTAATGACCACATACTATGGAAAAGTATTGCAATATTGTACATCACATCTAAACACTGTAACCCAAAACAAACATACAACAAAAAAAACAATAGATTCACAGGTCCATATCCCAGCCAGATGTCTATATGCACCCAAGGCTGAACTAACCTAGACCCTTGGGGGTATCATATGATACAGAATGGCGCTATCACTGGTAATGTGATGTACTGAACCACTACATATTGGAGGGCCTAGGGTTCCAGACTCTACAGGCTACCTGGGATGACAATGAATCAGGTGCATGTGATCTAAGTGAGCAGCACAACTCCTTCTGTAAGTTACAAACCCCCTGCAACATTTCTTGATATAACAGAAGTTTAAACAGTGTGCCTCAGTTGCAGACAAAACAATGCAGCAGGGGGATCATCTAGACCATTTCAGGTTGGAACTGGTGAATGTGAGGAGGGGACACATGTCTATCAAGGTGCTGAAGGACATTTCTCAAGACTCTTACCCCTGAGGATAAAGCAAACAAGAGATGACATTGCATTCAGGGAAAATTGGTAGCTCCCATTGCATCCCCTGGCTTCCACCCTGTCCACAAAAAATTGCAACTGTTGCAGGCTTCCCTCGCTCATCCCTGAGGCTGGGGTTGTGCCATATGTCAAACGGTACAAGTTGGCTGTGAAAGATATTGCGGGATGTACTCCAGTCTTTAAACCTGGATTTGCCTAGGTACCTACTAGGACTAGGCCTGAACCCACCCACCATTCCTGCCTGCACAACCAGGCTCTGATGGGGCAGTGGTCCAATTAAAAAAACAGAAATGACACCAGTGTCAGAAATAAAGTCAGTGCTCTAGCCAGTTTGGAGGCTCAGGTGAGGGGCTTAAACAGCCTATTATATTTGCTAGCAACCAGTACTACCCCAGGGCAGAGGACAGACAGCAGAGGCTACCAAAGTGGGTGGAGGGGGACAGGATTTGCCATAACCATTTGTTAGTATAGGGTTAGGCCATGACTTCTGATGGCTCTCCTATGTGGGTGGATTGTATCTTATACCAAACTTAGTTTATTTGGAATCACCACTTTAACCTCTGCATTTTAACTGATACAGTTATGTACCTCCCAGTCTAAGTCCACAGCCCATGAATAAAAGTATCTCCTGGAAGTGGTCAAAAATGCAATAGAAAAAAACCTCCAGTTAAGTCTATAGGAGTCCAAGCCCACTCAGGTGTGGTTATAGGAGGGGGACTAGGGTGAAAACACTAAGTATATCGGGCCCTGAGGTGGAAGAGGAATAAGGGTGAGCAGGGAGCATGTATCAGCATAAGCCCTGGATTTAGTTGGGCAGACACATACCCCAAAGCCCATGCAGTCCACAATCCTCACAAAGCAAAATACAGTTACTCACCCATCTCTTTGATCTTCAATCTAAGAGTGGTTTCAGCATGTGGGGCTTTTGTGGGGAGCAAGGAAGTTCATGTGGGCCTGAGGAGACACTCCGGGAGAGAGGTGTGAATGCTGCCACTATGGCAAAGAATGCAAGCTCTGCTCCACCATGGGAGTTGCCACATCTTGCCCTGTTGCTCAGGGATCATGCTGAATTGCTGCTGTGGAGGCTTGGATGCCCCACTTTCCACAGGGAGGAGGGTAGTATACATCAGAGTAAGCCTGCGCTCAGATGGTAGGTTGGCGAGTGCTCCAGTCTTGAGCAGAAAACCCCTCAGCTGCTTCAAGAGTGAGGCAGTCTTTTGGCATCCCATTAAAGATGATCCAGAGTACTACTAGGTAGTACATGCTATAGTACAGGACAACTTGTACCAAACATTTACAGGCTAGAGTGAAGATATGCTGCTGCTGGGACTGTCCTGGAAAATGCTAATGGTGTGCCCTTGCCACACTAATAGGTCCTTCTCTCAAGCAAGCTTCAAGATTCTCTACTTGAGGGAAAATGAAGCAACTTGGCCAGTATAGACCAGTTTCTGTCCCAAATTGGAGCATGGGGCAAAGCAGCAGTGGGCCCTTTTGATTTCAACCTTGTAGCACTTTGAGGCAAACAGAAACTTTGGAATTAATTTATGTAGAAATCAAATAACGACTTGCTATTGCTAAGCTCCTTCCAGGAACCTGACAAAACAGATACTGTTCCCCCAGGCCTGATTTTCCAGATAATCAACTCTGGCTAAAAAATAATGGATCTGGGATGCCTCTTCTTTGTTAAAGCCTTCTTTATTAAATTATTACAAGTTTCAAACATACACACATTAATCCTGGGTGAGCCCAGGATCCACAAACCCAAAACTGGTCGTGTAACCTATGTACAGTAACAACTATGTACATACACAGCCATGGGAATGGCCCTCCATTACATGAAACCAAATCTAGTCATAACTATATGCTGAATAGATGTTATCGTTGGGAACACTTAGCACTCATAGGTGAAACCTCTGCATCAATAGCCACATTGCCCACTAAATTTATCAAGTTAAAGCCACCTACATTAAAAGTAGGACACCCTGGAGGTAGTCCCCCGCTGTGCCCCTGGAAAGAGAGAGAGTCCCCACCCATTCCTAAACCCCGGCAGACCAAGGCCTTTATCCTACTATCATTTCCTGATGTCCGTTTGAGCCTAAAACAGTCATGAATAATTTCACCTTTTGACACCGAAAAGAATCCATATAATACTGCATAATTCTACACTATCTAAATCTTTTGCTAATAACAACCTGACAGACAGAACTGCGTTTGGCCATTGCCTATCTGCAGTAGATAGATAGCCTCTAGAGTCGACCATCTTTTATCATACAACCCTTTTTTACCCTCCAAATACATGAACCTCTTTATTCTTCCCAAAGCCCATGTAAGGTCTCTCACCCAATGCGCATAGGCATATCTGTGTTCATTTTTTCAATGTTTCAAAATAAAAGACTTGACCATTGCTGTCATCAAGGATATGTGATATTTGGGTGTGACTCCTGATATTTACGACATATCACCTAATACACAAATGTTGGGCAGTATAAAGTCAGAGTAGTCCAGCATAGGGTCCATGTGTTGTTTAATTTCAACCCAAAGTGAACATATTTTACTGCAGTCCCACATAACATGTAGGATATCTCCTGACTCAGTTCCACATCTAAAACACAGGTCTGTCTGTCTCAGTTGCCTATCACATAGTTTCTTAGGTGTATAATACATATTAGAGGCAATGGGATGCCTCTTCTGATGGTGGGTCTGCAGATGGCTTCTGGTGTCCAAGACGACAGCAATTTTCTGCTCTGTGGTCATAACCTTTGTCCCCAGCTTCAAGAGATCTTTTGCCATCTGCACAGCTGAGAGGTTTAGGCTGATTGTATCCTGGAGCATCTGAATGACCATTGCCGAGATGCCCTCCAGGCTGGCTTTTGTGTTCCCAGCAGCACCATCTCATTGTAGTGCAATGAAAACAAGTGTGAGATGGAGACTGTAGGCTGCATTGGAACAAGTGCCACAAGGATCAAGACTCCAGACAGAAACCCTGATGTAACTTGGTGGTTCTGGTGGAACAAGAAAAAAGGCAAGTACCTATTGGATCATACAGGTGTGCTGATAGCAGATAGGGGAGACAGAGGAGATGGGTCAAAGTAATTAAGGAGTATGGCAAGAGGTGTTGCAAGCAAGTAAAGGAAGCACAGAATCAATGTATCATCTTGTGAAAGAATACTTGTCACTTTCTTTAATAACCTACACCGTTAACCTCAGCTCTGTAGTTGCTTTTGCCTGCCTTACTGTTATTTTTGCCACCATCAACCTCACCTGATATTCCCCCTTGTTCAATTCTGTTGGACATGTTTTGTGCCTAATAAATGCTCTTATTTTTGCCTTCAGTGCCTATTCTACCCCCTTGGCAAACCTCAGTGGTTTTCTGCCTTCCCTTGACCTTCACCACCATCCTTGTACCAGAGACTTATCACATCCAATGTCCTTTTTTTCAAGTCCCATTAGCTTCTCAGTCCAGGTGCTTCTTTCACACCCTGCAATGTTTCCCCTAGCACTTCCTTCATCCCAAAATCCATCTTCATGAACTGTAGGACTTCAGTCATGAAATGCATCCTATCTGCTTGCAACGTGATGCTCACCATGGCCTCCCTCATTCTGTTCCTGTTTGTCAGGATTATAACCAGTATGGCTGTTTCCCTAGTGGGTTCTGTGACCTTCTGGACTAGAAATGCCTCTTTCTTCCCATCCATGAGGAACAGACTCTATGGGCTCGCTACTAATGGGATAATCTAGTCCATGTCTGGCATGTTGAACTCCTGCAATATCAGCACCTCCCACAGTTCTGCCACCTCCTTGATTTTCTCTTCTAGCTCTCTGTTGATTTCTTCCCTTTGTATCAGGGGCCTTGAAAATGCTGTCAAAACTTGGTTTCCAGAGACACTGTCAGCTCAAACTAAGGTTTGTTGTGGTTAATAGTCTGAAGTAATGTAATTGTATGTAGTTGTAGATTGAACTATACCATGTCTATGTATTATATTCTGTTTTTTTTATGTTATTGTATGTTGTTAATTATTTGTGTCAAATGCTACGTGTCACCATTTTAAATGAGTTTTACTCAATGGTCTAACCATTTAATAAAATCAAATGAAAATACCTCAACTCTGATCACCCTCCCTCCAACTGCAAATACTTGGACCTAGACTGCCACCATCCTTGTATCCTTTCCTACTTCTTGCATTTCTGAGGCTTGAATATCATCCCTAATGTATAGTGCCACCACATCTCCACTCCCCTGTACCCTATCCCTCATGAACATGTTGTACCCCAGTACCATTAACTTCTCCTTGTGGCCCCGTGTTGCCTATGTTTCAGTTACAGCCACATGCCCAGCTGTGCCTCTGTAGTTGTCGCATGGAGGTCATAGGTCTTGTTTCCCAGACTCCTGGCATTAGCACACATCACCCTATAAACTTCTGCTTCCTCCCTATTTGCTGTTTCCCCTATTACTGCACCTCTGAACTCCACTATTATGGTTCCTTCCTTCTGTACTTCCCTTTGTTACTGCCTTTTTCAAACCCTTTCCTCCCTACCCAGTCAGCTCTATTAATATGCCTGTATTTTTTTTACACTATGGCCCCACTGCAGCCTCCCTCCTTACCTTTCCCATCTAACCTGCCCCTCCTGTCTGCTCCACTGCTGGGTGGTGGCCGTTTTGCATCACTCAGATAAGTGAATGTTGCCTATCCTTTACTGTGCTGCCTCCCCCTTTCCTAGTGTAACTCCCCTTTGGTTTACAGTTTAGATTAGTGTACTGGGTTTTACATTCGGTTAAATGTGAGGGCTCCATGCCTGTGACACTCACAAGGGTTAATTCTTTGAAGCCTCTGGGAGCTAGCAGCTAGTTATGTTCAAGTTCAAGTTTATTTCCAGGAAAACTCCATTGAGCAAACTCATTTTCAAGGAGGTTCTGCGAGGCTCAAGACAGTACAAAACAGTAACGTCAAATACAAAAAGTGTGACATTTAAATAAAAATGAGCAAGTCAAGACATAGGATTGGACAATAAGAAGGAACTGTACAAACTTTATTGCCTGATAATGTAACAGATTTCCTTGCCTAACAATGTGAAGGAACTGTACAAAATTTCATTGTCTAACAATAAAGAAAACATATAGTAATTTTTGGACCTTGTAATCTGTGAGGTCTGGTGTTGCACATTTAAACAATACAGATCAACATAGCATATAGGGGTGGTAAGGAGGCAAAAAGGGGGATAGGTGGGGGGAAAGGGTAAAGCAAGTAGTAGGATGGGGCAGAGGAGGGGGGATCAACTAAACACAGGAAGGGTAATCATGAGTGACAATTGCATGTTTCTGACAAGTACATGTAGCTACTGATTAGAGATTTAAAAGCATTTAGAGATACTAGGTGAGTTAGATTGAGCATGGTTTGTAGTTTGTTCCAGACTGATAGGAGGGCATAGCCAATTGCAGCTTTGCCATGGAGAATGTGGAGCCTGGGAACATCGAGTATAATAAGGGAGGTTTTTCTGAGCGAATAGCAGTTCAGAGAACGGCAGCACAGGCCTTATATGTAGGGGTTTAGCTTGTTGAGGAGAGCTTTATAGAGCCATGTGCAGCTGTGCATTAATCTTCTGGTGGCTAGTGAAGGCCATCCTACTTCAGAATAAAGATTACAATGATGGGTTCTGGTGGAGGCATTTGTAATGAATTGAATGGCACAGTGGTATAGTACATACAGCTTGTGCCGATTAGTGGTGGAGCAACAGCGGTAGATAAAATCTGCATAGTCTAATAAGGGTATGAAGGTAGGTTGGACCAACTGTCTCCTGGTATCACTGGAAAATAAGGATTTGTTTCGGTAGAAGAGATATTGTTTTTGGAAGCAGGTAGGGGATTTGTAGGGGGGAAGAAAATTATTATTTTTTTTTTTTTTAGCGTTAAGTATTTTTGCTATTTTTGTATTATACTGGGTCCTGGTGGAGGGCAGCTGCTCGTAGCTAAGGGGCTGCAAAAAGTTATTTTCAGTTTTGTAGAGTTGAGCAGGGGATTAACAGACAAGCACTGCCTGGCTCCTGCTCTCTAATCATTTTTCTCTGTGGAGGGCCTGAAATATCCTGCAACTGAAGTGGCAGAGACCTGAGTTATAAGACCCTCGGGTTGGGGAATGTGAGGCCATCTGGAGGAGAGGTCCAATGTGCCTTGCAAGCAGCCACTATAGGATCTGAGCCAGCACCTAGCCTGGTTGATCAAGTGAGCCACAAGGGAGGAGGGACATGGAGGCAAGGCCAGAGGCAGAGCTAAGAGAAAGAGCCCGCTATGGACCTCAGCTGTGAAAAATGAGCCAGAGTCTGAGGCCCGATGTAGTGCATAGAGCAGAGAGAAAGAAAGAGTATGGACTTCATGTCCGCAGAGGGGGAAAATATGCAACCAGAAGTCCCTGTGAATTTGAATGGAGCAAGGATCGGAGGAGACCCTAGGTCTGAAGGAAATACGTTAAGCTGGGTGTTGAGAACCAATCATGGGAAATTAGTAATTGAGGCATTGTAGGGGATGTGCCGCCTGTAGTTCAGTGGGGCAATTGCCCAAGAGTGTGCCAAGGGAGGAAGATGCCACTGGGAGAGGTCAGTTGGCCCATGTGAACATAAGGATAGAAGCCTACCCAAATGTCAAATGTATACTGCCTAGTTAATGGGGGTTGTCAGTACCATGCTCCACAATATGGACACTGCTTCCAGGACTATGTGCTTTGCTTAGACTTTGATCTAAAGGGCCCTGGGCCCAGTGGACATTTCCTCAAAGGGATACTGTTTGTCAAGTTGTTGCTGCATGGAGAAATCAAGTTTGATTAAAGTATCCAGGTTGTTTATAACTGCTTTTTGGACATTATTTCAATGTCTTCCTGATTTTAAAGTGTTGCTAATCAAGTTTGACTCCTAGGCCAGTGCCCGTGGATGGAAGCTGCACCCCAGGCCCGAGGAATCAAACACATAAGTAATCTTTTGTTGTTTCTGCTGTGGTCCCCCCTTCCCATGGAGACTCCACCATCATACCCCTAGACACCAGGGAGGAGGTGAACTACACAAGTGTAAAGGCTTTCCTTGGTGTTGTGTAAATTGCTGCCCCAGCACCCTGGTTCCCACCTCATTATGATGCAGTGCTACCCTTTTGGATAGCATCAAGCCCCACCAGGTAAGCACCCAATCTCCTGGGAACTGAATCCCCCCCTCCGGCCAGGTCGTAAGCCATGCATTGAAGTGATCTATTTTGTATTGCTCCCTACGATTGTAGCATGGTTGCAGTAGAGCCTTAGAGAAGGTAACCATCCCTACCCTGTCCTTTTAAATTCTACCTAGGGTGCAGAAACTCTCTTTTACTTCCCCTGCACTTTTCCAGGCCAGATTGTTTGTGCATGTGTGTACTATCAGATCTGGCCTCCCAGTCCCTCCCATTGATTCCAACGCTTTCTTTCTGACTAAATCAACTGCTGCTCTAAGGAAATAGTTGACCGCACTCTCAGTGTCCATTGTGGAACCTATTATCCCACCTGTGTCCCTAACAACTGATTCTACCAGTATCATGGCCCTTCCCTTTCCCTCATACTGTTTTGTAGAATAATAGGCTGTCTTGACTATATGAAAGCTGTGGGGTTTGCAATAAAGGTTGTTTTTGTTGTTTAGGCTCAGATGGTATGCAGGACTGCTATCATTACATGGTACCAGGAGCCTGAATCCATTGCGATCTGGGGAAAATGAACACAATATGGCAGCCAAGTGAATTATCCTTATCAGAGAATGTGTATGGACACTGGAGAAGCTTTAAACAGAGTTTTGAGTTCTATATGACAGTGCTTGGAGCAGATAAAAAATGAGCGGCAGAAGATTGCATTGTAGTTAACAGTAGCAGGCTGTGTGGTTCTGGAAGTGTGCAATACCTTTGAGTTTGTAGATCAAGAAGAGAATGACTAAGCTGCTGTGATGGGAAAGTTTGAAACTTACTGTGCAGCACAAAAAAAGGAAACATGAAAGGTATGATGTCAGATCTTAGGTTTTAAAAAACTGAGTCTATTGAGCAACATGTTATTGATATGTGTTGAAAGAGTCAGTCATGCAACTTCATGCCTTTATGTGGCTGGATGTTAAGAGACCAAATTGCGTTTGCAATATGAAGTAAAAGAGTTTGAGCTCATCTCCTCAGAGAAACTGATTTAACTTTAGCAAAAGCTGCTCAGATTTATCAGATCTTAGAAATGGCACAATTGCACATGGAAACCTGTAGTAAGGATGGTGAGCCTGGTTCGACAACTATTTCATCAACTAGCACCACAGTGACAGGCTTCATGTCGACCATGATTTGCAGTCGGCAGGGAGCCGGGCACGTTGGACAGTGTTTTTTCTTCAGGAGGCTTTGCCCCCTGAACCCCTCAAGCAGGGGGCTCTGACCCCTGCACCCCCATACTATTGGATTCCAACTCCGAGTCAGAGTTGGTTCGTGGAGGGGGTGCAGGATGGGGGAAAGTGTTACCAGGTTTCAGGTGGACTTCTACAGTGACATGTCAATGTTGTCGACATCGACATATGTCACTGTAGAAGTGTCACTGTGTGGGAGGTATACCAGCCTGCAGCAGGGGTTATGCACAAGACACCTGGCAAATCAAAATGGATATTACAGAACAAAGGGAAAGCCTCATGGCACAAAGACAATAGGTCAAAGTATTAGAGATGTAAACTAAACCTGAACACAAAACTCCTGCTTTTAGAAAAATGTGTTGAAAATGTGGAGGTAACCGCTATTTTGAAAAAGAATGCTTTTCCAAATGGAAGGTTCAGATTTATTTATTGGAGCAGTCAGTGCTGCAAAATGTTATACAGATGAATGTGTTGCTCCTTTGATGTTAATGGGACTATCATTCCACTGTAACTGGGCACAGAACACAGATGAATATTTTACCAATGTCTTACTATAGTTCATGCTGTTAAAGGACAAGCCAAGAATGCTCCAAAAGTTGATTTACATATGTTCTTATAATGATGATTTACTCCCTACGAAAGGTATGTACAGAGTCAAAGTAACTTGTAAGAAACACTGCAGTTGATGTAGAATCATAAAAACACAGACAATGATAGCAGAAAAAGATAAATGGTCCATCCAATCTGCCCATCCTGTCTGCTCATAGCATCCTATCATACCACAAGACCTTTGGTCAATATGACATTTTTCTCTCCACTCTCCACTCCCTTGCTCCCAGTCATACTACTAAACATAGAAACATAGAAACATAGACTTT
This sequence comes from Neoceratodus forsteri, assembly GCA_016271365.2. Lineage (NCBI taxonomy): Eukaryota > Metazoa > Chordata > Ceratodontiformes > Ceratodontidae > Neoceratodus > Neoceratodus forsteri. Next base: position 1,094,536,273 of record CM057450.1, on the reverse strand, counting down.
GACGGCAGATAAGGACCGCTTGGCCCACCTTGTCTGCCCATTTCCCTACCTAACGGATAAGCTGCAGATCCTAGTTAACCAGCAGCCTACTTCCTCCTACCCCCCACTAGAATTGCTTTATGTCTGTCCCATGCATACCCCCCAAGTAACTACTAAGCCTGCAACTCTGTCATGTGATTGAAACCATTAATAGTTTTCCCACCCTGCATGTCCACTGGCAGGCTGTTGCATGGCTGAACTACTCTCTTTGTAAAATAAAACTTCCTCACAACCCTCCTGAATCCCCTCCTGCTAGTTTCCACTCATGTCCTCATCTTTCTCTCTCATGTCCTCTTCTTCTAGATTCATTAATCTTGTTGAATAACTCCTTGCAGTTCACCTTGCTTTCAGGGAGCTGAGGAGTGTTCTAGCAGCACCCCTACCAGAACTATTCACCAAATCACTAGATAGTGGAACCTTACCAGAGGACTGAAAAAGGGCAGCTGTGATCACTCTCTACAAAGCAGGGAGGAGGCTGACAATTACCATTCAGTAAGCCTCATGTCAGTGGTAGGGAAGTTGATGGAGACACTACTTAAACAAAGAATCATAACGTATCTGGAATCCAGTGGGCAGCAAGACCCAAAACAGCATGGGTTCATGGCAAGTGGGTCTTGCCAAATTAACCTGATTGATTTCTTCGACAGGGATACAGGGATAGTAGATCAGGGAGTGGTGGTAGATGTGATCTATCTGAACTTCAGCAAAGCCTTCAACTCTGTTTCACACAGAAGGCTGGGTAAGGAAGCTGAACCACATGGGGGTGGGCAGGGAGGTGCTTGAGTGGGTGAGTAGCTGACTGAGAGGAAGAACACAGAGGGTTCTGGTTAATGGGGCATTTTCAGCTGAGAGGGAAGTGACAAGTGGGATTCCACAGGGTTCAGTACTGGGTTCCCTACTCTTTAGTGTGTTCATAGCAGTCGTTGTAAATAGGCTGGAAGGTAAAGTGTGTCTATTTTCTGATTACACCAGGATTTGCAACAGAGTGGACTCCTCTGAGGGTGCGAGGAGTATGACTTCAGACTAAAAGAAACTGAAGGAGTGGTCGGAAACATGGCAGCTGAAATTCAACATCAAGAGGTGCAAAGTCATGCACATGGGCAGAAACAATCCCAAAGAGGATTACTACCTAGGAGGAGAGAAGCTAACCTCCACCAGCCAGGAGAGAGACCTAGGAGTCATTATATCAGAAGACTTGAATGTGGATAAACAGTGAGAAAAGGTAGCACTGAAGGCAAGTGGCATGCTGGACTGCATCAGGAAGGGAATCACAAGTCACAGGAGGGAGATGGTGTTACCACTCTACAGGGTGCTGGTGCATCCCCACTTGGAGTACTGCATACAGTACTGGAGACCACACCTCAAAAGGGACATAGACAGAATCAAGATGGTGTAGGGGAGGGTCACTAAAATGATTCAGTGACTGTACCATATGGCATACCAGGACAGGCTGAGGGAACTCAACATGTACTTCATGGAACAAAGAAGGAAAAGGTGTGACATGATTGAGATTTTTAAATATATGAGGGGTATAAATAAGGTTAACATGCAGGAGATTTTGCAATTGAAAGGGAATGGGAGAATGAGAGGGCATGACATGAGGCTGAAGGAAGGGAGATTCAGGAGTAATACAAGGAAGTTCTTCTTTACAGAGAGGGTAATGGACCCATGGAATAGCCTATCCAAGGAGGTAGTGCTGGCCAAAATGGTTAGCGAGCTCAAGAATGCATGGGATAGACATAAAAGTATCATACAGAAAGGCAAAGGAGGGGAAGGAGAATAGCACCAGGTCGGTTCTTGGGCAGACTAGATAGACCTTGAGATCCCCTTTATTTATTTATTTATTTAGTTTTTGTTAACCGGGTAAGTGCACTAGCCAGCAAGTGACTGTTTTCAGGCACAACCCGGGAGGTAAAATTACAGAATATAACGATACAGTAAGGATAACGAAAATACATGATGCACAGAAATACAGGAAGATACATATGGCAGGATACAAAGCATGACAAAGGAAATACAAAAGCAAAATACATTTCATGACATTTCCATTGAGCGACATAAAGTGCATTGAAGGATCTAGGAAAGGGAGAGGATAGGTGTAGGGGTAAGCCAGAAACAAGATGGAAAATGACAAAAGGGGGAAGGTGAGGAGGTGAGGAAAGGATAGAGGGAAGGATAGAGGGGCAAGGGGCCAAAACGGGGGTAAAGAAATGGCTAAGAATATAAGGACAGAGAGGCGGTGGCAGGAATAGGGAGGTAGGAGGGAGTAGAGGAGGGATGGCCGGGAGAGGGGAGGGAGGGGAGTGAGGGTTAAAAGAAAGCCGGCAAATACGGCAGCGGCGATACAAGGTTCCAACCTGCGGCCGAGTCGTGGAGCCGAAAGACGGCAAGCGGAGAAAGGGTGACAGGGGTTACGGCAAAAGACGGCAACAGTGGCAAAAGGTAGCAGAATGCGGCTGGGCTGGTGGAACCGATAGACGGCAGGGCAAGGGTGATGATGCCGGTAAGAGGAGGAGAGAAGCAAAAGAGTTACGGCAGTAGCGGAAAAGGTAACAATGCCAAGCCGAGCCAGTGGATCCGAGAGACGGCAGGCAGGGAAGAAGAGGTCGGTAGGAGGAGGTAAGTTTATGGCAAGTGGAGGTCATAGGGAACAATGCTCAGCTGGGAGGGTGGGACGAGTGAAGGGCAGGGGACTCAGGAGGAGGTAAAGGCGAGGCAAGCAAGCAGAGAAAGGAAGGGAGGCAGAGGGGAGGGGAAAGGAGAGTGCAGGAGATGGGTCGGGGAGAGAGAGGAGCAGGGAGTTGAGTGAAGGAAGGCTGAGAGGTGAGGGAGAAGAGAACAGGGATCAAGGGAAGCCAAGTGGTGGCAGAAGTAAACAACAACTTAAATGGCAAAAGCTAATATTTGGCATACAGTCAAACAGATTCAAGCAGAAATTATAGTAAAACACCACATAAAACAACCATTGGGAAAGGCACAAGTGCTAGTAATAAGGAAGTGGGAAAACAGGTTAGAGCAAGGGATCAGGTAGGATCAAAGCAAACACATTTGTCCAAAGCAGTAAGAAAAGTCCTGAGTTTGCCCTTAAAAGTTGCATGAGTAGGGACATCCCTTAGTTCCTGAGGCAGCAGGTTCCACAGGTGAGGAGCAGCATAATGGAAGAAGCCCATGCCCTTTTTTGTCCGACAGAGGGGGATGGATAATAAGGTCTGATCTGCAGATCTAAGGTTCTGTGTGGGAATAGCTGGTCTAAGGAGTTCTGATAGGATAGCAGGTTTGGATGTCCTTATGATGGTATCTGATAGATTGTACAGGTAGTATTGTCTGGTAGAGGAGGGAGAGAACCAGCCAAGGTCTTGATATAGTTGGCAGTGATGCTGCAGTCGAGGTGCTTTGTTGCATACCTGCATACATTATTGAAAGTAGTGTCCCACAGATGCAGTGCAGATTTATTGGCCAAAGACAGAATGGGACAACCATATGAGGGTTGGCAACAGTATACTCTAGCTACTGCCAGTTTAGCAGCAGGGGTAAGGAGGTAGTTGGTTCTGTAAGCAGCCCTAACTTGCAATTGACTCTGGACTTGCAAGTATCCTGGATGTGTGTTTAGGTCCAAGGTTTGGTCGAGGTGATGCCCAGGTAACGGAAGAAGTGACAGGTTCTAGTGGGTTCCCATCAATGTCAGGAACAGAGATAGTCAAGGACATGACCTGAGCTTGATGAGTGGAGCCAAATAGCATGACTTTGGTTTTGTTTGTGTTTAAAACAAGGCATTGAGAGTTCAGCCAGTGTTGTACCAAGTGAAATCAGCAGTGAGGGCAGCATTCAGTTCCAGAACGTTGTCAGAGTGAGTATAAAACCATCAGGTCATCCGCATACAGCAGTGAGTGACCAGTGGTTACCATCTCTGGGAGATTATTTATGAATAATGAAAATAGAAGAGGGCCAAGTATGACCCCTGAGGGACACCAATGTTGATGACAGCACTGTCTGAAATCGCTGAATTAAACTTCACAGCCTGGGTTCTGTTGGTGAGGAGTGGCTTTTAAGCCAGGTAGTTGCTGGAAGGGGGAAGCCCAAGGTACTGAGGGTAGAGGAGTAGTAATGTATGATCAACCAGGTCAAAGCTTTGGTTGTCAATGAAGACTGCCCTGTTAACTCCTCTATCCATGTTTGTGACAATGTCAGAAGAGAATTTTACAAGTGCAGTCATGGTGCTGTGATGCTTTCAAAGCCATGTTGGGCTGGACTGAGCAGATTGAAGTTCTCAATGTATTCTGTGATTTGTGTTGATACTATTTTCCAGGATTTTGTTCAGGACAGACAAAATAGCAATAGGCGTAGTTAGATGTGTCATTTTTGCTACCTTTCTTAAATACTGGAGTGATTCTGGCTGCTTTCCAGATTTCAGGGACAACGCCATTGGAGAGAGAGAGGTGAATATTCTTGCTAGGGGGCCAGAGATGTAGTGAGAAGCCATTTTAGTAGCCTTGGTCTCAAGCCATCGGAGCCAGTGCTGGTGTTGTCAGAGAGGGCTCTGAGCAGCTTGAGAACTTGATGCCTAGACACTGCCCTGAAGTAGAAGGGTTAGGTAGGTTAGATGGTTCGTCAGGTGCTGAGAAGTTAGGTTGTGAGGCAGGAGATTGTGATTGAAGGGAAGCTGTGTAGGCAGATAAGTCCGAAAACTGTTGATTAAATGCATTAGCAATTGTGGTAGAGTCATTGCAGTGTACGCCATGTAGAACCATATCAGAGGGAGTGACATCTTTAGCAGATCTGGTGCCATCACTTTCTATATTTCTATATTCATTCCTTTCTGGAACTTGAAAGTCTCTATCATATCACCACTCTCTCATTTGGTCTTGAGTGAGTACATGTCCAGTGCCATAAATTGATCTTCATAGAATCTGTCCTGCTGGCCCTTATATATTTTGTTTACCCTTAGCTGCACCATCCCCAGCCTGTACTTGTCTTTCCTTAGGTGAGGGCTCTGGATCTGGGTACAGTACTCCAGATGTGACCTCACCAGTGATCTACAGAGAGGCAGTACTTCTTATAGTCGTGAAGAGGTACAGAGGTGGCCTATATTTTTCTTAAAGGCATGAGAAAAGCTATGCTTAATAAATCACATAAAAGCACAGCTATTACTGCATCACCTCTGCTACAAGCCCAGTCACTACAAAAACACTGCCAAATGCTGATAAGCTAAGAAACGTGGCAAAACAGTTCATTGATGTTTTCAATGGGGCTGTGTGTCTGCAAGTGTACTACAAAATATAGCTTAAAGATAATTCAGTGCCAGTAATTCTGTCTGCAAGAAAGGTTCCTGTAGCATTTAGGGGGAGACTGCAAGAAGAAATTAACAGATTAATCAACCTACTGTAGGTATATTTAAAAAATAGATGCACGTACTGACTGGAATAATCCATTTGTCATAGTGAAAAAGAAAAATGATGATTTGACACCTTGCATTGTTTCCAAATTCTTGAATAAGTGGATAAACAGAGCAGTATTGTTTGCCTATCAAGCCAGACAGCACTTGTGCAAAGGCTGGGGCTGAAATCTTTTCTAAACTCGATGCCTCATCTGGGTTTTATCAAATTTCTCTGGATGAAGACAGTGCAAGGTTGGGTACATTTAATACATAAGTTGGGAGACATTTTCCTCTGCATGCCCTTCAGCATATGTTCTGTCTGGCACGTATTGCATCATGCAGTTCAAAAGCTATTTCAGAGTATGGATGGGTAGGCATATTTCTAGATGATATCATAGAGCAGGGAAAAGCAAAACCATAGCATGATCACAGACTGAGCAGAGTTCTGCAGAATTCATGGGAGACTGAATTGTAGTAAATGCCAAACAGGTGTAAAAGAACAAACCTACTTGGTAGATAAGCTTTTAACTGAAGGTATCCAGCTGAGTCCAGAGATAGTTAGAGCAGCTCAAATAAATGCCCAATTCAAGCAACAAAAACAGAGGGAGTGTTGTTAAAGCAGTAGAAAATGTTAATGTCTGTCTCACTGAGAATGGAGATGACTCAGCTGGCATGCAAGAGACATTTGGGTATAGAAAAAAGTTAACAGCATGCCAGAGATGTGATATACAGTACCGGCCTAAAATGAACAAGCACAGTGTGGATTTGGTAAAAAATGTGGGATATGCTAGAAGTCTAGATATACCCAGCCAAACAAAGCATTGAGTCTTCATTGAAAAAAACTGGTAAGGCCATGGCAGAAGGTGCAGTAGGAACATAGTTATTCTAATTGCATGGAAACAATTACCTCCTGATTATTATTATTCCAGCTGCCCAGATGTACCCTACAGTAACTGCCAGTGACATATGTAAACCGAGTGATAATGCACACTTAGGCTTTAAATCAACTCATAGAGGATGATGATCTTGTTTTTGTGCAAAATTCCTCAGCAATAAAAATGGTGGAGGAGAAATCTATGAAAGATATATGAAAGACAAGAACAAAGTTTTTCTCAGAGGTGTCAGGATTTGGTTAAAAGATTTGAGTGATACCAAAACTACAGACATATCCAGCCAAGGGAACCATTGAGTCCTTATTAGGGCATGGCAGAGGTAAGAGTGGACTTGTTCAAATTGCCAGGAAAATAGTACCTCCTGTTTATTTATTAATTTTCCAACTACCCAGAGGTAGCATTACTGCCAGAGACATATTTTTTTATTCTTTGGTAAGTGGATAAGGCCCACTAGGCACTACTGCCTGTTTTCAGGAGTGACCTTGGAGCATTGGGGAGGTTAGGAAGCATGCAAAGAGTCATGAAGTTTGCAAGGAGAGGCTGTGGGAATCAAACCCTTGACTCCTGGAAAGCAAATGATAATACATGCTAAGTCTGATTTTGCAAGGTATGGCATAGAAGCAATTCTGATTACAGATAATGGCTCACAGTTTACTCGTCATGAATTTGAACAGTTTGAGAAACGGTTCCATGTCATAATGGTTACTGTGGAACAGCAACCTGTGAAGAAGGCCCAAATCCTGCAGTGCAATGACTTGGAATAAAGTCTTTTTTTTGTGGGGGACTTTGCCCCCCACACCCCCCCTTTATTTAATATACTGTCTTGGGGTGGGAGGAATACCTCAGGGATGGGGAGAACCGCCGTCACCCAAAAGTGTTGGTGCTGTTATTCTGTCGCCCTCTTCATGGATCACCATTCCTCAGTTGTCACTTTGTCATGCTGCCTTGAAAAACAATACAAATTTCAGAATAGGACATTGTGCCCTCACTAGCCACAGTCCAAACATGATGACATGATGAAAATGAATGCAAATTTAAAAGACTTTACAAAAAGGCTATGGACTGCTTGGAAGATCCTTATTTAGCTTTATTGGGCTAAACTTCAGCACCACTTGAAAGTGATTATTTACCAGTGGAACTGTTACTTTGAACTGTAAGCTGAAAATATGAAAACCTGATGCACAGTTCTTGTCAGTCATGCCAGAGGACAAGGTAAGAGACAACAAATTGTGGTCTGTACAAAGACAGAAAAGTTACTACAACAGAATGGCCAGACATCTGTGCCCACTAGCTGAGAAAATGCATGCCATGTTCTGAAGAAGATGCACTGGCATCAAAACTTCAGCATGCATGTGCCTATTGGCACATTATGAGTGGTCTCTCAGATGTCAATGGATTCAGGATCCTTTAATCTCTTGGATTTGCAGTCTTTTATCTGGTTACTTGGTTTGGTCTTCATCAATTAGACTTATGTTACTGACTTTTTGTTCACTGCCTCTCAGAAAGTTAAGATTATGGGAATGAATGCATTGGTGATGGCATGTTTGGTTCAGGTCTGGTAAGGGAACCAGTGGTTCTGAAATAAAGTTTTAAATGCCATGAAACAGCAGAGAATACTAAGGTAATTCTGTAACAATTTCAAGTGTTTCTGCCATTTTCTCTTGCTTGCTGGCAGGGGGCTGGTGAGCACCTGTGAGTATTATGACCAGGGTTTAGTTACTCAGACCCAAACTTGGAAGCCAAATGTGTGTACTTTATGCTACCCCAAAAGCAAATCTTAATCCCAATGTAGAGGATCTCACATACTGTAAATCCTACAATGTTTTGTGTTTCACAGGACAAGCACAAAACAAGAAACCCATACTATACCATTCAACTGTTTTTTTAATTTTAAATAACACAGAAATGAAAATAAAAAGATGGTACATAAGTAATTATCAAGTAATTAGGCAACAGTCTCTTTTAAATACATTTGTGCCAGTGCACTCTTGCTAGAGGAACATGGAATTGTAATATTTGGTACTGGAAAGGTATGTTCTTCGAACAATTCCTTTTTAGCTGATACCCTCAGTACAACAGCCCCAATTTCAGCTTGGCTTATAACCTGTTCAGATGATGACAGTTTTTTCAATGCTGAGCAATCATGCACACACATCAGTAACTCAATAAACCTGCACCCCCGGTAACATTTTACTGATAGCACTGACAAAGATAAGATATTAATTAGTGAGTTTGGGAGTTTTGTTTGGCAAGGGCTTGCAGTCTTTTACAAACATTTGTTTCTGCCTGGTCCATGGTGGGGGGGGGGTGTTGAGTGATGTTTGAATTGTCTTCCACAAAGCTCTGATATGGTATAGATGTTTGGAGCTGGTGGGAGTCTTGTTGCTGAATGACTTGCCACATTGTGATTTTGAGATATGGCAAATGGTATAGGATTCTACATGTTGTTGCCTGTCTCCTGAGGGCCCTTAACACTGAAAGGCTGTATCTGTAAATGATGCAGTGATGGTATCAGATGTTGAAAATATGATGGTGTTTGATGTTCAAAATATCATATAGTTGGTCGTGTTACATGTTAAGAAATACCACATCTCTTGGTGGCATTGCTGAATGTTAAGTAATATCATCTCGATGGTATTGTCCAGACATACAGTAATCTCTCTCAAGACATTGCCATATTTTTATATACAGTAGATTTTACACAGCAAGCATTTTTTGTCTCACATCATCAGACATTAAGGTGGCTAAATTAAATTTTACTTCAATGTGCATACGCAACTGGATAAGATATGTGGTAGTGCTTGAGTAACTTGATTACTTTTGTGGCTTTCCGCCTTTCTATCCATGGGACATACCACATTATAGGGGTACGATGCAAGGAACCCTAGAGGAGGGTTCCCCCCTACAGGTGCTGGAAATGAATGTGTTAGCTAAAGGTAGGTTAGGAAGAAGTCCACAGGTAAGAAAGACAAGCCGCTGGAGGAGGAGGGGTGGATGGTGGGCAACGAAAACAAATTCTTGCAGAGTCCAGGATGAGTGACGTTTTGAGGTTAGTGGAGGAGTAACATTGTTGCTCTGCCCATTGAACCTCGGGCTTAAAGTCCTCCCATTCAATGTGCTTACGCAACTGGATAAGATATGTGATAGTGCTTGAGTAGCTTGATTACTTTTGTGACTTTCCACCTCTCTATCCATGGAATATACCACGCTGTAGGGGTACGATGCAAGGAACCCTAGAGGAGGGTCCTCCCCCTACAGGTGCCGGAAATGAATACGTCGGCTAAAGGTAGGTTAGGAAGAAGCCCAAAAAGAATGCCCAAAGATGTCGAGTATCGAAGAGGTGAGGATGATGGATGAATTCTATGGAGAGAAGGGCTAACTTCCTAAGGATAGAGGGGAAAACTGAGCCACCATCAGCCTCCATCCAACAGCAGAACCTAACTAACTAACAAGAAGAAAATCACTAACTCTAACTAATATTATGACCATTGGCATGGAGGAGAGGAAAAACCCCCTTTGAGGAGGAAACCTCTGGGGATTCAAGGCCTAGGTCACCTTCCCTCTAGGCTGACGACGTTTGAACTGAGGATGTATATTTTAAAAGAAAGGGCTTGGTAACTAGAGGATTATGAGTAGTGAGGATGATGATGGAATACGGAAGATCCCTAAAAGAAAGCACAAATCGAAGATGGAACATGAGGCTGTGTGCAGATCGAATGCGAACATGAGGCAAGATTAATACTGATGGTGATGATCACTGCAGGTCGATGAGGTAGCATAAGATCGATAATAGGTATGATTGATTGAATGAGGTGAGGAAGTAGAAACTGAGGTCAATAAGGCATGATTATGTGATATGAACAATTCGATCCTGTTGTTGTGGTCAATGAGTAGCATCAGTCAATGATGGAATGCTCGAGGGAATGATGCAACTAGATAAACCTTGTTGGAACTAAGGAGGGTATGCTTGAGTAGACAATGTGAAGTAGTAGATCTGGAAGCAAGGATAGGAGGGAGTAAATCCATTTATGAGTCAGAGCAGCAAGGGGTATCCAGATGTGCTCACGAGGATATTCCAGATGAGTCAATGAGAAGACCAATAATATTGTAGACTGGCTTGATGGAGTGATGCATTTGATCGAACTATGCAAGTGAGCAGACACTGAGGTTGAAGAGGCATTCTTGATTATGCAATGTAAACGACTAGACCCTGAATGATTAGACCCTGAGGTTGTATTAGATGAGGTAGGATGGTATTGAATGATAGGAATGTTAGAGTAAGCAATGTAAATTGATGAGCTTTGAATTAATGCTGAGTGAAAGATGACTGGATTCATGAACTCTATATGACTGGAGTTATGAACTCGATGCAGTCAGCAGGATGGTCACAGCTGATAGGTGGCATAGGAATTATGGTAGGTACGCCCAAAAAGAATGTTGAGAGCAGGACACGAGTGGAGGGAAGCCTAGATAGCTGGAAGTGAACTGAAAGAGGAGGAGATGGGAAAGAACCAAAAATGAAACTGGCAAGAAGGAAGTACATCAATGAGGCACCTTGAAAAGAAGTAGAGTCTGAGGCCAAGAAGCGAGATCAGGAACCAGAGGCAATACAGGTGAAGCGATTGAGGATCAAAACTGGATGAGATACGATGAGGAGTGAGCAAAATTGGATGAAGTATGATGACGAGTGAAGCGAAGAGTGGAGGGAAGCTTATGATGACTGAATCCTAAAGAGTAGGTAAGAAACTGGAAGAAGAGGAGACAGGAATGAACAGGAACAGAACCTGAATGAAGATATCAGGCACCAGGGAGCAAGACAAACAATGAAACACCTCAAAAGGAGACGGACACGAAGGTCAAGAAGTGCATCAGGAACCAGAGGATCTGCTAACCAGAGGGCAATCATGGGACGGCGATCAAGGGGAGTCAAATCTGATGAAGTATGATGAGGAAGGAAACCAAGAGTGGAAAGAATCCATGACAGGCAGGATGAGAATAATCGCTAGGCTGAGGAAGGGAGCAGGAACGGATGAAGTATGATGAGGGAATGATGTCATGAAGGCAGGTACCGGAAAGCGAGGTATGAAAGGACGAAGGACAGTAGGGAGGTCAATAAGGTAGCATAGGACCCAGCCAGTACAGGAGGAGAACTGCATGGGGGTGAGTCGGATTAGGTGGCGTATGATCCATGATATGCATGCTCCAAGAAGTATAGATAGCAGGCCAGACAGAGCGAGGGAATAACGCAGACTTGGTGGCAAACCATGCCAAGGCATCCCGATAGAGGGATTGAAGTAGATGAGTGAGTCGAGGCTATATAACATGGAGCTGAGGGGGCCAGAGAGCCGAAGGATCTCTGATGAAGGGATCGATTATGGACGATATGGAGTAAGTAGACATCTTGAAGGAGGAAGGCACCGAAAGGTATAGAACCTAAGGACAGAAATGCAGGATGGAAGTGAAGGCTCGAGCAAGCGATGGCAGGCAGTGGCAAAACCCGATCAGAAATAACTAATGGTGCCACCACCAGGTCAGTAGGAAAACTTGCCTGAGATAGAGTAGGAATCCTCCGTAGGAAATACCAGTTGAGAGGTATGTGAGTTAAGATGGAGATAATATAGAAAAACATCCAGGACAGCTAGTAATCAATGTGAGGAAAGAGACTCTGAAGCCAATGAGGCAGACCAATGTGGATAACTGATATGCTTCGACAGAGCAATGTGACTAAGTAGTGTTTTTCTGTCTGTGTTTGCCTCTGTCTGTTTCGTCACAGTCCAGTGCTGAGCTGTTAATAATTCAGCTCTCCTGTCAGCCCCCAAGCAGTCAAAGTCAATACTGAGTGTGTGGAGAGGGAGAGGCAGAACTGCACCAACTGTCCACAGAGATGGCTCCCAGCACCTGCCCCCAATGCAAAGTACAGGTTTCAGTGCTGTCTGACACTCCCCATAGAGGTGCAGCTTGCTGCAGTGCTGCAGCAGAGTGGGAGGGATTACAGAGGGGGGTCTCTGTTCTGCTGCCATGCCACTCACCCTCTGTGTGTGTGTCTCTCACTGCGTGTGTGTCTAGGTGTGTTAAAGCAGTACTATGTGGCCCGTGGACATGCACTGTTGGTCTTCAGCAAGGTCTGTGTGGCAGTCATAGCCACTGTGCAAATCTTGGTAAGACTTGGACTTTATTGTGATTGCCATTGTTTTCCCATACAGATCAGCAAGGGAATGATTGGCTACATAGCACAGTGTGCTGCCTGCCACAGTGTTAACCACACAGTTCAGTGTGGTAACATTATAGTCAAGTCAAGTCAGGTTTTATTTATAAAAGCGCGTTTCCAAAACCAAAGTGCCCTTACAATATAATAACATTTCATAATTAAAATACCTAATATTAAAATTACAATTCAAATTTAAAATCAACCTGTGTCAGAAAATGCTTGTTGAAATAAATGGATTTATAGCCCTGCACAGCTCCTGGTGTGGCACTTGTGGCCACCATCATTGTTAAGCCACAGCAGTCTGTTACTGTACACTACCACAGTCCCTCAGTGTGATAAGCACATTGGATCAGCAGGTCAGCAACACAGGGCACAGTAAGCAAGAGGACAGCAGGAGAAAGAGAGAGGAGAGAGAGAGAGAGAGAGAGAGAGCAAACGACAGAGAGAGAGAGAGACAGAGAACAAGATGGCACTGATAGCATTGTGTGGAATTGTATTATGCCCATCAAATGTCAGAAATCATGCCAGTGCTGTATTTCTGACATTTGTTTGTGCGTAAAACCACTGAGAATTGCATTATTACTTGGAGACTATTTTTCTATGAGGCAGGATATAGTCCTTTTTTGTTGTTTCAACAGCAAAAAAAACACCTTTTTGGATATTTTTTGCTGTTTAAACATAACCCATGTTATAAGTGCATTAACACACTCTCAAGTGTGCTGATAATGTGGATTAATGCACACCCTAGGGGCTGTGAGGGAACTCGGGCTGCGCCCTCTTGCCTCACAACACCCCCGAGGTGTGCATTAATCCACGTTATCAGCACACCCTGTCATAAGTTAATGCTTACTTACCGTAGCCTTACATTTTTTACCAGCTGTATAACTGACAGAGATTTGCTTCAGAGAACATCATGCAAGGCCAAGGTGACAACGAGAGCTACCTGTCCTCTTGGGGGTCCCGCATCACCGGGTTCAAGAACAGCAAAGGAAAGGGCATCAACATGTATACATAGTGTCAGGAGCTGGTAACAAATGTAAGGCTAAGGTAATAATAATTACAGTATTTGAATGCTATGACAGTGGTTCAGCTTCTCTGACTGTCCTATTCCGAGTCTGTGCTCACTGCTCTATCTTGCACAGCTCAGCCTCCCGGCTTGGCTCTCCTTAGGTTCCTAGAATGCTGACAGTGACTGACATTAGCCCACTTTCATATGGAAAATCGCAGGAACTTCACACCGATGCATTACTCATGTTACTAGGCTGTTTCAACTGCCACACACAAAAGGAATCAAATTAATTCTGCCAACAGACCAATCAGCCAAGAGCACCAAAATTATTTTACACTAAGCCCCTTATTCTACCTGCTTCCTTGACTTGTCCTGCCCAACCCGGTACAATACCAATAGTGAACTTCGGCATTGACAAATGCTTGTTTTTGTTAGTTCTTTTCTGCCTCTGTGCTGGCATGGCTCTCCTTCTTTCTAGCCCCCCAACACCATCACCCTAACTTCCCCCGCTACTTATCTGGCCTTCCTCCTAGGGTGCTGGGAAGCATGCACAACCAACCAGAACAGGATCCAGTGGCAGTGCCCGAGTCACTGGGTGTGGGGTCTGCAAGGGGCAGTGGTCACCACGATGGCCAGGACTGTTTTTTTTTTCCCTTTTCTGTGCCTGCCTTCTCCCTCTGGCGGCACAGAGGAGCAGTGTGCAATGACGTTAATGGCAGCACCATGCACACTCCCATCCATGATGCACTTGATGTCTGCCACTCATCTGCTGCCCTTGTGCACTGGTCCAAAGCCTCTGCTAGGAGAAGTGCAGCTCCCAGAGGAGGAGAGCAGAATTATGGATGCTCAATCCTCTCCCAGCCAAACCTCCAATGTCCTGAGTTTCGTCCCAAACCCACATCACTGGTGCCACATGCAGTAGCATTAACACTGTGCCAGCAGGCAGGAATAACAGCCCCCTTAATAGGGAAAGGGGAAATTGTTTAACCAGGAAAGGCACACAAAACCAAAGCTTGTTTCCAGGTGTGACCTGGGAGCACAAGGAAGTTAAGTGACTTGCTCAGGGTCACTCACTATGCAAGTGGGCTGTGGGGGCTGTGGGATTCAAACCCACATCTCCAGGTTTGCAGTTCAGTGCCCTTAACCACTGCACTATACTACCTTTATATACTGTATGCATGAGGTAGAGGACATCATACATACCAAATGTGATGCAAACTGGACTAGTAGTTTCAACATTAGATGGAAATGACTGAAATTAAAATTTTGATAGCATTTTATGAAGTTTTCATGGAATTTTTGTGAAAATTCATGGAAGCAGAATTGTAATTTTGCCAACATTTTACTGTCAGAAATGTACCCAATCCTAATTGTAATACACAGGCAGAGAACATTATCTGGATTATCTTTCACGTCCCACAAAAAGGGCATCATCTGCCGTATTTATGAACATCTGAAATTGCCAGCAGATATAGGCCACACGGTCTATCAAGTCTGCTTGAATGTGTAGCTAGCCATCCACTTACACTGCAGCTGCCCCTCCTTCACCTCCCTGCATAACGGTGCCCCTTCCCTTCACTTTGTCCCACCCCCCTCTTAAAACGGCCCACTGACTTACAGGAAACCACCTCTTCAGGCAGCGTGTTCCACATGGACACTACCCTTTCTGTGAAAAAGTGCCTTCTCATTTCTCTCCCGAATCTTTCACCCTCCAGCCTTAGCCCATGCCCCCTCATGCCCCTCCCTCCCTTTAACTTAAAAATTCCCTCTGTACCAGTCTTGATTTATACCCTTAATATATTTAAAGGTTTCTATCATATCCCTTCTCTCTTCCAGGGAATACATGTTCAGTTCCTTCAGCATCTCCTCGTAGTGTTTGTCTTCCATTTCATGGATCATCCTTGTTTCACTGCATTGTACCCCCTCCAGTAGCTTAACATCCTTCTTCAAGTATGGGTATGAGTACTGCACACAGTACTCCATGCATGGTCTCACCAATGATCTGAACAGTGATCAGATCACCTCTTCTCTCCTGGAGGTGTTACCTCTAGCAATACACCCCAGCATCTTATTGGATTAAGCTGCTGCTTTCCTGCACTGTGCTGAGTGGTTCATCTGCCCTGTTATTATCACCCCAATATCTTTCTCCTCCTATCTGTACCCCTCCCAACTGATAATACCTCCTTGGGTTCCTTGCTCCCAAGTGCATGACTTTGAACTTCTTCACATTGAACCCCAGCTGCCATGTGTCCGACCAGTCCTCAAGTTTAGCTAGATCATCCTGCAGCCCCTGCCACCCTACTGTGTCATCAACCACAGCCCCGATCTTCATGTCATCAGCAAAAAGGCTAATCTTGTTCTTAATGCCATACGAGATGTTGGCTGTGAAAATGCCAAACAACATCGGGCCTAGCACCGATCCCTGCAGCACTCCGCTTCTTGCAGCCCTCGGAGACGAGAGTTCCCCTCCCATCACTACTCTTTGCTGTCTCCCCTGCAGCCAATCCTTGATCCAATTCACCATCTTTGTCCCTGCTCTCTGGTATTCCACCACGTTAATCAGCCTCTCATGTGGCACCGACTCAAAGGCCCTGCTGAAATCTAGATGCAGGACATCCACCACATGGCCCTTGTCAAGTACCCTAGTCACCCAGTCATAATAGTCAACCAGGTTGGTCTGGTAGGATCTTCCAGAGACAATCCCATGTTGCTTATCATTCTGGAGACCATTACCTTCCAGAAAGGTTACCAACCTCTCCTTAAGGATCATCTCCATTAACTTTCCCACAATGGATGTAAGGCTTACTGATCTATAGTTGCTTGGCTCATCTTTAGGTCAGCTTTTGTGGAGGGCACAATGTGAGCCATCCTCCTATCCAGGGGTACAACCCCACCCCCAGAGAGGTAGTGAACAAGTCAGCTAATGGCTCTGCTAGGATCTCAACCAACTCCTTCAATACCTGGGGGTGTATGCTGTCTGGGCCAGGTGCCTTATCCACCTTCAGCACCCTTAGACCTTCCAGTACCCTGGCCTCTGCAATTGCTCCGTCTCTCATCCCTGCTCCCCCATGCCTACCCTTCCTAACCCCTGAGGCAGAGCCCCCCCCTTTTACTTAGTAAATATAGAACAGAAGTACTTGTTGGGTACTTCTGCCTGATCCATCCCCTTCTTTGCCCACCCCATCTGTCCTAATCCTTACAATTTGATCCATGCAATTCCTTATTTCCCTTATGTACCTGAAGAAGTCCTTTTCCTCTTCCTTGATGCATTGTGCCAGTCTAAGCTCTCTTGAAGCCTTTGCTGCACTGACTGCTCTGGTCACCTCTCTTGCTTTCTTCATGTACTCCTCCCTATCATCCCCTTGATTGAATCTCTTGAATCTTCTGAAGGCTGCCCTTTTCACTCTTACCTTATCCAGTACCTCCTCGCTTAACCAACTTGGTTTTCTGGACCTAGTTTTTTACTTTGTATCCTAGTACAAGAGCTGGTGGCCTCTGCAAGCCCTAGCTTAAACTTCCCATTTCTGATTAGCATCCATGTGGGAATGAATGCTGGCTAGGAGTCCTGCCACTATTTCCCCCATCCTATCAAAGTCGGCTCGCCTGAAGCCCAACACACTGGTCTCTGATCTTGCAGCCTTTATGCCCATGTTAAGTGTGAACCACACTGTGCGATGGTCACTCCCTTGCACTGGATCCTCCACCCCAACTCTCTGTCAAATTCCCCATTGGTCAGCATGAAGTCCAGAATGTTGCACAACCTAGTGGGTTCATTTACCATCTGTACCAAGAAGCTGTCCTGGAAAACTTCCAGGAGGTCCTGTTCCCTTATGCTTGAGGTGGCTGGTGTGCTCTAATCAACCCCTGGCATTTTGAAGTCCCTCACGATCACAGTGTTACCCTTCCCACTGACCCTCTTTATACACCACCTCATCCTGAATGTCCTATTCCTCGAGTCCTAGAATTGTAACCATAATGCCTCAGTTCTACCCTCCTCCCCCTTCTCACTGGCACACCTTATCCCCTCTCTTATATAAATAGCTACCCCACCTCATCTTCCTTTTCCCCCATCCCTGGGGTATAGCCTGCAACCTGAGATCACCAGGTCCCAGTCCTGGTACTGGGTGGTCCAGGTTTCAGTGATTGCAGCTAAGTCCACCTCCCCCTCTGCCATCAGAATCTGCAACTTAGCTGTTTTGATCCCTAGACTCCTTGCATTCAAGGAGACTACCCTACAATATGTGCCCTTCCCTTCCTTCCCCTTCTGAACACTATTCTTAGCGACTCTGTATGAACATTCCCCTGCTCCTTTCCTACACTGTTCATTCACAAAAAGCTGCATTATAATGTCCGAGGGAGGAGTTGCCCACTGCTGAGCTGTAGAGTGAGTTCAGGGAGCAGGATCTGCTGAAAGGCTTTAATTTTATTTATTAAAGATATGCCACCATTTGTTTGAAAAATCAGTGTATCTTACCAGGACAACTTGTGTTGTGCCTCAGATGGGTTGCTGTTTCAGGAGTTCTCTACTCTTTTTACAGGAGGAAAGCTGAGGTGGCAGCCAGATGCTGAAAAGAGTGGAGGGACCCTTTGGAAAGGTTCCAACCTTGGACATCAGCCTGAGATGATAAGGGGAGTTTAATGAACTGCTGCATGCAGTCGTGGTTTAATGAGGTTGAAACGGTTAAAGAAAACTTTCAACGGAACCACGGAGTTACGAATTATGGAGCCACAGGTCTGTGGGAGAGTGAAACTCTGAAAATATGAATGAAATATAGCTTGATTGCTATTAAACCTGGGCCCACATTTAATGTTTAACTTTTCTTTATCTGTTTTATTCCATGGTGCCTAATACTCTTCCACTTGGCTGCTAAAATTGTTAAATTTGCTGTGTTTCTGTGTTTTATTTTTTGCTCTCTGCATTTAATCTCAGGCATCTATTGGTTTGACAGGAACACGTGTTACAAGAGATTAAAATGCATGTGTGGCATTCTTTGGGTTAGATTCGCCATTTTTTTCTGTCATTTTGCTGAGCAGCATGCAGAACTGTGCACTGGAATGCAATCCTCAGTTCTTTTCTATGTTTTCCCCTGTTAAGGTACATCAATTAGGGACCTATATCCTCACAGTTTAATATTCTTAAAATGTTGCAGTAAGTTGAGATATTGCACCATTTTGACTAATGATGAATGATTAGTGATCCTCGCTTAAACAGATATTTTGTATTTTGTATTTGTACCCTTTTGTATCTTATTAAGATCTAGATTTTATGATAGTAGTCCTTAGATTCAATGCTAAGAAGTGCAAGGTAATGCACCTGGGAAACAAAAACCCAGGGGAAGAGTACACAATGGGGGTGAGATACTAACAACAACAAAAATGGAAAGGGACCTGGGGGTAGTCATATCAGATGACTTAAAGGTGGGCAAGCAATGTGAGAGGGCTGTAAGGAGGGCTGGGGGATACTGGGATGCATAGGTAGAGGCATCACCAGTAGAAAATAGGTAGTTGTTATCCCTCTTTACAGACAGCTGGTGAGACCCCATCTGGAGTACTGTGTGCAGTTCTGGAGACCCACTCTCTGCAAGGACATAGACAAGATGGAAGCTGTCCAGAGGAGGGCAACTAAAATGGTGCAGGGTCTGCACCAGAAGACATATAAAGAGAGACTAAAAGAGCTTAATATGTATAGCCTTGAGGAAAGGAGGAGGGGGGGACATGCTAGAAACTATCAAGTACCTCAAGGGAATCAACAAAGTCCAAGAGGGTAGCATCTTTCAAAAAAAGAGGTGTGCAAGAACAAGGGGGCACAATTTGAAGATGGGGGGCAGCTCAGAGGTAATGTAAGGAAGTATTTTTTCACAGAGAGGGTTGTGGATGCATGGAACGGCCTCCCGGAGGAGGTTGTGGAGTCAATAACAGTGGTTGAATTCAAGCATGCATGGGACAGTCATAAGGCAATTCTAGGGGTGGGGTGGTGAAAAGTAGGCTGCTGGTTAACTAGGATCTGCAGCTTATCCATTAGGTAGGGAAATGGGCAGACTGGGGGGGGGGGCCAAGTGGTCCTTATCTGCCATCAAATTCTATGTTTCTATTTGAGGACTAAAACTTATATACCCTTTTTGTACACATCAAGGTATTTTTATCTTTTTATATAGTGGTCATTACTAGTTTTGTTTTTTCTCTTTTTCCCTTTTTTTAGACTTTTAAAGGAATCTATTAGAGCCCTCCATGGTCAGCATTCTACATCCAAAGCCAAAGCAAAAGGCCTTTTCCAAAATTACAGGAGTCCCCTGTTAGGTTCTGGTACCATAGCTGAACTTTGGCCATACATGATAGAGGAGCCTTTACATGTTCTATGATAATTGATTCCAGGTTGGATTTATTTGGACTGTTATTTGACCTCTACTCAAGGTGGCTACAGTTTGGGCATTATTAATTGTTGTCTGAGAGAGCACTGACATTCACCAAGTCCAACTGTATGCAAGAGTCTAAGCTTAACAAGTGCTCAAGTTCTGGAATCCTGTAAAAGGTATTGCAGATCAAAAGGTGCTTCTCTTCTGGCTGAACATTTTGCCTGGCTGGCTCAGGCTTATTAAGTAAGATACTTTGACACTTGGATTACCTGGG
This sequence comes from Neoceratodus forsteri, assembly GCA_016271365.2. Classification (NCBI taxonomy): domain Eukaryota; kingdom Metazoa; phylum Chordata; order Ceratodontiformes; family Ceratodontidae; genus Neoceratodus; species Neoceratodus forsteri. Next base: position 1,094,516,123 of record CM057450.1, on the reverse strand, counting down.
ACTAATGGAATAATTTGGTTAACTTATTTGTGCTATGTGTATGCTTTAACTTTTATGTATGTAACCTATGCAATATATCAGTCCTAATAGATCGACTTGTGTACCTACTTCTCTGTTATCAGCCATCACTACATTAATTTGTATATCTTTTATATTTCTACATGGATACTTTTTTTTAGTGTTCTCCTACTGTTTAATAATTATAGCATATTATGGTGGCAACAAGTGCACACACTTTGACCCAAACTGATGAACCTTCCTGTTTAATTGACTCATCAGCTAGGGTGGACAGGGAGGGGTCCCCCGCTGGGTTAAATCCGTAGGTGGTACCATTTTCTCCTCTGGTACCTGTTGATAAGAATGGAAAGAGGAATAAAAAGGGAAAAGACCCTAGTATTACTAACTGTTCCACACAGGGGATGCTAGATGACTTCTTAATACATAAAGTGCCAAAGAGGCTTAACAAGAACAGCCAGCCTAATTTATTATATAATAAGGATAAGGACATCTTTAAAAAGAAAGTTAACAAAAAACAGATTAAGCAGACAAATATTCTTGCCCATTGTGTTTTGAAAGAAAAAACCCAGGTGACAGAAAATGTGGTTGAGGGGGGATCATAGTATACTAACCAACACAAACTTAACATCTACTCTGAATTTATCTCTCCCAGAGAAAATAAGGATTTAATGACAAAGTGAGAAAATCAAAATATGCAGGAACAAAATGCACAAAATGCACAAAATGGGAATAGTGAATCTGTAAATCTTTCAACTAACACTATGCAGGTTTTAAAAACTCAAAAGGAAGCAAGCAACCATGGCATGGAAACAGCTGCCTCTCTAATTGTGCTTTCAGCTTCTGTGGACAGGATTTCCCTAATAGAAGAGGGTGAATCTTTATTTTTTACTACTAAAACTAAGAATATAATAGCAAAGAATGATGATTATATAAAAACATATTCAAATACTAATTTGGGGGAGATCAAGATGGATTTACATAACACACTACAAGGATTAAATTCTTTGAATGCAGATATACATTTTAAACAGTCCACTACAGCTGAGGTAATAGCTTTGGAAAATCATATTCAAAAAATAATTGACCCTACAACTCCAATAACTCCTAAAAAAGAGGAATCCATGAAGTATTATTCTACAGTCAAGAACTAATTGATATTATGAAAAATCAACACACTGCTAACTTAATCCTGATGGAACAGTTTGTTGTTGTTAGAGAATAAATTGATAATCTAAAAATGAACATTGTGGTTAATTGGACAAGGATGGACACCATAATTAGACTATTAAATAATATTCATCCTCTCAAAGAATCATCCTCTGTCTCCCTGATGGACTCAGAGGAGGTTGTAATGTCAGGTGAGAAAATTAGGCCTGATATTACCACAATAATTATTAAAGATGATATCAAGGAGTTGAAAAAGAAGGGAAAGGTGAATAAAAATAAATCAAAGAATCCAAAGAAACCTCAAGTCCAACAACAAAAATATACAGGAACCAGAACAAAAAAAAGACAAAAACAAGGAAGACTGGAAAAAATAAAAAGGGGAAAAAGGAAGACATTGTACACAATAATGAGATTATTTTTAGCAGTACTAATATATCACTCACTGAAGAAATACAGGAGAAAAATGATGAAAAGTGTATAACAGAAACACAAAATCAAAATAGTGTTCTTAAAAAGTTACATATGCATGAGCAATTTGATTGGAAGAATATTGACCAGAATGTTGAAAACAGAGTATATCATGAATTTGGTAAGAAGTAATGTTTTACACCAATGGAGCCCTGCCCAAAGTTACATTAAGATAATGGGTTTGACTACAGAGTCTGATGAGTCAAAACAGTTTTTAAAGAAAGGAATACTTAGTATTTTCAGAGACATAATTGGTCTTTCTGTGGATGGTGAGGATATATCTGTTACTGAAGTCTCATCCGCTTTGGATGCTGAAAGTGCTGTACAAGTGTTCTGTTCTCAATGGAGAATATTGTACTATCTTTGGAGAAATGTATCAGAACAAAGAATGGGCAATTTACATTTTGAACCAATAGACAGATATGCTATGGAACGGGAAGGGGTGAGGGACATGGGATGCAGCCCTGTCTCACTTTCCATTTTTGGTTTAAAACAGATGTTTAAAGAAACCAGGAATAAGCTCAGGTTTGTAGCTTGTAACTTTGTCCAGCATTCTAGAGGTAAAGCTGGGGAGAAATGGAATTATAGATGCTTTTAGACATCCTAGAAACATAGACTTTGATGGCAGATAAGGACCGCTAGGCCCATCTAGTCAGCCCATTTCCCTACCTACAGGATAGGCCGCAGATCCTAGTTAACCAACAGCCTATATCTTCCTGCCCCCCACAAGAATTGCCTTATGTCTGTCCCATGCATTCTTGAATTCTCCCACAGTTTTAGACCCCACAACTTCCTCAGGAAGGCTGTTCCATGCATCCACTACCCTCTCTGTGAAATAATATTTCCTCACATTGCCCCTGAACCGCCCTCCTTCTATCTTTAAATTGTGTCCCTTGTTCTTGCAAGTCTCTTTTTCTGAAAGATGCTACTCTCTTGGACTTGTTGATTCCTTGAGGTACTTGAAAGTTTCTATCATGTGCCCCTCTCCCTTCTTTCCTCAAGGGTATACATATTAAGCTCCTTTAGTCTCTCCTCATATGGCTTCTCTTGCAGACCCTGCACCATTTTAGTTGCCCTCCTCTGGACTGCCTCTATCCTGTCCATGTCCTTGCGGAGATGGGGTCTCCAGAACTGGACACAGTATTCCAGATGGGGTCTCACCAACTGTCTGTACAGAGGGATAACAACTTCCTGTTTTCTGCTGCTGATGCCTCTCCTATACATCCCAGTATACCCCCAGCCCTCCCTACTGCCTTCTCACATTGCTTGCTAACCTTAAGGTCATCTGATATGATTACCCCCAGGTCCCTTTCCTTTTTTGTTGTTGTTACAACCTCCCCACTCATTGTGTATTCTTCCCCTGGGTTCTTGTTTCCCAGGTGCATTATTTTGCACTTTTTTGCATTGAATCCTAGCTGCCATACGTCTGACCATTCCTCCAACCTTGCCAAGTCCCTTTTCATCCTTTTCACGCCTCCTTGTATATCAACCCTGTTGCAGATCTTTGTGTCATCTGCAAAAGGCATACTTTTCCTTCCAGTCCTCTGCAATGTCACTGATGAAGACATTAAAAGGACTGGACCCAATATTAAACCCCTGCGTACCCCACTAGTAACCGCCCTTTCTTCAGAGTGGACTCCATTTACAATTACCTTCTGTGTCCTGTTGTCCAGCCAATGTTTTACCCAGGCTACCACCCTGGGACCCACTCCCAGGCTGGTTAATTTGACTAATAATCTTTTGTGTGGGACTGTGTCAAATGCCTTGCTAAAGTCTAGGTAGGCCATGTCCACAGCCCCTCCCTGGTCTACTACTTTGGTCACCCAGTCAAAGAAATCTATTAGATTTGTCTGACATGACCTTCCCGCTGTGAACCCATGCTGCCTTGGATCCTGTGCTCCACTGACCTCTAGGTACTCAACTATTCTTTCCTTCAGAAGTGACTCCCTACCACAGAGGTCAGACTGACAGGTCTGTAGTTTCCTGCCTGTGTCTTGGTCCCACTTTTGAAGGGAATCACATCCGCCTTCCTCCAGTTCTCGGGTACCACACCATCCTCCCATGATTTATTAAAAGAGTAGCCAGTGGTTTCACTAGTTCCTTCCTTAATTCTTTTAGAATTCTGGGGTGAATTCCATCAGGACTCATTGCTTTGTCCACCTTCAGTTTTAGGAGTTCTTGCAGAACCCTTTCTTCTGTGAAAGGACTGGGATCGACCCCTATCAAGAGTGCTTCTGTTAATTGGATTAGGCACTTCCTCCTCCTCTTTAGAATACTGAGCAGAAATATTCGTTCAGTATTCCTGCTTTTTCACTGTCCCCCTCTGCCCACCCACCGTTCATTCTATTCAGCCTCACTATCCCTCCCTTTGTCTTTCTACGCTCGCTGATGTACCTATAAAAGGTTTTATCCCCCTTCTTAACTGAGTTGGCTATCTTTTCCTCAGTTTGGGCCTTTGCTATTCTGACTTCCCTCCCTGCTTCTTTCTGCCTTAACCGGTACAGCTCTCTGTCCTGCTCCTTCTGTGTTTCCTTATACTTCCGGAATGCTATCTTTTCTTCCTGACTTTCACAGCCACCTCTCTTGAGAACCATAGTGGCTTTTTCTTTCTTTGATTTGTTTATTTGCTGCACACAAAGGCTTGTTGCTCTGTGATGGCAGTTTTGATAATTCCCCATTGTTGCTCCACACCTCCTTCTAGCCTGTTTGTTAGTGCTTTTCTGAGGCACTCTCCCATCTTGCCAAAGTCAGCCCTCCTAAAGTCCAGTACCCTCACTTTTGTATGGCTTGACTCAGTAGCTGAGTTTAACGTGAACCACACTGTTTGATGGTCACTTGTCCCCAGATGGCAACCCACTTCTAGATCTGAGATCCTCTCACTGTCCCCATTTGAGAGTACGAGGTCTAAGATTGCTCCCTCACGAGTGGGTTCCGAAACTAGCTGTCTAATGCCTGCCACCTGTAGGGCATCAAGAATGGCCCTGCTTTTGGATGTGCTGCAGCAAATGTGCTCCAGTTGACATCTGCATATTCAGGTCTCCCATCAACAGTATCTACCCTTTCTCTGCCATTTTAAGAATGCCTTCCATCATATCCTTGTCCATTCCTTCCCCTGACATGGGGTCTGTACATAACCCTGTGCAGATTGTGGTGCCCTTTCCAGTCTCCAAGGTGACCCACAGTGCCTCCTCTCCTCCCTGTTTACTCTTTTGTTCAGTTGATTTTATCCCTTCCTTTACATAGAGAGCTACTCCTCCCTCTTCTCCCTGCCTGTCTCTCCTGTAAGTTATGTACCCTGGTATGTTAACAACCCAGTCATGGTTCTCTGTGTACCATGTTTCTGTGACTGCTACGATATCCAGGCTCCTCTTCCATTAAGGCCACCAGCTCAGGAGCTTGTTGCCCAGACTACAGGCATTGGTACTATTACCTCCATTTCATGATGGCCTTACCCCTTTTGCCCCATCCCTGTCCTTCTTGCCTTTGTCACTTTCTCCATTTACCTCTGCCCTTCTCCCTATCGACACCTCCATGTTGGTGTTTGCCACACTTACTACCGTTATTGTTTGGGGGCTAGGATTTTCCTGCTTTCTTCCAGTGCCCCCCTTGGCTAATTTAAAAAGCTTGCCAATGAAGCATTTAAACCTATCACCTAGGATCCTGGTTCCCCTCCCAGACAGATGCAGCCCATCATGCCAGTATAGGCTTGCATCACTCCAGGTGGACCCCCAGTCCCCAATGAAGCCAAATCCCTGAGCTCCACACCAGTTTTTCAACCACTGATTGAATCCCATGGTACGGAACACCCTAGCCTCTCCTTTGCCATAGATGGGTAGCACCTCCGAGAAGGTTACCGTGCATGCTACTTGACTAAGGCCCCTCCCCAATTCCACAAACTCTTCCTGCACTTCTGTAATCCCTTTCTTAGCCAGGTCATTTGTTCCTAGGTGGACAATGACATCCAGCTCCCTCCCCTGTGCAGCTTCTCTGGCAATCCTGAGGATTCTCTCCCTGTCCCTCCAAACCATGGCGCCAGGCAGGCACCTTACCTCCCTCTCCCTTCCTTGCCCAGTTCTACCTTCCTAACAATGGAGTCCGCCACCAGGAGTTGTTTCCTTCCCCTGCAGGGTCCCCTGCCACCCTCCTGTGGGTCTCCTTTGTGGAGGTTCCCAGCATCCTCCTTGGTCTCCACTGTAGGTGCCTCCATAGAGGAACCACACTTTGCCAGAATGGCATAGGAATTGTGAAGAGGTACCACTGGAGAGATGTGCCTCTGTTCCACCACCCTCACCCTCCCTGAGCCCACTGTGGTCCAACTGCTCCTCTTTCTTGGCAACCTCTGAGGCAACGGCAGTGGCACTGGTGGTCCCTGGATGGAAGAGGAGGTCCCACAAATCCTGGCCAACTCAGTCTGGAGATGAGCAACCTCCTCCCTCAGCCCAGAGAGGTGCCTGCAGATGGGACAACACTGCATCCTCCAGAAAATCTCCCAGAAGACTGCTGCTCCACAGCCACTGCACTGCACCACTCCAATCATGTCTTATTTCTGGCCCCTTAACTGTTTGCAATCCTTACTCTTTCCTCTGTTTTTTTTTCTCTCTCTCCTTACTTTCTACCTGTGTGCCCTTTAAGCTCCTGATTGTCCTGTTCTGAGACAAGCTTATCCTATATTTCTCAGTAGACCACTTACTTGTTCAGAGGCAGACCTCCAGCAGCTAGAGGGGCCGGAGAGCTACTCTTACCCTTCTAGGATGGTGGGTCCTTGGTGGTTCTGTGATTACTCACTTCCTGCCCCTAAACCGGAAGTTCCTGTTGTCAGTCAAATCTTGTGCCTATAAAAATAGAACTAGCTTTGGGTGGGAGGGTGGAGGGGAGGGAAGGAGGGCAATATAGTCCCAGTAGAGAAGTTCAGTCACACAGCAGTCCTTTCTCCTCGTGCCTTCTGCCAAGCTATTAGCTGAAACTTTCTAAGGCAGTCTTTAAATGTAGCTTCCTTCTAGCAAAGCCAATCCCCCTACTTACCAGATCTTTCTACAAGTAATTTAAACCTCACAGCAGTTAAGTCCTTTCAGCCACCTGTGATTTACACCTAGATGAATTTTCAGTTACCCATTGAGTTCAGTTAACCCAAACACACACTTTTTTTTTTGTTTTGTATGTTAGTTTTTTTACCCTAAATTAAAGGTCCAAATACCAAAGTTCTTCTACTTTAGTCCCAGTAGAGAAGTTCAGTCACACGGCAGTCCTTTCTCCTGGTGCCTTCATAATGATAGTCAGGTCGACTTGCTTTGCTATAATAAATTAGTAAGCAAAAGAATAATGGTCAAAGCAAAGATGTTAGACAATATGGGGATCTATGTTGTTGATTCCTCAGTCATTACTAATCAAATCCCCCACTCAAATTAGAATGTTGCATCAAATAATTATCCAAATAACATACCTATTGAGTCAGTTACCTAAGGAAAAAAGCAGATTCAAACTGCAGATGTGCAATTAGTAAATACATTTGAGCCACTTATTGATTTAGATGATTGACAAATGCAAAATTTTATTTTCGAACAAACTAATGACTCTGTGATAAATACTAATCCAATATCATATGAGCAAGAATATGCCCTTTCTATTATTTCATGGAATGTTGCTGGTTTATGGTTCAACTCTCAGACATGGAGTTTGTAAAATATTTGACTTGTTTCTCTGTGATTTGCCTTCAAGAAACCTGCCATTCACTAGAAGATGATATCAGTCTTAACGGCTTTCAATCTTTACATATTCCAGGGGGAAAAATATCAAAAGTAGGAAGAAGAGCTAGTGGATTGATTCTAAGTGTTAAAATTAACTTATTTACAAATATTTTACAAATAGATATGAATAGTCATTATGGGATATTAAGACTAATGGGGGAGGATTTTTCAATTGTTCTGTATAACTCTTACATCCCTCCTAATAATTCAAAAGTTTAAGAGCCGCTTATTTAGAGCAAACTAGAGGACCAGATAGCACAACTAGCTTGTGAATATCCGGAAGTTTACTTTCTTCTAATTGGTGACCTGAACTCAAGAATTGGACAATATGATGGCTTTGCAGACAATACTATTCTAAATTATATTTATCCATCTGCTGACAAATGTAGTAGATGTTCAAAAGATAATAATGTCAACAGTAATGGTACAAAACTTGTTGAGATTCTTAAAACAAATGGAATTTATACGCTAAATGGCTGTTTGTATGGTGATCTGGATGGGGAATACACATATCATTCAGCTAAGGTGGAATTAGTTTTAGATCATGCATTGTGGAGAGGCCCTCTAGAGTTCTGGTCTTCACTTGTAGTTAAATATAGATTTGAGAGTGATCATTACCCTATTTGTCTTACTGCACAGAAAAAAAATAACCTCAAGAAGATCTTATAAAGCCTAACATCATTATGAAAGATGACCTGGAAGTCAGGAATAAAAAAATAATTATTTGGTCTAGTGTTATAGAACAAAAGACAGTAGTTGAGTTGATTTTATTTTTTGAGAAATATTAAGAGATCTTGGGCCAAATATTCAAAACTTTGCCCCGGGGCACAATTAGCACTGCCCGGTGGGCAAACTTAGCCAGGAGCACAGAGCAAGCTATATTCAAAAGGAATAGCCCAGGGCAAACAGCATCTGAATATAGCATGGGAATGAAGCCAGGCAAACTGGGCTGGGAGTGCAGGGCAAACTTAGCCCTGGAATAAGACAGCTCTGAATATGGCAACCAGGAAGTGCAAACCACAACAGCAACACAGTGCACAGCGATGTGAAGGTAGGTAGAGATGAACTATGTGGCCAATGTGTGTGCCAGCAAATGCATGGACCCAGTACAGCTGCAGGCAGCAGTGTATGTGAAAGTACAGTGTGCAAAACTGTAAAATATTCCCTGAACTGTTAGCGCAGCGCTAACACGTTTGCGCGGGTTTAGCACAGGGCTAAACCATTAGCCTGGAGCAAACACGTTTGCCCGGTGCTAAACTTTGCCATTTTCAAAAGTGACCTGCAAATGAGCCTACTTAGGTAGTATGTGGACAAACATTCAGATTAGCATCTCATTATGACCTCATTTGCATGCAGTTTGCACCGGGCTAACTGTTTAGCCCTGCGCTAAACCCGTGCAAACGTGTTAGCGCTGTGCAAACAGCTTGGGGAATATTATACAGTTTTGAACACTATTTACACATGTGCTGCTGCCTGCAGCTGTACTGGGACAACACATCATAGGCACAGATGGTGGTGGTGCTGCATGCAACTGTCACATTGTAGGTCATGCTACAGTGCACAGCAGAAACTACAGTAGCAAGGGGGCCAGTAGTGTGTGGACACATCATTGCCTATGGTGTGTAGGGCAGTGATGATGACTGCACTATACACAGTGAGAGGCCCAACCTGCTGGTGTTTACTGACAGTGGACATTACTGTTACGCTGTTGTGTGACCCACAGATGCTGTACCTGTGGCATGGGATGCTCACAGTGACATGTACATTTCTGGCTTTGTGTGCTGTGGCAGTTGTACAGCTGTGCGGTATGTGGCTGGGGGGGGCATAGATTATCCGAAAGGCACACTGGTGTTGGGGTATTCCCAATACTGGTCCATGTGCACTGCATGATGTGTCCCAGCCTTGTGGCCACATCTGGTCTGTGGCATAGTCTCGCCACCCATACATACTCCCCTCAACATCCTCCATGCCCACAGTGCTGCATGTGTATGCTGGCATCTGTTGGTGTCCACAGAAGTGTGGTCCGCAGGTGCGTGCTGTATGGCCACACTGCCATGATGTCCATTGGCAGCAGGGTCACCACTTACTGCCTGGCATGGCTGGAGCTGGTGGCAGATGATGGCATCATTGTGATGCCATCAGTTAGCAGCATGCTTCCTCTATGTTTGGCTTTATCTATGTGTCATATTTCTTTGTTAGGGTCACGCAAAACCCTCGCTAAACCTGTGCAAACACCGCGCAAAGCCATAGTGTCATGCAAAGCTGATTGCCCAGGGTTAAGACAAACTTTTTCTGGGTTGTAATGTACACCGCGCTAAGTGTCGCACTAAGTCGCGCAAAACCACTTAGCGCGGCGCTAGTCGCTGAATATAGCACTGCGCCTGTATTTATGTCAGTTTGCCCCTTGCATACATTATAATTTTGCCCAGTGCTAATGCAGTTTGCTCACACTATTTGGCCTTTTGAATATAGCAGACCCGCGCTAATCCCGCGCTAAACCTGCGCAAACGTTTTTTGCCCAGCACAAAGTTTTGAATATCTGGCCCCTTGCATATAGATATTACTGTTAAGAACAAACTGATGATGGAATCATTTAAAAGAATTCAGGAAATCATATATAGTGGGTCAATAACAAAAAACTTATTAAAACCAATAAGAGATGGTTTGATAATGAATGTATTATGCAGAAACACAAATTGACTGTCCAGTTGAGGAAATACAGGAAGTCACATAATACAGATGATCTGGCTTTATTAAGGGTTGATAGGAAAAAATATAGACAGTTTTTGCTTGATAAGAAGAAAAAACATTATTCATAGCTATAGCAACAAATGAGTCAAGTAATTATAAATAGAGATGATCGAAGTTTCTGACAATTGGTTGCAACTGGCTGCAAGTATTCTATTAACTATATAGAAAGTTCTATTGATGACAATGATTAGATTTGTTATTTTTCACAGATATTATATCAAGAATTCTATGATTTAACTTTAATTTAGATATGGATATCTCATGGCAATTAACAGAAATTACTAACACAGAAGTCATTGAAGCAATACAGATATTAAAAAACAATAAAGCACCTGGTCCTCACCAAATACCCAGTGAAATCTAGAAATGTTTAAATATGAAATGGGCTGATATACTCGTGGAATTTTACAATAACTGTATTCGAAAAAATGACATTCCTGATTTATGGCGGGGTGCTATATTTAAAAAGGGGGATAGATCAAAGCCAGATAACTATCGCCCTATTAGTTTAATTGACATAATGGAAAAAATTCTCTTGAGAATTGTGCTCAAGTGCCTCTTGACAAATATCTATGCACTTGGAGATGTTTCTCAAGCTCAGGCGGGTTTTCATGAGTCTTTCTCTACACTTGATAATATATACATCTTGCAACATTTTAATGAAAAATATGTTAAATTAAGACAACAAAAGTTATATTTGGCATTCATTGATTTTTCTTCTGCATTTGACACTATTAATAGAGAAATTGTATGGACTACTATGAGAAACTGGGGGATAGACTCTCCTCTTATAAGATCAATAAAGTTACTATATAAAAACACATGGGCTCAGATTAGAAACGGTAATGATAGACTTACAAAGCGATTTGAGACCAATTGTGAGGTGAGACAGGGCTGCATACTTTCTCACTCACTCTTTTCAATTTATAAAAACAATGTTTTGGAGAGAATAAATAGCCTTTTGTCAGATTCTCCAAAGATAGGTACTGAAGCCTGTGGAATTTTTGCATATGTGGATGATTTACTTTTGCTATCATTAACACCTAAGGGACTCCAAGTAAAACTTAATGAGTTGGTAGAGTTTGCAGATAAGAACTGTTTAAAAATAAATATGCATAAATCCAAGGTTATGATAATAGGTGGCTCAGACTGCAAATATACTTGGTATGTTAAAACTTGTAAAATGGAGTCTGTTAAAGAATACCAATACTTAGGACTCACTATTTCTTCTTCATTTAAGTGGAAAAGACATTAAGAGACAACCTTAAACAACCTAGAGAACTATAATGGCACTGAAAGGTTTTAATTATAAATATGGTGGGGGACACTTTACTCCTGTTAAGAGCAATTAAGGCAATATATAATGCCCAGGCCTTATATGGCATTGAAATATGGGATCATAAATGTCTTTTGAATCTAGGAAAATCAGCAATTCAAACCCTTACAAGGGCTATTGTTTTCACCTGCCCAATTTATTAGAGCTGAATTAGGCCTTCCTAATTTAGTAGTTTATGTTGAATCACATACTATTAATTTCTGGATTAGATTGAATTCTTTATCAGAACAAAGTTATGCCAAAAAGTGCCTAAATGAAAAAATCCACTGGGATTTGATTGACTGTAAAAAATCAGGATGGCTCACTTCTGTAAAAGTAATACTGAAATCAGTGGGCCTTCTAAATTTATTTTATCTTACAACACAGAATATAATTATTTCAAAAGTTATAAATCTTATATTAAAAAATTGATAATTAGGAAATATAAGTTTATTGATTTACAATGTATAATGACTTCGAGGTTTGAGATTTGGTATTCTCATAATGACTGTGTCCACTATTTCTGCTATTATCTGGAATGTCCAAACATGTGTAGAGCATTTGCAAAGTTCAGAATTTAATTCTTTGACTGTAATGTTCTTGCATGTAGCTTTGACAAAAATAAGGATCCAGTCTGCGCTTGTTATTTTTGTGGTGGAAATGAAAAATATCTTGAACATATAATCTTGAGATGCCAGTGGTACCAGGCAGCAAGACATAGATGGCTGGGATGCATTTTGGCATCATTAGTAAATTGCTCTAATGACATAATACTATGAATTTTTTTGTCTCTGAAGATGAATATACTATAAAAAAAAAACACTGCCCTGTGTCTTTGTAATATACAGAAAATAAGGAAAAGGATGGTGTGTATCATACAGCTTTAAACTTTCTTTTGTATGTTTGTACACTGCTATATTTTGCACAGAAATCTCTGCTTTGTATGTTTCTAACTTATGTTTTATTAACGGTATTTTAATATGTTAGTTTTGTAGTAATCTTTTGTAATAATCTTTTTTATGATTAAACAAATAAAAATAATACATACAGACTGTACGGGGAGTAAGCCCATTTGGCTCCCCAATCTGGAGACCTTGTTTAATTCCCCACTTACCTCCCCCCACACCTAGTTTAAATTCACCCTGTTTGCTCTGTATTCCCCAGTCTCTGTTTTAAGACCTCAGAGCCCTCTCTGCTCAAGTGTAACCTGTCCTGGGCATACACAGAGTTGCTATCCCATGTTCAGTCCCATCCCCACACCAGCCCATACCCTCTAGTCTGACACCAGGCCCCCAGCCAGGTGTTGAACTCCTGTTTTCTCAGCTTCTTTGCAGCACTTGCTTTGGGTACTTGGAGAATGTCTGAAAAAACCACAACTCCTGACCTCCTCACACAGCTTCCCGAGTTCCATGAATCTCTGCTGTACCTCCCTGACTGTATTACCCTCCAAGTCATTCATGCCCAAGTGCACTATGAGATGAGGTTTGTCCCTCCCCTTTTTTGTATAATTAAGAATAAACTGTCCCACCCTTCCTGCTGTCATTCCTGGCATACACTCCACCCAGATGTGACTATGCTGTTCACCCTTATGCCTCCATCTCACCCCTTTTAGAATTGGGTCTCTCAGAACTAGTACCCCACTCCCTCTCTCCTAATTCAGCCTCCAACTCTTCCCATTATCCTGGCCCTTATTCTAAACCTTTACCCTACCTTGCATATCCCTAATGCCTCCTGTGCCACCAGCCTCCTCCTGTGCTCTTATCCTTATCCTTTGTTTGGCCTCTCCCTGTCCTATAGCTGACCCAACCTCCACTCCCCCTAATGCACTCCTTGTAACTGGCAATTTAATGCCCTGTAGATAATATTTAACTGCCTCTTGCCTGTGATGCTGTTGGAAAAAGTATTTGTTTATTTAAAATATGTGTCCAGTAAAGTATAATGATCCAAGTTGACTCATTTCCTGGAATTTTCTCCTGAAAAGGGGTAGATTGCAATACATAACGGGGATAAAAACTGAAAAAATCGTGAAGAATATAACATTTTTATAGTTATGATGGCATGCTGTCAGGACATGAAAAAACACTATCAAAGGCAACAGTCAAAAATTTTATAGGGGTGTGGTAGCATCCATATAGTTAGGGTTGCGTAGCCTGTTTAATGTTATACCTCTGACATTTGCACATTAATACCTTTGGCTCCCTTTGATGGAATGCATGTGTCATTTCTTGTAAAAATCTAACTTTTTTCCTATACCAAACATGGGTGTTTTTTGCTCTCCCCTTCAGCCTACTTGGAATGGAGTTAAACTTGCTGGGGACATCTGGCACATCCCAAGGTAGTGCCTTTGATAGGTCTGGTGAAAAAATATTAAAGGGTTCCCGAGGTATGAGGCTTTAACATTTATTGTTTTATGATTTGTGCATGCGCAGTAGGAGTTTTCAGATAATGTTCTGCAGCAAAAGTAAAAATTTGATGCTACAAATGCTGGTTTTTGCTTTCGCACCATGGAATTGGAAAGGCACCAAACATTTTTTGTGCTGTGCCAACCGCCATCTTGTCAATCTTTTCCAAGACCCAACAAATGTGAAAATATATAAAAATGCTGGGATTTAAAAAAAAAAACATCAGAAGCTAAATGGGACCTACTTAGCTAAAGTCTCATGGCTGTTTTTGTGACTGTGGGTGGAGCCTTCAGCCATTTTGCTTCATACTCCTGAAAACAACTGACCATGGCATGCTTCCATTGGACTTTTGGAAGTATCATTCTGAAAGTCCAACAGAGTTTGGAACATTCTCCATGGTTGAGCGCTATGGAGTAACAGTTGCACTATTTTGACTGTTACATCTCACATTTTGGAACAAGAACTGTGCATGTGCACCTCACGTGAATGTGCATTTCCACCAGTGCCACCATCTTGGGAATGGCAGAATGTCATTCACCGCAACTACACATGCTAGAATGCCATGCATGTGCAGCTGCATCACTGCCGGAACCTTGGAGATGGCACTCGGAGGCCCTCACTCTCTAGAGCTTTACAAGCTCACCACAGCCATATCAGCTCAGGCCAGAGTTTGTTTAACATGCTGCCCACAAATACCTTTTCTGGGCACCCAAAATTCTGGGTGTCCAGCTTCTAGAGAGGAGTGCTTGCCCAATGTTCTCTTTATGAGAACAGCGGGAATTTCTTGACTTCTGCAGCCGCAGTTGAAGTTTTGTTGCTGGCTGCAGTGTGACCTGTGAGACACCATTTCCCTGGTTTGGTGGCACCCCGCACACTGCATTGCTCTCCCTGCCAGTGTGCTAAGTTGCCCTGGTGTCTAGTGGCACTCCCTACTTTTCCAACCACTGTCACCCATTCATATATTTCCCTGGTGTCTAGTGGCATCCCCACCTGCCAATCATCTTCCCTTAAATAAATAACTAGATTGCCTTGTGTCTAGTGGCATCCCCCACCCACCAGTCACCATCCTTGTTAAGACCTGGTGTCTAGTAGCACTCTCCACCTCTGATCACTGTCCCCATAAAGAATTCTCTGGTGTCTAGTGGCATCCCCCCACCTGCCAATCACCATTCCTGATTTCCCCCCAGCCAATCAAGGTCCCCATTACTTTTGTTTCATTCCCTGGTATCTAGTGGCATCCCCCAACCTCCAATCCCATACCCATTATTTTTGTTTTATTCCCTGGTGTCTGGTGACACCCCCACCCGCTGATCACTGTCTCTGTTATTTTTGTTTCATTCGCAGGTGTCTAGTGGCCCCCCCAGCCTCTGATCACCATCCCTGTTATTTTCAATTTGATCACTGGTGTCTTGTGGCACCTCCCCACCCTCCCATTTCAGGCATAACCTGAAATGAAGAAAATGGTCCCATGATGATTTTTTTAAACCGGTTAAAAAAGAAAATGGTCCCACCACTCCTCACCCCCAGTACATCCCCACACACCCTCACTAACCTGAACAGGTCCTAGGTTCAAGTTCCACTCTCCAATCGAAGGCATGTCTTGCTGCTGGAACCGGTGACTGCAATATGAGAAACTAAGATCAATGCGGTTCAATGTATGTCATTGGGGATTTCAACTTTTATTCATAAGTCAGCCATTTTTTGACATTCTGACCCCAAATTTTCAACATAGCTATTTGGGGACGCCACCTCATGAACAATATGACTGTCACTATGCAACTCCCACACTTGGCAAATTCACCTTTTGGGTGGGATTTGCATAGTGAGGGTCATTTGGTTCATAAAATGGTATCATAAGACGACTATGTTGAAAATTTGGGGTTAAAACGTAAAAATGGTAAAGTTTTGACCATTTGTTGCAATTTTGCTAGGCATGTTCATAACTTTGAAAATGTTAAATATTTTTACCAAGATTTTCCACATAGCTTTCTTATTACCCCATCCCATGTATGTCACAGCTGTCATTTTTCAAATCCTGGCCAAAATGTGTTTTCGCACCTGTGGCATGGAATGGCATTACAGTTGCGTAGAATTATGCTTTGGTGGGGATTCAAAATTTTTCTGTACTGGGTACATGAGGTGGGGTAATAAGATGGTTATGCTGACAATTTGGTCACTGTTGGCCTATAAACAGCTATATACATATATGCATTTATGGAGGGATGGGTGCATTGGGTCTGGAGGGTCATGCACTCCCACAGGTGAATAAGGATATGATTATATTGTCTCAAAAAGTAAGGAAATAAATTGCAAAAACTGCATTAATGCTCTACCATAGTTAGGGATAAAGTCACAAAAACATATGGGCATAGGGTTTCAGACCACCACATCCCATTCCTCACCGTGCACATATCAACAGACATCTGGGGTGTGCCATGGGGTCGTCAGCCCTAACGCTCACCCCATTCTCCTATACTGTTCTCATCTCAACTTATTTACTTATGGAATGGGGTTCACGTTAGGGCTCAGGACCCCAAGGCACACTCCCAACGCCTACTGATGTGTGCAGGATGGGGGTGGGTTTAGGTTTGGAAACCCTATTGCCACATTCCCCTACTTTTGTGGCTTTAACCCTAACTAGAGCATGAACAAAGTTTTTTGAAATTTATTATAATATGGACACAGCACTCCCAGAATGCCTGTCAGTTTGGAACCAGAATGAAGAAATGACAGCACTATGAAGAGGAAACTGCATGTTGATATTTTGTTGTTTAAAAAAAATCCTTACATTTTTCTTTCCCTTGTCAATTGGTGGACCCAGTAAAGTTTGTGATCTCCAGTGTTGACTGAGAAGCAATATAAGGAATCAACATGCACTGCAGTTGATTTCTTCCTGAGCATCAGCTGAAAGCACACAGAAAAGAATTAAATTAAAATGATAGAACTGAGATGCAGACACAAGGGTCCATCTGTTCATGATCTTTGTCCATTTTTAGGCTGGCATTTTAGAGCACAGATTTGTCATAATAACAAGGCAGAATGTTTTTTGAGTTTCTTCCAAAGAGATAATTAGATTAAAGAAAAGCTTTAACCAGAGAAAAAAAAGCTAAGTCTTTGATTTCCACCAAGCCTTTCTTTTTAACTTCAGTTAGCCTGAATTCAACCCAAAAGTTTATGTTCCTGCTATAAAGTGTTTGTGACTAAAAGTTATCCTTAGTTTTGTTGGGGAAAAGGCCATATTTAATTATTCTGATAAACATACTGTACTTGGCCCATTTTTCATTATCACACTGTTCTAAAGTATTTCTTGTGAGACTATCAAGTGTTGTGAGTTGTCATGTACTGTATAATCTGTGATATTTAAATTCCTTAATTGGGAATTATATTTTGGGGATTGTGAAGGTCTCACTACATCAGTCACTGTGCTGCCTTCCATATATTTCATGAGCAGGAAAGACAGTGGCCCCAATTTTCAGAACTGGCAGTCTGGCAGTCTGACAAGTGCACATTGCCTGAAAATGAGAGCTGTGGGAGTGCAGTGTATGGTGACTATACACGGGGCTATCACTGTCCCCCCTACATGACAGTTGCTGACAGTTGCTGACAGGTGCAAAGGGAGATGGCGTATCCCAAACACAGCACCTTGCCCTGTGAGCTATTTTCAGCCAATAGAATGCTTATAAGCCCACAGGGCATGCAAGGCACTAAGGGTCATTTGCATGCCATTAGGGTTCATTAGCATCTCCACACAATGCTGCCACATGCAGCTGCATGGAGGCATTGTGGGGAGCTGTAACATCCTCACCTCATCACTGTTCAGTTGCCTCCACTCCCCGTTTTACATACATCCCTGGTGTCCAGTGATTCCCCCACCATCGATAGCTGTCCATATGCCCCAGATCCCTGTCATAAACCAATCCCTGGCAGTCAGTGGTCCTCACCCACCACTGAGCACTGTTCAGGTGCCCCCAGTCTATGTCATTAATGCATCACTGGCCTCCATTGTTCCCCCTACCCTGATCACTGTTCACATGCCCAGATCCATATAATTAAATCATCCCTAGTGTCTAGTAATCCCCCACCCCAGTTGCTGTTCAGATGCACCTCATTTCTGTACCAAATACATCACTGGTATTCTAGTGCCCCCCCCCCCCCCATCGCAAGTCCCTATGGTGACACATATTCCCCGGTAGTCTAGTGGCCACACAACCTCCCCATCACACTTCTGATCCCTCCGCCCCATCCTATCCACTCAAGCCCCTTCACCTTCTCTCCCCAATGTACAACCACTTACCAATGCAGGCAGCCCCCTTCCTGTGATAGCAACTGGCACAGCCTCTCTGCTATCCACCTCATTTAGCCACTGTGTGAGTGACAGTGTGTGCAGTTCTGGAGACCCCATCTCTGCAAGGATGTAGATAGGATGGAGGCAGTCCAGAGGAGGGCAATTAAAATGGTGCAGGGTCTGAACCAGAAGCTATATGAAGAGAGATTAAAGGAGCTTAATGTGTATACCCTCTAGGAAAGGGGGGGAGCGTGGTAGAAACTGTTTAGTACCTCAAGGGAATCAACAAAGTCTAAGAGAGTAGCATATTTCAGAAAAAGAGATGTACAAGAACAAGGGGGCACAATTTGAAGATTGAGGAAAGACGGCTCAGTGGCAATGCGAGGAAGTATTTTTTTCATGGAGAGAGTGGTGGACACATGGAACAGCCTTCCAGAGGAGGTCATGGGGTCAAAAACAGTGGGGGACTTCAAGAATGCATGGGACAGACATAAGGCAATTCTGGTGGGGGGTAGGAGGAAATAGGCTGTTGGTTAACTAGGATCTGCAGCTTGTCCAATAGGTAGGGAAATTGGCAGACTGGGTGGGCCAAGCGGTCCTTATCTGCCGTCAAGGTCTATGTTTCTATGTTTTATGTTTCTAAGAAGTAAGCCCATGTCTGCTGTTTCTTCAATAGATACATGCTCACTCCTTGTCACTCAGACTCTGGCTGGTTGAGGTGGTGACCAGAGGGGTTCTGCCAGTCATCAATAGAGGGAGAGGGGTGCCTGCTTGGGTAAGTGGGGAACTACTGTGGAGGACCAGAGAGGGTGTGCAGGGGAAGGGAGTCAGACATGTGACTGGGATGCAGGGGACCACTAGACTACCAGTGAACATATGTCACCATAGCGACTGGTGACCAACATGGTGGGGAGGCCACTAGACTACAATGAATGTATTTAATGCAGGAAACCTGGACATCTGAACAGCAATTGGAGAGTGAGTAGATCACTAGATGCCATGGCTTATTTCATTATAGGGATGGGTTTATGACACTGATGACAAGCAGGGATTAATGGCAACACATACGCCTGTGCACTCCAACAAGGATAGGTTTGAAAGCATTAGACATTGCCATGATCTCATCTGTTTAGCATGTTCAAAACCTCTTTAAATACTACTTTTCCTGTATGCAGGAGAAGATCCCTCATTTGCATGGGTGCAGCAGTACATATGCGAGTACATGCAATCAAGTCAGCACAAAGCTCTGGGAGGCTGCTGAAAATGGCCCCCTTCCCTGCTATTCCTTGTTAGCATGATGGTAACATCTTTAACTATGTGCTAATCTTCTGAAATGGAGGCTAGTATGGTTTAACGCTTAAAGCACTGAACTGTGAAACAGATCATATGTTTGAACTCCACCACAGCTGCTGATGCACTGTGATGATGAATATTTCACATAACATGTGCTTTATCTTCCCAGCTGTGTTATTCAGTAGAAGAAGCAGGATCCAACACAATAAGCTGTTACATCTCGTTTGGGTTACCATGAGAAACTTAAAAATACTTTTACTAGCTCTAAAGGTAGCTGATATGGCTTGGTAGCCAGCATGGCCTACAGGAACTGGGAGTAGTACTTGGAATGTACCTAATCATTATACAGAGTGATTTCTGTACTGTGGTAAACTGGACTCACAGAGCCTGGTTTGGCTGCAGAAGTAAACGTTGTAAGTCTCATTGAGCCAACCAGCCCAGTAACATGGAGGACTGAGGCAGCAATGCCTTACCTCCTGTCATGCAGACGACCCATATTCATGGTGTGAACAGGTCATTGGGGGTCAGAAGGGGAGGGAGAGGATAGAGTGTCCAGAGGACAGCTCTTATCTCCTCTTCCGGGGAGGGGTGGGGACGGAGTCCACTGCTTGCCTGGCCCCTAGTAGCAGCTGGGGGCTTGCACAATGGATCTGCAGACACAGGGGGCAGACACAGAACAGATGCCAGGCATGCTGTGTGTGGAGGCATGCACAGCTCTGCTATTGGTGGCATTGCACACTGCCATGCCACACTCAGGGGGAAGTGAAAAGTGGAGAAAACAGCGTCCGGCTGACAGAATGACACTGGTTCCCCACAGGCTCCACACCCAGCCAGTTGGGCACCTCAGAGGAGTAGGCAAGAGGTCAGTCCCAGTGGACACCGGGGTGATGGGGCTGGAGGGACCAGTGGATGGAAGGCCAGATGACCAGGAGAAAGAAACTAAAGAAAAAAGTCTCATTGCACCCAACAAATTCTAAATGCCTTTACACTGGAGTGAACTATACTTTAGTAACATAATAACCAAAATAATGTGTGCCATGGTTTACTACAACTGTTTAATTCAGAACTGCTGGTTCACTCATTTATTAAGAATTGTGCACACATATTTGCAGTTAGACCATATTCCTGGTTTTCAAGAGAGCCCTGGGTAACAGTTGTAGCAGCAGAGTGTTACTAACAATTAAGATTAAACACAGCTGATACAAGTAAACAAAACTCAAATGTATATGTGCATATTTTCAGTAATAATTACAATAGCCAACATGTATATTGGAAGCAGAACTTGCAAGAGAAGGATTTGGAAACAGCTCAGAAAAATAGAGTGTGTAGAGAACAAGCAGTCAGAAAGAAGAATTCAAAGTGACACCAGCTGAGAACTTTTAGCTATTACAAGTGTCTGCTCCCATTCATTCAGGCAGTAACTGTCTGAGGTAGTGAGAGGAGGGTCTGTGCCAGTTGCTGTCTCCACAACTCCTGCTTGACTTGAGTTATGGATGACAAAATCACGACTTTGTGTCCTTTAGAAACATAGAAACATAGACTTTGACAGCAGATAAGGACCGCTAGGCCCATCTAGTCTGCCCATTTCCCTACCTACAGGATAGGCCGCAGATTCTAGTTAACCAACAGCCTATTTCTTCCTACCCCCCACAAGAATTGCCTTATGTCTGTCCCATGCATTCTTGAATTCTCCCACAGTTTTAGACCCTACAACTCCTCCTCAGGAAGGCTGTTCCATGCATCCACTACCTCTCTGTGATAATACTTCCTCACATTGCCCCTGAACCGCCCTCCTTCTATCTTTAAATTGTGTCCTTGTTCTTGCAAGTCTCTTTTTCTGAAAGATGCTACCTCTTGGACTTTGTTGATTCCACTGAGGTACTTAAAAGTTTTTATCATGTCCCCCCTCTCCCTTCTTTCCTCAAGGGTATATATATTAAGCTCCTTTAGTCTCTCCTCATACGGCTTCTCTTGCAGACCCTGCACCATTTTAGTTGCCCTCCTCTGGACTACCTCTATCCTGAATATGTCCTTGCGGAGATGGGGTCTCCAGAACTGGACACAGTACTCCAGATGGGGTCTCACCAACTGTCTGTACAGAGGGATAACAACTTCCTGTTTTCTGCTGCTGATGCCTCTTCCTATACATCCCAGTATACCCCCAGCCCTCCCTACTGCCTTCTCACATTGCTTGCTAACCTTAAGGTCATCTGATATGATTACCTGATTACCCCCAGGTCCCTTTCCTTTTTTGTTGTTGTTACTACCTCCCCACCCATTGTGTATTTATCCCCTGAGTTCTTGTTTCCCAGGTGCATTATTTTGCACTTCTTTGCATTGAATCCTAGCTGCCATACTTCTGACCATTCCTCCAACCTTGCCAAGTCCCTTTTCATCCTTTCCACGCCTCCTTGTGTATCAACCCTGTTGCAGATCTTTGTGTCATCTGCAAAAGGCATACTTTTCCTTCCAGTCCCTCTGCAATGTCACTGATGAAGACATTAAAAGGACTGGACCAATACTGAACCCTGCGGTACCCACTAGTAACCCTCTTTCTTCAGAGTGGACTCCATTTACAATTACCTTCTGTGTCCTGTTGTGCAGCCAATGTTTACTCTTAGGCTACCACCCTGGGACCCACTCCCAGGCTGGTTAATTTGACTATTAATCTTTGTATGGGACTGTGTCAAATGCCTTGCTAAAGTCTAGGTAGGCCATGTCCACAGCCCCTCCCTGGTCTACTACTTTGGTCACCCAGTCAAAGAAATCTATTAGATTCGTCTGACATGACCTTCCCGCTGTGAACCCATGCTGCCTTGGGTCCTGTGCTCCACTGGCCTCTAGGTACTCAACTATTCTTTCCTTCAGAAGTGACTCCATCACTTTCCCTACCACAGAGGTCAGACTGACAGGTCTGTAGTTTCCTGCCTCTGTCTTGGTCCCACTTTTGTGAAGGGGAATCACATCCGCCTTCCTCCAGTCCTCGGTACCACACCATCCTCCCATGATTTATTAAAAGAGTAGCCAGTGGTTTCACTAGTTCCTCCCTTAATTTTTTAGAATTCTGGGTGAATTCCATCAGGACCCATTGCTTTGTCCACCTTCAGTTTTAGGAGTTCTCGTAGAACCCTTTCTTCTGTGAAAGGACTGGGATCGACCCCCCTATCAAGAGTGCTTCTGTTAATTGGATTAGGCACTTCCCCCTCCTCTTTTGTGAATACTGAGCAGAAATATTCGTTCAGTATCCCTGCTTTTTCATGTTCCCCCTCTGCCCATCCACCGTTCATTCTATTCAGCCTTACTATCCCACCCTTTGTCTTTCTACGCTCGCTGATGTACCTATAAAAGGTTTTATCCCCCTTCTTAACTGAGTTGGCTATCTTTTCCTCAGTTTGGGCCTTTGCTATTCTGACTTCCCCTCCTGCTTCCTTCTGCCTTAACTGGTACAGCTCTCTGTCCTGCTCCTTCTGTGTTTCCTTATACTTCCGGAATGCTATCTTTTTCTTCCTGACTTTCACAGCCACCTCTTTTGAGAACCATAGTGGCTTTTTCTTTCATTTTGATTTATTTATTTGCTTCAAGCAAAGGCTTGTTGCCTCTGTGATGGCAGTTTTGATGATTCCCCATTGTTGCTCCACACCTCCTTCTAGCCTATTTGCTAGTGCTTTTCTGAGGCACTCTCCCATCTTGCCAAAGTCAGCCCTCCTAAAGTCTAGTACCCTCACTTTTGTATGGCTTGACTCAGTAGCTGAGTTTAACGTGAACCACACTGTTTGATGGTCACTTGTCCCCAGATGGCAACCCACTTCTAGATCTGAGATCCTCTCACTGCCCTCGTTTGAGAGTATGAGGTCTAAGATTGCTCCCTCACGAGTGGGTTCCGAAACTAGCTGTCTAATGCCTGCCACCTGTAGGGCATCAAGAATGGCCCTGCTCTTGGATGTGGTGCAGCAAATGTGATCCAGTTAACATCTGGCATATTCAGGTCTCCCATCAACAGTATCTCCTTTCTCTGCCATTCTAAGAATGCCTTCTATCATATCCTTGTCCATTCCCTCCCCTGACATGGGGGTCTGTACACAACCCTGTGTGGATTGTGGTGCCCTTTCCAGTCTCCAAGGTGACCCACAGTGCCTCTTCTCCTCCCTGTTTACTCTTTTGTTCAGTTGCTTTTATCCCTTCCTTTACATAGAGAGCTACTCCTCCCCTTCTCCCTGCCTGTCTCTCCTGTAGGTTATGTACCCTGGTATGTTAACATCCCAGTCATGGTTCTCTGTGTACCATGTTTCTGTGACTGCTACGATATCTAGGCATCCCTCTTCCATCATGGCCACCAGCTCAGGGAGCTTGTTGCCCAGACTACGGGCATTGGTACTCATTACCCTCCATTTCCTGATGGCCTTACTCCCTTTTGCCCCATCACTGTCCTTCTTGCCTTTGTCACTTTCTCCATTTACCCCTGCCCTTCTCCCTATCGACACCTCTATGTTGGTGTTTGCTGCACTTACTACCATGATTATTTGGGGCTAGGATTTCCCTGCTCTTTCTAGTGCCTCCCCCCTTGGCTAGTTTAAAAGCTTGCCAAATGAAGCATTTAAACCTATCACCTAGGATCCTGGTTCCCTCCCGACAGATGCAGCCCATCATGCCAGTATAGGCTTGCATCACTCCAGGTGGACCCCCAGTCCCCAATGAAGCCAATCCTGAGCTCCACACCAGTTTTTCAACCACTGATTGAATCCCATGGTGCGGAACACCCTAGCCTCTCCTATGCCATAGATGGGCAGCACTCCTAGAAGATTACCGGCATGCTACTTGAATTAAGGCCCCTCCTCAATTCCACAAACTCTTCCTGCACTTCTATCCCTTTCTTAGCCAGGTCATTTGTCCCTAGGTGGACAATGACTTCCAGCTCCCTCCCTGTGCAGCTGCTCCGCAATCCTGAGGATCTGGCCTCCTGTCCCTCCAAGCCATGGCGCCAGGCAGGCACCTTACCTCCCTCTCCTTCCTCCCCAGTTCTACCTTCCTAACAATGGAGTCCCCCACCAGGAGTTGTT
The DNA here is from genome assembly GCA_016271365.2 of Neoceratodus forsteri. Taxonomy (NCBI): domain Eukaryota; kingdom Metazoa; phylum Chordata; order Ceratodontiformes; family Ceratodontidae; genus Neoceratodus; species Neoceratodus forsteri. The sequence goes on along the minus strand of CM057450.1, from coordinate 1,094,491,623 downwards.
TCTTCCTCTGCAGGGTCCCCTGCCACCCTCCTGTGGGTCTCCTTTGTGGAGGTTCCCAGCATCCTCCTTGGTCTCCACTGGGGTGCCTCCATAGAGGAACCACACTTTGCCAGAATGGCATAGGAATTGTGGAGAGGTACCACTGGAGGGATGTGCCTCTGTTCCACCACCCTCACCCTTCCCGAGCCCACTGTGGTCCAACCGCTCCTCTTTCTTGACAACCTCTGAGGCAACGGCAGTGGCACTGGTGGTCCCTGGATGGAAGAGGAGGTCCCACAAATCCTGGCCAACTCAGCCTGGAGATGAGCAACCTCCTCCCTGCAGATGGGATAACACTGCATCCTCCAGAACGTCTCCTGGAAGATGCATTTCTGATGGGTCTGGTCAGTTTGCCCACTGTGAAACTTAGAAACATAGAATTTGATGGCATATAAGGACCTTCTGGCCCACTCAGTCTGCTCATTTTTTCCGTGCCTACACTGCCGCTGCAGAACCTACTTGATCTCTGGCTCCCTCCCCATCCTGTTTTCCACTAAGATTTCTTTGTGCCTATCCCATTCATGCATGAAGCCAGCCAATGTTTTTGCCCCTACCATCTCCATTTAAAGAATGTTCAAGACATCCACCACTTTTTCAGTGAAGAAGTACTTCATCACATCTTTCTTAAATGTATCCCCTTTCAGCTTCATTGCACGTCCCCTTGTTTTGGTGCATCTTTTTTTCTGAAAAATATTCCCCCCTGTACCTTATTTATTCCTGTGAGGTATTTAAAGGTCTTTATCTCATCACCTCCTCCCTTCACTCTTCCAGAGTGTATATACTGAGGCCCTTCAGTCTCTCCTCACTGGGCTTCTGATGTAGACCCTGCACCAATTTTTGTTGCCCTTCTCTGGACTGCCTCCACTCTGTCCTTCCTCAGATATGGTCTCCAGAACTTGAAACAGTTAAATAGTCTCAGTGCAACACATATACATTCACCATTCCTTGTGCCCCCTCAGGCAGTTCATGTGACCATTTACGAACTGAAGGCAAAAAATGTTAAATTGAAAGTATGCCTGGACACTTCATCTCTGTCTCCTAGAAGCACTCCCACAACTCCATAAATGGGACATTACCTGCCCAAACATGCAGTTGAAAGAACTTGAGGCTCATCTGCTGTGAAACCACATGGAGAATTACAGGCCACAATCAGAACAAATCTTGCCTGGAAGGAAACTTACTGCTACACTTACAATCTGATATATCCAGTTTTGTCAAGAGCCTACAACTAGCAGGCATTCAACTGACAGACAAGGCACCCAGCGTAGAATCTAACACAGATGGCAGAGGATGAAACAAGGACTGGAGCTTACATCTGGACTGCCAACACCAAGATGTTGTGTAACTCAATACTGCATTATTAACTTTTGTGGACACATTTAATATTTTCTTGTTATTCCTTTATGCATAGTTTTTAGTTTTGCATTCCAGTATTCAGAACATTGACTACTGGTCAGGCTTTTAGTAATGGTTCAGACCCATGCTTTGGCTGCTCTGATCATGCCTACCTAGCTTGGTTGAGGAGTTGAAGGGTGCTATGATGCACCAAGGCAGTAGGCTTCCAGAGGTAGTCAAATATGGTTATGGAATTTTCTTTCCCATGCACCTCATGGGCTCTCTATTACTATTTTATAATGCTGCCCTTTCCGAAGTTGCACAAGAGATCATCTGAGTTGTCTGGAGGGGGGTAGCTTGGCCCGACTCTCTTTGATGCACATTAGGTGAGTAATCATTCCTCAGATGCTGCTTTATGCTGCATTTATGGATAAGGCCTTGTTATGATGTTACTGTGGGTTGGCCTAGACCTCTTCCAGCCTGAGAGATTCATGATCATATGAAATCCTGGTAAAACTGGGGATGAAACTGAATGTTTTAACAACCCCTTTTATTTACATAATGATGCTTTGCAGCAGGGTCCTCTGCAGCAAAGCAGCTGTTATGGACAGCAGAATTACACAGTTCAGTGGCACTGTGCAGAGGGAGGAAGCTCTCTCATTTGTGAGCTGATCCTGATGCAGAAAAAGAAACTGGCCAAACTCCAGAGCTTAGAGTTGTCTTGTCCACAGAGGCTGAAAGTCACAATATGGATGGAAAGCAAAAGTCATGCAGTGGGCATGTTGTTGGTGCCTGGAAGACAATAGAATTAGCAAAGGAGCATTGTTGTGATTAGATGGTAAAGGGTGGTGGCTGGATCTCTATGAAGATAAGGCCTAATCTGTGTTCATGGGGGCAGTGTCCGGGTCCCTCTAGTTCCACTCTGGTGGGTGCATTGGTACTTCAGGTCCTTTACAGGGTGTCGCCAGCACCTCACTCCTTATGGGTCCAAAATTGATTCACATATGCACACATTGCCCCCAGGATTGGAGGACATGGCATGGCAGGTCAGTAAACGTTTTTCTTGACCACAGACTATCGGGCAAATATCTATAACTTCATTTGCAGCTTTCTTTTTGGTCTGGATGGAGGAGCTTATACTCTTTATACTCTTTACACTTGTTTGCATTTATTGAAATCAGTGGGGCCAAAAGGGCCTTGCATACCTGCCCCTTGTTGGAGGAACCATTGTTTGTGAGGGAACTTGCATATAACCAGCTCTTTCCTAAGGACTGAGCAGTTAAGCCTAGTGTGATCTAGGCCTTAAAGAAGAGCCTTGAACACATTTCAGGGAATAGTATTCTGACCCCACAGTTGCTTCTCCAGTTATCTAAGCAGCACTACCTAGTTTAAATATTTGAGTAAATTTGGTTCTTTTTTTCTCTGACGTCAATCAACTCAGCCACTGGGCTAGGCAGAGCCCAACCTGAAATGTTCTGTTAAGTGGTGCCACAGGTTTATATTCTCTTACCAAAACATGTTTGTTAATATTTCACTGCTTTATGTTTTTGTTATGGGGTGTTGTGCTCACATGATGATTTAAAGCAAGGGTATATTGGGCTTGCATACAACACGCTCCGTGCACACTCAGCAGTGCTGAGCCTGGGTGCTACTTCTGGGGTGCCTAACCACATGATACAAAGAGTTAAACCAAATACTGGTGCTCTCCTTTGCAAAAGAGTTCTGGCTTCAGTAAAGAGTTACATCCAGGGCCGGCCTGCCAGTGCAGCGGTAGAGTTACTGCTCTTGGTGCCGATGACCCGGGTTCGGGAATGAGCTCAGGCCGTCAGAGTGCTGGCTGGGGAGAGGTAGGATTGAGTGTCCCACAGTACATGCTCCTCCGCTGGGGAGGGAGGGAGGGTGTTACAACCCACCATAGTACCACCACCTGGGTGACCATGGATGGCAGTGCAGGGGTTCAGTAACTTGCAGGAAGGGACCCTTGGACTGAGCACATGGATTGGTTGGACTAGCTCTGCTGGTGCGCCAATCCCATTTTGCTCCTAGAGGGTTGGGTAGGCTCAAAAAGTAGGAAACAGAGGTGAAGTCAGGGTGGATGAAGCCCCAGCATACCCACAACATCCAACTCCAGAGCTGAGGCACCTTCCACTGGGGGATGCCACCAGTCTTCACCTCCACTGTGGTTTGCCAGATGGACAGCGGGGAAGAAATACAGTGGAGCTAAAGGTATACCCATCCCCGGGGGGTAAGCCGGGAGGCAGCACAGTGGTGCGTCATGGGTGAGCTGGTTGTCCTCCTGGATAGATGGTAGGTTCTCAGTCAGACGGTATAAGGGCAAGCTGGCTGGAGTGGTATGAGGTCCCTACCTGTCCTGGAGCAGGTGAGAAAAACATGCTAAAAAAAAAAAAAGAATTACATCAAGAACCAGAGGCTTTCATTGTGCAACATTTGTTGTGCAAATAGTGCAGAAAGGCAAAAGGCAAATAACTGAAAGCCTGATAGTAAACGTATGGTTCTAGTTAATGGTAGAGAAGCCAGAGCTGCTAATTTGGAGATGGTCAATATATTGGTTTTGCACTTGGTTACTGATACAGTTACCTAAATTGTATCTTGTAACGTTAAAGGAATCAACTTACCTAAGTGAAAAGAAGAAGATGACCAGGGAAGGGATTGTAAGTTTAAAAAGGGATGGGAACAGTCCAGTGGGGACCAGGAAAAGGCAGACATCCTGAACAAATATTTATGTTTAGTGTTCTCAGTGGAAGGAGAAGGAGAAGAGGAGGAGCCACAAAACAGTAACAGGAACTCCGAAGGGAGAGAAGTGGACACTAGTCCTTTTTCAGAGGAGAGAGTTCTAAACGGATTCGCAAATCTGAAAGTGGACAAAGCAATGGGACCAGACAGGGTACATTCTAAGGTATTGAGGGAGCTAAGGGACATTCTGGCTGCATCTCTGACAGTCCTGTTTAACAGCTCACTGGAAACAGAAGTGGTACCAGAGGACTGGAGGAAGGCAAATGTAGTCCCACTTCACAAAAGTGGTAGCAGGGATGAGGCTGGCAATTATAGACCAGCTGGCCTGACATCGGTGTAGGGAAGTTAATGGAATCACTGCTGAAGGAGGCAATAGTATAATATCTTGATTCTAATGGCTTACAAGACCCAAGCCAACATGGATTCATGGGTGGGAGGACATGTGAAATGAATCTGATGGATTTCTTTGATTGGACAACCAAGGAATTAGATCAGGGTGGGCTAGTGGATGTGGACTAAATTGATTTTAGTAAGGTATTTAACACTGTTCCACACAGGAGACTATTAAGCAAGCTGAGTAGTTTAGGAATGGGTCCAAGGGTGGTAAACAGAGTTCACTCTGAGGAGGGGAGAGTGACCAGCAGGGTGCCTCAAGGATCAGAGCTGAGACTGGTCCTCTTTAATGTCTTTATAGGTGACACTGCAGGTGACCTGGAGGGGAAGGTCTGCCTCTCTTCAGATGACACCAAAATCTACAATAGGGGTTGGGGAGTGGAAAGAATGAGCATGCGAAGACTTGAGGAGTGGTCAAGGGTATGGCAGCTGGGTTTCAATATGAAAAAGTGCAAAATAATGCACTAGGGCCACAGAAATCTGGGACATTGTACAAAATGTGGGGAGTGTTACTGAGCATGAGCGAGACCTGGGGTAATAATCTCTGATGACCTAAAGGTGGCCAGGCAGTGCAGCAAAGCAGTTGTGAGGGCTAGTGGGATGCTGGGGTTCATAGAGAGAGGTATCATCAGCAGAAGGAGGGAGGTGGGCTGCCTCTGTATAGATTACCGGTAAGAGCTCACATAGAATACAGTGTCCCGTTCTGGAGGCCACATCTCCAGAAGAACATAGACAGAGTGGAAGCGTTCCAGAGGAGGGAAACTAAAATGGTGCAGGCTGTGCATCAAGAGTCCTAGAAGGACGGATTAGAGGAATTCAGTATGTACACCCTGCACAATGGGGGATATGATAGGGACCTTTAAATACCTCAAAGGAGTAAATAAGGTACAGGAAGAAAGTATTTTCAGAAAAAAGGTGCACAAGAACAAGAAGACGAATCAGCATTAATATAATGCTTTTCATACACAATGTATCCCTAAGTGCTTTACAAGCAATGCTAAACTGGTCGTAATCAGAGGGGTTAGATTCAGGAGAGATGTGAGAAAGTACTTCTTCACAGAAAAATGATGGATTCCTGGAACAGCCTACCAAACAATGTGGTGGTGGGGGGAGGGGTATAAACAATGGTGAGGTTCAAAAATGCATGGGACAGTCATAAGGGAATCTTAGTGGAAAGAAATGGGGGGATGGGAAAAGAACAGGATATCAAGTATGGTCTATGGAGATACTTTAGGCAGGGAAAGCTGTGCAGACTGGGTGGGCCAAGTGGTTCTTATCTGCCAATAAATTCTTTGTTTCTGTTACTCAAAGAACTAGAATATTGGCAGAGCTGAAGAAGTTACACTCTGATTTGTCAGTTATACAGAAATCACACTTGTCTACCTTAGAACATGAAAAACTGAGAAAAGGGTTAGTGGGCCAGGTGATGGCTGCATCTCCCTTGAAAGCTAAAAGGGCAGGCACAGCAATTTGATTCTGTTGAAAGTTGCCCCTGGAAATCACTCATTCAGAAACTGGCGTGGAGGGAGACTGGTGAGGGCTACAGGTATGCAGCAGGGGGATATGCTTCACTATGTGAATGTTTATGCACCCAATGAAAATACTGGCTACTTTTTCAGGGAAAAGTTTGGGAGGATTGCCACTTTACGAGGAGGACATTTAATAAGTATGTAAGAACTACTCCTCTCCTCCTCTGTCTGTGATTGGTCATTACACTGCCCTCCAATAGCCTAGTCTGCCTACCTCCCTTAGAACAATGACTCCACCCACTGCTCCTCTGATCTATAATGCCCTCTCTCCTAGCACACTCTATTATTTTCTCGAGAAATTAGTGAGACCTTCCCCGCCAAATTACATTATATTATTGATCTTTGTTCTTACAACCTACTCAGTCTGGTTCTGAGCAACCCAACTACACTGTATATTCATGTGTATATATTACTGCGTCTAATGTATTTTGACAATTGTACCCAATGTGGACATTCTATGACCTGCCTCTGCTACAACTTAGTGTACTTAATTAGTATTTGATGTATTATATTAATCCTCTGTTGTATTGTCCTTGATTCCATGATGTGGAGCCTTTGCAAAGAAATCTCTGACTCTAAGGTTAATTCTGATATGTTCAAATAAATAAAAAAAAAATAATTGAGGTAGATTTTAATTGTGCATTAGTACCCGGTGAGAACAACTCTTACAGTAATACAGCCATGGAGAGAGCATCTACTAAGTTGCTTCAGAGCCTGGAGGGGGAATTGGGGCTGCTTGATGTATGGAGGAGCACTCACAGAGGGGGGCTATACTTTTTTCCCCACCTCCAATGGGAATAGTCCATCATTGATCTTTTCCTAATGACACAAGCACATAGCCACAGAATCTGAAAGTAAAGCATTCATGCAATTACCCAGTCAGACCATGCCCCTTTTTCCATGGTAGTTGAACTAAGTGGCCGAAAGAAATTTTCATTATGGAGAATGAACTCCTCCTTGTTAAACAATACAGCTTTTAAGGAAACAGTGGGGCTGGAGATTGAGATCTACCAGCTTAATCAAAAGTCAGGCCCACCTAGCCATATAATTTGGCACACAATAAAAACAGTGCCGAGAGACAAACTTATTAGTGTAGCAACAAGTTAAAACAAAATCTGGTCAGAGCCCCTACAGCTGCTAACACATTAACTTGATAAGGGTGTTTCATGGCATTAAACACCAAAATGAATTGCTGTAGTCAGGTCCATGTGTAAATTTCATTTTTGGTAAAGGTAGATCATTTATCTGGTTGATCCTGTGTTTCCCATGATTTTAAATGTGAGCGGCGAGTGCGTTTTGTAGTATATGTGGAAGGAGAGGGAGCTCCGCACCAAGGCCTTCAAGTAAAGGTAGAAGGAATGGCGCAGGGAGGAGAGGTACTGTATGTCTACATTGGTGACTGTGGGCCAAGCTAGAAGGATAAGAACCTATACTGAGGTGATGGCCTGCTTTCATCCAGGAGGCAACCACAGTCCTCAGTGGATGATTCAAATATCACTTCAATAGACATTTCAAGTAGCCAAGAGGATGATGGAAGAAATAGAGGAGGCAGAAAGTGGGCCATTGCAAGCTGAGATACAGAGTAGGGAGTTCCCAAGGGGAGAGAGTCCCACCAGGATGCAAGTTATTCAAGGAAGCAAGGAGTTAGCAAAGGAAGAACGGGGAAAAGGAGCAGTCAAAGGAGAAAGACGTGGAAGGGTAAACAACTGGAAAAGGAGGAAGTGGCAAGAAGAGAGGTGAGGCCTGTTAAAATGGTGCAAGTTCTGCATCAGAAGCCCTATGAAGAGAGACTGAAAGAGTTCAATATGTACATCCTGGAGGAGAGGAGGGACAGTGGGGATATTATGTAGACCTTTAAATACTTTTTGGGGGTTAATAAGGTACAGGAGGGCGATATGTTTCAGAGAAAAAGGTGCTGTAGAACAAGGGGTCATGATATGAAGATGGAAGAAGGTAGATTCGGGAGAGATGTGAGGAAGTAATCCTTCACAGAAAGGGTGGTATATTCCATGAACAGACTTCCATGGGAAGCAGTGGGGATGAAACCAGTGGTGGCTTTCAAAAATGCCTTGGTCAGGCACAAAGGGAACCTGGGAGGAAGGAAGGGGTGGAAAGTGGAAGAGAGAGTGCTGTAGGGCAAGTTGGGTCTGCAGTAAAAGTGATCATAACTAAAAATGTGCAGACTAGATGGGCCCAGTGGTCATTATCTGCCATCAGTTTCTATGTTTATGTAACCCCCCCCCATTGGTAGATTACTAGTCTATTTGTCCCTCCCTGGGTTTTTGTGGCCTAATTTGGCACAGTAAGGAAAAGGGTTAATTCTTCTCAGCACTCAAGTGGAGCCTCTTGTGGGTTGGATGGTCACCACAGGCATGTGGAGAAATAAAGCCCAGCAATTTAGGTGGGAGAGGGAGTTCTTGTTGGAGGAGTGAGTGGTGAAGGAGTGAGAGTGAGTCGAGGGCCCGGTAGGGAGCGATTGCCCACTCCGGCCAGTGGCACTTTGGGGGACACAGAAGAAGAAGTGGGAGCCAGTAGCCACTAGCTGTGCGGTATCTTGGAGGGCTGCTAAAGTCAAGAGGGGAGCCAGCAACAGTATGTCATGGAGTGCCTGGCAGCCTGTGCAAATTCGTGTAGGGATCCAGTGGGCAAGAATGAGGCAGGGGGTATAGTGTCCAGAGAACAGGTTGCCTTGGAGTGCCACAGGACATGTCCCCTTTCTCAATTGGTGGACAGTTGCTGCCAATTCTAGGAAAGGTTGTAGGGGTCATGAAAGAACCTGCAAACCCCCAAGCCACGAGGATTGCATGTTCCAAGGGGGACCCGCTGAACCAGTGCGGAGAGAGAGAGAGAGAGATTGGTATCATTGAGAGTTTGGGTGCCTGTGAAGAACAGTGGGCTGTCAGGCACTGTAAACTGTTTTTGGACTTGTACTGCCTTCAAACTTTTGTGACCATAGCGGTCCTGAGTTAATGCTGCCCTAAAGACTGTGTGACTGCATCGGTCCAGGTAAAAGCTAATATTTTGGCCATACCAGTTGCGTGAAAGCTGAATGTGCTCCGACAAATTAAATGATGCTACCAGGAGCTATGTGTGAATATGTTTAATGAATTTGGGATCCCTGTTGTTTCTTCAAGTTCTGTGTGGACATTCCATTATTGAAAGGAACTGTTTAATATGCATTAACCTGTTGTTTTCATCCAGCACCAGCGAGAAAAAGGGACCCTGTCTGTGACATCTGGGCCTGGGTAACGTGGCCACTGGAAGTGTTTCTTCTGTTGTGTGCGCCCTTTCCCATGGACATATTCCATCCATACCCCTAGACACAGGGGGAGAGAGAGGGCTACATTTCTATGTATGACAGTTTATGTGATTTAAATGGCTAAGGCACACAGATGTTACAGTTTTGCACTTGAGCAGTTGGTTTACAGAGAATGCTTAGATACCAATCGGTGTGGTGTTTGTTGGGGGGAGGGGTAAGGATATGTGGGTTTGAGGATCAAACGAAACTAAAATCAAATTAAATACCTGTGCCATATAATACTATGCACTCCATCAAGCCCAGCAGTGATGAACTTTACATACATTTTCTATAGGTTACAGTCAGTAATTTCAGAAATACATATTTTTTTCATCAAGACATCAGCCTCCATTCAGTGCACATAGTAAGTTATATTTGTAAAAGGCTGAGAAATTATTTAAAAGTTTAAGTTGACAAAACATTAAGTTAGTTATCATGTTTGGTCAGCTTCACCTTTCAGCATTTTCCTGTATAAGTCTGATTCCTAGAGAGAGAGAGAGAGAGAGAGAGAAAGAGGAGAGGTGGAATGGTGGCGCTCTGTTTATCATTTAGTTTTAGAGTGGTTCTGAAAGGGTTAACATACGCTGCAGACAGCAGTAAATCATTGTACAGTCACGCACACACACACACACACACACACACACACACACACACACACACACACACACACACACACACACACACACAGTTGGGAGAGAGCGAGAAATGTAATCTGAATGTCTGCTGGAGCAATGCAGTCTCATTACAAACTCAGTTTTGACCAACAGGCAGTGGTGTAGTACTAAATTTAGAAGTGTGGGGTCTCCATGAACTACAATGTCCCCAACCCCCCACAAGCCGGGGGTCTGGAGGCTGCAGAGGACCCCAGACATTATCAGGTTTTTGATGCATTGTGGTGCATTTCGAGTGTCATTTTGAGACTATTTGGCTGCTTCTAAAATCTTCTTTGACTTGTTACAAACAACCAATATCACTATCAAAATAAATACTTATTATTTTAAGAAAAAAATTATCAAAATTGAAGAAAAAAATTCCACTCCAGCCACCCTTCAAACATCTGACTATATACCACTTCTCTTGAGTACAGTCAACTATCACTGCAGCAGGCATTGCACTTGTTACTTTGCAACCTGAACAGAAGACTCTCCCCTTCCCCAACAGTGCACCACACAGACAGACATACATACAAGGCAACATGAAGGGCACACAAAACACCAGCCTAGAGATGCATGTATCTGTCACACAGCAGACATGTACACAGCCCATCCATGCTTGAGACTGGAACTGATACACAGGACCAACTGGAGGGTACCTCCAGGCCCAACATTGACACAGGATGTATACCTGGTCATTAATGCTCTATCTGCATGTACCCTAAACTGAGATGATTGGAGCAGGGAGGGTAAGGCTCAACAGGAACAACTGCATGAAATACAGGGCATATACAGTGACATCACAGTCCACAGACTTGACATACAGCAAGAGTTCCGCAACCTGTCTGAAACCTCAGACAAGGGCATGACCATAATTATTACTGCTCTACAGCAGGATGATGTTTTCCATTTATATCCAGTACATGGCAACCAACCCCCCAAATCACCATATGTCATGCACCAGAACCACAACATCATCAAGAACTCCAGCATAACCCACACATGCCAGCCAACCTACAGGGGTGCACAGCCAACTGTAACAGATGATGATCTAATGCCAAGCACATCCTGTGGCATGTACACAGCCCAGTCACATGGCAAGGGACATGGCAGGGACAATGCCAGTGGTAGGCTCATGCCACCCTAAACACCAACTCAGAAGTCATCCCAGACACAAAAACCAAAAAATGCCTCATCTGAATGCAGCACAGGTTTTAATGTTCAAGAATTGCCATCCACCATCAGATGCATGTGGACTTCACTTAATGGGTCCCATGATCACTCACAGCAAGAGGATGGGAGGCAGGCAGCAAGGGGCAAACTTGGGGGAGAGAGAGATCACTCAAGTTGCTGGACACAGCCCAATGCCTCACCATTAGATAAGGCCATTCAATATGGAGGCAGCATAGTGTAGTGGTTAAGGGCACTGAGCTGCAAACCTGGAGACCTGGGTTTGAATCCCACTAGCTCCCACTTCTATATTGTGTGAGGCTGAACAAGTCACTTAACTTCCATGTGCTCCCAGATTGCACCTGGAAACAAGCTCCAGCTTAGTGTGCCTTTTATGGTTAAACAATTTATCCTCCCCCCATACAAACAAAATTATTAATACAAAACAAAACATTTATCTCACTGCTCCTTCTATGAGAAAGCCAGGCTGGTTACTAATTCATATTGTTTTGTTAGCACCGACCATCTAATTCATCCGGTCCTGGCCAAGTCCTGACTCCCAGCTTGTGAGAATTAATCCCTCACAAGCTCATACGGCATGACTAGTCAGCTGCTCCCCACTCACTTTCTGCATAGTACCAGCCGCACCTCCAGCTACAGAGGAATAGCTAGCTGCTTGCTGGGTTAGAGGATTTCTGCAGGACATTCCCCAGACTGCAGATCTACCTTTCACATGAACAAAAAGTACCAACTTCAAGATGAGAACAAAGTTATCACTGCCAGATTAATAAATTACTAATCCTTCGTGGAGAAGACATTTAAACATGTACTACTGCTTTGCAACATTAAATAAATAAGTCTACTATACTGCTCTATCCTGGAAAAATACATAGTAAAAGCTCAACAGGTTTCAATCTGACAGTCTCTGAACAATCACAAGTATTGTACAAACACTTGTGTCTACTGTACTCTTGATTGCTCAATGGCAACCAGTTGGTGGCTGGCCAAGGTGGTGATCAGAAGGCTGTGCAGGTCGCTGTCACTATCGCCGTACTTTGGCTTAGGTGACCTGAGAGGAGGGGATTGTGGGGAGGAGGGTCCTGAGCAGACAGGTTAACATAGGATCAGGTGCCCTTAAGTGGGGACCACTAGACTACCAGGAATATTCAAGACAGCTGCAGGATCATCATTTGGGGGTGAAGGAACCACTATACCACCCAGAATATTCAAGACAGCTTCAGGATGCGTGATCGGGAGTGGGAGACCACTAGACTACCAGGAATAGTCATGACAGCTACAGGACAGTCAATAAGTGGGTACAGGAACCACTACACCACGAGGAATATTTGAGACAGCTACAGGACAGGTGAATAGGGAGGTGGGGGACCAACAGACCACAAGGAATATGTAAGACAGCTACAGAGTGGATGGGGGACAACACACCATGTTAATGGGCCCGCAATGGGCTTGCAAATAGGCCATAGTGCCTTCCATGCCCAAAGGGTTCATTACCATGTTAGGGATAAATATGGCCCACATGAGCCCTGCCACTATCCCATTTGATCTGCACCACCTCCATTATGCTGCTGTTAGCTATATTCAGTCTGGGCCTGTGTCAGCATAGCGTAAAGTCACTATGCAATGTACTGACATGGCCCCCATATTTAGACAGTTTGCATGTTCCACTTGCAGTGAGCTAACTGTCTAAATATTGCCCCTAGGCAGGCTGTGCATAAACTGCCACAGGCCGCACATGGCCAGCTGTGAATATGTGGGCCTATACTCCTTGGCCCAGAGGAACCCAAAGTCCATGAAACAATGGGTTAAGAAAGACCTGCTTATTGCCTCAAGATACTGTTGTTCTAACTTGTAACAGCATGAAAGCAAACATGTTTGGCATTGATTTATGCCTGTTTGTTTTGACAGCAAAATATATATATATAGTACTAAATAGAGGAGACTCTTGCTTACAGTACCTTGCAAGTCACCGAGGGAAAATAGCCATTAGACACAGGCACCAATGAAACTGTCTCTTTATTATCAATCAAGCAATATTTCCAAATAAACTCCTTACAAATGCAAATACGGTGTAATCACCCAAATTCTTCCACAGGATTGTTAATACAAAACCTGGACAGAGGGTTACATGATCTTTACTTACCTTAGTAGGAAAGTGACTTTAACTTAGCAAACAAACAGATTTACTAACAAGCATTTGTCAATGCTGAATGTTGGCTTGCTGGCATTGGCATTGGTAGTGCAGAAGTTAGACAGATGCATCATAGGAATGGCAGTGAAGTATTGAACTGATGCCAACCCACCCCCACCCTGCAGAGAGTGACAAGCATTAGGGTGTTCCTTTGGGTGTTTGGTAGTGCAGTGCAGGAAAACATGTCAGGCAGGATGTGAGGAATGACAGCTGCACAGTTCATAAGGAGGTGTAAAAAAATGCCAGTGTTGAAAATGTGGCATGTAAATATACTAAATTTGTGAAGCTACTAGGGTGTGTGGGAAATATGCAATGCACGCTTGCAACACTGCCATTTTATGGGCGTTCGGCACCAAATTTTCAACATAGGCATTTTAGCACCTCTGCTCATGTACAGTGTCACTGTTATTTCCTCAGTGTCCCAAGAAGTGATTTCGCACAGCGACCACGCTATTCTGCGCCGGAAGTGCGAAAACACATTTTGGGCACTGATATGTCAAATGACGGCTGTACTGTTCATCAAGAGGTGTGGAAAAATGGCAATGGTGAAAATCCAGACTGAAAATATCACAAATGCACGACGGTACGAGCGTGCATGCAATCTGCCAATGCATGCTCGTAACACAGTTATTTTATGGAGTATCATCACCAAATTTTCAACATAGGCATTTTAGGTCCTCTGCTCATGAACTGTGTCACTGTCATTTTCATAATCTGGCCCAAACACTGATTTCCCACAGTGACTGCGCTATTGTGCGCTGGAAGTGCGGAAACACATTTCGGGCAGGATGTGGAAAATGACAGCTGTACTGTTCACAAGGAGGTGTACTAAAATGACAATGCTGAAAATCCAGCAGTAAAATATTGTGAATGTCCGAAGTTACGAGCCTGCGTAGCAACTGCTCAACGCACGCTCGTAAAACAGGCATTTACTGGATTTTTTCCACCAAATTTGGAACTTAGGCTTTTAGAGGCACCTCATGAATATCACCACTGTCATTTCGGCATCGCGTTTTAGGTGATTTCGCCGCGGTGACCGCGAAATCACCTTCGAGGCCAATAAACGCCATGACAGTGACAGTGACAGAATTCATGAGGAGGGGCCCCAAAAACCCCATGTTGAAAATTTGGTGCAAAAATTCCAAAAAATGCCTGCGATATGCAACAAAGTTGGAAAAACTCTATCTAGCCCATTATACAGCTTACCGGCATTTCCTCAGTTCGCGGTCAGCTTTGAAGAGTGCAGACGTGTTCCCGGTCCACTGAAGATCGTCGCACCAGACTCCGGAGGTAAGTATGGGGTAATGGGGGGTGTGGGGAGGCAGGGTGCGCAGTTGGTGGGTGCGGGTTGTGGGGGCAGGAGAAGCGCCGTGGGACTGTTTTAATTTGTAGGTTTAAAAAAAAGACGACGTGGAAGTTTGCCACACCTGGGGTGGGCTCCCAGCTGGCAGAAGGATGGCTGGGGGGCATGGAGCTGACAGGGGATTGGGCACCCCCGTCGGCCATGGCATCAGTTGCCACGCTGGGGTGGGCTCCCAGCGTGGCACCCTGTACTGGAGGAGGGATGGCACATAGCAAAGTGGACATAACTTCTAAACAAAGTGACGCTGCATGACGAGCTTGTCTCTGATTGCAGCGGCACTTTGTTTAGAAGTTTTGTCCACTTTACATAATGTTGGTGTCAGCGCTAGCATGCTGGCTTATTGGGGAATGAGGGACACACCTACTGATGCGTGCCCTGCATTCGCCCAACAGCAGCCGTGCCCCCAAAGCTGCACTCTCCCAATATGTTGACTGCCGCGCAAGCGCGGCAAGCCGATATAAAAATGAGACTGCCTGTTTTACTCAATTGGAGGCTCATCAAAATGAATGCCTGTCCCACCCAGTGACCCCACTGCCACAAGCTGAAACCTGATCTCAAATCACCTTGTGCTCCTATGAGAAAGAATTCAGCAGAGAAGCTACGGTATAAAACAAACTTCTCTTACATCTGTGCTTCAAGACTGTTCAGTTGCTGATTTAAGACTGCTGCCTGGAGAACTACATCAAAAAATCATTGAAGACTTTAAGAAGTATGGGAGCACTACAACCCTGCCAATAAGGCACTGTTTAGATATAAATGTGTAAAAAGAGGGTTTAGGTGTTCTTTGACACTAAAACAAACTGTCTGTATTGTTTACACTCCACAGATTGTAATTTGAGCTGTCAGGAGAATGCTACATGTAGGAAAGGAACTCTTTTTCTCCCCCCCACCCAGCGTAGTGATTTCAGGTAGTTGAAGTATTGTGGTTCATGTCCGAAATTGTGCTTTGGAAGGAGTCTGAAGTACCTTTTTTCCCAGGTGATAGAAAGACGTTTGCAGGGCTCCACCCCTGCAGCCATAAAAAGGCAGAGACTGGCTCTCCTAGAAAGTTAAAAGAACAAAAAATTCTGACTTTGGAACAGCAGCATAAGGGGCAAGGTGGCACCACTTTCATCAAGAACTTTTGGAAGTTTGAACCAAACTCACTACATTATTGTTAAAGAAAGCAGAATGGCAGGTGAGGTTTGCTAAACACAGATACTATGAGGTAGGATGCAGGGCTGCCAGGGTGTTAGCATTTGAATTTAAAAAGATAGAATCTGATAGAGTAGTTCCCCAGAACTAAGATCCTGTTACCCTTTCAATTTGGTGGATCACTGCAGATAAAAATTCCAGGTGCTTTGAAAGGTTTTACACACAACTTTAAACAGATTCTGGGCTGGTTGCACAAATAGAGCATAACATGTCATATTTCTGGACAAATTAACCTTCTAAGAATTATCACCTGAGGACAAGCAAGGTTTAGAGAGCCTAGTGACAGAGACAGAAATTTCTGCGGCCTGAAGCCATGAAAGAACTACAGAGTAATAAAGTACCAGGCCAGATGGTTTTAATAGGGATTTCTATTAAGCCCTTAGGGAGCAGCTAACATCTGTATTGTTTAAAACCTTTAGAAACTGCCAGATAGAAAGGGTAATGCCAGAAACTTGGATGGTGACCTTAATATCACTGGTACCAAAACCTGGGAATGGGATGTTTACCTGTGTAGCATTCAGGCCCATAAATCTGGACATACTGAGATGCCAGTACAGTAGGCCTAATGGTCTATCAAGTCTGCTCGAGAATCAGCATACAGTCAGGGCATCATTGCTACCCTCCCTGCCTCCCCCGTGAACCTCCCCAACCCCATCCCCCATTGGAGGTACATCTCCAGTTTTTGCATTACTCAGTTTTACCTTCCCCCTGAACCTGTCCCAGCCCAACTTAACCCCTCCACAGTATTTACAGCCAACAGTTCTGCAGGCAGTGCATTCCAAGGTTCAACCACCCTCTCGGTGAAGTAGCATCTCCTTGTCTCCCCCCTGAGCCTCCCGCCAACCAGCCTCATAGAGTGCCCCCTGGTGGCCCTCGCCTCTCTCAGCTGGAGCACCCTACCCAGGCTTACCCGTTTCACCCCTTAAGGTATTTAAAGACCTCAATCATATCCCCTCTGTCCCTCCTCTCCTCCAGGGAATACAAGTTGAGCTCCTCAAGTCTCTCCTCATAGGACCTTTCCCCCAAACCCTGTATCATCCTGGTCCCCCGCCTCTGGACCCTCTCCAGGAGTTCAATGTCCTTTTTCAAGTACAGGCACCAAAACTGCACACAGTATTCAAGGTGTGGTAGCCGGCCTGGTGGAACTGAGGGTTGAGGCGATGGATGCCACACCTCACTCCACACCGGTGACCTGGGTTCGGGAATGAGCCCGGGCCACCGGGGGACAGCAGGGGAGAGAGAGGATTGAGCATCCAGAGGACTGCTTTCCTCTCTCAGGGGGATCCAGGCTCCTGCCTGGCACTGCAGTGGCCCCTGCTGGTGACCAGAGGCAGTACAATGTGCAAGGCTTAGCAAGAGGGCAGATGGAGCTGTGGTGGGCATGCCTGGCCCCATTGCACGACCGAGCTTCACTGGGGGAAGGATGGAGGGGAAGGAAGCAACGCAGCCAAGAAAACTCTGCTCCCGGATATAGGTGACGGCACTGCCCCCTTGACCACACTTCATTAGCTGGACTCCCAGCTCCTGGGCCGAGCCCAGCCCAGCCTGAATTACAAGATAGAGTGCTCTGGGTGGATAGGGCGGCCCCACCTCGGGAGGGCTCAGAGCCAAGGGGATAGCCGGGCTGGTGCCAGGTAAGCTGGAGGGTTTCAGGCTCAGAGGTAGAGCCGAGGGTGTGCAGATGCCCGAGAGAGTTCTCCGGGGCCAAGTGGAGCCAGGAAAAGAATGTAAAAAAAAAAAAGTATTCAAGGTGTGGTCTAACCAAGCAGTTATATAGAGGGAGAAGCACCTCCTGCCTTCTCGAGGTTATCCCCCTGGTGATGCACCCAAGCATTTTATTTGCTTTGGCCGCAGCCCTCCTACACTGTTTAGATTTATTCATTTTGGCATCCACCACCACCCCAAGGTCCTTTTCCCCCTCCCGAAACCTGTGAAACAGTTCACCATGATAATGGCTTATAGGTTAAAATGAGATAATTATCAGTAAATTAGTTAAACCCAGACCAGGTCTTACTCCAGAAGGTACCTCACCAGCAATGTCCGATGGCTGTTAAATATTCTAGTTCACAGATACCTTAAGGAATCTATGCAAGTGGCAATTTCAATCAACACTGAAAAAGTATTTGGTCACTTGAACTGGATGTATCTCTGCATAGTGATACAGCACATGAGTTTTGGTGAGCACTTTTTGCAATGGGTATATTTGCTATACCATAATCCAATAGCTAGGGTATAGGTTAATGGTACAGTTTTAGACTTCTTTCCAGTTAAACTGGGCACTCAACACGGATGCCCGTTATCCCCACTTAATTTTTACCGTAAGCATAGAGCCCCAGCTTAATCGGACAGACAGATCAGATCCAAAGGATAAGGGTGGATGAGGTTGAGAATCACATATCACTGTATTCAGACAACACTCATATATTTACAGGAGTCCAAAAAGTACAGTGCATGCCAATCCTTGTTAGGTCACTAGAGTAGTTTGGGGATATCTCATATTTTAAAACCAATAAAGAAAAATCTGATGTGATCCTTGCATCTTGGAGTACTTGGAGTACAAATCCCCATAGATCTTCAGTCTGTTTAAACTTGTAATTACACATCAATGAAACAGAAAGTTTTCACTGATATCAGTAGATGGCTGTCTCTGCCAATGTTCTTCTCAGGAAAAATGTATGCAGTTAAGACTGCCCTGCTCCAATTTATTTTTCTGTACACAGCTCTGTCAATTCCAGTACCAGGTTCAGATTAGAGAGAGATGAAAAAAGTAATTAATTTATCTGGAACACATGAAAACTTCACATTAGATGAGAGAGACTGACTCATCCCAAGGAAAGAGGAGGTTTTGGCCTACTGTGTTTCAAACACTACTATGAAGCAACTCAGCTTACACATGTTTAGGAGTCAATCCTAGATTCAGATGATGGGGCTTGGTTCCCCTAGAGGGGACACATTATTTGGGATGTCCTACCAGCTTACTTCTATGGTGCACAGACAAGAAGGAAATACTAGAAACCTCAAACCAATAGACTAGGTATACATTTAGGATTTGGATGGAATTTAAGGATTGGGTGCCACAGGTGAGGATACAGTGGAGTAAGGTCCCTATTAGGTATTGACCTTTTTTGTTAGCTAGATTGGATGTGGTGTTACAGCAATGGGATTGCCATGGGTTTACATATTTTGAGCAATTTTAACAGATAATTACATAATAAAGTTGTGTCCTCTAGCTTCATCCTTTCCCTGGTAGACTACGGCATAGTCATCTATGGTGCCACCTCGGACTGTGCCCTGTCCCCCGATAAAATGTGCCCTGAATAAGGCCTGCCGGCTAGCCACAGGCAGTGACAGGCTCATGCACACTTGTGACCTCTACCAACGATCGGCATGGCTTAACTTTCAGGGGTGTCTATTCTACTTGATCTGCCTACTGGCCAAAAAAATCCAACTAGGGCTATCTCCCCCTGGCTGTCTCTCGCTTCTCCAACCGAGTTCACCCAAATGGACCACAGTACATTTGACACTACTGCCTTTCACATCCCCTTTGTTAAAACTAGTGCTGGTCAAAGGTCCTTCTGGTACAGGGCTTCACTCTGGATGAACTCAATCCCTGGTCCTACCCTATCAATACCCAGGCTGGGACCTTTTAAAACTGAGTTATGAGACTATGTTATGTCCAACTGCAAATGTGACTGCTAATAACCCTGGTTCCCTGTAATGACAAGTTCTTTTGCTGGTTAGTCCTTGACCCCATTGTACAACTGTACGGTACACACCTATGGTGTTGCTCTAAGTGTTTGTTGTGAAATATGGCTCTGTATTTTATTCTCTATATTTGTTCTAATTATATGCTGTATTTGACTTTGTTCATTGTATGACATGGAGCCTTTGCAAATAAGTCCCTGACTCAAAGGGTTGTAATTCCTAGACTTTAATAAATAAATAAATAATCAAGAATTTCCATCAGTTACAGACAGAATTTAATTTGATGCAGAGGGATGTGCTTAAATATTTGCAGTGCAGGGACTTCATAACCTGCACAAGTTTTAATGCTGCCCTTATGGAAGATCCATCTCTTAGAATACAATTCATAATTCGAACATCACAGGTCACCACTCCTAATTCCATTATTGTAAACATGCACTGCCTTCTGAGGGGAAAGTTAGGGATGCCCCAGGTTTTTCACATCCATCAGCAATAGGAAAGAGAAGCAGATATTCATCCAACTCAGAAGCAGTTGGGCACAGTACAGAGAGGAATATTGAAAACAACAGTTTCTGCCTCATTGGCAAGAATGCAGAGGAAACGTGTCCGATTTTTTCCTGACTACTGGCAGGTCAGCACATGTACAGTAGGCTCAAGTAACACACATAAGTGCTGAATAGAAGTGGGATGAGGGGCACCCCATTCCATATTTTGGGGAAATGCCCAAGGAGCCAGGCATTTTGGGCCCTATTAGGACCCAGCTTACAATATAATGGAGCTGCCAGTTCCTCCTACATTCGAAAATTTGCTTTTGGATCTTCGACTGATGGGTGCTACAAAGAGGGAGAACCATTACCTATATCTAGTAATGATAGCAACAGTAGCCAAAGCTGTAACACACAGCTGGCCCATGGTCATGGATGGGTGCCCACAGCTGGCAGCTTGGGGTAAAATCTGTGATCAAACAAAGGGAATAGAAACCATTAAAGCATTACTTTGGCTGTAGCTGGATACATTTATTTCTAGGTGGTTCTGCTTTTTCAAGACAAGAAGGAAGCTGAAGGGGTTTCAATAGTAGATCAATTGCTTGTATGAGCTGAACCCCAGGTCTGAATTAGAGTAAGGAGACATTTGAATTGTTCATAGTTTGTAGGTTTAGAATTATTTCTTTTGATGGGGCAATGCTTTCTGAAGTATAGGTTTGAATCATAACTGGGTAGTAATTAACTGAGCACATCTTTCTTTGTTCATAGTTCTTAATTTTTCATTTTACAGTACAGCTTTCTGGTTTTTTTAACATGACCAGTTCTAAGGTTATATTTTAAATTAAAACTATTTATTGGTTTAGGCACCTCATACCATCCACTATTGTTGGTATCCGACAAATTGAAGTGCAGAGGAGAATGCACATTTTGGTACAATGGTTGGTGCAGAATCTGTACAGTACCTTGATAAAATCATGCTTCATGTATCATTGTTTGATAAGTACTGTCTCTTGCTTGATCACTAAACTTATTAGGTTACAAAAATCTTGCTGATTTTGCTCACCGAGCATAAAGGTGCCCAAGCATCATTTGCAATATCACAACAGGGTTACAAAGCCACACTGAAAATCCCAATGTGTTTTGTACCCTTGGCAGGTGAATTATCAAGGGCTTCAAGCCCACAATCCCAGCATGGTTATATAACAACAATTCTTAAAGGGGTAATGTCTTAAAAGAGAAATGTCCAAGTTATCAGTATAACATAGTGGGACACACAAAAACATACTCTTGTAGCAAAAAAATTCTAGTGTATGAAAAGTGCCAGTGACAGATACAATACAATTAAAACCAATGAATATTACACAAGTGCACAAAGCGCTGCCATCCATTCATGCCACTGCAGATACTTACATTGAGAAAAACAGACACTCTGTACTGGGGACAGTTTTTTTCATTTAGAAGTAATCAAACCTGTATATTTTAGGGTGCTTGGGGAGAAGGACAAAGGAGGTGGGAGCCAGAGGGAGGTTGGGTAAAGGATTTTCATTGATGATCTGGGTCTTGTTAGGTAGGGACTAGGCAGGGTGATGTTTTTGGCATGTGGGGGGAAGTGAATAACTTCCTCTGACCTCTGCTGACCTAGGAGTGAATCAGGGGGTCTGTACTGACTGTTTTTTATTTGTTTTCATGTACTGAGAAGTTACAACCAGGATGCTAGTTTAAGGAGGGATTGCTTTGTAGACAGCAGGCAGCAACGGGGGATCGGAGCTGAATCGGGCTCCGTACAGAGTTTAATTTTATTTTCATCAGCTGCTTAATCAATTGAGGCAGTGCTTTACAGGGCTTGTTAATTTGAGTTGAATTCCAGCTCCTAAGACACGGCAGCTGAATCAGGCTCTAAGGGACACTGCAGCCATTCAGAAGCAGGCAGTTTAAGGCACCAAATTCAAACCACCGGCACCTGCCTTCAAAAACAGGGATTTTTCTGTTCAGCTGTACAGACCTCAGCTGACCTAGGAGTGAGTCAAGGGTCTATACTGTTTGTTTTTTATTTGTTTTCGTCCATTGAGAAGTTACTGCCAGGATGCTAATTTAAGGAGGGAGTGCTTTGCAGATAGTAGGCAGCAACGGGGGATCGGAGCTGAATCTGGCTCTGTAATGAGTTTAATTTTATATTCATCAGCTACATAGTTACATGATAACATAAAGAATACTGGATGTGCATACAGTTGCACATCCAGTATTTTTTAAAGTGTATGGTGCCCCCGAAAATAATTTTAAAAAGTCAGATTTTTTTTTTTAAATAAATGTTTGCTGCAATGCTGTCACATTTTATTTCCCTGTTTTAAGGCTGGTTGCTAGGGTCAGTGAAATGGTTGTTATAGAGCAGACACCCCTATTTGTCTAGTGGAGGCTTTGATTGGTTGCCAGTTGCCTGTGGGAGGGTTTTTCAAAAGAAAAAACTTGGCCGCTCTATTTCTTGCTAAGTGAGACTGCAAGGGAGCTTCTTAGCTGTTTTAATTAATTAAAAATATCTGTTTTTTTTGTATGTAATCTTTTTATTGATCAGTAATAATAACATCAACAGGTACAAGAGTATTATGAGGCAAAGCTATGAGAAACAGACTCATCAGCAAAACTACATATGACAATAATCTAGAAGAACTTCTGACAAGACTGTAAAATACTAATGTATGTACTACAACAAGCACCACAAGTAAATTAAACGACATGAAGAGAAAAGGGGAAAACATTCTAGTATAAACTTACAGATTAAGAACCATTATCTGACCTCACTGCATAAAACCAGTAGCATGATACCAGTAACAACCTAGCAGAGAAAGAGAAAAAAAAAGCATAATTACATGACATAAATCTGTTCTTTACCCCAACCTTCCTGAGCCACAGAAGTCAGGCTTGAGAAAATCTATCTAGGGACCTCCTTCTCCAAAATAATACCTGCAAATATGCTGCAGTTTTGGACACAGCATTCATCCAGTGTGCATAATTAGGGATATTCAAAGTTCTCCATCTCAATAGGAGAAGGCGCTTGGCCTCCATGGCTGAAACATATAGAAGGGCCTTATAAAGTGTCAACCGAACATCTAAAATAGATGGGTCCCCTAAAATCCAAAAACGTGGGGAAAGAGGGTCAGTCCCCAGTAACATACTGTCCAAGAAATCAAATAAGGTATCCCACCATTGACTCAACTATGAGCAGCTCTACAAAATGTGGACTAGAGTTCCAGAGGCATCCCCACACCTCCAACACCTATCCGATCCGAGTAGGCCCATTTTCACCAACTTAACAGGTATTCTATAGCATCGATTCAAGACCTTCTTTTGAATAAGTTCTAGTTTAGAATTGGGAATTGCTCTGTGGGCTATTTCCCAACATGTAGCCCAATCTGCCTCCTTCAGGTGTTCCTGTAAATCATCCTCCCATCTGGCCTGAACCATTCCCCAGTTTGGTAGGGCCATTGTTTGCAAGAGCTTATATATAAGATTGGTGTGACCCTTGGGACAACTGGAACAACTACTTACATGGCTAATCAACTCAATAGTTGGTATAGTATAATCTTTGGTCAAAAAATGAATGAGAACATGACGAATCTGAAAAAATCTCCAGTGTTCCCGAAGGAAAGCCCATACTTCTAAACCAACTGTTGAAAAGACATAAGAATTTCATTCCATGACTCTAGCAAATGATCCACTTTTAGAATCCCCCTGGATGCCCACGAGCTCCAACAGATCAGGGACTCACCTACCTACAAATGATGGTTGTGCCATAATGGTTCATAGGGACCAAAAAAGCTATCATTCCATCTTAATAACTTTATAGACTTCCCCGAACATTGCCTTGAGAACAACATAGGGAGTGTCCATTTATCTTGCTCAGGATTAGAGGCTTGTAGGACAGCTGCCAGTGGAAGGCTCCCTAAAATCACCCGCTCTACTTCCACACAGAGGGGGGTTGCTGAAAAAGGACCCGCCCAACACAAAGTCTGATTAAAACCATGGGAAAGGTGGTTTGCCCAAGGCCATGGTAAATTCCATCCCCCTAGGGAAACCGGGGCTCTCAAAACTTTCCTACTAAACTGGGGTCTATTGCCCTGCCAGATAAAATTAGAAAGTAATTGATCAAATCTATTCCATAACCTCTGTGGGACTGGCATTGGGAGGTTGATGAGTTGATAAAATAGTCACGGGAAGGTCATCATTTTTATGACAGCAATCCTTCCAGGGAATGATAAATATAGTTTCTTCCAGTGATTTAAATCCGCAGCCCAGTCTGCCAACCGATCCAAAATATTCATATTTGCCATCTCCATAAGATCCCTGGAAATAGAGAACATTTTAATACCTGTGGTCCCATAGAGGCCCATGCAGGATCTGCACCATATAAAGGTAGGATCTCAGTTTTCCCCCAATTTACCCTCAACCAGGAGATAGCTCCGAAGGACTGAAAAATGTCCAACACCATAGGAAGTAAGGTTTCTACCTTGGATAACATGAGCAGCAAATCATCTGCATTAGGAAGTGTGGGAAAAGACTGATCCTCAATTGGTATCCAGCTAAAAATATCTGGTTGATCCTGCATTTTTTTTTTAAATAAAAGTATGAATATCTGGTTGATCCTACCTTGTTTGCATCTCGGGTGGTTTGAGTGATTGTGCAGGCACTGCCGCAAGTTACTATGTGGTTGATCCTGCTGTTTCTGTTGCCACAGCTGTTGTGGCTAGTATGCTTTGAAAATGAGCTGAAATGTTGTTGTACCACAGTATGGTATGACTGTGTTCCATGACCTTTGAATTGTGGTACAACAACATTTCAGTGAGGATGGTTTTCCATGCAGAACAAGCCCTCACCATACACTATATAGTAATTGATGGCAGACAAGGATTGCTAGGCCCATCCAGTCTGGCCATATACTCTACCTTTTTTAGCGGCCGCTGACCCTACTTGGTCATCGGCTTCAGACTCTCCTTCCCACCTAAATGGTTCCCTTGTGCCTATCCCATGCATGTTTAAATCCTCCCACTGTGCTTGCTCCCACCACATTCTGAGGCAGGCTATTCCATGCATCTACCACCCTTTCTGTGAAGAAAAACTTCCTCACATTTCCCCTTATCCTGCCTCCTTCCAATCTCATTTTATGTCCCCTTATTCACGTACTTCTCCTATACTAAATGGTGTTGTCCACTTGTACCTTGTTTATGCCCTGAAAATACTTGAAGGTTTCAATCATGTCTCCCCATTTCCTCCTCTGTTCCAGTGTATACATATTGAGGTCCTTCAGTCTCTCCTCATATGTATTCTGTTGCAAGCTCTGTATCATTTTTGTTGCCCTTCACTGAACTGCCTTCACACTGTCTATGTCCTTACAAAGATGTGGCCTCCAAAACTCTACACAGTATTCCAGATGAGGCCTCACTAGTATCTTGCATAGTGGTATCACCACCTCCCTCCTTCTGCTAGTGATACCACTTCCTATGCACCCCAACATGCCACTGGCCCTCCCCACAGCCTTTGTACTTTGCTTGGCCACCTTTAGGTCATCTGAGATGATAACTCCCAAATCCCTTTCTTCACTGGTGACCAACAGCAACTCCTCCCATCCTGTAGCTCTCTTCTGGGTTTCTGCATCCCAGATGTATGATTTGCATTTCTTTGCATTGAACCTCAGTTGCCACACTGTGGACCATTTTTCCAGCTTTCCTAGGTCTCTTCTCATTTTTTCCACCCCATCTGGAATGTCCACCCTGTTGCAAAGCTTTGTATCATCTGTGAACAGGCAAACCTTCCCCTCCAGCCTTTCTGCAATGTCACTAATGAAGACATTAAAAAGGACTGGCCCAAAAACCGATCCTTGAGGTACCCCACTGATCACTCCTCTCTCCTCGGATTGAATCCCATTTACCACTGCCCTCTGCTTCCTGTCTCATAACCAGTCTCTAACCCAGTTTGCCACCTTGTGGCCCGCACTCATGCTACCCAACTTGTTCACCAGTCTTTTATGTGGGACGGTGTCGAGGGTCTTGCTGAAATCAAGGCAGGTGACATCTACCACTCTTTGTAATCCACCTCCTTCATTACCCAGTCAAAAACTTCTATCAGATTTGTTTGACATGAGCTTCCTTAAGTGAATCCATGCTGCCATGGATCCTGGGCCCCATTGGATTCCAAGTGTTCCATGATCCTTTCTTTATACAGTGCCTCCATAATCTTACCCACCACTGAAGTAAGGCTGGCAGGCCTATACTTTCCTGCCTCCTCCCTGTTACCACTTCTGTGAAGAGGGACTACATGTGCCCTCCGCCAGTCCTCCGGAACCACTCCTGTGTTGAGCGACTCAGTGAACATGGCTGTCAGTGGCATAGCTAGCTTCTTCTGTAGTTCCTTCAAAATCTTGGGATGTATGCCATCTGGCCCCATTGCTTTGTCTACCTTCAGTTTTGTGAGATCCTCCAAGACTCTCTTCTGCAAATGGACTGGTAATCATTGCCCTCCCCCCTTTGGATCTGGTGCCCAGCTGTGGTCCCTGCCCTTCCCCTTCTTCAGTGAATATTGAAAAGAAGTATTTATGCCTTTTCCAGGTCTCCCTGCACCCCCTCACCTTCATCACCTCTGAGACTTATGATTCCCCCCCCGAATTCCTTCTTTCACTGATGTACCTATAGAATGTCTTGTCCCCTTTCTTCACTGTATGTGCTAGTCTTTCCCCTGCATGTGCCTTTGCACTCCTAACAGTTTTCTGTGCTTCCTTAAGATGATTAAGGTACACCACCCTATCATCTTCCTTCTGTAGCTACTTATACTTTCTGAAACCCATCCTTTTGTCCCTTACTTTCTCTGCTACCTCTTTTGAGAACAATGGTGGTTTCCTCCTTCTCTTACCTTTGTGCCTCAGCTTAATGCACTGGTTTGTCACTGCCATTATGGCTCTTTTTAAGTGTGCCCACTGTTCTTCAATCCCTCCCTCCTGCCTTCCTCCTCACCAGGGCTTCTTCAATACCAATCCCCATCTTAGCAAAGTTCACCCACCTGAAGAAGCTATTTCATCTGCTGCTTAATCAGTTGAGGCAGTGCTTTGCAGGGTTTGTGATTGGAGCTGAATTCCAGCTCCTAAGATATGGCAGCTGAATCAGGCTCTAGGGGATACTGCAGTCAATTGGGAGCAGGCAGTTTAAGGTGCCAAATTCAAACCACTAGTGCCTGCCTTTAAAAACAAGGGTTTCTCTATTCAGCAGTACAGACCTCAGCTGACCTAGGAGTGTGTTTGGCTAGGGGCCGACAGGTACTTCATTTCCCTCCCACCATCCCCGCCACCCAGTTACCTTGTTGCTGGTATAAATATATAGCCACAACAGTTGATTAACATCAGGGTAGCCCTCACAACCACCAATTCTATTGGTGGGCTGCAACTGCTAAAATAACCTAACATAAAGCTGGAGGCTGTGACTGACTGGAGAAACCATCCTAACAGAATTAAGTGGGAGGGGCTTAATTAACATAAAGAAAAACTTTCTTTGTATTTTCCTTTTCAGCATGGATGTGGTTAGCTGTAAAGGATGTGGGGCTCTCATCTTCCAGTGACTTCTCTGGAGATAGGGGCACTGCCCCATATACAACACACGAAACTGACTCAGGGTTCAGCTGGCTGAAGCATGAAATGAAATAACTAGGATATGAAATCAGCTGTACTGGTGCTCAACTCCACCATGTCTGCTCCCTCAGAGACACACCGCTCAGTGGAGGGGGGGGTGGAAGGTGGTAAGGTGAGGAGGTAAAGTTGGGAGAAGGAGTCAAGTGAACCCTGTTCCTCCCAAGGAGACCCCAACCACAAACTGCTTTGCACCTCTGGCAGGACAATAGGACCCATGCGCTGTAGGGGAGGTTATCAGGTCAGTCAAGGGGCTTCGGCAGATCAATGTGATGGCATCAGGTAGCTGTAAGAGAAAACATCATGGTAACAAGGACAAGCATTGCAGCAGCAAAGACAAACAATTACTCATTGTAGAAGACTGATGACCAGAGGTGCTGAATCCAACCTGAGTGGAGATACCCATGCAGAGGTGATGATCAGATGCCCACCAGAAGCCTCGGCAAGAACAGACACAGACTGCATCAGGAGAATAGTGGACCAAGTGGAGAAGGAAACTGAGGTATTAGTATATCTAGGAAAGATCTAGTGAACCAGATGGTGGGAGAGGTAAAGAGGAACTTCATGAAACTGAGCAAATAGCTGGCAGCTAGTGGACCTCCCTGGCTTTCTCTGAGGTCCTTCCAGTGTGAGAAAAAGGTGCTTGCATGGACAAAATCAGGTACAAGGAGGTTGAAGAGTTTAATGATTGACTGCAAAGATGTTGCAAGAAAAAAGACTATCTCTTTGTCAGAAACTGGGGGAGACATAGGGGATAGGAAACTCTTCAAATATGATGGTCTTCACCTTCTCAGGGAAGGGGTAAGAGCACTGGGACAGAAATTCAATGTTGTTAAAGGGTGTTTCAACTAGATGAGGGTGAGTCTGTGGCTAGTGAAATTATCAGCGTCTGCACAAGGGATAGGAAATTAGCCATCTCTCCTTCTAAATGAAAAGTCACCTTGCCACAAACAGAGAGCATGAGTGGGGTAATCAGGGTGAATCAGAGGGGCCATAAGGGGAAGGAAACAACAGATAACCAATAGATGAAACTAAATACTGGTAAGAAAACCACCCCTGCTGGTATATGGAAAGGGACGTGCTTCAATGCCAGAAGCCTGGGTAACAAAATTAGTGAACTACAGGCAGCAATGGCAGACACCCAAGTGGACCTGGTGGCCATCAAGGAAACATGTGCCATGGAAAACAATGACTGGGACCTATCAGTCCATTGGTGCACACACTGTAGGCAGGATAGGAAGGGAACTGGAAGGGGAGGGGTAGCCCTAAATTTCTGCGATGGAATATTTGCAACCTCTATTGAAGCTATCAAAAGGTAAGATGTTGAATCCCTGCGGGTACATCTGAGATCAGATTCAGGTAAGAAGATCTGAAAAAGGGTGGTATACAGACCTCCAGATCAAACAGAGGGGAGGGACTCAGCACTCATAGAAGAAATCAGAGATGTGGTAAAAAAAATCGTGATGGTAGGCGACCTGAACATGCCAGATGTTGACTGGGGTGTTCAAATTGTTAGAATCTTGAGAAGTCAAATTGTGGTAGATGCCTTACAGGCCTGTCTGCTCAACCAGATGGTCAGCACTCCAACTATGTCAGAGACCATACTCAATATGCTGCTCTCAAATTTGGAGATGGTTGGAGAGTAAAGGTTAGAGAACCACTGGCAAATAGTGACCACAACTCTGTTTGGTTTGAGTTGTTCCCAGGGGATGTAAAATTGAAGTCTTGACTTTTGGGGAGCAAATTTTGGAAAAATAAAACCGATACTTAGAGGTAAACTAGCCAGGATCCAGGAAGAAGGGGAGGTGAAGGACATCTGGTGGCTTGTTAAACATGCCGTAACAGAGGCTACAAGGCTGTGTGTCAGGACAGTGACAAAAAAGCAAAAAGCACAAAAGACTGTTAAGGTTCACAGACCAGGTCAGAAATGCAATTAGAATCAAAAGGGAGGCTGTCTGTAACTATAGGGAGTTCAAGAGCAATGATAGCTGGGATAATTTCACCAGGAAGATCACGGATGCAAAGAAGACTGTGAGGCTAGCAAAGGCAGAGGCAGAACTTAGGATAGCCGAAGGAATCAAATCCAGAAATAAGCAATTCTTTCGATACATTAGGGAAAAATGAAAAAGGGGATGGGTAGTCAGACTCATAGATGGAGGCAAGAGTATAGAGAACGATGGGCAAAAGGCAGCTGTTCTGAACAGCTTTTCTGCTCAGTGTTCACAAAAGAACACACTGGTCCACTTCCTGAGAGTGGCATTAAAGCTGCAGATAGAGAGAACCTGCATATGGAAAATCTTTTTATCAGCACTGGCAGAGTTAGAGAGGCACTGCTGAATCTAAGAACAGACAAAGCACCAGGACTTCATGGGCTGCATCCGAGATTACTGAATGAGCTTGTGGAAGAACTGATGGTCCCCTTGACACACTTGTTCAATCGGTCACTTCAAACAGGTGATTTACCAGGGGACTGGCATAAAACTGATGTGGTCCTCTTGCACAAAGGGGAAATACAGAAGATACAGAAGAGACTGCCAACTACAGATCTACAGATCGATCAGCCTCACGTTTATGGTGGAGAAGCTTATAGAGACCTTAATAAAGCAAGATGAAGTAGAATATCTTGAAAGGAATTGCCTCCAGGATATCAGACAGCATGGGTTCATGGCTGGTAGGTCATGCCAGACAAACCTCCTTAATTTCTTCGACTGGGTGACCAAGAAATTGGATGGGGACACCCAGTGGACCTACTACACTTCGACTTCAGCAAGGCCTTTGACTTGGGGCACACAAATGTCTGTTAAAAAATTTGGAGGACCATGACACTGTTGAGACCATAGTCAGGTGGATAGTAAAATGGCTCTGTGATAGAAGACAAAGAGTGGTTGTCAATGGAGTGAGGTCAAATGAGGGAGATGTCACTAGTGGTGTGCCCAACATGGCTCAGTCTTGAGCCCAGTCCTGTTTAATATGCTAATATATCAATGACATAGGTGTAGGTATTAAGGGTAAGCTCAAACCTTTTGCGGATGACACAAAACTAGGTGATAGAGTTGACAGTGTGGAGGCAGTCAGGGACCTGCATAAAGACTTACAGAGGCTAGAAAGATGGTCCATTATCTGGCAGCTGAGGTTCAATGCAAAGAAGTGCAAGGTGTTGCATTTACATAAAGGAAGTCCCAGAATGAAGTACTGGCTCAACGAGGTCCAACTCACCACTTCGCAGGAGGAGAGAGACCATGGGGTCATCATAAATCACACCCTGAAGCAGTTGATCCAATGCAATGAAGCTTACAGTAAGGCAAGAAAAAATGTTGGGGTGTATTGGGAGAGGAATAGACAGTAGGAACAAGGAGATGATCCTCCCACTCAGTAGGTCTTTGGTGAGGCCTCACCTGGAATACTGGGTCCAGTTCTGGAGACCACACCTTAGGAAGGACAGAGACAGGCTGGAGACCATGCAGAGAAAGGTAACCAAGATAGTGCAGGGTCTCCAAGGACTCTCATATGAGGATCACCTGCAATCTCTAAACATGTACTCACTCGAGACTTGGGAAGAGAGGGGAGATATGATTTTTTTTTAATTCTTTTTTCTTGCACCTCACTTCGGAGAAATCTCTCCAGCATCCTCTGCCACCGATCTCTACCTCCAACCTGAGATGCTTCTACCTATCTCCTCTGCCTTGCCCGACATATCCCCCGGATCTGAGCCCTCCAAGGAGGGGCCTCCTTATCCACCCAGGGCACTCCATCTATAGTATAGAGTGCTGGGCTTAAGCGGGAGGGACCAGGAGAGAGAGGAGAGCATCTGGTAATGGGATTATGGTCTGGGGCCTAGGTGCCTTCACCTATCCCTGAGGGAGGGGATATTTCACTTAGTATCCTCTCCCTGAGTGTGGGACATGCAATGCCATCCAGCCTACTATGTGAGCGCTCCCATGCACGTCCAGAAGACAGCTGCCCAATGTTCCATTTCCAGTGTGGTCTCTGCAGCTGCAGTGCACCCGGTCTGCACCAGGAGAGAAGAGCAGTTCTACAGATGCTTCATCCTCTCCTCCCCAGCCCACCCCCAGTGTTCTGAGCTCATTCCTGAACCTGGATCACTGGCGTGGTGTTAGGTGTGGCGTCCAGTGCCTCAACCCTCAATGCCACTGGGCTGGTTCATGGGAGATATGATTAAGATGTTCAAATTCTTGAGAGGTATCAAAAATGTTCCTCATTTAGAATTATTCAATAGGGTTGATGGCTCAACCACTAGAGGGCATGAGTGCAAGCTACTGGGATGGAGCATCAGGAGAGATATAAGGAAGTACTTATTTATGGAAAGAGTAATGGATTCATGGAATAGCCTGCCACCTGACATGGTGAGTGCAAAGACAGTGGTTGCATTAAAGGAGGGATGGGATAGGGTAAGGGCTCAGGTAGTAACAAATGGATCAGGAACAGTCAAAATCTGGGTGGGTGCTAGATCCAGAGACTGGTATTAGATCTTGGAAACTCTGGGCAGGCTAAATGGACCATTGGTCTCCTTCTGCCATCACCTTCTATGTTTCTAATAATAATAATGCTACATCTCCTATTGGTGGTGAACGTCACAGGGAGGAGGGTATGAGGAGGGGGTTGCAATGCAGAGGATGTTATTGTGAGGGTAATAAACTAAATGATTCTGGGGTTGTGAGGGGATGTCATTAATGACACAGTGGGTTGGAGCTGATAGATGTTTTAAAAACCTTTTTCTTTCTTTTTTGCAAAGCCACTTTGTGGTGTTTTTTATGAGCGAAGTGCTACTTTGTTCAGCAAAGTTGCACTTTGCCAGCAACTTCACTGGCATAGTACTACTTCGTATAGATTTTCTGAGTGAAGTAGGCACTTTGCCATGTGAAGAACTACGCAAAGTTGTACTTTGTGAAGTCATAACACTTTGCAAAGTATTTCACAAAATGAAGTTTTTCTTTTCTGCACACCTCTAACATT